>OX122885.1:10292924-12692924 GCA_944738645.1 Eristalinus sepulchralis | reverse complement strand
ATCTGGAAAATAAAAGAAGCCATAGTTTAGCTTTCTACCACTAAAATTCGATGTGTTCCCCAAACTATTTTCTTATTAGCATATGTGGGGTATGTGGTTTACATGGAGATTACAGCGGCAACACCTAGAACAAAACAACTTTTACTCTTTACGACAAAGGTGGAATTTGTTTTCGGTTTTCGTTTTGCTTCCGCGAGGGCGGATTGGCTGTGTTTTCGTTTTACAATACCAATAAGAAGAAGAAAAAAAAAAAGAATTGCACTCGGTGCAAATAAAGCGATTACCCTCGGAAATTCATTCTTTACAAACGAACAAAGAACTCGTAAGCGAATCGAATCTTCACACGATACACAAATAAAGCGATTTTCTATATGAATAGCTTCTTCACATTCACTCAAAGTATAATTGAATTAAAAGTCGAGCAGTCTGTTAAGGAATTTGATTGATTGTGTAATGACCTGACACACATCGCTGCATTCGATTCGGGTATTTGAACTTATACGTTGGTTATAAATACATCTGCTTACGTTTAAAAACAAAAATATGTTAAATCGTTTTTCGCCAGAAGAAATACAGATACAACATTTCGTCTATGTTTTATAAGACACCGTTTCTGTAAAAACAAATATAAAAGGGAAGACCATTAAGCATAAGTAACAAATATTACCGCCAACTTGTAATGACAAAGCCCGCGTAGGCTGTTCCAGACGTTCATGTGAATATCACCATTTGTTATCTTATCGCTTTTGCTTTCTCTGTCAATATCGTTTCCCTATCCGTTTCTAACCGCGTTTATTAATCAACGCCTTGTAGTTTGTATGCATGAGATTCAATTTCTTCGACATTGTACCAAAAGTTGAGGTCGATTGCGTATGTTTGGCGTCTACGTGACCGTTTGACGAAGATGATGGGGTATCACATTTGTTTTTGCAACAACCACGAGTTGCATCTATTTATTTATTTAGCAACATAAATGTTCAATAACTAGCTCGTCAATTGTGTTTCTTTTAACTCCGTAGGCCTGAATGCAAGAACGTTTTGAATATATTATTTGAATACGGGCAAATTGCAGCAGTCTGTCTAAGACAGGATCAATACATTATTTAATTATCAGTGTGTTTGCCTTTCTACTGATTCTCTCGTTGAGCAACACGGACTGAACTAAAATTAAACACACTTGTGTTGAAGTGGTAATAATGCGCGTTACCCGGTTGAACGAATTAACATGTTCATTGTCTATACTTTGCATGTGGGGTTGTGCAACGTATTGGGCGTTCGACCTAACTTACATTTTGAGGGAAATAATCAATCAATCAATACAGTAGATTTCATTGTATTAGGCCAACTCTTTATCAAGACAACCGTTACCAACACCAACTAAGACTGACACACGTAATTTAAGAAACTTCATTCCCTCCTTCATGGTGCTATAATTTTGATTTCTTAAATGAAACCTTTATCTTTACAGGTTATTTGAGTTTAGAAAAATCATATCCCAGCGAGAGAAGTGTTTTAAATTAGTTCCATCCGAGTATCCAATTCAAATTACGAAGGAGGAGCAGCATGCAGACTGCAAAGTATTAGAAGGAAACTTCATAACCCCTCTTGAGCTTCATATGCCGGGGCTGGTTCCAAAAGCATCGCAGAAAGCCCATTTCCAAGTGTTAGTGCCAAACAAATGGACAAACGAAAAACACAAGCCGATGTGCATACACTTAGCAGGCACCGGAGATCATGTATGAATATCACATGAATCTGTTACTTTATGCAACTGTTCATTTGCTTCTTTACAGTACTTCTGGAGAAGACGGAATTTCATAGCGAAACCACTGTTGAAAGAGGCCGGCATAGGCGGTATAATTTTGGAGAATCCCTTCTACGGAGTGAGAAAGCCGGACGATCAAGTGTAAAAGCGTGAAAGAATTCAGTTTGAATGATGTAACGTCTGTGCATTTTGCAGGCGATCAAATTTGCACAATGTCTCCGATATCTTTGTGATGGGTGGTTGCCTCATCCTCGAGTGCCTCGTTTTGCTGCATTGGTGTGAACGAAATGGTTTCGGCCCATTGGGGGTGACAGGCTTATCAATGGGTGGACATGTAAATTTATATTTTTTTCTTGAGTATTTATTGATTACGTGTAATGCTACATTATTTGTCGTTTTTGCAGATGGCCTCGCTTGCAGCTACAAATTGGCCCAAACCACTTGTACTAGTTCCTTGCCTATCCTGGTCAACTGCTTCGGCAGTTTTTACAACGGTATGAGATAGTCCCAATTCTTGATATTGTCTCTTGTTATCCTTCAGTGCTCGCTACAGGGTGTGATGAGTCATTCGATAAATTGGGATATGCTTGAAACGCAGTACTTCTCCGATGGGCAGTTCAGTGAAAGTCTGTCGAAAATGGTGACTGTAGTTGACGATGCGTTTTTCGCTGGAAGAAAATTCATTCGAAACTTTGACAAATCAATGCTTGAACTAAGGCAGGACATTGAAGATGTGCACTTGAATTCCCCTCCTTACTATCCCACCACACAAAAATCTGAAACAGAAAACATTGATAAGCTCAGTAAGAAGACTTTGGAGAAAGCCGAGTTTGATCATAGGAGCAAGATCAGTGAACTGAATGTGACCGCGTCCAGCATTAGAGATCAGCAACCGACTGGTGAGTCAACATGTATTTCAACGCAAAAAGTACAAGACAAGTCAAAGAGTCAAAAGTGCGCAAGTCCTAAGACCCCACCTACGGAGTGTTCAGAAGAAAAGTCAGCTCTTACAAAGCTAATGGGCTTTATTCTCCCAAGCAGCGCTCAGGGAGCGACGAAGAAGATTGACATATCGAAGACTAATTGGTGGGAGCGCGAGGCCTTGCAGTTTATGAGGGGCATGATGGACGAGTGTACGCACCTTAAGAACTTCTCTGTGCCTTTTGATACATCACTTATAATCGCCATCTGCGCAAAAGATGACGCATATGTTCCAAGGGAAGGGTGTACTAGTTTGGAGGATATCTGGCCTGGTGTGGAAGTTCGTTACTTGGATGCTGGCCATGTAAGTGCGTACGTTTTGCACCAAAAATTGTTCAGGTATGTTTGCACAAAGAACTTTTCATTCGACTACTGAACAATCAATTGTTTTGTCTTTGCCCGATAAAGGTCGACGATAATTGAAGCCTTTGAGAGGGCGAAAAGGAAGATAGACGAGAGTGATACAAAAGTGTCATTGTGCGAGGATTTCAAGCCCACAATAACTTTCGAGGAGCTTCGACGACGTTACGAAAATGCAATGATGCGAATGTAGACCTTTTTCCCCAACCAACTGCTTCTGTAGCCGAACGTTGTGTGAGTACGACGGGCAGTGATGGACGAAGAATAAATACAGCTGTTACCAGCTAAGTGGTTGTAGTATTTCAAATATGTAGAGTATGTTTTCGAAACATAAAGTATTTGTGCCGTTTTTTGTCTGTATTTATTGTTTTGTTCATCGCTGGTCAATAAAGAGGATTGTGAAGAATAAACTTACAATCTGTGTATTACCTTGCAGCAATCACCGAAGTGACTAAACGACACATCACCCAATCTGCGATGTCAACACGGTATCCGAAAACGACACAAGATTGGGGCGTTTTAGGCAAATACTCACCCACGTACCGCTGTATCCCACACAAACGGTCGTTCTGCGGTGACTGGAATGTATAAATTTTCCTTTCCCTTAAATAAT
The DNA here is from genome assembly GCA_944738645.1 of Eristalinus sepulchralis. Classification (NCBI taxonomy): domain Eukaryota; kingdom Metazoa; phylum Arthropoda; class Insecta; order Diptera; family Syrphidae; genus Eristalinus; species Eristalinus sepulchralis. The sequence continues at coordinate 12,689,205 of OX122885.1, read as the reverse complement.
ATTCAACATTACAGTGAAAGTCGAATGAAATCCTAAGTGTTGCTGATGAATACATACATACATAGACATGTATATAAAAATAAATACACACTTGGCTTCTTAGATGAAGTTTGTTTTATTTCAGGCATCGAAAGCTCTTTGATTAGATGTTAAGTCATTTAAGCAGAGCGAGTTTAGTAAATAGGTTAGCGAGATGAAAGTCACGTATCACTGTATTTATATATTGAGTTTAATTAACTTTACAGAACTACTTAGCTTTCCTGAAACATGTAGGAGTGAAAAATTATTTTATATACTTCCTAAATGATGTGGAAGAAAACTTTTAGGTGTTCTATTTTTTAATGACACAGATTTTGATAGAGGCGAAGATAGTTCTTTATCGCATCTTTGTACACACCCCTATACACAATTATGAATTTTTATTTAAGAAAGTCCTTATCGCGCTTTTGAGGTTGATGACTTTTTCCGATGCTTTTCGACCTTCTTACTGTCAATCTTGTTCACTGATTTACGTCGGACATGAGGGGGTCTATCCAAGGGTCAGATTAAATAGGGCAATGTAGAGAGACAACCTGTATAGATTAATAAAAATAGAATGAATTCCTTTGGAAAATTACGCAGACTGTTTCTTTTAATGAAGCAAAATGAAATGGACTCAGAAAGTCCCAACTTGTTCAGTTTTGCCTCTTCTTCGGCTTCTGGAAGTAAGTGTCCGAGCCAAAAATCAAAATTAGTTTATCTCTTCCACGTTGAGTATCGGCATACACATCATTATAGCATACATCATATAATAAATACGATGGTCGCCGTGGTGATGTGGATAAGTTCGTCGGCTTCTTGTTTGAGGGCTTGGAATCGGGATCTGGTCTTTTATCCATTTTCACGGCTTTACCTCTCTAGAGTTGGTGATAATTGAAATTGAAAAAGCTTCGACATTAAACTGCAGACCCCCACTATACGGGGGAGAACAATAACTCGCACAACACTAGTGGTTATTACAGAAGACAGGCCCTGGACCTTTGAAGACTGGAGCGCCACGGGAAAGGGATCAGGGATCATTATGGAGTCTAATTTGGTTCCATCTTCGTTTTTAAAAGAACATCTGCTTCTATGCTTATCACAATCAGAAGAAGGAACAAGAAATTCGCTTTTCCTGACCGTCAGTTTTCTAAATAAATTTGTATAGAATCAGAGGTGTGTTCAGTACCAAAATCGTGTGTAATTGCATTTTTCTCATTTCCCCAAATTTTCGCCACCATTCTCGACTCTCAGAACGTGAATGCGGATACAACACAATTAGAGAAAAGTATCAACGATCGTGAATAAAAGAACCCTAACAAAAGCAATAACTTCCCTTGATGACATACACACAACTCACAACATCACATCACTGCTGCATGTGTTTATTCTCTAGCGCAAACATTTATGAATGAAAAGTGCGAAGTTGTATATGTATGATCCTTGCTATATTTTTTAAATTTGGTTTGTTTGGTCTTTAACCTCAAGAATTTTCATTTTAATCAGAAAAGAACCGAATTTTCACCAAGTGCGCTTAGAATATAATACTGTAGGGAACTTCATTATTTTACACCTACTATGCTACAGACCGTGATGTAAAGAGCGTAAAATACTGTGCCTTTATAACTTATTCATAAAACAAAACAAAAATCCGGTTTCGACTTCTCATTGAAAGACAAAAGATATTTAATATTGTGGTGGCGTGATGGTCGGATCGTTTCTTAACTATTGGTGTAGGTGATGATATATTTGCCTAATGTATTCATGGATTCTTATTTAGTGGCTTGAAGAAAAGACGTAATTTCCGGTTGGGAGTAGCATATTCAAAATGCTAGTAAAAATTTTGTAAAAAAAAAAACTGAAAAAACGTTTTTCCCTTCCTCTCCATATGCCCACCAATTTTTTAGTTCTATACGTACTTTCGTCGCATGATATAATGAGCAAGGTAAGTCGGATTTAACTGAGTCACGACTTAAAGTATTTTCACGAAGTACTCTCACTCATAGCTTTAAATTTAACGATTGAAAAGAAAATTAAAAACGAGCCACACCAACAAAAAAACCTTTTAAAAATGATCTACGAAAGACAAATACGCAATAATTTGTATTTTTGCCGTTTTATTCGAGCAAAGATATGCATGTGTGTATAATAAAAATAAAAAAAGTATCGATGCACATAGAACAACTAAGTAACTGAAGGAGTGTCTGCTTCTTTCAGACGCCTTCCTTGTAATCTTAAATACGTACGTACGTACATACATACATTCAACAAATCGGTTTCATATTATAAGTTATAATACAATTATAATAAAGTCATTTCAATACAAATATATATATATAATTAGTTTCGATTCTTTTTGGTAAATTATAATACTTACATACAAAATATATTTGAAGCGGTAATAAATCTATATAAGTTCTGTTTATTCAAACGATTGTTTCGCACTTGTAACTTAAGGTTTAATCACACTCATTTCTGTAGTTCTTCCTACGGAATGCTGCTAGTTTCAGTCGTTCGCTTTGTAGGGCCTGTTCGAGCTCCAACACTTTCACCTGAATTTCCATCTCCAGCGTCTTCGCTTGATGGACTGTCAATTTGCTCAAATCCAAGTCGTTTAGATCCTCTAAATGCTGACTGCAGTCCTTAGCCGTTGCTACAACAACTCCGGTTGCTTGGGATACGTTGCGAGAAGCTGAACCCAATTCGGCGAGATTTCTACTGTCTCTGGGCGCTTTGACGCGACTCGCAACTACCAGTTGGGCAGTGCATGCTGCTATCTCTTGGGCAGCTACAATTATATCTAAGTGATGTTTTGCCTCACCCGAAACTGCTTTATTTGCAGCTTCTACTAAGAGGTTAGCTCCGGTGCCTACACTCTTCGCTGCCGAAATGAGTCCTTCACTCCATTGGTTGTTCCTCTTGTAGAATTCCTTTGCTGATGCAGTTCCTGGGAAATGGAAATTTGTTTTCAATTTAACTAGTTAACAGATCATTTGCTTTTCAAAAAATTACCTTTTCCAACAGATACGATCTCCGCTTGCAAAACCTTGGCCTTTTGCACAAGTATCCGTATGCACATCATAAGGCTTGTGCACGCGTCTAATATTCGCTCGTTGACCTCTAATTTAATTCCCGAGTCAATTGCACGGGAGTTCGATAGAAGTTCAACAATTTTTGAAGCAGCCTCTTCAATAGCCTTGTCCATGGTTGCCAACTCAGTCTCGACTAAGTCTCCCAGTTGGCTGCTGTCATCGGGTTTCTTACTAAGGTCATGTATCATGCTCGTTATGCGCTCTAATTTTTCTTCCAATGCAACTACGCGTGGAAGTACAACCTCTGGAGCGGATAGTTCTTTCAATGCTTCGAACATTGAGTTTATGTCCTTGTCGATGTTTTTAATTTCCTCCGCAATTTCTACAAACAACAAAAACAAATTGATTCAGTTTGTCACATCTCCTTCAATTGCACTTACTCTCTCCAGCTTCTATGTCAGCGGATGTGTTGCAAATACTCATTCCTTGTATTTGAAGTATAGACAGGAGATGGCCTGTTAAGACAACTTGCTTGGAAAGACCCTCAACCATACTGTTGTCCGCCACGTAGTTGCCATACACAGTCCGTAGCTCATTCAACGTGTTTTTCATTTCTTCAGCTACCATCATGTAGTAGGCCGATGTTCCAGACACATTGGAGAATTCCTTTTCCGTATTTCCGCGTATAGCTAGTTTCTCTGCGGATTTTATACAAGCTCCCAACAAAGTACGAACTGCAGTTCTGCCGTCTACTTGGCTTTTATTCAATAATACCTCCAACGAACTGATTTGCTCCAGTGCAAGTTTGTATTCGTTGTCCAAGTTTGTTTGTTTTTGTGATAGCTCGTTCATGTTCCTCTCCAAATCCTGCTTCTCATTGCGTACTTTGTTTAGTTCCTCTGTTGTGTCCTGTAGTAGAAAGAGAAAGTTTTCATTACGGTTTATGTTCGTGATCAGCTTTATTAGAGTTAACATTGCAACGGATATAGACCAACAAAACAGCAGTTCAGATGAAATGAATAGTGCAAGAACAATGGTGGTTTTAGATAGTTGTAAAACAAATTCCCTAGACTTCCCTTGGAAACAATTCAAAAGTCCTTCCATAAAATTTACTTACATTGATTTCTTTCTCCTGAATTAAAGTCTTACTCTGTAGTGAGACTATTTCAGAACGTTTTATATCCATATCCTTGGCAAATTGGCATTCCTTTGCATTAATCTCTTCGATGGTCTTGGCATTGGTGTCGCTAATTTGCGTCTGCAAGTCATGTACTTTGGCCTCATATTCCGCACATAATTTTGCCTTCTCTTGCTCCAAAATTTCCTTTGACTTCTTGAGCTCCTCATTCAACGCAGTGAGACTTTGAATTTCCGCATTAAGACTATCACAATTGTTTTGCAAATCTGAACTTGTTTTCTGCACGTCGGACACCTTTCGATTAGTCTCCTCTAAGGAGAGTTCCAATTGCTCCTTTCGTTGACTATACTCTTCGGTTTTCGAAAGCAAGTCTTTGTTGATCTCTTTCAGATTTGAAACTTCGGAAGATTTTTGAGCGATTTCGTTCTGCAGTTCGTCAAGTTTCGTTTTGAGTTCAGATATCTGTCCACTGTTAGAGTTCTGAAGTGTCACGAATTCTTGCTGCAGTTTGTTATGTTCCTCAACTAGATCTGTGTATTTGCTGTTTAAGTGCTTGTCCTGCAGTTCTAAATCGATGACTTTGCTTTGGGTTTCTTCAAATCTACTTTGTTTTGCGGAGAAATCCTCTAATTGAACTAGCATCTTTAGCTTTTCTTCTGCCAGTTCGTTATTCTGAGTTTTCAACACATTGAGCTGCTTTGTGGCTTCTGCATTCTAAAATTAGGGAAAAGGTGAAGGATTAGGTTAGAGTCACCTTCACAAGGGAGTACGTACCTGTCTTATGAGATTTATGTGTTCATCTCGAATTTGTGAATACATGTTCTTTAGTTTGTTGAACTTCTCTTCTGTTACATTAGCTCTCTCTTCCTCAGCTGTGGCTTTTTCTGTGAGACAGATATGCATGCAATAGCTTTCAAATTATTACCGCTTCTACTCACCTTTAAGAAGTGGCGTAGCTTGCAGTTGTAACTCTAAATCAGCTTTCACTGTCCTCAGATTCAGTAACTCCTCATTGGTTGCATTCAGCTGCGTGTTCAACTTCTGTATCTGCTCTTGAAAACTCTTTATCTCATCTCTCTGATTTGCGTTCATGGAGTTTAGGCAAGTTCTCAATCGTTCGACTTCGACTTGAAGTTCTCGAATGAAATCCTCTCTTTCGTGAAGAAGCCTTTCCATCTCTTGCGATTGAGACTCTTGAGTTTCTTCCCAATTTGATTGCATTTGCTCTGTGTTGACGTCAACCAAATTCTCCATGATTGGCTCCGGTTCCGGGGGCACCACCACAACTGGAGGCACATAGCTCCCGAAATCCACACTAGATGAAAAGTTCGGAGCGGTGGTTGGCAGATGGGGGACTTGAATCAAATCAGCGAAATACTGCAGCGGTCTGACGGCACCATAAAAGGCGTTCAGTTGGTTAAAGACCATACGGAAGCGATCACGGTGGCCGGCGAGAACGTCATTTGGCAAATTTGCATGCAACTTAAACATCAAACGCACCGACATGTCATATAGAGGATTAGAGTCCTGAATCAGTGGGATAAGGGGCGCTAACCTACACTGGCCCTGTGGTGTCATCGACGACATCCTGTATGTGTTGATCGATGTGAAAACTTTAGACTGTAAAGCTATTATTTCGTCCAAGTAATCAAATATCTCTACACCAAGTTGAAAACTGTAAAAAAAATGTGTTAATCTTGTATGATGGAACTGTGCACACGTGCTTACTAGAAGTTGATATCATCACCCGCCATGCGCTCCACATCCTTAAAGTCAAGAGCTAAACTGCCGGGGAAGTATGGATTCTTTGCGTGAAATTCCAGTTTCGTGACCAGAAGCCTTGTGTAGGCCTGAATACAAATTCCCACACCATCCTGCAAATGACCCCACAGCTTTCCCATTTCGTAGATCATTTTCTTGTGAGTCTGAGAATGTTTGAGTGCGGAGGAATGTCCTTCACGTAGAACCTTGTGCACCAAGTGACAAAATTTCCACGCAGTAAATCTACTCTCCATAAGGGGTTGTTTCGTTGTCACGGCCCAGAAGGTTTTCGTTTCCTTCGTTCGGTGGGTGTAAATGATAGCGGATCTGGCATGTTTGAGTTTCAGCGGGGTTTCCATGGGATTGAGGGCTTTGCTGATGCTGACTGTCTACAAACGGAAATTGGAATGTAATAAATGCAGGTTAGTATTATTTTTTGCTCAACTTCGAGTCAAGGAAATACAACTTTTTTTTTCAAAGGACAAAGAAAAAAGTGTGTGGTTTGGCGCTCGAGATCGTTGTTACAATTTTGATTCTATATAAAAAAAATATTTATTTATTTGTTCATACATACCAGCTGAAAAAAATCCTTATCGGTGTGCGACATTGTGACGTTGTTTTGCGTTGTTTCAAATTATGTTTTAAATTATTTTCTTCTATCAGGTGTTTGTTAATTTTACATCGTCTCGCTCTCCGTTAGTCTGTAAAATAATATTATATTTACTATTTTCTGGAAATGTAGAGCCTGGGTAAATATAATGTATAAAAAGTCGTATGCTTTTTAAGAGGCTACCTAAGGTGCATAATCGTGAGGCGATGATTTTAGAATTCGAATAGAATAAACTTAGGAAAGACTGACTGCATTCTTCAAGTTTTTCTATCGGATTTCGTTCGCAAATGTCGCAAATGTCCATCATCCTGAAGTGTCTATTGCAAAAAACTGGCGAAGTAATATCCACTGTCGAGAGAAAGTATCAGCACGAAAAATCAACAACCTAAAAATTTTCAGATTTTTCAAAATACCGTTAGTCAAATTCTACAAAAATGTGGTTTGATTTAGGCCAATTTCAAAACCAATCAATGCACGTGATGGGAAATGAATAATATACACAAATACCACGCAAGTGATTATGAACAAGAAAGACACTAAGCAATGCCTACAGAATTAAAATTTGCTTTTAGTAAAGGAAAAGTTTGTTTCTTTTTAATGTGGGTTTATTGGATAAGCTAGACCGTCAATCATCACTCATCTCCAAAGTACACAATATGTATTCAATTGCCTTTACTTGGACACAGAAAGTTTGTTGAACTCCTTCTCTGCTTATGTGTGTTATTTCGTTGGAGAATGCCCTCTTTTCTCGAACGGGAGCGTTCTTTAAAGGACCTAGCCAGCTTAATTCTTGTATCCCAAGAATTGGCATAAAAGTGAAGGAATGCGACTAAAGTGAGTCATGAGAAACCAGCATATTTTACATGTACATACACATATCAGTAAAAATACCAATCTGCTGCAGCGTTTGCCGGCAACTACTCCTACACTGACATTAAATTTTAACGAGTTATCACGTTTGCGTTTTGCAATCGATCATAAACTGTTCACAGTTGTTGCACACCGGTATCAGTTACCGCAGAGTGGTTACGAAAAAAAAAAAAACATTTCCAAGAAAACCCCCCCAATTCGGAGTAAGCCACATTACTCATCGATATACGTACAACCGATATTCGATTGTCAAGGGTTACGTCAAAAACCTTTTTACCTTTTTAAAGTTACTAAGCAAATGGGTTGTGGTCGTCGTGGCGCATTGGGTAAGTGCGTCAACCCACACGCAGAAGGTCTATGTTCGATTCCCGGACGGGACACTTCGCCTTTTTTCACTGCACCATCTCTTTCGAGTTGCTGACAACACTCAGGGAGTAATAACTGTCTATGAAAAGCTTATCAAATTTCGTCGTTCGGAGTCGGCAAAAAAATGTAGGTCCCTTCTACTCGTGAGAGAATAGTAGCATGCACAACACGAGTAGTTGTTATAGAAGCGAAGCTCGGCCCTGGTCCCTTTTGGGCTGTAGTGCCACTCAATTATTATTATTAAGCAAATGGGTACTCAGTTATTCAGTTAACGAGAATTTCATTTGTCTTTCATAAATTTCAAATGTGCAATGATGAAAACACGAATTCGCATATATCCGGTTTACATACATATGCGAATTGATATTTTACATACACTTTAGTATTTTAGTAATTTGGCTAAACATATCTAAGTTTTTTTGGAATTAATTAGATACTCATATGTACATAGCAACTCCCCGTCACCTGATTGAAAGATTTGAAAGATTTTTCATTAAAAAACAGTTTTAGTTACTTATGTAGACATGCACTTGCAAAATTACATCCAGGATTCATTTTCAAGGTTTAGAACTTAAGCAAATTTAATTCTCACTCACAAACACACATACCTAGATAAGAGCAAGCCTCTTTTGGTAGAATTTCAAATAACGAAAGCAGACTTTTTACTCAAAATACAAATTGGTTCCCAGCTAAAGAACAACTGAATTCAATACAAATTAAAAAATTCGCTCAATGTGCCCCACCGTATCAATAAGTTATCGTTATTACTCATTTCAACATTATCTAATCACCGCTGCCATTGCCGATACCACGCTGTTATTTTAAAGATTAACCCAAAATGACTTTTTATCGATACAAACAAAAGTGAGGTGTAAGAAAAATGTTTGGTTTAACTAAATGTGCGTGCAACACTTTTGGCCTGCTAAAATTGTTTCCTTTAAAAAAAAAAACCAACAAAGCAAAATATTTTAAAGCACGATAATCTGCCGGAGAACTGCTATCATTGAGAAAGTAACACGAGTTGTCTTTGGTTCAGTCACAGAAACACAGGTAAATGCTACAAAAATGGTTTCATTAAAAAACTGTGAGATTAGTCCTTAGGCCGACCCATACTCCAGAGGGAGGCACGATTTAAGTTAAGAACTCCACTGCCTTGTAAATTCAAACAGGAAATCCACAGCGGAGGAGGGAATAGGTTACTTTACTCAAAATATCATTGGCATTCCGCCAACTCAACCTAGCCTGAAATCAAAGTTATTTATGAACCTGCTCGCTTTCTGTCAATGGGACCGATGTTGATATTAATTAATGGTGTCAAGTGTCCCTAGATGGTAAATATTTACGTTAATGGTGTCTTGAAACGATGAGATTGCACAGACAATTGGGAAAGGACTTCAAATAGCTTGCTGTGCGTAACTGGAGAAGCTGGAAAAAGATTGTGTCAATAAGAGACACACAGGGCATTTCACTATTTTAAGCGATAAGTTTTGCATTTAGTCTGCAGTCTTTTCTCGTTGTAGTTTCGACAAAAACACCTTTTTTCGTAAATAGAGCAACTTGCTCAAAAGTCAAAATGGGATGACACCCTAAGAGAACACAAAGCATTTATTCAAACGAATAATTTTTTACCTCATCTATGTGATGGAAGAAACAATGTTTCATTAGGTTCTTGAGTCATTTGGCTTTTCGCGTTTTCAGCACACAGATGCAATTGGGATGACTAAAGTTGACTCAACCATAAATACTTGTACGTTACATTCTTCTCATTTGGCGCCTTCGGTTTCGTAAATTAAGGTAACAAGGTCATATTTGCTTACGAAAATAAAATATCTTTCAGTTAAAGATTTGTGTAAGAAAGCGTTGACCCTTGTGTATTAACTGCAATTCAGTGTTAGTCACGCTATTCGTTGAATAATAAGCAGATGTCAGCATGTAAGCTTTGCTGAGGCACTTATTTTCCAAATTGTCGTATGAAAGTCGGCTTTCTTCGCTAAGGTCAGGTATGAAGTGGTTGACTTATTATGAGGCCTAGTTAAACACGTTATGCAATGCTATACATATAATATAAATAAATTGAATGTCGTCACAGTCCACAAGGGACCAGTCATGCTATTTTTTTACGAATAGTGGTGAGTTTATTTGAAAGGCGAAACCAGCAGACTTTTATAGATAATAAGTATAGTTTGAGTGCTGTCCGCCACCAGAAAAGGGTGCCGTGAATGAATGTCCGATCCAGGAATCAAACCTAGGCTCTCGGTGTGTGAATCAACGCTTTTTCCCTTCATGTCACAGTGGCTACATTTATTTTTATTATTATATGGTCAATACCGGCGGCAATCACTAAATTTCAATCTTTTCTGCACGAACGTCCCCAAATGTTATTGATTACGCCGGTACACATAAAAAGGCGGCTGCAAACTCATTCTTCTATACCGACAAGATATCACCAACGGCAGCCTTGCAAAACAATAAGCAATATAGCAATCATCGAGGAGGATTATAAGGACTAAATGATTGTGGCCATTCTTTTTGGTGACTGGAAGCAGCATTCCCGGGACCAACAAGGATGGAAAACAGCACTAACTCCTACCCATATTCTGCCCTATTGTAGCGCTGCTTTCTTAATCGAAATCGCATTTGTCACACTGTCTCAATAGGTCGGCGTTGTACCCTTGGAGGGATAACTGCTCTTCATCAAATTAATAGATTCAGGGAAGGCATACACGGCAAAAAATTGCACGCAAAACACGACACTAAAGCCTCTTTTCGCTTTTTGTAGCGTTCACGGTATGGAATTTTTCTGTCTCAACCAGCAAAATTATACCGATACAAATGACTCTTTATTTCTACGAAAGCAAGTAATTATCCTCGTCACAACTCCCTTAACAAATAAAAAAAAAACAAATACAAACTTTCAAAGAAAGAAATAAAAAATAAAAATTGACTCACTTGCACAAGGTGCAACAAGTAGAACCATATGCCTGCTGAATTGAAACCGTAAATTAGAAATCGCTTGTGGAACTTGAAGTACTCTTCTCTTCATCCACCGAAAGGTAATAGACCATACATCCACCGAAAACACAGACCATATAACTGTGTGCTTACCCCTAATTATGTCTGATGTTAAGTTAATCACGCAGCTGGTATTAAGCAATTACTCACCATAAAATCCTGAGTATATACCTACCAGGTGATCTTATTAAATTAGAGAGAACACCGGGAATCAGCGTTACATTATGGTAAACACACACTTATGTAGTTTTCTTTGGTTTCTTATCGGAAATTTATTATCCCTCATCAATACAAAAATATTAATCGCACTAAATGTTATTAAACTAGCACAGGAAGGTTTTTTTATAACAGCTTCTCTCCCAATACATGAACCAACTAAAAGTAATTTTTATTTTAACTTATGCAGTAGACCACAACATTCCATTGAAGACTATCCCCCCCCTTTTTTACAAGAGTATCCGCCCATACATGACGTGTGGTTGTTGAGGAAATTTTGCAGACTCTAAGCAAACAATTGTATAATGTTAGATCGATTGATAATTTAATAAATTGTGGCATCAAATGAAAATATTTTCATTCGAACTGCCACCGGTATGCCACAGAAAAAAAGAACAACAACTTAAAACAGGAACTCAATCACCATAGCTCAATGAATCATATCTAAAATAGAACCTCCTACCTTTAACAAAATTCGTGTGTCACATATTAATAAATTTGTATATGCTCTAGCTCTAATGTAAACGGGTGTACATCCACGCATTGCTAATTATCCGCACATCTGCCACTCTTTCACGTCCATTTCAAGTCACATTCACTTAAAATACACGATCATTCACTGATGCCCCATTTGTAATTTCAGCTATTAATATGCTCTTAGAATTTTTTTTATGAAATTGTCTCAAAACTATTTACATATAGCGGTTGTACAGCAAATAAATGAAAGCACAATAGTTTAAAAACTACCCCAGGTTCAAGGAACACACCTTGCAATAGCAGTTTCGGTATTCATTCATCCACGGAAACGTAAATGCAGCTGCTGATGGATATGCACATCGAATTATGAACGAGTCTCAAAAAACCGAAGTGAACATGATTTTATTCATGCCAAATTTCGCACTAACAAAACTAGGCAGTAAGAATTTCCTAACAACATTTCACCCGAATGACAGCTTACTCGCACAGCTGCCAACTTTTGATTGAAAAAAAAAACCGAATATATGTCAGATAGAAAAATTCCGAAAAGTTATTTTTACTGGAAGACCGGATAAGTGCGGATAACATTAAAGCAACGTTCCATTCCACGCAGGGATGAAAAATGATTGGTTTGTTTGTGTACTCGTACTCTCTACTATTTTTACTACACAAATTTTTGAATCTTGTTTGGTGAACACGAGAATTCAAAATCTAAGTTATTTATTACATATTACATGGCTTTGAAGATGCTGTAGTAGAGAAGAAGAATGTAAAAGCCGTGGCTACAGTGGGCAAAAGAAACTACTACAACAACTTCTGTACATTGAACAAAATTACTTCAGCTTCAGTAATCAGGTTAGCTATGTTTGTAGAAAGTGGTATGTAACATTTGTATTAGGAAGGTAACGGTAAACTTGGGTGCAAGTGGGTCAACAATCCATAAAATCTTGAATAAGAGTTGTTTTTGTTTAAAAAGACGGTGCAGCACATTAGTGGCATCTATGATGACTTTTTCAAAACGTTTTCTTTTTCTTCTGTTGTAAATAGGCTGCAAAATTTTTGGCGGTCACTTGTGATTGTATCTTTCAAGCGTCAAAGCAAATTGTTCTTCCTCTATTCCGTTTTTCTCTCGATATCCGCGGATTTTTACTTTGGCAACAACAAAGAAGTGATCTGAGACAATGTTGACACATAGGAATGTATGGGCATCGAGAATGCCGCAATTGTGTTTGATGTCGATCATTATTGATCTAAGCGAACTAAGTGATACCAGCACAAGCCCACTCGCTAGCTTTAAAAAGAAGTTTAGCTTATGTGGGGTTGATACTTCATTTCTTCTAGCTTAAGGCAATAACTGTTATGTTGCCTGCCTTAGTCATTAGATTCAGATCTAATTAAGATGCAACCCACACCCTTCTCCGACTCTCAATCTATCACCACCTTAAATAAAAGTCACCTTAAACTTGTTTTTGTTGAAAACATTCACAAAGCCGTTCTTATTTTCACAATATGTATTTTCAGTCTTTTGGCGCGAAATAAAGTAAATCACAAGGCATATACTTTAACGTAGTCCACAATCAGTCCCTCGTCCCATGTGTTCATCCAGTTGGCACGATCGCTCCAGAACTTCAATTCAGCTTTCGGATCTAGATTTTTCCAGGGTTTCTTACGTCTATCCGCACCATTTATGCAATCATCGGGGAAGTCAGCGTGTCCTCCAGCTGAGAGACCAAGCGTGAGGAAAAACTAAAACCAAAATTCCATTAGTCCTTGAAATAACTCATGTACAGAGACTCATTACCTCCTTGTCGAAGGGTGCCATCAGATTACCATTTTCCCAGAGTTTCGCGTGCTGTACACCAGCCTTGTAGTAGTCATCGGCAAATGGGCCTTCGATTAAGGCATAATCAATTCCGTCAACCTGTAGCGCTATGTCCTTATCGGTCCACGTTAAGACGTACGTATGAAAGCTATCGCCTAGGTGTTGCGCCTGCATGTTCTCCTTCAGTCCCGTTCGACGGAGGGATTCTTCTGATGAGAGCACAACACCGCCCGCAAGGCGGCGTCCTGATATATCAACTCCACTGCGATCCTTAAGCATCGCATTGCCTCTGATGAATGCCACTCTCATCTGACCCGAAGCATAGCGGGTGTAGCCGTAGTAGTTCTCAAGCGGCTCCAGGAGAATCACTGTGGGCAATAAGGAATGTGACTCTCAGAAGGGAGGAGTGAGCTTCACTTACGTGGAAACAGCCAGTCACCCTTAGGAAGCTTTGCCCGAACTTCGACTTTCCCAAAGCGAAAACTGAAAGAGTCCTTTGTTTGAATTCTTGCTGACACAATGGGCGGGAGAACCTGCGACCACTGCGCTATCCGTTGGCAGCCATTTACAATGTCCACTTTCGCCGTGCATCTATACAAAAGGAACAATTTTCAGACGGGATATTTTAAGATAATGATGACACTCACCGCTGTCCTAGGTCCAACCTCCCGTTTCGTATTAGCGATTCGTTGAATCCTGGCAATTCATACTGTAAGCTGGACACAATATTCAGCTCACCATCGCTCACGAAACAGTTCTCGGGCCTGCCTTGGAAGGACACGAACTCCGAGTCCTCCTCGTCGACTGGAATTCGAACCTCGTGCTTCCACTTGCTCAGATCAAGTCTATTAAAGCCGTCCTCAAATATCAGCTCTCCCTTGCAAGCTGTCCTTCTTTGAACAGTGGTTATTGATGGTTCACATCCCGGTGGATTTGTTGGTTTTGTCGAATTCGTTGGATTTTTTGGTGTTACAACGTCTGTGCCGCCTTGTTGTAGTACAGCAGATCCCAGCTTCCGGTAGCCATAACTTCCGTGTTGTACGTGTATCCAGTAGTTTACTGTGTCGCCCGGGTCGACAAATGCTTGTGTGTTGTCATAGCTCCATTTTCCATTCGTCGGCTTCATTATGTCAGCCGAATAGTCTCCGGGCTGATTTAATGCAATTGGCTTGTCAATATTGAGGTGGTAGGCAACCAAGACGATGCCATTTTCGTCTAAAATAAGATAAGATAAGATAAGATAAAATAAGAGAACTCCAAATCCTCTAAAAAGTGGAGAGAGTGAAAGTTCTGTTTTGCTTGACAAGTGGGAGAAAAGACGGAGTCAGTTAGTTAGGAACCGATAAAGGTCCTCTTACGAGGCGTCGATTATAGACGCATTTCGAGAAGCTTTGATTAGAGAGTAAGCTAAGCTTAAATTGTAGACAGTGGCCAAAGTAAAATGGCAGGTAATTGCAAAATTCTTGGCATCCAGACAGTTTTTGCAAATGCGTCTGATCAGCAGGGTAACGTTTGACATGATATCAGTTCTGCTTTACAACTACGAAATGTTTAATAGACGAATTCAATACGAGCGATTAACTAAGCAATAAATGAATCGACGGGCAATACATTTACTGCCAGAAGAACGGTCCAGATACCTGCAAAGCTCATCGATTATCCAGACCGGGACTGCGTACCCGCACACGAAAATGAATTAGTCCTCGATTGAGATGGCTCCCAAACCTGAAGCAAACCCATTATCCAACTTGCTGTGAGCAACTGGAGGCAGCTTGGGAGAGACTTAGATAGCTGCAAAGGCATCTTGGTTAGGGCCCAGATCCATCGCGGACTGAAGCACCACTCTAAGAGGAAAAGTCCTCTGCTTGGTACCATCCCTGCAGCGTCCAAACTGGTGCCGTATATTGAATGGGACAAGAGAAAGAAAGGATGTACAGGTGGCTATTTGATTAACCAAGAGAAGTTCCACCGCCTTGTTAGAAGGATTTCTGTGTCTTATGTGTAGCATGGTCGTGGGTAAAAGATTTATCAGCGAAGTTGTTTCAGTGTCTTCAATATGAATTATTGGGGTAAGAAACGGTTGATAAGGTGTGACTCGACATTTACTTAAACGACTTGAGAAGTCATCTCCTTCACGCCGACGACTTGACTGTGTACACACCTGGCCCAAAAATGATGACATTACAAACAAATGCGAGGATAATATTTGGTTTCAGCAAGACAACGGTCTTTATACTACATTGCAAGTTAAAAGTGCAGTTGTTGGTTTTTTCTATCAAAAATTTTTTAAATTGTGTAAACAGCCAGATCTTAACGTTTAACTATAAAAAACAAATTTTATTGGCAGATTTGTCAGCAAGTTTCAGACACCTGTCTAGTTCGATGCAAATAACGGTTGAACAATCTTCGCCTCAACGCTACAACGAAAAGGGTAATGGTGGCCTCTTGGCTGAAGTTGTATTTACAGTAAACACTTGATAATTCGAATTTCATCGGACCAGAGAGAGACCTTTCAGAAAAGAAAACAATTGCTTTTTATTCGTAAGTACAGAATCATTTTAATGCATTTATATTCCAATTCAATTCCGTCGATAAGAATGAACAAAATTTTAACTTTCCTGCCAACTGTCTGCATATCTTTTCGTCGATAAGATGCACGAAGTGCAGGAATCTCTTAAGCAATTGCTCTCCGTCCGTACGCATTTTAAATAACTTGTTTCGAATTAGAGAGTTTTTATGTTATTTTGCACAAAATCAAATTCAAATTAACGAAGGGAACGAATTGCATTTATTTTCTTCGATTTAAATAAATGTAAATGCAAATTCATCCTTGACTATTCCACCACAATATCGTTATGCATCCACATACATATGTATATGTTTGTATAAATGACTAAAAACTGATCATAATAAGAACACATAGCCCTTCACTGAACTATGTACTTCTTACTTAGACAATTTTCCAAACAAAAAATATAATTGATAATAAAGAATTTCCGGTAAAACAGACAAACAAATTCCACCACGAGACACGAACCTATTTCATATCATTTCTTGAAATACTTGCAAAACCCATGACGGGATGCGCAGAAACTGTCGCCAGTGACGCAGAGGCTGGTCGAGGAAACATCCATAAGCCGTATTTATTTCAAATCTTTAGGTTGCACCGACTGATAACCTCAAAGATCGACTGAAACAATTGATTGGGCTTATCACTTCACTCATCTGTGCGGTTGTGTGCGCCACCACCGACATTTCTCGCGCAAATCGCCTCGCAATGGATCTTCAGTCTACGAGAAATTTTCTGCTAAGTGCCTTACTCTCCGAACCGGTTTTTTGTTGTTATTTAATCAAACAAAAGACACTCTCGGAAGGAATCACAAAAAAAAAATAACCGAACAAAAAAATCCCCTGCTACCAAGAAGTAAACAGAAAATTTTAAATTAATGGCGCTTACGTGGAATTGAGATTCGTACACCTCTTGGATCGAGGAGCTGCACCTCGGGGTCCGGAATGGTGTAGGTCATTGCACCTCCGACGATGAACACAACCAGAACCGGCCATAATGTGAGATGCATTTCGGATGCAATCCTGCCAATTCCTCTCCAAATATACACTTCCTTATCGCGCCTTAAGCTATCTGGAACCACTATCTGACGAAGCGGATTACTCACTGAATCGAGAACAGGTCTTATTTACGCGACGGATTTGATAGAACTGGTGCTTTTGGTTGAGCATAAGCCGCTGGTGAGCTCCGGATCTTGCAGTCTTGATCGTCTTCGCTTTCGGATGTGATTCTGTTCTCTGGTGAGGTAGGCTTAAGAGAGTTAGCCGCAAACTAAAGTGGGAGATTCAATGGAGAATCTTTATGATCGAATTCGCGAATCGATTAAACTATAAAAACGGTGATTTTTTCGCCCATGTGGGTCAAATGAATTTTATTGTATGCATTTTTAAGAGAACCCATCTACTTTATTTGTGAAGAGAAAATCTCGAGACAAAAATAAGTACACGTCTAAGCTTAGAGTTATCACTAAAGACCTTGATTCGGAGAGAGATTGGATTAATGTTAAGTCCATTTTCCTCTCTTTGCGAACAGACCTAAGCTGGCACTGATTTTGTCCAGCCTTTTGAGATGCGATTGAAGGCGACCAGAATGAAATCAAAATGTTTGAGGAGGAATAACCCTAGTATGAATTTGTTAGATTCTTTTGTAAGTAAACGTTTAGGTGGGAGCACTGTAGGGTCATCCAAATCGAAATTGTGCTAATTAGATAATCTAAGCACAGTCATGGCTAAACTTGAATACAATATTTTTTCGAGATATTTGTAACTTAGCAGATAGTCAGGTCGCCATCAAATCCCTGGTTTCAATCGCAAGAGATTCAAGAAAGTAAGTCGACTTTTCGATATTTCTCTGTGAGATATGTAAAAAATTCAAAACTCTGTTCTGCGTGCCTAGAAACAGAAATATCCCAAACTCGCTAAACTCACTCAAATACGCACTCTGCAGATAGACAACGGAAAGCATCAGCCCGTTAACCCAACATGATCGATAGATTTGATCAACAGATCACGAACGCTGCTGTGTGTAGAAGTTGCTGTTCGGGACCAGTGCTAGATAGATGCCCGAAGACTGGGCCTACTCAGCCTTCTACAGTAACTGTCTAGATGGAGAAGCCAAAGAAAATGCATCTTCTCTGTACTTGTTTTGCACTTAAAAAAGGCAGATTTAAAAAAAAAAAAAGAGATAAGCTCGAACGACCAATATCATATTTTTAAAATTCTTTTCTTAGTTCTTGTTTTTTTGCTACCTTAGATTGTTTTGCGTTTAAAGGTGTTTTTATTATTTAGTCTTATAGGTAGTACTAACTCTTAAATTACATACTCATTCCTCAAGTCAACCATCCTTGAAGCTTCTAAACTTGAAATATTGCTGCTAACGGTTCTGGGACCGTTGCTTCCATTCATCGGGGCTAAGCTCTTTTGCATCTGTGCCCAATACAATTTCAACATGTAGCTGTGATAGACATGTAGCGCAGATAGACTTTTCTTTTAAAGGTCACAAAATATTGAGCTGCCATCTTGCTTATCATCTAGCATTCGATAACATGTAGAAGATTATACTGGGAGAATATGTCATTTCTGGTCCAAGCAAAATCAACACTCGGTGCAAGCTTTACATTAAGCCGGCAATTCTTCAGCACACATTATACATCATTCAATATCTGCACAATAGGACAAATTTGACAGGAATGCCAGATCTGGAGAAGCCCTGCAAAGCTTATCTCTATGCACCCTGTGATAGACGTATGCCAGGATCTAACATCAGCATGAAGATCCGATCTGTGATAGACTTCTATTACCTGAAAGTGCATTGATGATGAGCCAATCGAATTGTTAACTTACCACCCGTTTCTGGTATTTACACAAAACAACAGTAAAGATTTTGTATGGACTATAGAGTAAACAATTCTTTGGTAATCAACACTCACTAGGCTTCTGTCAGAAAAAAATAAATTTTATTTCATTAAATAATTTTTTCCATTTAATTTATTAAGGATAAGACACAGATAGACCCCCACTACCCTCAGGAATGAATCAGTCCCGGTATTAATTTCGATATATGTACATACATGTACCCTAGATTTAAGTTTGGCAGGCACTTCAGGCCACTTCTGGGCAAGTGCTCCCACTAAAGGCGCAAGATACAATGACTCTATTGAACGGTAACGCAATATTGGCACGATTCGAAACACACAAGCTTCGCTATTTGATCCAGACAACTGCAGATGGCTTCTTTTGGCATTACAGAGTTTTTTTTCACACAAGAAACCATCAACCATGGCGACCCAACTGACACAACTCAAACACTATTCGACTATTTGTTTGATCAATAACTTTGAGTATATTTTCATCCTGACACGAATTGTTTGTTTTTGTTTAGTCGCTTGGGTCTCCTAACATGGAAAGAAAGCCATCTCTAGCATCGGCCAGTGTTCGCCGCAAATCGGCCACGGATCTGACAACAACCCGGCCCCCGGCCCGGCATGCAGTGGACCCAAATCTGGAAAAGAAAAAAGCGAGGGATCCCCCAACACCATCCGGTGGGCACATACCCGCCGGAAGGAGAGTCCCTCTAAAAAGGCAGACCGAACTCAACAAACCAAAGACATTGCCGAAGAAGGAGCTCGAAAGGCTTCGCAGTGCGGCAGTGGTTGTGTCCATGGATGACAGGATCGAGGCGCAACTTGAACACGAAAACAATATCCGCCAAATCGAAGAGGAAGCCGAGCGGGAGAAGCAAAAATTCAAAGCAATCGATGATGCCAAGCTCAGAGGACGTGAGGGGGAGAAGGATATATTTTCTGAAGACCGCGAGAAGGTACTGGAGCTTTCCTTCATAGCCAAGCACGAGCAAGAAGAAGAAGTGAAGCGTGTTAACCAAATTATGCTCAATGCCAAGTGCCACGCTATTCGGGATGCCCAGATTCAGGAGAAAGAGGAACTGGCGAAGGAACTGAAGCAGGACGAAATTCGATTAGAGCAGATTATGATCGAACGGGCGAAGGCTTCACTGGCGGTGGAGGACGAGAATGTGAAGAAAGAAATAGAGAAGAAGAAAAAGTACGCAGTCGAGATAAAACGCCAACTGATGGAGAGGGAGAACCAACGATTCCTGGAGGCAGAGCGAATCGAAGAAGAAGCCAAGATCTTGGCACAAACTAAGGAGGTGATACAGCGGGACGAGGAGCGTCGCATACGCTTAGATAGGGAAAGGCGCGAGAAGCTGCGAGCGGAATTGAACAGAATCTGCGACATGGCGAATCTCTTTCAAAAGATGCTCTTCGAACAGGAGCGTGAAGCTGAGATGCGCATTCAGGCGTACATGAAAGCAAAGGAGGAACGCGAGCGAAAACTGGCCATAGAGAAGAAACTGGAAAAGCAGGCATTCGAGCGGAAGCAGCAGCTCTTGTTCGATCTTCAGCAGAAGCGACTGGAGTCCAAAACGAAGCGCGAGGAAATGGCTCTGACACGGCAGCAGGAGAACATCGAGCGCGAGTATCGCCGAAAGGAGATGGAAGCCGCTATCCGGAAGAAAGAACTTGAGAAGTCCCTGGCCGAGGCACGAATGATGCAACTGCACGAAGCTAAATTACGCGAAGCACTGCAGCTCGCCCACAATGAAGACGACTTCAAGAAAATCGTCGAAAGCCTAAAGCGCGAGGAGGAGAAGCAGAAAAAGCTGCATGAGGAGAATCTCAAGAATCGAGAGCGCTACCGCGAGGACATTATACGTCAGATGAATGACAAGGAGTACGCTCGAAGGACAATGATGGAACGGGAACAAGCAGAGGCATTTGAATTCCGCGAGCAAGAGAAACAACGCCAGAAGAACGTCGTCGCAGTTATTCAGTCTAAATTGGCCAAAATGCGTGAGGCTAATTTGCCAGAGAAGTACATCAAAGATGTCGAGAAGCAGTTGATGAAGATTGGTGAGACATCCATCAAATGAGAGAACGCCTGCAATTAATTTTTTTTACATTTTTAAACAATTTTGTAATTTTGTAAAATTGAGAAAATACATTTTGTGGTGGATTTTGTTTTGTAATTATAAGGTGTTTGGAGTTTTAACAGTTTAATTTACAGTTTTAGGTTTTTGATAGTGATAGCTGATCTGAGTGTGGAAGAGATTTCTTATACATCTCTTTCATCAGTTGATATAGTTTTATAAACTAGACTGGGGGCTTGTCAGAATAATACGAAACTAACTGATAACTTTAGTAAGCGATAATAGGAGATAGGATGTATTGATACAGGAGGCCGTCTGACTTTAAAATGGTCCTTTTCTAACAATAAGAACATCCTGAATATAACGAAAACCAATGAGGTACTTTCTATTCACTAACTAAAACTCCACGGCAATACTTGTCAAATTCACAATTATGTTCCATTCCATACACCAATCAGTTTTACCTTGCTTTTCATTCGCTCTCTCATCAACGCCAAAATGGGACAACAATACACAACAAAACCGGCTACGTGTTCGCTTGTTGTTCGTTCATTTCCCCAAAGGAAAACACTGTTCACTTAAATAACCCGTTCCGTTTCTTTCCATTCCGCTCAGTATCATAATCATCTTTAGCTCTTCGCATCTACAGCTGTACTCCTTTCCATCACATTTCCCAAAAACCCATCTACTATCCCAGTCAGCGGCCAGAAAGAGTTCGCATCATTACACATTATCCCCCCATTCCAGTTCGATCACAAAAACTTATTCCATATCGAGTTGCTGGGTTATTTTCCTTTTAATTCTCAACGTGTCAGCACCGTGGGAGAGAGGAACATCCGTACAAAATTCCTTTTTTTCTTTTTTTGATACGTTAGTCTAAGTACTTAGAAAATAGCCCATCGTGTCTAGAGAATAGAAATTCTCCAAAAACAAAAGTAAAGAAGAAAAAATGAAGTTATTCCTGTGCGCGTTATTTGTTCTTGCCGCCGCGGCGACACAGGCTGAAGAAATTAAGCTGGAAGATGGTGTGCTAGTGCTAACCAAAGACAACTTCAAGTCGGCTATCACCGATAACGAGTTTGTCCTAGTCGAATTCTGTAAGTATACATGCCATTTGTTTAAAAATTTCTCATAATTTTCGCATTACTACTCGCGGAAAGTTATTTGCATTTAACACCATCCGGTCAATAATCTCTACAAAGAAAAGAAAGATATTCTCGCTCTTGCGAAAAGTCGTGTAAAGTCTCGCTGGTCAAAAGATGAGAGGGGGGAAAACAAAACGAGACAACTGGCGAGGCAACATGTGTTTGGAGCTGTGCGTGCAAGTGAAACAAGTGTACCGGCCCCCCATATACATAAAACGGTGGTTTACAAGTCTCCACAAATGATGCTTGTGACGTGTCATTGTTCTTAAATGTTTTTCCATGAAAATACCTGAAAAATGCTATTTGTTTAGCTTTTGTTATTTTCACAATGGCTTTGTGATCACTAGCAGAGCAAAGATTTTTCACTTTCACATGAAAATCATGGGGTGTCGAGAAAAACAGGTTATCGCGTACTGTACTGTGAAGTCTCCAAATGAAAAGAAACCACCAAATGTCAAGGTTCTTCACGGTTGTGAAATGTATTTTTGCTTTCCATCAATTGTTTATTGTCTAGTGTGGGATTGAGATCCAGATTTTTGAAATACTACTTCAAATTGAACCACATTCGTGGGAGCAACATGTCGATTGGAACGCATACAAACCGCTTTGCTTGCGTGTCAGTTTCTTGGCAGCTGCGTTCCCCCGGTTAATTTGTTTTGTTTATCAATCTTCTCTTTCCAACTCCTAATGAGTTTGTGGAATCTTTTCACAAAAATAGCTTCTGTTTAGGTTTATCTGGAAAAGATTTCCTTTAGTAACCAAAGAAAAAGATAGCCTTCAACTGACTTGTTGCATATGTCTCGCAACGTTGGGGACTGCAAGATTGGGCGTGGTGATAAAATTCTAGTCAGCAGCTTAATCATGTCTGGAAGCGACCAGAATTTGAATATTAAATTAACCCCCTTCTTTTCGATTTCACATGCTCTTGCTTAACTGTGCACACGTATTCCGATTGTGTAGCTGTCTAGTGGAGAGTCTGAATCACAAATCCACGTCACTAATCTTTTCAAATGCGAAGTTGATAGTAGGTACCGGCTGTCGCTTATTGTGTGTGTTTCTGTTCTGTCTTCTTGGGACACACTTTTATGGTTTCAAAAATCAGGTCTTTTCCTAGATTTTTTGCAATTTCCAGCTTATTGGGAAGCTTGTGCGTACTTGTTTTTGTACAACCATTTGTTCAAAGAGAAGTTTGATGTTGCTCTAGAAACAGATGTGCTAATGAACTCGTTTTGCGATGGTGTTGGAGATGGACAAGAAGTGGTTGGCTGTCATATTGATTGCCTGATCGCGAAAATATGTAGTCAAAGATGATGGCGGCTTTTGTAGTTGTTGAATCCGTTAGATTTGATCTATCGCTCGCTCGCTCGCTACGTTGTTTTTATTTAGGGCAACGTGAGTTAGGTGATAGTTTTATTCATCAGTTTCTGGATGGTCCACAGAACGAGTGCTCCCAAATTTAATGGTATTAATTTAGAATCAGCAGCAATTCATGTAGTTTTGGCTATATTTGTTTAGCTGCCCTTATTCTGCTTCTCAACTGCCTTTGGTATTTATACCAGAAGGAATTAATGTGAGTTTTGTTTTGTCACTTTTGTCGTCAAGTTAAAAACTGAAGCTCATCTTTGGTAGGTTATGATTAAGATCAGTTAGTGATCAACTGTTCATCGGCGTTCTAAGAAAGTTTGAGCACAAAAATAACTAAAGGTCAGTTACCACCACCTCCCAAACCTATAAACAGGAGTTTAACCTCGACTGTAAATCGACATCATCTCCTTTAAATGTGTTTAAATCTTGAGATTTTATTACGTGCCCCTTAATCTTTCCCTCAGATGCAGAAGTAAATATGTAGTTGGCTTCAAAAGATCATTAACCCCTTTCAGAGTTTAACGGCCGACTGTAAAAGACCAGTTCGACCGGCGAAGAAAACGAAACACGAAACGAAAAACCCAATTTCAGTCTCTTTTTCCCTTGACATTGGCCGTCTAAAGAAACACAAATGACGACTCCCAGAAGCACATAAGTAAACGAAAACAGAAAAAAGCGTAAAAGCGCTGCTTTCAAGTTCGTTGAATAATTACGAGTAGATAAAGCCGTATGGTAATGTGATGCGATTTCATAATTATGTAAATTCCTTGTGTAATCGTTCAGAAGTGTATTACTATTGACAGTGCATGAGGTAAATTTGCATGTTTTCTGCGCCATAACGCTTCCTTCCCACTCCATCTAGGTGACAACTGTGTGCTTATGTGGCAGTCAGAATGATTAAATCGACTGGTCTTATCAAAAATTGACTTAAAGCTAAGAAATCGCTGCGTGCGTGTTTAAAAAAAAAAAAACATACAAAAAATTGATAACCGAAAGTATGCATGTCCACGCTGTGCCGACGTTTCATATTTCACCTTATCGCCTTCATCCTCCGTGGCCACGTTGTGCCACATAAACGGATGGACAGTATATGTTTAGCCCACTCTTATCTACGGAGATATTCAAGAGAGTGAGCAAAGGAGAAAGGCATAGTTTGTTGATTTTGATTTTTTATATTTTCAGATGCCCCATGGTGTGGACATTGCAAGGCATTAGCACCCGAGTATGCTAAAGCCGCACAGAAATTGGCCGAACAAGAGTCACCAATTAAACTGGGTAAAGTAGATGCTACCGAGGAGGGTGATCTCGCCGAGGAATATCAAGTACGTGGCTATCCAACGTTGAAATTCTTCCGTAACGGTGTTGCCGTTGAGTATGGCGGTGGACGTCAAGCTGATGATATTGTTGCCTGGGTCACCAAGAAAACTGGACCACCTGCCAAAGAATTGGACTCCGTTGAGAGCGCACAGAAATTCTTGAAAGACAACGAGGTAAGTGTGTTACACTTTGTACATTTTCTTCCTGTTTATTTACCTGCTGGAGAGTTGCTACTTTTCCTACCTGACCTATGGTAACTGCGGAACTGGTTTCTAATGCGCGTAAATGACCATTGAATGTCTCCGATTTCTTGTTTTTTTTTTACTTTCGTTTTATCAATGTCGGGATATAATGGGATAGGTTAATGTGGAAATGTCTTTGGCATTGTTGAGTCGAAATTTATGGTGGAATCTTTGGGGTTCCCTTTTACTTTCCATTAATTTTTCCGACGTTTTTATGTGACGCATAAAAATGTGATTATTTTTAAGAACAGGTTGTTTGTTGAAACTGGTCATTTTCCGAGGTTCCCATTAATCCTCGCTAGGATTGGATAAGAAGTAGTAGGTATTAACAGTGACAAACTCGTTTTAGAATATTTAATTAATAAGGGAACCGGTTGCTCTGAACCCTTAGAATCTGACGGATAAAATTACATTCAAATATATAATATACGAACTTTTTTCAATACATTCTAGCGCCTTGAATGACCGATGTTACACTTTATTTAAAATAAGATGAAGGTGTATTTGAGGTGTTTAAGTTCCCTTATCATTTTCCAAAGACAGATTTAGGGAAAATTTGGCTGGATAGCTGTGCTCTCATTTTTGGATGGTATTTGACATTATTGTCGAGTGTAATGTTTAAAGTCTTAATCCACTCATCCATCAAAGAATGACGTGGTGGTGGTGCAATTGATTGAAATAAATGAATAAACTTTGGTGCCTGCACTTCACAAGGAGTGGCCTGATTTGTTCAGCCAGCGCACATGTGTTGCGCGTATTAAAAGTCGTTGAGCGTTGCAATCAAATCAAAGGATTTAGAATCGTGAAAATTAAAGATAAATGTAATTCAAGGATGAGTGTATGCGCACTTTCTCACTACTTAAAACTGAAAAATTACAATTTTCCAAAAAGAAATTCATTACCTTCGATTATAAGGGATTGGCAGATAAAGGAAATTTGTCAATAGATGCTAAGATTTACCACTATGAGGTTTAAGTTTTTTTTCAAAGAAATTTATTGTAAGAACATACATACATCATAGTCCGATTGGTGGTAATTTTCACGATTGGTAAACTGTTCTGGTAGTAACCGAAAGTCTCTAAAATAAATCTGAAAACAAATTCAATTCGCAAGCAATATAAATTTAACGACACCCATCGGTCATCCAAAAGTCTGCACTGAATAAAATGTTGTTTACTTCATATCGTAACTTGTGCAAATAATTTTATATCAACTGTTCGAAAGTTGTTATACCCGCTTTACTGACAATTTTATTGCTCCTTTGTTCTTCCATTAGTGTTCATCGATTTTTATCAAATATATTGTTGTATGGTATTTTGCAAATTAGGAGAAGCAATAAAATAATAAATAAACTTAAGAGCATACTTTCTAAAAGAAAGACACGGAGGTCGCAAGAATCTGAAATAGTAGCGGATGCCCCCCAAAAGCTGCAAAAGAAACAGCTTTTGTGGGTTATATTGGTATCACTTTGTTAATCTTCCAAACTGAAATGCATATTTTTGTGTATTTTATACGTACAATTTCAAATATAAAAAAAATGGGGCTACGTGCTCTGCTGCAGTTTGTCAAGTCGCTGACTATCGAAAGGCATGTCGTTCAAATTAGAATTCATACCCTATCTCGTCTATACGTTGTTAAAAAAGACTGATATGAATTATCTCGTACACACCTTCAGGTTGCCAGAGGTTTTTTATTGCTTCTGTAAAAGTTGACTTTGTCAATCTCCGTGTCTGATTTTGAGAAAGTATACATCAAAGGTGGATACTATTTTTTTTATATAATTTTCGAAGTACTTTGGTCATTTGTTCGAAATAAGGCTCTGAACGGCGAAACTGTTTATCGCATGTACATAAGGCAATGTTGATGAGCAGCTCCATTTAAGATTTTATTTATCATATTTCTGTCTTGTGCGCAGTTGTGTATTTTTCCTCTTAACTTGTCGAAGAAGTTATCTACATGTGTTCCAACTGATTGTACTTGTTCAAGTCAGGAAATAGCATATGTACTGAATAAATTTCCACCGTCGTTCCCAAAAGAATTGATTTAGTCCCATTCTCTTGATGTATTTTTATCCAAAAGAATAATACAACAAGCCTTAAGAGAGGTCTAAATTTATGCATCGTAAACTGAAACAAAAAAATAGAGCAAGATATAAACTTTTATAGAAACCGCTTTATTTTAAGTCGAATAATCTGATTTGAGAATATGGGACAATAAACTTTGTTTAAGATAAAGCCCCGCCAAGGAACATAATCCGTCCCACAATTAACAGCTCTTCTTTACAAACAGTCTCTTGTTTGTCCGCAAACTTCTCATAAACCAAATTCAGTCTCGCAGATAACATTTGTATTCTTTTACGCGTTGCGCATTGGATTTGTTTGTGCACTCATGATGATTTTTTCGAAGTGACAACAGATTGCGCAACATACATATGTGGAAGAAATTAATTGTTATTAGAACAGCGCAGCCCTATCGGACCGCAGCTAATCATGCAATTTTCATTTTCGACACGGAACAGTGACAGAGGTGTCAAGACGTTATCAATGGAACGAGCAATTTGCCACAAATTATATACATTCGTATATGGAGAGAAAAACTAACGATTAACCATCATTCGTCAACGTGTGCAATTATGTTTTACTTTAAATTAGTTTACGGTTGGTCAACGCAAAAGAATTGGTTACAATCTGTTTATTTTATTACGAAATTGATATCCACGAACTGGAAAAAGACGGGCGCTGTTATCAAATCCCAGCATTCAGGGGCAATTCGATAAGCAAATCGGATGGAGATAATGAAGTCATTGGGGTCCAACCTTTATCTTTACAAATAAAAATATTTCGGAGCTTGAATTGCTTACAGAAGCCTCTAGCGCAAGATACAATCATCTTTTGAAAGAACTGATGAGAAACTATGATGGGGTTGGAACAACAAGTTTGGTAGGGAAATATGAGAGTTTGAGAAAGCTTACGTGGACTTCCATCAGAGGCAACAACAATGCGGCATTGAACTTTCTTAAACACAAAACAACGCTGAGTCATAAAAATCTGCTAATGCTAATGCGTGCACTGATCGATATCTCTTCGATTCGCAGTTACTTTGTTGATTCCTGTTGGGAAGATAGATTCGAAATAAAAAAAACGCAGCCCGAGTGAACCCGTACCCGTTTCCACTTTGGTTTCGAATAACTTATCCCTATTTTCAAATATATTTTTTTTCCAACATAATCATAACCACATTCTTAATAATTTCAGATTGCTGTTGTTGGTTTCTTCACTGATCGTGAATCGGAGGCTGCCAAGGCTTTCCTCGCCACTGCTAATGCCCTCGATAGCTACGTTTTTGGTATCACCGGAAAGGAGGAAGTCATCGCCGACCTAGAAGCCAAGGATGGAGATATTGTTCTGTTCAAGCCCTTCGATGAGAAGAAATCCGTGTTCAGCGGTGAAGTAAACCAAGAAGCACTCAAGAAATTCGCTCAAATCTACTCGCTCCCATTGATTGTTGACTTCAACCATCAATCTGCGTCGAAAATTTTCGGAGGCGCTGTCAAGTCTCATCTGTTGTTCTTTGTCTCAAAGGAAAGCGGGCACATTGAGAAATACGTTGATCCATTGAAGGATGTCGCTTCTGAATTCCGCGATGAAGTTCTCTTCGTTACCATCAGCGCCGATGAGGATGATCACGCACGTATCTTCGAATTCTTCGGTATGTCCAAGGACGAGATCCCAACCCTGCGTCTGATCAAATTGGAAGAAGATATGGCCAAGTACAAGCCACCAACCAACGACTTGAGCCCCGAATCGATCAAGAGCTTCGTCCAGGACTTCTTGGCCGGAAAACTAAAGCAACACTTGCTGACCCAGGAATTGCCCGAGGATTGGGATAAGAACCCCGTTAAGGTGCTCGTCGCTTCCAACTTTGATGATGTTGCACTTGATGTGAACAAGGATGTGCTCGTTGAATTCTATGCTCCATGGTATGTTTTCCAAAAATAAAATGATGTATAGAAATCTGTGAGATAAATGTGTGTGGTTTCGCTTTAGGTGCGGACACTGCAAACAATTGGCTCCAATCTACGACCAATTGGGCGAGAAATACAAGGATCACCCAACAATTGTCATTGCTAAGATGGACTCCACTGCCAACGAACTGGAACACACAAAAATCTCGTCGTTCCCCACACTGAAGTTCTACCGCAAGGGTGACAATCAAGTTATCGACTACAACTTGGACAGAACTCTTGATGACTTCGTCAAGTTCTTGGATGCTGGTGGCGAAGTTCCAGCTGTAAGTTGATTTTAGTTCAGTGCACCTGGGCGATTGAAAACATGTTGGCTTATCTTTTTTGCAGGCTGGTGAAATCAACCTCGATGATGTCGTCGAGGAGACCAAGGACGAAGAGGAGAAGAGAGAAAAGGATGAATTGTAAATTCGCGAGCTCGTCCAGAGACAAACAACAAAACAAAACATTAGCAGCAGTTAATAGCCACCTTTTTTCACAAAACACAATCCAATCTTCTGTTCATTCTTAAGTAGGAACCGCAAACGAGAGTTAAATTGTTTTCCGACTACGCGGAAATATTTTTTTTTATTTACCGTATGAGGAAGCAGTTTCTTTTTAGTTATAAATAAGTCTTTTTTTATAATTAAAATAAATGTATGTATAACTGTAGTTGAGAGGCGAAGGAGAAAGTAAACAAAATAAAAAAGAGAAACTAAACTAAAACAAGGCTAGAAACTTCCATAATTATTTGTAAAATTTAACAAAATCAAAAACAAGAAAACCACTCTGTGAAAAGAACTGATAAGAAAGAGAAATGAGAAAATAAAACGTTAATAAAGAGAGACACATTTTTTCTAAAACATTTCCTTTTTCACTTTACTGCTCAATGAGAAACTAACTCTTTGAATTTGGTCCTCGAATTTTGCTCTACACTGTAAGTCGTTAAGTGCCGTTATTGCACGATTTAGGCGTGGATACATTTGAACTCCTAAAATCGAATGTATAACAGTAGCTCAATCCGAGTTGTTTTGTACAAAACAATCTGAAGCTTGGTCGTGTTGTGCGATGTTGTCAAAAAGACAAGGCAACACAGAACTCTCTTTTTCTTATCAAGTTTTTTTTTCAGCAGTCTCAAACTAGTATTTGGTTTCGTTCTAGCAGCGTTTTTCATTGAATATCCTTATACGGCATTATAATGCGAGGCAAACATGAATTTCTAACCCTGTGAGATTTGCATTTCGTGGTACGATTGAATGTTGATTTAGATTGTTTGTTTTGGTCCGTATATTTTTATTTACGTCGTAGAGCATACCTTTGTTAGGCTTATATTACTGCCTAGAGTCTTCCTTTGGAAACAAACACTTTCCTTCTGCAAGTCGAAGAGACTTCAGATTATTAGAACAAAATATTTAAAGCAGTAGCACCGCTCTAATTTTCAAGTGAACATTTGGCCTTCCTCCACATTTATACGATGGCTTGCACGGAAGAAACTTTGTAGTAGAGGATACATTCTTTCTCATGATATCTCTTAAAATTTTAATACGAATGCGACTATGATTCACAATTAACAAATTTGGCTTGAATCAAATTCGACAATTGAAAACGACTGGCATAGGAGTCTACGATAATATTAAAAGCAATATACTATCCCCCTCTTTGTGCGTCAAATTATTATTTAAAATCGAATGCTTGGTGATTGCGTCCTGAGCAGGACACAGACTAAAGTATAATTTGTGCACGGTCTGGTGGTGGTGCGTGCTTAGTGGGAAGATGCTGTATACATTTTAGGTACATGTATATAAATTTGGAATTGTCCAGAAACCGTTCTCACGAAGGTTTAATTTCTCTGCCGATGCAGCAGTCGTACATTGCTGCATCGTCTTGCTATTGTTTTTTAAAGGGTATTGCTTCTGTTCTGATTGTACTTGGACCCAAGGCAATGGGATATAAAACATCCAGATTGGCGCTGTCACTGCTCGCAGAACCACGATTCTTTTGTTATCCCTTGGCTGGGAGGATGAACATTGCTAGCCGATTCTATCCTATCCTGCTAAAACACGAATTTTTCTCAATTCCTTGAACTTGAGTCTCAACCAACAAATTTTTTTTTCATCGAGTTTGTCTCCTATTTCAAGACTTTGTCTTCGATTTGAAAACTTTTTTTTGATGGAGCCCTGTCATTTGAAACGTTGTATTCCATGACGCTTGTACCTCAACGCAGTCGGTTTGTTGTTCTTTGACTTCAAACGATCCAAATGTCGGCAACAAGTCCGTACCCAGAAACAGTTCCAGTGACATTAGAATCACAAATCTGATCTGATAGTTATATATACACAATTATTTTAAATCTTCTGGGATCATGTCAAGAGTGAGAATTTGACATCTAAAAGGTAAAACAAAATTCCTGAACCCGCGAAATATTTATCTTGGTTGCTTGGCGCTATAGTATGAGGCTGCCCAAATTATAGCTACTTGCATCTTGAGTCGATGGGTTTAATTTTTCATAAAAAATGCCTGATCAATATTTCCAAAACGTCAAGGATCGCTATGAGCCGGACGTGCTGTGAGAGTTATTTCAGATCACTGTCGGATATGAAAATACGCTGAAAGATTGGGGTTCTGGAACTTTTAAATGGATGGAGAAGGAACGAAAAACGTTATGCACCCTTCAACCGTGGCGGCCCCTGCATGCCCTTGATGAAACTACTTACTAACTATCCGGCAGAGACCAATAAGGAGACAGCCGACTCCCTCGTCTCTCACCCGTGGGGAAAATTTGATAGCGTTTTTTATAACGTTTCCCCTCCTTGAACAGCTGATTCGAGGCAGTTTCACAGACAGGGTTTTTTTCTCTTGACTGAGAATACGTGTGAGCTGCGTAATCGGCTGATTAGTTTCCCGCGCAAACTGCTAATGTGAGTGAGAGAGACGGGGACGCTGACTGTCTCCCTTACTCAGAGATTTCTGCTAAAAATTCCACCACGAAATAATGGCCGACATTGGAGGCGTTCATAAATAGTATCATTAAGGCAGTATTTTCATCAGTTAGGCTATAACGTTAAAACTTTATAATACATTTTGAAACAAAAATACAACACGAATTTATATTGAACACAATAACTAGACAAATAGTATTTTGAAATTCCCAAATAATTACTAAACTCTTATCACTATCTTTCACTATTCTAAGACTAGCATTTTAAAAACTATTATCTTTCACTTATTGTTGTAAACAACTATTATGTTTGGTATAGCAATCTCCATATTTTGATACTATTTTTTAAGAATACTAAGAAAGTAACTAAAATTGTAACTATGCGCTTTTTCCGAAACAGTTCAGTCTTTTTATTGAGTTGTTATATATATTATTTATATTACAAAATTATATATTATAATTGTCATAGGCGTTTTTAGTTAGGTTAACCACGTGAAGTTTTAGTGAAATATACTGGAGGGACTAATTTATTAATGCGTGCTATTATTTCATATTGAGATTCTATATTCATAATCGAATCATATGTTTTTCAAGGTGAAGGCTTGTATTTAGCTGGATGAAAATTTTGTTTCAAATTAATCTTCATTTAATTTTTATTCTTTAAAACGATTGCCTGAACTATCACCGACGTATTAGGTTAGGTTTCCTTATGTTTTTCAGTATTACACTTTTCATAATAAGTGATCGAAATTATAACTACAAATTTAATTTTCTATTACTTACATATTGCCAAATAAGTAACACTAGAATTACAATAGTCTTTATTTTGATTTAAATACACTTATCTCGGAATACCAGATGAAAAGAAATCCCTCCGTACTGCTCGATTTTCAAACATGCATTGCTGTTTTAATTTTGTGCATATTTCTAAAGGGATCAGGAATATAAGTTCTAGCACAATAACTAAATTTTAAGTAACATACTATTTAAAGTGTCGGCGACACTATAATCATAAACAATTTCCTGTAGTTATTTACGAACGCAATCTGTTGAATATATAACAAAATGGCTGACGAATTCACGAATTGTGGGCAATTTACGAATGTTTGACATTATTGAGGGCAAACATTCACGAATTAGCGGCCATGTTGCTTTTTTGGAGGGGAAATGTAAACAAGTGTGAGTAAAATGAGAAAATGTTCGATGCTCCGTAAATGAGTTCCGGAAAATTAGGGCTATATCCACCACAATTCGTAAATAACACTCAAACGGTCGATGGACGAAGGGGAAATCAGCTGTTTAATCAGCTGTTCAGTCGACCATCTCCTTCCTTATTGGTTTCTGCTATCCGGTTCATTTACTTTAAGGTTTAGGTCGTCCCATACTTAATATCCTATAATTCCTATTATTTTGCATATGTGCTGTAACTACGTCAAAACCAGAACAGAAAAGATCTCAAGTGTTTTTTTTTCGCGTTTATTTATACATCTATAAATCAGTCTATGAGTAAGACTGCAGAACATGCACAAAATGCAAGACAGCATGAATGATTTTAGTATTTAATTATTCAGCACATTTTTCACTTCCGCCAACAATTAGAACTAAATTATGTACATCAAATTACAAAGTTTGAGTTCATCCTAATAAAAAATTAAACACGTAGCATACTCTTAAGCGTAAATTCATTTTCAGTATTTGAACAATAATGCTCCTGCATTAATATGCAGATTTATAGGCGAAGTGAAAATCACAGACACTCACCCTCACGATTTGTTTTATGTATTCCAAATTTAGGCGGTGGTAAAATTGAGTTTTGTGCCGTCTTCTTGTAAGGCCGGGGTGGATCCAGTTCACAGTCAATCAACTGCCTCATTCGGTAGACCTTTTAGCAGCTGCCAAAATTGGTTGTGGCTCTTCTCCCTTTATGCAGGGGGTCTCAATCAAAGATAGGTGAGTTATGATGTCCATACTACAGAATGAACACATTCTTCTTCCAATGTTCTTTTTCAACTTCGTTATTCCCTCATTTCTCTCATATGGCAACAGCACGAAAAAGATCCAAGTCGATTTTAGGACGTCAGAGGCTTCGGACACAGTGAATGCAGGAGTTTTGACGTTGATTGCAATGTGACCAATTTGGTTGATGGTTAATCAGGTGTCCCCCAGGTCCCTACATGGGTATTGAGAATTGGTACCATCTTGGAGATAGAAGCCATTCGCACTACTCCTCCATCATTCTTCTTTTCCTGATCGTCTCTCCAGGATCAGAGTCCAATCTATCTGATGTATTCTTTTATACGTTTTTTTAGCAACGGGTAGCATATCAAACCGTGGTCATCGCGGCGTAGTGGGTAAGTGCATCGGCCCACACGCCGAAGGTCTAGGTTCGATTCCCGGACGGAAGACATTGAATTTTTCGCGGCACCAGCTCTTTCGAGTTGCTGACATCACTCAAAGAGTACCAATTGTCGATGAAAAGCTTCTCAAATCGTGTCGTTCGGAATCGGCAAAAAACTGTAGATTCTTTCTACTCGTGAGAGATCAATAGCACACACAACACTGGTAGTTGTTGTAGAAGCTTAGGCCCTGGCCTCCTGTGGGCTGTAGTGCCACTCAATTATTACTTATTAGTATATCAAGCCAAACACTATATCTCACGGCATTTTTATATTAGCCAACTTTTTTATAAGTGAACATCGCGGCTTAATGGGTAAGTGCGTCGACTTACACGGCGAAGGTTCCAGAGCCGATTTCTGGCCTAACCATTTCACCTTTTTTCGCGAGTAATCAAATGTCAATGAAAGGCGTCTTAAGTTTAGCAGTTCAGAGTCGGCAATAAAACTGTAGGTCCTTATCATTCGTGAGAAATGAAAAGTATACACAACACGAGTAGTATTTAAAGAATTCAGACCGTGAAGCCATCCAGTTTTGTATAAAACATATTTTTCACAAGAAAGAAGAATCCTTATTCGCTCAAATTTCATTACGCAATCGTTCTAAACTGATTGGGAATCAGAACTTAATAAGTTTTCATTGGGAAGCAGATAGCCCGGAGACGACTACTACTATGCAAAAAGCATACCACTGAGTCACAGATAAGAAAACAAAACCATCGCATATGAAGTGTGTCAATATCAGCGCACCCTTGATATCAATTTTAACGGCTGACTGCTGGGACTCGGTTCACGTGAGGAACAGAATTTCACGAAAGATAAGAAATGTTGAACATATGTTCAAGTTATTAAAAATACAAATGGTTGGAGTAACTTATTCCGGGATTATACTTGTCAATTTGTGTTCGACGAATGATCCTCGTTCGTCTTAAGGTTATACAGTGGAAGCTCGAAAAAATCGATCAAAATGTCTCCAGTCACTGTAGACAATTAGAATTTTCGCTGACAGGTATAAAAACATTTATATACAGTTTTATACATTTGAATACAGTTTAATACATTTGAATACAGTTTTATACATTTTTATTAAGTTGTTCACGTTAAAAATATAAATACAGGAAAGGCCGACAATTTAGCAATATGGACGCAGATCAACGTCGTCTATTCGTCCTATTCGTTAATAGTTTTAAATTTTAAATATTTTATTAGAAAGCAAAGACTTAAGAAATCTTAGCTAAGGAGTCGCGGGGCAATACACGCACGAAAGACCTCCAGGGCTCTCGAACCTAACTCACTAACTCATGGCGAGGTTTTCCCAAGCAGGTGAGTTTATGGGCATGATCCAACCAGGTAGGCGGTCACCTACCTGATGAAATCGCATGTAAGGCACGCCTCGGAGATCGGACTTCTCTACATTCACCTTCATTTCAACTTTAGAGCATAAGACCACAAACTTCTCGAGTGCGTGCTGGAATTCCGTCTGAAGGATTTTAGAACAACTACGTCAGCTGCCGAAAAAAGATAACTAACCTTAAGTCTCTCAATGTAAAATATTTCTCGCCTCGTATGCTCTCTAACATCTAGTCCGTACATATATTGAAAAGTAGAGATAACAAGATGCACTCCTGGCAAAGCCCAACGCCCACGGTGAAAGGTATTGATGAACCACCATTTATCCGGGCTAAAGAGAGGGCACCGTCAGTCCAATATGTAGGAGTGTATAACATTCCATAGTTCGTCGTATGCTTTTCCAAATTTACAAAACAACTGTCGATCGGTTTAGCATATTCCTAAGCCATGAAGAGAAACACTTTTTCGAAGTACATACTTACCTGTTATCTTATGTATGATATTTTACTCGTTTAAATTTTAAACCGAATACAAATAAAAAAAACAGTCAATTTTTTCGAACCTCTACTGTATGACGTCACAAACATTTTTGATATTCGAAATTGTATTCTGCTTGCTAGAGAAAGAAACTCTGCTTACAGGGAAGGCGAGAGTTAAACGTGAAAAGTGTGTTCTTTCAAGACAAAAAGGAACAATTTTAATCCGAGATAGGCTATAAGTCTAAGTCAAAAGTTGGTGAAGTGGATTTCAAATTATTTGCATGTCGTTCTTCTTCTTCATTGCAAGCAATAACTTTGCAAACAGAAGTTGGTCATTGACTGCGATATTCTGGAAGTGAGTACCTTTGTATCACATGTTTATTGGGATGCATAGAAAGTAAACGGAAGTCCAAGGAAAAGTATCCATGACATTCTCTCCAGGATTGACTGCATTGGTCTAGTAATTTACATTCATTTTGCCCGTAAACCAGAAAAGTAATTACTTTATCAGCTATACTCGTCTAGGCCCAGTTATTAAGAAACAAAAAATCTCTGCACTTAGCACTCTTCAGTTGTTCAAACACGCACCACACGAGTGATTACTGAAGAAGCTTGGCATTCGCAGTTTATGATGTTTTATGACCAGATTTGTATTGTTGTTCGCCATTTTCAGCCCCCATAAACTTATATTGCTTTTGAGTGCTGAAACTGATTATGTTGCGTTTATGGTGGCATTAACCATAATTTATGTCTGAACTGTGCATGGAAACCTTAACCTGAACGTCTACGATGTGCATTTTTAAGATGGCTGGATACTGAAAGATGGTGACTCATCAGAATTATCTTTACAGGACGTTTATAATCTTCGATAAGCTGCCTATGCGCCGCTGTTATTGTGAGAGGTGTCTATAGAAATGCTGTCAATCATAAAACGCGACGCGACTTAGTTCACAATTCTTTAATGAACGGTGTAGTAGTTTCAGCAGACTATCACTTATAACATCCTAAGGACATCGACAGAGACTCGTTTTATTACTAGGAGAAGTGTTGATTTCTATAATTGATCTATTATTTGGCTGCATCACCATAGTAGACAGGTGCAATACGAAAAGATTGTATATCAATATCACTGAGACCGTTTTTGCGCCCAAGTCAAGGTGGAGTACGAAGTAGTCGTAGTTTATTGTAGTGAGGCCAAATACTTATATCTAAGTTATTATGAACTATCGACTTGGAATTCATGCATTTGTTAAATCAAGTCTGTTGTAGAATACGATTTTACCCTATCAAGAGCCAGGGAACGTCATACGGTAGGACTGGAGTATCTTCCAAGACGATACTTGAAGGGAAGCGTTCATCGTTTTGTCACATGAAACCACCCAATAAGTAAAGACAAATAAATTGCAATAGTTAAAACATCAGATGCAGCTGTTCTGTAAGCTATCGTTGCGCTTACACTCTTACCAAACTTCGTTTAGAAACTAGAGCCAGAAAAAAAAGATCTAACCAGGCGAGGTAGGTTAGGTATGCTAGTCGAATGGTGTTCCAAGACTAGTCCCCAGTCTAGTAGGCCGATCGAATATAAGACAGGAGCTGATGTCTTTAGACCCAACACTAGTAAATCTGCATGATCTCTGTCCATAAGTTTAATGCCTATTCTTTTTCAAACCAATTGCAAGTTGGCTGGAATACGAATTTTTCAGGCTATCTCGTTCAACATAATGAATTTCAAAGCCGTCAACTGCTGCGACAATGCCTATCCACTACAAGGTGAAACTTGGCTGGATCTTTGGATACTTAGAATAACAAGAAAAGAATTAGCAGATCGCTAAGATAATAGCTGAATGGGTAAATTAATGTCTTCTAGGAATTTAGATAAATGTAGCAGGTGTTAAGCAAACCAACCGATTTATTAAACTTTCAGAAAGTCTTTGCGATAGGCAAGGAAAGAATTGTTGGATGACTTTATCTATGTTGTGTGGGACAGGGATAGATGCAAGAAACATTATCAGTTCCGTTTTTGTATTCTCTTCGCGCCTGAAAATGCGATCGCTGGTACATGTCTCTGGTTGTTTTGTACCCTTACTTACATTTTTACAGTTGAAATCGGCGTCATCCCATAAAATAAGGTCGGCGTCCATCATGAAATCCTTGTCCGCTAGATGCTGCATAAAGAGTGCAGCCAAACAAATTTTCATCATGGCATGTAATGACGCCAATTACCGTCGGTATACGATTTTATCTAACCTTACATTGCATAGTGAGCGTTTAGGATTGAGATGTGGCCAAACAGTTGTGGTTGTAAGACAACTGGGTTTATTTTATTTTATTTTATTTTCATTCCATTTCGGCATCGACTGGTGTGGTCTGAGCCTGAACTAAGGCTGCTTTCCATTCTTGACGGTCCCGGACTGAAGGTTCGGTCATCCTCCCCTTCTCGAACCGGGAGGCAAGGATTCGAAGACCCTCTTAGCTGGAGCGTTGTTGTCCATTCGCTCGATGTGGCCGAGCAGCTGCAGTCGACGGACTTTTGCCTTTCGAACTACATCCACATCTTGGTACAGCACATAGAGGACCATGTATTCGTCACAGAATGTTTTCTTTCAAAGGAACCTAGAACCTACTCTGCCGTTTTGTGATTCTGCGCCGAAGCTCCACTAAGAGTTTACGTTTGCCCCGAGATAGACAAACTCCTTAACTACCTCAAAGCTGTAGCTGTCAACTATCACATTTCGACCAAGTGTTGTTCGACGGGTCGATTCGTTATTGACAAAGCATCGACCGGTGCATTGACCAGAAATCAACTTGAATCCTTCCAACTTTTGGAAGCGTCACATCTTGAACCCCGTCTTTCTAAATAAAGTGAATACTTAATCGAAAACACTTTCGTTTGTCGATCTTAATGATTTGTCTCTCATGGATACCTCCAAACA
Source organism: Eristalinus sepulchralis (assembly GCA_944738645.1). Taxonomy (NCBI): domain Eukaryota; kingdom Metazoa; phylum Arthropoda; class Insecta; order Diptera; family Syrphidae; genus Eristalinus; species Eristalinus sepulchralis. Next base: position 12,650,205 of record OX122885.1, on the reverse strand, counting down.
TAAAGTTTCCATACTTAAACGATTTGTCACAAAGCTACGAACAATAAAACACCGCAAAGCCCTGCATAGCAACACACCCACGTATCAGAAAAGCGTTTCTCGCTGCCCAACATCGGCCTGCTTTACCCTATAAACAAAATGACTTTGTAATGTACTCATAAAGAAGCACGCATATCTATTTCCCCCAACGCCAGTGGATTCGTCATGAAATTTTCTGATATATGCACGTCCCCCCAGCAAATCTATTTGCTTCACTTGGTACCCACCACATACATTTAAAATGCCACACTGCCGCGGGGGGCTTGACATCGCGCACCGGCGGCGCGGCGCTTGCCGGCAAAGTATCACGCTCTGCCAGTGTTCGGTAATAATTGCGTCAATTGTATTTGATTGGCTGTAATTGTCAGTTGTCGTACAGAGCTCACATTTTCGTCTCCGAACGAAACGTCACATTTTTGGAAAAATTTTCCAAAACCATCTGATGAGTGGCGGCCCGCTTGAGACCGCTGAAACTGACTCCACTGAGCAAGTTCAGGGTGCTCGCGAATGGGGGGATGTGTGCAATCATTCGCACATCGACGAAAACAATCGCATTAAGAACAATGAGCGATGTGGTTACTCAGTGCGTGTGTGTGCGCGCTTTTGTCCCTAATCGTTCACAAAGCATAACGAGCTTGGGCTGAGTCAGACGCAGAGCGAACTGAAAGACTGATGGAGCGAGAACTGGTTAACCTTGTGTTCCTTGCAAAACAATCAATTTCGATTGGGAGAACTCCGGTCTGGCAAGGTTAGATTGTTACATGTTTAGTGTTGTCGTCAGAGCCGGTTGACGACGTCAACGATCGTTCGATACGTGACCAAAGGGTAATGACTCTTCGCAATGCACTGTGTTACGGTTTCTGAGTGCGCGCACGTATTTCACGGCAAGGTGGTGTGATAACACAGTTGAGGGGAGATGCGTCGAAGATGCGAAATGCGCCTCTGCCGGCTGACGGTGATGTGTATGACTGTGCAAGGCCTTGGCATGATTTCGACAACGACAGGGGCGGTGGATGAGGTGCTTATCTGAAGCGGATGCGTCGGGCGTTGTTTATGGACTTGGGACTCATTTTACACCAGTACACGTCAGCTGGCTTATCAGGGAAGAATGGTGGGAGTTAATTGTTGTTTTGCCCGTTGATCACTGAACAACGTGTAATGCTCTCTAAATCTAGGTATTTGTTAAATTAGGTTGGGACCTTGTTGGCGTTTAAAAAAAAAAAAAAAGAAACATGTTTTCCTATTCCGTTTGTTATGGAATATTCCATTGATGTAACCCTCTGTTTTGAAGTCTCGATGAAAACATGTTATTGTCTGTCTATCACTTTTTTTTTTGCCAAGAAGAGGGTTTTTGACGCTATTTGAACGCATTAAGGCTTTGGGTTTCCTAAGGCTGGGCAATTTCAGATAAAATCGATAAACTACGAGTCTCTTAAGTTTGAAAGTTGATGGCTGCGGTTATCCATTGATATTCTATTGAATTCAAGTCGGTCCCTCTCAGTGGGATTATTATAAAACATGACGGATTTTGTTATGTAATCAATTGTGCGTATGTTTTGCAGGATGTGGGGGTCGTTATATTTAAAAAAATCGTAATCTACGTGATGTGTTATCTTCATCAGTTGCAAGTCTAATATTTTCCAATAACTTTAAATATTTTTCTTTTGTCATTGTGTCAGCAAAATGGAATGATGGGGACACACCAAAAAATAAGACCATAGCATTAATCTACTAGCTTAATGTTTCACCTCGGTTTGATAGTTTGTATTTTTGCGGGAAGGTGTTTGCCGTCTAGTCGAGACAGGTTAACTTTTCCTTGAGGGTTTTTTTTGGAGGTTGGGATACACTACACTGGAGCACTCAGACTCAAAAACTGGCCCATTGTACTACCAGGCAGTAATCTTCATTTACTGTAGGTTTTTTCCTTTGAAAAACCAGCATGTGCTTCTGCGATAGCATACCTAGGTTTTTAATCCCACCACGTCAGCGCCAACCAGCCGCCAATTTATCAACACAAAGGCGGGATATTGACAGATAAAGTGCTCTGCATGTCTCACCTTCTCCAAAGGCGTCACATATTGTGCTATCACTAAGCCCAAGCGAATTTAGGTGCTTAGCTATTGTGAAGTGTCCTGTTTGCACACCAACAAGTCCTCTGCAGTCTTTCCTGTCTAGAGATAATAGAAAAACCGCGTATTTCTTGCTGACGTTCGGGAGCAAGCCCTAACCAAGGAAGCGGGTAGTCCAAAGGTAGGATCGAGCTCTACCAATGCTTCTTTTGCACCTTGTCTAGCTAGTTCATTGGCAATCTCATTTCCCGTGATGTCTTGGGACAGTCAAGTCAAGGACAGACAAGTCTTAGCAAATTCGGTCTGCCGACCAAATTAAGGGAAGAGTTGCATATCTAGACTATCTTGGAACTTTGAGGGCTTAAGCAATATTTTACAATTGATTTTTCTTAACCATCACTGATCACATGGGACACTTACTTCTCTAATTTTTTGCCCACAGTGTTGTCAATAGTAGAATAATTAAAACAAACACATTTCTGAACGCGAAGAAAGTACAGTATCGAATAAGAAAGAATTTCCGCGCGAAGAGTCATGAAAACATATGAGAAGTATTCAGCTTGTACAAAGGGCACTGCTCCCAGAATTGAAGCCAAGTTCAGACTAATTGATTGTACTTTTAGTGAAGTAAACAACACTGAACATCTCCTATCAGCTAATTGCTGTGGTAACAAGATAAAGGTAAAGCATTTGAAGGGTTTATCACCCGAAGTAAATTTAGACAAATTTCGATTAATGACAGGCGATAATGACGATTGCAGCGTTTATTTATATCAACCAAGAGGCTTAATTTAATTATCCCCATTGAAGTATTGGTATTCATAAAACTACACTTAGATCAAGGTGTTAGGTTTTCGTCTTAGGTGTCGGTTATTATAAAGATGAAATGAGCTGATAAAATGTGCACAATTGCATCGTAAATTTACAACACACTTAGGTGAGCTAAGGGGTTGCAACAAATGACACTAAAAACGGTCATCATTGTCACCGCTAGGCTTAGTGTCTGTTGGGCTTATGGACTCTCATTTCTTCGTTACTTTACTTATTACGCCGTCGTCTTATTAAAGGTCAGAACCTCATTTGATGCTGTTTCGTTCTTGACGTTCCAGTTTGTCGTGAGGGTTTTATAACAGTGATTTGGTTCTTGAACCTGTAGGCTTGGATTTAGAAGCGAAATATCCCAGCGAAGTATTTTTTGGCATTGTATATTATTTCTTCTACAGTTTTGAAGCTGCACAAAGATTATACCAATTTCAAGTTTTACATAGCAACATAGGAAGGAGAAACCAGGAATGAAAATCGTAATTTTTGAGAACTATGGTCTAAGCACTTAAATGTGGCCGTATGAGTGAAATCGACAAATCTTTGCCTTACAATATCCACACCTTAGTGTCTTCTCACTTAGCGAACAGCAAACCTCTAAAAGGTAAATGACCATAAATATTTGGACGAAACGAAACAGCATAGGTATCTAAGGGTCGTTCTGAGACGGATATAGCCGATCCTGATGCAATAAATGACAGCCACACATGATTTATTCTACAGAGAAGAAGCACTAACGCATGGACATGCAGTAGGCGTTAGTCAAACCGACAAATCGTATACAAAAGTACTAAGTAAGCCTTACTCAAATCCAAACCTCAAAAAATAATGAGCAATAGATAGGCTGTTTAGCTTTTCAATTCTGATTTATTGCTGCTTCCGAACGGCACAATTCAACAAGTTTTCCTGAAGAATAAGAGGTCCAGCCTTATTCTTCTTGAACTTAGAACTTAGAACTTAACCCATAAAGACTAAATCAAAAAGGACCGTTTACGCGATCGGGCATTGACGATCAATAACGCGCGTTCATAGACTTTCATATTCTAACTTCTACTTCTTATTTCAAATTCATTGAAATTAATAAATTGCTTACACCAATAGACGCCACAACTCATGAAAAATTCAAATCTAAGAATAAATAATAGAAATTTATGTTGCAACCATTAAAACGTCCGACTGAGTAGAGAATTGCCCTATCGGTGGGACGTTAGGGAATATATCGATCGGAGAAATCCCAATGCGCGACCGTCACATTCCGATTTGAAAAGTTTGAAGCGCGAGCACGCGACCGCGTCATGCCGATTAAAGCTTAATATACATGTGTGGTTGTTATGTAAAATCAGATTATGTTTGTGGTTTCTTTTCACAGATTCCTATTACTTGTTCTTTAGATAGTATGTATGTACATATGTATGTTTTGGTTGGGTTTGATTTAAGTTTAAGCCTTTTTTTAGTTTTTGTGGGGCTTAATTTGTACGACTGTTAGAAGCGTGCACAATTAGTAACTATTACTTCATTTTAATTTTCAACACTTAATATTTCTTCCATTCACCACTCACCATTCCCCATCCTCTTAGTAACAGTCGATCCTTGTGAAATGCGTTGCACATTATTCCATTTCCACCCAATAAATGTGCTGATTCACAGTGAAAATTTTGCATAATGTGGACTTTTTAATTTCATGAATTTTACAGCAGCACGTTTAGAGTAATGACCCGAATGAAGAGGGTTTACGTCAACCTCGCCTATTTATATCCCCCAGCAACCGATCTTAATCGCTTAGGTGGTGCAATCATCCAAAAACAATCAAATGGTCTAATGGGGTGTGCTTTTTTTGTTTTTCAATTGGCCCTCTGTCTCTGCTAAACCTTGTTTTGTAAGGAACGCATCTCAACACAATGATGTCACATGTTTACAAGTCAAATTATTCCAACAGGTTGCCCACCCTCTAACCAAGGCACGAGAAACGTTCACTTCGTTGTTAACTTTTACGATTTCTCAACCGAAACCACATAAACATGTTCGTTGGTGATTTGCATTGACATTTGTCACCGAAAATGTCGTGTGATTCACTACAGTTGGGTGTAAATTGATAGTCAAATGCGGGGAGGCAAATTGAAAAGATGACGTCGCGCACGCATTTCAGTCGGACACAATGGCATCGGATCAAGTGGAACATCTCAATTGAGTCGTTGACGCTGTCAGTGAACAATCGCATAGAGGATGTGTGGCCGTTAATTTAAAATGGAAACACAGTTTTGTGTGGCTGGATAGATTCGATGAACTGTTTGCGTATCACTTAGGAGCGGCTATTCTGATCGACAACGTTAACCGAAGTGGTTAAGCCGTATAGGGGAAAGTGTTTATTACAGCCGGCTGTGGTTAATGGCTTACTTTGTGCGATGGGTTCAGCAAAATTTGCTATAAAGCTGTAACAGATTCTTGGGCGAGTAGTTTGCAATAAACTTTATGGTCTGTTCCGAGAAAGAAACTTCAACGTATAAACAGATGTAAAATGTAAGCAGATGTTCGAACAAGGTTAAAATCGAGTGATAAAAAGAGTTCTTAAAGAGGAAATAATACTTTTTGCGTCGGTCACATCTGGAGGATCTGACTCGACGATGAATTTACTGCTTGAACGGCAGCTTGGGCCTGGTGTTGCATACAATGCCCAGATGACTGGGCCATAGAGAGCATATGGAAAATAGGGTTTTGGCTGGCAGAATATTTTAATTTAAGTCGCGTCCTCGCTGGAGGTAAAAGAAGGGAAAAATCTCAACTAACTTGCAGCCATAGTCAGACTGTGCCAGGCGGAGTGACATGTTAGTTTAGATACAACGTTCTGAAAACTCCAGAGTGCATTGTCTTATTTTTCATGGTAATGGTATCAAGTTAGTCAAGGAACTGTATATTGCAAGACATAGCTCCTATATCGTAACGACAAAAGCGTTAGATTTTTAAGGCTGTCCTCGAACCAAGTCTTGTGGATCAGCCAGACCGTGTGGCATCGATCGAAACCAAAAACAATGATTATCCAAGGTATATTTCAAGTACGATATGACTTATCATTTGAGCGTAAGGGTAGGATTTAAAGAGCGTTCTGATGCTATAGAATCGTTTTTCCGTACCTCTCCTCACATTGTGCTCATTTTTCGCCCATTGTCGTTTCAATCTTGTCGTCCATATCGTTCCCCAGTAATAGTTTCGTTTGAATTCGTTACACTGACCCGGCTTAAGAAATGTAATAACTTGCGCAGTGTGAATATTTAGCCAAAACAGGATAAACATGTACGTCTCATCTCGATGCGATGTATAAAACCTTTTCGTGTTTTACTGCTGGGGCAGTTGTTGTCAGACGAGCTCAACGTAACTTTAATCAGGCAAAATGCGTGCACTGACAAGTTTTCCTTGCTTTTGGCACAAAATCTCATCCGAAACTGGCCTAAATTTAGCGTCTTTGGAACTTAATTCACGCGGACCTTACTTTACGCTGACATTATCTACTTGACGCGGACCTTTCTTCACGCGGACGGGCATCAACATCGAAGCTATTGTTTTTGGAATGGCGGAACCAATTACACCTGTTTCGATTAGAACTGCGTGCCTTGCCGTGCCGTGTTGGAGCTCTCGAGGAATTTTAGCCTCCGTTTTCTTGACTGAAATACACTCTCCTTAAAGTTACCAAAAATATCGTTTGATGAGGATTTCCTCATTGACACTATCAAATGTCATCGTCAGTAACTGCGTCTAAATTTAGAAATTGCGCACGATAAGATCGCGATCAGTCAGATAGTTTCGCCCAATCTAGAGAATGATGGACGAGAAATCCGCTAAGATAGTAATATCAGGACTGATTTAAATCAAAGCCGTTGCGGTGTTCACATTTTGGCGGCTTGGCATGTACGATGGAACATTGACAAGCAGTAAACCTTTAACTTAAGTTTGTTTTACCATTTCTATACGACAATCAAGTAAACTTCAGTTTTTTTGCGAATAAACATGCTTTTCTGGCTTACAAGATGTTGAATGGCTTGTATTTAGTCTATGACTAATTTAAAAAAAAAGGTAGCAATGTTTCTCAGTTTGGAATGGCGGATATTAAAATCCTATTCTCACGAACAGTCAATTTAGATCTGCCGTATGTATAGGTCCCAGTCGCGGTCCCTGTGCAACGCCTGCCTGGATGTTCCTTATTCTTAATTTACTTCCTTCTATTTCTACATAGACCTCCTGACGTGAACCTGGAAAGCAACATTGGCAGAGGAGTGTAATTACCAACTGTCACAGTTGCATTCTGGATACGGTGGCTACCGGAAATATCTGCACAGGTTTGGGAGGACGCTTTGCGCAAGGGAAACACATGGTAAACCTACCAAGCGTTGACAATGTGATCCCCCACATGATGAGATCCTCAGGGAAATGTCTTATTCATCGTGAAAGTCCACTTAAAGCTAAGGCAGACTGAAGCAGAAAGGGCTTCCCTCCAGAGAAGGGCGTAAGTAGCTAACCAACCCCGTGAAGTTATAACTTACGACAATCTCGCGATGTCAGTGGTTGCAGTGTGCAGGGTGTGGATTAGTATTGTACGTAGGCGTTTTCCTGTATTTGAATATCTCGGGTAACGAATCGTGCATGCTGTCAGCTCGGGCTGCTTGTATCTTGTGAAGATAAATACGTCCTAAGGCGCGTATAAAAAAGGTAAGAAAACATTAGTTCCTTTTGATCTTTTAAAGGTCTAAACAATTTTTGGATCGTTTATATTCAAAGTCAACTTTTTTTCTGTCCTTCTCGTGCATACTATTGATTTTTTTTTACATTTCTTAGTCTTAATTGCTCTGATACAACTGTAGGGTAGGGTTCCATGCTACTTTGCATCTCGTTTTGTTGGTGAATAAATATTATCAGTCTTTTATTCATGTGTTTATGCTCTTTTCCACTCTGATCCAGATCAAATACATCGAAATGTGTTTTTTTCGCAACAATATAGCCTTATTTTATACGCAGCACCCATTTTGTGAAGAATTTCCTACCGAAATGATGTCAATTAGCATTGCCCTTCAGATTAATCGATTACATTGAACTTGTACACAGTGTAAGTATCAAAATTGGCAATTTGTCAAAAGTGAAACTTTTTCTAAAAAACTGTTTTGCATGCAATCACTTACTCTCGTAGGCGTGTGAAATTACTTTTACATCAGATAAGCTATTATGGAAGCGAAACTGTATTGGATAAACCTTTTAAGTGCTAAAAAAAGTGAAAACACGCTTCAAAGCGTTAAAAAAATGGGGAGACAATAATCTGAGATCTTTATGCATTTTTCCTGAGGCGTATATTGGTTAGCAAATGAATGACAGTTGAAATCACAATTATTATAATTAGTGACCCTACAGTCTAGACTATTGGCATCTTTGAAAAAAAGAGGTGACTTAGAAGTTTTTTTGTTTAAGCACACAGCCACTAGACCCACCCTCTAAGCGTATAGGGCAATGTAGAGACGTGCGCTTTTAATGGCTATTGTTGTATTATCAATTATCAAAAATTTGCCGCCGTGCGCTGTCGTGAGATGTTAAAAACGTGGTTTTCGACTGAACCACGAACGGCCACTTTTGTTTCAAGCAATTTTAATTATGGATGCTTTTAAGTATATCCAGTACACAATCAAAGTTCGTTGTCAAACAGTCAAAAAATGATCTTGACCTTGACTTCTAAAATACAAAAAAAAAAAATACCGGCGAAACCCAAAGAAACCGTCGTTTTTCTGATTTCGAAGATCTCGCTAACAGTCTTGATTAAATTGTTGTTCTTAGCGAGTTAATTCCACTTTATATGAAACTTCATAAATGCTTTTGTGTGGTGATGACAAATCTTTGAACGCCAAAGCGGCGGTGGCATTTGGTTGCTTGACAAGCAACTTGCGTTCGGTCTAGACTTCATGACGATTTCGTTATCATTTGATACACAAACATTTTTAACTATATTTATTGGCATAAGTGACGAAGGGAAAGCACTGCTTTTCATTGACTTTATGAGGGCATGGTCTGAGTCATCTTTGAAGCTGAATTTATAGGAATTTGATTGCGGCCACTTTCATCACATCTCAACTCGGCATTAAGTGCTTTGAAGATTCTTTTGAGGAAAAAATATACACGCATCGTGGAACAGTGTTGAACTTTAGTTCACTTTATTTCTCATAGTAAATCTGACTGAGTTTTACTTTGTATTTTTATGTTCGATTTGTTGTCTTTCCATTTCTAAAATATGTGTCATCGGTTACGAATTACGATGTGATGCTTCAAGATTAATTTCTTTTTGTTCTTTGGACCTTGACCTTGACCCTCAAATTACTCCAGTCGGTCTCATCACACGCATGCCAGATGTCTGGAATTACGCACAGCAATTTGGCTGAGTTCATTTTCATTCAATAAAGGACTTTCTCTAGTTCATTAACAGAAATGTTCAATTTTGAAGACTCTCCGACGGGTCGGAACTCTATCTCTTTTTTTGGCTCCTGGCTGTAGATGTGACCATTTAGATGATAGAGAGAGAGAGAAAGAAAATATAGGTAACAACCTAGCAATCCTGGTGGTTCTCCCTCCTGTGAACATTTTCTACAGCAGCATAACCGCCACCATGGCTCTGAGATGAAAAGTGATTCTTCTTCTTCTTCTTATGGCGCTACAGTCCGAGATGGACCTGGGCCTCAAACAACATGCCTCTCCAGCCAGCACGATCTTTCATCAACGGCCGTCAGTTGCGCAGTCCAAGTTGCTTGAGGTCCTTCTCCACTTGTTTCCGCCACCTTAGCCTAGGCCGTCCTCTGATGCGTTGTCCCAATGGCTCAGATTCAAAGACTTTTCTGGCCGGTGCAGTGGTATCCATAGCCTAGCCATCTTAAGCGTTGTATCTGAATTGACTAGGCGCATGTCGCTGTACAGCCCATAGAGTTCGTCGTTAAATCTTCTTCTCCAGATGACATCAACGCAAACAGGACCAAAAAAGTGGTGAAAAGGTGGGAAGTGATTGCTATGGATATTTAAGCCCTCCGGGCATGTCACAGATCACCTTCGTGCTTTCCAACCAGAGACGAATGATCTGTTGTGTATGTAAGGGAAATAGACCTGTCGACCGATGGTTCTAAAACTGCTATAGAGTACAGCAGCGAGATTCTGTTACTTGCACCTATTAAAAGACTGCTTTAGTCATAGCAAATGTGCACAAAATGTAAGGACAAGATTGCAATAGATAAGGAACAACCTAGCCCATAGCAGAAACTATTGACATAGCGCCTATATAAAAATCATTTGGACGTCATGAAAAGTTCCACGCCGAACGTGGAAAGTTTCTTCCCAAACCGAAACGCAGCGAGACTTTGAGTAGAAGCGACACTGTGCCATTGACACTCATGCTCAAACAATTGTACATTTCACACGGTGACTACTGTGGAAGTAGGGATCAAAAGGAAACAATCAGATGACTTGTGGCTGTGTAGTACTAGAGCTAGAGAAATACTGAGAAAGCGTTTCATTTATGAATCTGAAGATCTGAGAAAAATCTACGTAAGCGCCATTATGATTTTCAAAATAAAAATAGGAATAGTTGTAAACAGTCAAGATCAAGTATCAAAGAGAAGGTCGCACGATACCATACACAGTCCCAGCCCTGTTGGTAAGGTCACCGATTCGATCTCGGTCGGTCAAGCTACTTATGAATATTGGACACCTATATCTTTTAAAAAATAAAAACACCAAATTTGCATTAGAGCACTTCGTAAATAGGTTAATTTAATCACGTCGGTTGTGAAGAGAATTTTATCTCAAGGTCTCTGGTGTTGTAAGCATGTGTTTATCAGTAAAGGTTCATTCATATGCGTGTCCATTGACTGACTTAGATTAGATCAATACCAAAATCAGACCATCAGTAGGCGTGGATCAAATATATTATCATGATGTCAGGCCCATATCACAAATAGACTAATCGAAATGATAGCTGATAGAAGTCACTGTCAACATTTCAGGTTTCTTTGTTTCCATTCAATTTCATGATAACAAACGGTCACGTCTCAAGCGCAGGAAGGCGTTAGCTTCAGTGACTCTAGATGGGAAACCACAGTGACAAACATTTGAACCTTGACTTCACTTTTATAATGTTCAACAAAAACTCTCTTCATTTCATTATCATTTTCATTTATCTCGGTGACGTCACACGAATACTAAGCGAATTTGAATGAAGCAAGGGCAACTTTTTTGTAAACTGCTGATTTTATGGCGAAAATGCAAAACAGCTTTCCACAAACATACATACGAACACTTAACAAACATTCTGATAAGCACCCGTCGCAGGTCATTGAAAAAAAAAGATTGCTTGGTCTGTGCGATTTGTTATCTCTCCCTCGCTCTGTCTCCCTCTTTGTTAACATAACAGTTATATTTACGGAAATACAAAATATTCTGCTCAAATGGAAACACTGTAAGCAAATAAAACTCCATTCGATCTTGATGATGAACCGGTGTGTGTTTGTGAGCAACAACAACAATTCATCAATTTGCTGGAAGCAAATACCAGCGAACGTTATCGCCAGACGCCGCTAAGTTACCACGCTTTTCTGTTTTGATTTGTTTGTTGCTAGCGCACCCACTCCGACGTCATCCGTTGCGATCTGCCGCCATCTAGATCAATGACTTTGTATGTCACGGCCGATATGGGTCGCGTTTATATTCTGTACGTGTGTGTACGTGCGTCGTCAATCAGTAAGCAACTCCCCATAATTTACTGTGCACGCAGATAATGCCCACGTGTACTTGCTTCACTCATTTGCCACCCTCTCGATAAGAATGCCAGGCTCACAGATATGACTCAGCACCAAGCATTTACAGCTGTGACAGCGGATAGTAGCCTCCAATTACAGACCAACAACAAATAAAACAGCTGACTTGTTTAGAAAAGAATCTCCAAGCATTGTTACAAAATAAAGAAATCACAATAATTAGTACAATAGGCAACAATGTTTGTATATTTGTGTGTAAATACTTTGCGTACTTATCTAAGGAAACAAAATCTACAAAAAAAAAAGAAAAAAAATTGACAGAAATGTATATTTCAGTTAAATACTTTGCGTCTTTCGACTCATCTCAAGAGGAAAGAAAAATATCCTAGAAAATGTGTGTGTGGGTGTGTAAAAGTGAGTCTTTACTCATCACTTATTAACTTCAGGCGTCCTCTTCCAGGAGGCCGCCCTCGACTTCGGGGCCTAGCTCCTCGGTCTCAGCGGGCTTCTTCTTCTTAATGAACGGCATGAAGCCCCAGAGGCTGGCGCCAGCTAAGAGGATCAATCCAAGCGTGTGAAACAGCGGTCTATATGTTTTTGTGCTCTCGTACCATAAGCCACACAGTGGCGGACCAATTAGTTGAAGAATACCGTTAACAAAGAGACTTATTCCATAGGAAGACGTCAGGCGTTCAGTTCCGAGCATATCAGCCATGATCACAGCTGTTATTCCCACGTAGACGCCGGAGGCCAAGCCGAAGACGGCACACCAGAAGCTCGTCATGGCGTATGTCGTGGTGAATGGAAGAACGGCAAGGGACACACCCGATATGGAGAGGCCCCCAATGAAGTACCATGTCTTCGGTATGAGATTTAAGTCGGACAGAGCCGAGCCGCCAATGCGGCCAACCAGGTCTGTCATTGACACAATTGAAATTAAGTACGCGGCCATAGTCTTGTCGAAGCCCAGTGCGACCCCGTACGCGGGCAGGAGTATGATGAAGTTCGTGTAGCCGATGGCGTTCGTTGAGTTTGAGATGAGAATGACTAGGTACATGGGGTCCTTTAGCAAGCCCAAATCAAAAAATTTGGTCTTCGGCGGCGGCTCTTCGTTTTCGCCCTCGAAACGCTCCTCGTGCTGTGCTCCACCACTGCCCAAGGATTTCAGCGACAGGTGCGATGAGAACTCTTTTGGCTGGAAGGACAGTGTGCTCCCGTGGTACGGCGTGCTGATGTATTGGAAACTACTTGTTGACGGCGAATGCCTGGACAAGCGATGCCTGGAGCTGTTGCGAAGCGCCAGATTCCTATCTAGTCTACTGTGAGATGTACCTCGCTCAGGTACGGCGTATAAAGAAGACTGTGAGTTCATTTGGCCGGTCGTGAATGTTTGATTTCGCTGCGGGATTGTGCAGTACGATGGCGTACTGACCTTCCTGCTCCTGGTGTTTGTGCTGTACTCGTCCTGGCTTCTGTTGAAGCTCTGTACCACTGCAGCGGACGCACTCCGTCCGAACTGCTTGTCAGCTCCGTTCCCCATCAGATACTGCATGTCGGGTGACTGTTTGGCATCGATCTGCTCGTCACCGGCTGTCAGTGCTTTTAGTTCTGAATTGGGTTCGTCAACACTCTCGAATTTAAGTACAATTCCCACGTCCTCCTCCTCAATGTCTTCCAATGTTTTTTTATCCCTAGGCACACGAATCATATGATTCTCCACTGGTTCGTAGAATATTGCAGCCACAAACACATTCAGCGTCACACCCCCCATAATAAGTACTGCTCCTCGATATCCATAGGTTTCCAGAAGAAACCTCAGCAACGGTGGCAGGATTATTGAACCCAGCGCACTGCCTGAAATGCACAGCCCATTGGCGAGACCTCGCAGTTTCAAGAAGTACGAAGTCACAATATACACAGTCGGAGGAAACGAGAGTCCAGCACCGATTCCCACCAGCACTCCATAGCTTACATATAAATACGTCACGGATGTCGCCCAAAATGATACAATCATTCCGATTGCTGCCGAGGCTCCGCCCAGCAGTGTCACAGTCCGGTAAGAATACTTCACCGACAGAATACTCGAAACCGGGCCCAGGGAACTGTACAAAAAGTAGCACAACGCCGGAATCCATGCTGCCGTCGCTGGTGACGCATTGAAGGCATCCAAAAACTCCAGAAACAATACACCAAAACTCTTTATCGTTCCCGGCACTAGAATATTCACCATCATCGATCCAGCCAGCACCAACCAACCCCAGCCGCCGTCGGGTGGAACCAAATCATATTCTTCACCGGAAGCGGGCACTTTCTGTGGCGGCTTGACGAGCCTCATGCTCGCTGGCTTCGCCTTTTTTTCAAGCTGCTTAAATTGCTCTCCATTTGGCTTCTGAGGACTTGAATTCGGATTTGCATTGATTCTGTCGGCTACCTTGTTCTTATCCACCATTATTATGCTGGTTTTCTACATAACGAGAACAAGATAAAACAAATTGAACATCATCCTCGCAAAACTCTTTCACAATTCATTTAGAAAATAACAAAAAACAGAATACACAATTACCGAGTCATTTAGCAGTGGAAAACACCATTCACATAACAAACAAAGGAAATTAATTGAACAGAAAATAAGTACGTAAAGAAAAGAAGAAAAACGCACAACCAGTGCGATGCCACACACGGAAACTGTCACTTCACGTTTTGTCGAGGGGGTGCGGTGGAACTCTCGTGTCCTCGTTATCCAAGAAACTGAAACTGTTTCTTAGTTTCTTCTCGCCGTTCCCACAGAATCACTCAAAAAAACAACAAAAAAAATGAAGGAAAAAAACTCACGACACTTGACTTGATGTTCCGTAAGAAAACGTCACTTGCCAAGTGCCTTTGTTGTGTGGGTGATTTTTCAATTTTTCGTTCTTCGTTAAACTGTGTTCGTGACATTGCTAATTTTGTTGTCAAAAATCATAGAATCGTGAACGTACTCCATGTTCACGATTTTATCTATAAATATTGTTTGTAGGAATATGGATTATCATAAAATAGAAAATATTTCTATGCTCGTAATTTCTGAAAATAGAATAATTTGTCCTCTTTTTTGAAAGCAAATAGATGTCAATTCAAATGAAAGTGTTTTTATATTGTAATCTTCATTTTGCTAACGAAATATTATTCGCATAGAGCAATTTCACTGAGCGCACGTTTTAGAAAAAAGGGAGAAAAATATAACTTGCATCATTTTGAACAGCCCCAATTATAAACACTGAAAATAATTAACCAATTGTAAAAATGAATAATCAACGTAAGTAGTGTAAGACACAGCTTTCCAATAATTTCTACACTTACTGTACCGATGCATTGAAATTGTCATAGAACATTGCACGTGCCATTTTGACATCTGTCAACGCTGCCGGCCCACCCAATTAAATTTGTTTTGATTCCAATTTTGTATCGACTTAAACTTGTTTAGACAAAAATTTCCTATCGAAATGGCGGAAAATGAAGCAAAACCACAAGATGAGCTTGCCTACATTCAGCGAAATGAATTCACATCAGAAATATACAAGATAGAAGTGAGGAACCTTGGAATTTTTGGCATTGGAGTGAGCACTTGCAACCAAATTATCCACACAACTACTCACGTTTCATATTAACCTCTAGGAATTCAAGAAACTACTTAAAAATACACTTAATTTGGATGCCAGTAAAATCAAAACACCCAACCGACGGGACTTTGCTTTCATCTGCTTTAGGAGTCAGGAGGATCAAGAGAAGGCCATATCATTGTTGAACGGTTACAAGTGGAAGGGAAAGATTCTGTCGGCAGCGGTGGGTATATTCGCAAAACTACTACACAACAACATGAATCATTTAATGCACTCCATAGCAAGCGAAAGCGTCAGCAGATCCATTTATTAAACGAAAAAATGAAGACAATCGACAGCGCAACGATCAGTCGAAGAAGCAAAAGACGTCAACCGAAGCTACCTGCCCCCTGGCTGGTCTCCCATATGAGGATCAACTGAAGCAAAAAAGCGCAGAGATGCAAGACCTCTTGAAGAACTTCGGCAAGGAGCTGGTAAAGTTTAATTCTGAGGCGAAGAAATTATGCTTCCCAAAGGGTTCAGATCTCCCGTGTGAATT
Source organism: Eristalinus sepulchralis (assembly GCA_944738645.1). Taxonomy (NCBI): domain Eukaryota; kingdom Metazoa; phylum Arthropoda; class Insecta; order Diptera; family Syrphidae; genus Eristalinus; species Eristalinus sepulchralis. The sequence continues at coordinate 12,634,373 of OX122885.1, read as the reverse complement.
CCTCGGAATCAAAGAATCACCAGTAGTAAAAGGATACCGAAACAAGTCTGAATTTACGATTGGAAAGAATTCGGAGGGTGAGATTGTGGTAGGCTTTCGTTTGGGGGCTTACGCTGATGGTTCGGTTGAAGTATCGGCAGTTGATGATCTTCCCCACCTGCCAGATCGCGCTAAGCTTGCCGCAAAATCATTCCAAGAGTATGTCCGGCAATCAAAGTTTGCCCCATTCAATCCGGAGTACAATTCGGGACATTTTCGTCAGTTAACGGTGAGGACATCTGAGGAAACCGGAGAAGTAATGCTCGTTGCTGGGATCTATTCGTCTAATCTTAGTGAAGAGGAAATTCCCCAATTAAAGCAGGAGTTGATTAACTTCTATTCAAACTACGACAAGGAGAAGTTTAACTGCTCGAGTCTGTACTACCAAGATCTGAAGCGCCGGGAACCCGGTCAAACACACAGTCCCGTCGACCATCTATCGGGGAGTACACACATTACGGATGTCATCCAAGGACTTAAGTTTCGTATTAGTCCGCTAGCGTTCTTCCAAATCAACACAAAGGGCGCAGAGGTGTTGTACCAAGAAGCAATCAACTTGGTCGCCCCGAAGGAAGAAACTACTGTGCTGGACATTTGCTGTGGCACGGGCACCATTGCTTTGTGCTTTGCAAAGCACTGCAAAAAAGTACTTGGCGTGGAGATAATCGCGGAAGCCATTAAGGACGCGGAATTCAATGCCAAAGAGAACGGAGTGGAAAACTGCAAGTTTTACGCTGGTAATGCCGACGACTACATTCAGTCAATGGTTAGAGAAGTGGTCTATGGAGCTGGCATTCATAAGGACAAACTGGATCTTGTGGCTGTTGTGGATCCTCCAAGGGCCGGTTTACGTAAATTGAGAGAAATATTTCTTCTGAAATGTGAATTAATTGATTTCTTGCAGACAACAAATCAATTGCCGCAATTCGAAGCGCATACCACCTTAAACGTCTTGTGTATATATCTTGCAATCCCAAGTACGCTCAACGCAATTGGCTTGACTTGGCTCGAACAGAATCTAAGAACTACAAGGGAAGTCCGTTCTTTCCGACGAAGGCTGTTGCCGTTGATATGTTTCCACATACTGCACACACGGAGATGGCCATACTCTTTGAACGAAAGGAAGATAAGGTGGAGGAGTCGGCGGTGAGCGATAAGTCGGGCATAGTTGAGAAAGAAGCCGATGCAAAGCAGGAACTGAAGGAAGAATCAACAAAGGGATAAGATGACTTCACACTCCAGCAATTAAAAGGATCCAAGGTGTGAATGTGGGCTTACTGCGTAGCTGTGTTAAACGCAGGGAGAACTTTATGTCACGGGATAGCTTAAGTGAATGTATGTGTGCAAGAATCAAAGAAGTAAATAAAACGACGTCTAAGTGCAGACAAAGATGAACTTTTATAAAAGCTAGTTTTATTGAGAGATTGTCGTAGTAGTTATTTTCTCATAAACTTCTGAAAATACAAACTTAAATCGGTATACTGTTGCACTTGCATTCTTGTTTTGTGCTAGTATTACGAGGGTTGCCTTTCATATTTCGGGATTAGAGAACGAAAACAAATATTAATCATCGAAAATAGCTTTATTTTTTTTCAAAATATTCCCCATTAAGATGTATATATTTTTGCTTGCGTTTGAACCAATTGACGAAGCACAATTGAGGTTGAATTCACCATACCATCGATAAACACTGGTCCTTGATGGAGCTTTATCGCCAAAAATTGATTTAAGTTCATTGATGCACTGTTGTTGACTTAATCCACGTCGAAAGTTGTTATAAGTAATCGCTTTCTTTTTTGCGTTCATTCACAAACAAGATAGGAAAGCAACGGTTTATGTTAATATAAGAACTGAATCGCATGTTAGCTGTTTAAACAGTGGCCGTTACTACGCCTTGATCACGCTCATTAAAATGCATATATAAAAGACGGTAAATATAAGATAAGGAATTCCGCTTTGTGTTTCATCATCAGGTTACGTTATATGTAGATAAGAAATAAGCAAGTCAAAGCTTGTTCAAATCTAACTCACCGAACAAGTAAATTCCTTGATAAATCTTTTGTTACATTTTGTCAACTTCGAGTGATAATTTTGATCGATATCTGAGGACACCTGTAGGTGGTTTGTGGACAAAAATGACATTTTCACTGAATATTCTCAAATCTGTTGCAGTCACTTAGATAACAGTAAAATATATATATGCATAAATATTTTCCGGCAATATTTTAAAACATAGTACTTAAAAATAAACGCCGAATTTTTTTTCTTCCAGATGAAACCTCGCGAACATAGACTTTATCGACGAAGCAGCACTCATTGTGAATGAGCAAGTTGAAATGAGACAACAGCAATTTCCTTCTGTTTTCCCCTCGCTTACTCACGTCATTGTGACTTAGGCATCGTACTCTTTTATAAACCACATAGACCCTGCACTTTTACTCCACTCAGTGATAAGAAGTCATTTCATTTGTCTACATCCGTAAAGAAAGCAAATACAGAGTGTTATTTTAAAATAAAAGTCAGACCCTGAAGTATTGAAAGTTTTCAAGGGTAGCGTCATAAAAAAACATAGTTTTCCATAATTCCTTTTCATTCGTATCCTGGATTTGTTCGAGACGATGCCAAACCAACGATTCTTCTATTGGCCGGAACATCGTGTGCAGCCGTACTGCGATTGTTATTTTCCGAGATGCACCGTGATCTCCTCATACAAGGGCAACATTCCTGAATTAGTGCAGTGTCGTTGCGGAGAAGAGGATTGTAACACCATGGAATGGCAGTGGGAAAAATCCGAGTCAGATGCAAATATCGAAGGAGCCGATGTTACGTTTCATCCTATTTACAGCCAGGGAACAACAATCATTCGAGGAGATAAACCCCTAAAGCCGGGAATGATACATTTTTGGGAAATTCGCGTCATCACCGTCCTCGCAGGAACAGACGTGGTAAGAAAAAGACAAGTAGTGGTAAAATGTTACAGTTCATCTATATTTTCGGTAACTTCTGATTCCCTGTACAAGTGTCATTTGTAAACAAAGTCATGCGCTTTATCGCTGCCAAAAAATTACACAGCAGGCGCCAAATAATCGAAGAATTCAGGTTAACGCCACATAACTTTCAGCTGATTGAGAATTTTTCAAATTTCATCGCAATGCAATCGCACATATTCGCGCTTAATTAAGCGATGATTTCAATGAAGAGCCCGCAGCGCTGACGTGCAGTGAAAGTGCTCTCACTTACAACCATCGAATTTAGACTGCACTCAGGAGGAACGATGATAAAGTGCATTTCAATTCACACAGTTAACAGTGAATGTAGATCTATTGATGAAAACTTCGTTTAACATCAATTGACCTGAAATATCAGCGTTCTTGCTTGCGTTTAAATGTAAAACAAAGTACTTGAGATTCCACTATCACCGTTTTCAATGATTCTCTCGTTATCATGCAGCGATAGATAGTGTTAATCTGTGTGTGCCTTTTTTTCTTCAAAGCTAGTTTTTTTTTTATTCTTCAATGCTGTCGCCGGTCGACCAACAAATCAATGTTTTAAGATTCAAACAAGTGCTTCGTTCTCTATTTTTGAATTTGATTCGACTAATGCCTGAGGTTTCACACTGAGCAGAGTCGAGAAACATTGAATATGCTTTAATTTTCCTGGCGTTTGTTTCAATGCTTTTCACTTCTACCTGAAGGTTCTAGAAATAGATTTCTGGGAAAGGACGTGATCTTCGCTGGATTTTCCGTTTTTCGAAGAATGTTTACCTGCAAGGATTTCCCCTGTATATCATTTCAAGTGGTGTGTAGTTGCCAGGCCCTCGCATGAAGTAAGACAGGATACTTAATCGGTAAAAACCACGAGCTCAAATATATGTCTACATTTATCACGACGTAACTTCTCAAATGGCGTAGATATTGTCATTTACCCACTCCTTATTTTTTCATTGTCAGTTACAGAATTTTTGCATTTAGATTGCTGCGTGCTTTGAATGCAATGAATGACGCATCGAATCCGATTTTCAAGCACAACGAATAGGCACATTGTAAAACAAAAAAACTCTAATCTATATTTCTTAGATTGATCTAATGATAAGATCTTATCTATATTTATTACATTGCTAAACAAAATACCACATAGCAAGTGCGTGATAGATGATTACAAAAAACGTCCTTGAAAGAAGTAAACTCCTTTGTTGAGCTATTGACAACGACGAACACTTTGTTCATTTTTGGAGTGCTCTTTGTTTACAAGTCAGTTTGCTATGAATGAGTTGGACGTAAACTAAACCTCCATTTCAATCTAAATTGAGCTTAAACGTCTTCGATATAGATTTCAGGACCAGAAATCTCTAACGAACGCCTCTAAACCTTCTTGTTTCTCATGTGACGCTACAGAGATCCTAGGTTGGGTCTTAACCAACAAACGGTTCGACAGTATGCTTAGCAAAGCAAATTGATTGAGTTTCGTCTCTATACAAATGCGTCATCGCATACAAAGACCACCTTGTCTCTGACGTTGTTTCGAGGCCTTGGATTTAAGAATTTTTGGGCTTGAGGTGCGTATCGTCTTATCCGGAGACGATGGAAAATATAAAACGATTACCAAGCCGAGTCTACAATAAACTGTAGTTCGCCTCTACTATTGATTCAAACTTTCAAGTCTTTTCTAGGATTTGCTTCTTTGTGTAATTTTGGTCTATTACGGATTTGCCAGGTCGAAAGCCGTCGCATAGTTTGGCAGAGTTTTGTACCTTACTTTGGTTACAGGTTTTTAGCATGGGGGAGCGTCGTCAATAACTTCAAAGAAAGAAATTGGTTCAGGTTCTTTGGTTAGAAATTTTGTGGCTTCAATGTTTACTTTATAGCGGTCTTCACGTCCAAGCGTTTGATATAGCGGACATACAGACTAAGGCAGTAAACGAGGTTATGTATTATGTCCCCACCTTTGTCGCAGCCATATGATGGCAACGATGGAATTTCTGGGACATGTCGGACTGTATCATCTACCCTGCCCACTATTCTTGCACAATCTTCCTAACACACATTGGATCATTCAATATTATACAATATGTCCTTAGACATAAATTAATTAACTTTTCAAATCACTATTCCTCGACAAGGCCACATATGTACATACATTCACTTTAGGTGGAAGCACTTTGCACTTTAGAAGTACCAACTTAATGAGTGTCTGAATGTGTTTGCGACGTAATTCTTGTGACAGATAAGCACTTGACTTGTCTGCAAATATTTAAACACAAATTATCAACGTCCAACACAGGCACAGCAGTAGAACAAAAATGAATAATTTAATCTGTGAACCGCAAATAGACTGCATTTGCAATCAGAATTCACACGTACATGCTAAATTTGTATCAGACCCATATTGTGTGGAGGTTATCTCGGAACCAATGCACTTTGCAAATTAACAATTCAATGATGGACACCGTGTAAACACTTCCTATTTTCAATCCTCCACAGATGTTTGGCATAGGAACAGACAAAGTTGATTTGGCCAAGTACAAGCATCACTTCGCGTCGGCGCTGGGAATCAATGATCAATCGTGGGGGTACTCGTACAATGGCATGAAGCAACACGCCGGGAAGCAACAGTCGTACGGAAATAAATACTCACAAGGATGCATAGTGGGAGTTTACTTGGATTTGTCGCGGGGCATTTTGGAATTCTTTCTGAATCGCAGACCTCTCGGCGTTGCATTCACTGCCATACCTGTTAATTCCAACACCAGAATCTATCCAATGGTGTGCTCAACGGCAGCGAAGTGCTCCATACGACTAATTAACTCATCGTCGCGGGAGGACTGCCTCCAGCTAAGGACATTCCAAGCGGTAGCTAGACAGCCGAATGTGTTGGAGGAACTTCAGCAGATGCCTGGTCTGAGATCGATTTGGAAGACCTATTGGTTCTTCGTGCCGAAGGCGAGATACTCTAACCGCTCTACAGACAGTGAGATCGACATAGCAGACGAAGCAGTGCTATCAACATCGCTCCTGGCGCGCAAACAAAAGTTCAAAGGTAGGTAAGTCTCTTTCCATCACATTTTAACATTCCATCATATTATTAGTCTAAAATGACGGTCTATTTCTTAGATGAAGATCCGGAGTTGCGTGATCTGTATGCGAATCTGCACAAGATTGCTGTGCGCAATCTAACAGACAGTGACGATGACTACTCGGTCGATGATATGTTGTACTACTTATTCTGAGGAGCGGACGTTGACGTCGGCGATTAATGATGTAGCAACAGAATCTCTGGACCTAGGTTGGATTTTCCAATCTTCCTGCCACAATGTTGAATTTGACTGATACTGATAAAATAGACAAACTTTTAAACGTGTATGGATTGAGGGGCCAACAAGACCCTTGAAATTGCTCGTTTTTCAGTGCGTTGTGCTCGTGATGTATTTGCTAGTGATTGAATGGACATTTTACGCAATGTCATGTCATTTTAAATTTATTATGAATAAATCATTTATGGAATTAGTGACAATGTAATCTGTGTTGTTTTTATATTCAGTTTTCTGGAGTTTCAAGTGAGTTTTATTCGAAAACTGTAGCAGGGGTAGATGAGGTAGATTTGGTAGATGCTTGAAAAAACAACTCACTTTTAGTCGATTAAGAATTCTCTACATCTTTGTTTCTTCTTCTAAGAAAGAAACTGCAGTCCTAGGTGGTACCTCAACAAGCTGCTCCATCTTACACTATACCTATTTAGTTGCCTCCAGTTAATATTTCTGTGAAACTACAGCCTACAAGGAACCAGAACAATGGCCCTTCCAAAAGGCCATTAAAAGCAAACACAATTTACATTTAAATATAGTTTATTTTATTAGTTTCTACATCAAAAAAACACATACATTTTCAAGGAGAGAACCTCAATCATGAGAGCATTTCCCAGCAGTGGAAGTTTTCTTTGTTTCCCCTGCTTATCTGACCCATTCTAAATTTTGTCAGGAGAAAACCCCTTGCTATCGGCATTCAGTATTCTGTCACACGCGCCGAGAAGATTCAATGAATTCGAATAGAAATAAACTTTCGCTAAAATATTACCCAAAGGATCTAAAATAGTCGTATGCCAATAAGTAGAGTGAGGTTAGAAACAGAGACACGCATGTATACATATGTGTGGATATACGATAAAATCGAAATAAAAAAAGAAAAACGATGAGTTATCATATTGAGGAGAATAGCATGAAATACTCTATTGTACACTTAAACCTAGTAAAATGCGCATGCCATGCGCACGAGAATTTGGGGCTTACTGCCTCCGGGCCTAATCCATGTCGTCGTCGTCGTCCTCTGATATTGTGTACTTCTTCTGGGAACGTTTTCGTCGGGTCGATTTCTTGGCCGTCGACGAGTTCGAGTTGGATGCACTCGAGGCTGGTGTTGGTGTTGCCGGGACACTGCTGGAGCTGCCGGGAGCTTTGTTGATTTTCAGTTTCATCTTAACCGATGAACCACCGTCGTCGTCGGAATTCTCGTCGTCGTCGTCGTTTTCGGATTGCTCCGGCGAATTGACCTCAGCCACTGCATTGAGAATGCGGTTGCGTGCTGCCGAGAAAATCTTTTGCAGCTCAATCGAGTCAAGATATATCAGTGATGCCTCCTCATTGTAGATCTGCGCATTCTGGCAGAGTTGAACAAAGTCCTTTTCCAAGTCAGCAAACTCGGAATACTTGCCGTCCTCAATGCGCTGCAAAATCTTTTTGATGTCGACTGGTCTCTTGATGATCTCATAGTAGTCTGGTAGCCTCTGACGTGATGGCAACTTCATGAAGGGCTCCGACAATGTACGCCCATCTTCGTTAGTGTACTTGATGACGGCCGACATTATTTTGTGCATTTGTTTCTTTAGCCGTTTATCGACTGGCTGCTTTCGTCGTTTCGCCATCATTATGAGCGAGTCGTCATCAGAGTCGTCTTTGCGACTCTTGCGCTTTCTACTACGTTTGCGTTTCGAGTCACGATCATCCTCGTCCTCTTCCTCGAACTCGGCTCCGTCATCGATCGCCTTCAGCCATTCCTTCTCGGTCAAACTGTCCGTGTAATCGACCTCTTTGCGCTGTCGTGAGCCTCTACCAAGAATGGTTTCATCTTCGTAGGTGTGCCACCTCTCGACTTCTTCATCGTCCTTGGTCAACCAGTCGGGAAGTTCGGATTCATCGATCAGACGTTCCTTGCCCGGATGGATAATTTGATCTTCCTTCTTGCGGTCGACGTCCATCTTCTTGAACAGCTCCAACTCCTCCTCACTACGGGCAATCATCATGTTTATGACTTCGTCATCGGGAACTTCGTTTTCTTCCTCCTCTTCGCCGTCATCCTGGTGCAGGATAGTCTGCAGGAACTGCTGACGTTCGCTGCCTGTTGATTTTTGATCGAACATACCAGCCTGGATGACCTTTTCATCCATGTTCAATTTGTAGCGAGCTGCAGCCAGAATACGCTCCTCCACCGAATTAACTGTCATCAAGCGAAGCACACGCACCTCGTTCCTCTGTCCGATACGATGGGCACGATCCTGGGCCTGTAAATCTTGATGGGGATTCCAATCGGAATCGAAAATGACAACAGTGTCGGCTGCCTGCAGATTCAGACCTAAACCACCAGCTCGAGTGGACAGCAAGAACACAAAGTAATCGGAGTCCTTGGCGTTGAACTTCTTCAGCAAGTCGCCACGATCTTCGGCTTTTGTTGTACCATCCAGACGCAGGTAACCAAACTGACGCCAACCCAAGTAGTCCTCAATGATCGTCATGCACTGCGTCATCTGACAGAAGAGCAGCACCCGATGGTTGGATGCCTTGAGCTTGGGTAGAATTCTGTCAAGCAACTCAAACTTACCCGACACACGGTAAAGATCGGGACCTAGATATACAGAAAGTAATCCGTTAGAGGTCGACACAATGCAGAGTGAAACAGCGGGACAAAGAAAACTGTGCACTTACCTGATACAACTCCATGTCCGCCAATGTGGTCGCAATATTTCTCCTCGATGTGCTGGAACATGAATGGATGGTTGCACAATTTTCGCAGCTGCACGATGGTATTCATCAGAGCCTTGGCGCCTCCCTTGCCTTGTTTTCCCTTTTCAGAGCCGTCCGTGAGTAGCACACCCTTACTCTGCATGTGCTTATAGAGCACACGTTGCAATCCGGACATTTCGCACTTAATGATGTACTCCACCTTCTCCGGTAGTTGGTGCTCCACCTCCTTCTTTAGACGACGCAGCAAGAACGGACGCAATACTTTGTGCAAACGACGGATGATTAAAATGGTTTCTTCTTCGTTCAGCTCGACTTTCTCCCCGGTAGTTGCGAACGGGGCATTGAACCACTGTTCGAATGTGGAGCAACTCTTAAAGATCGACGGCAGCAAGAAGTTCAGCAACGCCCACAACTCAGGCAGTTTGTTTTGCAATGGAGTACCTGTCAGAAGCAAACGATAGGGAGCTGTGTAGTGTGTGTTCAGCACCTGGGTCAGCTTGCAGTGATGGTTCTTCATACGATGACCTTCGTCGATGATCATGTACTTCCACTGGAGCTTGGCCAAGACTGCTTTGTCCTTGATGACATATTCGTAAGTGGTCAGAAGTACGTTAAATTTCGTGGCTCGCATTTGATTTTGCAGCAGACGACGGCCTTGGGGACTTCCCTTGTAACTGACGATGGACACAGCTGGAGCCCATTTCTCAAACTCCAACACCCAATTGGGAAGGGTAGACAGTGGCACGATGACGAGGAACGGGCCATTGACCTTCTTGCGCTCCATTAAGTAGGTCACGAGAGCGATTGTTTGAATTGTCTTACCCAAACCCATCTCATCCGCCAAAATGCCGTTCAAATTATTGTTGTAGAGCGATACCAGCCACTCCAGGCCCTTCAACTGGTACTCTTTTAGCTTGCCATTGACCAGGATGTTGGCCTGCTCGTACACCTTTTCGTGTATGGTGTGCGCAATGCTGTAGTAGGTCTGCTCTTCTGTGCGGTATTCGTCGTCCTCGACCTTAGCCTTCTTGATAAGCTCCTTGGTGAGGTCCTCCTCAGTCTTGACCTTCTTTCCCTCACCATCACGGTTCTCGAAACGTTCCCTATTCTCGCGCTCTTGTCGCTCATCATCGTCCTCCTCCTCAGAGTCGCTCTCCACCCAATCCCAGCCTGGATGTGCCTCGAGCCAGCGATGGAGGTCCTTCAAGTATGGAGCGTCATCTCCGGTTAATTTGTTGCCGGTGGCCTGCTCCATCACACTAACGCGCATATCTGCAGCCAGACAATTCTCATCGATCGCCTGGTACTCGCCGCTTGCCAGCAGTTCCTTCTTGTAGCGAATCTTGCGCTTACACTCCTCTTCCTTCTTCTTCTTCTGATCGTCCTTGTGTTGCTTGACCATCTCAGTAAGGTTACTGATGTATTCGTCGGTTTGCGACAAGAGGAATGCCAAGCGTTTGTCTTTCTTCTGATCGATAAGCTTGCGATAACCTTCTTCATCCTCGGCCATGAGGCGGCGCATACGCTCCTTCTCGATACGCTCTTGTTCCTTCTTTTGTTCACGCTCCGCGTTGGCGTGGTGGTTCATGATGGCTTTGTTCATGCGAGCAAGTTGAACCTTGTTATTGCGGTGATACTCCTTGAAGTCCTTTCCATGCTGAAGTACCGCGGCAAGGAACTCCTGATGTTTCTGTCGTCTCTTCCGTTCTGCTTCGAGTTTTTGTTGCTTCTCTAGTTTCTCTGTGGCGCGTGCTTCGCGCAGTCCCTGGCGTTTGGTGCGCTTGTATGCTTTTACATTCACAGCGGTTTCTAGGGTGGTGTCCCGCCGAGTGCATTGGACAATTTCACTGCGAAGCTGTCGCTGGAAATTCAAAACACGCAGCGCCCGCAGCTCTATTGCTGCCTGCAGACGCAAGTCTTCGGGCATGGTAGCCGGCAGGCGTTGAAGTTCCTGCATTCGTAGGGAAATCCTCGACGCAATTCGATTCTCGCGCTCTTGGAGCAAAGTTATGGGATCAAGACCGACCGGCTTGGATACCGTGGTCACACGGTTCGGCTTTGGCATGGGCTGCTGGGGTGGTTGAGCTGCCGGTTTAGGACCAGGTGGACCCTGTTGCATAGGCATGCCAGGCGGCATTTGTCTGTTACCCTGCGCCATGCTGGCCTGCATTGGACTGGAAATTGGTGGTTGTCCACCCCCCATCATTGGTGGCTTGCCGCCATTGGGCATGGAGTGATCCGGAGGAGGCTGTTGCATGGGGGCTTGCATCGGCTGTTGGCCGCCCATTTTATTCACACCGGTCTGGAATGGACTGCTGGGAGGGGTTGGGCACTGCGGTGGGGTGCCATCTTGACGTACTCCCGGTGCTGGTTGATTTTGTTGAGATTGCGGCCCAGGACCAGAGTTCGGAGGTTGGGGAGGACCTTGGGGTGGTTGTTGCGATGGATGCTGCTGGGGTGGTTGCTGTTGCTGTTGTTGTTGCTGCTGCTGTTGCTGTTGTTGTTGCTGCTGTTGATGCTGCTGCTGTTGGAGTTGTTGCTGCACTTGCATCGTGATCGGTTTGTTGCGTGCCAAAAGACGGTAAGCAGTTATTTGAGTGCGCAACATGTTGATTTGATTTCCAGTGAAGTGCTGGTGCTTCGATGTGGCGCGAAGTGCAAGCAGTTGCGAGTAACGCGGGTCTTCTTGCAGACCCTTCTCCTCCATTGAATCGATTGCTCGTTGAAGGGCATTTAGATTCTCCTGACCGGGCCCAACGGATGGTGGCTGGCCTGGTGTTGGGGGACCCTGCAAAAGAAACACAGAACTAGATCAGCGAGCTTTCATAAAGATATAATAGAATGTGCGGACGTTGTGGAAAATTAACCTAGAAATGTCTAAGCTATATTTTAGGCTCCTTTGGGAAGGCAAAAATGCAGGCGAACTTACTTTGCCAGAGCAGATCAACATTTTCAAACAGGTTCCCCGCGTTTATCATCAAGAAAAAAATCCAACAGGAAGCCTGCTATTTCTCGTACAAATCCAGAAAATAAGTACCGCTACGGCGGGACGGCAGACTCAAAAGCTTTCTCGGATCAATGATGTTATAATGCAAGAAATAATTGCATGTTCGCACAATCATATGACAGTTGCAACGAGATGAAATCATCATTAACTTGAACTGCAGTTCAATTGCATTCGTATCAATCTCCGCACAGATCAAAAGCGTTCTCTTGACGTCAGCAACAATAGGAGAAGCATAGAAAAAATTTCAAACCATAGCTCCAAACAACTGTAAGCAAAAAAAACTTGTTCCCGTAAACCCAACAGCAACTTCTCACACTTAAGAGAACCACAACACAACTCAACACACAGGCCAAGCACAATTCGATTGATACGAATCTCTCAGCTATAAAGCGAAACACTCAGACGAAAACATGTTTAGTTTTCGACTGTCTGCTAACGCAATCAAAATGTCCGCCACACCGAGTGTTAACCGCAAGCAAATCGAGGAGCTTTTGGCGTTTATCCAGCCGTTGGCCGTAAAGGCGGGAGAACTGCTGATGGAGGGATACACGGGTGGAGAGAATGTGAACATCAAATCGGAATTCTATGATGTGGTCACAGAATACGATAACAAAATTGAGCAATTCCTCATGAAAGAAATCACAGCTGTTTACCCTGATCATAAGTTTGTAGCAGAGGAAGAAGCGGCGAAAACCGACAGCACGCCACAACTGACGGACACACCAACATGGATAATTGATCCAATTGATGGAACATCAAACTTCATCAAAATGCTGCCACATACTTGTGTGTCAATTGGTCTGGCAATCAACAAGCAAGTTGTTCTCGGAGTTGTGAATAATCCCGTGACGAAGAACTTCTACACTGCCGCCATTGGGCAGGGAGCATTCAGAAACGGGGAACGCATAAGAGTCAGTGATTGCAAGGAGGTAAACAAACGCATTTACGCGTGTCGACCTAATGTGATTTCTTACTCTTTCCCTCTCGATTTTAGCTGAAGAACGCAAACATAGGTTATGAAGTGTCTCTGCTGCATGCTGCTCCGTTGCGTGATAAGCATATTAAGCGAATTTACCACTTGGGATCAGCTGCGAGAAGGTAAGACAGTCACAAGGGTTTAGACACAAATGTTTATCTTGCATACACAAAAGAGAAATTGTATGAAATTAAGATTGTGTTTGGCAGATACGAGAAATGCCCGTCACAAGAGTAAGTGCAAGGCACTAATTATCTAGAAACAAACGACATTTTGGTTTCGCCCAGAGAAAAAAAATTCATGGAGCATGACCTTGAATGTGACGGTTGCGTGCCATCGATACCAAACAAGAACTGAGTCATGAGCGCTAAACTAGTGTTTAAGTTGTGGTGAAATTCGAGGGCAAACTAGTTTTGCACTCTCGCCGGACGACGATATGTCATCCCAAGTGTTTGTGTTCATTGCATCTGTAGGTTGGTGAATATTTTTATGTTCACCAGACTAACATTTTTCGATTGCTTTGATTTGGTGTGGAAGAGGTGGTCAGGCGGCTGAAGAGGTGGTTATCTTGTGCATACGTTTGTTCTTTTAAACTTGCTGCTCCCGCTTCGTAACATAAGGAACTGTACACTTCCGTTTTCTTCGCTAAGTAAACGCTACTATAGTTCTGTTCGTATAAAGTCACACGTAAGGTCTTAAATAATATGATAGGATATGCAAAAGCTTTTCAACTTCTGCCTCCACACACCGAACCTCAAACGGGGTCAGAAACACTCAAATTTCCTTCAAGAGATAAAAGAATGATAAAAATATATTTTTGAAGCGACGCTTATATATAACCAGTTGCGGTTGGTTCGTTGATAAGTTTTGACTACCCAAAAACGAAGCTTTGATTTTTGTTCAGAAAAGTACACACTCCAACCGCGATAAGTTTCTTATCTTGTTTGTGATTAATTTATATTGGGAGACAAGAAGCATTTTATGGAGGACAACAAACCGCACAAGACACCAATCTGTCGAGGTCAGAGAACGTAAGGTATCGAGGACCAGAGACCAATACTAATCTGTCGTCAACAAGGCAGCGCTCGGTTGAAGACAATACTCTTCTCTGTTGAGTGTAAGTTTCACTTTGTTAAGAGCAAGACGCTAAACAGTCCATGAGATACTTTTCTATTAAGAACGAAATAACACATTTCGATAATAACGATACACAATTTTGTCAAGAACACCCCCATGTCTGCTAAGAACACGGCACAACACTGATGTAAACAAGACCAATCTGTTTAGATGAAGAACGAACGAAAGTGAGAAAACGTCTCTTACCAAGTCTGTCCAGCGCACGACCCAAAACCTTCGATATGAAGAGCCAACTTTGCACACTTAACTTGAGGACAAGCCATTAATCTATGAAAGCTAAGGCATCATCGTGTTAGGAATAGGACAACATACCGACAGGAAGAAGAAACCATTCTGTCGAGAACAGGACACGTCTCTATTGAGATCAAGGCTATACTGGCGAGTGGAAGGCAAAAGACCCTATATCGCCTTGTTCAATACACAATTTCGTTCAGGACAAACGTTACTCATGCAAGAACAAGATCTAACATATTTTCGATCTGTGGAGAACAATGCACAAGCCGGCGACTGTACTTCATCTGCTGTTATAAGCAAAGAGGAAAAGCTCAGCTCAAAAATATAATTTAATGTGAGTTTTGTTTAATAAACTCTAGAGTCTTAAACGATTTCCCAACCTCTCCCAAGTCAAAGTTTAGTTTCCAGCAAGCTTTTAACTCCATGACCAAGCAACTTCCATACACCTGAATTTGTGTCTGGTCTGAGGCAAATTGAAAAGTGCTTTGACAGCGTTGACAAATACGACGACAATGAATATGCATTTACTAAGTTTCTTGATTGTTATCTTCATTTCAGAATGGTCTCCTATGCCAGTGTTGTTGAGAGTCTCTGTTATGTGGCAACTGGACAACTAGATGCATACCCCATTGACGACATGTATCCATGGGACTGTGCCGCTGCTTCATTACTCATCCGCGAAGCTGGCGGTGTAATCTACCATCCCTACGGAGGTGAATTTCAAGTCATGAAACCCGATCTAGTAGCAGCAGGTACAGAGAGTCTCTGTCGAGAGGTTATGGCCGTCATTCAACGGGCTGATAAATCTAAATCCGTCGGCGGTGACAGCGCATAAACCCAGACTCCGGACTAGGCCAAGTATTTGTATTTATTCACACTTATCTAAACTTTATGTAAGCCAATCGCGCACTGCACACAGGCACTCATGTAATCTACTTCAATAAAACGCAAAGCTTTTCAATGTTCTGTGTACGTGTTGCAATCGTCTTTTCGTATTTACCTGAGAGTTAAGCCAGTCTCTAGACCATATCATCTTTGTGAGATCAACAAACACGGCGCCGATGAAATATAATCCTGCGGCAGACACCCGCTGCTCTCAATTGATAGCGTTCGAAATGTTGACAAGATGAAACTGCAAAATTTCAATTATTTATCTGCCTTCTGGTTGGAAAGGAACAGAGCGCAAATAAACTTGTTCATACAGAAACACTGTTATACACTGCCCGGCCGTCTGGTTGACTTTGAACGATTCATTCTGCTCAGCACTTATCGCAAAAAGCCACATATATCGTTGTTCGTGGTATCTCTTTCCAACGGCGAAAGGGTTACAACAACACGGGGCTGTGACGCACGGTAAAAGTTTCCGGAGAGCTTTCCGCTGGCAAAACAGCGCCATTTGAGAGATAAATTGTTTTTACTGAATGCTTTAGTCTGTTCAGTTCATTCCGTGTTTTGGGGTTGGCGTGCGTTTGCTGTCGAAAACAAAATGGCAAGTGCATCAGAAGCGAGCATAGAAGAGTACTACAAGGTGTGCATGAGTTATGTCATGAAGGCGGGCGAGATTTTCCGCAAAGGCTACTACCGCACAGTGAGGGACTACGAGGTAAAGGAAAAGTTCTTCGACCTGGTCACTGAGTACGACAGACAGATTGAGGACTTTCTTGTGGCGGGGTTGAAGGAGAAATTCCCTGAGAGCAAATTCATCGGAGAGGAGTCGAGCGCCAAGCACAAGAAGGAACCCGTGCTGACAGATGATCCCACATGGATTATTGATCCCATTGATGGGACAACCAACTACATCCGAAACATTCCACATTGCTGCATATCAATTGGACTATGCGTCAAGAAGGAGTTGGTGGTTGGGATCATATACAACCCGATCCCGAATGAGTTGTACAGCGCCTGGAAGGGGCACGGGGCTTATCTGAATGGGGAAAAGATTACAGTTAGCAATAAGAAAACGGTGAGTGACTTGTGTTATTTGTGAGTGTGTGGGGGGCCTATCTTCACAATATATGTATGTATTGTGTGTTTATTTTTTTTTTTATTTTGACATTGTAGTGTAGTGTGATATGAAATTTGATCATAAAACGTGATAATGATGTAGAAACTAAGCTTTGTACAACCATCAACATGCACAGTAAATAATTTAGCTTTAATGACTTTGTTTGTGAGTCGTCTTTTTAAAAAACCGGCCGCACAGTAAAGATATTGAAGTGAGATGCTTTTAAAATGACGTTAAACACGGTGCAGAATGGAATATTTTATGATGGACATTTGCGTGTCTGTGGGGACTGTGAATCTGTGACTGCGAACTGCGCAAGGGAGGTACGATTTAATTACTCGATATGTTAAATGAGAAATAACTCATGTTGACAAAACAAAGGGGCATCTGTCAAGGACGTTCAAGTGCAGGTGCGTCCAAATGGATTGTGGCAAATGAGAGAGAGAATAGGAATTTCGTGTGCGACTTTAAGTGGAACATGTTTAAGAAAAATTTACATCATTACTAGTTTAAGAAATTGTGCAATTGCTTTTTGTGAGGTTTTTAAAAAACTTCAAACGTCAATTATAATTCCGGATCTCCTCTACTAGTGAAAGAACAAAACTACGGAAAACACGAGACGTCGATGCAGAAGCTAGGCACTGTTCCCTTGTTGGCTGTAGTGCCACTCACTCATCACCATCGTCAATATTAAACTGCAAACATTTCTTGTCTTGAGAGACTAGCCCATTTGAAACGTTTGAAAACAAAGGCTAGAGCCATTGGACGGTGAATATTTTTAACGTCACTTGACTACGATCGATTCCTAGACTGGACTGTCATTCAAATCGTCCATACTCTCCACGGTACTGCATCTCGAGTTGCTGACAAAACTCAAAAAGTATTACCTGCTTCTTTAACTCAGCATTTTGAATAGGCGTTAAAACTAGAAGTCCATTGTCAAGTAAAGAATCTCCCAGAGGTTAACACGCGACAGAAATGTTTTACTGACCTGAAACGTGTTTGAAATGCAAAGATAAGCATGGTTTGGTATGCTTTTTGTAGCCTGTCAGTCTGTTCAATGTTTTGTTCCCAAAGAGCCTTGAAAATCCACTTCAGCAAGTATGTAACTCTTGAAAAACGTTGAAAATTTTGCTTCTTCAATGATTTCGAAGATTGTACACTCTCAACAACTCGTCATTGTCAGACGTGTCGTTAAAATAAATCACACTTGGGGTTTTGATAAGAGCCAACTTGTGTTATTGAAAGACACTCCTCAACGATTATCAATTGAGTTACGTATTGCCAACAATTGTTTTGTTTACATTTTATCACAGTAAGAGGATTTTTATTTAAGGGACGTTAGTAATTGTGGTTGGGACTTGACGTAGATTTTCCGTCAGGATTGTGTATAAACTCGATTAAAGGCGCATATTATTGGTCAATTGAGCAAAAGAAATTCCTCTAAAATTCTCAGATTTACTTGATCGCAAAAATATTGACATGTGCCCGTTGCTGACATGAATTGTACCTTTTAACCAAATTCTAGCCTCTACCCGAAGTCACGGTGGGCTTTGTTAAAGGCACTTATGACAACTTTACATTTGGCCGAGGGAGTGGAAAAGCGATACCTATTGTTTAGCCTGTCGTAATTCATAGTTTCCTTCTCTGACAATTTGTATCCTTAAGTAACACATCAAGCTTTTATTATGAATCTTCTTATTATATCAGACAATTGCTCAAGATGATGAAGACATCAACTGTCAACTGAGATTATAAATAGAATCACAAACCACATCTTAACCACAAGACGTTGTTAATTTGCCTGGGACGCTTTCTAGCCTTTTCTGTAGATACACAGCAAAGCAAAATATGACGTTAACGTTCCGAATTTAAACCCATTTTAAGACGTGAAATACTTTTTACAGAAAATAGCGATTTAGTTAATACCTTCTAACACAAAGGAATCTTAAGATTCAAACAACCTATTGCATTATCAGAGGCACGTAATTAATATTACCATAGGTACTAGAAATTCGGAGTCTTCTGAGAACAATTTGTTAACGAACTGTATCGAACACCTAATATATATAGAGTGTGGCGTTATTTTCCACGAGGCACCAGGGCACATCCTTTTAATAACTATTCGCCTTTTGTATTATTTAAATACAATTGGGACTGAATCGCAACAGTTTCTTGAATGGTCAGTTCCAATTAACAAAACCAGTTAGATTCTTCTGACTCGTGTCAATTTCAGTTTCGAAGTTAATGCACTTCTGCTTTTTTTTTGTATTTTAAATACGCTCATTTTCATTCCTTTATCCTTCCTATCTTTCGAAACCTATCAAGTGAGCAGAAATAACATTTTACATTCGCTGCCCGGGTAAATAAATAATGTTGTCAAAAGTGCCAAATGTATTTAGTGACAACTGAATATGGCGAAATTCTTTAAAAACTGAAGAAGCTTGTCACAGTACTTCCTTTTCATCTGTACGTGCAATTCAGAAAAAGTTAGCCTCGTTCTCTGTAGACCATGTGAACGTAGACAAATAAAAGTTAAAATTGCTGGCAGGGCAGATTTCATACCATCTGACAAGGCTAATATAAACAACTGATTTTATTATGTTACGAGGAGGAAACACGATTACAAAATGTGAAAATAACAAAAACAAAAAAAAAAAAGAACAACGAGACAACAGAGAGCACAGTTTTCAAAGGTTACCACACGAGAATAGTTTAAAAAAAATTGTTTCCTACCAAACGCGGACTTTAAACCTTCCTCAATTTTTCTTTACAGATAAATCAAGCAGTAATTGCCTATGAAATCTCATTAATCCACCATCCAGCAGTTAGGGATAAAAATGTGAAAAGAATATCGAAACTAGCTTCCAACGCAACTGGGTAAGTCTAACAATGCAACCGCTAATAAAGAAAACAAACTGATTTTTTTCATTTCCCAGAACTCGTTGCTTCGGCTCAGCAGCTCTTACGCTTTGCTACATTGCCAAGGGAGCTGTAGACAGCTATCACGTAGAGGATCTACAGCCATGGGATATAGCCGCCGGAGCTGTTATTTTGCGCGAAGCTGGCGGATGTCTTGTTAAAAGTGACGGAAAAGAGTTCGACATAATGAAACCAGACCTCACGGCAGCGAGTACGCCGGAATTGTTGAACGATGTAATGGAGCTCATCCAGCAGGCAAATGAGATCACTGCATACAAAATTGAATAAGTACAATTTCTATGTTTGTGTTCCTAATAAATAAGCATTTAAAATACTGATTTCAAGTTTACTCACATTTGCTGGCATGGCATGCGATTGGTAGCCCATGGAAGCCATTCCCGGACCTTGGGGAGGCATTTGCATGCCCATGTGAGGACCTAATAACCAGAGAAATCATTCACTTTCGAAATAATTTAAAACATATCACAAGTTAGCGAATCTTACCCATTCCTTGGTGATGTGGCGGCATGTGATGCGACTGTGGCGGTTGTCCTGGGGGACCGTTCATGTGCGGAGAGGGACCTTGGGTGCCTGGTTGGACGTGTGATCCCTGGGGTCCGTGAGACGAAGGGCCGTGTCCGCCAGTTGGCCCATGAGATCCAGAAGGGTGCGGTCCTGTTGGGGGACCATGTGTACCAGGAGCATGCGAAACTGGCGGTCCATGAGAATTAGGTGGATGTGACCCTGGTGGACCGTGAGTAGTGGGAGGATGAGATCCCGGAGGACCATGGGAACCCGGTGGTCCATGTTGTCCAGCGGGACCATGCTGTACGTGTTGGCCAGGTGGAGGACCATGTTGTCCCTGAGGTCCATGAGGCCCTGGTGGACCATGCTGGGTGAGTGGATGACTGTGCGGTGCACCATAGGGAGCACCGGGGTGTGAGACCGGCGGTCCATGATGTGGTGGTTGTCCGTGCTGACCTGGCGGTGGAATGTGCGAACCACCGGGTGGACCAAGCTGTGGTGGACCATGCTGTCCAGACGAAGGTGGACCATGCTGGGGTGGTCCATGTGGAGGTGGACCGTGAGGGGGTGGTCCTATTGGAGGGCATTGCTGCTGGCCCTGTGGCCCTTGCTGATGTGGATATGGGCTATGCGGCGATGGTGATGGTGCTGGACTCTGCGATGGTGGTCCCATTGGACTCGGAGCTTGTGGAGGTGGCATTGGACTGTTTGCCGGTGAAGGCGAGGCCATTTTTTTCTTAAAAATCTTTGAAACCAGACAACTTTTCAACTACACGAAAACGCATTTATTACCCCGTCACTCAGACACTTCATTACATTTCCACACAAGATACAGTCTCACAATGACACTCAGATGAATTGTAATCCTTAGGAGAAGCGCTAAAATTATTTCACTTCACTTAGAAATGGGTTTTCTGTGTGAAAATTGAATACTTTCGCCGAATTTTTCTTGAATTTATCCGAGAAAAATCGCTGAACGACGCGATGAAAACTTTAATGGCCGCCGCCTATTATGCATGAAATTTAATTGTATTTTTCATCTCTGTAGGTTGGTACTGGGTGCAGAGTTGCCAAGAATTGAATTTCAATAAGAATGCAATTTTGTGACAACGAAGAAGAAGAAATATATAAGAAGGAATAAACAGTGTAAGGACTAAAGTTCTTTTGAACATAGTAAAAAGAAAAGCTTGCGAAAAAGAAAAAAAAGAATCGGTAGCGGATGTCGTGTGTGAAAAAATAAATAGATTCCTAAATTGTTATATAATATATGAAAGGCTGGGATCTCATTTTGACTTTCGACTACAAACCATCTAGTCATCTG
Source organism: Eristalinus sepulchralis (assembly GCA_944738645.1). Classification (NCBI taxonomy): domain Eukaryota; kingdom Metazoa; phylum Arthropoda; class Insecta; order Diptera; family Syrphidae; genus Eristalinus; species Eristalinus sepulchralis. The sequence continues at coordinate 12,613,197 of OX122885.1, read as the reverse complement.
TCATATATTTGTATTAATATGCAATCATAGAGACACAGAGAAAATTTAAAAGGAAAACCGGTAAAAGAGTTAACAGTCCCGTATCTGTATGTCAAGCCGGCTTATGCTTCTATTCTATTCAAATATTATGATAATTTTTTTAATTAAGCATAAATTTCCCTTAAATCATTTTTCCTGCATTATTCCCCCTATATTCAAATTCCAAGCTGGCAGTACCATAAAACACATTCGACACGTCATTTGAACAAAAATCCCACTTTTCTGATTACTGTCAAAATTGACAACTTATCGCCGTCAAAATTTTGGAATGGAAAAAAATAGTTTTCGGCATATTTACAATTGACGAAATAAAATAAAACTCCTATTGTTTTTTTTGTATACACGCATCATCCCAATTCAATTTAATACATATTGCATTTAATAATTGTTAAGCAGCATGGGTGAGTAGGGTGGATAATGCTTTCTGTATGTTCAACTTGTGAACTTCGAAACACATATTCCACGCAGGATTGATGATGATGAGGGAGAAGAAAAAAAAATCCATTTGCAATAATTCATTTTCCAATATCCTTGCAGGTGGAATTTTTAGTTACTTTCGTGGACTCCTTGGATCGAGGGAAATGCGAATTCTCATCTTAGGGCTGGACGGCGCCGGCAAAACGACAATTTTGTATCGTTTACAAGTTGGAGAGGTGGTGACAACAATTCCAACGATAGGCTTCAATGTGGAGCAAGTGACTTATAAAAATTTAAAATTCCAAGTCTGGGATCTGGGTGGACAAACTAGTATTAGGTAAGCGATAAATAATTCATAATCAATTGAAACAAATTAGCTATCTGAAATGGATACATACGTTTTCATATGATCTATAGATCTGCTTAAATCTATGTATATGAGTCATTCAGATGTGCCATAAGCAGCGTATAAACAATACGAGCGAAGGGGTTTTTTTGATAAGGTTTATTTCGAAACGCGAAAAGGTGCGACAAAAGGTGAACATAAAACAATCGTTTTACACGCGTGGAGATTTTGTTTTAATGATGTCTTCACTGATGTGTGCTGATGTTGTATTTAATATACCTGCGAATGGAATTTGGAAACACATAATGACAATATGGAAAAAATAAATTAGGACTCCAATGTGTTATCTCGTTCATTGTCTGCAAATATTTGGCGACAATCATAGATTTTAGAATAGACAAAATATAAAACATATTTGTGTGGTTTTCCACTTGCTAATCGGGTTCAAAGTCGTAAAAAATGTTTCCGTACTTTGGAACCCTTTGAATTTTCAGGAACGTCACAACTTTTAGAGTAAATAATAATAATAATAATTGAGTGGCACTACAGCCCATAACGGACCAGGGCCTAGCTTCTACAACACCTACTCGTGTTGTGCATGCTACTGTTCTTCACGAGTAGAAGGGACCTACAGTTTTTTGCCGATTCCGAACGGCGAAATTTGAGAAGCTTTCCATAGACAATTAATACTCTTTGAGTGTTGTCAGCAACTCGAAAGAGGTGGTGCCGTGAAAAAATGCTAGGTTTTAGAGTAAATAGGAAAACTTAAACTTAAATTTTCTGTTCTCGTATTTTTCGTTGGAAACACAAAAGGCAAAATTGCGAAAACCAGAAAAGGACTTATGTATTCACATAGATTACGCAGTTCAAAAGAATTAATTGTCTGCCTACCGTGCATAGACTGGATATAAATTACACATATTGTTAGCTTTTCTCCGCAGACTGTCAAGGGACCCATGTTGATACAAACAAGTTCCGCGCGAAGTGCTTGCGCAGTTTACGATAATTATGGCAATTGCTTTTTGGGCTTTGTAGGCTTACGTTTCGGAGTTCTCAAACTGAAAATTAGAATTACATTTCCCTTGTTGAAATTAATTTTTCTAAAAGTAAGATTTAATTAAACTTGGATACATTTCGACGACTACTGCAATACTACCCTTTCACAATGCCATAAAAGGATATAAGCGTCCTGTTCCAGAATGATCAGGTAGGATTCTGAACAACAAAGAAAACGCTTGTCACGTGGAATCACGATGGTACCATTAGTGCATTTGCAACCCAATTTCAGCAGCAACGTCAACATAACCTAACCTAAGATATTGGTCATTCTCAGAAAGTATAGGCGATGTTTCATGTCGGATCCACTTGATCCATAGATGAGCTGGTGTTGTATCGCCCCGGCGTTTTATTTTGCTTAGCAATTTCGGATGTGCGCATGTCTAAAGCCAAGGGCGCCTTTTTTATCTTAATGTGGAGCTACAGCCCAACAAACGTCTTCTATCGAGATCGTCCGCCAGTTACGCATACCAGGCCGTCGCTCTTGTGTTGCCCGAAAGGTTTCAAATGATAGTTTAGCGAATATGGCAACGCACATTAAAGCGGTCCATAAAGCCATTCCTTGCAAAACACCCACTGATTGAATCCGTGTACAAGCATCACCAAACAACACATTTCCTTGAAAAAAACAGCATTTTAATTGTTTTTCACTTTCCAGACCCTACTGGCGATGTTATTATAGCAACACAGATGCTATCATTTACGTAGTTGATTCGGCAGATCGAGATCGAATCGGAATATCCAAAGATGAGCTGCTTTACATGTTGAGGGTGAGTTCACTTCACTTCACATCACTTATTCACACACACCCTGACAAACCACTATTTCCTATTGCAGGAGGAAGAATTAGCCGGAGCGATACTTGTCGTGTTAGCAAACAAACAAGACATGGAGGGATGTATGACCGTTGCTGAGGTACATCACGCTCTCGGTCTTGAGCACTTAAAAAATCGAACGTTCCAAATTTTCAAAACTTCAGCGACCAAAGGCGAGGGATTGGACCAAGCAATGGACTGGTTATCAAATACACTGCAAAGCCGCAAATAGCCCATTTAAAGAAAATAAAAATCAGACATTGCAAGTCAAAAATCATAGAAAAGCCGACAAAATTTAAGATAAATCCCAAAACATAAAGATAAACAATCCAATTACGAGACGCGAACGCAGACCTGGGCTTACCAAGCAACGTGTTCGTAACATAACCTAAAATTATAAAAAAAAAACAATTCTTTCTTGTGTTCTACATCAGAAGATGCATCTTCACAAATCGTCAGGTCTTGCGGAGCATAGAGGAGCATCATCCAACAAACACAATACCATTGTATTTGTAATTAAAGAGAAAAACACAACAAATTAACCTAAACGAAAACTTATTTAATATAATTATAAAAATAACTTTAAGTTAACAATAAAAGATTTGAAAAGATAAAGAAACACGACACTCTCTTTGCGCCATCACCAGGTGGGTGCCCCGAAGCGCTGCACTCGCTTCTCCTGGGTGTCCAGCTCCATTCGGATTTTTTGGCGCATATAGAAGATGGGGCAGTCCCGGTTGGAGCATAAGACTTCCTCATGCAGTGAGCCCTGACAGCGTTGACACTCCGTCCAGAGGCGAGCGAAGTTCTCCTCTAAGCTGCGTTTCGCAAAGATCTCCCTCTGGTAGAGTTCGCCGATGTTTGGTTCGCAGTGTGGGCACAGAGCGCTCTTCTCGTAGCCATTCGGAAGGAGTGCTTTGCAACCCAGGCAGGCCGCCTTCTTGGTCATGAAACCCGCCAGTCCGCCGACTTTAGATGTCACCATGGTCCTGGTGCGGGTGTGTTCCCCCTCTGAAAAGGAGACAATGGGTGAGGGAGTCCACACGTAAGAAGCAAAAGCAAAACCTACTCAGCAGAATTGACTCAGCTTTGTCGCCCAAAATCGGTTCGAATATCCTTAGGAGCGGCTTGGACAGCTGATTTTCAAGGTAGTAATTCGCATCGATGGGGATGCAGTTCTCCAGCACGTAGATGGGATCTTCGGCTTTCATGTAGGCCGGCGTGTTCTTCGCCGCCGCGCACAAAACGTATGGAACTCGATCGCCCAGCTTTGGGGCGGTGCCCGCGTCACGTTTCTTCATCTTGTTGGCCAATTCTACGTGGGCCTGCTTGGCAGCATAGTCCGTCTTCGTCAGCTCTTTCGTAATGACCAACTGCGAGATGTCTATGCGGTTGCACAGCAAGTCCGAGATGACTGATTTTGCGTACTCCACGGCACCGTCAGGGTTGCGTTCGATGAGTAGCTTCTGTAAACACGTGTTCATGAGGTTCGCCACCAGCGGCGAGTTGTCACGACGCACAGTTTCTATACCTGTGGATACGGAGATTTGAGCACAAACTGTCAGAAAAGTGCAATTAAAAAGCAACCTTACCCTTACAATCCATTTTGTCATACTTGTCCGGACGCGTGAAGTACAGTCCGGCATAGCGCTTCTTGTTGATCAGCAAATACGGGAAATAGACCTTTTCGAACTCCAGCTTAATTGGACGCACGAATTTGGAGCTCACCAGTTCGGCAGCTTCCCTGCCCAGCTCCATGCTTCTCTCGAGGGTCTTTACCCCGAAGTTCACCATCACCGAATCTGTGTCGCCGTAGATGACTACAGCATCGTTCTCGTAACCGTTCTCTCGTGTGTAATGCGACTCTACCTCGTTCTTTGTCATTTCAATCATAGTTCGGCCATAAGCAGTTACACTGCCCGATATTTCCAAGCACGGCAACTTGCCCCCCTGCGCTCCGGTGAACCCGTAGACGGAATTTGCCGATATCTTCAGGGCCAGCTGTCGACCATCGAGCACTGATCGCTTAAAAGGATCCTTTTCGACTTTGAGGTCATTCTTGGCCTTTTTTCGCGCCGCGAGGAGAGATTCCAGGATTTCTGGCAGCAAACCGCGCCTTACCTCTGCCTTCACGAATGTGTTGTTCGCCGGGGTCACCTCCATGTCATCCTTGGATAGACCCAGTTTATCCTTCATGCTAGGCTGGACGAGCGTGGTGTAGCAGAGATTGTGGGCCATCATAATACTCGGGTATAGAGAAGCAAAATCAAGTGTAGAAATTGGATCGGCATAGTAGCCACGCTTGGGTTCGATAACCGTTGCTCCCTCATACTGTTCGTCGGATCCCTGACTGTGGTACGACGGCATTATGTAACCTTGACTGCGTGCCTTTCGCAGCAGTTGACTGAGGACCTTGATCTGTTGCCCTCGAGTGAGCAAACTTTCCAGTGGCACTCCCGTCACACGAGCCATTTCCATGTAATTCACGATACACATGAGCTTATTTAGCAGACGCAGCGGCAGGTAGGCGTCCTTAAGACAATACATGGCCAGACGACGCCGCGTCTGCTCATTTTCGTTCTGTAAGTCAGTGATGATGCTGTGGTGGACGTCTTCTTTCTGCTCCTGCAGGAAGTGGTAACTCACTGCGTTGAGGGTGTACGAGCGCAGCTTGTAATCGCGTAGAAGGACAAACAGCAAATCGAAGGGCACACGGCCTTCGAAGTTGACATACTTGTTCTCCCTGCGCCCCATCTGCTTGGACTGAAGTACCTGATCCTTGATGACCGATCGAACGTTCTTAATGCGGCCAAGGAACTCGAACTTTTTGACTTTTAAGTGTTGGGCGCGGTTCAGGAGGTACGGGATGTCAAAGTTGTTTATGTTATAGCCGGTTAGAATATCTGGATCCACTTCACGCACGAACTTTGACCAGGCTTCAAGCAGATCCTGAAAATCATAAACTTCATGACGGTTTTTGTAAAAGAAGATAAAATCTTACCGCCTCCTTATCGAAAGAAATCACTTGCGATCCTACGATGGGCGCACATGTCTTCAGGGTGAATACATTTCGTATGAATGGCTCGGGATCACCCTGACGAATGCACATGTTCGCAATTTGAATGACTGGATCCACTTTGGCTTCTGGGAAAATTCCTCTTCTCCCAGCACATTCTATATCGAACGAGAGCACCCGGAAGGGGGCTACTTTTGACCATTCACCCTCTGGTTCGTGAGCAATGAACTTGTCAAATGCCACATCTACCTCGATCTGGCATCGTGACTCCGGGAACGGTTTCCTTGACGAACTGCGCAATTGCCAGGATCCTGCAGGCAATTCAATCCAACTGCATCCCACCACACCAGTGTCAACCATAAAGCGAATATCAAAGTCAATGTTGTTCTCGAATCCACGACAGTCTTGGAAATCGAACTCCGAGTAGATGATTTCCTTCTCCAGCAACCGCTTTGCTGCTGCAATCAACTTTGGCATTGCCAGTGTTATTTTTATGAAGTCTTTCTTTTCGTCGCCTTGATAATACATTATTGACTTCTTTTGGACAATCTCCACCTTAAGAACGGCTTCTTGAATGTTGTCCTTGTTGCTTCGCATGTCGGCAAGTATAGCCTTGTCGAGCGCAGTGCGGAATTTGTGACAGTGACTCTCATCAAAGCCGCGAGGGGCAGCCAGATAGAAGTACGGACTAAATCCGTGTACATGACAACACACTGAATTGCCCTCCATCGTGATGCCGAACATTCTAATCACAGGCACGGGTGGAATCTGTGACCCAGGCATCCCTGGTATTGGTTCCCCAACATAATTTTCGATGTCGATTTGCTGGAAAATAAGTTCATCGGTTTCCGGATTCATTTCTGGTGGGTTTACTCGGCTCCACTTGATACATGTATCCTCGTTCTCTGGACCCTCGCCAAGGAGCAAAGTTTGATCCATCTCGTCCCTTTCGAAGGCGGCGAGCTCAGCTTCAAAGGCACTTCCGAAATCATCATCATCGTCGTCGAAATTTCTAATGGGAACAAAGGATTATTTGGCTCGATGGTCTCATATATGGAAATTACCTTGGCTTCTTCTGCATACCACCTGGCTGCCCATTTGGTTTTCTTTTCGCGTTCATTTTGATGCTTTTGTGTTCCGAAAAACCAGGATAATCAAAAGAAACAGAAAGAAATTTCCGTGTGGCGCAATTTGCACATAGGTAGGCGCCCCGGCGGTTTGAATTTGCGGGTGTCAGAGATGTCGCTAATTGTGATCGTTTGTTTACATTCCTGCTTGCAAATTGTGAACTAATCCAAAATCCCGTGACACAGTGGATGTGTTCAACTCTAAGAATAGGTGAAATTGAATGCATACATATGTAAACGTACTCCGCAAATAATTTGAAAACTAAGCAAAAGGTAAGTCACACTCGAAAAGATCCAAAAATTGTCTCTGGAAATTTTCTTAACTTTAAAACTCATATTTCACTGGTTACAAGAATAAATTTTAAATTTTAATAAATTCGTATATATGAGAGTTAGCACATGCCTGGTGCAATGCATATGTCAGTGGCAATCTAAAAGTCCACTGTAACCTAAGCTGACTCATCCAAACGTCAGGAAGGAAAATCAACCCCTAGCGATTTGTCTGTCATTCGATTTTCTTATTCCATCTAGGAATTTTCACATTTTTTTTATTTATGGAAAATTGATAACAAAAGTCGATCGGTAATTCAGTTCAAGTGAATACATTTATCAAAAACAAATCATAATTTGGTGCTTCTGGCTGGTCGTTTTAGTGCGCGATCACTTTATGTTTGCGTTGTGTGTTTTTTGTGAGGGAACTTATCACTAAATGTATAAGAGCGCATGCAATGCAGCCACGACAGGTTCGTGCGCTGAACCTGAACACGACCATCATCGGGAGGCCGCCCTTATATCACAAGAACCACCGACAGCTCCAATCGAACCTGACTATAGTGGCTTTGATATTGTTAAGGCCACACAATATGGGGCAATCGCTCGCGTCAAGGAACTAGTCGAAGCTGGCTGGGATGTTAATCAGCCAGATAGCGAAACAGTGACACTCCTGCATTGGGCATCGATTAACAATCGTCGTGACATAATTAAATACTTTTTGGAGAAGGGTGCTAAAGTGGACGCGATTGGTGGGGAATTAAATGCGACACCATTACACTGGGCGACTAGACAAGGACACCTGGGTGCTGTTGTTCTGCTAATGGCCGCAGGTGCTGATCCAAAAATTCGCGATGCCGAAGGTTGCTCTTGCATACACATTGCGGCGCAGTTTGCTCACACCGCTCTTGTGGCATATTTTATTGCGAAGGGAGTGGATCCAGACTCACAGGACCGAGGCGGTATGACTGCGTTAATGTGGGCCGCCTGGAAGGTTTGTGCACTAGACCCGGTCCGGTTGTTGCTGACGCTTGGCGCTAACCCAGCAATAGTTGACTACACACATGGAAATACCGCGCTACACTGGGCGATTTTGGCACGAAACAGCACCGCTATCAGTACTCTAATTCTAAAAGGCAAGAGCAGTCTCGACGTTCCAAACTTGCGGGGTGACACACCGCTTTCCATGCTAGAGTCACAAGCGGGTGCTATATGGATAAGCCAGAAGGTTGTTGAACGTGTGAGAGAGTCGTCACACGCAGTCCTGCGTCGTAATTTGATAACCCGCGTAAAAACCGACAAACGTCTACGATGGTGGACAATGGCTGCGTCACCATTCCTCGCCTTCTACTTGGCTGGAGTTGTGTTTACACTCAACACCCTGTTTATCATAAAATTCTTCCTCTTGGGTTGTCTGTATGCGACCTTTCACTCCATCGGCAAGGCTCTCTTCGACGACCATCTGATGGCGCTCCTGCCACTCAGTGTGTACTTGGCCACGAAACTGTGGTTCTATGTGACTTGGTTGACTTACATAGTGGACGCAGTCTCGACGACTTCGACAATCGGCTTTCTTTTCTGCTCAGGACTGCTTTGGATATGCTTCCTAAAGTCGTGGCGGGGTGATCCAGGAATTATAAAGCCCACACAGGAGCAACGATTTAGAGTAAGCAAATGAGGTAAACGTCGTTTATTCTGATGGTAATGCAATCTTCTTTGTTTCAGACGATTGTTGAGCTCTCCGAACGCGGTGGAGTTGGATTTGAGCCATCGTCCTTTTGCTCAGCATGCTTGGTGCGGCGACCGATACGCTCGAAGCACTGTAGTGTGTGTGATCGTTGCGTCGCCCGCTTCGATCACCACTGCCCGTGGGTTGGCAACTGCATCGGCCTAAATAATCACACTTACTTCATGGGATTCCTCTGGTGTCTGCTGATCATGTGCGCCTGGATGTTGTACGGAGGAGCAAACTACTACATGAACGAGTGTCATGTTTCGCTAAGCAACGGTAAGGTTTCTACCCCTATATTGGCTTGGGGAGAGAGATTCCTCATTTTTTGTGCCTCTTTCAGATTTCCTTGAAAGCCTAACTGCCATCGGGAATTGCAACGCCTGGGTCGGTTGGGTCATGGCAAACGCCCTCCTACATATGTCCTGGGTGATTCTTCTGACAATCTGTCAAACTTACCAGGTGATATGCCTTGGCATGACCACAAACGAGCGCATGAATCGCGGCAGGTACCGCCACTTCCAAGCAAAGGGCGGCAAGAGTCCATTCACACGTGGGCCATTCTACAACTTCATCGATTTCGTTGGATGCTCCTGCTTTGGTCTCTTTAAGCCGCAAAACATCGACTGGATGCAGTTCTTCGAATTCGAAAAAGGCATCGAACACGAGCCACTGCTGTGCGGTGGCGCTTCCGACAGCAACTATCAGTATGTGTAAGACAAGAACAAAACGAACTCACAAAGAACGACTCAAAAGACAAAACAACCTTTACGCTTGTGGCGAAGACGAGAGAGGGGCAACGACGACAGCGGCAGCGGTGGCGGCGACAGCACGAAAGACGATGCACACTTCCGGTGTAAACACACTAAGGTAAAGGGTATCTTTAAATCTTTACTATTTTTAATTTTCCTTAGATCTAAACGAGAATAAAAGCAAACAACAGAAAGTGTTAAATTTTCAAAATCAAACAAAAAAATGCAGAAATTCTATGAAAATGATAACTTTTGTGTTCTGTTTGAGGAAATATGCGCAGATATCGTATTGTATTGCATTTGTTATAAAACGTAATTCAGGTGTCTACTATCATTCTCTTATTATTTTCGCTAACGGTGTCTGATAGGATTACTGTAATCGTTCTTAGTGGTATTGTAAGGTATGTGTAAGGTACACATTTATGCGTACATGTATTATTTTAAACCCAGCGAAAAGAAAATTAAAAGGAAAAACAAAAATTACAAATAAAGATAGAAATAAATTAAGAAAACAGAACGCGCACCACACACAAACAATTTTTTTGATTCGGTATATTAAAGCACACACACACACATACATACATACACTCATATATGCACTTTCCCCACACACATCTGCTCACGTCATTGCAGTTGATTCATACATGTTTCGATACTTTCCGGTTTTTCCACTCTCATTTGCTGTACATATTCGTAAACTTGGATTATTCAGGAGAATGCTTTGCTCTTAAATGGATTTTTGTTTGCATTCAGTTGTGCATTTTTTTGCAGTTAAAATTTTTGCTCCGATGACTAGAGGTAACGGCACTAAGGAGGTTTGGTGGAGGGTTATCTTTTTTTGCTTCTTTTCTGTTGCGCATTAATTTTTTAATCTTATCGTAGTTACTCTTATCCTGCACTTGACTCAATTATTGGTCATAAGGTGTGGTTAATTTGTGAGGAATAAATCGAATGATTACCGAGGAGAATGAATAAAAGGGGTACTGTGAAAATGTTTGACTTTTGCTACCGATAATCGGCAATTTAAACTTTTGCTAATCCGTATGTCTTTATTATCTCTGCTTTCAAAGATATCCCCAATGTGTGCAATGAGGTACACGGAATACCTTAAATGCTTATAACTCAAAACTATAAAAATGTAACTTGACCTCTTATCCTTGTAAAAGTTGTTTTTGTCTCATTAGGAAGACCATTTTCTTGTTCAAATATATTCAAGAATCGTAGTTATTTCCTCATAGCTCACTTCTTAATCACATTGCATATTGAATCATAAATCAAAAGATCTTTCCTCATTCGTCTGGATTCAATTAACCCCCTCTCGAATGTAATACACTTTTGCCAACATTTTCCCCAGTTTTCGAAACATCCTGCAAACTCCTCTTACAGTATGCCTTTCAATTACATCTTCGTCTTCAGTTGATATTGATAGTGCTTCTCGATTCCCCTTTGAACATTTTGTGCCTTCTGCAACAAATTCAACGTCTCGGCAGCAGATACTTCTGAATTCTACAGACAGTATTAACAACGAAAAATTCACTTTTAGCTGTTCACAAAAGGATATACCTCTCAAAGAGCAATTACGTGAAACGACTGATGACTGAAAACTTGTCCTTATGGTGTCTTAACAAAAGGACAATCAAATATTCCGGTGGAGCACATTCCCCCTAAGCCAAGTGAACAGGATTACTTCGTCTGAGAAATCCACTCATTCCATTAAAAACCTTACAACTACGAGTGTCGTTGCATGGAGGATATGAGTATGTAAGCAGCCACTTCCACGTTGTATGCCTTGGTTCAGTTACTTGTCATTTCGATCACTAGGATCGGAGTTAACGTTTTTCTGGTTTCCTAGTATTCAAGAATTCCACAACTTTTATTGCATAAGATGATTTCTTTTTCTTCTGAATTGTCTGATTTTCCTACACAGATGTCAGCTTACTTAACTGTTGTAAAGGGAATTCTATTTAATATCTTTCATAAGGCCGTCATACCGTAGTGGGCGAGAGTGTCGACTCACACGCAGAAGGTCCCAGTTTTGACTCCTGGACTGAACATCTTGAAATTTTTCACGCCACAGTCTTTTTTGATAAAACTCGAAGGGTATTAATTGTCTCAGAAGTAAACTGTGGAACCCCTATACACGTGAGAGAACAATAGAACACACAACGCGAGTAGTTGCTGAAGAAACTAAGGTCTGGTCTTTGCGGGCTTGTAGTTCTGTTTCAGGAGATGGGCAGGTTGCTAGGCAATGAGAAACAAGAACTTTAAGCCCTACAAAGATACATATGTGTTGTGAACCAAGAAGACAAACTAAAGAAGAATTGAAAGCAACACACCTAACACCGCATAGGGACATCTATTCACAAGTCAAGTTTTAAGTCTCCTCCAATTGGGTTCAATTTTCCATCATCAATTCGCACGCCACACCGCATGTCATTTAATACTATCTTTCTTTCTATCTTGAGCAAGTTATGTCCTTCGTAGTTTTACACCGCAATCCGTTGTTTCATACTTATTGTATATGAGTTGCTTTTATTCCCCACGGCTGGAGGGGGAAGTTCAAAATCTTGCTTAGCTAACGAACTTCAAATATTCAGAAAAGCAATAAGAAGAGAGTGCCTCAAATTTCTGGACAAGGCTTTATCTTGCAGGAAATATAAAATTTATAAAAAAAATAAAAAAAAAACGAAAAAAACTAAATGTAAAGATCGTAAGACGATGATCGTCGACGATACTCTCTCAGGGATGCTAGATATATATATTCTTTGTTTTCTTCGAGGGCAATCATTCGTTTCACATTGCTTTGCTTTTGACTGCTTCATCATGTATCTTGCTCATCTGTCTGAGAATATATTCGACAGTCCTCTCTTACCAATCAGTATGTATCGTCTTTTGTTGCTTCTTCTCTGTTTTTGTAGGATCATATCATCACATGACACATACCCACATTGTTTGCGTTTTTTTTTTCGTTTTGATACACACTGCAGTTACTTAACGGAAAAAGGTGAATTGAACATTTTCAAATAACAGATAAAGCAACAAGTGTTGTACTTATATACAAACTTAGTAATGCCGTTATAGTTGAATAGTTTTTTTATACAAATTTTTTGTAAAACAAAACCCAACAAAAAAAGAAAAATTGTTCGCTTACTTTTGTCTCAATGGATCACATAACAAACTTCTAATGTCTCACCCAAAAAAGAAAAAAAAACACTTGAAACATTTCTACAATATGTCTAAATTTACCTAAACAATAATTAATAATTAAATAAAAAGGAAAGGAGAAACGAAAAAATATGATGAAAAGAGAAAAAAATATATATGTAGTATAAACGTATATATATTTATTTATTTAGAGAAATATTAATACTTAATAGTTCTACGTACATGCATACATACATACGTATATAAATATAAATGCAAAGATGTTAAATTACATAAAATACCTAAATCCGTAAGATTCATCCTCGTAATTAGTTTAAATTAATTCGATAAGTGTAATGTAATGTGGAAACATGTGCGATTCAAAGACAACAATGCGATTGAATGCCGCATTGAGCAATGTGGGAGGCGCAAGTAAGCTTTGAACAAAAAGCGATGTCCTTGCAAATTGAATGGACTTGGTGTTGGCAATGATTTGTATCTTTAGTTTCAATTTCCAAAGAGTCGGGACAATGGCTAGCTTAGCTATGAACCAGGTAGAAGTGGCTTTCCCTTAGGTCCAGATAGACACTGTGTTATGAGCGAGCAATGTGAACTAAGGACGTCTTTGATTCGAAAATCTCCCTATAGAAAATACGCATACTGCGCATACGGACATACTTTCTCTCACAAGGCGTCTTTCAAACAGCTGATTATTTTCAAAAGTCGTTTTTCTTTGGACTTCCTCACAGTCAACGAACATCCCATTGGCTATGTCCGTCAAATACACCGGCTAGCAGTATTTACTTCTTTTTCCCTAAATGTATGGATGACACGTTAAAAACTAAATAACTTTTAAAACAATGTCCTTAAGAGGTGAAGAAGAAGGACCCTTTCAGCAGTTCAAATTGTATGTATCCAGGGATTCCAGGGAATAGTGATTCATGCGTCTCCTTTAACTGGTCTGCGATAAAAACCCACAATTTTCCTACAATAATGAAGTGCATCAAACAATTCTGCGGAAAAAAGACACAAAAAAATAATATGAAAGGATCAATCGCTCCTATTCGGGAGTAAGTGCTTTTACTTCATATTTTCTTTACCTGCAGTCTAAAAACCGGAAAGTTTTTCTCGCATAGTGTATGACTCTTTCAATTCAGGTGCATTTTTAGACGAAAATTCGTCTTTAAATGCAAGTGCTGCTACCAATGCAGTCCCGTATGTTATTGTAGATAAACCTCTAAACGCATTTTAAGACACATGCGCCTCTTGCATAATGCACACTGACTCGAAATCGAACACTCTTCAAAAAGCGTGACAATTGTCTACTCCCATGTGAGAGTGCGACCTTCACAATTGGAACTCTGTTTTCTAAAACTAGATGCAAAGCGTTGTCAACACTTTGTTTTTCCTTGTGTGAATCATATTTGTGAAGGTAAATTAAAGTGGTCGCCGTGGCGTGATGAGTAAGTGCGTCGACTCACAAGCCGAAGGTCCAGTTCGATTCCTGGACTGAACACCTCGAATTTTGCATGTCACCCCCTCCATCAAGTTGCTGGCAACACTCAAAGAGTACCAATTACCATTGAAAACTTCTCAAATCTCGCCGTTCGGAGTCGGCAAAAGACTGTAGGTTCCTTCTACTCGTGAGAAAACAATTGCACGCACAACTCTAGTAGTTGTTGAAGAAGCTAGTTCCTCGTGGGCTGCAGTCCCACTCAATTACTACTATAAATTAAAGCGAAGATAACGCATTTAACACAATCTACGTGTTCTTAGGCTTTGTAAATTTGAAGTTGCGTGTCGCTTATGTGTGGAAAAATTCACTACAAACTGCTGGCAGGACTAAACACTATTCTTCTTTCAATTTTCCTCTCTTTAACCTCAAAGTCGCTTGGCCAAAATTGGTTTATTTGTTCAACTTGTAGCATTGTGTCAGTGAAATAGTTCACTATAACATCGTCAGTAAAAGACTGATTGACCATTGGTCTAAACACATGCATTTCAAAAAAAAAGTTTTCTTAAGAGCTCATCGTAGAAAGACTACGTTCAACACGACATACGCAACGTGGTATATTCTTCGGTGTTAGATCTGATTATGTTTAGGTGTCTAAAAGTGATTAAATATAAAGGGTGATTCATCTTGGGCTTTGATTTATAATTAATAATGAAACACATCAATTGAAAAGTGAACTCACATTTTTATTATCCGTTAAAAAAGCACTTCATGGCATTTAAATCATAATTGAGTTGCACAACAGCCCACAACGGGCCGTTGCCTAGCCTCTACAACAACTTCATGGCACTTACCTTTTAAAAATAATATTGTAAATGTTGGCTGTGACTTAACCTGAGGTTTTCTATTCCGGGAGTTCAATTTTGAGCTACTCGTTCGAATAGTATCTCACGGATAGCACGAGAAATTTTGGTTAGACAAGCGCCAATCGTAGCTGGTCTATTCCTTAAGATCTGAAACTGAGAGACTGAGACCTGAGAGCGGCAAATTCCCTGCAGCAAAAGGTGAAACTAAGTGCTCACTTAAATGATTTTTCAACAAGTAAAATTGCCTCACGCGGTTAATGAGGTGTAGCGCTGTCTTGTTGAAACTAGAGCGCACAGAGACCATTTGCGTAAATTTCCTCACGCTAAGTTGTCGAAAACACCATCAAACCCGCAAGTGATACAAAATTCGAGTTGACTTTTGGGTCGGATTTCATTTTCGAGTTCAAATCCGTTTACGAAACTGCGGATTCTAAATGGTATGCACTACAACCTCATTGTCTGAATGTCCATTATCTGGATCAATTCCAGCAGATGTGACTAAGTTTTCGTTGTTTGTCATTCAGGCAAGTTGCGGAAAGACTAAACACGATCTCCTTTTACGCGATCACCTTTGTGAACTCTCGTTCTTTTTCATAAAGCTTCCTTGGTTTTTGCAAGTTTTCTTTTTTTTTCTTGGTTTATCAGAGATTATTCCTTTTCCTTATCTTAGCTATGCCTACTTTGACAGTGCCGACATTTCATTCAGTTTTCATTCAATTAGCTCCCTTTGCATCCTCAAGCGAAAATTTGCGTCTTCCTCAGTGCCGTTGCAACTGCATTCAAACAAAATAATCAGGGGTCAGGGGGGTTTTTATTAAAAAACAAAAAATTCCATTTACACTCAATAGAAGAAGAAACACATTTACACACAATTTGGACGCACATTTTCACTAACAAGTTAAACTCATCGTTTCATTCCGATAAATGCAGCCTCCAATCAATGCATAAATGTTTATCTAAGTGTGTGTTAAAATTCCAATAGGACATACGGAACAAATTAAATGCCGCAAGGACGAAAGAGAGAGAGACCTAAGCTTAAGTAAGATTTAGATAAATAATGAACAAAGTGCATGCACATTTCTTCCTAGTGTCAGCGGGGTCGCACGGAAATGAGTGTGAACATCAGTGAAGTCTATAGGCATACACATATACAAACAAGAGATCATTGCACTAGTCTAGTCACCTAATTAATACATATATATGTTTTACAAAGCAACCTTCCCTTCGTATTCAGACCTGTCTCTACAACTCCTTCTATGATTTTGTAATTACGTATTTGTTTTGTAGCCTAAAGCAGCTCTGTTCTTTTTGCGTCCTTCCCTTTTTGAATGTATTTTTCTTTAACATAAGAATTAAGTTTTATAAGTTGTTCTATGTATACATTTTTTTTGTCTAGACGATAAGAGATTTAATATAAATTATACAACTCGATAGATAATAAAAATTCAATTACTGTAATGATTCAGTGTTATAATTGTTGACATTCATCAATTCTGTGGCGTTTTTCTTTTCTGCATTAAGTTCTTTCACTTTCAAAGGTTATGCATAACGGTGTTCCGGACGATCAGTGGAAGTGCTGTTATTTGAATTTTAGAGGATTTGAAAACAGTGCATATTAGATAAACAAGTGTAAGTAGCAAAGTGTGGATCTCGATTACGAATTGGTGACTTCCGATAATATGGGCTCTTTCTGTTCTCGAATGCAATCGGTTTTGCAGGAACATTGTCAAGATTTGATTTTTCTTACGCAATTGTATAGATGTGTCAGCAAACTGACGCAGCGTTGGTAAAACTTTCAGACACCATTTCTGTTGCAGTTTCCGTAACGCCTCTTCATTTCCTCGATCGCACACTTATCTTTCTTTTCCGTTCTTTGCAGTTCGTTGAGCTCATGAACCGCGCTGGTCCTTCTAACCAGCGCCGCCTTATATGCTGCTACCTTAGCTGAATGCACTTGTCAGCATTCATTGTCGAGTCAGGAATTTTTTTCTGGGTGACGATTTAAAACGCAGCACATCAGACGCAGATCGTTGTGACTCACACGCCAAGGTCTCGGGTTCGATCCCGGACGGAACACCTGGCATTTTTCCACGGCACCACTTCTATCGATTTGCTGACAACTCAAGGGCTAATTGTCTGTTAAAAGCTCAAATTTCCGGTGCCGTGAACTAAGGCCATATGAACTAATGCCATAATAGCGTTAATTCACTTTCAATTGAGAACTAACGCCATATGGCGCTAATTCAATTTAGAATATGGCCTTAGTTCTCAATTGAAAGTGAATTTAAGTCACTCGCAGCATACTCTACAATTTGAATAATATACAGGATCAAATAAAAGTTTACTTTTAAAAATGCAATAATATGAACAGTTCATAATGGACTTATGACCCACTTGAATGGGACAACAAATCCATTATGGACTTATTGTCGCCATAAGTTCACTTTCAGTAGGTAAGTGATAAGTCTAAACATTTTTATAACACTTATACCTAAGAATTAAATAAAAAGATGAAAGACATCAAACAGTGAAGCTGGCACATCAAGGTCAGCAAAAAGTGAAGTAGGTATGTGGGAGCATGCTGCCCCCCTGCAACCCCCCTGCTTGGCCACAGATAGGATTTAGGGTATGTGCAAGAATGGATGTATGTTTTTTCTAAATGCCATTCGAAACATAGAACTAAATGAACACAAAATAGAGTCAATTCGCACCTATCTCAAATCCTGTCCGTAGCCAAGCAGGGGAATTGCAGGGGGGCAGCATGCCCCCCATATTTACCTCATCTATCTATATCTGTAAAATGCATTTATATCTAAGTTTAGTGAAATTATTTCCTCGCATTTGGGTACTTACATATTCAGCATACACATAATGGATTATCAGTATTTGCTTAAAAACAGTGCCATTTGATGCGATTGAAAATGTTCCATCCATCATATATTTACGATGTTGACTTTCTTGTAAATCGCTTATAAGCTCAACAATACTGACATAAATGTGGAGTAGGAAAAGTTATTCCAACTTCCTTCAAAATATCAGGAAACAATTTAATTATACCACCAAACGATAAAGGTGATTTTGGAAAAATCTTGCTTTTTATTTTATGAAGATTTTTTCTTATTTTTCTAAATTACTTCTAAATCTCTTACAAGCGTTATCAAACACATTCCGAACATTTTATGGCATTACTTCACATTCGAATGTGAATTGAAGCCATATGGCGTTAGTTCACATTAAATTGATGACCTTAGTTCTCATTTGAAAGTGAATTAACGCCATTATGGCATTAGTTCATATGGCCTTAGTTCACGGCACCCAAATCCCCTTAGGTGCTCTCTGTAGTAGGTGAGAGAACAGTAGCACACATAACACGATCACTTGTGGAAGCTATGCCCTGGTCCATCGTGGGTTGTAGTGCCACTCAATTAATATTGTTATTACATCAGAGCCAGCTTCTCTGATATCGTTTTGAAAACGCTTCCATTTTTGTTCGATTGTTGCGCCTGGCAGGGTTGGGCACTCTTAGAGCTTCTAAGTGACTTAATCAGCAAAGTTCCTTGAGGTCGATTGCAATTGTAGCTTTCGAACGTCAAACTGTGGTGGTCTTAATCTACTCCGTTATCCTATCGATATCTGTGTTCTTATCTCGGCTACAACAAGAAATGAGTCAAGTTTTGGCTTCACCTATTGTTCGGACATTGAGAATACTGAAGAAGTGTCTAGCGTCCATTGCATTGTGATCAATCTGGTTGACGGTTGATGGATCAGGGGAACGCCAGGTTGCTTTACGGATGTTGAGGTGTGGGAACCGCGTGCTGTTCACAGAAAGATTTCGCCTCGAAGCGAAGTCCACTAGCCTGAGTCCGTTTCCGGATGTGATGTCGTGCAGGCTGTGGTTTCCTCTAGCACTCTAGCAAATATGTCTTCCTTGCACGGTTTTGCGTTTAGACCTCCAGGCAAAACCTTTCACTGGAAAAAAATAAATCTGTCAAATGCTTTTATTTGCGATACGAGCATTGCTCGATTAGATTTCGTAAAAGTTGTAGTTGCTGTATTGAACAAGCCGTATCTTGAGGGATGAGCACGGACACAGGAGGAGTGTCAAAGTGTAAATAGCGTCAAACTGGTTAAATAGCGTCATAATCTTGACGTTGTTTGGGAGGCATAATTTGTGCAGAAAGAAAATCTGTATTGTGTATAAAGCCCCTAAAAATAGGATTCTGAAGAAGAATGCGCATAATCCATACAACCAACTTCCAATTTTTTTTTAAAAGATTTTTTGTCTAATCTTATCTATTCCGTCGTTGATGAAAGTACCTATGCCGATTTCAAGACCGCATATGGCAGTTTTGAGATTTTTCGGTGCACAATGTCTGTAATGAACTCATCGAGACTTTCAAAGTGGGAAAGTGTGAGTTGAGGATCTTCATCATCATCATTTCCAGTGACCCGCATGTTGTACGAAAGGAGTCGCGGGGCAATGCGTATAGGAGAGATCTCCTGGCCGCTCGATGCTTCGCCATGGACTCTTACACATTCGGAGATATTTCCAAAATCAAGCAGAGTTACTCTTGACAATTAGTGTTTTTATGGACTCAAGACACTCAAACTGGGTTTGGCACCCAAAGACATCCACGCAAGTTTTGATATTTCCGAGAAGAATTTTAAGACCTATTTGGAGGATAAAATAATAAGGGCGAACTGTATAAACTGCAAAGCAGCGTTCACCTAATCAAGGTTGAGTCTTGCAGAGCGTGTGGACTGCTACGAATGATGAATATCAAACGTCCGCACGTCTACTGATACAACAATTAACCGAACGAGTTCTGAACTCAAGAAGCAAGAACAACTTGATGTGTGCAACTTGGGACAAAGACTTAACACAAGAAATCAGAAAGTTTGTACGATAATCAAGCCGGATCTTACCGATCTGCCTTCACCATCTAGGTGTTTATCAAACAAATTCGTTGCTGCTGCTCAAGCTGCCGCCTGCAAGGAGGCTGCTAAGGGTGGGTTTGAAGTGGAGGTAGACGATGACATGCGATTTGGTTTTTTCACCTAAACGAAGCAATCGAAAAGGAATAGACAGTCGATTCATTACATCAAGGACCCTTCCCTCTTGAAAGAAATACGGGGAAGAACCTAATGGATCTTGTAATGTATTCAACCTCGATGTCGATTAATTGTGGTGAGGACCGAGAGTTTTCTTAAATGATATGAAAATGCATTGCATGAGCGCTACCAAAGCCTTTTCTTTGTACGTAGTCGATGATTTTCACGATCACTTAGATTTCACCTCTACACCACAAAACCTTTTATAATAATCAGTCGAATTATGCTGGTTTGCACTCTCTGCTATTATCTAATGGATTGGATGTATGAAAGTATTCAACTAACGCAATTGAAGTGCATGAACCGACTAGAAGAATTGAAAGAATTCTACGCCGGGAAAATACTAGAAAACTCTATGAGCTGTCGGAATATATGCACGTGGGTCATTCATTATAATAATTGAGTGGCACTACAGCCCACAACTGCTCGAGATGTGCGTGTAATTGTTTTCTCACGAGTAGAAGGGTCGTAGAGTTTTTTGTCGACTTTCATGGACAATTGGTAATCTTTAAGTGTTGTCAGCAACTCGAAAGAGGTGGTACCGTGCAAAACTGCGAGGTGTCCCGTCCGGTAATCGAAACTAGACCTTCTGCGTGACGGTCGACACACTTCACTACGCGGGTCATTGGGTGAACCAAATTCATGGGATGAACATCAAACTCAACGACGATAACCAAAAGCAGACGTAAGTAGCTTGGGCTAGGACTTGTATTAACGCAACCTAACGACAGAGCCCAACTGTCATTAAGGTTGATTCTCATCACAATGTAAGTGTGAAGAAGCACCAATATTCCAGTTTTCTGAATAAATGTGTTAAAAAAAGGAAATCAGTTATATTTTTTTTAATTCTGGCCCCATTTTTGAATTTCTCAATAGTCGAGAACATTTCCTCTCACATCAACACACTGCAAGAATCCCTCTTCCCAAAATAAAACCTCAAATTTCCTCTTTATGGCATATATTTCCCATCCAGGACCTGACTACGTATGCAGCTATCTGCATGCGCTCGCCACGCCCTCCCTTAACTAAACTTTACATCTCAGCATGTCTTTATAAGTTACATATAAATAGGTAATTACACACACGGGCTATGTACAGTGATCGGCGGTCAGCAGATCTTTGCGTGCTCTGCTAATTTTAGCTCGTCCATGAGGGACATTTTTGGCTGCGGACTACCCCTGGTGACGAGAACTGCCTGATTCACCACCGTGCACAGCTGCTGCACGTCGACCCGTAACTCGTCAACGGAAGAGGAAACATTTGTAAGTTTTGGCACACAGGTGTTGCTCCTGTTGATCAGATCGTAGATCTCTGCAGTGGAGAGTCGTTTCGTTACTGTTTGCGATTGCTGGATGAGCTGTGGGGGACAGAGCAGATATAAATGGCGAAAAGAATTAAAGTCAGTGTAAGGAGTTACCTTCTTGTAGTCATCCATAAGGTTGGTGAGATCCATTGTGCTCGAGGTTCTGCTTGCGTCAGCTGCGGAAAATTGTTCGCGGACAGTTTTCAGTTGATGTCGCAAGTCCTGAAAGATGGAACTGATAAATGGTGGCTCTAATTGAGTGCATGCAACTTACGTTTATCTCCTTCTGGCTTGACTCAAACCGCCTTCGCATGTCCTGCAAGTTGCTCTCTATCACAGCAAGTTCCTCAGGTTCAATCATGTCTCTTGACTTGGCCAGCAGGGCCGCATAGCGATTCTCGGCTGCCTCCAGGTTTCTCTTGTAGCTTTTCACGTTAGAAAGGAGTGATCTGATGTGAATATCGTAGCGGCTCATCTTTCGGCGGTACTCCGTTTCGAGGACATTCTGCAGAATCCTTTCTTTTGCTGGATCAGCTCTTTGGGGTTCTCTATCACAGGACTCCGCTTCAAGTTTGGATTGCAGACCTTGAAGTCTTTCCTTTAAATCTGCGTTCTCCGCTGTGTACGCCTTTATCTCAGCCTGAAGCTGCTTGGTCTGCTTGTTGTGATGTTCGCGCTCCTGGGAGAAGTCTTGGCTAAACTCCTCGACTAGGCGCTCATTTGTGCCCGCCAAGTGGGCGATCTCTTTCTGGTTGTCCGCATTCGCCAATTCTAGTCCTTCGACTTGCATCTCAAGGTATGATATTCTTGATTTGGCGGCTTCTAGCTCCCGTTGGAATGCATAACTCTCCTCTTTGGCGTGCTCGAGGGCATCCCTCAGATTGCTGCTCAGTTGGCGATAGCTCTCGTTGATTTCTTTGAGTTCCAGGTTTTGTTCTTCGAAAAGCTGATTCAAATCATCAAACTCGCTGTCATCCACTTTCGGCTCAATCAACGCGAACTCGTTCTTGGTGAGTGTCAGAAATTTCTCCCATTCAATTTGTTCCGCACTTAGCTCCTGCGCTCTGGTCGTGTGAAGCGTAAGAAGTCTTTGGAATAGTTCGACTCTCCTCTCACTGGACTGCTTTTCACACAATAGCGTCGAGAGGTCTTTGGAGTCTATCATGGATTTGTACTTGTCTACCTTACTGTTCGCTTCAAGGAGTTCCGCCTTGAGTTTCTCTATTTCCGCTTCTTTCTCGTCCGACATCTCCGTGTTCCGGTTGAGCTCTCCTTTCAGCTTTAGACTTTTGTCCATATTGCACTTATTTTCGACTTCAAGGCGACGCTTCTCCTGCTGCACCTTGGCCAGAGCGAACTCGAACTCTGTCGCCAAGCTCTTCTGACACTCAAACTTATTCGACACCTCTACGAGCTTTTGGCGTATCGTGTCAATCTCTCGTCGGTCTTTCTCTTTTTCGAATTTAAATCGTTCCACTGTGATGTCCTTCATGTCGGATTCGAATTTTGACTTTTCGTACATTTTGCAAACTTCTAAGTACTTTTGCAGGACCTGCTCCAGCTCCTGTTTTGTTTTTCTCAAGTGATTCAGCTCTACGCTGTGACTAGAGGTCTCTGTCTTGGACTTTATGCTTTCCAGCTCTTTGTGCAAACTTGCGTTAAGTTGGTGAAGCTTTTCATACTCTTCCATCAGAGTATGGTCCGGTGGGGAGGCAATCGGGACGTCATCGCTCCGAACTGCTTTAAGGTTGTCTACTTCGAGACAACGTTCTGCCAAGTCTCGTCGGAGTTGTGCTAAAATCTGTTCCTGCTCATCGTAGCGTGTGCGAAGATCTTCGAGGGAAGTTATCTCCTCCCTAAGGGAGTCTATGACTTTGTGAAGGGAGCAAACAGATTCTTCTTTTTCTGCAAGCTCCTGCTGATGCTTCTTTTCGACTAAAGCTGAGACAGCATCAGATTGGTCTCTTTGGGATATCTCGTGCTTTAACCTCTCCACTTCCTGCTCCCTTTGATTTATCTCTGTGATCTGGAATAGAAGAGATGTAGACAATTCCAACCAACACCTAGACCAAATATTCTTACATGTGCGTGAAGCTTCTCCTGAAGACCCTTGACGGTGATCTGTAAATCCAAAACCTCATTGCTCAAGCCATCACAGTCAGTCTCTTTCGCTGATAGTTCATCTTTTAGGGCGATTTTTGCTTCCACTAGTTGCAGACATCTCTTGGTTATTGTCCGATTCTCGTCCTCCAGTTGTGCAATCGTTGTCTGCAACTGCAGCACAATTTCATCCTTCTCACAGCTCTGCCTTTGAAGATCCTTTAATAGACTCCGTTTCTGACTGCGCAAGATTTCGATTAGTTGCTCCTGATCGGCTAACTTTTGACGAAGTTGCTCCAACTCAAAATCCCGTACTAGGTGCTCTTCTGCCGATGTTCCTTCAGATTTGCTGTTACTTCTTATCCTACTCTTGGTCAGCTCCTTTCGTTCCCGCAACTGATTCTCGATCTCACTGCACCGTGCATACAACGCTACGCATTCATTCTGAAGACGCTGATTCTCTTGTGTGAATTTTCTTTCGTTTGTATAGAGTTTCTCTAAAATCTCCATCCGCGAGTTCTTCTGCGTCCTCAGCTCGCCTTTGTACCATTTCTCTGATTTGCTCACACGTTCAAGTTCGCTCTTCAGCTTTCGAACATCCTGCAGAGCGAGAAAGAGTGATTGATCCTTCTCACGGAGGAGATGTTGGAATTTACTTTGTTGCCCACAGTCAGTGCTGAGGGAATCATCTTCAGCTGAACTGAGCGAAGCTGGTCGGAGGCACAAATTCAAATCGCTTACATTGCCCGAATCATAGTTTGGCGAAGTACTCGAGGACACTTGCGATGATCCCGAGTTCCGACGCGAACTCTCACCACATTCCCGGATAACATCGCGCAATGGAGTGGCATCTGTGTTGTTGTTTGCTTCTAACATTGCCACGTTCTAATCAGAAACATTTTCTGTAGTTGTATTCAGCTGCAGAAGGGTTATCACTTAGTTTTTATGGCGAAGTGATGTCATTTTGTATTTATGGTTGGGAAGACAATCTTTCTGCAAAAAATTTGATTGTTGCAGAGCACTTTCAATCACTTTCACAAACACGGGAGATTAGTGCACTTTGATTTTGAAGTGAAATGCGATTGCAAAACCCAAATGTGTTGAGAGGAAATCTGCAGAAAAACAAGTAAAACTCCAAGTAGACCAACCACTTGACTTTGTTGTCACTTTCACAAGATGAATTTTTGACGTAATGCAAATATTTGGCAACAGTGACGCCACTTTATACGAATTTCGACCCACCGAGGGAATGGGAACCTTATGAGAGCTGTATGAGCATCTTGAGTTTAGTTGTTGGAAAATTTTTATTTCTTGCATGTTGATTGGATGAATTGCGCAAAATTTATTGTAGTTATGTTTCGCGCTAGGTATATTACTTCAATTCTTTCCTGCACGCCTTCCCTAACAAATGGCAGCCTCGCACATTTCAAAAGTGTTAAATTTGACGAAAGTCAAAGTTGAGCGAATGCATCAACCTTTTATAGGACTTTTGAGTGTGGCCACAGACAATTATATAAAGATGTCGCACCCTGAAAAAATACTGGTTTACGTTTGAAAAACCAGCCGCCAAAATCTAAAAGAGAGTCAACCAGCCGACAAGGAGCAGTATTGCAGAGAGCAAAATATAAAGAGAATATCTATCAATATCAATATATCCTTATAGTTGTTGGTATTTTGCATTTGAATTTTCTCACTTAGTACATTAAATGTGCATTTATGTGTTCCTATTCCGTACCATTCTCAGCATAAAATGTTCTGGTACGCAAAAGTTATTTAAAATTTAAGGACCTTACTACTTTTTTTTAAAGAATTGTCGAAAACTTAATCATTGTCCTTTGTACGTTTGCGAGAGTCGTCAACAGTGTATTCATCCGTATCCGAGGCATTTGGTCGTCTCGTAACTAACTCGTAACTTGCAGTCGGTGCTGAGAATTTGGAAGGATCATTTTTGCAGACTCCTAACCGGCGATGACGACACAAATCCCTCTATTAGGCAGAATGTTCCACTCAATTTGGACGCCGATGGACAAGAATCCCGTCCCCGACTTCGACGAGGTCAAGATAGCAATATCGAGACTGAAGTCGAACAAAGCTGCTAGTGCGGACGGACTATCTGCAGAGCTGTTCAAAACGGCTGGGGATGAGCTGGTTGGGTGCATGCACCAGCTCATCTGTGAGATATGGTCGTTAAATCTCAGCGTCGTCTGTCCGGTCTACAAGAAAGGAGACCCCTTGGCTGCGGCAACTACCGAGGGATCAGTGTCCTTAACATCGCATATAGGTATAAGCTTTTCTCTGCCGTATTGTGTGAGCGCCTGAAACCGGTCGTCAACAACCTGATAGGTCCTTATCAGTGGGGTTTCAGGCCAGGGAAGTCCACAATCGACCAGATCTTCACACTGCGGCAAATCCTGGAGAAGTCCCAAGAAGTACAAATCGACACTCACCATCTATTTGTCGATTTCAAGGCCGCGTATGACAGCGTGCATAGAGACGAGCTATACAGTGCAAAGTCTAGTTTTGGCATCCCTACCAAACTCGTCAGATTGTGTAGGATGACGATGGAGAACTCTCGCTGCTCCGTCAAGGTCGGTAGCGAACTCACCAAGACCTTCGATGTCAAAAAAAGGATTTAGACAAGGCGACGCGCTGTCATGCGCTTTCTTTAACATCATCCTTGAGAAGATCATGCATGACTCACAAGTCAACACCAGAGGCACGGTCTTCCAAAAGTCAGTTCAATTGCTAGCGTATGCGGATGACATTGACGTGATCGGCCGAACTCAGCGAGCCGTCAATGAGGCGTTTGCTAGCATCGAAGCGGAAGCGGCTGAAGTGAGACTGGTGGTAAATGAAACGAAGTATATGCTGTCATCGAAGAAGGACGCAGAACATCGACGTCTCGGACAGAGCGTCACTATGGGCAGCAGACATTTCGAGGTAATCAAGAACTTCGTCCAACTCGGCTCCGCGGTGAATAGGGACAACAACATCAGAACCGAAATCAAGCGCAGAATCACTCTTGCCAATCGCTGTTTCTTTGGGCTTAAAGGGCAATTGAGTAATAAAGTGTTGCAAATAATGAAGTACTGTAATTTGAATAATTTTAAGTTGGCCATGCTCTCACTGTAAATGTGTTCGTATACCTTTAAGTTTTTCTATTTCATTCTATTTTTGAATAAAATCAGTCGCACTGTATTCTTTCTCCAGGAAGGTTCGTTTTTCTTTCGCACTTTATTGAACAGGTTATGGGCCCAGATCACGTGGTGAAAAATTAAGGTTAAATTGAAAAGAAAATTTAAATATAATTCGTGAAAATGGAAAATAATAATTTCAAAATCGAGCAACTTCAAACTGCTGATCAATACTCTGTTTGGAAGTTTCAAGTCTCAATTTTGCTGAACGCATCTGGGCTGTTTGATTATGTGGATGGTGAATCAAAGGTTCCGATTAAAATGCAGACTGAGGAGCAAGCTGATTTTAATAAACGTGTCTTGATTTGGAAGAGATCAGACAGCAAGGCTCAGCAGATAATCGCTACCAGCGTCGGTCCAATTCCTCTGCGCCACATTGTTAATTGCAAAACTGCAATGCAAATGTGGGATAAGCTGAAGTCGGTCTACGAACAGTCTTCAGGAACAAATGTTCACATGCTGTTGCAGAAATTTTACGGCTTTGAGAAAAATCCAGACGACGACGTCTCCACACATATTTCCCGGTTGGAAAACATCGTCAGGCAGTTGAGAGATATCGGCGAGGTAATATCAGAAAGTATGATTATTACTAAAGTTTTAATGACTCTTCCAAGCAATTTCAAACACTTCTTTTGCGCGTGGGAATCTACTTCAAAAGACCAACAAACATTAGAGAATCTCACGTCTCGATTGGTCATGGAAGAGACACGCATGTCATCGCATGCGACGAGTTCAACTGTTGCTTTAGTCGCAAAGCAGAAGGCGAAGAAAGGAAAGGCAAATAATTCCAAATCTGGAAAGTGTTTCCAGTGTAATGAATACGGCCACTGGAAAAGAGAGTGTCCAAAGAAAAATGCAGTAGGTTATCGTAAAAGGTGGACTGGAACTAATGGCGAGGTACGAAGGGGTGATGCACTAATATGTAACGTTGGAAATAAAGTGATGACTGGAAGTACAGATGAGGTGCAGAGACGAGGTAATTCCTTGAAAAGCTTAAGGCGATGGACTGGAACTAGAAGTGAGGTTCGAGGGGAAACTCTTTTTGGTGTCAATGCGCTAATGGCAAAGGGCGGCACATCAGTGAGTCAGGACTGGTATTTGGATTCCGGAGCGAGTGACCACATGACGTGCAGGAAGGAATGGTTTGCATCTTATAGGCAATTTATTGATCCGGTTGGGATTCAGATAGGAAGTGGAGAAAAGATCCTTGCCGAAGGGGTCGGTGAAATAAATATTCTCGCTTCAAATGGGAAAACCTGGTCCAAAAGGCATTTGTCTGAAGTTCTCTACGTGCCTAAGATTTCAATGAATTTATTTTCACAGACCCGTGCTTTGGATAAGAATCTAAGCATTATTTCTGATAGTTTTCAGTGTAAATTTGTGAAAAAAGACGGTTCAGTTATGGCAGTGGGAGACAGACAGGGGCAACTATTTAAGATGTGCTTCAAGGTACAGCCACCAAGTTCGATTAAAGTGAATGTGGCAAGTCAGATATTGCCAATAAGGGTTTGGCACGAACGTATGGCACATCAAAACATAGTGCAGGTTCGTAATCAATTAAAAAAGGAGGGAATTCAGTTTGAGGACACAGACAACTTTACATGTGATAGTTGCGTGTATGGAAAGCAACACCGATTGCCTTTTCCTAAAAGCAATTTTCGGGCTGCTCAACCAGGCGAGCTTGTTCATGCCGACGTATGTGGACCCATGGAGGAAAGATCAGTTGCCGGTGCCAGGTATTTTCTTTTATTTAAAGACCACTTTTCCAGATATAAGGTGGTGTATTTTTTAAAGAATAAATCTGAAGTTTGTGCTTGTATAGATCGTTTCTTAAGCAAAGCAAAGAACGAATCTGGTCACAAAGTAAAAACACTTCGAACAGATAATGGGACGGAGTTCATTAATGAAAGTGTTAGATCTCTATTGATCAAACATTCTGTTCGCCATCAAACTACGGTTCCCTACTCGCCGGAGCAGAATGGCAGTGTCGAACGCGAGAATCGCACCATTGTAGAAGCTGCAAGAACAATGCTTTGTGGAAGTGGATTATCCAAAAAGTTCTGGGCAGAAGCAATAAACACTGCAGTATTTACCCTTAATCGAACTGGAATTAGTCCCATAAAAGGTTAAAACCCTTACGAACTTTGGTGGGGAATTGAAAGTAAAACTGTTGGCTTGAAAACATTTGGAACGGAAGTCTTCATACATATACCAAAGGAGAAACGACAGAAGTTTGACAAAAAGGCAGAATTAGGTGTATTCATGGGCTATGCGGAAGATTCAAAAGGATATCGCATTTGGAATCCGTCCACAAAATCAATTCAAATTGCTAGAGATGTGACATTTAAAGAGTTTTAGTCATCAGTACAATTTTGCACTAATAACAAAAGTTTGAATGAAGACCCGGATAATGGTGTGTGTGTAGATGTGCATGGTGATGATGTCAATGATTCGATTGATAAGGGTGATAATGATGACGGAGAAATAGATTCCACTGTGCTTGAATCCAATCCTCAAGAGGAGAGCTTCGAGGATGATGTTTTCAAATCGGCAGATGAAGACGCTATTCTCGATGATAGAGCTGAGGATTCTTATAGAAATAAACTGCGTAGCGCAAGCAAATGGAAGGATTCAGGCATGCTTAATTTTGCAGAAAAACATGCTTTTCTTGTGCAAGGTGAACCAGTAAACTACAAAGAGGCAGTTTCTTGTACGGATGCGCGTCACTGGAAAGATGCTATGGCAGACGAGGTGAAAAGTCTTCTTAAAAATCACACTTGGGACTTGGTTGAACAACCAACAAATAGAAAAATCATCGATAACAAATGGGTATTCAAGATCAAGAACTTGGACGCACAAGGGAAAAAGAAGTACAAGGCACGTTTGGTGATTCGTGGTTTCACACAGGAATATGGTGTCGACTATATTGAAACGTTTAGTCCAGTGGCAAAATTTGTTTCTATTCGAACTATTTTAGCTATTGCTGTGTGCGAAGAATTGTCTCTCATTCAATTTGATGTTAAATCAGCCTTCTTGAATAGTCATTTGAGTGAAGACATCTACATGCGTCAACCTCTTGGTTTCGATGACGGTACTGGAAAAGTGTGCAAACTTCGGAAAAGCCTTTATGGCCTAAAACAAGCTTCCAGATGCTGGAATGAAAAAATTACACATGTTTTGAAGGAATTTAATTTAATCGTTTCTGAAATGGATCCTTGTGTCTTCGTTGGAAACGATGCTGATAGTCGTCTTATATTGGCCATTTATATTGATGATGGACTGATAGCCGCAAAGAAGAAAAAGGATGGTATGAAGCTTGTGGACTTTTTAAGAAAGCAGTTTGAGATTACCCTTTTAAATGCTGAATGGTTCTTGGGCATGCAATTATCTCGGGCGTCGAGCGGAGAGATTCACGTCAGCCAATCAAGTTATGTAGAACGGGTGTTAAAAAGATTCAACATGAGTGACAGCAAACCAGTCTCAACACCAGCGGAAAACCTTGGAAGCGAAGAAAAATCATCACAATTGGAGATAAAGTTTCCATATAGAGAGGCGGTGGGTTGCCTGATGTATTTGGCAGTGGCCACCCGGCCAGACATTGCATATGCAGTGGGAGTAGTGTCGCGGTACTTAGATGCACCCACTCAAATACATCTAAATGCAGTTAAAAGGATCCTGAAGTACCTCAGCGGAACAAAGCAAATGGGTATATTATTTAAAATACCTGATAATGTATCTTTAAAATGTTTCAGTGATGCCGATTATGCTGGTGACATTGTCACAAGAAGATCTACTTCTGGTTTCATTTTTCTGTTTGGAGGTGGACCTGTTTCATGGTCATCACAGAGACAGAAGTGTGTCGCGTTATCAACCACAGAGTCTGAATATGTGGCAGCATCTCAAGCGGTAAAAGATATGGTGTGGCTTCAACGACTTGTGGCAGAATTGGTCCCGGCAACGTGTTCCTGTGCAGCTGAGCTGAATATGGATAACCAAGGTGCAATCCGGCTGATTAAGAACCCTGAGTTCCATAAACGCACAAAACATATTGATGTGCGCTATCACTTCATACGTGAAAGATATGAAAGGAAAGAGTTTTGTATTAATTATGTTCCTTCCGAACATCAAATTGCAGATATTTTCACCAAAGCATTAAGCAAAGAAAAATATGTCAAATTTAGATTCTTGATTGGAGTTGTCGAAAAACCATTTTAAAATAATTTCAGTTTCGATTAAAATATTCAAAAGTGGGAGTGTTGCAAATAATGAAGTACTGTAATTTGAATAATTTTAAGTTGGCCATGCTCTCACTGTAAATGTGTTCGTATACCTTTAAGTTTTTCTATTTCATTCTATTTTTGAATAAAATCAGTCGCACTGTATTCTTTCTCCAGGAAGGTTCGTTTTTCTTTCGCACTTTATTGAACATAAAGCCCTCTCCCGAATGACCAAAGTGACTTTCTACAGCACCTTGATCATCCCAGTCCTGCTCTACGACGCAGAGACCTGGACGCTACTAAAAGCGGTTCTGCGTGCGATTTTTTGGTCCTGTTTGCGTTGATGGCATCTGGATGAACAGATTCAACCACGAACTGTATTGGCTGTACGGCGGCATAAGCCTAGTCAAGCGTCTACAGATACAACGCTAAAGGTGGCAAGGCAATGTGGAGCGGATGGACAACACTGCTCCGGCCCGAAGAGTGTTCGACACCGAACCACAGGGACAACGCAACAGAGGACGTCCTAGACTGAGATGGCGCACACATAGAAAAGGACCTCAACCAACTTGGAGTGCGCAATTGGAAGCAGCTGGCAAGAAATCGTGCCAGCTGGAGAGGCCCAGGTCCACCCCGGATTGCAGCGCCATCCGAAGAAGAAGAAAACTGTAATACTGGAAAACAAATATGTGTCTTTCGATATCTTGCCTGTAAGGTTTACTTATTCGTGTGCGGAATGTATGCTAATTAGAAGTTATTCCATAGATCATCTTTGATGGATATTATTTAGGCTACGTTTGTTGTGGATAACCGTTGAGTTTGAGGACATTATTAATGATATAAAGGCTGATTTTTTAAAAGCTATAGGAAAGTCTAAAAAAAAACGTTTGACTGCGCCTCAAATGGTCCATCTGCTTAGTCCAATTTTGGCATACTCTTTCCAACATTTCGGTCGGTATCTCACGAATAAATGTTTCAAAGTTGTCTTCCAATGCGTCAATTGAAGCGGGCTTATCTGTATAGACATAAGCTTTAACATAGCCCCACAAAAAGTAGTCTTAAGGCGTTAAATTGCACGATCTAGGCAGCCAATTGACCGGGCCCGAACGTGAAATAAAATGTTCACCGAACTCGCCTCTCAATAAGTCCATTGTTGCGCGTGCTGTGTGGCATATGGCACCGTCTTGTTGAAACCACATGTTATGCAAGTGAAGCTCTTGCATTTTGGGCAAAAAAAGTTAGATATCATCTCACGGTAGCGCTCACCATTCACAGTTACGTTACGTTTTGCATTATCTTTGAAGATGTACGGTCCAATGATGCCACCAGCCCATAAACCGCACCAAACTGTGACTTCTTCTGGATGCATTGGTAGCTCTTGCAATACTTCTGGCTGATATTCACTCCAAAATCGACAATTCTGCTTATTTATGTACCCATTGAGCCAAAAATGAGCCTTCCATCTGGAAGGGACTCACGTTGAACCGGACAGGACCAAGTAGCAGATTACCTTCACTCTGGTGTCAAGTTGACTGCGCATGCTGCCTGAATTCTGCTTGATGTTTTAATTAACCCAGGTATCATACGCACCCTGTTAGTTCTTTGAATTATACGAAAAACATTTCTCACAGAACTCTGACCTCCGATATACGGCTGAACAATTCGCCATTTGAGAGTGAGTTCTTCCATGATGACTTGCCAAACCATGCAGACCAAAAATTCTAAGACAGTTCGATAGAAGCCACATGCAATCTGTCAAGAAAACCCTATTTAAAATCAAACCACAGGATGAATCACCCCAAATTACCCAAATTTCCTGACGTGGGCAGGCCTTAGTTCGCTCTGTGATGCATGTCTGAGAAGTAAAGTGAGGACCAACCACAGACTTTCCCAATCAGAAATGTGCACTTAAAAACTCCAATTCTCAAGTTATTTTCAATAGATCACTATCTGCGTCGCATTTTCAAACGCCACATCAAAGTTGAATTTATGAAGTATAAAATGAAATGATTTCTTTCTGGTTTTCCCCCAACCTGATCTAGTTTTCGAACACCCAGCCGTTAATGATAGCCTGCAAC
Organism: Eristalinus sepulchralis; assembly: GCA_944738645.1. Classification (NCBI taxonomy): domain Eukaryota; kingdom Metazoa; phylum Arthropoda; class Insecta; order Diptera; family Syrphidae; genus Eristalinus; species Eristalinus sepulchralis. Next base: position 12,580,163 of record OX122885.1, on the reverse strand, counting down.
AAAACAGCGTATGTTGTCGGTTTTTCCACTTTTCCCAGCTCGTCACTCCACGCTGGTACATTCTGCTTATCACTCGAGTTGTTGTGAGCTGCACCCACCTAATCCGTGACAACCCTATTCAGCCTAAACGAGCCCATTGTCACTAATTGTTGATAAAGCGAGGAACATAGATCATTCAAGTCATGAAGATAATATGCACCAAGAGGTTGCAGGAAAATAAAAAATAATAACTGGAGCATTAGGCAGGAGATATAACCAGGACAGACGCATGTGAGAGTTTCAATTCGCGTTTGTGACTCGAGAACGTTAACGTGCTGTGAGTGAGTTGAACTTATTTCCTGAAGACTGTAGAAGATGAATGTAAGTATCGTATGCGGTGTGTGACTAACTGCTTTAGCGACATCAGTGGACACTTAGATTTAGTCTGAAACGAGTATTGGCGAATGTTTTGTCCTCTTTTCTTTCCCAGCTGTTGATTGTTATCTCCAAAAGCCGCTTTCTTTGTAAGAATTCTACCTCCTTAATCAATATACGATATAGACGTAGTTTTTATGCTTGACTTGATTCAATCGATGATGTTCCAGACATAACTTCTGCCACGCTACACGAACAACAGCAATGCTCTCCGCAGAACGAACTGGGCGAGAATGCACAGTTGTTTTCACATTTCCTACAGACCCAGTTTGCTGAAAGTCGTGAATAATTCTGCTTATTATGGCTGTACTGGCGCTACAATCCCGGGTGGACCTGTGCCTCAACAAACATGCCTCTCCAACCAGCACGATCTTTCGCTAGCTGCTTCCAGTTGCGCACTCCAAGTTGGTTGAGGTCCTTCTCCACTTGTGTGCGCCATCGCAACCAGGACTTCGAAGACTTTTCGGGCTGGAACAGTGATGTTCATACCCTCTACATGGTCTAGCCATCTAAAGCGTTGTATCCGAAGACACTTGATCAAGCGCATACCGCTGTAAAGAGTTAAATCATCTCCTCTAGATGCCATCAACGCAAACAGGACAGTATCCGCGCCATAAAGTAGGACTAGGATGATCAAGCTGTTGTACCAGCTTCGAGAGAGGACTCTATTACGCAATTGCGGCAAGAGTGATTCTGCGTTTGATTTCGGGACTGATGTTGTTGCCCCTGTTTAGTGCGGAGCCGAGATAGACGAGGTCCTTGACCACTTCGAATTTTGCGCCGCCTTGTGCTACGCTCTGTTTGAGACTTTGATGTTGTGTTTCCTTTCTCGATGACAGCATATAATTTAGCAACTTCCACTTCAATGCCAATGCTCGATTATACTGATAAAAAAATCACGAAAAGCACGAAATACAACGATTCAACAATTTTTACGCACTTCTCAAGTCAATCAAATTATCAATTTGCTCGGTCGGCTTTTATTAGCCTGCATTTGTCTCTGCCTGAAGGATATCCGAGTTAAATCTAGACATATGTCAGTGAGACGCCTTCAGACGAGCCTGAAGTTCATTCATTCTCCTCGCTTATTCGTAGATTTCACCAATCCTCGAACATTCACTCACTTTCAAATCCTTTTCATGCGTGGATTCTTTCTGTTATGTCTCTTCCACAGCTCATCACAACATTTACAATTGTGGCAGTACTCTCATGTACTCAAGATACTTCTTCAGCTCCAACATCTGATGTCGCCTCTACTGCCCAATCAAATGACAATGAAGGTAACTAACCATTTCCTTTAAAGACACACCTGCCAGCCTATCTATCCACATCTTTAGGCGACTTCAATTGCGACGGACTAACTTGTCCAGCAAACACTTACTTATGCGAAGTGAGCGTGCGCACTGGCCCCAAGGACTCCCAACAGATCGTTTGGACTCATAGGTGCATATCTAAAGACGGAAAGGTCTTACAGGAGGTCGTCATAAGGGAATCGAATACATCTCAAGGTTCTGTAAGCGCCCATGCTTACGCTTTTGGGAATTCGGTAGAGAGAGCATTCAATTTAGAAGAAATGCAGCAAATGTATGGTGCACCTAACATTGGAGATCATTATCTGGCGCCACCAGTCATGGCAGCGGAGGAAATGGGTATTCCTGGGGATATTCATCAGAGGGAAAATAAGAAGGATTTGCATTAATGCGATCACTTAAGACATTTGTGTTGAATAAATACAGTTTACCTAAGTCAGCAGTTTCATTTCGATATGAGCTCACACAGAAATCCTGTAAAAGACAAGCATGGTGCCATTCGATACCCATCAGCTCATGATATACTCGCACAGTGCCAGTTCTGACATTCAAACCAAACTCGTCAGATTATGTAGGATGCCATTGGGGAATTCAGGCCGCTCCAGCAAAGTCGATACAGAACTCCTTAGTCATCAAAATAGAGGCGTCACTGTGTAATATTTAGCTTTTTTTCACTACTTTTAGTCACGTCCTTCATAGCAACGTGCGAAACTTATTCGTCAACTTGGTTCAAAATCTCCGAGAGGCGCCTTCAGCTTTTGCCTTACGCAAACGACAAAAACACGATTGGGCAAACACAGGGAGCTTTCAATAAGGCGCTTACTGACATCGAATCCGAAGCAGCTACAGGTAAATGAGAGCTAGAAAATGTACATGTACCCCCATTAAGGAGGGACGCACAATACCAGGCATCGGATAGCACTCCTCTATACCTTCGGCCTGTGCTGTGACCTAATTTTGGACATTTAAAGACAGCAATGTAAAAAAAAATAAAAAAAAAACATAACTTCATGAACCTCAGTAAATGCAATACATTGAGGTATCTTTGGTCTACCTCAACTTTGATTTATCAAGAGGCCAACAGCATCAGCAACAAGATTCAGGGCATAATCCCTGTTTCTTTGAGATTGAGAGGCAAATAAGGAACGAGCCCACAAGAAGAAGCTCGAACAACACCATGAACATCTCAGTCATCCACTTTGGGACAGAAACGTGGACATTATTGAAACAGGTGGATGAGCTTTGGCATTTTCGAAAGTAAAGTTCTGTGTTACAAAACTGGTGTCTGGATAAGTAGATCCTACCGGTCTTAACTATATTGGCTGCACGACTGCGGGCGCCTACTATATACACTCTATAGCCAACTTTCTTATCAGGTCGTCTGCCGCTGGCTTTAAACGTTGACAGTTACGCAGTTTCCAGGCAACAAAGTCCAGCTGGCTTGCGTCGGCGATGATTTGTTTTTTTTGGCCGGAGATTCGGTCTCTCTTTCCGCTTCTGGTGCGCGCTAAAGCGATTGAAGTGACCGGAATTAAATCACAGCACGGGCAGAAGGTATAAAGGATGAGATGGATAAAAGGTACAGGTGCACATTGGTTTTAAATGCCTGTGGATTGTAATGAGGGGAAAAAGTTGGACTGAAAAGAGCAATCCCATATTCATGTGGTGCGGCTGAAGAACGGGTCCCTAAGCGTACCTGTACGTCCGAAAGTGGGCTTCCGGGTGAACGGGTGGGCATTCGTAGCGAGGCGAGTATCGCGTGTAAATTCTTGAAGGGGAGCAATGCAGCTGACTAACTCATTAGAGCAATTTTTGTTAAAATACCGATTAAAGAGTGAAAAAGACGCAACATTTCGTCGATGTTCTGGCAAGTTAATAGACTTGGCAGCATTGTATTTCCAATAAATTTTATCGCTCGCTGTTGAATTCTTCTAGAGCGTTATACTCAAGTTTTGGGCCAATGTCCGCCTTATATATGGTTCCAGATCAAAAGGGTTGACATTTTTTTGCATTGCTTCCTTCTAAAGGCTCGCTTACGAAGACTTGCCAGAGCAATGATGTTCATGCCTTCGATGTGGCCGGGCCAGTGCAGTCCACGGATTTTTGCCATCCGGACTGAATCCACGTCTTAGTACAGCCGGTAGAGTTCGCGGCAATGTCCTCTCGTCCATCCACGTTCTTCGTAGACAGGAGTTATCGTCCATTTTTTGACTCTTTGTAGCGCAACTGATAGCACGAATAAAGCGGTTGAGTAGAAAGCAGCGATTCTACGTCAGTTTACGTTTGCCCTGATGTAGACAAGCTCCTTTGCTGCGTGGCATACGGTCAACATAGCTCAACATACCAAGAATTACACAATTCAGAATATCTGAAATTGGATGACAAAAAAATTCACCTTTATTCAAAAGTCGATAAAATCCAAAGTCCTGATATAGAGCAACCAATGACAATGCAATGGATTTTCGGATGAGGGATGGACAGCAGCTTTACGTACTTACAAACGTTCGGCGCTTGGCACCGACTAACAATATTTCCACTGGCGTAACATAAGCAACCAACGAATTGATTGTAATTGAAACAAAATTATCTGATTGAAACATCTTTTGAAAACAAAATTCAAATGGATGTCCTTCTCGAAAAGAAACCGGATTGTGGTAAGTAAGACGAGCTTAACAAGATACTTCTTGCTTTCCACTCAGCAAGTTCTTAGTGCTGCAACGTGTGTAACAGCTTAAATTGTGTATTTGATGTTAATATTAAAAATGCATTCTTTGTGACAGGATGACAGGATACAGTGTGCAAAGAAAGGGTTTGGATATGGGAAAATATCCCATAATACATATATATAATACATATACTAAAAACTTTATCATAACTGTTCTAAATTATATGAAGGAGTACAAATGAATGACATAACGGTATTTTAGCAAGAGTCTGAGTTTTGAATAATTTCTCCATATTTTCTCCATATATGCCCATTTCTCCTTGGGCAAATTGCAAACGCGATGATTAAACTGGCAACACACTGAATATCGAACTGTCGCCAGCTCTAGCTTATATCATTTTGCTTTTCCTCATTTGGAACGAAACCTTACATGGGTAAAATATCTCTAGTAGAAAATAGTAATTTTGATTTGTTTGTGGATTAATAACACAACATGTATGCATTGTATTACATATTTTAAATCTTACTTCCAGTTATAATTTTTGAAAAATATAAATTCAATATAACCTTAAACAATTCAAAAGAAATTCTAAGTCAAATGATCCAATTTGTTGTATTCCACATCGAAAATCAACACGAAATGTGGTGACCTTTCTAATTAAATAAGATTGTATTCCAATATACGCCCGATTTAAAGAACGGCTATCACTGTTATTGTTGAAAGGAACAAACTTATTAGAATTTATTGTAATATCGTGGTGAAGCATTGTCGCTTTATATCAGCATTTAGTCGCCTTGCCAATACAATGCTTTGACACACTGCGACGCTAAAAACTGACGATACGAAGTGACGTACATTACAAGGCAACAAAAAAACGGTACAAGAATTCAACGCGACGCTACAAGGCAACTTTAGAACACATGCGAGCAGGTAAAAATACCCAATAATGTTTGGGCACAAAACATTATTTAAGCACAACAATACAATTCAATTGTAAACTTAACAATACACCCCAAATCTCCTAACGTCTTTTGTCAGGGCAGACAAATTCTTTCAGACGGAGCCATTGATTGTAATAAAAGTCTCATGTTCGTAGGTCGCCATGTGCACATTTGTGAGAACATCCTGTATAGCCTTCGCCACAAGGGACCACTTCAAAAGCCACGCATCAATCATGATAGACTTCAAAATAACTGCCTCGCGTTCGAAACAAACACACGAGAGGACAATTCAAAACTCAAATGGCCCTCATCCATCGAGAAGATATCTGTTTTCGTCGAGACAAAAATGAAAGAATTTTGCATTCATACGAAGAACAAACTATCTGCCGAGATAACGCACGAATTCGACAAAGACACCCTATCGCGACTCCTTCGTAAGTATACATCCACTTGTCACCTTTTGACGTCTGCATCTGCATTGCCATTCCAGAAAGCGGCATCTTTACCTTTGGTATCGATCTCTTCTACGGATCCGTGGAGCAAAACCTTGCGGTGGTAACAAGACTTCGGGAAGCGGTTGCTGCCGAGTCTGAAGAATCAGGATTCTCAGTTCCACTTTCGGTTTACCTTCGAATCAGTCCACGGACTCCGTTCACCGGCAGCTTGGGGGACTGCAAGAAGAATTTCCACTTGGAGTCTAACTCACAAGTTGTTTTGACCGCCAACAGAGAGTACGCGTCACGCTGCTGCCCGAACACCATCTACATGAATGCAAGATACCTCCTGCTCAAAGTGGAGAAATGTGATGTTATTCGAGTGGGTAAAGTCATTCAGTTGCAAGTGACAGAGACCGACGGTGACAAGGTGACATGTACAGTTAAGGAGCCTGGAGAGATGGTCAACAGGATGTCCGTTGAATTTCCCCGAAAATTGATGGAGACCCTTTTAATGATCTCTGCAGAAGAGTTGGAGGACTTGACACTCGCCATGGAAACTGGCATTACCATTATTGCGACGGAAAGTCCCGGGATTCCTGAGGTATGTTCTCAAGTACGGGGTGCTTTGGACGAACTCAAGTTCGGTGGCGTTCATCTGTTCACCCGGTTGACTCTAGAGGACTTGGAAGAGGAGTATTCAAACGTTGGGCGCCTAATTGATGACTTTGACGGCTTTGTCCTAGACTGTGGAGAAAATGTTCAACCTGAAAATATCGTAAATCTTCCGGCAGCTGTTCAGAAGTTTGTCAAGGAAGCTCATGCCCAGAGGAAACCACTCTTCCTAAGGGGCTGCTGGTCAAGTTTCGTCGAACCATCAGACTACGAGATCGCCTTCTTTTATCCAGACAAGTATATTCTCCCGTGCAAAAGCGACTTTTTACATCTCTATGAGGCTTTCTCACATAAGTTCGCTTTGCACGAAAAACCTACGACCGGGATTAGCACTCTGGCGCGCTCGGTCGCATCTGCTTCATACGAATTGGGCGCAGACGCAATAATAGTATGTGATGAGTCCGGGCGAATGTCAAAAATGATTGCTCATTACAGATCAACGACACCGATCATCGCTGTGACAAGTGTGCCAGATGCTGTCAACTTCAGCGGTATGCATCACAATGTTTGGATGCTGTTGCTGAACAAATCAGTGGAAAGTTCTCATAAGGAGGACATCCGTAAGAAGCTGGTTCATGGTGTAGAGTATGCTCTCAAGAAACGGGTTATTTGCGCTGAGAGTAGAGCGATTTTGGTCTATCGGAAGATACCTGGAAATAGTTCTCCTGACAACTTTCTCATCATCAAATTCGCAGACAACTATTTGGAGGTTATAAGGAAAGCCATTCTGGAAGAAAATTGAATGAAACGAAGCTGGCAGAATATTGATGAAGTTGATTTCGGTTGGGGATGGGGTTAAATTTCGTCTTTTAAACAGTTCATGTGTAAAAAGATTTGTGTAGAGTCATTAGCGTAATAAATTAAATAAGTGTAACCCTCTGAACAGAGCCTTAAATTTAATTTCGAAATATTCTCTGTTGGCGTACAATCTATTCCCTACGAATATAAAGGGTGATTTTTTTAAAGCTTGAACGTTCTTTTTTAAAACAAAAACACGTAGAATTCAGAAAAACGCATGAAATCTTTATTTGAATTGATAGTACGGTCCATATAGTTTAATGTTTGAAGATTATTTCATGCAAATGTTGACCTCGACTGCGCCTCAAATGGTACAGCCGCTTAGTCCAATTTTGGCATACTCTTTCCAACAATTCGGCCGGTATCTCACGAATAAATGCTTCAAAGTTGTCTTCCAATGCGTCAATTGAAGCGGACTTGTCTGTATAGACATGACCTTTGACCGGGCCCGAACGTGAAATAAAATGTTCACCGAACTCGCCTCTCAATAAGTCCATTGTTGCGCGTGCTGTGTGGCTGTCTTTGTCTCGACGAAAACAGATATCTTCTCGATGGATGACGACCATTTGAGTTTTAAATTGTCCTCGGGTGCGTGTGTTTCCAAGGCGAGGCAGTTATTTTGAAGTCTATCATGATTGATGCGTGGCTTTTGAAGTGGTCCCTTGTGGCGGAGGTTATACAGGATGTTCTCACAAATGTGCACATGGCGACCTACGAACATGAGACTTTTGTTACAATCAATGGCTGCGTCTGAAAGAATTTGTCTGCCCTGTCGTCGTTGTGTTAGCACGGCGAAACGGCAAAAGACGCTAGGAGATTTGTGGTGTATTGTTAAGTTTACAATTGAATTGTATTGTTGTGCTTAAATAATGTTTTGTGCCCAAACATTATTGGGTATTTTTACCTTCTCGCATGTGTTCTAAAGTTGCCTTGTAGCGTCGCGTTGAATTCTTGTATTCTTGTTTTGTTGCCTTGTAATGTATCATTGGTACTTTTTAAATCGTTAACGGGTCATACCATCACTTCGTATCGTCAGTTGTTAGCGTCGCAGTGTGTCAAAGCATTGTATTGGCAAGGCGACTAAATGCTGATATAAAGCGACAATATTACAATAAATTCTAATAAGTTTGTTCCTTTCAACAATAACAGTTATAGACGTTCTTTAAATCGGGCGTATATTGGAGTACAATTTTATTTAATTAGAAAGTTCACCACATTTCGTGTTGATTTTCGATGTGGAATACAACAAATTGGATCATTTGACTTAGAATTTCTTTTGAATTGTTTAAGGTTATATTGAATTTATATTTTTCAAAAATTATAACTGGAAGTAAGATTTAAAATATGTAATACAATGCATACATGTTGTGTTATTAATCCACAAACAAATCAAAATTACTATTTTCTACTAGAGATATTTTACCCATGTAAGGTTTCGTTCCAAATGAGGAAAAGCAAAATGATATAAGCTAGAGCTGGCGACAGTTCGATATTCAGTGTGTTGCCAGTTTAATCATCGCGTTTGCAATTTGCCCAAGGAGAAATGGGCATATATGGAGAAAATATGGAGAAATTATTCAAAACTCAGACTCTTGCTAAAATACCGTTATGTCATTCATTTGTACTCCTTCATATAATTTAGAACAGTTATTATAAAGTTTTTAGTATATGTATTATATATATGTATTATGGGATATTTTGCCATATCCAAACCCTTTCTTTGCACACTGTATCTTGTCATCCTGTCACAAAGAATGCATTTTTAATATTAACATCAAATACACAATTTAAGCTGTTACACACGTTGCAGCACTAAGAACTTGCTGAGTGGAAAGCAAGAAGTATCTTGTTAAGCTCGTCTTACTTACCACAATCCGGTTGCTTTTCGAGAAGAACATCCATTTGAATTTCGTTTTCAAGAGAGTTTTCAATCAGATAATTTTGTTTCAATTACAATCAATTCGTTGGTTGCTTATGTTACGCCAGTGGAAATATTGTTAGTCGGTGCCAAGCGCCGAACGTTTGTAAGTACGTAAAGCTGCTGTCCATCCCTCATCCGAAAATCCATTGCATTGTCATTGGTTGCTCTATATCAGGACTTTGGATTTTATCGACTTTTGAATAAAGGTGAATTTTTTTGTCATCCAATTTCAGATATTCTGAATTGTGTAATTCTTGGTATGTTGAGCTATGTTGACCGTATGCCACGCAGCAAAGGAGCTTGTCTACATCAGGGCAAACGTAAACTGACGTAGAATCGCTGCTTTCTACTCAACCGCTTTATTCGTGCTATCAGTTGCGCTACAAAGAGTCAAAAAATGGACGATAACTCCTGTCTACGAAGAACGTGGATGGACGAGAGGACATTGCCGCGAACTCTACCGGCTGTACTAAGACGTGGATTCAGTCCGGATGGCAAAAATCCGTGGACTGCACTGGCCCGGCCACATCGAAGGCATGAACATCATTGCTCTGGCAAGTCTTCGTAAGCGAGCCTTTAGAAGGAAGCAATGCAAAAAAATGTCAACCCTTTTGATCTGGAACCATATATAAGGCGGACATTGGCCCAAAACTTGAGTATAACGCTCTAGAAGAATTCAACAGCGAGCGATAAAATTTATTGGAAATACAATGCTGCCAAGTCTATTAACTTGCCAGAACATCGACGAAATGTTGCGTCTTTTTCACTCTTTAATCGGTATTTTAACAAAAATTGCTCTAATGAGTTAGTCAGCTGCATTGCTCCCCTTCAAGAATTTACACGCGATACTCGCCTCGCTACGAATGCCCACCCGTTCACCCGGAAGCCCACTTTCGGACGTACAGGTACGCTTAGGGACCCGTTCTTCAGCCGCACCACATGAATATGGGATTGCTCTTTTCAGTCCAACTTTTTCCCCTCATTACAATCCACAGGCATTTAAAACCAATGTGCACCTGTACCTTTTATCCATCTCATCCTTTATACCTTCTGCCCGTGCTGTGATTTAATTCCGGTCACTTCAATCGCTTTAGCGCGCACCAGAAGCGGAAAGAGAGACCGAATCTCCGGCCAAAAAAAACAAATCATCGCCGACGCAAGCCAGCTGGACTTTGTTGCCTGGAAACTGCGTAACTGTCAACGTTTAAAGCCAGCGGCAGACGACCTGATAAGAAAGTTGGCTATAGAGTGTATATAGTAGGCGCCCGCAGTCGTGCAGCCAATATAGTTAAGACCGGTAGGATCTACTTATCCAGACACCAGTTTTGTAACACAGAACTTTACTTTCGAAAATGCCAAAGCTCATCCACCTGTTTCAATAATGTCCACGTTTCTGTCCCAAAGTGGATGACTGAGATGTTCATGGTGTTGTTCGAGCTTCTTCTTGTGGGCTCGTTCCTTATTTGCCTCTCAATCTCAAAGAAACAGGGATTATGCCCTGAATCTTGTTGCTGATGCTGTTGGCCTCTTGATAAATCAAAGTTGAGGTAGACCAAAGATACCTCAATGTATTGCATTTACTGAGGTTCATGAAGTTATGTTTTTTTTTTATTTTTTTTTACATTGCTGTCTTTAAATGTCCAAAATTAGGTCACAGCACAGGCCGAAGGTATAGAGGAGTGCTATCCGATGCCTGGTATTGTGCGTCCCTCCTTAATGGGGGTACATGTACATTTTCTAGCTCTCATTTATCTGTAGCTGCTTCGGATTCGATGTCAGTAAGCGCCTTATTGTTGTCGTTTGCGTAAGGCAAAAGCTGAAGGCGCCTCTGGGAGATTTTGAACCAAGTGTTGACGAATAAGTTTTTCACGTTCCGCTGTGAGTTTCGCTATGAAGGATGTGAAAAAGGCTAAATATTTCACTGTGGCACCTTTATTTTGATGAGTTCTGTATCGACTTTGCCGGAGCGGCCTGAATTACCCAACGGCATCCTACATAATCTGACGAGTTTGGTTTGAATGTCAGAACTGGCACTGTGCGAGTATCTGATGCGGTGGTGTATATCGAATTGCACCATATTTATCTTTTACAGGATTTCTGTGTGAGCTCATATCGAAATGAAAATGCTGACTTAGGTAAACTGTATTTATGCAACACAAATGTCTTAAGTGATCGCATTAATGCAAATCCTTCTTATTTTCCCCCTGATGAATATCCCCAGGAATACCCATTTGCTCCGCTGCCATGACTGGTGGCGCCAGATAATGATCTCCAATGTTAGGTGCACCATACATTTGCTGCATTTCTTCTAAATTAAATGCTCTCTCTACCGAATTCCCAAAAGCGTAAGCATGGGCGCTTACAGAACCTTGAGATGTATTCGATTCCCTTATGACGACCTCCTGTAAGACCTTTCCGTCTTTAGATATGCACCTACGAGTCCAAACGATCTGTTGGTAGTCCTTGGGGTCAGTGCGCACGCTCACTTCGCATAAGTAAGTGTTTGCTGGACAAGTTAGTTCGTAGCAATCCAAGTCGCCTAAAGATGTGGATAGATAGGCTGGCAGGTGTGTCTTTAAAGGAAATGGTTAGTTACCTTCTTTCTCATTTGATTGGGCAGTAGAGGCGACATCAGATGTTGGAGCTGAAGAAGTATCTTGAGTACATGAGAGTACTGCCACAATTGTAAATGTTGTGATGAGCTGTGGAAGAGACATAACAGAAAGAATCCACGCATGAAAAGGATTTGAAAGTGAGTGAATGTTCGAGGATTGGTGAAATCTACGGATAAGCGAGGAGAATGAATGCACTTGAGGCTCGTCTTAAGGCGTCTCACTGACATATGTCTAGATTTAACTCGGATATCCTTCAGGCAGAGACAAAGACAGGCTAATAAAAGCCGACCGAGCAAATTGATAATTTCAACCATGGTGATGTACAGACTTGAGAAGTGCGTAAAAATTGTTCAATCGTTGTATTTCGTGCTTTTCGTGATTCTCGTATATGCTGTCATCGAGAAAGGAAACACAACATCAAAGTCTCAGACAGAGCGTACCACAAGGCAGCACAAACTTCGAAGTGGTCAAGGACCTCGTCTATCTCGGCTCCGCACTGAACAGGGGCAACAACATCAGTCCCGAAATCAAACGCAGAATCACTCTTGCCAATCGCTGTTTCTTTGGGCCGAAGGGCAATTGCGTAATAGAGTCCTCTCTCGAAGCTGGTACAACAGCTTGATCATCCTAGTCCAACTTTATGGAGCGGATACTGTCCTGTTTGCGTTGATGGCATCTGGAGGAGATGATTTAACTCTTTACAGCGGTATGCGCTTGATCAAGTGTCTTCGGATACAACGCTTTAGATGGCTAGACCATGTAGAGGGTATGAACATCACTGTTCCAGCCCAAAAAGTCTTCGAATTCGAGCCATTGGGACAACGCAACAGCGGACAGTCCTGGTTGCGATGGCGCACACAAGTGGAGAAGGACCTCCACCAACTTGGAGTGCGAAACTGGAAGCAGCTACCGAAAGATCGTGCTGGTTGGAGAGGCATGTTTGTTGAGGCACAGGTCCACCCGGGATTGTAGCGCCAGTACAGCCATAATAAGCAGAATTATTCACGACTTTCAGCAAACTGGGTCTGTAGGAAATGTGAAAACAACTGTGCATTCTCGCCCAGTTCGTTCTGCGGAGAGCATTGCTGTTGTTCGTGTAGCGTGGCAGAAGTTATGTCTGGAACATCATCGATTGAATCAAGTCAAGCATAAAAACTACGTCTATATATTGATTGAGGAGGTAGAATCTTTACAAAGAAAGCGGCTTTTTGAGATAATAATCAGCAGCTGGGAAAGAAAAGAGGACAAAACATTCGACGATACTCGTTTCTGACTAAATCTAAGTGTCCATTGATGTCGCTAAAGCAAACCAAATCCTTAGTCACACACCGCATACGATACTTACATTCATCTTCTACAGTCTTCAGGAAATAAGTTCAACTCACTCACAGCACGTTAACGTTCTCGAATCACAAACGCGAATTGAAACTCTCACATGCGTCGGTCCTGGTTATATCTCCTGCCTAATGCTCCAGTTATTATTTTTTATTTTCCTGCAACCTCTTGGTGCATATTATCTTCATGACTTGAATGATCTATGTTCCTCGCTTTATCAACAATTAGTGACAATGGGCTCGTTTAGGCTGAATAGGGTTGTCACGGATTAGGTGGGTGCAGCTCACAACAACTCGAGTGATAAGCAGAATGTACCAGCGTGGAGTGACGAGCTGGGAAAAGTGGAAAAACCGACAACATACGCTGTTTTGTTGCAGGCTATCATTAACGGCTGGGTGTTCGAAAACTAGATCAGGTTGGGGGAAAACCAGAAAGAAATCATTTCATTTTATACTTCATAAATTCAACTTTGATGTGGCGTTTGAAAATGCGACGCAGATAGTGATCTATTGAAAATAACTTGAGAATTGGAGTTTTTAAGTGCACATTTCTGATTGGGAAAGTCTGTGGTTGGTCCTCACTTTACTTCTCAGACATGCATCACAGAGCGAACTAAGGCCTGCCCACGTCAGGAAATTTGGGTAATTGGGGTGATTCATCCTGTGGTTTGATTTTAAATAGGGTTTTCTTGGCAGATTGCGCGTGGCTTCTATAGAACTGTCTTAGAATTTTTGGTCTGCATGGTTTGGCAAGTCATCATGGAAGAACTCACTCCCAAATGGCGGCTCCGAATTGCTCAGCCGTATATCGAACGTCAGAGTTAGGTGAGAAGTGTTTTTCGTATAATTCAAGGAACTTACAGGGTGCGTATGTTACCTGGGCTATTGAGAACATCAAGCAGAAGTCAGGCAGCATGCGCAGTCAACTTGACAACGTGAGTCCCTCCCAGATGGAAAAGTTAAGGGAGTTTGAGAGGCGGTGCTTTCTGGTCTGTTTTAGTTTATATCGAACACCAAAATCCCAGTACAGGCAATTTTTCCCCTAACGAGGTTCTGTACAATGAGGCAATTCATATAAGGATAGATAATTTTATTATTAAGTTGATTCGGAGTCACAATGCTCGAGGCATGGCTTCAACCAACAGTCTGATTTTTGGGGCTTACTATCCTGACGTAATGTTCCATGAAAGGGTACGCCTGAGCGTTTTTATGCCGCCTGAAGCACTCCTTTATAACGATGCTGAAGGCCTGATACACGATAGGGAAGGCTGCCCTATCATCTTCCATGCCGTACGCCGACAAGTGGAAAGGTAATTCAAGTACGGCCGGTTGTCGGTCGCAGCCACGAGCGTTCCGTAGAGCGATTTGTGCCCGCGATAGAGGAGTTTTCGACAAGGAACGGCGTTTCCACTGGTGGTTGCACCAGCTTTCGATGGCACTAACTTCTTAAAGTTTAAGGGGTTTTGAGCGTCTGGGATACCAAGGATTTAGGAACCGGAAGCCGTAATACAGAGAGTAAGCTGTGAGAAAAAACAAGGTGAGTTTGCTAACTTTAAATTATAATAATACTCGTCTATGTTGCCGCAAGTTCTTAGTGGATAGGTACTTCGATTTTTGCGTGAAAGGTAAAAAAAAAAAACTCCACCTTCGTTTATCCTTCGATTTTTGTGCTCCGCTGCCCTGCTCCAGGTGCTGATAAGAGCCATGTGTCGCTTCGTAAGAATTTTCATTCGTAATCAGCATTAAATTGTGTGTCCCTTCCACTAGTTGAAAAGCAATATCATGTTAAAGCATGTAAAAGAAACAAGCCCGTTATCTTCTTTGGTCTTCTTATTTTATTTGCATATTTGTTTTGTCTTCTACTCTACTCTGTCAGTGATTAAGTAATGTAGGAAGTATCAGAGTAATTAGCAGATTTTTTACACACTTGCCAAATGGGTGCAGCGTAATTGTTTTCAAACTAGAAGAATCTGTGATCAAAACAACAGTCAACAGAACCATACCACAAGTGTCCTTACACAATCTCCCTTTATTGCTGCAGCTAGCAGAGAATGCTGGCTGCAATGTAACTAATAGGTGATTTTTTAAAAGCTTTAGGAAAGTTTCTCAAAAAAATAAACTCTTAAAATTCAGAAAAATGCATGAAATCTTTATTTGAATCGATAGTACAGTCCATATAGTTTAATGTTTGAAGATTATTTCATGCAAATGTTGACCTTGACTGCGCCTCAAATGGTCCATCCGCTTAGTCCAATTTTGGCACACTCTTTCCAACATTTCGGCCGGTATCTCACGAATAAATGCTTCAATGTTGTCTTCCAATGCGTCAATTGAAGCGGGCTTATCTGTATAGACATGAGCTTTAACACAGGCATACAAAAAATAGTCCAAAGGCGTTAAATCGCACGATTTAGGCGGGCAATTGACCGGTCTCGAACGTGAAATAAATTGTTCACCGAACTCGCCTCTCAATAAGTCCATTGTAGTGCGTGCACATGTTATGCAAGTGAAGCTCTTGCATTTTGTTCAAAAAAAGTTAGATATCATCTCACGGTAGCGCAAACGATCTTGCTATCGCAGTATCCGATTGACATCTCAATATACACTTTTATTCTAAGAAGAATTTTCCTCTCTCTTCGCTTAACAGCGAATTGCTAGAAAGCACCTCAATCGGTGCGTTTAATGTACTTCTTGCCGCAAGGCAAACTCGATATGCTCCGCTAATTGAAGAATTCCCTCAAAGTGAGTCCCGTTCCCGTCCTTCTTTGCCGCCATCGCCCCGGCTCTTTTCAAAAAGTCTGAAGCAACGCTGCAAGTTTGAAGATTCAGGCTACATGTCCGCTGCTGTTCCTTCATTTTCTTGCAACCATCTCTGGACATCTAAATAAGGTTGCATTTGATGGGTTCGTGATTTTTTCCGTTTCACTTTGGTGTATAAGGAATAACCTTTAAAAATCAAAGAGTGGAAGTATAGGCATATATACGAGTATAAAGGGTGTCCCAACAAGAACGCAAGATTTAAATTTTAAATAAAACGAAGAGATTTAAAAAAATCGTGAATTCTTTATTATATCGTAAAGTAGACAGGATGAGGTTATGTGTGGGATAATACATCGGCCAGATGGCCGCCGCGGCTTTGCTGGCACATACGCGATCTTTTAATGCAATTTTCAATTACCGTTTTGCATAGTGCAATTACCGTAGTGTGTACAAGCATTATATTGCTAAAGCGACAAAATGCTGATATACAGCGACAATGTTACATTACGATACTACAGAAAATTTTAATATGTTTATTCCTTTTAACAATAACAGTGATAGATGTTCTTTATATCGGGCACATATCGGAATAAAATTTTATTTAATGAGAAAGTTCACCACATTTTGTGTTAATTTTCTATGTGGAATACGACAAATTGAATCTTTTGAATTGTTTAAGGTTATATTGAATTTATATTTTTCGGAAATTATAATTGGAAGTAATATTTATTATATGGAAAATGCATGCATGCGTGGTCGCCATGGCGTAATGGTAAGGGCGTCGACCGCCACTCAGAAAGTCTAGGTTCGATTCCCGGACGGAACACCTCGCATTTTTTCACGGCACCACCTCTTTTGAGTTGCTGACAACACTCAAACAGCATCAATTATCTATGAAAAGCTTCTCAAGTCTCGCCGTTCGGAGTCGGCAAAAAACTGTAGGTACATTCTACTTGTGAGAGAATAGAAGCACCGCACAATACGTGGAGTTGTTGTAGCAGCTAGTCCCAGGTCCCTTGTGGTTTGTAGTGCCACTCAATTATTATTATTATATAATGAATGCATGTTGTGAAAACGCATGAAAATAATTTTCTCCTCGAGAGATGTTACTCATGTAATGATTCGTTCCAAATGACGAAAAGCGAAGCGATATTAGATAAAACTGGCGACAGTTCACTTAGATATTCAGTTAATTCTCGTTCCACATCTTCCTTTTTTCATTTGTAAAAACACGAGGTTGAAGCATGCTAAAGTAGTCATTTTCTAAAATTAATTAAAATTCATTAACTTTAGAAAATGCTTTACAATTCACTAGCATTCCTTTTTTTATATTTCTTTATCAATTGAGTTTAGGAAACATGTCTAAAACGTAATCTGTTCGCGAACCCGAAAACCGGTCAGAGTTGGTTGAGACTAGTTCCAACGACTCTTCAGCAGCGTTAAAAAGTTTCAAATATTATTTCACACTTTTTGACAGTATTTTATCCCCAATCCCTAAAAGAAGAACCAGTCAGGGCTTGTATGCGAACAGAGTCTTGTCTTTGTCCTCTTGATTCTGGTTAAAGAGAACTTCCATGAGTGAATAATAAATTTCTTCAGGCTGCCAGGGATCGTTTAGGTGCATTCTTTGTCAGCTGTTCTGTCAAAGGTAATTCCTTTTTGTGTTCTCGTTCTCTTACTTCTTACACTTTTTGACAACGTTTAATTAAAACAAGGAAAGGAGCTTATATTTATGCGCGAACAAACCTACGGCCGCACCATATTGTAAGGGATATAAGCTGTGTTGAATTGAAAAGGTGTAAACAGTATGACGTCATTCTACTAAAGTAGTTACAATTTTCAACTTTTTGGTGTTCTGGTAATAAACATCAAATAAATGAATACTCGAACAGACCCAATATGAGGCCAAATGTGAAATTGGTTGCCGTTTTAAAAAAGTTTTTCAAGACCATATTCTCAAAAAAATTACTAGGAGACAATGTTTGTTTTTCGATGGGAGAACGATTAGCTGGGACCCGCAGTTTTTTGTCGACTTCAAACGGCAAGATTTAGATAAGTTTTTCATAAACAATTAATACTACGTGTGTCAATACCTCAAAAAGAGGTGATATCTTGATAGAAATGGTAAACGTTCATTAACAAAATTGGAACCTTCAGCGTGTGAGTCAATTCACTTATCAATATGTCCTACCATCGATATATCATAATTAAAATAATAAAAAAGTGTGAAATATTGGTTTCAAGAATCCTCCCTTGTTTTTGAAAAAATTACTTGTCTATTGTTTTTCTTCACCATTATGTCACTTTATAATGCTTGGACTGAGACTACTTAAGAACATGATATACCGGTTGATGATACCTGAAACAGGTGACAACGAAAGATCGAAACGGTCAGCTAAATCTTGAAAGCTGCATGTTTCGTGCCCAGCGAACCATAGAAAAACTGCAGTCTGCCAAGAGCGATGCATCTTTTATCGTACCGTAGACCAGCATTGAAGGTGGGTGCTTCATGCTTTTCCGATACACTTTCAGACAGAGATCTTTTTATACGAAAATGAATTATGAATTGCTTTTCGGAATAGAGTGGAACAACCGTTTCTAAATATTTTCTCACTCACATTCTTTCCGATTTAGATTAAGGTACAACCGCGAGCAACAATTTTTCCTCAGTGTTTATTTCGTTAATTTTAATTCCATCACGTTGTCTTCGTTTGGTATCATATTCAAAAATAATCTTTTCGTAACATTTTCTAAATTGTTCATTGTTTTCTGCCACATAGAGTACGTGGTACACACGTTGCAGCACTAAGAACTTGCTGAGTGGAAAGCAAGAAGTATCTTGTTAAGCTGGTCTTACTTACCACAATCCGGTTGCTTTTCGAGAAGAACATCCATTTGAATTTCGTTTTCAAGAGAGTTTTCAATCAGATAATTTTGTTTCGATTACAATCAATTCGTTGGTTGCTTATGTTACGCCAGTGGAAATGTGGTTAGTCGGTGCCAAGCGCCTAGAGCGTTACATTTATTTCATTGCCCACAAGGGAATGATCTCTGGAAATTAGTTATTGTAGAACTTTAAGAAAGGTTCAGTCAGAGGGGCTTTATATAAGAAATCTTTGCATTCATTCGACTTTTAAATAAAAGTCAAGATTTTTTAACATCCTCTGGTTCTTCTTCTTTTTCTTTGCTGCCACAGTCCGGGATGGACTTGGGACTCAACCAAAACGTTCCTCCAGTTAGTCCTCCCTCTCACCTGATACCACAAACTTTTACATACCAAGTGAATTGGTGCCCATTTCCAATAGAGCGCTCTATCGAAGACGTTCCCTGAGGCGTTGGTTGTAAAAAAGTTTGTCTACCTCGAGGCAAACATAAACACAGCGATTAACTGACGTGGAATTGAATTGCTAGAATTGAATCAAAGTTGAGGTAGACCAAAGATACCTGAATATATTGCATTTACTGAGGTTCATGAAGTTATGTTTTTTTTTTATTTTTTTTTTACATTGCTGCCTTTAAATGTCCAAAATTAGGTCACAGCACAGGCCGAAGGTATAGAGGAGTGCTATCCGATGCCTGGTATTGTGCGTCCCTCCTTAATGGGGGTACATGTACATTTTCTAGCTCTCATTTACCTGTAGCTGCTTCGGATTCGATGTCAGTAAGCGCCTTATTGAAAGCTCCCTGTGTTTGCCCAATCGTGTTTTTGTCGTTTGCGTAAGGCAAAAGCTGAAGGCGCCTCTCGGAGATTTTGAACCAAGTTGACGAATAAGTTTCGCACGTTGCTATGAAGGACGTGACTAAAAGTAGTGAAAAAAAGCTAAATATTACACAGTGACGCCTCTATTTTGATGACTAAGGAGTTCTGTATCGACTTTGCTGGAGCGGCCTGAATTCCCCAATGGCATCCTACATAATCTGACGAGTTTGGTTTGAATGTCAGAACTGGCACTGTGCGAGTATATCATGAGCTGATGGGTATCGAATGGCACCATGCTTGTCTTTTACAGGATTTCTGTGTGAGCTCATATCGAAATGAAACTGCTGACTTAGGTAAACTGTATTTATTCAACACAAATGTCTTAAGTGCTTGCATTAATGCAAATCCTTCTTATTTTCCCCCTGATGAATATCCCCAGGAATACCCAATTCCTCCGCTGCCATGACTGGTGGCGCCACTTGACGCATACTGATAATGATCTCCAATGTTAGGTGCACCATACATTTGCCGCACTTCTTTTGAATTGAATGCTCCCTCTCCCGTATTCTGAAAAGCGTACGCATGGGCGCTTGCAGAACCTTGATATGTATTCGATTCCCTTATGACGTCCTCTTGTAAGACCTTTCCGTCCTTAGACGTGCACCTACGAGTCCGAATGATCTGTTGGGAGTCCATGGGGTCAGTGCGCGCACTCACTTCGCATAAGTAAGTGTTTGCTGGACAAGTTAGTCCGTCGCAATCCAAGTCGCCTAAAGATGTGGATAGATAGGCTGGCAGGTGTGTCTTTAAAGGAAATGGTTAGTTACCTTCTTTCTCATTTGATTGGGCAGTAGAGGCGACATCAGATGTTGGAGCTGAAGAAGTATCTTGAGTACATGAGAGTACTGCCACAATTGTAAATGTTGTGATGAGCTGTGGAAGAGACATAACAGAAAGAATCCACGCTTGAAAAGGATTAGAAAGTGAGTGAATGTTCGAGGATTGGTGAAATCTATGGATAAGCGAGGAGAATGAATGCACTTGAGGCTATCCAGCCAGATCCTTCAGCCAGAGACAAATGCAGGCTAATAAGAGCCGAATCCGCAAATTGATAAATTAAATTTGCCGACTCGGCTTTTGAGGCACAGAATTGAGGAGAGCGTACAAATTGTAGAATCCTTGTTTATTTCGTGATTTTTTTATCAGCATAATCGTGCATTGGCATTGAAGCGGAAGTTGGTAAAATAGGTTTTGGTGATAAATGACGGCAAGACGAATTATATGCTGTCATCGAGAAAGGAAACACAACATCCAAGTCTCGGACAGAGCGTACCACTAGACAGCAGAGACTTCGAGGTATGCAAGGACCTCGTCTCTCTCATCTCCGCATTAAACAGGGACAGCAACATAAGTACCGAAGTCAAACGCAGAATCACTCTTGCCAATGGCTGCTTCTTTTGGCTCATGAGCCTATTGAGTAATTGAGTCCTCTTTCGAAAGACTAAGCTGACTTTGTACAATAGCTTGATCATCCCAGTCCTCCTTTTTCGGCGTAGAAACTTAGACGTTACTAAAAGCGGATAAGGAAGCCCTTGGTCTTTTCGAGAAACAAGTTTTGCTCGCGATTTTTGGTCCTGTTTGCGTTGATGGCGTCTGGAGGAGAAGATTAGATTGTAGAGTGTATGAACATCACTGCATCGGCCCGAAAAGTCTTCGAATCTGAGCTATTGGGACAACGCAACAGAGGACGGGCTAAGGTAAGGTAGCGCTCGCAAGTGAAGAAGGACTTCAACCAACTTGGAGTGCGAAACTGGAAGCAGCTACCGAAAGATCGTGCTGGTTGGAGAGGCATGTTTGTTGAGGCACAGGTCCACCCGGGATTGTAGCGCCAGTACAGCCATAATAAGCAGAATTATTCACGACTTTCAGCAAACTGGGTCTGTAGGAAATGTGAAAACAACTGTGCATTCTCGCCCAGTTCGTTCTGCGGAGACCATTGCTGTTGTTCGTGTAGTGTGGCAGAAGTTATGTCTGGAACATCATCGATTGAATCAAGTCAAGCATAAAAACTACGTCTATATATTGATTGAGGAGGTAGAATCTTTACAAAGAAAGCGGGCTGGGAAAGAAAAGAGGACAAAACATTCGACGATACTCGTTTCAGACTAAATCTAAGTGTCCATTGATGTCGCTAAAGCAAACAAAATTCTTAGTCACACACCGCATACGATACTTACATTCATCTTCTGCAGTCTTCAGGAAATAAGTTCAACTCACTCACAGCACGTTAACGTTCTCGAATCACAAACGCGAATTGCAACTCTCACATGCGTCGGTCCTGGTTATATCTCCTGCCTAATGCTCCAGTTATTATTTTTTATTTTCCTGCAACCTCTCATCGACTAATCTGAAATTAATTGCTAAACTAGATGTGTGCTCTTGATTCGATAAAAAGCGCACGCTTTGGTGACAATAGTCAGACTGCTTCGACTTTCATTTAATTAGATTTTATGGGGAAAAACACAAAGTTTGATAAATAGGCTTTCATGTGCCCTCACTTATGAAAATCCAGCTCGTCACACACGCCGCCCATTAAGCACATAGGTACATGGCGCTCACAAAACCTACAAATTATCGCAGGAAGAAAAACACTGAAAACAATGCGAGCGAATTTTTAATTGTACTCCTCCATGTCAACTGTCTGTCTGGCTTTCAGATGATGAACTGGATTTAGAAATCAGCTGATTCAAAATTACATCCGTCAACGGAATCACTGATGGAGCCAAAGTCAATTTTGATGCTGACGGAACTTGATTTGTAATGACAGTTTGACCTGTGGCTATATTCTGGTCTGGAACTTCAGCTCCAGCCTGACCATGTGATAAGATCTTCTAGCGAATGGCAGTGGCTTAAAGCCCAATATTGCGGACAGAGTCAAAGTTAGTGTACTGAGTTGATTAGCCGGAAGCAGATTCTTCATCATACTGACTCAGTCATGTGGTTAAGGATTTTCTTGACTCGGTGTGAATTTGCATTTTCAACTAGGTGCTGAACCCCAGAGAGTGGAGGAGGTTTTAGAGAGCCCTTGCTTCGTACTAAGTTGCAGTTACTATCCCTCAAACATGTACTCAGTGTGGTACTTGGTGAGCACGTTAATCAAATTCCTCCATCTCTCCGTCTGGCTATGTAAGTGGCACTAGGGGGACCAGAACGTGTGGGTGTGTGTAAATTTGGAAAAATATCTTCCAAAATCTGATGCCAAGTGACGATGCTCGAACATATAACAGCTCCCACTGCTCCTAACGACGACAATTATGAGATGATGGGAGGCATCCATTTTTGCTGTTTCAGTGGCTGTTGTGACTTTAGGTGTGGGTGTGTTTGCTCCTTTTTTGGTGGCCCAATCCCCAATCTCTTTATAAAAGTAGGACTATGTTTAGTTAATAATTTTAATAATGTAAAAAAAACAAGTGTCTAAATTAGGGTGCCATGACTGAATCTTTCGTTTAATATTTCCTTTCGCTTGAGTCATCTTGAGGGGTATATAGGACTAGGAAAAAAAATCGAATGCCGAGCACTTTTCTGACAGAAAGCGAGTAGCGTGTCTAAAGCTAAGTTTTACGTGTCTGATGTTATGTATGAAAGACCCATTTAGTTCTCTTTGAAAGACAACCATGGTAGGACAAAGCATTTAAACACGTCTTGTGAGATGCACTGCGATATCTGTCAGAAACGTGTGTTTTTTGACTTCCCAATCTGTGTTTACTAAACTCGAATATATTTACATAGAAGATCACATTTTGTCTGTCTCCAATTTCAAACAGCAAGCGGATTCTTAGGCTTCTTGGGTTTTTGAAAACAGCGTTTTTAGGATTTTGGTATTTGCCATCATTGATGCTTTACGGTTTTTAGTTCATTGCGGTTGGAGTTGGAGGAGTAAAGTTTCGAAAATGAAAAGCGTCAAAGTCGAAAAACGTCTGCCCACCACACTTCCCTACGTTTTAACACCGATGTACCTAAATATCTGAAAACAAATGAAACAAACAAATTTTAAGCATTCTAGCTGAAACAGTTTAACGGTAATTAACTTCCTCTTCTTCTTCTTATTCTTGTGGCGCTACAGTCCAGAGTGGATCTGGGCCTCAACCAACATGCCTCTCCAGCCAGCACGATCTTTCGTTAGCTGCCTCCCGTTGCGCACTCCAAGTTGGTTGAGGTCCTTCTCCACTTGTGTGCACCGTCTCAACCTAGACCGTCCTCTGTTGCCAAAGAAGCACCGATTGCAGTACGTTTAGATATCTTCCTACGTCAAGTATGGGTCACTAACATTCTGTGTAAGAGAACGGCCATAATGTCGACAGTTTATTGACAATATGTCAAAAGGGGAAGCCATTGTCTTTTTCCAACTGGCAATGATGCCAGTTGGATTACAGAAGAGTTTGCTGCAAATGGAAAAATCCCCGCCAGACAATTAGTCGGAACTTCACTTTAAGTGCACTTCACAGATGCATCTGATGTGATTTTTATAGCGAGAGCAATCAGATTGGCTTGTATAAAAAGCATCCGTCTGCTGCAGCTTCAAGTATTCGCACGCAAGTTGCATCAGAATGAAGTTCTTCGTTGTTATCTCTTTGGTACTGACAGTCATTGTGGCTGCATCGTTTGCAGCGAACTGCAAAATTGGCAATCAGGACGTTTCTCCTGATCAAATCGTACCACACCCAGATGCACCGTGTACCATGCTTAAGTGTCTCGACGACGGAAGCACCCAGTACATTGGGTAAGTTGACATTGTGGATTGTAGAGACTTTGAACACTCAAAACGCTTTAATTTTAGTTGTCCCATACCTTCTCTCGCTGCTGGTTGCAGGGATGAAGGCTCCAAGAATCCAAGTGCGCCCTACCCAGAATGTTGTGATAGGATCATTAAGTGCGAATAAACAAATCAAACCTCTGAAGCCGTAAATAAACAAAAGATTAAACACAGAAAAGATAGAATGTGTTTTTATCATTCGAGGAGGCAAAAGTGATTCGTGACAACTTATATCGCCATAAGTGATGTCAAGTGGCGATTCAATTCATAAGGTAGGTGGTAAAAAAATTGTCTTTCTTTCACCAACACGGAGGATTTAAATATCAGGCGGTATTCCCAAGCAATAGCTGCTTTCCTGACAGTCCTGCACAAGCTGCTTACAATCACCAAGGTCTTGTGTTCCCCCACCAAATGGTGCCTATGCGCTGAATGTGGACAAGCCAGAGCAGCACTCGGCTGTGGACAAAATCAGTCAAAATGGATTTCTGGAAGGGATTAGCTGACGGAAAACTGCTACCTTTGCAACGCTGAATAAGAGAACCCGACCGACTTTCCGAACTAAAACGAAGGAAAGAGCACCGACTTCTCAAAAGGAAATAGGAGGAGTATGAGAAGAGCGCGATCGAGGAAATGGAGAGGTGTTGCGGCAGAAATGATGTCCGAAAGTTTTTCCAACGGGTTAAACAACAACAACAATTGCGTATAAACTTTGGGACGAAGAGGGGCGACTAGAAACAGAGTCACAGTCGATAGTAAGAATTCGGGAGAACACTTTCTGCAGACTGTTGACACAAAATCGCTGAATGTACCATTCCACACAGTGCACGATGATCGAACAGAATTTCGACCCCTGATCTAACATAGCGATCAAGGCTAAGTCAAATAAAGCTGCTGATGCGGAAGGACCGTCTGCAGAAGTATTTAGGGCTGCTGGAGATGAGCTGATAGGGTACATGCATCAACTTAACCTAAAAGATATGGTTTGAAGAAAGAATGCGAAACCATTGACCAAAAAAAAAACCAAAAGATGCAAATCCACACTCACCATTCGTTGAGTTCAAAGCTGCATCTGATGACGTGCTTAGGGGCGTGCCTTACAACGCCTTGTCTTATCCTTCAAACTCGTGAGGCAGTGCAGGATGACGATGATCGAGGATTCTCGCTGCTCCGTCAAGCTCTCCGACACCTTCAGTGTAAAAGAAGTGTTTAGACACTACGACGTGATGTGAATGTCGTGCAGATCTCACTCGCCAACGCAAGAGGCACGGTCTTTCAAAAATCCATACAACAGCTTGAATACTTGGACGACATTGACCTGATTGGTCGGACACAGTTGTCAACTAAACGGTTGCTGGTATTGAAGGGAAGGCTACCAAAATTTGATTAGCAGTGAACGCGGACAAAACGAAGTACAAGTGTGTGCTGTCATCGAAAAAGGACGACAACTCGGCCAGACCGTCACCATAGTCAAGTAAACAGTACTAACGGCATTAGTCAGAATAATTCTGATCAATCACTGTTTTCTTGATCTCAAGATGCAATTCATTATCCTCGATCATCCTCTTCTTGCTCTATGGGGCAGGAGCAGATGAAGAAGCACTTTGTCCTGTTTGCGTTAATAGTTTCTGGAGAAGAAGATTCAAGCACGAAATCTGCGTGCTATACAACGATATGAGTCTAGCCAGGCGTTTGCGGATTCAACACTGAAAATGGCTAGGCCATGTACACTGGTTCAGCCTGAAGTGTCTTAAAACTCCGGATAAGTGGGACAAAACAACAGGAGAAGCCCACGGACCCGATGCCACACACAAGTTTTATATATCCCTTATCATGTAATCCTATTAAAATTTAATGGCTGCTCTTAATGTAAATCGTCATTTGCCTAGGCCAAGCTGGTAGACAAATTGCACAGGGACCAGGCTCCAATCACTTGACTAGTGTAAGGATTCTCAAATGCACTCCCGAATCTCCTTGAGCTTCGTTCTTGCTCAAGGACAACGTGATATCCGAAATCGCTGTATTCATAGATTCCCGCAGTTAAACCGAAATTAAATCTCTGCTCAAGGCACCAGTCTCTTAACGAAATGGCCAAGTACAATGGCATCCACCTAGTGTGGAAACCGGAGCACTTTCAGGGTGAACGCGAAGTCGATCAACTCACCAAACTTAAACACCTTGACTTAATCTCTAGCTACACTGAATCGTAGATGGTCCAAAAGTGCAACTGGTTTCACCACCAAACTAGTGTAATTTGTCTTGAATTATATTTTAGGATTTAAATGAGCTTAACCAGATTGGGCAGATTAACAATTGAGACACTTGTTTGTGTCATCCCCGGTCAATAGACATGCCAGTCAATTAGGGTAACCCCACAATAGCTTCTGTCGAAACTGCGGTGATGAGGAAGAGGTGGAAATTACCTCCCATCTCGTCTGTTACTACTTGAACTTCTCTAGGAGAACAAAAAAACCCTTGGTGCATATTATCTTCATGACTTGAATGATCTATGTTCCTCGCTTTATCAACAATTAGTGACAACGGGTCTCGTTTAGGCTGAGTGGGGTTGTCACCGAATAGGTGGGTGCAGCTCACAACAACTCGAGTGATAAGCAGAATGTACCAGCATGGAGTGACGAGCTGGGAAAAGTGGAAAAACCGACAACATACGCTGTTTTTATTAACGGCTGGGTGTGCGAAAACTAGATCAGGTTGGGGGAAAACCAGAAAGAAATCATTTCATTTTATACTTCATAAATTCAACTTTGATGTGGCGTTTGAAAATGGGACGCAGATAGTGATCTATTGAAAGCAACTTGAGAACTGGAGTTTTTAAGTGCACCTTTCTGATTGGGAAAATCTGTGGTTGGTTCTCACATTACTTCTCAGACATGCATGCGAACTAAGACCCATCTCAGCAAATTGGGGTCATTTAGGGTGATTCATCGTGTGGTTTGATTTTTAATAGGCTTTTCTTGACAGATTACGCGTGACTTCTATAAAACTGTCTTAGAATTTTTGGTCAGTATGGTTTGGCAAGTCATCATAAAAGAACTCACTCCCAAATGGCGGCTCCGAATTGCTCAGCCGTATATCGAAAGTCAGAGTTCTGTGAGAAATGTTTTTCGTATAATTCAAGGAACTTACATGGTGCGTATGTTACCTGGGCTATTGAGAACATCAAGCAGAAGTCAGGCAGCATGCGCAGTCAACTTGACACCTGAGTGAAGGTGATGGCAAAGTTGAGGGAGTTTGAGAGGCGGTGCTTTCTGGCCTGTCTTCGTTTATATCGAACACCAGAATCCCAGTACGGGCAATTTTTCCCCTAATGAGGTTCTGTACAATGAGGCAAATCTTATAAGGATAGATAATTTTATTATTAAGTTGATTCGGAGTCACAATGCTCGAGGCATGGCTTCAACCAACAGTCTGATCTTTGGGGCTTACTATCCTGCCGTAATGTTCCATGAAAGGGTACGCCTGAGCGTCTTTATTGCGCCTGAAGCACTCCTTTATAAGGATGCTGAAGGCCTGATACACGATAGGGAAGGCTGCCCTATCATCTTCCATGCCGCACGCCGACAAGTAGAAAGGTAATTCAAGTACGAACCGGTTGTCGGTCGCAGCCACGAGCGTTCCGGAGTTTTCGACAAGGAACGGCATTTCCACTGGTGGTTGTACCAGCTTTCGATGGCACTAACTTTTTAAAGTTTAAGTGGTTTCGAGCGTCTGGGATACCAAGGATTAGAGACCGGAAGCCGTAATACAGAGAAGGTGGGTTTGTTAACTTTAAATTATAATACGTGGACTCGTCTATGTTGCCGCAAGGTCGTAGTGGATAGGTACTTCGATTTTTGCGTGAAAGGTCAAATTTTAAATTCGAAACTCCACCTTCGTTTATCTTTCGATTTTTGTGCTCCGCTATGCCCTGCTCCAGGTGCTGATAGGAGCCATGTGTCGCTTCGTAAGAATTTTCATTCGTAATCAGCATTAAATTGTGTGTCCCTTCCACTAGTTGAAAAGCAATATCATGTAAAAGCATGTAAAAGAAACAAGACCGTTATCATTTTGGGCTTCTAATTTTATTTGCATATTTGTTTTGTCTTCTACTCTATTCTGTCGGTGATTAAGTTATGTAGGAAGTATCAGAATAATAAGCAGATTTTTTATTCAATCGCCACATGTGTGCAGCGTAATTTTTTTTCAAACTGAAAGAATCTAGGATAAAAAAAAAACAGTCAACAGAGCCATACCATAAAAGTCCTAACACAATCTGCTGCAGCTAGCAGAGAATGCTGGTGATTTTTCAAAAGCTAAAGGAAAGTTTCTCAAAAAAATAAACTCTTAAAATTCAAAAAAATGCATGAAATCTTTATTTGAATCGATAGTACGGTCCATATGCTTTAATGTTTGAAGATTATTTCATGCAAATGTTGACCTTGAATGCGCCTCAAATGGTCCATCCGCTTAGTCCAATTTTGGCATTCTCTTTCCAACATTTCGGCCGGTATCTCACGAATAAATGCTTCAATGTTGTCTTCCAATGCGTCAGTTGAAGCGGACTTGTCTGTATAGACATGCACTTTAACACAGGCCTACAAAAAATAGTCTAAAGGCGTTAAATCGCACGATCTAGGCAGCCAATTGACCGGGCCCGAACGTGAAATCAAATGTTCACCGAACTCGCCTCTCAATAAGTCTATTGTTGCGCGTGCTGTGTGGCATATGGCACCATCCTGTTGAAACCACATGTCATGCAGGTCAAGCTCTTGCATTTTGGGCAAAAAAAAGTTGGATATCATATCACGGTAGCGCAAAAGATCTTACTATGGCAGTCCGATTGACATCTCAATATACACTTCCATTCTAAGAAGAACTTTCCTCTCTCTTCTTCTCTGTCTCTGTATGGCGGATGGCGCTGGGTAGAGCTAATATCTACAGCTTAACAGCGGATTGCTAGAAAGCACCTCAATCGGTGCGTTTAATGTACTTCTTGCCGCAAGGCAAACTCGATATGCACCGCTAATTGAAGAATTCCCTCAAAGTGAGTCCCGTTCTCGTACTTCTTTGCCGCCATCGCCTCGGTTCTTTTCTAAAAGTCTGAAGCAACGCTGCAAGTTTGAAGATTCGGGCTACATGTCCGCTGCTGTTCCTTCATTTTCTTGCAACCATCTCTAAACATCTAAATAACGTTGCATTTGATTGGTTCGTGATTTTTTCCGTTTCACTTTGGTGTACATGTAGGAATAACCTTTAAAAATCAAAGAGTGTAAGTATAGGCATATATACGAGTATAAAGGGTGTCCCAACAAGAACGCAAGATTTAAATTTTAAATAAAACGCAGATATTTAAAAAAAAACCTGAATTCTTTATTATATCGTAAAGTAGACAGGATGAGGTTATGTGTGGGATAATACATCGGCCAGATGGCCGCTGCGGCTTTGCTGGCACATACGCGATCTTTTAATGAAATTTTCAATGACCGTTATCCATAAATGCTGCAGTATTTCATTAACGCAGCGTCCAATTTCCTCTTTTACGGCTTGAGTCGTCGTCGGCTTATTCGCATAAACCATCGACTTCAAAAACCCCAAAGAAAAAAGTCCAATGGTGTTAAATCGCACGATCTAGGCGGCCAATACTGGTCTCCAAAACGCGAAATAACACGACCGGGAAACGACTGATGCAGCAATTGAATTATTTCTCTGGCTGTATGAGATGTGGTCGCCGTGGCGTAGTGGTAAGTGCATCGACCGCGGCGCAGAAAGTCTGGGTTCGATTCCCGGACGGGACACCTAGCATTTTTTCACGGCACCACCTCTTTCGAGTTGCTGACAACACTCAAACAGCATCAATTGTCTATGAAAAGCTTCTCAAATCTCGCCGTTCGGATTCAGCAAAAACTGTAGGTACATTCTAGTCGTCAGAGAACAGTAGCACCGCACAATACGTTGAGTTGCTGTAGAAGCTAGGACCAGGTCCCTTGTGGTTTGTAGTGCCACTCAATTATTATTATTATTATGAGATGTGGCGTCGTCTTGTTGAAACCACATTTCCTCCACATTCATTTCTTTAATTCTAGGCACGAAAAAATGGGTTATCATTTCACGATACCGAACACCATTGACCATTGACTACGCTTGACCTGAGTCATTTTCATAAAAAAAGGTCCAATGATTCCTCCAGCCCAAAATCCACACCACACAGTGACACGTTGGGGATGCATTTGCTTCTCGTGAATCACTCGAGGATTTTCCTCGATCCAAATGCGACAATTGACGAAGCCATCAAGATGGAAATGGGCATCGTCACTAAAGATGATTTTTATTTATGCAAAATCAGCATTTTCATGTTGTCTCTTCAATAGCCAATTAACGAACTCCCATCGCTGTGCATGGTCAGCTGGCTTCAGTTCCTGAGTCAATTGAAAATTGTATGCATGAAGATGCAAATCTTTCGTCAAAATTCGCTGCATGGTGGATTTGGAAACACCAATTTGCTGACCTGGGTGTCGAATTGAGGTGGATGGAGTTTGAGCGACATCATCACGTACTGGTGCGACATTTTCGGTCGATCGAGCTGGTCGAAGGCGCGTTGTTGTCTTTACATCAGTTACAGACCCAGTTTCAGCAAATGTTTCCATTAATCGCTTTTCAGTTGACTCTTTTGGAGCACTATTGTAACCCCAAATTGATCGCAATTTGCGAACTGTAGCCGCAAAACTTTCACCATTTAAGTAAAACAATTTCACAATGAGAATGCGTTGTTCATTCATGTAGTGCGCCATTTTTATTAACCTTATACCTTCTACTAATAAACAATAATAATTGTTCCAATGTCAAACAATAACAATTCGAATGGCGCCAAATTTAAATCTTGCGGTCTTGTTGGGACACCCTTTAGTAAGTCACTCTGATTCAGTGATAGGAAAATAATTTAAGTCAGAACATTATTGGCCATGATCACGATATCGACGAGCCCGTGTCGACGGATATTTACTTTTCGGAACCATGGTTACGTTTTTGGATTGGATTACAGTGTGGTAGGCCAGATTCTTGTTTGGTCTAGCTTTCAGTAGTGTAAATAGGCAAAGTTATATAAACTTTTGTACACACAGCCGCCTAGCATGATCCGACACACGGTACAGCTACATCCTTCGTGTGGGCTTGGGCGTAGATTTTAAAGCTATCGAGAACGTCAAGCAGTGAGTCAACGAGCATGCACAATAGCAGAGGATAGGAATGACGCTTACTGAACGGTTTGTGGACCCGTTCACAAATACAACAACTGTTTTCTTAGTTATATGCCAGATGAGTGCTTGACGGACCTATGACAGCTCCTATGTGTCGGTTTTGAAACCGGTCCCCTGTCGAACTTGCTTCCTAGATTGGGGATTTTACAGTTGAAGTAACTGCTCTGCCAAATAAAGCCAAAATCTATGAACGCATCACTCTTCCTACTCTTCTAAGTAAACTTCAGCTGTGCACATATGATTGAATGATGAGCAATCATCAAAAGCGCTGCAATCACCTCTACATCATTTTTTTCAATGACGGGGGCTTACCAAGAATGACAACAAAAACAAAAAAAATAGTCAAACACAAAATTAAAACAAAACAGATGATTCTACGCCGCTGAAAACGACTGCTTATAGGTTAGTCAGTCGCGCTTGAGAGTTCACATTCGCGTCTATTATCTGAAGGCGTCAACGTGCTATCTATCCGTGTGGTGTGTCAAAGCGTGTTCTTCTTCCAGAAAGCAATCGAATATGAAAGTGAGTGCGACGCAGTATCAAATTAGATATAAATTCCGTTTGGTCAACCGGTCCACGAGTTGTGTTTAGGTTTCGAATGCGTGTCCCAGTGCCCAGAAGGCGTGCGATCTGTGAATGAATTCGCTTCAATAAACGACTTGATGGTTCTGAATGCGGCTGTGATAAGGTTTTTGTGCTTGATTTCGGTCACGCTCTGGTGGTGCCGGGGCGGTGCAATGCGGTTTTGTTTCAGTTGTATGTGCGCTGTGCCCGATTGGTAGTCAGGGTGCATTTTGTAGTTCCGTAAACTGGTTCTATATTTAATCAAGTGAGTCACGGGGCAGTTGACGATCACCTTGACTTTGTTTTTATCGCTTTTTTTAAACTTTTTTTGTGGTGCTCGAGATGTATGTTATTGATTTTGGTGGGGAGGTTACACAACAACATGTTTTTGTTCCCGGTGTTTTTTTTTTTTGCTAAGAGACAGTCGTAGATAGAAGTTGTGGAACAGGTTGCGACAAGTTTTTCGGAAGATGTACAAATTTGAAGCTCTGTTGGGTTTTCGAAACAAAGTGATTGGCAGATTGTACTTTATTTCAGTTAATGTCAGAGTAAACAGCTACGTACAGCTGTCAAAATGTTGACAGAAAGGTCGTTCAGATTTGGCGAATCTATCGAAAGTATACAAAAAAAAAAGTTTGAATAATTCTGTTACTAGTTTTTTAATGACTTAGTCATCTACTGTGGTTTTCATCTTTCACCAGATTTAGATGCTGACTGGCAAGAGTCAAATCTGATTACCCTCGAATTTCTATTTCATGTGGATGTGCAAATATGTACATATATAGAGAGTGTACGTTCATGACAGTTTTGCGTTCGTTGGCTGAAATAAGTACAATTCATCGGAATCGGCAAAACTACTTGAATATGCATAAAATATTATACAAACAGTGGGCAGAATAATTTTTCGTACACTCTAGTATTTTATCAAAATAAAACGTGAAAGTAACACATCACTCGATAAGTCCCGGGACTAACCAATCAAAACACATTCCCTAGACAAATTTCCTTGAAGAGTCAAACAATCAGTCCAACGCCGCTCTAACACTTTGACGTCTTTTTTATGGAACGATTTATCTTCCACTTCAGTTTTGGCGATCATCTCTTCATTCGATCCATACTTTCTTCCGGTGAGCATCTATTTGAGGTCTAAAAAGAGGCAGAAAGAGCTGGGGGCCAGATCTGGAGAATACGGTGGGTGTGGAAGCAATTCAAAGCCCAATTCGTGCAATTTGATCGTGGTAGCCAACGACTTGTGACACGGTGCATTGTCTTGGTGTAAGAGAAGTTTTTTCTCCTTCATATGAGACTTTTTTTTGCAATTTCATCCATTAAATGCCATGAAGCATTCGCTGTCGATTCTTTTGCCTCTCTCAAGATAGTCGATGAATAATATTCCGTGTGCATTCCAGAATATGGATGCCATAACCTTGCCACCCGACCTTCGTGTTTTTGGACGCTTTGGGCGTGATTCATCGACTGCTGTCCACTCCGCTGACTACCGATTTGAGTCTGAAGGATCTAAGTATGTTTCATTCATTGTGACATACCGACTCAAAAAGTCTCGATTATTCTGGCGAAACAGCTCCAAACAGCTCTCAGAATCCTCGATACGTTGTGGTTTTTGATCCTTTGTTAGCAAACGCGGCACCCATTTCGAAAACAGCTTCCACATGGACAAATGTTCATGCAAAGAAGTGTACACACTGCCTCCGGGTATCTCTAAGGTGCCACCTATTTCACGCAATTTTACTTTGCGGTTTTCCAAAACGATTTTGTGTACTTTTTTGACGTTTTCCTCAATTGGCCTTTCAGGGCGTTCAGCATCTTTGGTGTCTGTACGGCCACGTTTAAAGTCAGCCTTTCACCGACAAATAGTTGTTTTTGATAGAATAGAGTCCCTGTAACACTTTTCAAGCCATTGCTGATGTCGCGCGGTATTTTTCCCATCAAAAAGCAGGGTTAAGTCAACACAAGAAATTCTGTTTTTTCCATTGGTTTAAAATTACTTTTGCGAATTTGACACATGAAGCACTGTAACTTGTAACCTAATAATCAGATTGTCATGAAAATTTGACAGGTATCACTTGAATGTTTATACTTTCTGAATGAATTTTTTTTTGTTAGTGGCGTCCCCTATATGCCAGTCTCGGTACTTATTTAGTGATGTGTTAATGTTCATGTAAAATAAAGATGTCATCATATCAAGGGCCACATGACAGAGTACATAAAGGGTGATTCATCATAAAGTTTGATGCATAACAAAAAATTAAACACATAAATGTGAGAGAGAACTTAAAATATTTACTATTGTTCAAACGAAGAATTCATGGCAATTTATTAAATATTGGCAACGACTGGTATCTCGCGAATACACGAGTAATATTGGCTTCCAAAGCTACGATCTATACGACTGTACCTCGCAGAAAATAAGGACGACAACATCGGCACCGAAATCACCCTTTCCAACCGCTGTTTCTGTGGGTTCAACGGGTTAATTGAGTCACAACGTCCATTCTCGAGACCAAGTTGTGTTTGCATAAAGCCTTGATCATCCGTGTCCTGTTCTATGACACAGAATGTTGGATGATACTAAAAGCAGTTAAGGATAGCCTTTGAACAAAAAGTACAAAGTGCAATTTTTGGGTCTATGTGCCTTGATGACAATAAAGAACTCTACAGACAGTACAACAGCATGCGGCTTGGCAACGCTGAAGATGACTAAGCCACGTAGAGCAGATGGATTACACTACTCCAACCCGAAGCGTTTTTAAATCCGAGCCATTGGGAGAACGTCCTCGTCTAACATGGCGCACACAAGTCAAAAAACATCGAACAAACTGTGGAAGATTCTAAAGGTTTGAACACGAGTTACGAAATCATACAATTTTGCAAATCCACGAGAAATGAATTCAATGAAAGTTTGAAACTCTCGAGGTCAGCAAGGGAGTAGAATGATTGGGTTTTCTTTAATTTAGCATTTTGTGATTTTAGGTTTTCAGGACTTTGTCTTTAAACCCTGCTTGGAAGTTTTACACTTCTTTTCCCTTTATCCTTCGCAAGCTTTCTCTCTTGCGGTAGGAGTCTACAATGGTGTAGCATAATCCCAAACCTCCTGCCCAATGCGGAATTACATTTTTCTTTTTGTGATTGTGGGGTTTCAGGACGTTGTCTTCAATCTCTAGTCTGAAAGTTTTACTCTCTTTCCCTCTATCTCCCCTTTAGGCTGTTTCTGCAGTAGGGGTCTGCAAGTGGGTGCCACAGCATTATATCTTCGGGGTGTCTGAATGTTGTCCTCAATCTTCGACTTTTCCCGTTGTGTCTTGTGCCCCGACGTTAGCGGTCTCTCGACAGACTGCATGTGGATTTGGAATTCATAGCAGCTTAAATATAAAACAACAACAACAAAATTTATAGATCCTTTAAGGTTCGGTAAGGTTTGGTTGAAGAGGCTGCTGAATTGACACAATGGACCCTTGTGATGTAGCATGATCGGATAGTTAACGTTTTTCTGATCCTTTTGGTGCCTATAAGAGTTAACATATCCTTGCAATTCCTACCGGCTTATTTAGTTTTTTCCTGTCTTTTGATTTACGCTGATTTTTCCTACGCTGACATCAGCTGATCTACATCACTTCCTGGTCATTATTCGCATCAAAGTAGATGAAAATGTCAAAGACTTTTATGATAGCTGAAGCAAGGGTGCACTATCTTTCTGATCCTAACCAACGACGGTTGGTAGCTCATTTGATTTCTGCGCCAAGAAATTAAAACATCTGACGAGGGTCCTTTGGTCAGTGGACAGTGCTGGCGTTACCTAAATCTGGTGTTAGAGATGCCAGTGGAATCACTGATAAAGCCAAAGCCCTTTTTAGTGCAGGGGCAAGGCATCGCCGACACTCTAGTTCCTAGGAGTGTCTGAAGCAAAGTCGTAACCAAACTTCGAGATAGGTCCCATTATAGGAAACAGGCCTAAATTGTGAGTAGAGTTGGCGGTAGACAGTGCCGACTAACCAGGCTGTCACAAGTCATACGATTATGGAAATTTTCCAGACTCAATGTGGACCGGCATTTTAATAGGGTTTTTGCTATCCTTGTGATCCTTGTGACCCCGACTGCAATCAACATGAATTTTCCTCTCCTGGCCATACTCTTCAAATCTCACCTTCTTCCTCTTCTCTTCACAGTTCCTTGCATCACTTACATTCACCCTAGTAGTGGTGATCCTAAGTGCAACCAAA
Source organism: Eristalinus sepulchralis (assembly GCA_944738645.1). Lineage (NCBI taxonomy): Eukaryota > Metazoa > Arthropoda > Insecta > Diptera > Syrphidae > Eristalinus > Eristalinus sepulchralis. Next base: position 12,543,730 of record OX122885.1, on the reverse strand, counting down.
ACGTTCGGTGGTACGACAATTATTGGCGACATCCACATTGAATCCAACGACAAGAATGGTAATCCACCCCCCACCCACATAAAGTCCCGACAATTTATTCAATTCTCAATTTTGCAGGCAATTTCTATTGTGACGGATTGATTTGTCCCCCGGAGACGTATTCCTGTGAAGTGATCAAACACAATGACCCCAAAGACTTCCAGCAGCTCATCCGTGTGCGTAAGTGCATCTCTGGAGATGGAAAAATCCTAAAGGATCAAGTCGTGAGGGAGCCCAACAGGTATAATGGCGTCGTGAACGTTCAAGTATCCTCCGGCGGTGGAGTTGGACGCAAATTGACGCCAGAGGAGGAGCGCGAACTGCGTCTGTACTTGGACGATGTTCAACAGAGAATTTCCGATGAGGTTCAGCACAACTTGAAAAATTTGAACGAAGCCTTGCGGCCCTTACAGGACGGATCTTTTATGGCTGGTCTGCAGAGTCGCTTTGGAGCGGATTGGGACAACAGTGGCTACCATCAGGCGATGAGACCGTTCTTGGATGGATCATTTGCAGAGAATCTAAGGAATCAGATCAACAATCAAGTCAGGGAGGGCTTGAGGGGGGCTTTCCCATAAGATCATTGAATGAATAAAAACTGAGTTTACTTTGGCAGTTTTTGGTTTTGATTTGAGCTGAAGATGGGCTTTTACAGGACTATGGGAGAGTGATCAGGTTCTCCCCCACAATGAAGGCTTCTAAATGAGGCAACGAAATGAATTTGCCTCCAGCCATTGTGGCTGCTGAGGTCAAAGGACCCATAAGACCTTGTAGGTGACTTTGAAGTATTTCCATCTCAGCATCCCCAACATCCTCAGCAACCTCGACACTGTTTCAGTGTCGTCTTTCATCATCACAGCACACATGTGCATGCGGTGAAGCGCACAGAAAACCCAAGAAGTGTCTCAGGCAGCGCCGCAAGCTACAAACCCATAATTGCATCTGCCAGACCAATTTGAAGCAATTTCTACGTCGCCGCCGTCCATAAGCGAACCCAGACACCGTGCGTCGTCGGCGCACATCAGCAAACCCGCGAGGACGGATGACATCGCTTTTGTTGACATGACTCTATTAAAAGCCCATTATTACGTGAAAAATTCACTCGTAGCCATGATCAATCATTTTGCACCATCGCCAGCCGCAGATCAGAGCCAGTTCGGATCCAACAATACGAGCGCCGGCATCCCCAGCACGACATAGCGCAGCACAGCCGACGGCCTAACGACTACAATTATTCACCATCAGCCGGATCCGCAGTAACATTACCCCGGCTAATGCCTCGGAACTAAACACACAGCCCCGGCTGATGATGCCCCGCTCAAGTATCAGGTGTTAGAGGTGATAATGAATGTTCGTCGTTTAAGTGATTTCAATGAGCGATGCTCTTCCTCCCGTCCCGCGAAAAATGATCTGGACGTGCAGGCGTTTGGGGCTCTGGTGTGCGCAGAGCGGGCGGGCGCTCTGCAGGCAGTCAGACTAGTGTGCGCGGAGTGATTGGTGGCAAATAGCAATTCGCGAAATAATTGCCGCACCTTCGTGGCGCGACGCAGCGGATGCAAGGCGTCAGAGCCATCAGACACATCGGACGGCATCAGCATCGGCGCGCATCGGGATGCACTGGGATGCACTGAAGGAGGCGTCCCTCTCCAGATAAATTGCATAAGATGACAAACGGAAGCAATTTGCCGTATATCAGTTTGATTTTTGATATGCGATCACCGTCGGGAGCTCGTCGAGTTCGTCCCAGAATCACGCTCAAAAGTCCATGGTCCGTCTGTTGTCTGGAGGACGCGGTAAGATGGGTTGGCGTAAGTGCTGCTATGGCTGATGCATTGGCCATTGAAGGCCATCGTGAGAGGTGTAGGGACATGCATGTCTGTAGCGGGACTTGGGACATAAAACTTAAGTGGAACGTCAGGCGATTTAATGAATCCCCGGGATGACACCTCGAACTTCAGTGGTGGTGGCGACTGCGCGTTAAGTGTGTCTTCAGAACGACCGGGCTGCTGGGCTGTCTGATGTTATGTGCCGGTGAATTTCATCAGAAACTGGTCCCTCAGGCGATTCCTACTGAGTTCATGAAGCTGCATATCACAGGGAAAATTAATTTCATTTAATCGGTCCTTTGAAAGGGAAAGGTCTTTTTCTCCTTTTTTCAATCAATGCTGAAGGTGATTTTGCTTGTGGCAAATACTCGGATGATTCTGGATAAGAGTACTGACAGGGGTGGATAAAAGTTCTTGAGATGAACAACGGCTGCATGTTCTTGGCTCCTCTCAAACCATATAAACTTAAAACTGATTCGGCTAGTTTGGATAATTTCGGATAATGGTGCAAACGGCTCTGCATACAAACCAAATCTCAAGCTTTCTACCTTTCCGATCTATGGGATCTTAAGAAACTGCTCAGATAGTTCCGAACAATAATAGTAATGTATTTGGATAAATTATTTGTATTTGGATAAGTAAAATATGACTGTTTGGATAATTTGGAATCACTGCAATCACCGTGATGTTTTTCAAGTCACTTTTATGTATTGGATATACCCATTTGAGGCTGTTTAAACACATACATTTATACATATGCTTTCGGATAAAAAATTAAAAAAGAAAATTTTGAAATGGTTTTATTCCTTCGTATATGTCAGATATCTACTTACATATTTCAAAGCACATTTTCCTTCGGACATCCTTTTCTATTGCACGGATAATGAGAACACACTAAATTCTATATATTATTTGTCAAACAGCCAATAAACCTCGAAATTTTCTGCTTTCTGACTTTAAATCTAGTGATATTTCACAATTTTTTGCACTCGGATAAAGGCAACATCACCAAATTGTATTCTGGATAATAGAAATCGGTACTGAAAGCAATTCGGATAAAATATTTTCCTTAAAAATGTTCCTTTTTGAATTTAGATAAAGTGATATTTCACAATTTTTGCACTCGGATAAAGGCTACATCACCAAATTGTATTTTGGATAATAGAAATCGGTGCCAACAATAATTCGGATAAATATTTTCCTTAAAATTTGTGCTTTTTGACTTTTAATGTAGTGATATTTCACATTTTTCGCGCTCGGATAAAGGCTACATCACCAAATTGTATTCCGGATAATATGAAATCGGTGCCTACAACAATTTTCCTGTCTACATTTAAAATAATGTCAGGCTATACTTTGTTTTTGGTTTTTATGTCCTTCGGGAAAATGAAGACGCAATAATTCAGGATTTCATCAAACCTTGTGCAAAAAATTAATGTCCTCCTAAATTTCTTCTCAACTCAAACTAAAACAAAACTCAGTGTGTATCTTGCCTTTCAATGTTCTTATGTAAGCTTAGGTTCGTATGACATAAAGAAAAATGTAGGAATTCAGTTCGGATAAGGTTAATCGAAGATTTTAAGAAATCGGATTATGACCTTTCTCATATCTCAATTCATATGCACCTTCAATAAAGTGGAACATTGACCTATGAATGGCAAATCTCTAAGTTCATTTTAATAAAATTTACACATTCGATGTCCTTTTCTCATTCGGATAAAAAAAAAAGCTTGGAAATACGTTTCGGATAATGAAAATCGTAGGCTTAAGTCACTCGGATAAAAGTTACTATTCCTTTTTCATATCTTGAAACCATGTTGTCGACAAAAAAACCAATCCGCAATAAGATCCTTTCCGCCCCTCTCACTTCACGAACGTCTTTATTTTCACATTAAATCATATAAATCCCTGGAACGGATTAAAGAATAGATCCTGAAACCCAGAGATGACATTTCCAATATGCTGTAGTATCGATGCCACCCCATCAAACAAATTCTGATCCATCGAATTTCCTTCGTTGATAAGCGATGTACGTCCATCCGCGTACATATCAATTTGAATGTCCGCTATTTGATTTTTCAAATTCACCTCACTCCAGGACTTCTTCTTCAGAATTTTCCCATCCGGACCGAAGCAGACAATTTCACGATTGATCTTCGAAGGGTTCTCCTCGGAGCATTTCTTGCTCACATGACACTGGAAAGTGTTTCCGGGGCACTCGATTCTGTCGCATTGGATCTTTCCTATTCACGATATGAGACTTGTTTCATGGAAATTCCTCTGGGGCAGATCTCAACTTACCGTTGATGTTCATCACCTTGATGTCATCGAATCGAGAAATCGAGAACGTGAAGGCGAGTCCGGAGCTGAATAGTGCTGTTGCGACGAGGAGAGCCCACACGGACTGCATTGTGAGCTGAGATTGCCTGCGGTGTTGCTGACTGATGACTGACTGAAAGTCGACTGTGGGAAGGGTGTCAAAAGATGACTGAGTTCGAAATTTGATGTTATCGGGGTGTCACGACAAATGCAATCAGTCGTGGGGGGAAGTGCATTTTTTTTTAAAAATTCCTCACGACTTGGTGACGAATGTTTAACACGACAAGACTCAGACGCTGAATTGCCTTCTGACGATTTCTTAGACAGTCAGACTCTTTTAAGGGCCTCTGTACTTTTCGTAACCCCCGATGACAAGACAGAGTGAAGGCAGTCAACTTCTCATCCATTACAAAAGAAAGTCAATTTTGCTACAGTTTCACGTTTAATTATTCTTCGAAAAGTCTTCAATTACATTTAATGATCTTTTCGCAGCACCGTGGGTGTGGGGCATTCGGGTTCTTGAAACCCATATCTCTGCAGCCAGCGGCTAAGGCATATGAGGGACAGCTGAAATGGAAAATTTCAAGTGTGAGAAAGTTCACTTCCAGGACTGCGTCGGTTCGTACTTACCCAACGAACTGGGTGCTGCCATCGTTAAGGCACGTAAGCCGGGCACACTTTGCCTGCGGATGCGGTATAGACTGTTGAGGATACAACACCTGATTGCCAACTCTACAGGCCGCTCCATATGACGTTGCAGACGATGCAGCAACGTAAATAGTCAACAATAGTGAAACAATAGCAAAAGACTTCATTTTGACTCGACTTGTGGGCGAATACTTGCAGCTGCTGAAGACCCTGGTGCTTTTTATACAAGCAGCTGTGAATGGTTTCGCAGGGTAAATCATTTTTAGCTGGAAAATCCATCAGATGCATCTGTAAAGTGCACAATGCTATCGATATGTTGAGTCAGACGGAGATACACTTAATGATCTGTTCCAGTACACAATTACGGTATTTTTTTATTTCTTAAAAGCTGTTTCAAACGCTTAGGTCTTGATGTGACTTTGATTAATTGAAGACAATATTAAGATGTGGTTCGGGACAAGCGATTGGGAGTTTCCAAGTGGGTGGATTCTAGTGGAATTGTCAGTGCATACGGTGGTGGAAAATTTTCACGCGTGCAGAAAATTAGTGAAGTTGATAATCGCTTCGACAGAAAGCACTTCTATTAAGGGGGCATTTGATTTCAAACGGTTTAAGGGGTTTACCGCTGCATGTTACTATTGAATTGAGCAACGTGTGGTTGTCTTATTGCATGAAAGAAGCTCTAACGGCCTTGTACACTACAAATTTCCATGAGCGAATATGGATTATGGATGTGGATATGAAATTGCAACACACTGCTTTCCACTGTACTTTACAAACTCACGAATCAGAAGAAACAAGCGCAATGTATGGGTCTTGCAAAAAGAAGGGGCAACAGTTTTCACAGTGCCTGGTTAAAGAAACTGTTAAATGTGGTGGTGGCGTACAAAAGGAGAAGGCGGATGCAAAAGAATCGACGGATGAATGACTGATCTGATGTACGTGGACATTTGGTCAATTGCATTGAGTAAGCAAAAGTAGTAGTTGATTTTGGACGTTCTCTGAAATGGGGAGTATGGGCTTATGCACGAACAAAGCTCTTGATTGATTGTGCGAAAGAGGCTCATTATCATCGACTTCAAGCCGATAATTGATCGCCTGGCTGTGATCCGCATCCAAAGCAAATTCTATAACATCAGTCTGATATGTGCAAACGCCCCGACCGACGCCGCTGGAGACCCCACCAAAAAGGATTTTATGGACAGTGCTCGGGGACTTCAATGCAAAGGTCGGTAAGGAGAACATCTTTGGCTTGACGTTGTCAAGACAAAGCTCTTTAACGTCCGCGATCACTTGGGCTCTATACCAGAGGGTAGGTTAAGCGTCATGTAGAGTATTATCTTGGTCTTTCAAGACAAGGGTTTCAATCCCAACTGTTGCGGTTGCCAAGGTTGATTCTGTATCGAATGTCCATCAAGGTGTTATTTGTAAAGTTTACGTTTGACTCGAGATAGACAAACTCCTTAACTTCCTAAAAGTCTTTGCTATTGATTGTCACATTGTTTAGTTCGATGGATCGATTCTTTAACGACAACCTCGTTCACTCTATGATCAGCTCGTTTCGCTTGCTCTTCAATAGACGCTAATACATCTATAGAGGCTCACTGGGATGATATTGATGTCATCAGCGTATTCCAGCAATCGTACTGATAGTGCATTCCGTGTTTACACGCGCTTTCATTCAGACTATCGTCCCCAGTAAGATATTGTAGAAGTTACGCATTTCCTTGCCAAAATCTGGTGCAGTTTTGGAATGGTTCAGAGGTTCTTGACACAAGCTGTATGGAACATCGTGTTTGTGTTAGCGCGGTGCAACACAACGAATTCGGCCATTGTCTCAAACCGGTCTGGAAGCCGATTAGTGCGGATTTAGACGTACACACAGTATGCTGGACAGAAATTTGTAGCTACATTCAGCAAGAAATATTGTGCCTCGATAGCTCATAACCGAGGCAGGTAGGTAAATTGTGCGGTACGGCAGGGAGCAGGGTCTAGCTTCCTCAGTAAGTACTCGTGTTGCGAGTGCTAATGTTCTCTAATGAATGCAGTCTATTGCCAACTTTGAAGATGTTTATTGTGTGTCAGTTTAAGTGTTGTCAGCAACTTGAAGAAGGCGGTAACATCCAAAGGCCGCACTTGGGTTGTTCAACGTTTGAGTTGACGCGTTGCTGAAACCGAATGACTTTCCATTCTCGGTATGTGTATGAACTCAACACTTATTTGTAACGATCACATATTCGCGATTGCCAATCATGCAGCGAAATGTCTAGGTGCAAGATGCAAGAAATATTTCACTAGTTTTGATTTGGCACCAGCTCGTACAGCCGCCAAAAACTTGAGTATAACGCTCTTATCTGGTCCGGAGCTCCTAAGACCTCCGTGCATCTGCTAGGTAGAATTCAGCAGTAAGCGTTCAAATTTATTGGAAATACTAATGCTGCGAAGGCCATCGACTTGCTAGAACATTGACGAAATGATACGTCTTTATCTCCATTTTATAGCAATTGTAACAAAAAATGCTGTAATGAGTTAGACAGCTGCATGCCTCCCCTTTAGAAATGTTCCCGCAATACTCGCCTCGCTAGGAATGCCTACTCGTTCACCCTAAAGCCCACCTTTGGACCTACAGCTAAGTTTAGAAACTCGTTCTTCAGCCGCACCACACGAATATGCAATACTCTTTAAATTTATAACAATTGAGTTCCACGACAGCTCACAAGGGACCAGGGCCTAGCTACTAGCGTTGTGCGTGCTGCTGCCACTCTCACGATTAGAGGGGACCTACAGTTTTTTGCCGATTTATGAAGCTTTTCATGGAAAATGAGTACTCTTTAAGTATTGTGAGCAAATCGAAAGAGGTGGTGCCGTGAGAAATTCGAGGTGTTCAGTTCGAGAATCGAACCTGGACCTTCCGCGTGTGAGTCGACGCACTTACCCGCTACGCCACAGTGAGGAGTCCAACTTTTCCTCCTCATTACAATCCGCACGCTTAAAAACACCTGTACCTTGTTTTATTCTCTTCCTCTATACCTTTGGCATATGGCGTGACTTAATTCCTGTCACTTAAGGGTACAAAACAATTCCTTAAGCGTGCGCCAATTATGAAAAAAACGTAGCCACTACACCCCGGCAGCCAATAGCAATGAAAACACTGAATTTCGGCTTTTACTCAAAATTGAAGAACACATGACGTGTAGCAGTTGGCTTGATTTGATGACATCTATTTTACCTAGTCTCTTATCCCGGTGAAGATGGCCCCTGTATTCACTCATGTCGATGTCATCCATCTAAGTTCACCCCCAGTTATTTTTAGAGATCTCAACGTTTCCGTCATTACTAAACCTTCTGTTTCTTTTTATTCTCGCTGACTTCTGCCATCAATTTATGTGATCGACTCTGATGACAGCGTGCTTGACACAGTTTGACAGCCAGACGATAATTAAAATGCAAATTCTGTGACGGTTTAATGCAGTCCAGGGTGTTTTCCCGCCTCTGAATTCTAATGCGATACGGCAACGTCTCAACAACACACACCGCAACACGGAACTCTTTCGCTTGTTGTGTTGATGGCTGCTAAACGATGATCGATGACATACTGATGCATGCAAATGTGTCAATTCCATGAATGACGTTAATTACTTCAGATATTCGGAATACGTAACTTTTCTCAGAGAATGTAGTGTGATGCAATTTTGTGTGAGTCCTTCCAGTTTGAAAGACCCAATTGGATGGAAATTTCGGCTTAAGAAAGCAAATATTCTAAGGCTGTTCTGGCATGAGCGCTTGGCATATGAAATGTAGGCTCCCCGACCCTTGAGATTGACTATAGAACACACAAGACTCCTACAATCAGTCGAAGTGGAGTCTGAGTTCACTAATTTGATGTGCAGTTGACACTTTCCGTCTACTGTTTGCATTTACAACTCAATTAGAGACACCTGCATGGAGGTTTCCAATCGTTTACAGAGAGTCACGTCCGCAAATAAAAGCTCTTCCGCGTGCAGCTTTTTCTTCTTCCTCTTGTCGCGCTACAGTGTGGGGCGGACCTGGGCCTAAACCAACACGCCTCTCCAGCCAGCACGATCTATCCCAGTTGCGCACTGTTGGTTGAGGCCCTTCTCCACTTGTGTGTGCCAACTTATCCTAGGCCGTTCTCTGTTGCGTTGTTTTTTTTTTTTTTAGTTTAAAAGGCATTTTTTTTATTGTTTATCTAATAGTATCTTAAAACTAGGTATAAAACGCTTAACCTAGGCACGACAGAATCGAAATCTTATAACTACTTACTGGCTCTATGCGGGCGCTCTAAGCTGAACTATTAATATATTTGTTTTTGCCTTTCGGCGTCAATGCTAGTTATTTTTTTAAAATTAATAAAAACTATTATTTATTTCTCTGTTGCGTTGTCCCAATGGCTCAGATTCGAAGACTTTTCGGGCTGGAGCAGTGGTGTCCATACGCTCTACATGGCGTAGCCATCTTAAGCGTTGTATCAGAAGACGCTTGACCAGGCGCATGTTGGTGTACACCCATACAGTTCGTGGTTGAATCTTCTTCTCCAGATGCCATCAACGCAAACAGGACCAAATATCGCACGCAAAACTTTTCTCTGTAAAAGACCAAGGGCTTCCTCATCCGCTTTTAGTAACGTCTAAGGACTGGGATGATCAAGCTATTGTACAAAGCCAGCTTAGTCCTTCGAGAGAGGACGCTATTACTCAAAAGCCTCATAACCCGAAAGAAGCAGCGATTGGCAAGAATGATTCTGCGTTTGATTTCGGTACGAAGTCCTTGACTACCTCGAAGTTTTTGTTGCCTAGTATGACGCTCTTTGATGACAGCATGTATTTCGTTTTGCCCTCGTTACACCCAGACCCATCTTAGCCGCTTCTGCTTCAATGCCAGCAAACGCCTCATTGACAGTGGGGGGCATGGACCTGTGCACAGGAGGCAACGTCGTTGATCTCACTTAAAATGGCGAGCTGCCAACACGATCCTCGTCCCTGCACAGGTTAACAAACACTGTGTCCGGTTGATGTGCCCCACAATGAAAGAACTACTTACTTGGGGTGAGTAGGGCACAAAATAAAAGAAGTCGAATATTTGTATTCCCAGATACTCGTACTCCTAGTACGCCCTAGTGGCCGACTGCCAAGATGAAGGATTCAAAACTTACAACCAATCGCATTCAGACTGCTGGGCCATAAAATGCGACTTAATTACCACGACGGAGAAGTGTTTTGACTTTTTATGGGACTGAGGTCGATTCTGTTACCAATTCTGTGGTGGTCTCCCTAGTCTCTAGGCCTAATTTATGCGTTCCTTAGCAACAAAGTCACCTTACCGATTCAAAATTCACAATGTCACCGTCCCTGGTGACACCCCCAGCAACGACGTAAACTTCATTCCAGACTTCGCCAGTTAGGCAGCTATCCAGACTCCAGTCCACTCCAGTCCGCATCAAGCGGAGAGCAATAATTTGTAATTTGCAGCTGTTTGCACGTGTCACAGCAACAGCCACCGCCCTCCACTTGCGGAGTTATCTTGCCGTCGAATCCAAGGAGAAACCGCAAGTAAATCTCAAGCACCGCGACCACAGCACAGTCCGGCGCGCGGCGGCAGAGCAACCGGTTGGCCGGTCCATTGGAGTGCGCAGTGCGCAGTGTGTTGCAATTGAATTCATAAGCAGATGACGAGCCGTGTGTCCGTGTGTCACAACAGACCGCCAACTCCAGTGATACCTCAGTGAGTTAGGTGACGTTTTGATTTATCACGCCATAGCTACGGATCAGGCCCGTGATCCGCGCTTGATGGCTGAATGGCTTTCGAGTGGACTAATGGTGTTCTGCTTGGGTGTTGGCCTTCGGAGGTGTGTGGCGGTGGTGGGTGAAGTTTGTTTTGGCAGCCAGATGTGCGGGGGTTGCAGTAGCTTGCAATTGCCCGCGGGGCGATGCATTGTTTGGTCTTGTTCTTGGAATCGGCTGCAGTGGCGGGCAGATGTTAAATGAGGACTGCAGCCAACTTCGCATTGATTGTATCTTTAGATTGTGTTGCAATTAGGAGAATCTTATGCAATCTGAACTCGAAGATGCTGACCATTCGATGGTGATGGTCCTAAGAGGCACTGAATGTGTTTGATCAAATCAACAATAGGATCGATATGATTCCTATGGCCTCTGTGGTCAATTCCTCCGATCACTAACGTCTCTTCGATTACTGGAATCCCCGTCATCATTGAAGTCTTTGCGCTGATTACAGTTGGAACATTTACAGACGTTTTTGCGATCACTGAAGTCTTTACGATCACCAGAGTCTATGCGATCACTGAAGGCAGTAGAATCAAAGCGATCATTGCAGTTCCTTCGATTACTGAGGTCTCTGTGGCCACTGTTGTTCTTCCGATGACTAAAATCTCTGCGAGCACTGAGGTCTCACGACTCACTGAAGTCATTCGGATGACTAGAGTGCTAACGATCACTGAACGTTTTGCGATCACTGGCGTCTCTACGATGACTTCAGCCTTACCGATCTCCAAAGTTACCAGAAGTTCCAACTTTCATTGAAGTTCAATGATGATGACTATGATATGTGAAGTCACAGGAGTCCCTTCGATCCCCAAAGTCCCTGCGAATCAATGAGATTTTTGCAAACACTGGAGTCTCTTCGATCACTGCCATACGTTCGATCACTAAACTCTTCGTGATCAGTGATTGCCCTTTAAGGCTTCCATGTTGCCATGTATACCTTCCAGATCACCAGAGAGTGTCCGCTGATGTCACCCTAACGCGGAAGTGAAAGAGTCATCTAAGCCCTCTACGCACCTCTACGCAGACGACACCTTCAATTTATTACTGACGCCAACAAAGAGCCGCTTCGCCCACATTTCCTCCGTCCACTCCAGGCCTGCCATGTAATATATCACTAGCCGAAGGTCCCTCAAGTCCTGAGGCTCGGCACTGCAACAGCTCAATACCTGGGGTCCACGTGTAGCGCTTCACCCCCGCGGAGACAGCTGGACGCGCGCATACAAAATCAATTACAAGTGCGGCTATTAGCCCCGGACTGGAGCCATTTATCAAAGTGTCCCTTGATCTCGGACACTATTAGCCAAAGGTGTGCGATAATCTATTAGGCATGGGCCGGGACGCAGGAGGCTCCGCCGTGCAGAATCATTCCTGCGTTCCCGCCACGGCACGGCGCGCTGCCTTCATCTCCTCTGCGCGACGGAATTTATTATCTCTCGCGCGGCTCGTGTGTCGGTGTGTCGATGGGTAAGGGACACATCGCATCGGTCGCGTTCCCTCGAGACCGGCGACAAGAACAAGAACGCGGACTAGTGCGCACTCCGTTCGGGTCCACAATTGCACCGCCGCGCCGCCACTGCCGGCGTGGACCCATTTGAAGCGCCTGTCAAACGCTGGACAAAGTGTGGGTAAGTTCACCGGACCCTAGCCTATTTTACGTCTAGTGATTGTAACGGCATTGAATGGGTGCCCACTCAACGGTGGGAGGGGGCTGCCTTTGGAGGTCGGAGCTGCGTGTTCTTTTGTGCGTCTTGCGATGTTCCAAAGAGGAGCCGTGGCCATTCTCATGCATGAATTCCATTACCGCCGCAGGCGGCGTTGGACGTTGCCAATAAATTGCTTGGAAACACAGCGCACTCGCACGTCACGTTGGAATGCTCGTTCGCCGGAACGCTCTCTGGACGCCGCCGCCGTCGGGTGGATACACGAAGAGTGTGACCCAAATTTGAATTTAGATTAGGTTCGCACATCACTAGTGGCGGGGGGCTGGACAAACATCTCGCAATGCTGCGGCGAGAGTGTGGGAAGAATTTCTGCCGTGGTGACGATGGGACAATGTTCCAACCGTGGCGAGTCATTAGAACAGACGTTGTGAAGCGCACGCCTCGTCGGATCATCCACTTTCATGTGTTGCCTCATGTGCACAGGTAAATGGGGAAAACAATGGAATAGCGGCCACAGCGACCGCGAGGTGTCAAGAGCTATCATGTGACTTCCGAATGAGTTGAGTGACAAGCCAGTGGGTTAGGTGAACATGGACTGGTTGCGATCGTGCAAGAATGACAACTCACCAATGGACTTCGTAGATTCCCAAGTGATCGTAAGACCAATGATCAGTGATGGCAAGGGACTTCAGTGATTGACGGCAGAGACTTTAGTGATCGCAAGGACTTCAACCAATCGAAGAGAGTTCACTGAGAACAGAGAATGTTGTGGCAGCGGTGCTTTGTGATCGATGATCATGGAAACTTTAATAGTGGCAGTGGCCTCAGTAGCTGGGACTCCAAAGTTATTAAGGATCGCAGTGATCGCAGTGATCTTAGACACCGTTATGAGTGAAGTGACATGAGAACTTTAGTGATCGCAGGGGTTTTGCTGATCACAAAAGTTTCAGCGACAGCGAGAACCCCAGTGATCGCAGAGACCTTAGTGATAACAGGGGCCCCAGTGATCATAAGGGTCCCTATAATTGGAGGAACTTCAATGATCGCAAAGGTCCTGTTGATCGTTAAGACCCCAGTGATCGCAGAAACTTCTGTGAGCGTGCGGTGATCTTAAGATCCAATCAACGTGAAGTTAGTTTCAGTTCCGATTTAACATCTGCCTGCTACTGAAGCCGTGGCCCCAGTGATCGCAGGGACTGCAGTAATCCCAGTGACATCAGTGTTCGTAGGAACCCCAGTGATCGCAAGGACCTCAGTGATCCCAGTGACCTCAGTGATCGTCGGAACCCCAGTGATCGCAGGGACTGCAGTGATCCCAGTGACCTCAGTGATCGTCGGAACCCCAGTGATCGCAGGGACCCCAGTGATCGTAGGGACCCCAGTCATCGCAGGGACCCCAGTGATCGCATCGATGTAAGTGATCGATCGATAATAGCAGAGACCCCACTGATCGCAGGAACTTCAGTAATTGCGAAGCTATCACAAAGCTTCAGTGATCGTAGCTCTGATGATCTGACTGATCTCAGCGAACTTTGTTATCATTTTAGTGGTTACGTATGCTTCAAGAGTTTCTTACGTTGTCAAGATTAATTACTTGAAAACGTTTCTCAGCCTCAGCACGTGTAACCTCTTAAGTTTCACACTCTCTTCCGGCCTTGCTGCAGGTATTTCAAACGGACAGACTGTATGGAGGCTTGAATAAAGTCATCCGTCTTCAAGTGCGCTTGCGGTCCTCTGTGTAATTACTTCCCTGGTCGAGACAGTCACTCAACACACAGCCACGAGTTTCGGCAGCGCCACTGACTGCCGTCTACAACTCATTGTCCATGCGTCTGTTGCCGCCCTGCAGCTGCTAGTGCTGGCGAACAATCACTTGTCCCTGCCTTGTTGTTGCGCAGCGCGTTGTCGTCGCTCAACTCTTAGTCGTAATTAAAAGCAAAAGTCTGACTTACGTTTCACTTTCTTCAGTTTCCATTGTTGCAGCACTGCACGCGGCCATGCTAGATTGATCGCTAATTGCGTTGCGTTTGCTCATTGTCTTGCGTTTTCCATGAACATGACCAAGACAGACTGCACCGAGCATCATTAACGCGCCGCTGCAAGTGCTGCTCGCTGTTGACGCTTCACTGAGTCGGAGATATTTTGACGTGTTCGTGCAGCCATTGGCAGCAGTTGGGAAGTGGGCTAAGGATTTGAGCAGAGTTTGAAAAACAGTTCGAATTGGCTGTGAGGTGTTGCTGACATGGGACGAATGGCGAGTATTAGAGCGTGACATGCCGCTGAGTCAATGAATTTTAGAGGAAGCTTTTGCGGTGCTTAGAGTTTGAGCTTGCAAACTCGAGAGTCAGGAAATTCATGTTACTTCTGACTGCATTGGCAGCACCAACTCTCACCGCTCGACTGCAGGAAAGCGATTGCGGTCATTGCACGGCAGACATCACTTAACTGGTCGGTGCTGAAGTACGGTTATTGAGACATCTTCTTGGCATTCCATGTGCAATCTGGTGCTGAGACATTGGCACTGTCCTCCTCGGCAGAGTGACAATAGCAAGAAATCTCATGTAATGGGGACGTAATGACGCGATAAAAGCGGTATCCAATTAGAAGCCTTCGCACCGACCACCAATTAGTCGGGCAGAAGATAACGAGGTGTCGCACGGTACTCCTAGATACAAGACAATAAAAGACGGCGTGATGACGTCTGTGAAATGGGTGTCTTTTCACTCACTTTCCAAAGTAGCAACAGGCGCTGTGCTTGATAAAATCTTTTCAAAGAAAATAGTCCTCAAGTGGGTGACGAATGCTATTGAGAGAGAGAGTCACACTCCATTTTGTGCATCGTAACGTCGTTTCTAATTGCCTTGGCTGCTAAATCTTTTGTGGTTTGATTGATGTGAATGCATAAGTCAAGGACAACTCTTTAACATTCCTTCGCTCTTTAACTGGTTGGCGACTTAACTCGAGATGAAAACTCCTTAAAGTTCAGTTAACACCTTTTCCCCACTGAAATTATTTTTGTTCTGTATTCCGTTTCAATAACCGCCCACTCAGCTATTGAAATACTTCGACGGGGTCCCTGATCGTCAGCACATGTCACTAGTAAGAGTGCTACTTCATCTCATTCACTGAAGCAAGCTTAATTTCTCTTTCGTTTGCTTGAAAAATATTCTTTCCAACTCCACTTTATAGGGATGTGCCCACCTCGTGCAGTTTCGGAGATCACTAGAATACAAGGGTTGCTTAAGATCTCCTTCAGCCACTGGTAGACAGAAGCCTGTTGTGCATACAAATTCTTGATCCTTTCCTACTCCATCAGTTGAATTGGCACACAAACCTGGCTCCACTTTTGGAAGAATGTGTTCAGACCTAAGAGTCGTCGAACTTCATGTACGCTTCGAAGTAAGACACAGCGTCCTATGTGGTGACGGTTTTATATGCAGGCGGAAGAAGGTCTCTTGATGTCGGTCTGTAACGACGGAGGAGCAAATAATGTCCAGGAAAGTGGAAGTGCGCTGATGAAGAGGAATCATATTTTAAAGTTATGTACATATTTTGGCAATTTGTGATGAAAAGGGAAAGACTATCCTGGATCTTGCTGATGAGTATGACATGCATGTGTTGAATGAAAGATGCAAAGGTTAAGCGAAAGTGGACCACCAGAAGTACATAACTCAGTAATATTGCTGATTCGTTTTCAGAAACTGGGAGAGGCTTCTAGAAGGTTTTTAAGTTGGATCTAAGATCTACGCTAATAAGTAACTGAGAGCTTTGCTGTTAAATACAACTTAATCAACACAAAACCACGAAGTCCTTTGACAAAGGGAATACCCGAAGCTTTTTGCCCACAACCTGATTGGTCCCTACCAGTGTGGTTTAAGGCCAGGGAAGTCCACGACAGACCAGACCTACACTTTACTGTAGATCCTGGAAAAGACTCAAGAAGTTTAAATCGACCCGCACCACCTATCCATCGATAGGATATGGTAGCGTGCATAGAAACGAGCTTTACAGTGTCATGTCATGCTTAATTTTTGCGTTCCTACCAAACTCGTCTACAGACTGTGTAGGATGACAATGGAGAACTCTTGCTGTTCCGTCAAGCTCGGTAACGAACTCACCGAGACCTTTAATGTCAAAAAAGGTTTTAGACAAGGCGACGCACTGTCATGTGACTTTTTTAACATCATCCTTGAGAAGATCGTGCGTAACTCACAGGTCAACACCAAAGGCACGATCTTCTAAATGACCGTTCAACAGCTAGAATACGTCGACGACATTGACGTGCTTGGACGAACACAGCGAGCCGTCAATGAGGCGTTTGCTGAAACTGAAGCGGAAGTTGCTAAAATGGGTCTGGTGGTTAATGAGAGCAAAACGAAGTACATGCTGTCATCAAAGAGCGTCACACTAGGCAACAAAAACTTCGAGGTAGTCAAGGAATTCGTACCGAAATCAAACGCAGAATCACTCTTCCTAATGGCTGCTTCTTTCGCCTCATGTGGCTATTGAGTAATAGCGTCCTGTCTCGAAGGACTAACGTGGCCTTGTACAATAGCTTGATCATCTCGGTCCTCCTTTTTCGAAAGCAGAAACCTAGACGTTACCAAAAGCGGATTAGGAAGCCCTTAGTCTTTTCGAGAGAAAACTTTTGCGTGCGATTTATGGTCCTGTTTGCGTTGATGGCATTTGGAGGAGAAGATTTAATGACGAACTCTATGGGCCGTACAGCCACATGTGCCCAGTCAAGCGTCTCCGGATACAACGCTTAAGATGGCTAGGCCATGCAGAGTGCATGGACAGCACTGCTCCGGCAATGGTTCTTCGAATCTGAGCCATTGGGACAACGGAACAGAGGACGGCCTGGCTAAGGTGGCGCACATAAGTGGAGAAGGACCTCAAACAACTTAAAGTGCGCAACTGGAAGCAGCTAGTGAAAGATCGTGCTGGCATGCATGTTGGTTGAGGTCCAGGTCCACCCTGGTTCGTAGTGTCACAAGAAGAAGAAAAAGAAGAATACTCGAAGCTTACCATAGAATATTGAATTTGAAATTATAGGACTACTACTAGGAAACGTGATTGTGGTTTAATGTAGTTAAAGTGCCGAATTATCTCATCCTTTAGCCCTCGAATTGTTCTCGGTTTATTGACGTAAACTTTTGCTTTTTAATATCATCAAAGAAAGAAGTCCAACGGTGTTAAATCACAAGACTGTGACGGGCGACTAACTTCCCTAAGGCACGGGAGTTAATACGCTCGTTGAATTTCCCGCGCAAAAGAGTCTTTTATATAACTATTCCAGTTAGTTATTTGCTTCAATCATATGTATGACTGCACTCAATCACCTGATTAGTTGAACGACCTAAGAACTTTCCACTCATTTGAAGATGACATGTATAAATTCTCTACTAACTAAGAAGCGGTGCTTAATAAACGGGTCACCACACTCGGGTTTGCTTTTTCTTCCCCTTTGAACACTCCTATAGCTGTGTGGCAAAGGAGGTGCATATCTGACTACAAGAAGTCGGTTGTTATATCGCAATAGCGAACATCATTCACGGTAACTGCTTGAATGACCTCATTCTCAAAGGAGTTCGGCCCGATGACGCCGTCATCCTATAAACTGCACCAAACATCCTCAGTGCTGCTGAGGTAGCATAATTTGTTAACATCGTCAAAAGGGCTTCCGTCTAACATCAGATGTGTCTCACATTGTGAGCGGATTCCCATCACTTCTTATTGACTACGCCAATTTGCAGACCAACTCTTTTGGCGTCCAGAGGTCCAGAGCGTATTGGATAACAGACAGAGAAAGCAATCGAGTTTTTGAGCCTCTGGGGCTAGTAAATGAAATGCTGTCCATACCCTTGGAGCGCATGTTGCAAGACTTTGAAATTCATGCATGAGCTCAATAATGGATTCCAATGTTCTTAGGGGCGTTCCAAATGGATTCCCGTCAGACCATGTCGAAGATTCTTTCAAAGTGGATAAATAACGAAAATTTGAAGAAACTCCAATCAGCCAACTGTTCGATAACCATCAGATTCATAATGATGTGATCCACAGATGGGTCTCTGCTTGGTTAGGGCGCAGATGTTCCTCGAGTTTCGGGGAAATCCGGGGTACGATTAACGAGACGAGCAGCTTCTGTGTAGCATTCAAAAGCCTCTTCAGCTTCTGCATTTCCACCGCCAAGTTGCGGGGGCTGGAGGAGTTGCGGCTCTTGAGCTAGACGGTGTTCTAAGAACTTGCTTTTTGAAATACCTGCGGACTCATCAACTTTTTTTGTCCAGCAAAGAATTACTTTTTTCCGGTTCAGTTGTTGTTATCCGTAGCCAAGAAGTGACCGTATTTGTCCTTCACGAGTGAGCTATGGCAGAATATGTGGCCAAACAGGATGCAGACGCTTTCGGTTTGTTAGCAATGTCCTGATAGAAGTGTCTTCTGCCTCCTCGTGCTCTCTGCTTAGCTGAAACGAAGAGTATGCTTTCAGACTTTCTCAAGCCGGGGCATAGTTTGCTATCGATATTCCCATTTCAAATTGTTTTCTTGGCAATCGCTCCACAAGTTGATGGTGTCACTTCTCCTTGGTTTGTTTCACTCAGTTTACAAGGACCTCAGTTTAATTTCCCTTGCTCTTTCATTTCCCCGAATAATCATTACGTTCATAAAACGTCTTGAGCACATGCTACCGTGCATCGCATAGTTCTACACTCACCATGGCAGCGATGACATCTGAGGCAAAAATCTCACCGCGCGTCGTGTCAAGCCACTCCATTTACCTCAAGCCACAAGTAAGTGGCTTCATGTCCGAAATAATTCCGGATAATCGCCTTCGTTTAACGATTCTTGGAACAAAATCCTCTGCCTGTGGATTCCCTCTTGAAGTGATTTGTCTCGAAATCGACTCCACCGCACGGTCCACAGTCCACATGACACCCGCCTCAGAGTGCACTTCCAACGGCTGCTCGTTTCATTTGAATGACACTGACAATGACAATTAGCCGCATTTATGTGCGATGACGCTCTCAGATCCACTCGTAGTCATCCGCGCGGCCATTGTTTGCGCCGCCACGCCACGCCACGCCGTGGATGGAAGAAGACGATGACTTGGCATGCAAATGTGATCGTCTCCGCGCGATGCTGTGCTGTAACAACACTCGTTACACTCGCGAACGTTGAATGCAATGAAATATTGGGACAAGTGCGGACCAGAGTGCTGCACTCCCTGCTCCTCGCTTCCCTCCCTCGTGGGATGATTAATAAAGCCGAAGAGGGCTCTGTCCGAGGCGGCAATAACTCACTTCACTCGCCAATTGTTCGTGGCTTTTGGGTGATGTCCTGGCCCGGGGCGGCGGCGGGAGGGCAGTGGGTGTACAGAGCAAATAGGAGCAGGAGCGCGCTCTGGGCACTTGATGGATTCCATTGCGCCCGAGAAAGGCGTGCAAATTCAGCGCGCAAAGCCGCACGTAGTTCCGCCGCGCTGTGGCTTACCGCATGACAATTCTTTTAATGAGTCTGCGAGCACCTTTCCGAGGCTCCGCTGCCGTTGGCGATGCCTGTGCCCTGCTGAATCAATAGACCGCGCAAGGCGATGCCGTCTGGACTGGGAACTGTGTGCGCTTGTGTTTCCCTTCTTCTTCTGCGCATCAGCGCGGCGGTGTGGTTTCAGTTTTTGCTGCCTTCTTGTGCACACGTCGAGCGCGGGATGGGTGTGTGCTCTGTTAGATGCTGGCGGCTTGAAGGACAAATTTATTAAAAGGACATTGACTCCGTGCTCGGAAACGGTGTGGGTACGGACACCACCGTGGCCTGGACGCCTGGTTTTCGAGGGTAACGTGGGGCGGCGCGCAGTGTCCATAAATGAGTTTTTCTGGAACGACCGCAGGAGTGTGTGTGGCTTATTTGACGATTTTATTACACTCCGCTTGGTTTATCGTGTCTCGGCCGGTGTTGCTGCTGGTGGCCCGTAGATGGATGAAGGGTGAGCAATGGTTGGATTGGGGTGCGAGGGAAACAGGAGTTAGTCTGAGATGGGAGAGGACTTGAAAGTGAGCGTCGTTCGGATGTCAATTGTGTCATTTGATTGACTTTAACGACCGGAAGAAGTCCACACGAAATGAGTGACAACGTGCATTGTGGGAATGTGGCAGGGAAGCTGGCGTCGGCGACTGAACTGTTGAACTTTGGATGGGTATAGGGAGAGTGTGTGTCTGCTTGCCACTGGGGTTTCAAAGTTCTTGAAAAGAATTTAAACAGGGACACGACGTCTTTCGGAAGTAATGCAAAAAGTCCGAGCCAAAGTTCTTGGCTTGAGCGTTGGCAATTAAAGTGTGGTTCCTGAGGGCCGGCCACAAACATTGATTTGGGTAAAGCTCCATGCTAGATCGAGGCTACGCTAAAGCAGGTCATGGAGACGTCATGAGGATCTTTGGAGTGTCAAAGTCTCTCTTATTTTAGACTCACACCATGTAGCGAAGTGCCGAGTGGGTAAATTTTCCCATAAATCATCAACGGATGGACTTCAGCACTCAATCATTGGAGCTCCAATTATCTCCAAATGGCTACGGTTTCGCGAATCAGTAGAAATCTCAAGCTCTTGCCAGTTAATAGAGCCTAACAATCCAAAGCTGGGGGCACTCAAGTGCAATGCAGAACCCCCAGCTCCCTCTCGACAGTTCAAGTCCACGGCAACCCGATGCGGCTGACTAACCCAATCCCCCTTCGCGTTAGAGCGACAAAGCTGCGTGCAGCCATAACACAGAAATCGATTTCACTCGAGAAAACGAAAGTGAAGCGCGCATAACCAAATTCGGTTCCCCGTCCGTCGTCATCGTCGCTACAGCGAGTGCGATTGCACGCACGCACATGTGCGGTGTAATTATGTGGCTCAGTGGAACGTGGAACACAACCGTGCCCGGCACGGAATGTCCCACAGTTCGTTCCCCGGGGCGGCGCGGTGCATCGTCGATCGTCCTCAGCATTTAATAACACACTTCGCGGAGATCACCCTTTGCTCGGGCAATTAATCAGAGAACTCCTCGCCGAGCACTGCCTCGGGTCATACATCACCGCCATCAGTAGTCCACCCATTTTCAACATCCCTGCCGGGGATGGGAGGTGTGCAGGCGCTCCGGCGAGCAAGCGAACAAAGCCACTCGACACTCGATACTCCAAAATGAAATCCAATTAATAAATGTCTTCGGACAGCGGCTCGGCTTCGGCGGTGCAGTGTAGCCCTCGAGAGGGGATGCTGGCCGGGGAGATGCGTTGGGCGCGACGGAATGCCATGAGACGGTACATGGGATGGGACGGGAATCACCGAGAGTGGAATCGATCGGTACACAGGGCGTAGTGAGTTCATCCTCGCGCTGAAATATTGAATCAAAACAGGGCCTCGGCGGAAGAGGTAAATCAAGCTGCTCTGGGCCAGGTGGACAAGGGCTCGGTTGTTGTTTGCAATTTTCCCTCGGATCCTCGATAATTTGCAATACGATTGGGGATGGAACTTGCGTGGCGTGGTAAATAGTTCAGGGACGAGGGTGTCATGAGTCTTGAGAAAAAAAAAAAACTTTTTTTTTGAACTCCCATCGGTTGGGGCATGGGAGAATGTGTTGGTCAGTTTTGGGATCTAAAGGTTCATTCATCTTCAAGGATGTTAGATGTTGAAGGAAATATTGTGAAACAAGGAGTGAAAGCGTGCTTAGGATGCTGCCGAAAGGGACGTTAATCGAAAGCAATGATGACATGGCGTGGCCATGTTCGCGCGAGGCAATGTCGTTGTTCGTACTCAACATGGCGACCTACCAACATTATCCTCGCCTGTGCACAGGTTAAATTGACATACAGCCTCCCCATGAAGCCCTCTGTATAGGCATCACAACACCCGTTGTGCGCTGGACTAATGTATGCAGCGAAAACCTCTGCCTGGCCTACCAGCCTGAGGTTGACTCCATCACAGCATAAAACAATTAAGTTCAGAGATAATTCCACGCCTCGGATATGGATGGATCTGTTGTTGACGACCCCACCAAATGATGAAAGGAACACGATTTCCGGTTCTACAGGTGGAAAGTGAGGTCCCTTAACAGACCACATGCAGCCGAAGCGGAGGCCCTGGACTGCTACAAAGCAGATATCACCGTTATGCAGGGATGCTGTGGGATGGGCCGGGCAAAAGGAAGATGAAGAACTTCGACTTCTACTACAGGGACTGCTACAGAGAGAGAAGAAAGCGTCTATTCGGATGAGGATTTGTCATTCAAGGCAGTCTTAGGCAAAAAGTCTTAAGCTACAACTCCATAAGCGAACGCCTCATGACAATCCGCATCAAAGCTATCTTCGGCCCGCCCCGACAGAGGAGATGGATTGTGTGACAGTGAGGAGGATTTCTATCATCTCCTCGATGCCCCCGCTATGGCAAGATCGGTCATGGAAATTTCAACACTAAGCTGGGAAAAGAGGACATCATTGCTGGCACCATCAAAAATTACAACCTGCACTTTGCCTCGCGGCGGAACTCTTCTGTGTGCAGCACGCAGTTCCCACACCTCAATATACGTGAAATCCATTAAGGAACTTGGTTTTCCAATGATCAGTCAACCGTCAGTCAGGTTAATCACGGTGCGATCGACGTCAGGCACTTCGCCAGTATTCTCAATGTCCGAACCTTCCGAAGTGCCAACATTTACTCGGACCATTTCCTTGTTGTAGTCCAGGGAAGGATACGGGTATCGAGAGAGCAACAGAGACGACATAGGTCAAAACGGTTTGACGTCGGAAGGCTACAATAGCAACAGATCGCTGGGATCTTTGGCGACCGAGTTTCCCTGAAACTCTCCCAAAGTTCGACGCTGCCTGTACTGACAATAAAAGAAGAAATGAAACGTTGTCAAGAAGCTATCAAAGAAGCTGCCGCTGATGTGCTGGGTTTCACGCCATCACCCTTAAGGAACCCGTGGTTTGATGACGAGTGTAGGCAGTCACATGCTGCTAAACAGGAGGCCTACAAGGCAACGCTTGAATAACGAGAATTATTCGGGACCTATTCGAAGAGAACCGGCTTCTCAGAGGGAAAAAGAACGAGCATGAGGAAAAGATGGAGGGGTGCTATGCCGGGAATAAAGTCCTAAAGTTTTGCAAAAAAGTCAAACAGCTATCCGGTGGATATAGGGCTCGGACCGAAGCCTGCCGGGACCAAAATGGAGAACTAGTAGTAGAGTCGAAACCGATGCTGAGAATCCGGTAAGATTAGTTCTGCAGACAATTAAACGGCGATGAAGTCCCAAATCCTCTTATCTGCGGCCAAATTTTATTGCGCAACAGTCGGACTGAAGTTTGTTTTCTAAGCAACGGGCATAAAAGCTTTTAGGCATTTGACAACTATTGTTTGATCTTGGTCCTTGGAAAGACATTTTATGCCCCGGCTCCAAGTTTCTTGTTTAAGGGTCTGTACCCAATAATCTGATTTTAGTGACCGGGCCAAAAGTTTAATGTCTGCAGGGCGATAACCAGAACTTTTCGGTAAGCATTCGGGTTCTAAATTCTAGGGATAATCAAATCTTGCATCTTCGAGGCCAAAAATTTCTGAACTAAGCGCAGGGGTACAACGTGTCTTCTTCAAGGGTCGAGGCCTAAAACTTCGTTGTTTAATGGTCGTAGCCTAAGGTTAGTAACTAAATTTGATGCCTTAAGGACTGGTGACTACATTTGTTGTCTAAGGGCCAATTACTGAAGTTTGTTGCTCCAAAATTGATTGCTTAAGGGCTAGGGTACAAATGGCTTTGTCTAGAGACCGTCGAATTTATATTTTAAGAGCGAACAACCATAAAGTGTTGTTTTCTAGTCGCTTTCCATAATGATTTGCCTTAGAGCTGGATTCAAAGGTACCAAGGATTGTTTGAGACAATTTCGAAAAATTCTTCTTCTTTAATTAAACAAAATTTCCTTAATAAGGGCCTTGGCGCTCAGAGTCTTTTGAGGGGCTGGGAATAAAATTTGTTCTCTTAGAGTGGAGACCCAAAATTTCAAAACGCCAGTCCTTAAGTTCGTTCTTTAGGGTTTGGGTTCATGGGTTCATGGGTAGGGTCCATGGTTTGTGTCCATGCAACGGTAATCAAAATTTGGTCCAATGAGTTGGCTGAGAAGAGTTATTTTCTTGAAGACCCAAAGTCGGTACTTGGAGTAGAATGCTTTTTAAGAATGTTTGACCTAAATTGTCGATTTCGGGTAAGATGTCCAACAAAATGTTTGTCTAAAAATATCCTAACGAAGGATCCAACAATTAGCCAGCACTTCACAGAAACCGTGTTTAAATGAGTTTTGCAAGATCAAGCGCATCCTATTCCGAACCAGAGACAAGAACAAGTTCCATTGTTGAGGTAATTTCGGCTCCTTCCACTTCCACTATCTCCGTCGCACACTGACTGGACTGGTCTTCGCAGGCAACTTCCCCAGAGATCTTCTTATGGAGATTCCCTTAACAATTGCAGTATCCCACGACAATCGCTTTTGCTTTCATGTTTTGAACCATTTTAGGTTGAAACGTGAGGAATCCTAGAAGACAATTGTGTCCTCCGCCGCAGTGCACGACGAAATCACATCAATTATGTGCTCCCCGGGCCAGGGTCATGGCAATAAAAGTCCAGAAAGTGAGCGCGTAGCGTTCGACTGCTGCCTTCTAACAGATGCCCTCTTAGGGACGACAAACACACACACACACCACCAGTGTTCTTGTCTGGGATTTCGTATTTGGGTCTGCCATTGTGTCTGCTCCAAGGACAGCCAACTGGCCACGAAGATGCAGGTGCCTCATGTGGGACGCGATGCAAGCGACCAGATACGTGGGCCACGCCGCCGCCGCACCGATTCTATTCTCCAGGGCTGCCCCGGGCCGGTGCATGCGCGCATTATCATTTCGATAGCCTAGGCACGGCCTGCCCGTACACTCACGATTCCTGCAGGGACACACTAACCGATTTGAAATTTATTGTCCGCTGATCATAGAGGCTGATTGTCCGTCGTCCGGTGACAATTTCAAGGTTTTCCCTTCGACTTGTTCATTGACCATCGTGGCCAAGGTTATGAGCGCTCGCGTGCGTGTGTGTGCTGGGCGGTTGTGCATGTGAATGTGAATGATGTTCTTTCTTTGTTCCCTTGTGGTGCAATACGAGCGATTCGCGCTGTTCGTGGGGTGCATTAGATAGGGACTAGGCGATAAGGACGACGGTGACGACGACGGTGGCAGGCGAGTGCATTGCTGGGCGGATGAGCACGTCGCAAGTGACTTTCTCTGGGAGACTGAGAAGCGCTTGCCGAAGGAACGATGGCTTCAAAGTGCGGGTAGGACACGGAGAGTTGGAGGATCATTTGAGGATCAACAGTAGCAGCACGTGACCACGATGTTTTGGTTACTTTGTTGCAGAGACCAAGAAATCCACGGGACCACTGGAATGTTAAGAATATCTTCACACACAAAATGCTGCACACTGGAAAGGGAGAATGCGTGTAATGGATGATTCTTTCCGAGGAATCTTTCTTTCGGATCTCTGAGAGGTTCTTCTTTCACAAAGCGAACCGTTTTAAAAATTTCCTGATGTCCCTTGAATGTTGTTTCGCGAAAAGTAGCGGCCACTAGTCAGTAATCAAAGCTTCACCGACTTCGCTTTACGGAAAACAGTGAAAGTTCCATAGCAAGATGGCGAAGTGTTGAATAAATGGTTTTTGTAAGGACATTTGAGACGTACCCATCCGTCCGCACCAAGGAGATGGAGTGCAATCACCGCCAAAGACCATCTAGTCGTACGTCCTCCTCCGTCCCCAGGAAGGAGATGAAGTGCAATTACCAGTCGGCTAAAGTACCCACCCAAGTTTGTGGGCAAAGAGTTCACATAAACTTTGCTCCGAGTTCCAGATAAAGAGGTTGACCTTAGCACCAGAATTCCGTCGCCAATATTAAGACAGTTGCAGGAACGTGGACTCTGGGTAATAGGCAATTTTGACTCAATTCACTTTAAGCTCAAATTCCACTGGATACAAAAAGTACAATTTGTCCATACAGCGGCTAGCTTCCACAACTTCAAACTTTGCTGCTTTGCCATGAATGTGGATCTAAAAGACCACTAGATCATTATGTAGCCAACAATGTCTGTTAAGGGATAAAGAGAGCCGGTGGACTAAAGGGATAAGTTTCCATACAGCGGCTAGTCACGTTCCAAAACTCATCGCAGCTAGTGGCATTCAAATAGAAGGACTGCCACCAGTTTCTCTCCGTAGTCCACCATCAAGTGATAATTATATAGTTGGAATACTGAAAATTCGGGAAAGGTTTTTTGTACAGCGGTTTGACTCACTGCTTTGAAATGAAATTAACTCCCAGGAGTGTAAAGGTAAACAATATCAAATATAGAAAATCCATCTTGCTGGCCTGATGCCTGGGTATGTGCAAATTTGACAGAGAGATTTTTTTTTGAAGAGAGCGTTTAAGTTAAAGAACCTAAGTCTCTAATCGGTATGAGGAGCGTTTTGCTTATGCGTATCAGGGGTCAACCTTAGACAACTAACCTAAGGACTTGATTTCCAGTTCTGGTACTGTTTCCCAGAAAAATCTAATGAAATATTTTTTTGTACAGCGGTTCATCTCCAAACCCATCTGCTTTCTAAAGAAAGGGGGACAATCATTTGGTCCAAAAACCCTGATAACTAGTAACTTGTGAACTTAGTACTATGACTAGATTGTCAAATGTAAAATCGTTTTTGTACAGCGGCTCAATATTCAAACTAGTACCCAGTTCCAAGCCATTTACACCTGAAAAACAAATAAAGCCTCAGCAGTCCGAAAGTTTACCTCTTAACGGTTTCTACATAAGTTATAGGAATTAAAATAACCACCCTACAGCGGCTTCACCCCAAGAATGCATCTGTAGGAAATTTGACAGTTGTTCTGTACAAAATGTTCATTAATTGGTGTCCTCTAATCCCATTACCACTACCAGACCGTCAAATGGAATTTTTGCATTTGTACAGCGTCTTCGCTCAACACTTGAAATTCTTCCACAGTCTCAAGGTGATTCCATCGACATATGACCATAAAGCAGCCTGAAAATTCGGGATGGGAGGGGGAATCTTTCGTACAGTGAATTTATACACGAAACCGGACATTTAATGAATGACGATCTTCTTCTTCTTCTCCTATTGGCGCTACAGTCCGGGGTGGACCTGGGCCTCAAGCAACATGCCACTTGGAATGACGACCACCACTGCAAATTCTGCTGAAAATTTCAAGGGAACTGAGCACTCGCCTGCTTTCAAAAGATTTTGCCGATCCTGACCATCCACCTCCCTTAGCCCAGCATCTCAATTATGCAAATCCACTGCCATCGGTCGTCGTCTCCTTTGAGGAAGAGCGACAAACTCCCGGGGAAAACAAATAATACACCTCCGCCCTAGGTCGTCGAGCCACCTGCCAGCTCATCGTAGCCCCCCCCCCCCCACCAGACGCCGCCAGTTTCCATTATTCTAGCGTGGACTTCAATAAATTTTCCGATCTGTCAATTACGCGGCCATTGTAAATCATTCACTTTGATACGATCTACCACAATAGATCACGCTTCGAAAACAAAGGCCGGCTGCACCGCATCGCCGCCACCACCGCTAGCATCCTGGGCAACTGCAGAAGCAACCGTAGCGACGGCAGCGACACTGCCAGCGACGACGATTGTGCCTTGTATTCCCAGCCGCGGCACGTAATAATAATAATTCACACGTAATTACTGTTTCCCGTTTCCACAGACTCTCGCGGACCGAGTGCACTTGTGTCGAGGCAACAGGAGTAGTTCCTCCACCGGCACCAGCAGCCAGGGTATGGATATCCCGGCGGAAATTAGATCAATGTGCGCCCGGATCGGCAGGCAATAAATTTGAAATCTGCAAATGGTGTGAACATAGCCCTCCCGTAGGGATGTGGATGAGGAGGGGGAGGGGGGAGGGGGACGGTGATCAAATCTGATGGCCAGTCAATTAGTGGGCGCACGGTCAAGTATCCCATGCACACACCGTTCGGCTATCTGTCAATCAGTTCACTGCAGCAGAGTTTCCGGAGATTTATGCCCACGTCAGTGACCTTTGAGCCGGCAGACGGTATGCTGGTGTGCGAGTGGGAGATGCCCCCAGCTCCGCGTCTGGATATCATTATTTGTCAAGGGGAGACCAATAAATCAGTCAGCACGACTCATCAGAGCTTTTGTCAGAATCTGCAATCCGACGGGGGGTGCATCCAGACAGGCAGACATCGACTCTGATGGCCACGTCGACAAGGAAATATTCCCTCGCAGTCTATTTATTCATAAATTTCATAATCATGAGACGCACTGAGCCCGGGCGCAGGCTCTTCCTTGTCTAGCCGGGCTGGCTGGGTTGGCTGGGCCATGGCGCACCGCCGCGGCAACGGACGCGGATTATTTATGTCCAGAGAAGCGCTGGCGGGCGGGCGGGCAATGCTGGCCCCGCTGGCATTGCGAGCACTGTGTAATATTTTGTGACGTGATTTACGGCGAATACGCTGATCGTCAATCTGTCTGGCGACTCCGCGATTTGGATTAGCATATGTGTGCGGCCAGGACGACACGGGCGGACTTCTTCTGGCGGCCTGGACATCGCTGGAAGTGCATTTGTTATGCAGACAGACTGGGAATCCGATTCGAGATGACCACTCGGCCGTTTGGCAGGCATGGGAGACATTCGAACGGCGATTGACAGTTCAGCACTGGCAGCTGAATCATTCTTTGTTCGGCCTTGATCGACGTGCGCGATGATGTGCTGGCAGGTTTGACGGTTTTGGGTGGTCCGTGCATGGAATAACTTGTGCATGCAGTAAGCCAGGGAGCTGTATCTTCCTCTGCGTGGTCGCCATGACAAGCAGCTTACGGAGAATGACAGCTCAACGCAGGCAGTGGCTTGAGACTCGATGCCGTATCCATACTCTTACTTCCTTGACAGTCTGGAGTTTAGTGCAGACTTCCAATTGGTTGACTTTTGCCTTAAGGATCTACAGGAACTTGGTTTCGTACAGTTTCCTTGACTTCAGCGAGGTGATGGACAAACTAGCTGATATCGGCTAGCCGTTCTTGTGACTGGATTAGTTTCTGGTAGTAGCCATCTACATTCTAGCCACAAAACGCCTATTAGAAGCCGTGTGTAGGTTAATTATCCCTCAAGCAGATGTTCTTAGATGCCACTGTACAAGAAGAATTCACCTTGCTCTCATGACTGGCGGTGTCTAGCTGGCTCAAAGTAAAAGCTTCTGGTAGGTCGGTCTACTGTCTTCATCTAAAATCCCTAACAAATTCATTTGCCTGTTCATTTCCAGAGAATAATCATCAATCTAGCCATAAGTTCATTCGCCCAGAAACACACTTCAGGCTCAATATAGGGACGGCCCTGCAATCTTCTTTATGAAACATTGTTGCCTAATCCCCAATGACACCATCTATCGCTAATGACTTCGCATCCCAATTAGGTGGCGCCAGAATGACCAATTTCACGACTGTCATTTACAATTTGAATAATTGCCGGTGGACGCCGCCGCCAGGATTTCGTTGCCCCTCCTCTCAGTCCGTTCGCATGGCACGTGTCGTCGGCACTCTCTCCCTCTGTGTTTGCGTGCCCATTAGAAGCCATACTCAGGCACACCGTGCCCACGAGACGCAGTCGTCCTCGCCGTCGACGATGGAGCGCATGTGCAACATCTTCAACAGAGAGTGCGTGTCATTCTAAATGTCTGTCAATTTGTATCGCAACTAGTCGAGCATAATGTTCACAGTCCTAGTGCGAGGCAATGCATCAAGGATGTGCATCCATCTGTGCGGCTCTCCGCGGCGTAGACGAACCCTCAGCAGAGGCTAGCGCGCCTAAACGCTTGCGAATCGAGGCAAAGGAAAAAATACAGCGACGAGGTCTAGGCAAATGGTTCTGCCTTGTAGCTCGCGGGTAATTATTCACTGACACCGTCATCTGCGGTCTGGAGGGGGAAATGATAAACCTGAACATTGTCGATAATTTGTTAACCCTTTTTCGTTAGCGGATTGATTTTATTGTTGGCCGCCGCTCGGTGCGGATGTGTAGCCGAGAGGACGACGTGCGCCGTATATTCATCTTGTATGTGACGGTGGAGGAGGACGTGTCACTTGAATCAAACTGCGGATTCGGTGTGGAGTCTTTGAAGTTATCTCTGTGCAGCGCGGTGCATTTAAACCGAATTCCAGATCTTCTGTGGGAGATTGCCGCGTGTTCCGGCGAGAATCGGCGCGCACTGTGTGACGACAGTGAGTTATGATGACATGCTGGCGATTGGACAGCTCTTATACCTTCGATTCTTTGTGGAGAAAATGATGGACGACCGCGATGAGACATCACAGGTGTATGAGTGATTGGCGACGTTTGGTTGTCTTTCTCATGACCCCGCAGAGGCGCTTTCCAGATCGAAATCACACTTTCCAACTTATTTTTCCGTCCGGCCACCCTCGATCCACCAATGGACCAGCTCTCAGTGAAGTCAAGTCTGAAATCATCGATTTGTTCCACTCCGTCGCACTGAGTCTCGGAGCGGAGAATACTGTCGCTCCGCTTAGCGTCCAATCGACAACGACGCTCGATGTCTCATAATTCGAAGCTATTATCATGGAAAATAATTTGCATTTCATCACGGTTGCACGTGTTTTTGTTGCCAAACCGCAGCGCGCACCGCTGCAGCAGACCCGCTGACAGAAAACAAAAGAGTTGGTTAGCGAACTCGAAATAATGCATTCTACTCGTACACTCACACAAACTGAGGCGAGGGCTGGCGCGGCAACTTGGTCCCAATTTGTCAACTGTCAACTGTCTGAAATGAAAATGAATTCTATGCCGGGAAACCTACAATTTGTGCAGCATGCAGCGTGCAACGTGGAGCCAGAGCACGCCCTTCCCTCCAAACAAAAGCATCCACATTCACTCTCCTCCCGGGAGAGTGCGACGACCATCCTCCTCTGCGTGCCCTGAGCCGCGAATTATAATTTAATAATTCTGTTTGATTATGATGAAGATGACTTCTTCAGCTTTGGCGTTGAAGTTGTGTGCGTCTGTGCGCACGGAGGCCTTCGCATTTGCCTTTGCCCTGCACGCCTGCCGTGGTGTCCTTCTTTGTTCCGTCTCTCCCGGTGCCTGCTTAGCGTTTTGACATATTGGTGCGGGTAATATCCAATCATCATATTTGAATTGCAAATCGTATTACAAGGCAGCCGGGGGACGGGGCACTTCCCACAGTCGATGGCGGCGGCGTGTACGTACGTGGATCTCGGGGCATGATGAGTTCGAGTGCTCCATGGGATCCAGCGCGCTCTGACTGCGGCCGATCGGCGGATGGGTGCATTTATTTAGTACGCCTGCGAGGGAATATGATCGCGCCTTCGCATGGGATTACATTCAATTGCGGGCCGCATTTGTTTGGATTGAATTTGTGTCTCTATTTATTTTTGAATTTATTTTACGACGCGGCGGGACGGCTGTTTGCCTTGAGCTGAGCGCAGGAGCCGCAGCGATTGCAACTGTGTTTGCTATGCGGCTTTGTCTTGGGAATTGAGTTTGCTGTCACGTCGCGAAAGGGTTGGGGCATCTTCATTTTCGCTCTGCAAACTGAGTTCTGGTTGGCTGGGTGTTTGCAGAAGGGCCAGTGATTCGCAGGAACTTTGCATCGCGGACAAACAGACGGCGAAAGCTGTGAAGTGGAAAGACAAACTGCGGAAACGTGCTGCAGATGTTAAGGGATTCTGAGAAAACTAATAGTTGGTGGAATTCTGCCACAAAGCCGAAGTCTGGCTTACAGTCGGAGGCACAAGGGAGGTTTAGAGAATTCGATAAGAGCAGAGCCGAGGGCAGATTCGATCAAGCATCTGTAGACAGGACTGGACAAGGATCGAAAGACAGATTTTAAGCAAAAATTCGGAAGTGATCCAGAAGAGAAGTACACCACACAAAAGTTTAGAACTTGGATCGGAAGCATAGCCGGAGGCAGAGTTGGACTCGCTAGTGAAGCCGAAATTGGAACTTAATCCAGTAATACAACCAGCGTGAGAGCCACAGCTAAGGACGGACTAATACCTCGAATCATGAGGAGGACGGACTAATACGCCGCATCAGGAGAAGAGCGCGAGACGGGGGTCCAGCTTGAACCTAAGACAGACTACCGAATCAGATTAGAAGCAGAGTCAGGACCAAATCAAGCGCACACATAATGACAAACTTAGAACTCCGTTCAGAAGATGTTGCAAAGCTAGAGTCGGAGACACTGAATGACGGCTTCAGGTAGGAGTCACACGAAGGCCCAGAATCCTGGTCAGAATTCACAGAACAGACCAAGAACTTCGGTCGGAAGCACAGCGACGGTCAGGGTTAAGTTTCTAGTGCCACTAACAAGCACACAGTCGGAGGCATAGCTGAAGACATTCTTCGACTCGGATTGAAAGGTAAGTCAAGACTAAAGTTGACCTTAGAATTGGAAACCGACTTAGAATTTGGATCAAAAGCATAGCTAGAGTCAGATCTGAAGACAGACATCAAACTGAAATCAGAAAGAGACCCACATGCTGGGATCAGAAGCGCAGAGTCAGAGTTGGAGCCAGCGGCAGCAGCAGATCAGAAGCCAGAGTCGAGATCACGACTGAAGGCAGATATTTGTTCAGAGAGGTGGACATCACGTCAGCTTCGCCAGCAAGATAGTACTTAATAGATTGCCTTGTCCTCCAGATAGACAAATGTAAGTTTCTTGAGTCCCAACGAACCCCCTGCAATCCCGCTTCCCACCTCCATCGCATCTGCCACAAGAAAAGATTCCATTTTCCAAGCTTATCACCTTTCGCATCACAGCTCGTGCATCTCGGTCATCCCAGCGTGCGCAGATCTATCTCCGACACCTCGCAGCGAATGCCTCCTTGCCGTCGAACACGATAATTAACACCCGGGACTATCCGCTGATTGATGCCATCGATTGCACGGCATTCCTCGGCACTGCACTCACAATAAATTCCGCGATTAAACGCGTCCACCACTGCGCGCCGCAAATGAGGATCTGCTTAAGTAAAATTTATTGCATCCACGATCACTGCTGACCCCCAGTGATCCTTTAATAGATCCCTAGCCCTGTGCGCGGACGTCGACGTACCTTGTCCTCGGACATGGGCACACCACATACGTGGTCGATTCGATTTGTAATTGCATCCAGCAGTGCAAGGGAGACGAGGATGCGCTGGAGGATCCACCACGCAGGACGCAATGATAATCAACGTCGGATCGAATGGTTATCGCCCATCAAATCTTGGCTTCGGCCCGCCATCGTCTGCTCCTCATGTCGCCGAATGGTTGCCAGTGCCAGGAGAATCCCTGCGCGACGGCTGCGGCGACGGAGGTGTACCGGTGTTTGATCCCTCTAATGGCTGGCCGTGCTCTGTGAAATCGAAAAGTAGACATTCTGTCATGGTACGAGAGCTTGTCATCCATTTGTAAGCCCATCTCGAACGATGTCCGCGTGACAGGACCGCAGGGGGCGGCGTGTGGTGGCGGTGGCGGCGGACACAACGAATATGGAAATTGCGTAGCTGCAAAGCGCGCGTCCCTCAGAATCGAATTCCTTTCGCGGAGAGCCATCGGACGGACAAAAGTAATTACGCTGATGCTGCTGCATCAGGAATATGTCGTTGTCAATTGGACGCATCACCCTTGGAGCAGCGGCGTGCAATTGCCGTCCGCCGACGCTGGTTCGTCTCCTTGTGGTCGACGACGGTGACTTACAGGAATACAAGCGAATAGATGACTCCTATGCGAGGGCAACAGCAAGCGATGACCTCGCGGCTATTGTCTGATTAGGTGTGTGCGCCGCTTGCACTTCTGTGTGCTGTACTGTGCAATGGATGGCGGAGGACTGCTGCTGCGTGGGGACCAATGGCCGCTCGCGCTCGTTCGGGTCAGGCGAGGGCGGGTGGCGACGACGGGACACGGACATATTTTAGGAATGAATCTTGGACTTACATGGCAGGCCATTAATTTCGATGTGAATTGAGTCGTCGTCGTCGTAGTTGGAGTCGTTGGTGAGGGCTATGAGTTGTGCTGGGTTGCCAGAGGGCTATCGACATGGAGGCCGGTTGGTTGGTGGCGGTGGTGGTGATGCAACGACCGATCGTGTTGGTGATCGATGACGCATGAGGGTTGTACATTGGATTTGTTGATCATTTGTGGAGTTCGTCGACACGAGGAGGGTTTGTGGTCTATGGGAGGTGATCTATGGGGTCGGCCTGTCTTAAGAAGGAAATGATGTGAAACGTGCTTGATATCACATGAAGGACTTGAGGGTTGAGAAGAAAAATGAAGACTCCTGATGGGATTAGGAGCTAGGTACTACCCGAAGGACACTTAACATCAACTTAAGCCCTTTTGGTAGAATTTTTTTTTAATACACAACTGACGTACATCACACTAGGAGGTTTCTCACTGGTGCTCTTGGACGGTTGTAGTCCATCAATGTGATGCAGACTTTCAACTTATTGTTGATCTGGCTGATTCGCTATAAGTTTGGGCGGTAGTGGTCTGCTTCTGTTGCATGAAATTCAGAAAATCCTCATGGCTGCCTTCGCAGCTGTTGACAACACTGTTGCGGATAACCATTTCCTTCACAGGACTGATTGCAAGATGTACTTACATCTTGTTGCGCACTAGGCTCTTTTTGTCGTGACACACCAAGCCGAGAGTTGGTTACTGAGTCCACGTTGTAGAAATCACTTTCTTGCATATCCTCGTCTTAGGATAGTCCTGTATCCATGAGGTAAGCCTTGTCATGGACATGAACAGGTGGGTCCAATTGGTCGCAGTAGATGGTAGAATTAAGCGTCTGGCCATATGGGAGCAGCTCATAATGGATGATTCCTTTCCAATCCCACACACAGCTAAACCTTCCAGGCCGTCAATCCCGGCTTGGCCACTGTTTGGGACGATTCACCGGCCTTTAACCACGACCGTTTTTGTTTGATATTGTCGTATGTGATCCATTTTTCGTCGCCAGTCACCATCCGCTTCAAAAATGGGTTGAGTTTGTTCCGTTTCAGCAACATATTGCAGGAGTTGATTCGGTCCCGAAATCTTTTTTGCGTCAAATCATGCGGCAACCAAACATTAAGCTTTGTTTTTTGTATCCAGCCTTCTGCAGATGGTTTGAATTGGTTTGGTGACTAACTCCCATCTCCGGGGCGATGTCACGAGATGCCACATGCCGGTCTAACTCGATGATTTCCATGATTCGATCGGTGTTCGTCGTCACAGGTCTTCCGCCGGCTGGCTTATCTATGGTATCGTTTTCACCGGCTTCCTCCGGGGTTCGAAGTGATAGAGTACGAAGGAAAACTTTAAAATAGCGCGAATTTCGGCGTAAGTGAACTCCATGTTTATACGGCTATAACTGTTGAACGCAATATCCAAACTTATCATGCATATCATTCATTTTGTAGGCTATATCAAGACCTTTCAAATGATGTATAGTGTTGCCAGATACGAGCTCTGTAGCGGGAAAATTCAAAAGACAAAAAAGCGGAAGGGAGATATTTGACCTTATATTTGAGTAAAACAGTGAAAAACGTACACACTGTACAACGATGTGCTTACGATCGAGGAATCATTCTCCTTAATGTCATGGACAAGATCCTAACTACCATTTTGAGTGAACACCTTAAACTATTCGTCAAAGATGTAATAGGTCTTCTAATGTGTAGTTTCTGTCAAGGGAGATCCACCAGAGGTCAGATTTTCACACTGCGCTGGTCCTAGAAGAAACAAAAGAAGGACAACTTGACACCCACTACCTAGTTGTCGGTTTTAGGCGTACATAGGGACGAGCTACACTGTGCGATGCCTTACTTTTGGCAAGCCTATAAAACCCACCGATGGAGAACTCTCACGGCACTGAGACTTTAAATGGCAAAAAAAGGATTAAGACAAGGCGATGCTGTGGCATGTGAGTTTTCCAACATCCTTCAAGGAAACATCGTGCGAAACCCACAGGTTAATACCAGGCACAATCGTCCAAAGGCCGCAGCTGGCGAATTTTATTGACGGGATTAGATGAAGATAGGGTGACGTCAAAAGAGCGTTTACTGGGAACGAAAGCGGCTTAAAAGTGGTTGGTGGTAATGTGTGTTCGTATATGTATCATGCCTGCTATCCATGAAGGGTCTGAGCTTGAGCTATAGCTGCCCCTTATTCTTCACGATCCCGGGCACGATGTTCCCAGTTGTCAAGACCAAGCTCTCCAACATCCACAATCACTTGGTATCTATACCGGAGGTTCGGCTTCCTCTTTTTCTCGAATCCGGAGGCTGGAATTCGAAGACCCTATTAGCTGGAGCGTTGTTGTCCATTCGATGGGGCCGAGCCGCTGTAGTCGACGGATTTTTGCCCTTCGAGCTACATCCACATCTTGGTCACCACATAGAGTTCGCGGTTGTGTCTTCTCCTCCATTTGCCTTCCACGCAGACAGGACCATATAGTCGTCGCAGAATTTCTTTCGCAAAGGAATTAAGAATCTACTCTGTTGTTTTGCTTATCGTCCGGCACTCGGCTCCATATAAAAGTACGGGTAGGATAAGCGTCTGTCTTATTCTTTCGAGTTAGGAGTTTCGACTCTAGCTGTTTTGACGAACCAAAAAAGCACCGGTTGCCAAGGGTGATTCTGTGCCGAATCTCCACTAAGGCGTCGCTTGTGGGGTTCACTTTCTGCCCGAGGTAGACAAGCCCCTTCACTACCTCAAAGTTGATGCTGTAAATTCGACGGATCGATTAATTGTCGACAGCATTTCTTTTTATCCTCCTTCACTTTGGAGGTAAACCGGGGAAAAATATCCGCTATCATTGGCATCCTCGAGGCATTCAAAGGCTGGTTCGTCTGACTCAAGAGGTAATTGAGTAACTAAGCCCTTACTTGAAGGCAGAACCTGCTCCTGCGTAATTGCTTGATCATCCCTGACGTGGTCTATTGCGCAGAAAATTGAACATTATTAAAAGCGAAGGAGGAGCCAGTTGGACTTCAAGAGGAAAGTTCTACAATAAATTTTTGGTCCTTTTCCTATTGATAGGATCTGGAGAAGAAGACTTAACAAAGAACTGTATGGGGGAATGCACTTAGTAAAGCCTCTACAGAGTCAACGATGAAGATGGCAAGGTATTGATCGATTTGAACGATTTGACCGTTCCATTGAGACAATGCAAGAGAGGACAACCGCATCTGAGATGGCGCACACAAGTGGAGAAAGAAGTAAACGACTTCGAGTGTAAATTTGGCGTTTGCTGGCAAGAGATCGTGCTGGAGAGGCATGCATGACCTTTGGCGGATCAGGGATTAGAACACCCAATGGTAGCATCACTGGACTTGGTCTTCCCCACACCGACATCTTTAATAGTCGCAGAAATGAAGAGGATATAAAAAAGCATTTCCAGAGGAAGAAAATCCAACCTAAACATAGCGGTTATAAAAACCGAGCCACTTTACAATTGTCTTCTTTGCGCCATCACGTCTAGGACCAGTTGACCTTACTGAATATATGCACATTCCAAGCGCAGTTCTTAAAGTAAGCCCCTTCCGGACAGACGGCTTTGTTAGAAAAATTTGATGAAAGGCTTCTTCGCTTCACTTCTTACCTTCGCACATGCGTACCTATCCCTCACCTTCGACACTCCATCTGCACAAATAGCGACCTCCAAGTAAAGCCAAGTAAAGGCAAGTAAAGCCACCACCTCCGCCCGAACCCATTACGCGTCGCTTCGCTGACTCGTGCATCCACTCACTTGGTCATTCATTGCGGTTCGCGCCGCCGCCGCCTGACACACACTCAAGACCGCAATTTAAATATTTTTCACTTCTTCGCCGCATTCTATGGTTGGCTTCGATCGATGAACGCATGTTCGCGTACCACCGCCACCGCCACCGCCATCATCACCAATGCCGACACCACCACCACCGCCACCGCCACCCAGGCAGCTGAATGCCCGCTCCGCGGTATATGGACATTTCCGCGTGCAGGTTATACCACCCGTAAT
The DNA here is from genome assembly GCA_944738645.1 of Eristalinus sepulchralis. Taxonomy (NCBI): domain Eukaryota; kingdom Metazoa; phylum Arthropoda; class Insecta; order Diptera; family Syrphidae; genus Eristalinus; species Eristalinus sepulchralis. Next base: position 12,505,329 of record OX122885.1, on the reverse strand, counting down.
GCGTATCGCTGTTCCGCGTTTAGACGAAAAAAAAACCTCTCCCCCCTCCGAAACCATGCGAACATGGTCGGGTGGTGCCGTCAAAGAAGGTCTCCCGCGCCCGCAGCTGCCAAGGCATCGCTTGGACACTTTTCAGGAAGTGGCCGCTGCCCAGTTGGTTCGATTAACTTTTAAGAAAATTAATTACGGTAAATATTGAAAATTTTTTCCTTTTGTTGTTTTTTCTCACCACAAATTTCGTGGTTCATGAACGTGTGCACTGTGCCGTGGTGGGCCATTTGGGAAGGCGGACGTGCCACGAAAGATGAGTGGAGCGCTGGATGATGGCAATGGCAATGGTGATGATTTGTATGCCGGTGGCGAACTGTTTCGTCACTGCTAATGATGAGACATTACCAGTGGTCATCAGGTGGTCGAAGGAAGCGGTGGGAGCATTCAACGCGGATGTGAGTTGAATTGGAACAAGTGTTTCCGAAGAATCGATGATCGGTGTTGGCGCCTGGATACCTTTTTTTTTTTCTCGTCGGAGATTGGGTATCCTTGGGGGTGAACTTTACATTCTGAACACGTTTGCAAAGATGAGTTCTAGCACCATCTCACCATTTCCCGTCCGGGTTTATGGATCAACAGAGGCGACGATCGCGCGTGGAATGGTCCTCTCTTAAGGTAGATCAGTTGCGTTGTACTGATCCAATGGGCACGTAACTTCTGAAGGGGTATCGCTTTCTTGGAGCACTGATCTGACTGCTAATTGTTCTTGGTGAGATTTGCTTCATAGTCTCATTGTTTACGTCGTAAAAATTAATAGTCGCAGTTTGCTTGGAATTCTTGTTAAGCTGTGGAGATGAAATGCCATTCAGTGAAATGGTCAAGAATTAATAGACTTTACTCAACTGATCAGTGTTTGGGTCTTGAATTTGAAGTGATCTTACAGAACTAGGTAATGGTGCAGAGGATAACCTTTCAAAAGGTTGAGCCACCTGCAAGTTGCGGCTGATCTTGGAAGCGATTACCAATTTCATTGGAAAAGCATCAGCGTGTGTTTTAAACAACAACATTGTTTTCCTGCATTTTCGAAAATGTCAACATTTGGGGAAAGTTTCGATTTTCTGTTTTATTTAGAAAAAGTGCAGCTGCAGCCCATCGAAGCTTGAAGAAGCTTGTGGTAAATCATCCAGGGAGTGGTTTGGCCGCTTCAGTAGTAGTGATTTTAGCATCGAAGATATAGACGTCATGGCAAGCCCAAAAAGATCCGTGCCGAACCGGAAGCAATCTCGCATAATTGTTGGGAGTGATACATCAACGCCTAAAACCGTTCGTCAACAACCTAATAGCTCCTTATCAGTGTGGTTTCAAGCCAGGGAAGTTCACTATCGTCGGTTTCAAGGCCGCATATGACAGTGTGCATAGAGACGAGCTATACAGTGCCCTGTTTAGTCTTGGCTTTCCTACCAAACTCGTCAGATTGTGTAGGATGACGATGGAGAACTCTCGCTGCTCCGTCAAGGTCGGTAACGAACTCACAGAGACCTTCAATGTCAAAAAAGGTTTTCGACAAGGCGACGCACTGTCATGTGACTTTTTTAAGATCATCCTTGAGAAGGTCAACACCAGATGCTACGATATTCTAAAAGCCCGTCCAAATGCTAGCTTAGGCCGATGACATTGACGTACTTTGAGGAACACAGCGAGCCGTCAGAGCGTTTGCTGACATTGAAGCGGAAGTGGCTAAAATGGGTCTGGTGGTTAATGAGGGCAAAACGAAGTACATGCGTCTTGGACAGAGCGTCACACTAGGCAGCAGAAACTTCCAGGTAGCCAAGGACTTCGTCTACCTCCGCGGTAAATAGGGACAACAACACGAGTCCCGAAGTCAAACGCAGAATCACTCTTGCCATTCGCTTTTTCTTTGGGCTCAAGAGGCAATTGAGTAATAAAGCCCTCTCTCGAAGGACTAAGCTTGCTTTATTTAACAACTTGATCATCCCAATCCTACTCTATGGAAACCTGGACGTTACTAAAAGCGGATGAGGAAGCTGTTATTCTTTTTGAGAGAAAAGTTTTGCATGTGATTTTTGGTCCTGTTTGCTTTGATGGCATTTGGAGGAGAAGATTAAGCGACGAAGTCTATGGGCTGTACGACTAGCGACTTGCGCCTAGTCTTCGGATATAAAGCTTCAGATGGCTAGGCCATGTAGAGACATGGACACCACTGCTCCGGCCCGAAAAGTCTTCGAATCTGAGCCATTGGGAAAACGCAACAGAGGACGCCCAGGCTAAGGTGGCGCACACAAGTGGAGAACCTCAACCAACTTGGAGTGCGCAACTGACGAAAGATTCAGACTATTTCTCCTTTCGACTTCTAACTTTTTCCATGGATTGAAAACGATTTGTGGTGTCACCAGTTCGGGTCTTTTGAAGAAATCGAAGAATGGCTTAAAGTTTCGCTCGATGCCAAAGGGGACTAATTTTGTAGAGATGATATATATGGAAAAAAGTATTGGCTTTCAACACACAGTACTTCGAATGAATGAAGTTTTTACGTTTCTTTTAAATTAAACAATTTTTTGAACACAAAAACCGAATTAGTCTGTACTGTATTAGACGGCCTTCTAGATGACTGCTTTGAGAAAATTTCCAAGCCGAGTGTAGCATTCAAATTTGTCGACTGATGATCAACTACAGTGAAGTAGAAAAGTTATTCCTAACTAGTCATAGCTATGCTGGAATATCTATACTGTGGACTAACCCTAATTGATTGAGTGGCACTGCAGTCTACAAGGGATCAGGGCCGAGCTGCTATAACAACTACTGCTCTCTCAGGAGTTGAAGGGACATACAGTTTTTTGCCGACTTCGAATGGCGAGATTGGAGAAGCTTTGTTTGAGTGTACAACTCGAACGAGTTGGTGCTGTGAAAAAGTACGAGGTACTTCGTCCGGGAATCGAACCTAGATCTTCCGCGTGTGGGTCAACGCACTTACCCACTACGCCACGGCGACCAGGGCCAATTCTAGTGCATGATAAGTCACACCTTCGCGTCAAGCTTTTGGCCAGCTTAATTTGACATTTCATTTTTGGACAAATTCAACCATCGAGAGGTTCACAATTGAGATTTTTGAAGCCGTTCACGAAAAGGGGAGCATTTCGTACACTTCGTGATTTCGATTCGGTCACCATAATCGTCGTGTCGTTCACAATCGGCAGAATTGAAATTGAAAATGAGAATCTATATAATTTTTGAAAAGCCGATGCATCCATAAAGAGTGACGGTTTGAAGAGCTTTATGAGCTGGTGACGTTTTCGGTTCGTAATTCTTTGAAATTGTGGTCGGCCAAGCAGTTATTCTGTATGGTGTTAATTGACTTTTCGAAGCCAGAAATTGAAAGTATGGACCTGGACAATGTGTACTTTAAAGAGTATGGTCTCACTTGCCACACCAACGAAATAATGATTTTTTTGGCGCGAGATATTCCATGTCCGTGTTATCGTACATTGTGGCGATATTAATTGCCCTCCAAGATTGTATGGTTGGATACCGTTGAACTTCTTTTTGTACGTCAATTAGCCAAGAATAATTGAAGGATGAGCTAATTCGGCACATTAACGACATTGAATCTTAAATATGTTTAAGAGTCACTGAAAATATGGACCATCGGATAGAGGCTTGCCACCAAAGCCGTGGCTAGAATTTGACCGATATTTTGCATCACATAGAGCTGGAAAACATGATGTTTATTCCAGCTCTATTGAACTCACTTTTACAAAGAAGCTGAATGCTGATCTGGAAGAGATCAACAAGATGGGATCTGGTGGAGGAAATCATCAGAAGGTGTGCGGACAAACTTGACCCAGATATGAAGGTATTGTCGGATCCATTGGACCAACTAGAGATGACCACAACTTCAGCGGAGATTTTGATCACAGGATACTTCACAGTCAGTAATGGTGATGAGTATGATTTAATTAAAACATTTCGAGAGGTGCAGATACAACAGACGTTATTAGGAGTCAACTACAGTCTATAGAGGTATTTCGGACTACCACTGGATGATATTAACAAGGCACCAACAGTTAATGGCACAATATTCATACTCGGGCCATCAAAATTTCACAGTATTGAGTAAAGTGAGGATTGTCATATCCAGCAGCTGTATAGAAAACTGTCGTTCAAGCTATGCGCAAATAGGATGCTGAAACTGACACACACCGTATGGAAAGAACTGTGGACGCATAATACGTTCATGTTCATTACGCCAGAGGAGGCTGCAGTGTTCGTAATTTACTGCTCAACTCGAGAAGAAGTAATTTTAAACGACACTGGCATCATTCATTTGACCCCAGATCAAATTTGTACAATTAGAGGCAAAACTGTTCAAGGAAACAAGAGTAGTGATGCACTTTACAAAATGAATCGCTACTATTAACACGTCGGTATCAACTCATGCTCTAGTTTATTTTTCAAATGAAACCGTCATACCATTGAACAATGACCTTACGGAGATGTCCTTAATGAACCACCGAACGGCAGTTGACGTGCTTGACCGGTTGCATGAAGAAACTTGGATAAAAATAAAGAAACATCAGTATTGGACATATGGCGTCTGTACAATCGCCGCTTCAGTTTGTGTCATATTCTGTATATAAGCTGTTTTCCATAAGTGCTACCGATGTGCACAAGAGTCTAATGATATGAAGCTGGGACATATTAGGACTGCAACTCGCCAAAGTATTGCAAGCCGACGAAGTATTTCAAGTCGTCGGCTTAAGATCCACTGGAAAACAGAACCGGAAGAAGTAGTAACTCAGTGAACAACGATGCCGGAGGCGGCTATATGTTGACTTCATCAACAAAATTGACGCACTTGTTGCAAGATTGCAAGAAATTCAACGTTGCTTTTCCTCTTTCGGGTCATTCGCTTGGCGATCATATTTTTCATAGTTGCACTTTTACATTCATTGTGAAAACTTAAGCAAATCAAGCCTTTTCTTGTGAACCTAATGTGAGGCTGTATTAGACGTTTAAGCAAAAAAAATTCTAAATCATAGAACTTTTCATAAACTGTAGCCAGTCAATGTGGAAAGGTGAAAATAGTTTTCACGTCCCATCCAAAACCAGCACCATCGGTTGACAAACTATAACCGAAAACAGACAAACAGAAAATCGAAATGAATTGAATAAAGGAAATAATGATGGAACATTGCATCTCTGTTATGAAGGCACAACGAAACAATTCACAAGTCAGGACAGCAAAGACTCTTCAAAAACAGCACCAACCACAGTCAACCAACCACTGTACATCAACCATCAGACAGATTTCAAAAACGTTCAAATTCTTCAGAAAGAATAATACACAAGTAGGCTGTGTTATGTTGTTGACCATCAATACCCTGTGCATTTCGAACTCCTCTCATAGTTCCTTCCAGTGTTGTCTTTATGTGCTCGGGCAGAAGAAGTCTCTTCTAGAGAACAGTCTCTAGACCGATTTCTTTTAAGAATCTCAGCATGAGAGATGGTTCTTGTAATTGCATTTCTTCATCTTACAGCAGGTATTTACTGAGACGTGTCTGCCGTTTATAGGCAAGTGCTTCATAGGTTCCCGGAATTTGCGCCGAAAATATCTTAGGACTGCCAACAGAATCTACAGAGACCCTTATCAGTTAGTCTTAGCTTCCTCAGGTGCTCCCTTGGGCAACAGTGACTTCTTAGGAAGGTCGTTACGACAAGAATGCTCATCAATGTCCTTCGAGCCTTTTTGCATGTCTCATACCTTTAGCATTGCTCCTGATTTCTGCTGGATGCTTGTCTCTATTCTCATAAATTTAGCTTTGACTATGTAGTCGCCTACAGCGGGGGGTGGTCCGCGTGAAATGTTTATTAGTCTAGTTGTTCAATTGGATCGCCTTCACCAAAACTGCAAAATTTAAAACGTATGACCAAGGCACACTCAATCTTTCAAGTCTTTCCTGATCTGGAGTCGACATCCAACTGTCAAAGTATGTAAGTGGTCGGTTTTTGTTGAACCTCCGACATGATGAGGGAACAGCGCTCACACTCAATAAAACATGCCTCTCCAGCTAGCACGGTCTCTTGCCAGCAGCCTCCAATTGCGCACTCCAAGTTGTTTCAGGTTCTTCTCCCCTTGTGTGTGCCATCTCAACCTAAACCCTCCATTGTTCCAATTGCTCGGAGTCGAATACTTTTTGGTCTGCAGCAGTGGTGTCCACATGCTTGCCATCTTTAGCGTTGTATCCGAAGACACTGAGCCAGCCGCATGCCACCGTACAACCCATAATCTTCTCCCCCAGAGAAGCCAATACAGTATCATGTGCAAACTGCCTTAGCATCCACAATACAAACCAACCACCCAATGACCGACCTTGACACATCGGTTGGCGTGCAACGGAAACACACTGCCACCTATCGTCACGCCATCATTCCACCATCATTCCCATCATCAACCGCCGTCCATCGAACTAATGAAGGACTTCCTCCAGATCAGACCATTTATCCCTCGACAGGAGCCCCTCTTCAACGCTCCCATCACGACGCCCGGACAGCAAACACTCATCTAACAGCTTGTCTGCCATCATCTGCTGACGGACAACGCTTCAATTTCACAAATGCGCCTGACAAGTCCCTTATCCCGTCTGCCGGGACCTGCCGATTGACAGTGAACTGACGCGTCGCAATCAGCCCGTTCATGACAATGAGACGCAGCAGCGAAGCGCTGGCGAAAAATTCAAAAGGTAAACAACCTGCCGTTCGGTTTGTTTACAATCAGCCAGACCACGAAGAGTGCTAAGAGACGACGACGCCACCGCCAACGAAGAGCGTACGTCAACGTGTGCCTCCTTATTTTCGAACTTCGAACATGAAGAGAGTGGCGCGCACATCGAACTTATCCGTCGTCGAGCGTCGAACCGGAGAAACCAGAAACCAGTCTGTAGACACCGCGATCAGACTGCTGCAGCACAGCGGCACGGCGAACGCGGGTTAGTCTTCTTTTGTCGGTGCTTCACTTCAACTCGGCGTGTCGGTAGCAGCGAGTCGCCACAGCCACGGTCCAACTAACTTGTGCGTGCCTCCGATGAACGTTTCAGTTAGGCATGGCCCGTCAGCCGAGACGGTCGGCCTCAGTGCTGACGCGAAAGTCGCGAACGCGTTCCGTGCATTCACCAACGACACTCAGTATAAGTTCGCCGCGCTTCCTTCCACTAGTAACCTTGGCGTTGACGATCCTTGTGGGGATCAGCCGTGCGCAATCGAGTCTCGAAAGTGACCTCAGGACCGTACCCGTCGGGACGCCCAAATTTGGCGACCGGCTGCAGCCGCGCTACAGACACACCGCGCGTTTCAACAACAGTGCCAGTTCAGTGACAATTGTGACAAGTGCAAGCCCAAGCAGGGCCCCGGGCGGAGGCAATCGCCTTCCGCCCCTGGCCCCACCTGCTGTGCCAGAGGTGATCAGTGCGAGAGACAAGCATGATTTCGCGAACAGCCCTCGTCCGCAGGAGACAACGCGCCGCAACGACGTCAATGTCGACGAGCATCCGCTCCTGACGATTGACGACAACGACAACGACCTTGCAGAGGATCCGCTGCCACCCCCACCACCCGTGGAGATCCTGAACATCTCGAAGGCGGATCGCCTGATAGAAATGTCCACGGAGTTCTTCATCGTTCCCTCGTCGACAACGACGACTACTCAGCGACCAGCGACGACAACAGTCGACGTTAACAACCACCTGCAGCCGCGGCCGGTGCTGATACTGGCCCCGAAGAGCCCATCGCACAGCTCCGGCAACACCTCCTCGGGCACGGTGACCCCGCCGAGCGTGGTCAGCACGCACCTGCCCAACGGGCTGCGCAAGGAGCCTTGGGTTGTGCCGGTGCTGGTGCTGGCCTCCCTCACCATGATCATGATGGCGGCCTTTGAGATATTCGTGCTCTTCAAAGCCTGGCGCACCTCGCCTTCGCGGCGACATCTATTTCTGGGACAAATGCTGCTGCTGGGGCTGTTTGCCTGCGCCGGACTGGGTGCGATCATCACCGCGCACCCGACAGTGCTCAGCTGCGGCGCGATACGCTTTGGGGCAGGCGTCGCCTACGCGCTAGTCTTTGCGGCGCTCCTTGTCAAGTGCGTGTTCCTCATTAGCCTCAACGGTGGTGTCTACCTGCCCGCCCCCTACCAGGGCCTGCTGCTGCTCTTCGCCGTCCTCATCCAAGTGGCCATTGGCACCCAGTGGCTGGTGACCCAGCCGCCGGATATCTACACGACTACAGTGCCACTTGGCGGGCTCGGGGGCGCTTCTAGTGCGGGCACTAGTCTCGCCAGCGGCGTCGGAAAGCTCTCTTCCATGCTGATCACATCGGGCGATATCACACGTCTGCAGAACGCTGGGGGCGTCAGCGTCGCCGCCACCGTCATGATACCACTTTGCAGGACGCAGTTCTCGGAGCTGCTGCTGTCCCTCATTTACATCGTCTTCCTGATCGTGTTCGTGGCGGTTCTCGCGATCAAATCGCGCGGCATTCGCGATAATTATCGGGAGTCGACGTACATTGGCCTGGCGATCGGCGGTGCGATACCGATTTGGCTCGGCTGGATGCTCTGCGGGCTGGCCGTGGCCGAGCGGCACAAGGATGCATGCATCGCATTCGGATTAGTGGCGACGTCGGCGACCGTCTTTCTGGTGATGTTCATGCCGAAGGGCCGCCAACTGGCCGCCATGGGCAAGGAGGGACTCTACGTGGAGGATCGCGAGGAGCAGTTCAGCTCGCTGAGCCGTGCCGGCTCCGGATACTCACCGTCATTCTTTCACTTCAAACCGATCAAGTACGGCGTGATGGGTCCAGTGCCGAACTCCACATCGAACACGGCGAACGGCAACAGCGCCAAGCACACGGCGACCATAAACGGAGGCGGTGGTAAGTACTCACGTTTCTTTCCTTTTTTCCATTTAATGATCCCCTCTCCCGACTCTCCCGAGTCCCGACGATCTCCTGGCGGCTGCAAGTCACACCTAGTCTGTCACGGATGACAGAAGTGAAAATATGGTCACAGTCGAGCCGCGATCAATCGACTTTCTGCGCACAGCGCGTGCACGCAATGGAAAGGTCGGAGTATTGTTTGCCGGTTCACCGACTGACAAGTACGTGCGCCGCACTTACTTTTACTCTTGCTGCGAGGCTGGCTTTATGGGGCCCGCTGCGCGCTCCGTAATGAAGTTACACAATTAGTGGAATTGTTTCGAGAGATTTCTTTTTTTTTTGTTTTCTTCTTCTGCTCTGCTTGCCGGTGAGGGTGGTGGGTGGGGGATGTCTCGGCTTGCTGGCTTGTGCAACCTCAAAACGAACGAGGAAGCTCGCTGATGGTGGCTGAGTTTGGAAGTGAAAATGACGCTTGGCGTAAGTGAGAGTGGGGGCTGTAAAGGATCTTAACAGAAATGAGTGTAGAGGAGTGAGAGAGAGAGAGAGCTGGAAGTTATTAGAAGGTAGCGGAAGCGTTTAACAGATTGGGGACTGGAACGTTTTTGTTAGCGTTTTTGTAATCAAGGCTTAAAGGACAAAGCGCAGTACGCCTTAAGGGTTCTATTATTCGAAGACGTCTTCTCATGAAAAGCTTAAAATCCCCACGAACATTCGATTCTCTCTGATAGGGAACCAAAAACAAAGGGCCTTAGTGTTTTGTTTTTTTTGGAAATTTGCTGATTTTCAGTTTTCTTATTGTCCGGTGCAAAAAATGGCGATAGTCAAGAAATTCCTACACTGCCACTTTATAACCAATGTTTCACTAAAGCATTGAGAGAATAACAAAAGGGAGTCTAGAGGGTGAACAAATTAAGTTACATCTTACAGTGTTGACTCAGTACTAGTATGTCTCCTATGTCCAGTCCGAAGGGATCGCTGGTGCTGTGAGAGTAATCCACAATCAAAAACTGCACTGAAACCTACATAATAAGGGTAACTAATTTTTTGGTTTCAAGTTGGTAGCACTGGCATTTAACAACCGTCAAACTCAGCTGTAAATTTTACATATCACAATATTAAGTAAATGTTGCCATTTGCAATAGCTGATCATTTAACGATGTTCAAAAATGTTTTACATTTAAAAGAACTTACAACAAGATTGATGTTTCCAATGTAGGCACCTTCTGCGCACTACGCGATGGTTAAGGTCGCCATAATCGACCAACTACGTAAGCAGTCGGTAAAATTGCGAAGGAAGAAGAAATAGAGAATGGAAGGCATTTGTTTCCAACAAGACCGAGCAACAAGCCACACGACACGACCAATTATGGCTTTAGTCGCATAAATTCACGTTTAGCGAACTCCAAGTGGCCACCAAGATGCAGTTTGACACCGTTTGGTTTTTTTTTGTTAAGCTGCACAACAGACTGTGTTTCCGCACAGAGTCCTCGAATTTTTGATGCATTTAAAACCAACATCACTCAAGTTGTGTTTACAATATAGGCAAGACAACTTGAGTTGATGTTGGTGTTCGCCGTGGTGCAGTGGGTAAGAGCGTCGATCCATACGCAGAAGGTGCATGTTCGGTTCCCGGACGGTACATCTCGCTTTTTTTCACGGCACCTATTCTTTCGATTTGCTGACAACACTCAAAGAAAGCTTCTCACATCACGCTGTTCGAAGACGGCAGAAAACTGTAGGTCCCTTCTACTCGTGAGAAGGGTAGCACGAACTGAGAACAGTAGCACACACAACACAGGTAGTTTTTGTAGAAGCTAGGCCCTGGTCCATTACGACTCAATTATTTATTATTATTATCACTCAAGTTGTGGCCGAGATACTGCCCGAAATGTTCGAAGAAGTAACCTTAAATTCATGAAGGAATCGCAAAAGAGGTTGTCGTTTAAACGCTACCGTTTCTCACTCATAATGCCAAAGTTCAGGCTTTGAAAAGAATGACAATTTTTATCAAAAATGTAACGCTCTGTGTCATGAATTAAGCTCTACTTTCGAGCCAGAAAATGAATAAGCACAAATATGCAGACAATTTTATGTCAAACTACTTGGAATACTAGCTCCATATGTCTCATCCATAAAACAGCCGATCCTACTTTATGTAAGAAGTATCGAGGTATCTCCCTGTTGAATGTCACCTATAAGATCCTGTCCAGCATACTATGTGAACGTAAACAGCCGTTTTTTTACACTAAGGCAAATCCTGGAAGAGACCAGCGAGTTTCAAATCGATACATACCACGTTTTTAAGGCCACATAGACAGCATTCACTGTAAAGATATTTTGACGCGATGGCAGCGTTCAGCATCCCGGGAAAATTGATCCGGTTGTGTCACACAACACAAACGCGATGCACAGTGCATCCTACCCGTACGCTTATACGAAGGCGAGTGCTGGACGATTAGCAAAGCAGCAGAGCAGATTCTTGGTTTCTTTGAAAGAAAAATTCTGCGACCAATACGAGTATATGGTTGTGTCTGCGAGGAAGGCGAATGGAGGAAAAGACACAACCCCGAACTTTATCAAGATGTGGATGTAGTTCGAAAGGCTACAGTGGCTTGGCCACATCGGGCTAATGAACAACAACGCACCAGCTAATAGGTTCTTCGAATCCCAGCCTCCAGGCTGGAGAAAAAGAGGAAACCCGAACCTCCGGTATAGAAGTCAAGTGATTGCGGATGTTGGAGAGCTTGGTCTTGACAACTGGAAGCAGCGTGCCCGGGAACGTCAAGAATGAAAGGCAGCTATAGCTAGGGCTCAGACCCTTCATGGGTCGCAGGCCTTATACAGACACATGTTACCACCAACCACGCTTAAGCCGCTTTCGTTCCCAGCAAACGCCCTTTTGACGGCTCCCTATCTTCGTTCATTCCCGTCAATAACATTCGACACCTGCTGAAAGGATCCTGGATGGGGATAGTTATGCCGAACTATAGTCGAAGAGTGTTCCTCAGTCTTATAACTCCCTACGGGACCTTTATAAACTTAATTTGATCTCCTTCCTTTCAAGTCCTTGGACGTGCTTTAAGTTGTTCCAACATGCGAGTGAAAGGGTGTCAGCCTCAGTTGATTCACTATCAACAGTCTCCGCGTATGCCGTATGATTTGAATTGGTTTTCTGTTGGAATATATAACGACCCAGCACTGGCATTCAAATCAGATTTTGATGATGGTTTCAATATTTCCAATGCCACTGGCCCTCATACAACTTCACAGCATAACGTGACCACCTCACGTTTTACAGTAGGTATTGGGGTGCTGGGGGTACATCGCTTGTCACACTTCTCTCCAGACCTTATGCCCCCCGTATCCTCTAATCATCCCGGCCTTGCTTTACGTCGCGGACTATAGGGCATAATAAAAAGCTGATGAGGAAGTCCTAAGAGGTTTTGAGACAAAAGTTCTGCGTGGGATGGTTTGTCCTTCGAATCCTCTTCTCCCATCTGGAAGAGAAGAATCAACGATAAACAATATGGGCTGCAAGGCGGCATGCGCCTGGTTAAACGTCTTCGAATACAATGCTTAAGATGTAGGGCGGATATTACTGCTCCGCCCCCAAAAGTCTACGAATCCGAGCCATTGGGACAACGCAGCAGATGACGGCCTAGGTTGAGATGACGCACCCAAGTGGAGAAGGACCTCAACCAACTTGGAGTGCGAAACTGGAGGCAGCTGGGTTAGGCGCAGGTCTACCCCAGACCCAGAAGAAGGAGTAGCTTCTAAGTTAGCAGATGAGACACTTAAAAGGTACCTGCTTGTTTTTCTTCTCTCCAGAGTTGGATTTTCCAAATTTCATGCAGTACTCTGCTGAAAATGTCAAAGAATTGAATGGTTCTGAAAGGCTCAGAAATTCATCTTTTCTTTCCTTGTTCTAATTGGCGCCATTCTGACTATTCTGATATTTCCGTGACAGGGGTTGACGTTATGATTTTGCTGCTGTATAGAAGCAAACAATGTTCTCTGTCATTTCAATAAGATCCGCTCGCCAATTTCAACTACTTACCTCATGCCATGAATTCTCAACCAATCCCTCTGCCATTTCACAACGCATAGTTGCCAAATTTCACGCCATGCCCATCTCAAAGACATTACGCAACATTTCACCAGCCCCCAGCAGACATTCAGTCTCCCCGACTCGCCTTGACTGTCAAAACAAACGACGGTACGCACACAGCCTCCTAATGACCGGCACTTAAGGCCCTCGCTGCTCCACTTCCTCTTCTGCGGTGAAAATTATCACCGCGCCGCCATGGCCGCCGCCGTAGAAAGCTTCACACAAAAAGCATACAAATTCCGATAAAAAAAAAAAAAGAAATACCCAAACAGCCTTCCTAATGGCGAGTGGAAATGCAAATAAAAATGCAAGACCCCCGACGAGTGGGGCGCGAGTGTATGTACGATCTTCCGGAGTTACATTGAACCCGCCTATCGCTGTACGCCTGCTCCGCGGCGGCGAGGCGGACGCGGCACAGCGCATACCGACTTATTGAGTTTAAATTCTGCGCTGGCATTACTTAATGAGTAATTACCATGTTGCAGACTTGGTGCACTCGTAATGCCGTGCTTTTGTGCCCCTCAAGGCGTACCATTAATCAGATGCGCACGTCCCCGTCCCCACTCCCGTGGCCGCGTGCGTGCGAGAAGGAAGCGAATAGCAGTTTTTTCTTGACTTCTTTTCGCTGCCACGTTCGTCTCCTCCGCCCAACCGCCGACTGCTTGTATTTTGTCTTGTTGTTGTTCTGATTCTTGGACGCGCGGCGGTGTCTTCGTCTCTTTTTTTGCGCCAACAAAACCACTGACATAAAAATCATGTTCAAGAAAGTTGCACACAGCATGTGAAGTTTGCCTGTGTAACGGTGTAGCAAAGCGTGGCAGGTAGAACCTAATAGCACAGCATCGCAACGGGCCAGCAACGTCCCTGCCAGGGAGCACAGCGCCGAGTTGTTCTACTCTCGTTTTCTGCTGTTAATTAGACAATCAGTTAAGCTTTCACTGCGTAAAGGCTGCCTTCAAGACATCGCACCAGCGCCGTCAGTGCTGCGTGCCTTTGTCGCGCTGTGGCTTTGGGACGAAGGTTAGGCGTCGTGCGCTGCCAAAAGTCGACGAGCGTACAAGGGCTTTGCGGCTGCTCACGAAATGAGGGGCATTATGACAGATCAACGATTGTTGAGTTGATTGGTGCCTGGGTACGGTTTCAAAATCACGCGCACACAAGTCGCGCTGCCGGCTCAGGAACTGCTTGCCGAGATCGATTAGTTCCACGAGGGAGATTCGAGTAATTCATGAACAGCACTTGAGCGGCCGACGAAGAAGGGCCTCCAGACATACATTTTTCCGTTTGTCATGACATCACAGTCGTTGGCAATAGATAAGCCATTGAGCGGCTGTGGCGGCGGGCAGTTAGATGTTGCCAATCGGATTGTGTGTTGGAAGCGTGTGACTCAATCAAATGGCGTTGTCAGGCGGCGGCACTGACACTGGGTGGTCGTTGCATAGACAATTGATGAGTTGAAGTTTCCAAATGTCAAGAGGAGAGTGCTTTCTGAATGACAGATGTTATTAATTGATCGACACGCTCACTTAGCGTGGGATTGGGTTTGAGTGTCAATTTTGGGAGGGAGGCCACAGGAAGTGAATTGACATTTTGACAGGTTTGGAGATGACGTTGATTAACGACTTGAAGCTGAAATTACACTGCTTCCGTTATTGTGTCAAAATGTCAAAAGCTTTTGAATGATTCTGGAAGACTCAGAAATTCGTCTTTTGTTTCCTTGTTATAATTGGCGGCATTTTGAGTATTTTTGACATTCGAGTGACATGAAGGGGTTGACGTTAGGGTTTTGTGAGATGTCAAGAGCAGCATGGATGTGTCGGGAAAGGTCAAGAAAAGGGGGAAGATGCGGAGAGTGATTCAGGAATCGGATGCAGATGTCTCTGAGCTACAAGATATGTATTTCCCTGCTGAACTTCAAAAACCATTAAAGCCACAAACTGGGATTAAACTGTTAGTAGGTGCCCTACGAAACAGAGAAAAAATAAGTCAGGTGTTGGGGACTTAATTTGAGAAGCTTCTGATGCTAAGTAGGATCTGTAAGCCTTCAAGACAAGGGGGATTTGTCGGTGACATGCTTTTAGTACAAGGTCGGTCCAAGAAGTGGCGCAACTATCGCAATTGAAATTCACTGTCGTGTAGCACACGTTCACTGTCGGCATTTTAACCGAATTGGACCCGTATTATTTTTGGGGAAGCGACTGTTCCTAGGCATTTTACAAAAATGGAAACATGAAAATGAAGCAGGCACTTGAGCTCTGCACGGCTGCTTCTTTGATGGTGACCGTCAAAACTTGTATACACGAGTTTCAGCACCGGCGGACTTTGATGAGCCACGCCGAGTTGCCCAAAAAACGTCTTCCACGAATGATAAAGTCCCAAAAATCCACACAACCGGCTAAAGATGAGCGTGGTCTCTGAGACAATGGGTGGCTCAAAAGATCGAGTGGGTAAAAGTCTAGCTAAACGCTTTCATTTCCTTAAGTGAACGTGATTCTCAACCGACAAATTCTTTCAGAAAATCAGGTCGCATTCATCAACCTTCACTTGAAAGGAATAACGCCCCGCACTTAAGACTTCAGAAATTTGCATCTTCATTCGACTCCACCCTCTGGAATGCGTTTGAAAAGCGATCTACTTTCTCCCACAGACAGTGCCCCACAATCGCTGTCCATCTACAGATCAATCCGCACTTCATCGTGCGCTGTCCAGGTCATCTCGTCAAAGTTTTCACCAAAAGTCAGTTCGGCCAACCTCGACCTCATTACCGGCCAATGGACAGCGTCACAGAATCTCCAGCTCAGCGCCGATGAGTTCTAGTTTGCCGTCTAATTACCACCCCGGGCTTCATTGATTAATCACTTTCGACACAATGATCCGAATCGGCGCACTAATGAAGCACGACAGAGTGTGTGCCCCCTCAGTGAAACTTTCCATCTTAATGACCAGCACGTCCTCATTTCACCTTCAGCAGTGCTGCAGAAAAAAAAAACAATCGCCTCCGAGTCTGAAAGCCCACATTCGTCCATTTGCCCATACACCCATCCAGCGGCGTCCGATGGCATCCCGTGCATGGTCGGAGTCCGCACGGAGACGGTCGTCTCCTTTGAATGAAAACGAAATCGAAACCAAAGCCGTGGCCACAGCCACCGCCGACGGTAACCGAACAGAAGCATAAATGCCTCTCGTGCACTTAACCTGCGCAGATTACACAACCGGGAGTCGTAATAGCCGCTGCCACGGAAATGGCCGAGTAATACGTTTCAGTTCGAGGCCGGCGTGGGGCAACCGGATCGGTGGGGGCCCGGGCTGCGGGCGGCGGGCGGCGGCAAACAACATAATCCTGCCGTGGCTTAATTAATAATCGCCTGGAAGTGGACCCGGGATCATGCTCCGCGTCCGGAGTGTGCTGCGCACTCACTTTATATCCAATAATTCAATTTCTCACTAATTCACGTGATCAGCCTTGAAATGGATGAGGCATTAGATGGCAGGCGCGCTCGCCCGGCTTCCATCCACACTCGGAGTTGTCGTCGTCGTGTGGCAACTCAATTGCGAGCAAGTGTGTGCCGGGTCTGGCAACCAGTTCGGGAGGCCGTTGCTGCTGCTGCTGGTCACTTGTTGGCTGACTGACTGGCTGAGGACGACTGTGTCTTCGTTGTCGTCGTCGCGGGGATAGTTTATTTTGCGATGCGCGATATTTATGAGGAGAGGCACTGAGCCCGCGACTGCGGATGGTAATGAGGAAATAACATGCTCTGTAACGAGCTGTAATGGTTGTAAGCGAGCGCAGATCCCCGGCTGGGGCTTGTTTTGGTTTTCGGTTTCGTTTTTCGGCATTTCGGCACAGAGTGCTGGTTGTCGTCCGCCTTTGGGACGAATTGACAACTGGGCGTGGGCACCATTGACGAGTGTGCGCCTTATGATTTCCGGGTGGCTTGATGTCAGCGCTGGGATTCAATTAGACACGGAAACGGTATCGCACTGCAGACGGAGGAGGATTAGCATGACTTGCTAATTTGGGCCAACGATTTGTGGTGGGACGCGATGTTGAGTTGGAATGATGTTGACAGTTTGAGAAGATGTTGACGGGGGGGAACAGATGGGTGGGCCTGGATTGATGATCGATTTGTTGATTGGAGAAGGGGCGAGAGGAAAGCTTTGAAACATTAAAGATTTAGACATGTGTACAGCAGTAGGAAGAATGACGAATCTATTTGTACAGGAATTGAGTACTAATTCCTGATTGAAGGGAAGGCATTTATTTTGGAGTGTAAATGACTTCTGGTGCGGCTATACGTATGTGAACGGTTTCTAGTTGAGTAAATAATTTTGAGTGTACTCTATACTTGCTAAGTAGTGCCAACTGCAAGACTACAAGATCACCGAAACTGCTGTAAACGTCGAACTGATGCAAACTATGAGGACTACAGTTACCCCAAGCTTGATCAAATCCTATTTTTTCTGGTGCCTTAAAGGCTCTCTACACCTACTGCAAGGTCAGTTGACTCCTTAGAACACAGAAACAAAATATGCTATGTCTTTATCACCCTCCCTATGTGTTAACAAACAAAAAGGTTCAAACGATTTGGTCAGCTTAATTACTCCCCGTTAAGAAATTAAATGTTTTGGCTCCTTGATAGAATTCTGATACATTTCCAAGCATCTTCCTTAAATGAAGGTCTGTTCCCGTAATTTTTGAGGGCATTTCTTCTTCTTCTACAGCCCGGGTTGGACCTGGCCTTAACCAATAAGCCCATTCAGCTCGCACGATTTTTTAACAACTTGCCTCCAATTTGACACTCCCAATGGGTTGAGGTTCTTTTTCACTCTTCTTTTTTTTTTTTGCAATTTGTGTTTATTTAATTCATTACTTACATGCTAGACAAAATTACTAGCTTAATTAGGTGAAACATATTCTTAGCCTATCTTACTGACCCTATGCAGGTACTCTAAGTTAATCTGATCTTAACCAAATATTAATCTGCCTTTCGGCGTCTGAATTTATTTATTTCTTATCTTAATATTAAAGTTAACTTACATTATCGACCACGAAAATTTAAAAAACTTGGCTAAAAGATCTCATTTTTTATTTTTAAAACTAACTTAATGTACCTCAAAATAACTTAACCTAACCTAAGAATATAATGTTTGTAAAGCTACATTAAACTATGTCCATAACGTAATATGGACGCGTGCACCAGGGCGTATGCATCATGTATATGCTTCACATATAGTGACTATACGCCGTGGCGCACCTTTTTTTTGGTTTTTCACTCTTGTACGCCATTGGTGCTTTAGGGTCCTTTATTGTGGTGCCCGACTGGTTAAGAGTCGAAGACTCTTCGGGCTGCAGCAGTGTTGTCTAGGTGCTCTACATGGCCAAGCCAAGTATAGGCTCACATCGCTGTACAGCCGGTACAGTTCGTGGTTGAATCTTCTTCTCTATGGCCTCTTTCCCAACAGGACAGGAATATAGTGGAGTCAAAAAGGCTGATTTTTTAGCTATTATCCTTTTGGCGACACTGGTTTAAACAGCTGATGCACGTTTCGTGTTTTGTTTCACTATCAAACATCTTCAGCGATCTTCACAAGCGAACAACGCTTGCAAATTATTGAATTTTATTATCAAAATGCGTGCTCTGTTAAGAAAGTTCATCGCGCGTGTTTAAAGTGTTCAGCGAGGAAGCTCATTTTTGGCTCAATGGGTACGTAAATAAGCAGAATTGTCGTTTTTGGAGTGAATATCAGCCAGAAGCATTGCAAGAGCTACCAATGCATCCAGAAAAAGTCACAGCTTGGTGCGGTTAATGGGCTGGTGGCATCATTGGACCGTACTTCTTAACGTAACTGTGAATGTTGAGCGCTACCGTGAGATGAAATCCACCTTTTTTTTGCCCAAAATGCAAGAGCTTGACTTGCATGACATGTGGTTTCAACAAGACGGTGCCATATGCTACACAGGACTTATTGAGAGGCGTGTTCGGTGAACATTTTATTTCACGTTCGGGACCGGTCAATTGGCCGCCTAGATCGCGCGATTTAACGCCCTTAGACTATTTTTTGTGGGGCTATGTTAAAGCTCATCTATATACAGACAAGTCCATTGGAAGACAACATTGAAGCATTTATTCGTGAGATACCGGCCGAAATGTTGGAAAGAGTATGCCAAAATTGGACTAAGCGGGTGGATCATTTGAGGCGCGTCAAGGGCGACATTTGAGATATAAAAAGATTTCATGCATTTTTCCTATAGCTTTTAAAAAATCACCCTTTATAATGTTGGTCCTTCTAGAGGGGGCTCTACTACTCAATCGCCTCTTGAGCTTAAAGGAACAGCAATTGGCAAGAGTTGGTCTGCTTTTTATCCTGGTTCTGATGTTGCTCGAACTGTTTTCACTTGGGAGCCGAGGTAGACGAAATTCTTCACCACTATCACTGCTCTGGTCGAGTGGTCGGTGTTGTATGTCCTTTCACTTCGTTTTGCTTGATGACAATGCACCTACACACTTAGCAAAACACTTGGCTGGAAGCTGCTACCCCACCTGCTGCATGCACCAAATTTGGCTCCTCCCGACAAACATCTCTGTAGATGATTTTTTTATTGGGCCGCACATCCTATGGGGATGTCGGAATTATTTGAATGGCACAAAAGTCCACAAGGAACCATGGCCGAGCTTCTACAACGACTACTCGTTCTGTGCGTTCTACTGTTCTCTCACGAGTAGAAGGGAGAAGCTTTCTTTGAGTGTTGTCAGCAACTCGAAAGTGGTGGTGCCGTGAAAAATGTGAGGTGTCCCGTCTGGGAATCGAACCTAGACTTGCTGCGTGGCAGTCGACTTACTTACCACTACGCCACGGTGCCACCCGATGCATTCACCAAATTTGACTCCTTCTGACAACCATGGGTGTGACATGAGTTTTTAGGACTCAAATTCTATAAGAAAATCGAAAATGAGGTGACAATTTGGTCTGCGGTTTTATTGGCGTGGAATCCACGAATCGCCTGCAAGATGGGAACAAATTTAAGCTAGCGCTGGCCAATTCTTTGAATAAAATGTTTTTTACTTTCCTCCACTTCCACTTCCAACAAAGTTTATTGTCACTAGGAAGACCTTAGTTTTGAACCCCAAAATGTCGACTGCGCATGATCCGAAAGATCTTCCAAACTCTAACAAATTTTAAAAAATATTTTGGGCCGCACAAAAACACTCCCATTACTTTCATGTATTGTTTGCCAACTTGTCCTCGAAGCTGATGTCAAAACGAAGTACGACGAGCTAGTCTACATCGTGAAGGTGTCTAGAACTTTGTTTGCGAAACTCAAACTATGCACATTCTAGACCCATTTACCAAATGTCAAATTTTTCTGACTTCTGAGCGGAAAAGAATTTGTACCGTTCTGTAAGGCAAATTCCCCCTGAAAAGAAACCAGAAGCTTTTGATCATCCCACAAATGATATGAGTCCCCTAGGGGGTAACCCAAATTCCTGTTGCCTCAACGTCATCCGCTCGCCAAATGGAACTGCCACGTTCTGACGCACAATTTCATACACTTGCACGCAGCCCCGAATTCGAAACAATTCATATCGATTCGTTTTGTTTTTAGTTTTCATCGATTTATCACTCGGGCTCCGAAAGTTCCGTGCTTTCTACAGCAGCGCCTATTGTTCTTCATTCCACGGGCAGACATCATCAATCATCCAGCCAAGAGTGCCAAAGAGAGGCAGAGTCTCTCCCAGCTCACACATTGTTCGCGTTCGAGGCTCATTTCATTTACAGCTATTGTTCGACGCGAAACCCAGAAACCAAATGAACCCATAACCTACTTCAATAGCATCGTTCTGGCCATCGCTCCGGCCATCATCGAACTCTGCTCTGACGGACGAACGGCAACGCCACAGCTCCGCCTGATGCAAGATCGAATGGGATTCATCGAATGGGATTTGAAATTCCAATCAAATCGCCCTCTCGGGTCATCCGTGCATTTGCATACGCGCGTCGCGAGAGATGAGTTACACAATGTAGACGGTTCCTCGGCCGGGCCCAGTGCCCACTCGAGCCGCGAATATTATGCGGGACTTTGACGTTAATTCATTAGAAGCCCCAAATGGCTTGTGATGCAAATTTCAGCCTCGATTTGACGACACAGCGTCGAACGCGATAAATTGTGAAAATCCGTTCACCCAATGGAGCAACGATGAGAGTGGCTTGTGGAGCGAGTTTGTTTTTTTCTTATTTTCTGTTTCACTGTCGTATCGGTTGGCGTTTTGTTGCTGGCGGGGGGTCAGCGACCTTGACTCTGGAGGGGTCTGTGTGACTTTTCAGAGTCTGTGGACATCTGGCAAATAGCGCGTCGCAATCAAAAGTGGACTCAGCTGCTTAAGTGATCCGCGAGGTCATTCACAAGATGGGCGCTGGCATTGCCGATGGTTTGCCGCATGGTTCGTCACTCAGACATTTGCTTGAATTTGCAAGGAATTCACAGAGATTTAGAGGAGGCCCTCGGGCTTCGCTTGGGAATTTCAGTCACAGTCACTGCCCTGTGTCCAGAGGCTGGCGCTAATGAGCCCTCCCACATTCCATCATGGGCACGTTAAACAAACATAAAACGCACGCAGGTAATTAAAGAGATTCTGCTTAACGACTCCCCCGGGAGACACCCTTGTGATCAGGTAGAGGTCGTAAAACGGAAGGCATTGGAGGCATCGTGAACGTCGTGGTCATCGTTATGCTGAGGAATGCATGATTTACGACCATAATTCTGATCAGCAGTCCATTGAGGACAGATTCGAGAGATGTGTCGTTAAGGTTTTACGAGCAAATCAATGCGTGTTCTTTCGGTTAGTCGACACGGAAACGGTTTACGCATTTTATGAGTGGATGGAGGGAGTTATCAATGATCTGGCAGTTGCCACTGTTTGACTAGATAAATCGAAGCCAATTAACTGCTGGTGGGATTGTCCACCACCACGTTCATTTGCAAGGAAGTCATCACGATGGTGGTTCGAGTGAAGAAGTTTTCAACAAGACGTGGGCGTAGAGGGAGTGACAAGCTTTGTGGGAGGGGTTGAACGCAACACGCAAGGGAATTTTTTGACATCTTATCAGTGATGTATATGGTGAAGAAGGGCTTCCTAGAAATAAAGCTTGGAATACGCAGTTGGTGAAGGACATTGGAATGTTATGTAAGCTTGGCTTGAGGGCATTGACCTTTACTTTGAAAGCACAGCTTTTTTTTTAACTTCACAAGGCTTGAAAACTTCTAATCTTGGCTGAAGGGCTAAACAGTCATATAAATTAGTCCTTCACCTGCTGATCGTGGAGTTTGGAGCAGATCTGGACTTAAGTGCCAGCATTTTCCTATATCCTGCTGTTTGAGATCTCTTTCCAGCTGAGGCGATGAACCTGATGGCATTCCAACTGCTCCGGGAAGCATCACATGATATCGAACGACATGCTGCCGCCACTGATAGAGACAGCATGGATGTGCTTCCCTGAAGAGACGAAGATCGTCAGACTTCCCAAGAGAGGAGACCTAATGAATTCGCGAAAACTGGAGGAGGATTTGCGTTGCAAAAATCATAGCGGAAATCGGTTTGGAATTCATTGCAGAATATCTGGAAGGACGACTCGAAGCCTAACAGTCAGGTTTCTGCACTGGATTCTTCTGTTTTGATCATATCGACGCCTTAACGTTCTTAATTGGACAGCGTAATGAATACAATCACCACATCATCTGCCGTTCGTCGACTTTGAGAAGGCTTTTGACAGGAGCAACTTTGTGTAGGAGGGGTATCCAGGACAAGCGCATTACACTTAGAAAGTCCACTTATGACGGATAGAATTGTCACGTCTTGCATGGAGAAAGATTGTCAGTCGATGTTTACAGTGGAGTCAGACGGGGCTGACAATACCACCAATTATGTTCTTTGCTGGTTGAAAGCGATGAACTGCGCGAATCTCTGAACTGGAAGCGGAGGAATTTGACGAACTCTGACATCTCATTTGAAACGCAGACATATGTATACTTACACTCTCATAGGAGCAAATGGCAGTAAAGATGGAAAGGGAAACAAAAATTGTGTGTCCGAAAAAAACTGAGGTGATCAGGCACGGAATCCAGTCATGCTTTCGCTTCTTAACAGCCAAAAGCGAGCAGTGTCTCTACTGAAGACAGAACCAAACAGGACGTCAACAGTCGTATTGGGAAGGCAAAGACTGCGTTCTGTTGTCGAACATTTGAAAGAATAACTCTCCAAGGTTAAAGATCAAGTTACGACTGTTTCGGTGAAGTGTGGAATGTTTACTTATAATCGGTTGTAGCACTTGGAAAAGACTCTTCGTGAATGTATGTCTTCGGAACATCCTAAAAGTTGTGTGGCCTAATCGTATTTGCTATGCAGAACTTTATAGGAGAACGGATCAGGAACCTATTGATTCTATGATTAGAAAGCGTAAATGGCAGTAACGACTCTACTCCAAGTCAACCAATGGAGTGGAACCTGCTCACAAAGAATTGTAGACGAAATAGACAGCAGAGGAGCAAATGGCGAAGAACAAACGAGGAGGAAACAGCGCGACTTGGAAAGAGTTGGAAGGTGCTGGTGCACACTTTTGACAACCGTACATGATGAAGCGTAGGGATGATCGATGCTCTATATCCCAAAGGGATCACCCATCCACGTGCTTGAGGACCTAGAAAATAGGAAGAAAGTGAGGGAGAGAGAGGGAGGGAGAGAAAGAAAGATGGTGAGAGAGAGAAAAAGAGAAAGGAGGAAGAAGTTATTCCACGCAATCGAAGAAATCTTTCCTGTCTGCCATACATTGCTCAAATATTCTTTAGTTGTGGTGCAGTCTAGAATCGGCATTTGCATAAATCCAGAATCCCATTCAAAGTGCTTTGTTTACTCAGTCGATTGATTGGTGTGAGCAGTACATAATCTAAACCAGGATCATCTTCGATAGC
The DNA here is from genome assembly GCA_944738645.1 of Eristalinus sepulchralis. Lineage (NCBI taxonomy): Eukaryota > Metazoa > Arthropoda > Insecta > Diptera > Syrphidae > Eristalinus > Eristalinus sepulchralis. The sequence continues at coordinate 12,481,321 of OX122885.1, read as the reverse complement.
GTTGTTCTTCCTGTTTGGATTTGAAGGCTTTTCGAACCGAAGTACTTGTCGTTTCACTCTATGTGACTTAGCCATCTTTGTAAAGGCATTCGAATTTGTTGAATCCAAGGTTGAGAGAAAGAAAGAGAAGTTATTTCCTACAGCTGGATATGTCGTTTTTGTCTATCCAACGTGGCTCATTTATCCTTTAGGGAATCATCACTCCGGTGACGCCATTGACTTCAGTCAATTGAAAAACAAATTAAAGCACCCCGTACAGCATCTAAGGCAAATTCTTCTTCGTCGGCGTTGTCCTTCCTTGTTAGAATCAAAAACTTTTCAAACTGAAGTGTCGGTACCCACTCGCTCTATATGACATAACACATCACTCAATAAGTCCCGAGACATACGGGGGCGCCACTAACAGAAAAAATATGTCCTGGGACTTTTTGAATGATCCATTAGACATCTGTGGCATGTAATTCGAATTCTTTGGACTAATTTGAGTTTATTGTACAAGGGGTTCGATGTGAAATCTTTTCTTTAAGCCCCTTCTGGACATCTGCTGCGATATCTACACATCTGACGAAGACATATCTTGTCTATGCTTCGACGTCATACAACCGAACATGGTGTATTAACGTCTAAAAGTAAGGCATTGCCTTCTTTGAGTCTCGGAACATTTCAGGGAAATGCTGATGAGAACTGGAGCCACTTCGCTGCTCAAGCACATTTTACCATACACGTCATAAGCCTCCACCAAACATCTTCTTTAGCTGGACACGACTAATAACTCCTTTGTCCCCTTTGTCTACTTATATCATTAATCTGAGCTCGCCCAAGTTTCAGTTCTCAGGTTTCGAATTGCAATGTCAAAGAGTTATCCGAAGAAAACTGGGCTTAGTGAATCTTCTAAAAAAACTTGCCTAGCAGACTTTATCAGAAAATTGGTGTCCCAAACTTTAATAAATGCATAAGCTTTACTTGGACTGTCCTTAGAACTTCAAAATTCCTATGAGTTCGCCAAAAGCTTGGCTTAAGTATTGTCCAAACCAACATTGTAACTTATATCACCGATTTGAAGCTGGGCTTAAAATATTTTACTTAGACCTACGCAGATGTCAGAAACTCCTTCATGTAAATTTCTCACCATCAAGCTGAGCTTACAGACAATAAATCAAACCTTAACAATGCCCGCTTCATTGCGTCAACTAACTGAAAGTCAAGACCTTTAAGCTTCTCGTCCAAAACACTGTGTCAGCCGGTCTGTAAGCTATTACAGACCATCTTTCATTCACTGCAAAGTCCATCACACAACGATGACAACACGCCGAAAGATTAATCGTCACAAATCAAGGGTCAGAGCACATGTTGCACAGCCAAGTGGCACAAGTTGCACGACCCCCAACTCACCTCGAACTTACAACGAAATGTCACATTTCTCAACTACTGTTACTGCACCTCGCTCTCGACTCTACATAATCACGTTGCGTTACCAAAAGTCTCGCTCTCAATCTCGATCTCAATCGCGCTCTCAGTGAGACCTCATAAAAATGTTCCCCCAAAGTCAAGGTGTCGCTTCGGCATGTTCATCGCCCCATTCATCGCCTCGCTGCACGAAAGCAAGTCTTTGACTCTCTCTCAGCAGCAGCAGCAGCAGCAGCAGCAGCCTGTGCTTTCAATACTCCACACCGGCGGCGGCGCGCCATCGCGGTCGTCATCGCCGCCGCCAACGGTTAACCAACCACGACGATGACGACAACATCTTTGACGATGATGATAGCAGCCGAGGGAGACCCCGGCCATGGACCACGGCTGCCATGGCTGGCAGCGGTGATCCCCCAGATAGCCTGCAGATCATGCCGATCGTGCACGGTCGTCGGCCACAGTCCGGGGGAACCTTGAATCTGAAGTGCGGCACCATTTGTGAAGTCAGACCCATAATATGGGGTCACTCCTTGCATAACTCGTGATGGATGCACTTGCGCCATGACGCGGTTAAATAATTCGAAATTAGTTTCGAGGCTTTTTCGGCATCGGGACGCGGCGTAATTAGACGGGCTTACGGTCCGCCGAAGTGGCTTTCCAAGAAATTGGATTTTCCCGGAATGGCCGTGCTGCTGTGGAGTGCATTTCATCGATTGTGAGAGACGTGCGAGTGCATAAGGGGGATTAAGAGGCTTAAGCCGCTTCGCTCTCCCACTCCATGGAAGTGGAGACAAGTCTTCATTTATTTTTGTGGATTATCTTGTAAGACAAATACGAAGGAGGGCAGGGAGGGGAGGCGCAATAGATGCCGACAGAGTGAGAGTCACTGGAGATGGCAACGCAGAGCGGAGTTGTAAGGCAATTGATTTGGCGTGGGACATAAGCTCCGGTCTTGAGGCATTCAGGGGGGATTTTCGGAATAATCCTGAACGTGAAGTCCTACTGTGAATCGAATTGAATGAGTGGATGGTGCTTTTGAGTTGAATACGTTCTCAGGGTGATTGGAAGGCAAGTGGAAATGGTTGGGATTCAGTGTGCACCATTGTGGGATAAGAAATTTCCATTTCAAAGCATCCATGTGGATGGAGAATGAGAGGGCCATAGGGATACATAGGGAAGGGTAATCGGGTTGAAGTTGGTTGTTCGTCAGAAGAATTGGCAAGTTTACTTTTAGGGGGCAGCTTTGCTTTACTTGTAACTTGCATCATTCGATTCAGTCTCTTTATCAACCATCCAAAGCCTGCTTGTTAATAGCCTTGTTAAAAGTTTGTTGCTTGCTAACAGCCAACAGTCTTAGGAACGGCCGTTTTCAGTCCTGAAGATCTAGTGGCGGCGATCGTTTGATTAATTTGCTGTAGGTGTAGTCCACGCGTTTGGCAGAGACAGTGTAGTTTACAGATCGCAAATTGTTAGTTCTACTTATCGAATTTTCTCTTCTCCCGCGTTGAGAGAAAATATGTGGCAGAATCTGGTTATCTGTCCCTTTTTTTTGCAATTTTTGTTTATTTGAATTCAGTTTCTTTTCTTACGTGCTAGACAAAATAACTTAAAGCTAGCTTAACTAAGTGAACAATGTTCTTACCCTAACTAACTGACCCTATGCGGGTACTCTAAGCTAATCTTATCTTAACTTTAATATGCCTTTCGGCGTCCGAACGGGTTATCTGTCCTGTCAATATGCTTGGTATCTACTACAAACACAGGCCTTCTACCTAGGTCGAGAGTGTTTAATTGGTTTCCATTCGAAAGATCAAGTTAAAAGGACATTTTGTTTGAGATGGCAAAGGTGAACGACATTGTACGTACTTTTTGTCCCTCTACTTTGTAGAAATTGTTCGCTTTCGCAAGTTCATCGACTGCAAGCGACCCGTAAAATACTTTTTACTTTAAGTGCAAATTTTCCATATCCTGCGATCACACTTAGGGTAGGAAAACAGATCTTACTTCTTGCACAGGCCCAACTAAGAGACCATTTGATGACAATCCATAGGTCGCTTCACTTAAAGGAAGCTTTGCTGGACATTATTGAAATGCCACCAAATTGAGCAAAATTAAGAACGTTGCACGGTTGAAAAAATGGGGATCTTGATATAAGACTTCTTCTAATATAAATGAAACCTTAACTGCGTAGCCTCTGTATTGTATGTGTGTCGTTTGGATAGGTAAAAGAATGTTCTACTTTTACTGAAACTTCCTGCGAGTAAGTTGAATCTGTCCCATAAAGTGGTCCTGAAAAAAATGTTCAGACCATTCCATCACATCTGTCGTTGACAACAAATTATGGGGATTGGAGAATAGATCACATTTCCACCCACTTTACGGTCCTTCAAGATCCCACATAAAACCACAAACTCATTATCTTAATTAACAAGGAATGTATCTGCTCACGGGGAGAGAAGGATTTGGGGGAGTCGAAGCATTGCCTTCGGCGAAATTAACCTTCAGAACCGAAACAATGCAATGCGTTGATTGTATGCTGACTGGGACTTGAAGTTTTGACTGAAAATGTATGTTTCTAGAGGCTTTTGGCTTCTACCGAATCTGATTTGGTAAGGAAAACCGCAGTTTCGTGCAAAGGCCTTTACCGTCCAACAGCAAGGCTGCAAATGAATGAATTCCAATCTCATCGTCCGAATCAAAGTGCAAGACATACTTTGCTGATTCCGGTGATTTAACGGAGGTACCCATGCTCTCCATACCGGTAATCTGTACCTTGAGACGAATTTTTGCAGCAAAGTGATTTTCGTTTAAGAGTTGTGTATGTCAGTTAGTGGAGAAATCTATGATCACATCACATACACGATTTGAGCGGGGTCTTCTGGATAGCATGTCAACTGAACACCAAGATCGTGCAACTTTCTCTCAAAAGATGACTTTCTGGATTATCATTTATAATCGCAGGATAAAGGAGAGGCAGATCTTGGCACATGCGCAGACGTTTTAAGTGAATACCCACCATCTTCAGGGACTCTCAGGCCCCTTTTTATAGTGATCATAGAGAGGTGGTATACAGCGCATTACCTACTTTTGACATTCTTGTCGGTCTTTGCAGAAGGACGGCGAAGAATGTCCGTTGCTCCTTCAACGACCATTTATGTCCAAACAGGATTTAAACAAGACAATGCACTAACCTGAGAAGATTGTGCAGAACACCAGGGCAACGAGCTTCCACAAATGAGTCACTCCTCGCATATGCCGATGACTTAATCATCAACGAAAGAACGCAGCGGGCTGTCAGTGAGGTGTTTGGAAGCATTGAAAAAGAAGTGGTTAAAATGTGTCGTGTGGTCAATGAGGCAAAGGCAAAGTATATGTTGTCTAAGAAAAATACCCATTAACACCGACGTCTTGTCCAAAGCAACACTATAGACAGCTAGAGCCTCGAATTCATGAAAGACATTGTCCACCTAGGCTTCGAAGCAAACGCAGGCAATGACACCAATAGCTGTTGGGCTTGGAAGGCCACTGAAGAATAAAGCCCTCTCTCAAGTTGTCAACACAGCCCACAAAGGACCAGTGTCTAGTTTCTGCATCAACTACTCGTTTTGTGGTTGCTATCATTCTCTGACGAGTCGAGACGACCTGCAGTGTTTTTTTGACTCCTTAAGACCAGATTTGAGAAGCTTTTCAAGGACAATGGATCCTCTTTGAATATTGTCAGCAACTCGAAAGAGCTGGTGCCGTGAAAAATGCTGAGTGTTCCGTCCGGGAATCGAACCAAAAACCTTTTGCTTGTGGGTCGACGTATATACGCAATACGCCACGGCGACCAAACGGCACCTTCATTAGACCGAAAAAATGAAATACATTATCGTTGGCCTAAAATTTTGAAAATTTCTTCAAGTGTTTTCAGCAACTAGAAAGAAGTGGCGCCGTTTAAATTGAAGGTGTTCAGTCTGGGAATCTCCTTCGCCTCCCCCGCCTTAGATGGCTAACTCCTGTAGAGCGTATGGATACAACTGCTTCGGCCCGAAAAGTCTTTGACTCCGACCGTAGGGGACACTGTTATGAAAGAAGACCACGACTGTGGCGCATATAGCAGGAAAGGGAGCTCAATCAAATGAAAGTGCTATACTTGAAGCTAAAAGATCGGATTAGATGGAAAAGCATGTCGGCCAAGGCTTAGATCCATCCCGAATTGTGGCGGAAGCCAAAGAAGATAATACATACTATTGCTTAAAATACAATGCCAATGGTGGCGAAAGGTGACTTCTTGGAACTCTAGCTAGACGAATGAGTCTAAAACTGTTGCTCTATTTCCAGTGTCAGTCTTTCTGTTTTCATTACATTTTGAATCTGTCTCAGCTCAGCTTAGCCTTATGAGCTTAAGCATTTAAGAATGCTTGGCTTAAAGCACAAAATGACAGTTTTCTTGCAACGTGCTGCATGTGACGTTCACGTCTCTTGAACCTGGCTTCGAGTGTACGTGTCTGATACTTAACTACGTAAAGAATGGAGCCATTAAATAAATTTGGGGTAAGAAGACCGCCTGGGCCTCTTTGCGAATATCAACTCCTAAGCTCAGACTGTAGTCGAAGCGAAGAATATTTTATGCACCACCGATTTAAAGCAGCTTAGGCTGTACAAATTTAAGAGCATTTCTTTGACTAGAGTATGAGGGTCAATTTCAGCTTTCCATAGGAGGTTTAAAGCCCGACTTAAGCTATACCCTCAATTTTTGGAGTCAAAATTTGTTAAATTTTGAAGCATATTGGACCCTTTTTCCGATCTGTGTTATCCTGAACTACGCTTAAGCTTTTGAACTCTAGCTTGTATGAAAATTAGCAGAGGAACTGGCTGAGATATTCAGTTTCAGTAAGCTTAGAAAGTCCGTCTTTGAAGCTCTACCAAAACTGATTTGTTACATCAAACCCCCTTGCGGCTCAAAGATCTTAAAGTCTGCCAATCTTTCAGTTTGAGTCCAAAAAATGATTTCCTCTCAAATTCCCCCTTCGTGTCGTTCACTATCGCCGTCCAATAAATTCCCCGTCAGAGTACCCCAGAAATCATGGGAACAAAACAAATGAATTGTCACAAACTGTATGCCGGAAAAAAGATCGGGGACATAATCAATTCTCCGGCAATTCCCACGACTAACAAGTCGCTCCGCACTCCAGACACTCCTCGTCAATCGGCAGGAATTCCTCGTGCCGTCAACGAAAGTCGTCTTCGTTGTCGACAAACGACAGCAACTCGCCCGCTCTGATGAATGGCCTGTGAAGTTTGCACGGCAGCCCACATGAACGCAGCGCCTCCCCCTCTCTAGTCGCACACTCGAGGCGAGGCGCAGACAGCCGCAGAAAGCAGTCATGGGAGACTTAGAGTCGAATTCACAAACGTTTCTCGTGGCTGCTCGGATCAAATGCATAATTGGTGGCTGTGCACTCCACTCCGGAGCTAGAGAGAAGAACGAAGCCGCTGACGACGACGACGACGACGATGATGATGATGATGATGACGAAGAAAATGATGATCAGGAGGCGAAATGATACAGGAGAGCCTAACCTAATTGGGCACGCTTCAGGGTTTCATGCGAGCGATACACGAAGCGTGACCATAACAAGGTGATCAAAATTATTTTCCCTACCGCCCGTATATGGGCGGCGGGAGAGTCGGGCGCAGAGATTTCCAAAAACAGAAACGTTCTAACTGCCGGCGAGAGGCTGCAGTGTGTATTGCACACGACCGCAGCTAGGTGAATCTCGGAGCGTCCTAAGGGGACGCGCGCAGCGCGCACAGCCATCCGACGATGGAAACTCGCCCGTAGATGGCGAAACATGATTGCCTTCGAAACGAACTTCCTCGCGAGCTGATCTTTGACTCGCAATTGCGGGGGTAATCGCACGCCCGGCTGCGGCCCTATAAGCGCAACTGGGTGATTGCCTTAATGACGGCTGCTACCAATTTGGGCTCTAAGGGCAAATTGGGTTATTGGAACGAGATTTGTATCGGGCGCGTCATTAGCCCGACTTGGGGGATTGTGAGTTGATCTTTTGCCGTGAACTTGAAATGAACTCGGATGAGCGGTGGAGGGCTTGTGATGGAATTTTCGTTATACGGTGTACAGTTGGTTGACTATGATCTGGATCTGGTTTGAGTGATAGACCTGATGGTTGAACTCTGTGGGGGCATGCCTTCGACATCAACTTTGAGTGGGCCTTGGTTTCGAAGGGTGACCGAGTTTGCATCTAAGCCCAGGTCTTGCATCGGCTGTCGGCGGCCAGCTAAAACAATCAGGGACTTCTTTTGGTTGACTTTGCTGAGCTTGAGCGTACTGTGTCGTCTCAAGCTGAAACTCGACCTGCCTTCCAAAGGATAGAACTGTTTGTAATCAACTTCGGGGCGAATGCTGGAAGAATGAGGATTCTATTTTTTTCGATTTTGTGTTTGGGGATTCAAGATGTCCATGATGGAAAGTGTGGGCTGTCTTTAAAATTCTAACCCGTGCAGGGAACATTAACCAATTGTTTCTGCTACTGCGCTTAACAATGTGCATAAAGCAGTCTTCATAACAGACCAAAGCATCTAACACGCCTTAAGGTCACTCCAGCGAAGACTCAGTCATTGACGAAGGCGAGGAGCATACATTTCAACATATCGCCCGTAAGGAGAGGTGCCCCTTCACTCGAATAACATACTATTTATGATTATGCTGCAATTACTCTCTCTGTCTGAACAAAGTTAGTGCGAATCGGCTTAACTACTTCACATCAAGCTACAGCAGGAGAAATTCTCAAGGTAAAAGCAAGGAGTGTAACATTCATCTTCATCCATCAAACCACGAAAATTGATTTCAGCCTATTACCGAAGTCTCCACCCCTTGAGCACACTCTCTTGTGTGTGTCCGTCAGAAACAAGTGAAAGGACATATTCAGCGCAGCGGACATGATTTCGTCTTGAATAGGGTTGCCAAAATGCAGTTTTTATCACAATTTAACAATTTTTTGATGGTGAGAAACATGTCACATGACTTAAAAAAGACTTTGTCGACATATTACATAATTTTTTAAGACGGTCAGGGATGTCTTTAAAATACATTTTGTCCGTAAAAAAACCTTAGAGTTGCCCCTATATGTCGCATGCGTCCTTTTCACTATATCCAACAAAATTCCGGTACGGTGTACATAAAAAAGAAGATCTTAAAAACACAAACTTACACTTTAATGGCTTCGTTTCCGTCAGCAAAAAGAAAACTATTTATTGGGTCTGTAAATAAATCATGCGGTTTGCTTGGAGATGGCGTAACTTGTATTATTCCAGCGGTTTTTAAGCATTTATGAAATGGCTGCACCCAACGACTCTGCATGCTCTTGTGCTTGACCACAACCTTCATAGAGTAATGCTTCCAATTCTTCTTCTTCAAACGTGTTTGGCTGCCCAGAACGTTCATCGTCTTCCAAGTTAAAATCACTACTTTTCATAAAACAAATACAGAGAAACAGAGACAAAGTGAACCAAGAGCATGTGGCCCTTATCAGCGTTTTTTGTGAATTGTCGAGACAGCTAGGCTTTTCGAGATGGGATGAATGATACCTACAAATGAGCTCATCTTCATTTTTGTTCACGACACCGTCTTCTTTGTGAAATTTTCATTTAAGATCATTCGACAACGTGCTGCATTCCGTTGGGACTCACTACTGCTGCCCAGAAACTAGCAATGTTCGCTCAGCTAGCTCATGTGCACAATAAACTTCCACCAAAACACGATAACTTTCGGCAACAGTTTTCTTCTTATTAAAGTAATGAAGAAGACCTCCCCGTAAAAACAGTTTTTCAGGCACAAAGTTTGAAATGACGTACAATGACAGTAGCTTCCAATTGAATAAAAACAATGGAATAATACAAGTTACGCCATCTCTTATCAAACTGCACGAATTACGTCATAGACTCAATAAATATCATTGAACTGTAGGTTCCTTCCACTTGTGACAGAACTAGATCGCTTGGCTAGGTTTTGGGTTCTTGTGGACTATACCACCATCCTAGTTATTTATAAAATCCTTACTTTCATTGACTTAATTTCAAGTTTGCTCTGAAAAAATACAAACTTTTGTTCATTTCCTTCTTGTTTTGCTTTCTCGAAATTTGTCTGCAGTGGCAACACTGCCACTTCACAATTTCCTGTTGACTTATTTTGGGCAGATTACAGTGAAAACGGGATATTCGCCTGATTAGTATGATTCAGTGTGTATGGTTTAGTGCTAAGAGAGTATGTTCTACTCTCACTTTCAGCCGAATTCCAGTTCGATGACATTTACGACTCAAACTTGTAACTATGACCTCTAAACAGTGAAGGGCAAATGTAAACGCATTGCGCCAAGTAACGAATTGAAATTCAATTTGTTCTGGAGGTAATGACAACTTTAGGGAGCAAGCATTGAATTGGTTCCAATAAATGCAATTGCTGCAGATTGCTGGAACGCTACGCTTCTAAAGTGTGTCAAACTTGAGTCTTGATCGATTGCGCCTCGTTTTTCAGAATTTATTACAGTCACGCTGCAGTTGAGGACAAGTTCATGTAGAGTGACGTAGATGGATTGTTTTAGGTAGGAAATATTGGCAGTGACTCAAATCACTGGAACAAGTGGCTAGTTGTCAAATGGGAACAAAGAAATTAAGGCCATTATAGGAGCCTTGTAATTACATCTGAATCAAGTAATCTCAATGCAATGAAGCGAAGGAGATGTTTGATGCCCTTCTTGCTAAATTCCTTACAAAGCTGCTCACCTTTTTATCCTTCTGAAAAGGAACAGGACAGGAGAAGAGTGGTGAATACAATTGATTTCTTCCCCTTCCTTATAACTTCTTAAAGAGTTAAGAATGCCAAATATTGCAGCATAGATGTCAATGGAGCATTGTAAGAGGTGAGTCCTGCTGTTTACACTCAAGTCAGCGGATCATTTGAAATCTAGATTCGGCCTTGGAGTGGTGTATTTGATTGACCACAGCGATTGGTGTCAAAGGGAGCTTTCATTCTATCGCGATGAGACAGGTCGTATCATCAGTTTCGTCACCTTCTCTTATATTCTACTGTAGGCTGACATCTATATTTGGTGAATATTTAAGTATTTGCGCACTTTGTTAAGAAATAATCGGCACTAAAGTTATGCATTAGATTACAACCTGGCATTGATGATTGATTTGATTGTGACTTGATATGACTGTAGGATGCCCATCACCCCCATGATGCCAAAAATGTCCATCACGAATATCCTGGTTTTCAGAAAAATTGGATGACACTCTGGTCCTCCAGCTCTTTCAGAAACCACTCGTGAGGTGTACATTATTTTTCTCTTACCAATTGAGGGGACCTACAGTTTAATTCCGACCCCAAATGGCGTCCTTGGAGAACCTCTTCATAAGCGATTAGTATTCTTTAAGTATTGCCATCAGATTAATAGAAAATGTGTTTTTGTTGGAGGTTGGGAAACACTGCACTGGAGTGCTCAGACTTTAAAACTGGTCAATTGTACTACTTCGTTTACTGTAGTTTTCTGGTTTTGCGAAGAAAGACCAGAAGGCGCTTCTGTGATAAAGAGCTTAAGTTTTAAGCTCCCACTACATCAGCGCCAAACAGCCAACACCTGATACGAGCAGAGGTGGGACATTGACAGAGAAAGTACTCTAAGGTGTCTTCACCTTCTCCACTGGCATCGCAAAGGGTGTCTTCACTAAGCGTACTTAGGTGCTTAGCGAAAGTGAAGTGTCCCGTTTGTGCGCCGACAGGCTTTCCGCACTCTTTTCTGTCTAGAGATAACAGAAAAGCTGCGGATTTCTTTCTGACGTTCGGCAGCATGCACTTGGCCAGCCTGCATCCTGGAGAGTCATGCCATATCTGGTTGTGCTGTTGGAGCACCCAACCGTCGATGGAAGCCCTAACCAAGGAAGCGGATAGTCTCAAGGTGGGTAAGGGCCCTTTATAGGCTTTTGTCTAGCTAGATCATTGGCAATCTCATTTCCCGTAATCCCGTGATGTCCCGGGACCCAAAAAAGTCTTAGCGAATCCAGTCTGCCGACCAAATTAAGGGAGGACTTGCATTCCTCCACTATCTTGGAAATGATCAAAGGTCTTAAGCACAGTTTGGCTGTTGCTGCAGACTTCGCCCCTTCTACCTGTTCTTCACAATATAGTTGAAAGACCGATGCGAAATTACGCAAAGAGGTGTTAAGTCTGAAGTGTTCGTCTTCCACGAAACCCCAGAGTCAGATCCTTAGTCTTGGAGAAGCCCTTGAAAATCTGACTACATTCCCTTCCCGGCTCAGTTTCTGGCCAGAGCTAGTCTTGGACGCAGGGGAAGTCGACATTGTATAAACGACACAGATAGATCGTTGGTGACCCTGCATCAGTCGGCATGTCCACGAGACTTGTATTGTAGGAAATGCGATGCGCAAGATCATCAAAGCTCCAGTGCGAGTTGAACCAAAGACCATTCCGTTTAAGTCGGGAGATGACCTTGATTGTACAGCCCAAGATGTGAATGACAAGGGGGGGTGTGGAATTAGGAATGCATCAAGAGTAGAGCTAGGCGTGCTGTGGAAGCCTCTTGTACAAGATTGTAGACATTGTGCAAAAGAAAAAAATTCCAATCCAGGAATCGATGCCAGACCTATGACGTGTGATCTGAAACACTTACCCACTACACCACCGGCAGCTTGGTTTTACAGCCTTGAAAACGCTGGTGATTGAAAAGATTGGGTTTATGATTAGAATCTTTAAATAGACATTTAATCCTTACCCTCATTTCATCTAGGATTCATCCGTGAAAATGCAACTTAAGTTACTATGGAGACTATCTTTTCCAGCAAACATAAAGGGTGTGTTGGGAGAGAAGAATTTCTCAAAGATCAGTAGCAGGTGATTGATTGATATTATTGGGAAAAGAATCGACGGTTTTGAGGACAATCGGAAGTGCAATACGAATTTAAGTGTTGGGACTCTCTTTTCTCCCTGGTCATCCCCTTCGTATATCGAGTGATGGGATGTTAAGAATCATCTTCAGTATGACAGTGGAAGTGGTCCTATGATCCTGATCTTTGAATTCAATTAACAGCCTGTAGTACAGCCTGTAAGTTAAACCTCCAAGCCACAGTAAAATATAATCCATGATGACATAGTCTGCCCATCAAATTGAAAGCATGACGATGATCCCGTCGCAGAACGATGATAAGCCATTCATTTCGAAAAGTCATATTTCCTGTCGTGATGTTGAGACATGATCAGTTTCCCATTGATTACAGGTTAAGTTCTAAATGCTTGACTATGACACGGATGACTTCAACATCTGATACCTATTCGTGTTGGAAGAAGAGGAATCATCAGCTTGACGTGGCTGTTGACTGTGATTGTTGAAGAACCTTGGCGTGTTGGATTTCCACCAACTTACAAGCTGTGTATTTAATTTTAAACAATGTCTAGACAGAATTGTAATTTTGGTTATCAAGACAAAGAATTAAGTAAATTTTGTCAATTGACAGTGTTTGGGGCTGAATTTTGTACAACTTTTACACAAACTTCGATCCAGAGGGTCTATTCAGCAGGGAGCCGGCATATAACCGAAACCATTTTGATTTCTGAATAAATATTAGATGCAATTCCATTAGGTAGGTTTTCAACAATTTGTCAGTAGATGGCGTAATACGTCAGTTGATATTGATTCCATCTGGCAATACTATGAGTGATAGGTGATATCTTACGCTTCACTCTGTTAGAAAATCTTACTTAAATCTTTTTCCGTAAAATACTGATAACGATGAGTGAAAATTTGGAGCAGTTAAGAAACCGTTGCGTGCTGCTGAATAATTTTTTGAAGTTTATGAACGGTTACTACCATTTTCAATTTCACAAAACACTCAACACAATTTTGTTTGCTGTCAATTCAGATTGCGAAGTTATTTGTGGTCTGTCACCGCATAGTGACTACGATTGTTTGCATTTGATAATGTCGTCAATCAGTTTTTTATGGCTCTTAAGGAATCGCTCAATAAAGGATTCCAATTGATTAAGTTTTAGCGGAATTTCGACTGATGGTCGTTCGATTTTTGTGTTCATTTATGTTGCACTCAGCTTTTTAGTTAGGCTGCTCGCTTCCAAACTGTCACTCGGTTGATGTTCAGTACCACCGCTGCTTTCTGGTAGTTTTCGTGCCAGTTTTGCTTCATCAGTTGTTAAATTTCATCAACTATTTCAGTGACAGGTTCGGAACGGAATGAAATAATTCTAATTTTTTAATCGATTTTTTTATTTAAGTCTACCAATTCATTTCTTGCTTCCAGACAAACAATACCTTAGACCGTCACAGGTCCCATTCCCCAATCGAGCTGAGATTGCCCTACTGAATGGAAAAAGATCCTTGTACCTACGAGCGATGTCCGGGACCTTGTCCACAGTTCGGCGCACGACGTGGAAGATGATAGAACATCACTCCGAATCCTGTATCGGCTCTTTCGAATTTGAGCAGAGAAACGTTTAAGGCCGAACAGAACCGTTTAAATGAACCTTCTCGTGATACACTATGTTGGTGTAGTATGCCCCAAAGATCAGACTATTCAAACACAGCATAACACGTGCAATATATGTAACAGAGACCTCCTGGGTCCGTGGTTATCCTACAGCATTCTCACCGTGAACTACACAAATTTGTCGGCATACTTTTGAAGCGTTCGCAACATTTCTTAAGTTATATAACTTAAATTCAAATGAGTATAACTTTTAACGTGACAAACAAAGTGTACAGCTGTGTTTACAAAAAATTTTAGTTTGCATCTAGCCTTTCAAAAATGTGGTATTAAGACACAATCAGATTAGTGTGTTCAGAAACATGGACACCAAACATGGTGACCAATCTGAAAAATAAAAGTTTCTTTTGTACCAAATCTTTCTCGCTTTAAGATAAAAAAAATATATTTCCAGAAGTATTTTATCCTGCATGAAGTGGTTATAGTGACTTGAAAGCTTCCTCTATCCTTTCTCCCTCCACCACCCCCTTCATCCCATCCCCCACCACGCTTGTAAACATTTCATATTTACTCATTCGTTTTTTTTTTTTCAATTTTTTTTTTATATGTTTCACCCCATGGATATGTCCACCATCTTCATCATTCATACAACCACACCAATTCACACTCATTCACGAACACACACATCTCCAAATCCTGTACATACACATGGACACTGCAACACGACTCTCATGCAAACATTCCCCCGTCATGGTGTTGAAAACAAAAAAAAAAAAACAAAAATCATTTTATCTTCTTGCATTTTTTTGTTTTTGTTTGTAAAATTTTTGTAAAAAATATTTATTGATTTTTTGTTGTTGTATGGTGAATATATATGTACATTCATGTGTATACACAAAATAGATCGTGTGGCACTAGTAACGGCAGCACCTCCGAGCTATACACGTATGTATCATTACTTTCCAGCACACTTGTCGCACCCATTTTGTTTTTACCCACAACCCCCACCGCCACAACTATCTCCGCCACTTCCGCCGACCCTTAAGGCGTTGGGCAGTTCGATAACTTCGATGACACCAGCACACTTAGCACAAACTTTAAGGTATCCAGGTAAGGTTTGTATACACCAATGTAATACGCATTCTGTCTTTGCTTCATTTCACTCTATTCTACTCTCTAATTTTAATCTTCTTTCACATTCTGTGCATTTCATTGTGATTTAAAAATGGCTTTCAACTTACCTACGAGTGGGAAGGCTGGAGGTTATAACATGCGATGATTTTAGGGACACTTGGATGGCATTGGAATCAGTTTCCTTCTGTTGAACTGCATTTCGTGGTCTGCATAGAGTTGATTCAGCCTCTTAAGGACTTTTCACATCAGTCGTGAATTGCAACCACCAACTTTTTGAAAAATATGAATTTCAGGACTTACCAGTACAAACTTGCACCCACTATAAATAAAATCAAATAAAGTTCGGGTCTACAGTCCACAAGGGACGAGGGACTAGGTTCTTTAGCGATTACTCGTGTTGTACGTGTCATTGTTCTGTCACGAGTGGAAGGGATCAACAGTTTATTGCCGACTGCAAAAGACGAGATTTAGGATGCTTTCGCATGGCGATTGGTACTTTGTGATTTTTATCGGCCATTCGAATTTATGTTTTCATCGTTTTAAGCGTCATCGTTTCATCGTTCAAACGTCAGTAACAGACACGTTGTTAGACGCGACATTTTTATAAGCGACATTTGATAATCGCGTTATATGACACTTAAACTTGTCTTTGTTTGAACTCCGTATTCATCGTTACATGGCAAGTCGGTATAAGTCGGTGTGGTCCTTTCAATTCCATAAACAGAGTTTCTCCTTCTCACTTCAAATGCGCCTGTCAGAAGTTCCAACTGGTAGGGTTCATCCGACTTTCAGGAAGAGCTCATCCAACTGTCAGAAACAGCTCATTGGTTAATTTTTGTTGAAGACATCCATGCGTCAAATATTGCTGAGCGTAAAAGTCTGTTTAAAGAGAGCTGGCCCATGTACGAAAAATTCATAAATGTCCAAAGGTGTCCAGGATTTTGTCAATTCATCAATTTTTTTATCCCGATTCGTTGTAGAATTGAAAGCCACGTAAACGCCTTCTACAAACTGAAGAACTGTCTTAACGAAAGAATAACTCCTAACCATGTTAGAATTAATTCGCTTTTTTAGTTATTGGAACTTCATATAAGCTTTTAACTGGCGCTTGACCAAATGACGTATTCTTAAGTCAGAATTTGTGATTATTTCAATCTCATTTAGAACATTTCTTTTGATTGAGTTGTTCTAAATTTTGTTAAGCATTTGGTACGCTCCTCTGCTGAAGCCTATTACTATCGTCCTAAACATATCCTGTCTCTTAACAAATAAGTCGTAAATGTTTCAAATGCAATTATTGCGACAAGCTCTTAATTTAGTTCAATAGTTTAGACTTTTCGAATACTTGCTTATTCTGACATACCCGAGTCCTGCTCAGAATTCAAACAAGGCCAGTCTACGTTTCATTCATTCATGCCCAAAGTACCTTTAAATTTGGAAAATGGAAGTGTCTTCCGATATTGATTTCAAATTTTGACCTAAATTTTGACTAAACAAAGTTTGAAGAAAAGCAACTTTCGAAAATTGATCTTAATTCTCCCTCTGGAAGAAATCTTCTTAAGGATTTTTATTTACAACAGGCCTGACGGTAACTATTTAAAACAGCCCGAATAATAGGCATCTTACAAATCACAAGTTTCAAGTTGGTCTAAAAAATAGAAAACTCTTTTTTTGGCTTGAAGTTCTTAAGGCACCTTCATTAGACCGAAAAAATGAAATACATTCGTTGGCCTAAAATGTTGAAAATCTTCTCATTGGCCTAAAAATTCCTCAAAAGTTCTGAAAAATTATAGACAACATATGTAAAAGGTGGAAGGCATCTCTGTTGCACCAAGAAAATTAATAACACCTTTGTTGATTTAAAATGTCTTTGCGGGGACAAGAAATTGAAAACATCACTGTTGAACTGAGAAGTTGAAAACTTCTTGATTGGTCTTAAAAGTTTTAGAAATTTTAATCACCCGTAATCCCTGCTCTTCTTGCAGAAAACAAATTTAGCCCACTTGTAGTTTGTCAAACGCTTAAGGTAAGACCACTCATAGCTTTCTTATTTTTTCTTCTTCTGTCTGTTTTGAATTCTTTTATCTCCATTGCCTATTTGCGATTACAGCTTTAACTCAACTAAATTCTCAACAGTAAGCATTCTTCAATCTACCACCATTTGCTTTTAGTTCTCCCTCTTTAAATGCATACTGTCCCCACCTAGTAGTTCCTTGTTCCACCCCTATGCGACTTAACTCATGACATAACCTCAAAAAAAATACCAAGTCAGCACATAACGCAATAAAAGTAAACCTCATAACATAGAAAACTTTCTGCCGTGACTCACAAATATTAGTTTTCCAACAGAAACTCTAAGTCCGTCTCTCTCTCACTCTTTTGTCACACTTTCATTGCAGGCCTTTTTATACGACCCGATGAGACCAATTTATACACAACCCTGGAGCCCACTTTGAGCAGTAACCCGAACGTTTATTTCCAACGCAGTGGTGGCGTTCACCCCGGCATGATGTACTGAAGCTGTCCCGCGCCAGAGCCTTTGAAATCATCAGTTTTTCCAATAGATTAAGTCGAAACGAAAATGAAAAAGAAATCGATTGTGCGTCTTTGGATCCACCTTTCAGCGCTCCTAGGGAGCGCTTATTTAGCTTAGTGAAAGGAAGTGATGTGTAATGTAAGTGAAAGGAAAATATCATAAAACTCGTGTGGAATTGCAGGTTAGAAACGATAGTTTACCGTAAAAGACTTCTCTCATAGACTTAATTGATTTGTTCATAAAAATTAAGTTTAAGTTGCAAGGTGACCGTTAAGTGTTGCACTGAATTTCGATGTAAGCTGCAATCGAATGTTCTGTCAAACTACAAATGTGTCAGTGTTTTCTTTTTTAGGAGAAATAAAAATCATGAATTTGGAATATGTACTTTTAAGCTTGTAGTCTTAGGCCTAGTGTGTAAGGCTCTAGATTTATCGATTTTAAGTTGTAGTGTATATAGTCTTTGGTGTCCTTAAGAATTATCCATGTGAATGCTAGTAAAAGTAAAATAAAAGTGAAGAAAAGAAATCAAAGTTGTTGGTTTTTTTTTCTGGTTGACAGAAGACGACTTTTGACAGGTCAGAGGGTGGGATATTGTTTTCATGAATGTTAACGTTCCTGGTTTGCAGATTGAAAAGGTTGGTATGTCAACAGCAATTAACTGGAGGTATACAAAGTATGTATTCTTTCAAATTTGTTCTACAGCGTCCTATCTTTTATCGATCAAGCATTCTACTTGTAATTTCATGACATATAGCAAACGTGAAGTGAATTAGCATTGCATCATGCTACCGCGTTTTGGGGTAGAATTTTGGACAAGTTGGTTTGGTTTGGATTTTCACCGACAGATGGCGCCTGTGTCTAATTCTATAAGTTAATAATGCAGTGAACGAAATGCAATGCCTCATGCAACTTGTACTTCGACGAAGTAACACTTGATTCATATCACTGCGTTGGTAGAGTAACTACGTGTAGGTAAACAAACGACTTCCACAATCAAATATTCTCTCATTCTTAGACTTAAGCACTTCCAAATAAAAGCTTAACAGACCTATCCATTTGCATAGGAACTGTCAAAACGCAAGTGAATTCTTCGGAAAGTTAATTTAATTGCGTTTAGCGTGCGCATCGTTTACGGGAGAATACTTTGATTTTATTTTCCATTCAAATGAGTACAATGTATTGAACGCTTCCACAGCCACTGGGGAGCGAATCAGTCCTTGGTACTGTACGAACTAAATTACTTAACTAAATTACAGTCACCTCATTTTATATAAGACTTTACGTTATAAAGTTCATTGATTTGCAAAGGTAAAATTGGATATCAAGGCAACGGCAAAAAGGCCATCTTCGAATTCGATGTTCTGAGAAGGATAGGATTGTCACAGGTGCTGAGACATAGCTTCGGTATTTGAAAAGTCACGGACTGCCCTGGACAACATTCCACTGCAACCCTTCAAAGGTAAACGAACAAACAAGCAACTGTAAAAACGCAACCGTTAAATAACAGACAAACTGCATGTCGACAATTTTCTAAGATCACCAAGAACAGTATTGTAGGAAGCTTCTACGGAGCAGACCATATAGTATTCTCTTAAATCTTATTGACACCGACAGCCATTTCCAGCTCAACATCTTAACAGACAGGAAGTCAGGATTATACCGCTTACCAACATGTCATAGGAGCAATCCGGAAAGGAATCAAACACATAAGACCAATAGCATTCAAACAATCCGCGAACTAAAGCCACAAACTATCAACAAGGTCTCTGGGGTTTGAGCGTGAAAAAATTCCATACAGTGAAGGTAGCCGAGGGAGTCACTTTAATGTCAACTTTTAACA
Organism: Eristalinus sepulchralis; assembly: GCA_944738645.1. Taxonomy (NCBI): domain Eukaryota; kingdom Metazoa; phylum Arthropoda; class Insecta; order Diptera; family Syrphidae; genus Eristalinus; species Eristalinus sepulchralis. The sequence goes on along the minus strand of OX122885.1, from coordinate 12,461,888 downwards.
CATTTTTGACATCAGATGCCATCAGTTACGAACAGCGTCCTTATAAACAGGTCAGACAACAGTGGTCTATAAACACGTGCAGCGATGTTGAAATTCAACCCCAGTTTCCTGTCTTTCTAAGCACAAGTCTCAAGAATTTGGTCGTATCATGGATGAATTTAGTGTTTCCTATTAAAGAAGAAAAGTCTTCTTCCTGCGTTCATAGCATCAACGGTCAAGTCACTAATAGTCTATTTATTCAGTGCAGATGAACCGATGTTTACCAGAGAAAGGAAGAAAGAGAGAACGGGAGAATACGAAATGGAGAGAGATAATACGAGATAGAGAGAAACAATGACCCTTCCAGCTTCAAAATTCTTGGACAGATGTAACAAATCTACGTTTCAAAGTCTCTAAGCAGTAGAGATTGGACACCTCTTTGGAGAGAAATATTCTTCCTGTAAAGAAATCTAAGTTGTTAGTGACAGACCTCAGATAGACAGTGCTACATCGATATTGGAAGAGGCTACCAATGTTTCGGAAGTTAGTTGGGTATTATCCTAGTCCACATGTCTGCGAACAGGGGAGCATGGGCCTGTGCACACAGGCACTCAATCAGGAGAGATGTTAACACTATCCCTACCAGTGCACACGTCAATTTGGCATACAGCCTCTTCGTGGCGCTCCTGGATTGCCATCCCAACACCCGTTGTACATCAAACCACTGTGTACAGTAATCCTCCTCCGCCCGAGCGTTTTACATAATGGACCTGCTCAACCATTAGTAGGCACGGCGTGAGTTTAATACTTTCACCACATAAAAGAAAACGCGGTTCAGGGACAACCACATACCTCGGATACGGACTGACCTACTGTTGACGACCCCTGGAAACGAATAAAGGGCAAAGTTTTTCGCGATTGTAAGTGAAATGTGAGGTCCCTTCACAGACCATGTGCAGCCGTTGAACTTGCGGGGGCCCAAGCAGGCTACTAGGCGGACATCAACGCCATTCAGAAGGTGCAGATTGAGGAGCCTGGTAAAAGGAGGATGAGAAACTGCGTCATTTACTGCGGCAGCGATTGGTACACAGACCAACGGCAGTACAGCGTGTTTGGATGCAGATTCATTGTTCAAGACAGACTTAGGCAAAAAAAGAGGATTATGTACATAAGCGAGTGCCTTATAACAACTCGTAGCAGGGCTACCTTCGGCTAACATCAGCCTAATCTCACGGACTCAATGGTGTACACAACTGAAGAAGGGCCCCAGCGAACTTGGAGGCAGCTGGTTAAGGGTCGTTCCAGTTGAAGAGGCTTGTTGGTTGAGGCCACCCCGGACTGTACAGCCATTTAAAGAAGATGAGGAAGAATATGTCCGCTGATATACGTGACGATGGCAACGATTTGTTTTGATGAACATTTAACAGGATTTCGTAGTCAACGAGGTCTCCGAGTAATTTCGGAAGGACTTACGTTGGTTTAGAAATAGAGTACATGCTTCCTTCGAAACTAATCAGAAATTGTTTACCTTGCATCCATCTACGTGTTCGTGACATCCTTGAGTGTTCAAATTTCACCGGTCTGGGTGCAACCTTTTCGAAGTTGCATGTCTCCAATCATCACTAATTCGAGAAACATTTTGCTGCGTCAACTTCGAAGTGTGGACTTTTATTGATGCTGAATTCTGTTGGCTTGCTGGTACCTCCTAGGGAGCTCCAAGGACGAACATAATTCATTAACTTTATGTTTCCAGAGAGCATTTGATCTGCATATGCTGTCTTAAAGCCCTTCCCAATCAGCAGATCACGCTGACTAAAGGTGATCCGTCGCTTCATCCCCCTTCATCCAATATCACCAATTTTTCCCCAACAGACAAACAATTACACAATAAATCCCGCCCACCGCTTAAGCAATCCGCTACTGTCTCTATCTTCGAAATCCAATTCAATTCAATCCAATTAGCAGATCAGACCGCACAAACAGTCGTGGTCGTCCTCGGCCCGAGCACCAGTAGATGGGCTCGCAAATTATTATTTATCCACATGTTGACGAGATTCAGTCGACGACTTCGTCCTCGCAATGCAAATTATTTCGCCCAAGTGGGCAATCAGTCGGCAATGAGACTCCGATCGGAGTTCATTTTAGCGCTCAGAGCCATCGATTCGGTTTCGAGTTTCAACTGGTTCGCCCCGATTGGCGAGCCAGGGACTCATGATTGGTGTGTGGACGCACATGGGCTTTAATTGAGTTAAGTTGGTCTCTCTCTCATTAGGATTGCAGGAAAAATTTATAGAATCTCTGGGGCGGGATGTGGTGGGTCCCTGGGGAAATGCCCACAGGTGGGAATGAACGCAATTAAATCGGGAATGGCCGATGATGTAATAAACATAAACTGTTGTCGCCAAACCAGTTGAAGACGATTGAGAGGATGTGAAGGCAACTAGTTCCGCTGTTGTAAGAGAGATGCAACGGTTGGAGAAATGTTAATGAAAATATCGTGCGATGTCCAGTGATGAGGAAGATTTATATTTGGCAGTTGTAAGTGTGACCCCACGCAGAAACATCCCTTTGTGTGAAAGAGGCCAAGTGCAAGAACATTTGGAGTAATTCAGTTTCTTACCATCGGCTTCAACTTCTAAAATAAAGTATGAACATTCGATAACTGAATATTCTTGATTTGAAATGATTTTCGGAGTACTTTTAGAGGCCAATATTAGGAATTTTTAATACGAAATAGACACGCACATTTACTTCATGTACATTTTTAGCTTCAAATATTTTTCGGAGTAATTTCGGAGTCTGCTAGAAAGTGAAATTTTAAGGCTCAAATTGAATATATAAGTTCGTTGCACAGCATCAGACGCAGCATATTTCAGCAGTATATTTTTCGGAGTTAGAACATTTCACAACATTTTTCTGAATTTGCTAGAGAGTAAGCTTGTTGGGGTTTGAAATCAAAATTCCCGTTCTCCCTTCGTTACAATAGCTTTCGGAGTAATATCAGGACTTGCTCGTGAGTAAATCTTTTTCATGCACTTTAAGAAATTATTTTCGGAGTGATTTCGGAATGTTTTGATATAGAAACACAGTGAAGTGACAAGGTCTACGTCTAGGATGAAACGCAGCCTTCATAACGTTCATATATGAACTGAAAAAATATTCGGAGTAATTTCGGAATCTGAGTAAGGTAAAATTACCGTGTTCTGAATCACAATGAGATAGTGCCGGGACCCAACTTTCGGTGTAATAGATTGTAAAGCTTTTTCTGCTACCAGAAACTACACAGAGTCCACGTTTGCGGTTTAGAGTGTAGTTAAACGACTTTTCGGAATAATTTCGGATTACACAAAAAACTTAAATTTTAATTCGATATTCAAATTCAAGACTTGCCATATCCACATCCATCAAAATAAGCTTCGAAGTTATTTCGGAGTAATTTCGGAGTGCCCCTTAAAGCCAGTTTTACTCTCATACCCATCGCATTAATCAAACCTGTTCACGAAAACCCCCTTTCCCCATGACGTCGCCATCACAAAATAACATTATCTTCTCACAAACAGTTTCACAGTAATTTCGGAGTGTGCTCAAATGCGACACTTCCGCTCGCATCGACAGATCACTGCAATCAATCTCCGGTGCCGCTGTCATTATGTGACTCTAATCACCGCAATCGATTGCGATAATTGCAATTCTAACCAGATACAGACACAAAGATACACATCTGCGAATTCCACGAGTCGAAAGCGAATGCCACACCATTACACACCATTACCACGAATCAACTAAACACCAGTCGGGCAATAAAAAGCGACAAGCGACAAAGTGGCGCAGGAATAATGGGAAGATCCCCCAGCCCCGTGAACCGCCATCACCTGGCAGAGTAGTGCCGGTGCGAAGGACGACGACGACGTCATCAATTGTCCAACAGGGGGAGGATGTCGCAGGCGCAATGAGTGTGCGAGAGCCCAAGGAGGAGGCAATTTCAACGTGTCTGGAATAATGACACTTAATTATGTGTTGCTCTCCAGCGCAGGCAGGCAGGAACTGCGAGTCCACCTCCAGCCCCATCACCGTTGCAGCAGCAGGAGGAGCAGGGCGACTAAGTACCATACGTGATCCTTGTTTGCCATGTCCGATCGATAGACCACAAGAGCGCTCGAACGCTATACCGCCGCTGGTAGGCACGTCTGTCGACCGCCACTGCCGCACACTCGCAACAGTAACAGAGCCCCGGTGCGCTCCGGCAGGCGCTTGTAAATTCTCCAAGAAATTCCAGCGGCTGTACGCAGTGTAATGGGAGTATGTTACTGCGCGTCGTCGTCGCCGTCGTCGCCACTGATGAATGTTGTGTTGTGGGCCATTATGCGACAAGATCGAGGTGATCATGCCTCTGCCGCAATGCCCCTGTCGCTCCTGATGGGGATGTGGACTCGACTTAGCGCGAAGGTGTTGAGCTCGGCGCGCTCGTTCATCTCAAGTCCTTGCGAGAGAATGAAACTTAACGCGCACCCAACCACGGGCTCGGTGACGGGGGCGGCGAAGTGAGGAAATACCGGGGAGTGTGTGGAAAATGCGAAATGAAATTCTCGCGCTTAATTCAATTGGAACGTGCCTACGGACACGGGAGTGCCATTTGATGGAGTGTTGAGCGTTAGAGATTGAGTGCGAGAGTGGACCCTTTTGGAAGATGGAGAGGTGGCGATTATTCCTCTGTCAGCGGTGGAGAGAGAACGATGTTGATAGGATTAAGGGACTTACGTAAATGGACTTGAGGTCTGGGAAGGATGAAATTCATGCCAGTCATCATCGTTCTGATTATTCGTCACATAATTTCGTGACGCCTTTGAAATATTTCGATTTTGTGAAATAATTTGTGACGAATTTAAGTTTAATTCGAAGACTGCGGCGTAAAGTTGTGACGAGTTATTTTTGGTAAGCAATATTTTGAGGGATCATGAGATTTTGTGTCGTAACGTTGTGACGCTGTGCTCATTGGGACGTCATTCAGTATATTCGAACACTAATGATGTGTTTCCTTTTCGATTGTTGATGTCTTTGTATCGTCCTTTCAAAAGATTGCACACATTTTTATCGTAAGACAAGTGACGCTCCTTTTTTGCGTCACGTCACAAATAATTTACTGCTCGATGAAGGATAAGCTATTCTTTTGAGAACTAAGTGACGTGATCCTGTGGAATATAGAGTATAAGTAAGGAGTCCTCTTATTCCCAATTTCTTAGTAACGTTTACATATGATGCAACAACTTTGCGTCGTAACGCTATAATCACAAGTACCACAGGCATAACGCTTGAAATAAAACAGTTTTGCCTTTGCGTTGTCGTTATAAAGGTTGTGGAAACACTACGTTGCAGTAGAATATACTTCATTCGATTCTACGCGATCGTAACAATTTTATACCGTGACGATGTGACGTATCAAAGACTACCGCAGTCAATTTATGGAATTGCTTGCGAAATTGGGCTTTAAAGTTGTATGAACATAGATTCACCGTGATGCTGTGACAAACTAAAACTTAAAGGAAGGGATATTAATTTTGATCGTGAACAAATTTAATTTGCTTAAATCGTGACGTGACGTAACTTGCACTGACTTGGTTGCACTGATAATCACGGGACTTTCAACATGTTCTATCACCCGCGGGATTTAATAAAATATTTCTGAACTCTTTAAAGCTGGGTCCTTAGTTGCATACTGACGCTGAACATTGTGACAATATGACAACGAAAAACTTAAGATCAGTGTGACGACATGACCATAAATAACACTTCATCGTGAGATTTAAACATCCTGTCAGAAAATGCGGTAAATTTCGGAATCATATAGAGTGAAACGGCTCCTGTAGATATCGTTACGATACAATGTCGTGATGATGTGACGGCAGTAGGAAGTAGAACCCTGATTCTAAAACATTTTCCACTAAGGAGAGTTAAAGAGAGGGGTTTCAGCAGTTGAAAAATTGTAGTCGTGTTAGTCGTTATGCTGTGACGTTGAATTATTTCTGTCATGATGTCTAAACAGCTGTTTTTCATAAAGGATGAACATGTCTTGATGTTAAGCGCAATAAAGAAATTAGTTTCGTGACGCTGTGACGGTCAATTCCTGAATATTGTTTCATCAATCGTTTTGAACATTGTGACGCTGGGACGATGACATATAATGCCGTTTTGATGATTTTTGTTAACCAGCAATTCGGCTTCTGATAAGATTTGAAGGTGTAGAGACTTGTAATTCAATGACCGATTTCTGTTTGTGTCGTGACGCTATAATTTTGTGACGAAGTTGCATCGTAATTTGTAAGAATTAATCCAATCGAAACATGGACAAAAAATCTGTTTTAGTCATTTGAAAAACTTGGATTTGCTAAAAGTGACTGACGTGACGCAGTAACTATGTGACGGTGGATGGAATTGCTTTCATGATTTTAACATATGTTAAATTAAAAATCATAAAAGCATCATTAAGTTCAACATCTGTCGAAATTTAAGAGATCATTAAATCGTGACGCTGTGATGATGTGACGATCGTTTCAATAATTCCAGTATGCCTAATACAAATTTTAAACATCATCAAACTCTTGTTAAGATTATAGATTTCATTATTTCGTGACTCTGTGACAATATGCTTCCGTGGTGGTCCTCACTATCGTCACAGTTTCGTGATTGAACTCAACGTTAAGTGATGAATAGATCTCACCATTTAGAACTGAAATATCTACCTTTGCTTGCGCCTTGGCACAGTGCCGTGACGATCGTGACCGTGACTTCGCGTTTTGTGACCTGTCATCCTAGAAAATAAGCCGACTTCCTGCGTCTCTCATACCTTGAATACTTACGAAACAAAAAAAAAAACGTTGTGGCTGTGAACCACTTTCACGTGACGCAGTAATTTAGTTACGACGTCACGCATCGTTATTCGTAAGTGGTTTCATATTGAAACTGTGTGATTCTCTGTGACGCACTGTTGCTGTAACGAACTGTACTTATGTGCATGTTGAAAGTCGTCTCACAATAACTTGGACACACTATTTCGTCACGTTGTAAGACAGTCACATAGTCAGACAGTCACACAGTCACGAAGATCAGTTATGTGGAAGATCATTGAATGCGGATCCTAAGATCCCCTCTCAGACGAATTCACTAAATTGTGACAAATTTTGACTCCGTCACATCACACGTTTATGTGACGTTGTCTGACTTAAAGAGTTATTGGAACGACGCGTTACCCCATCGGTCGCAAATCATTTATTTTGCAAAAGTATTGTAAGTCCCCTTTGTCACGACGATTTTGCCCATCCATCTTCATGTATCCACGTTCTCCTACGTCCACGTTGCATTTACCTAGACCAAAGTAGTCGACATAGAGAATCTCCGATGGAAATCTTTTCACATTGCAAGTGACGTTGCCCAGTCGGCAAATCAGCAGGCATCCCCTGGTGTCATTGCACCTCCGACCATCGTGGACCAGGCACTTGAGTCCTTCTCTCACAACTCTTACGCGTCATCGGAAATAAACCACGTTCCGCGCAGAACTCATCTAATCTCTGCCCGTCTCTTCACCGCCCGTCGGTCGCTCGTCGTCAGCCCTCGGTCTATTTATAGGCTGCCGTCATAGATACTCCTTCCATCACTCACCCACGATGACGCAAATGCCTACACTCCGACTCCGACTGCGGCTGCATCGCGGGCCGCAGCTCCACTCTGGCGTCGTGTCTAGCTTCGTGCAGCAGCAACAACAATTTCTTAATCATAACACTGGTGGTACACATTTATTAAGAACGGATACCAGTAGCCCCGGAGTGGTCTCTCCACAATTGGACCATTCAGCCAGTCCACGGCATTCGGGAGAGGCAACGAAGAAAAAAGTGAAGTTAGATACTTGCCGCTGCCGCTGCTGCTGCTGCTGTCGTTGATGGCTGCTGGCTGTTAGCCGGTACCCAGTGGCTGCCACTCTGGATGCACGGAGTATCTAAGCGAAGGAAAATTGCGCAAAAATCGAAAGCACCTGGAAATACTAGTTCGCCACCTTCAGCACCACCGCCACCGCCAACACCATTGCCCCTTTCGGTAGAAGGGCAAGAAACCACGATTCCGCGACTCTATACACTTGGGTGCACTCCGGGCCGGCATTCTCGGATAAATAACTTCCACTTGGGCAAAGCATATCACATCCTATTACGGCATTGTCTGGAGAATTCCGCAATTTGTCAGCACGGCGATAATAATTACTGGCGCGCTGGTCAGTATGGCGAGGTAATTGGTGCGGATTGTGTCGTGTTCGATAGTTAGATGCGCCCAGATGGAAGGAAGCTAATTCCTCCTCAATATCCATTCGGGGTCGTTTTTGTAGTGCGCATGCGCCGTGTTACAATCGTTCTAATTCAACAGCTCAGCAGTGGTGGAGAGGCGGTCGTTGTGTTTTTTGCTGCTCAAGCTGGTGCCAAGGAAGTGGGACAACGTGTCGGAATTAGTCAGCTGAACAGCGAGTTTCGTTGAAGTGAAAAGGAGTTGGCGACTGGTGGTCACTGTGGAGGGGAATGCCGGGATGTGAAAAGGGCCTTCAGGCATGTGGGCTGTTGGGGAGAGGGTTTGACGCACCTATGCTTGGTTGGGTGTCGAGGCGTCAATGAGACAAAGTGTCAACACACAACGAATTTGCTTGACAGGTTGGCGTACGTCAATGGGAGGAATTTTTCCAGACACAATGCGGCCAAGAAATCAAGCGATAAGAGGTTTTGACATGTCCAGCGTGATGTGTCAACAAAATGAGGCCGAAGTGATCTAAGGTGGGTGTACGAAGAAAAGAGACTTTCGCATACTAATTGATGGATTTTGGAAATATTCTAGGGGTATGTAGGCGTCAATGGTGGGCATGAACCTGTGAATACGAGGCAACGTCGTTGATCGCACTTTCTCGTCCCTGCACAGGTCAAGTTGACATACAGCCTCCTTGTGGCGCCCCTGGATAGCCATCAAAACATCCATTGAGTGGTGAACCAATGTATGCAGTGAACCCCTCTGCCCGAGAACTTAATAATGGTCCTGGCCTACCAGTCTGTAGGTTGTGCATGAGGCTAACTCCCTCACCACACAAAAACCACCCCAGTTCAGAGACAACAACATGCCTCGGATATGGGCGGATCTAATGTTGAAGATCCCAGCGAACGTATAAAGGACAACGATTTTCGGTTCTGCACTAGGAATGTGAGGTCCCTTAACAGACCACGTGCAGCCGAAAAACTTGCGGAGGCCCTTGACTGCTACAAAGGAGATATTACCGCCAGGAAGTGCGGTGGGATGGGCCGGGCAAAAATCCCGCTGTAAGGCAGAACGTTCCACTCAATTTGAACGATAATAGGCAAGAATTCCGTCCCCACGACTTAGACGAGATCAAGATAGCAAGCCGAACAAAGCTGTTGAAGCGGATGGACTGTCGGCAGAACTGTTTAAAGCAGCTGGAGATGACCTGATTGGGCACATGCACCAGCACATATGTGAGACATGGTCGGAGGAGAGCATGCCCGATGAGTGAAATCTCAGCGTCGTCTGTCCGGTCCACAAGAAAGGAGACCCCTTCGACTGCGCCAACTATCGAGGGATTAGTCTTCTTGAGATCGCATATAAGATCTTCTCTGCCGTATTGTGTGAACACCTGAAGCCGTTCGTCAACAACCTGATAGGTCCTTATCAGTGTGGTTTCAGGCCAGGGAAGTGAACCATCGACGAAATCTTCACCCCACGGCAGACCCTGGAAAAGACCCAAGAAGTGCAAATCGACGCGCACCACCTATTTGTCGATCTTAAGGCAGTGTGCATAGAGACGAGTTGAACAGTGCCATGTCTAGTTTCGGCATTCCTACCAAACTCGTCAGATTGTGTAGGATAACAATGGAGAACTCTCGCTGCTCCGTCAAGGTCGGGAAGTCTTCAATCCCAAAAAAGGTTTTAGACAAGGCGACGCACTGTCATGTGACTTCTTTGACATCATCCTTAAGAAGATCGTGTGTAACTCACAAGTAAGCACTAGAGGCACGATCTTCCAAAAGTCAGTTCAATTGCTAGCTTACGCCGACGACGTTCACCTGATTGGACGAACACCGCGAGCCGTTTATGAGGCGTGTACTGGCATTGAAGCGGAAGCGGCTAAAATGGGTCTGGTGGTTAAATAGGGCAAAACGACGTTCATGCTGTTATCGAAGAAGGACGCACAACATCGACGTCTCGGGCAGAGCATCACAATAGGCAGCAGAAACCTCGAGGTAGTCAAGGACTTCGTTTACCTCGGCTCCGCGGTAAACAGGGACAATAACACCAGTACCGAAAACCTGGACGCTACTTAAAGCGGATGAGGAAGCCCTTAGTCTTTTCAAGAGAAAAGTTTTATGTGCGATTTTTGATCCTGCAGAAGAAGATTCAACGACGAACGAGCGAAAGATCGTGCCCGCTGGAGAGGCATGTTGGTTGAGGCCCAGGTCCACCACGGACTGTAGTGCCATTAAAAGGAGAAGATGTAGGCGCCAATATTCCTTCTCGTTTGTGGACAACTAGCTAGTTTAAGTATTTGGAAATTTCCTGCCGTGATATGTCAAGTTCGCAGGTCATCACTAGAGCAAACCAGTTGAGCAAACACAGCAAACCATGAACAAGGCAACTTCGTTAGTCATCGTGGCCTGTTGCTTGGAAATTGAGAAGGCTTTCTGCAAGGTCTAGATAAAGGAATACAGTTTTAAACTCAACTTAGTTAGATTTCTCTCTAATCTTATTCCAAACTGTCGCTGTATCCCCTCATCTGAAGTTTCTATGTGGAGATAGAAGTTATCAGTTCAACATGACGGGGTGTCCAAGCACTGAACCGATATTCTTAAACAGTTACTCCTCAGAGCAATCGCCATTATTCTCATCTGTCAACAGTTCTCTCTTTAACAGATGACTCGTGGACATACTCCACACCACCGTCATCACCGATCGCAGCACGGAAGATCGAAGAACAAATGGAAAAGTTGCACTTCTCCTGCCAAATGTGGGGCTCATGGATCAAAACTATCAAGTCGGTCCTCATGAGCCTGTGAAGACCTAGATGACAAGGCAACCGAAAAATACCGGAGCATGAAGGTAGCGCCATACAACGGAACACCACTAACAACACCGGTCAAGGCGAAGCATCTTCGGGTAAGCTTCCCTGAGGAGTCTAACTTGCACACGGCCATCGTGAGGTTCATCCGTTTCTTCGGAAGTATTTCCTGATGAGAAACGATCAACGGTTGGTTCTACCTAAATAAAGTTCGTAGGTCGGCATGTGTACGCATAAATGTCACACTCAAAACCACCCCACAAGTTAGATTGGCAACGACGCTCAACCCTTCAAACTTTGCTGCAAAATCAGCTTTCTCATATCTTTCAGCCGCAAGGGACTTTGAAGTACAACAGACTACTGAACCGGGTATGACTTGAGGAGACAAGCAGGTTTTGGAAAAGCCAGATTTCATAAATGGCACCCCCACAGCACCTGTCGTGTGGAAGACAGGCTACGGGAGCGAAAATCTTTTGGGAGGCACTGAGGATAATGGCTATCGACTAACTGACTACTCCAGTGTCTTTCAAACAGAAATCTTTGGCTAAACGAAAGCCGTGGAGAATGTGCAACAAATGGATCTTCCTGACATGGAAATCACCTTTTGTACAGACTGTCAAGAGGAACCCTGAAACCATTAAAAATCCCATCTCATTAATTTGAAGCCCTTGAAAGTCTGCATTAAGGCCGAAACTCCACAAAAATTATCCTCTAATGGGTTTCTGGACAATTCGACATTTATGGCCTTTATAGAAAAGACAGATAAGCTAGCATGGATTGGCTTGACTGACTGTGGCGTCTATCCTTCCAGAATCTCAGCCAAAAGGTTCACTGAACAACCATCTCTGTCTTAGCACACAGTGGCAGCGCTACAATGGCTGCTTCGTATCCCATTGCTTATAGCCTACCTACGAGGGACATTATGAAGGAAAATGCGAATTTAATTTAAATTGTTTTTATTTTTCAATATAATCTTCCCAAACATCAATGCATTTGTTACATCTCGAGATAGCTTTTTTAAACCCTCAAAAAATGAATTTCCTCTTTCTCTGCAAAATACCCATTTATTGCCAACTTGAGTTCTTCATCATCTGAAAATCTTTTTCCACGAAGGCATTGTTTTCAAATCCGGAAACAGGAAATAATCACTGGGGGCAAGGTCTGGACTATAGGGTGGGTGTTGGATTTCTTCGAAACCACCACTCGCGCAGCAGCCTTGGAGACTCGCGCTGTGTGAACAGAAGCGTTGTGATGAAGAAGCAACACACCCGTTGCGAGTTTACCCGTCTTTTCTTTTTCATTTAATAATAATTATTGAATGGCACTACAGCCCACAACTGACCGGGGCCTAGCATCTGTAACAACTACTCGTGTTCTTCACGAGTAGGAAGGGGCCTACAGTTTTTTGCCGACTCCGAACGGCGAGATTTGAGAAGCTTTCCATAGACAATTGATACTCTTTGAGTGTTGTCAGCAACTCGAAAGAGGTGGCGCCGTGAAAAAATGCAAAGTGTCCCGTCCGGGAATCGAACCCAGACTTTCTGCGCCGCGGTCGATGCACTTACCACTACCCCACGGCGACCACTTCTTCTTTTCATTTCCTCCCGAAAATTATGCAAAGTGGAAGCGTAGGATGTGGCGCTGATGGTTTCACCTTTTTTTTTGTACTCAATGAGCAAGATTCATTTTGAGTCCTTAAAAACTGTGGCCATAAGCTTCCCGGCAGACGGAGTGATTTCGAACTTCTTCGAGGGTCTGTTAATATTTTATGCCACTGCATTGACTCTTATTTGCTTTCACGGTCATAGTGGTGGACCCATGTTTCGTCCCCAGTAACAATCCATAACACCGTCCGCGTCCTCACTACACATCTCCAAAAGCTCTCTACAGCTTGCTATTCTCACTTTTTTTTGCGGCGCTGTGAGCATTCGTGGCACAAATCTTGCACTGGCCTTTGAAAGGTTAAGATGGTCATGAAGAATGGTGTGAATGGTACCAAGCTTGATGATCTCTGTCATCATTTTCACCTAGATTCGGGCATCCTCAGGAACAAGTTTTTCGACTTCTTTGATGCTTTCGCCCGTACAAGCAGTAGCCGGGGCGCCGGAGCGTGGGTCGTCTTTAACACTCCCTCTGCCTCTCTTGAAATCACTTGACCACTTTTGCACAGTGGATAATGAAGGTGTCACGTGCCCAGTCCCTTAGGAACGACGTCTCATTCATTTGAAAGCCAGGCAACATACCTTCACGAGCTCAGTGTACTGGGAAAAATTCGGATCTTACCTCAAAATTGTGGCGTATGCTTCCGTATCTGCTGCTCAGCATGCATCCTGACAGAACATACACAATGGTCCTTTATGGCCAGTAGTATTCTCAATAAAAAATTAAACTTACCTGACAACAGGATTCGGATGAGCCTGGGCGTCAACCAAAATGCCTTCGCAACTGCCGCCGTCTTTCGACGCCTCTTTGTCTTCGTGGCCTTATTTCAAATTTAAGGGACGCAGTTGCATATCACGTTCCGCGAGGTGACTGTATGTCTGACTTCTGTTGTGCACTTACAAGGAGTGAATTGGGTGCACTCAGACCTCATAAAAGCGTGATCTGATGTAATGCTGAGAACGCAAAATATTGCCCAAGGGGTCAAAGGAACTCGCACAACAACCCCCCGTGGAAACCAAAAAATCCCATGGAACCACGAAAATATGCCAAACTTTCCTATCCTCAATTCGGTTTCCAAAAAACCTCCAAGTTCCCCCCTTATTCCCACACTTTAGCAACCTTAGCACTCATCAAGGCTCGAGGTCCGACGAGATTTTAACAAGTCCCCTTTAACAACACAAAAGCGAAGACACCCAGCAAACGAACGGCTCGTCGGCCAGATAAATTTTAATCATCCACCAATAAGAAGCGGAATTTATCGCAGATCCTCGCACGTACATACATCCGCACCGTGAGGCAGCAACGCCCTGGACAAAGTGGCGGCGGCGGCGGCGGCTTCGGCACTCTCACACGCATCATCTCATTAAGATAAGCATTTCGCAACTTAGTTCCACTCTCGACGCGAATAAATTCCTAGTTTTAGAGCTGCGCTGACGCGCGGCGGTAAAATTAAAATGTGCGCGACACAATTTCCCAGCGGATGCAAATCGCTTGCGAAATCAATAAACTGATCCCGCAGACACAGACGAGGCGGTAGATGAACCCGACGACGTCTCGACTGCCGCCACAACAAGTTTGTGGCTCTTTACCGCGCGCCACCACAGAGTTTGTTGTTTTTGGCGAGAAAACACGGACGAGGAACAAGAGTGATACACGGGCCACCACTAGAACCTTTCAAGTGGGCAATTACCTAACGACGACGGCGGCGGGCAGTGGAAGTCTGGCATTGTTCCGCGCGCCGAGCGGGAGATACACATGTGACGGAGCGCGGATGTGATCGTGTGGTGTCGTCGCATCGGTTTGAATTCAATTTCAATCGCTGACCAGCACCACCGTGATCCGAGGTCTGGAGTCAGAGGCTGACGTCCATTTCGATCGACAATTTGTTCTATCGATCGCTTGTTGGGAGGCGTGCGGCGGGGAGACGCCTCAGAAATTTCGCTAAGGTGCGTCAATCAACGTCGAATCGTGACAATTTAATGAACCTCCTCGTAAACAGATTTCATTTCAAAGTCTCGAGAGCTGACCGCCCGGCCTCCGCCGACGATGCCGGACAATTTGTTCCTGGGGATCGCTGGGATACCATCGCGGAGGTTCAGTTGGAGGTCAACAATTCTTCTAGGGTGCCTCTCATTCTTTCGCGTCTCGACTGGCTGTCGATAGTTGGTGGTCACGATTCTTGGATTGTTTTCCACATCTGCGGGGCATGGCGGGTGGTGGGCGGTCAGTGGGAAACGAATTTAGATCCCATGGCCGTGAAAAATGACGAGGGGCACTGGCGATTGATTGGTTGTTGCCCGTTTGACATGTGGCCCAAATACTTTCCAGTTGCGGTGGTGTTCCACGCTGCCAAGAAGTGGAACGAGATCATTCTACCGTGACCTAGGAAGCGCGCAGATGTGTGATTATGCGACCAAGGGGTCGTCAAATGGGTTGGGTTGAATATTGCAATTTACTGGACAAGCAAACAGACAGTTGACGAGGAGCTGGATGAGAAACTTGTAACCCATCGTCACTACACTGTGTCGTCGGTTTGCTCCGTGGTCGCTTTGCTCCGTGGTCGCTTTGCTCCGTGGTCGCTTTGCTCCGTGGTGGCTTTGCTCCGTGGTCGCTTTGCTCCGTGGTCGCTTTGCTCTGTGGTCGCTGTGCTCCGTGGTCGCTTTGCTCCGTGGTCGCTTTGCTCCGTGGTCGCTTTGCTCCGTGGTCGCTTTGCTCCGTGGTCGCTTTGCTCCGTGGTCGCTTTGCTCCGTGGTCGCTTTGCTCCGTGGTCGCTTTGCTCTGTGGTCGCTGTGCTCCGTGGTCACTTTGCTCCGCCATCAACGTGCTCTGTCCCCAAGCTCTGCTGTCATACCTTAGTGTTCGACAGTCATTCACCTAATTTGCTGAACGGGACTATTTTTGCATCTCCACAGTTTGATCCAACACAGATGTAGCGGCTTCTTCTCTTAGAATAGTGTCCAGTTCGACCATTACCACGTTCCGGACGACAACGAAGCAGCAGATGCTTCCCAGCCACTAATGGATTCCCATTCAATCAGTAGCACATCCAGGCCACTTCACGCATCTCCAGCGTTAAGCCGGAGACGTGCCGATCTTGCGCATCGCATAAATACCCGTAATTTTCGCATCAACCCCATTAGCCGGTGGACGGGCCTAATATCCCCGCAAACGCTTCCTCCATCATTAAAATCAATATCAGCTAATAACCACCCTGGTAACCTCTCAATTACATTCCGTCCCATTGGGGCGACTGACGCCTCGCTGAGGCGATCCGTGCCGGCTACAACGGTTGCGGTAGCGTCGCTCCCATGGCACAAATCGGCGTTTGGTGCTATTTTTAGACACCATTCCGCCGGTTCCAGTCCAAAATTAACCCACGGGATGCGCTGCACCGTTCCGACATGACCGAAGACGAATCCATGTCCAGATCACTCGACACGGTCGCGATAAGCAAAACAACAGCAGCAGCCCCGGCGACGCGCACACACACGGATCGAGATCATTAGATTAAGTGAACATTAAACGTGCTGGAATCTCACTTGAGATCCTAATTAGGCGGACCTGCGCACCGCCGGGCCGTCGAGGTCCCGTCCTCGCGTCTCGTCCGTCGACAAGGTGCAATTTGCAATCGGAGATCGGAGGCGCGCCGCTGCCGGACGCCGCGAACGGTGTGCGTTTGGCGAGACAAGCCCATCTTCACGCCTGGCCCTGGGATAGTCGCCGTCATCGGGATCACGAGTAATGGTCATCAATTCCGCGCTGCGTTAGCCGGCCGCACGAGATGCGCGATAAGGAGCAATATTGCAGACCATTAGAAGGTAATTGCCATGTGGGCCGGGGTGCCCTGTGCGTCCGCCTTTTCTTTGTTCTGCGGGCGGGGAGTGCGCATTCCAGCGCGTCCGGAGATCCCTTGGAATCGATAGCCGGACAAGACTGTCCGCTCTCCTGGACGACGAGGTGTCCGCGCACGTGTCAAGTGATCTATGCGGTCGAGTGCCTGACAGGCGAACACGCACTCTGCGCGAACTGACCGGAGCGGTTGTAGCGGCGGCGGCGGCGGTGGTGGCGGGTGTCCCCATGAATGAATCTGATCTGGTATTTGCATGTCACCGGACCAGTCGAAGCGGTGTATCCTGCCACCAGGAACTAGTTCCAGGGCAGAATTCTAACGGCAACTGACGCATTAATGGGCACCTCGTGCATGCCGCGATGACGAGGCAGTGGGCTGATAAAGAACCGCGCCGAACGCACGGCAGATGCGTGCGCGCCGCGCTTAATTGCGAGAGCAGATATGTTTGCGGTAATTGATGGCAACATGATGCTCACCTCGGGACCGGCAACAGGCGTTAGCGGGTCGCTCCAGCTGTCGCACAGCGTTCGCCGGGCCCTGCACGCCTGGTCGTCGCACGCATTTCATTAATCGAAACTCTTTGGCGGATTTTGATTTTTAAACTCGCTCCCGGTCGCCGGTGCTGACGATTTCCGGATTCAGCTGGTCGCTGGTTGCGGTGGCCTCTGGTGGTTTAATTAATTTCATTTTTTGCCAGATTCGTACGCAGATTCAAGGTGGATGCCGTTAGGGCGGCTGAAACGGGTTCAGTGACAGTTTCGCCTTGCGGAAGACACCACTGGGACGTGATTGACGGTGACGTTGGCGGATTGATGGGTTTTGTCCCTGCGTCAGGTGCAAAGTGGCGGTTGACGGAGTGACGTGTGTACGACAGGCACTGACAGGGACCCAGATGAATTGATCTAACGGCAGATGCTTTGATTGAAACCAATTAGTGGACGTCAATGAATAATTGAATGTCAGAGAGGAGCACTACTAAGAAGTGACGTTTGGACAAATGTGTTGCGGATGTGGGTCTGAAGTAGAGGAAAGTGAGACTGAGATGCCCACTGAGTGCCTGCATCAAACCGGAAACACAACTTGTCACTTGCTGCGATTCTCATGGCTTGGTGACAGCCGCTGCCTGCAGGGAAACAAATACTGGGCGAGTGGAGTAAGACCAACAAGGACTGTGGAACGTAGGAAACCCTGTTGCAGGGCAGAGTACAGGTAAATGTGGGGCAGCGGGCAGGAACTTATCGTTCATGGGGGTATGCAAAGGAAATCGGTGGACACTGCGCCTGGGTATGGATAGGATTCATGTTACATTCAGGTTTGATGAAATAGATGATATGGGATTTTAAATGCATTGAGGGAGCCACCAGAGGTTGAAATGGATCCTTTCCTCCACTCCTCTGAACGGAGACTCTAGAGAAAAAGGATTCGAACCCTGGAGCTGAAAATATTGATATCAGCAACTAAAAACAAATTTTAAAAAGTGATGAAGCGTCGAAACTCATTTAATCCGTCTAATTAAGGGTTTTCCAGAAGTCTGCAAAATAAGCTTCCATGGTGGCTTAAAACCCCTTCATACGATTTCAAATTTTTTCCGGCGTTAGATATTTTCGAATTTGAAATGAAGAAATGAATCGTACGGGCCGTTCGAAACCTTCTCTGAAATACAATTCGGTCGCACTGACGCCCAGTGAGGGAATGCCTTATGAGGGTGGATTTAAAAGGTGAAGTTAATGCAAAGAATTTTGGGCATGCTTTCAGTCATTAAGATCAATCTGTTTTGCATCGTGGTTTCTAGGTGGAGGAGAGGGACTACTGCAACTACACTTCTGGATTCCCCTCCGGTCTCCCCTTATCAGACATGGTGAGCAACTGCTGGAAGTCTGCTTGGACACGTCTACTATTCCCTGCGTGTTAGTAACAAGGTAACCCTCACACTTTCGAAGAGCCTGGGAGCCTTTCCTAAAGCCAGTTGTCTAGAATGTCGGAATAATTAAAACTTTTCACCAAATTGCTGTGACGGTCCTTTAGTGAAGAGCAAAGATAATCAAGAGAAAGAAAACTGATGTCAAACTATTTACACACTAAATGTCCCAATTCAAGCTTGTAGACTCGAATAGAAAGCCGATTTAAAGACAAAAGAGTAAACCTTACAAAGAACTTTAATTCCACATCTTTGAGAAGCTAACACCAGTTCTGCCTATCGTCATACCGTGTACGATCACAGGGCTCAGTGCGTCAATGATGTTGAGCTTCAAGTCTTAACGTGGCTCCACTTGGTTAGGAAAAATCCACAGTCATATCTTTGCTCCGAATTTCGACTGGTTAAGATTTATGTGTTGCTGAAAGTGGCAATTCATTCATTGACTGATGTGTCCTTCTTTTTCAACACCAAAAGCAAGGTTTCACATTTATTTCAGGAATCGGAGGGCCTTTCAGACTCGTATTTTTGTTACCTTACCTTACGCAACCTAACCTATCTGTTCGGGTAAGCGTCTATCCTAGCAAGATGGACTACGAGTACTATACAGCGGAATTGAATCTCAGACTTAGTCCCAGACAGCCAAACCAGACAGAAATGATGGACTATAGGAAAGAGGATAAGTGCTGAGATGCTATGAGATATATTTGACAAATCTAAGACCTGAACCAAGAACTGCCCCTTTTCTCATGTGGAGGTAGCGACTTCTTCAAGTCACTTCAACTGGCCAGTAGTATTATAACCATCTTCTCTGATAGTCAGGCAGCCATTAAAGACTTTCCGTCAGTTGCGCAAAATTTTAAACAGACTGAGCTTGATATCGGGACAAGGATCCTTGGTAATGAGAAAGTGACTACATTTGCTAAGGTACTGCCAAATGTGGTCTTAAATGGTCCTAACTTAGGAAGCAGAAAGGATTCGAAGACGGTACTACCGTCGAGCTACCGAAACTGCGCAACAATTCTGGGAGCTGCGACAACGTCATAATCGATGTGTCGTATGCTTCCCTCCCGTGATGAATCGGTAGCCTATTTCTAGACAAAAAAAAACCTTTTACAGTGGGAAAGGGTGATTTTTTAAAAGCTTTAGGAAAGTTTAAAAAAAAAACACATAAAATTCAGAAAAATCTTTATTTGAATCGATAGTATGATCCATATAGTTTAATGTTTGAAGATTATTTCATGCAAATGTTGACTTTGACTGCGCCGCAAATGGTCCATCCGCTTAGTCCAATCTTGGCATACTCTTTCCAACATTTCGGCCGGTATCTCACGAATAAATGCTTCAATGTTGCCTTCCAATGCGTCAATTGAAGCGACTAGTCTGTATAGACATGAGCTTTAACTTAGCCCCACAAAAAATAGTCTAACCGCGTTAAATCGCACGATCTAGGCGGCCAACTGACCGGTTCCGAACGTGAAATTAAATGTTCACCGAACTCGCCTCTCAATAAGTCCATTGTTGCGCGTGCTGTGTGGCATGTGGCACCGTCTTGTTGAAACCACATGTCATGCAAGTCAAGCTCTTACATTTTGGGCAAACAAAAATTGGATATCATCTCACCATTCACAATTTCGTTACGATGCGCATCATCTTTGAAGAAGTACGGTCCAATGATGCCACCAGCCCATTAACCGCACCAAGCTGTGACTTTTTCTGGATGCATTGGTAGCTCTTGCAATACTTCTGGCTGATATTCACTCCAATATCGACAATTCTGCTTATTTACGTACCCATTGAGCCAAAAATGAACTGACCATAAGAATGGAAGAAGATAATAAAATTCAATAATTTGCAAGCGTTGTTCGTTTGTAAGACGATTCATGGTTAAATTATAGACCAAACTCGTCGAGTCTTTCGTTGCCCAGAAAACTTTGTGCCCAGTAACCCAGCGTTAAGTAAGATTGGATATTTTTCCTATCTAGCGGGAAAATGAAATGGGAGCCTCTATAGGCACTTAAGTGTCTTGACATATAGCAGGTTAAATCAAACAACTAACGACTTCAATTTCAGAATGTGAGTATTCCCATAGATTTCCTAGAAGACATTACAATGGCCGGAAAGGTGGAGTGTAACAAATATATTGGGTGCGATGGAAAAATAAATAAAATAAGAAATTTGTTAACTCCTATCTTAAGGAGCCATCGGTGTAAGTTCCCGCAGCAGCAAGGTTTCTAACCAAATCTATATTCCAAAGTTCTCTGTCTAAAATTTGGCTACATTGAATGTCTTCACATGGAATACTGCTTTGTCTTTGAAACATTCCCTTTACTTATCAGACTGCTGACCCATAAGGGGTCCAAGCCTGAGATATTTAAATTCATCGTTGACTATCCTGAGCACGCTGTTTTCAGTCATTAAGATCAATATTAGTTTTTTTCCAAAACTAAGTTTTTATTCCGGAAGTTCAGTGTTATTATCCTTCCCGTAGACTTTCTTTTAATACGCTCGATGTGAGCGAGCCAGTGCAGTCGACGGATCTTTTGCCGGCTTAAATCCACGTCTTGATACATCTCGTAGAGTTCGCGGTCTTCTCCTTCATATAGCCGATGTAAAATTTTCCTTCAAAGGCACTTAGGCTCATCTCTGTAGTTTTACTTATCGTCCGCCTTTGGGATCCATATACAAGGACTTGTAGAGCAAACTTTTAGCCCTTCGATTCAGGGCCCAGTTGTTTCGACAAACCGAAGTAACACCGATTGCAAACGTCGTTTCTACTTCTGACTTGTAGAAGGTAGTTCCTTCTGTGTTAACACCAGCCCGCCGCACTTTCTTTTCTAGTACTTGGTTGAAAAAATCATACGATTACGCATTTCCTTGCCAAAATATGGTGCGAGTTTCAAATAGTTCGGAAGACATGGAACACCCGAAGCAGTTTTCTCGGGATCCGGAATTCTCCATCCGCTCATTACGATGTATGCTGTCGTAAAATGACTTGAGACGTCCGCACAGCATTCTGGAAAGGATCTTACAGAAGATTTTGATCAGGGATATACGTTTAGAGTAGTTGCAGAATCGACTGCTCTCCCTAAACTCAAAGGCCACCTAGGTTGCTACCATCACCCCGCATATATCGATGGCTTACAGATGTAAAAGCATCTAGTGCAATCGAGTGGGTGGAATGGAGAGCTCCCGTGATGCATATCGAACACAATGCTTTCAAATTGATTTTTATACTGACAAGGACAATCTCAAATTTTACCACTTATTGCGCAGGCTGCCTCTTAAAAGCGAGAGAATTCCAAAATGGGCGTGAGAGGTTTTCAATGTTCATTTCTCTCCATCTCCCCGTGTTTCATTTCGAATTCAGGAAGCAACAGTCCGCATGAATATTCAAAAGCCTCAATCTCACGCTGACCTTGACCCCCACTAATCACTGGAAAATATCGGTTGCCTAGCCGACTCGCAGACTCTGCTCGCCGATCTTTCAGCTGGCAAAACGCACAGAAGCCATAATCTCCCATTCGCTGCACTCCTCCATCCATCGAATGAAATCAAAGGAAAACAGTTATGTGCAAGAAAACCGGCGACTTCCTGCTTCGCGCAGCAGCATTTAACACGCCTAGATCATCAATATGCTCCCGCTCGAACCGCAGATCGTGATTCAACGCCTACCCGCCGCAGCCAGGCAGCACATCCATCCCCGCGGAATGCATGCACTCCGCATTCAATTCCAGGAGTCGGATTATGTTCAAGTTTGAGTTTGTTACTCGAAGGCCCTCATCATCAGCTGCTGCCACCCAGCCACCCCCGGCGCGCCCTACCGCCACCGCGCCACGTCGCATCCGTCCTCGCTGGTAGCACACAAAAGTTATGTCTTCGTGTTGAACATAAATTTCACAGCTCTCCTTGTTTCCAGCGAACATAAATTCCATCTCCTCAATAGGAATTCGAATTCCGAAACTCCTGTCCTGGCAGCAGCCACCCCGTCACCCCCTCCCCCGGACGAGCCCTGCTGCCAGTACACAATGGAAACGGTTGCTTGGTGCTTGGCAGCTTGTAGTTAAAGGGAGCCCAGACCAAAACGATGATCACCGCTGCTCCTAGAGGGATATGAACACGCCACGACTGGGGCGACGACGACGACGACGGCATCGAAAGGAGCACACCACGTCGCCGCCATAAAAGGGATGAGAATGTAAACGAGACCAAAGCCTCGAAGCCATCGAACCGAATAGGCCGCCCCAGGCCAGCTCTCCCCGACGACACACTTTATGGCTAACTAGGATGAATAGTGAAGGTGCGGATGCGAGCCATTTTCAGGAGAAATCTCCAAATTTGTAGCGAGGGAATAAATAATTTCACAGATGCGCGTCCGCGGGTTTTGCCTGCCCCCGGGTGCACAAGGGCCAATCAGAATGCCCCCCGGGAACTGAATCTGATGAGCTGGGGGAGATCGTGTGCGCTGCCCTCACACTTCGCATTCATCATTATCCGGATGGGGGAGTGTGAATTGAGTGGGACCCATAACGTGGCTGTGATCTACTCGGCGTGCGTGTGTCTGTGCGCCTAAGTGTAATCAATCAGCACACACTTCGCACAGCTAAGCGCCGACCGCTTCAATGGCAATGGACTCGTAAACGCCTCAAAAACCGCAAATGGAAGCCGAACCAAGCCAAGTCGAGGCTTAAGCCGAGATGTGTCAGTCGCGCATGTCGATGATTATCTTCTGCAACTCATTATAGCGGTAACACGACGTTAAATGCCAGGCAGCACGAGAAGCGATTGAAAGCAATTAAGACGAATTCAGAGCCGACACAACCGCACGCACCGGCTGCAGATTGGCCGTGTCTCTGGTGTAGTGGGTTGCTCGGTTAAGAATGAAGTGTGCTGAGATCGTTTTGTTTTTGTTGTCTTTTTTGCATAAGCCCTCTTCTCTGGAATGTCTGCGGTTCTGGGGGGGCGAGGGGGAGGGAAACATGAAGATGGTTGGTCACTGACCTTGGCTGGAAAGGTGTTGTTGAGCGTTGTGCGACTTTTTGCACTTAAGGTGTCCAGGGGGACAGAGTGGTTGGCAAAACGATCAGAAGATAACGGGATTGTTTCTTCAGAGCAAGTGTCAATCGGACAAGAGTGCCGGATAACGAACTTCGGAGAGGGGGAGTTGGATTGAAGCGGCTTCGAATTTTCTCAGAACTTCCAACGAAGCTGTAGATGGATAGATAGTGTGCTCTAGTGACATAAATAGTTGCGTACTTGTATCAACAAATCGGGTGCTTTGTGAAGATTTGTCTGCAGCCTCCTTGTATTGTAACAATCCCGATTGATGGTCGATTTGAATCGTGTCCTTCAGTTCAATGAACAAGACAGTATCTAGGAGTTTCAACAATATTGACTCCACCTCTGATCAATCGTGTAGAGCCGATGCCTGCCGGATTATATTTCCTCCCTTCGCTTTCATCTGCGCAAACGTCGTACAGGAGTACAAGCTTCTTAGTCGGGTGCTAAGTTAAGCCAACTTAGAGATATGTAATGTCCTATTTAGTACTCCCTCCACGGAAGTAGACATTTTCCTCTTTCTTCTTTCACTAGACCTTCACCGAATGAAAGTCACAACGTACGTCAATCAGGTTGGAATCTAATGGACTATGCTTTGAACTAGGATACAGTCACTTTAGTATCCTGAGAAGGTTCACCTTTCTCCCACGTGTATCGATCTCATTTCCCCCGACTCATCTCTAAAATCCAGTCTGATTAACTGTTCTACAGATCTTTATCTTCGTCTCTCCATCAATCTACCTTCATACTGTAGCCTCCTTCAGACAGAAATTTTGGCTGTCAAAGAGGCACTGTCGTGGCTGAGAAACAATGCATTGCTATCCGAATGGAATATATTCATCTGTTTAGATATCCACGCTGTAATCATATCTCTAGAAGGGCGGAATTCCCATTTAAACACACAACATTGTCCAATGTGCCGTCTATCTCTTACTGGGATTCTCAAGCACCCCAATGTCCACCTTGTATGGTTGATAAGGACACTGTGACAAGCGGGGAAATCACGACCCTAATGACTTTGCCAGGCCTGGCAACAAATCCTTAATCTAACCGAAAGGTAACTTATTTTCCAGTCAAACACACACATTGAGCAAAACAACACAGAAGAAGAAGGACACCAAAATAGGAGATGGTCAGAGGCATTGAAATGTCTTCTAAACAAAGCAATTGGGCCACAGCTCAGTTCCAAATGCTCTCTCTACCTCATCACCTTAAACAAAGAGAGCTAAGGGACTGCAATGCGAATACCAGGTGTAATACACGCCAGTGCCCATGTGGACTACACAACTTCGTGCTTGACAACTCTGACGATGACTTCTGGAATAGCTACAGGAACGAGGAGGAAATTGAAGCAATTCTTTACCCTTCCCGGGGACTCACTTGCGCAAAAACAAAGAATCACCCGGAGAAGTTGTTCTTTGGCGAACTAGGTAAACTCGAATTACCGTTACTAGGGATGACCATTCTAGGTTCAATTCCCGAACGGGAGACCTTAAATTTTTACACGGCACCACCCCTATCGAGTTGCTGACAACATTCAAAGAGCACTAATTGTCTATGAAAAGCTTCTCAAATCTCGCTGTTCGGAGTCGGCAATAAACTATAGGTCCCTTGTGGGCTTAAGTGCCACTCAGTTATTATTATTAAGGATGACCATGCGCGGCACAATGGGTCTAAAGGCGAACTAAGTATTGGGTGCCCATTGACAGCCACTCACTCTGATCTGTAGCATTGCTGTATCATTTCATTTGGATGTCTTACTTCCCTCTGGTTTATGTTCATCCTGAACTTTCTTCTCTTAATATTCGATATTAGCCTTAGGGCTCTCCACGACTTAACATAAAGGGTGATTTCTTAGCTATTATCTTTTTGGTAACACTGGTTTAAACAGCTGACGCACGTTTCGTGTTTTGTTTCACTGTCAAACATCTTCAGTTTGGTCTATAAATTCATCGTTTACAAACGAACAATGCTTGCAAATTATTAAATTTTATTATCAAAATGCGTGCTCCGTTAAGAAACTTCATCGCGCGTGTTTAGTGTGTTCAGCGACGAAGCTAATTTTTGGCTCAATAGGTAGGTAAATAAGCAGAATTGTCGATATTGGTGTTAATATCAGCCAGAAGCATTGCAAGAGCTACCAATGCATCCAGAAAAAGTCACAGCTTGGTGCGGCATCATTGGACCGTACTTCTTCAAAGATGATGCGCATCGTAACGAAATTGTGAATGGTGAGCGCTACCGTGAGATGATATCCAATTTTTTTTTTTTGCCCAAAATACAAGAGCTGGACTTGCATGACATGTGGTTTCAACAAGACGCTGCAACATGCCACACAGCACACGCAATAATGGACTTATTGAGAGGCGAGTTCGGTGAACATTTTATTTCACGTTCGAGACCGGTCAATTGGGCGCCTAGATCGTGCTATTTAACGCCTTTAAACTAATTTTTGTGAGGCTATGAGGCTGATGTCTATACAGACAAGACCGCTTCAATTGACGCATTGAAGGACAACATTGAAGCATTTGAAGTAAGATACCGGTCGAAATGTTGAAAAAGAGTATGCCAAGATTGGAGTGAATTTAATGAATTGCAGCTTCAACCTTACCTAACCTTACCTACGTGTTGTGTCAGAGTACTACATAATTTAAAATAAAACAAAAGCAAAGACTCTTCAAAGGAATAGCGGAGACAATGATTTGCAGTTCAAGAAGCCAAATAGCATACCTCTTGATGATTTGTGGACAGTTTAGAGTTTTGTTGTTGTAAGCAACTGAGGCGCAAACATTTCAATGTATATTGGTACAAAAACTTTTCTTTCAGTTAAGAGAAAAAACTGTACGTTGCTTGGAAAGAATACATGGATCTAAGACCAAGATGTATCAATAAATGCCGTGGCGACTCAAGCGATAACGCGACGGAAAATTAAACATCCGCCAATCAGCATTTCATCAGTTAAGGGTTACTAGGAATTTCATTTATTTTAAAAACTCTGAATTACAGCTGTGAGCCATATTCATTGTTTGAAGGGAAGAACTAAAATGTTGTTTATTCTTACCACTTTCTCCACCTTAGTAACAGTTCTTAAGGCACCGTTCTCACTCTGATTTGGATGCAATTTTGACAGTGAACCTAAGCGAACCTCTGTTGTGTTATCCCAATTATTCAGTTTCTAGCCGTCTTAAGCGTTGTATACGAAGAAGTTTCACCAGGCGCATAGCGCCGTACAGCCTATACAGTCTCTACGCAAACAGGACCAAGCACTTTTCGCTAGAAAGGACTAATAGATTCCCCATCCGCTTTTTGAAGCGTCCAAGTTTCCGCGGAGGACTGGAATTGTCAAGCTGTTATACAAAGTCAGTTCAGCCCTTCGAGGGAGGGCAATATCTATCAATTGCCTCTTGAGCCCAAAGAAGCAGCGATTGGCAAGAATGATCCTGAGTTTGACTTCGGTACTGATGTTGTTTACTGCAGAGCCGAGGTAGTCCTGTTGCCTAGTCGTACGCTCTGCCCGAAACGTCGATGTTGTGTGTCCTTCCTTGATGACAGCATATCCCATTTGAGCCGCATTCGCTTCAATGTCAACAAACGCCTCACATCCTTTGTGCTGTCCACCATTTTAAAAATCCCTAGGTTTCCCTCTTTCTACTTGTATTTTCTTTGTACAGTTATTGTTTCTTTCGCAGTCTTAGCCCTTATAGCCGTGTTATATAATTTTCGAAAGCCTGTGATCATTTTTGAGATTTGTTGAATTTCCTACGACTTGAGTGTCGAGTTGCTGATATTCAAGACAATAGATTATTGATTAATTTGAAGTGATTACCAGACGATGAGAAATATTATCACATCTTCTAGAAAGCGAGAAAGTCTGAAAGTGAAAGACACCCAAGAACCAGAAATCAATCTCATCCGAACAAATATATTGATCGCCCGAAGGTCTGATCGCACATTTGACTTGAGATCTTGATAAAGATCAGTGACTAATCACTGATCGTGTTCGAAAAAGACAAAATACATTCATCTCGGAGACGTGGGCACAACGATACGAGATACAGAAAGCAATTCTTGGTCTCAGAGTTTCACCACCATGAGACAAGATCTCGGATTTTACACCAAAAACCAGACCAAACATCGAAAACTCCTCAGTCATGCATTGACAAGTGTTCACAAAGGAATGCACTACTCCACCCCATCGCATCTCTTGACATCGCCGTGAACATTCATAATTACATCTCAACCACCAGGTGTCAGGCAACGACTCTAACTGTACCAAAAGTCGATGCGCGATGCCGATGCCCACTGAAGTGCACAATGAAGAGGGCCCCAAACAAAGGCCACAGATGCAAACTCATTTTCAAAGAATTCAAAATCCACTCATGTCCCAAAAAACTCACCTCTCATCCGTGCGAGTGTGTGATTAATGGTAGCATCCAATTCATCTGCAGTCAGGTACGACCACCAAACCGCTTACGTCATGTTAAGGTCATGTAACAATACCAGCTGACCGGTCGGACTGGTCGGCGATCGTCAATTGCACTGATGAATGAAACAAATCCACTTCACCTCTTCACACGCACAACGACGGCTGCGCGGCGGCGGCGGCGCACTGAAGCGAGCGTTTACTCGGAGTCCGCTTTGTGCGCAGCACACATAATTACTCGTAATTTGTGCCCTCGACATAACGGCCACATTGCGATGCGATTTCCATTGAATTTTAATTGAATTCGCCCGTTCGTCCGGCGGAATGAGCTCCGCGAACAGTACACCACTCCGGCATACCCGTGGCGGTGGCGCGCAATAAAAGTTTTTCTCCATCTTCAAGTAGACTCATTACCTGCGGCACCATTTCGGTCTCCCTTAAGTGCGCACACACACCCGCATTGGGGCGCTGGATCTGGTCCTGGTCCTAGTCCCGCACTCATAATCACGCACAGCCGCCATGATGATCAGTCTCCGGCTGGCTGACTGGCATTCGCAAGGTCCACCTGCCTTGTCTCATGCCAATCATTAGTATGTATTCGGCCAAAAGGGTTATGCCGTGCCTTGTGGCGCATTTGCCACCACCACCACCGCCGCCACCACCACCGTCATCATCATTATCATCATCATTCCATCATGGACACTTGAACAACTGAAGGACGAACCGAGAGCGAACAGCGGAGGCCATATCTCAATGCCCAAGAGCTAGACGGGAACGAGCCGAGTAAGCCGATGCGGCTCGTTTCGCCACTGCCTCCATCGATGCCAGGCGATACTTGGCAAAAAATATCTGTAATTGGATATAAAAGTGCAGCCAGCACTTCACCAAAGCAAATAGCTAGCCTAGAACATGGCATCGGCCGCGCGATGGAGGAGGAGCAGAAGCCGCACGGGTAACAACAAGGAGCAGCAACTGCAGCCCAAGCGGAGGTGGTTGTCGACTGACTCTCCGCCACAGCACAGCAGAGGTGGAGTTCTGGCGGTAACCTATTCACGAAAATAAATAAAATCAGTCCCTGCTGCGTGAAATCCCTGCTGTTGAGATACGAAACAAAAAATTCCAAGGAACGCGCACAAGATAGATCTGCAGAGAGAGAGAGAGAGCGAGAGTGAGGCTTTACGACGACGACGTCGGCGATGCAGCAGGCGAAGAAAAACACCCGAACAAAAAAAAAACTTAATGTTTGCCAAGAGTCGATCATCATCATCGTTAAGACCACTTTTGCTTGTCTCATAAAATTCTAGACGTTAAGATTAATTTAACCCATCCCGAGGATTTTTATTTTCGTTCCTTCGCTGTGTCGTCGACGGCGCGTAGAGGCACGGGCGTATCTTTGGCTGGGAGTGCAGTTCGATTGTTAATTGTAATCGGCGATGAGAATGAATTGCTGCGCATGCGTAGAACGTCAGATTTCGTCTATTTACAGGCACACGCAGCGACCACCCCAATTAGGGCTCATGATGATGAATGTGTTGAGGGTCGTCGAGTGAAGTCGTTGGGAATGGATCAACTAGGCATTGTCATTTATCTTTTTTTATGGCTGGGTTATCTAACGTTAAGGGTGGTCGATTTTTCTGGAGCCGGCGATTGGTTGTATTCCCTGATTGCTTGAGGAAGATTGCCACCGGACTAAAGTCGGTGTCGAGAATAATGTCCATGACTGGGTTCAAGTGCAAGTTGATGTCTAGATTCAGATTCTGTCAAGTTCTACTTTCAACTCAATCTCAAACGGGGCCACATTTAAGATCTAGTCTAGAAGTGAGCTTAATCTCAAAGACAAGAAAGGTGCATACAAGTTTCTTGGTTCCAAGACAAAATCTAAGTCTAAGACACCTAAGTCCTAGGATAAATAACTTCAACTCTAGGCTTAAGTCTGTACAATGAACTTGTCTACATCCATCCATGACCATACATGCCTTTAAAAGACAGATGTGGGATTTCGTGATCACCTGCCGTTACAGCCTACATCACTCGGTCCATTTTCCCAAGGGACGTAGATAATGCAAGACTAGACGCATAACTTAACCAAGTACCAAATGAGATCGTGCTTGAGAGACAGTCACCCCACAGTGGTATGGAGCCAGGCCTTTCTAAATCACTGCCGGTCTATGGGTCACAACACCCAGTTGAGAATGCAACTTCACACGGAGCTGGGAAAGTCCCTAACCACCTGACCTGAATCAGTAGGTTGAACAACCTGATTCAGACCAGACAGCACAGTACACTTACCTTGACTATGCCCGCGATATTGGGTTTTAAGCCACAGTCACTACGATACTCCCACTAGGCGGCTTTCCGCACGCTCGGGCTGAAACCGAAGTTCCAGGGGCTCCTGACCTTCCGTGGCACCAGAATATAGCCTCTCGTTAAGCTGTCTGAAACCGAAGTGGTGGAGCCAGTCAGGCTCGCTCAACACCTGGATCTGGTAGCCGCAATTCAGCCACAAAATCGACTTTGGCTCCATCAGTGAGTCCGTTCCACTACGGATGTAATTTTGAATCAAGTGATTCGAAAATCCAGTCATATCATCTGGGTCTTTAACAGATAGTAAACTAAAGATAAAAACAAATCTAAGCTCAAGTCCAAGCGACAGCTTAGGAACCTCGGCTTAAATAACTCCAAGTAAAAACAGAGCCTAATTGTGAACTGATCCTTGCTAGTGTTAGTTCTAGTTCGAAGTTTGGACAAATTTTGTATAAGATATGCAGATATTTGACTTACCATTTATTGGGTGTATAAATACATTACTTTGTCCACCGGAAGGGACTTCTCTTCCCCATCACTCTGAAAATTTTCGAACACCATTTTTTACAAAATTAGTCCTCTATAGCATCGATATAATTAAGCCATTCTTCGATTTCTTAAACAGGCCCGAAGTGGTTGCATCCGTCAAAATCGTGTTGCATCCGTCAAAAGAGTCAGTAGTCGGTAGGAGCACGGTCTGAAGCGTTTTTAGGTAGTTTTTCGCCGCTAAAGTCACTAGTTAACTCAAATCGATGAAGTAGTTCTTCCGCCCTGTCTTTAGGAAGTTGGCTCAACCGTTCAAAAGCTGAGGAACAAAAAAGCCACAGGTTCTGATGGCTTGCCATCACAGCTCTCCAAGACTGGCTGCAGTGTTCTGGTTGGGAGCATGCACTAGATCATCCGTAGAATTTGGGAGGACGAAAGCGACGACGATTGGAACGACGAATAGCTCCATAAGTCCCATCCACAAAAAGGGCGATCCTACCTCATGCTCATGAACTATCGAGGTATGACCCTGTTGAATGTCGCCTACAAGAGCCTGCCCAGCATACTGTGTGAACGCCTAAAGCCGTTGTCGGCATGTACAAGTTCGGCTTCTGACCCGGCAAGTCGACTATAGACTAGTTTTTCACACAAAGCCAAATCCTGAAAAGAGCAAATCCATACAGGCCACGATGCACGGTGAAATTTGGTTCAAGAACCTCTAAATCATTTGTTCTTTTGGCTGGTCTTCGAATTCCAACCTCCGTGTTTGAGAAGGAGAGGAAGGCCGAACCTCCGGTACAGAGACCAAGTGATTGCGGACGTTAGAGCGCTTGGTTTTGACAACTGGAAGCGTGCCCGGGACCTGCAAGAATGGAAGGCAGCTATAGCTCAGGCTCAGACGCTTCATGGGTCGCAGGCCTGATATATACATACATACATACAGTCACGTGGAGCCGAGAGTCATCATGTTTCAAAACCACCCTGTCAGGCCGTTCGGTCGTTTCTGGCCGTTTTTTTTTCTGTAATGCACAACTCAAAAGCATTAATTGTAGTCGATAACGTTTCCCATAATTGGTTTCGCCAGGTTTTAGTAGCCATAGTACACCACAAACTCGTATCCTTCCATATGCAGAGAATGATCGTTGAACACAGGGCCTTTTGGGCCAAATTTCTTGCTTGTTTAGTCACTTCTAACGATTCTACGAGATTACGTTGCGCTTGGCAATGATCTTGATCCAGTAAAGCATCCAATTCCTCATCTTCTAACATTTTGGGGTGACCAAGACGCCTTTTGTGTTCGACGCTATAATCAGAATTTTTACAGCAACTCAATAACTCTGCATGATTTATCGATGGAAACAGATTCATCATAAACTTCTACAAGTACTCGATTCGGCTGCAGCTGCACTTTTCTTCCAAATGAAAAAAAAAAAAACAAAACTTCAAATCAAACTTCAAAACAGCAAATGCAAATTCGGACATTTTCAAAAAGGCAAAAAAAAAAATGTTGTTGTCTAACACAGACTCTGATGTACACTACTGATGAGAAATGTCAGACCTTTTCAATAAAGTAGAGAGAAATATCAAAAAAATATCATAAAGAAAACCAATGGAATTTGTACTAATTTTTACCCTCAATACTAGAATCTAATTGCAGTGCCCCTCTCGCGTCACTTAGCGTCCTTGGAGTAATATGTTATGTTATCATTAGCAGAGCTAACATAACACTCGGTTTCGTGAAAAGTTCGCCTAAAAAACTCTCCGATCCCCTACACCAGTAAATTTATTTTTGAAACTTTAGTGCAGTAGTCGAATATGCTACCATCCTTACCATTCCATTCCTTACGTGTTGGATTCATCCGCTTCTTGGCTAACAATAGCACAAACAAACTTAGTAACATTGGTGATATCATTTTTATTCATCAGATCTCATCAGTTAATGTTGACACCCCATTCCATCTGTTTCAAAACTATCGCTCGATTTCTGTCCCTTTTTCGCCTCAAACCCCACTACACGGCTACAACTTCCTCGTATGCCTAGTTCGGCTTATAACTGTTACTGCTGCGACTTCTGTAATTCAAAGCCAAGATTGCGAACCTTATTCCTTCTCTACCTTCCTCGCTCATTCCTAGGTTTAATTTTTTTTTTATTTAAATTTAAGCTAAGTTTAAGCTGCCTTCCGCCAAATCTTACAAAAACGATAAATTTAGGTAAGCGTCGTGCCTTTGGCTAAGTGTACCAGTCACCAGGGGCATTGGAGTGATAATAAATTCAGGATCAGACAACTCGGCTTAAAGTACTCTTAAGCCTGGGTCGTTGACCCGAATTTTGGGTTCGAAAAGTCGGTAGTAGGTCAGAAATGAGGAAGCCCGAGCTTGGTGTCACGGCCAAAATATCGGTTCTTAACTCAGTGTTTGTTCTAACTCTCTATGGTCATGAAATTTGGATAACGACCAAAAGAATAAGATCGCGAATACAGGCTGCCGAGATAAGATTTCTCCGAGCCGTTGCGGGAGTTCATAGCCGTGATAGGCTGAGAAACACGACAGTGCGGAGGGAACACAACGTTGAGCAGCTGTTTCTTTGGATGGAAGGGGCTATGTTTGGCATGGTTTGGTCATCTCTCTTCTTTAACACGACTTCCAAGCCGTGCTTTAGATGTGATTCCATCAACTATGCGACTGCTCGGGAGAGCCAGGATGAGGTGGTTGGATCAAGCCAATAAACTTGCTTGAGAATACGGACTGATGAGTCAGATTTGATGGCGAAGGGTCGGGCGGCTTTGAGGTCTTTCGTGCGTGCATTGCCCCCGCGACCCATTTAGTGGAACATGTCGGTTACCGAAAATAAAATTTAAGAAAGCAAGTAGTCATGTCTGACTGCGCAGCAAAGGTTAGTGTTAATGTCATGCTGGGATTGATCTTAAATTCTAATCATTATAAGTCTCGCCTAGATTTCAAATCTATTGCCGAAGCAAGGAGTTCGTTGCCTAAATTCATTAGGAGTGAAATGTTTTAAATCAAAACCCGTCGTCAAGTCACAACTTTGTTCTTTATCCTAATCATAGTCTAAAATGCCTCTGCAGTCTTTACCTTTAATCGTAGTTCCAAATTCAAACTCATTTACGCTCGATCTAGTGTTCAAGTCCATGACTAAGGGTGTGAAACAAATGACACACGACTTTAGGTAGCATGCGTCTCGGCTTAAGCAGTATAGCTAAGCACAGGCTCAAAATCAAAGCGAACCTGGGCACAGTTTGGATACAACGCACTCAACTTAAGCCCCGCTTCAAAGTTCAGCTTCGACCTCCCCTGAATCTGGCATCAAACTCAATTCCAAGACATCGAGTAATTTCCCACTTAGAGTTCAATTCCTTACTGAGACCAATTCCTCCTGTCAACGACCTTCGAATCAGCCACCCTGGTCAGCATGTCTCCCCTCCCACATGCACCCTCCAATCAGAAACTTAACTATCCTCCATTCCACTCTAGCCAAGGGGATCAGTCACGCTGGCCGTGACAGGCCCACGACCAGAAACGATCCATCTCGCGAGTCTCTCGTACCGCTCGAGTCCCATAGAGTTTTCGTCGACCTCCCAACCTCGCTGCGGAGTGTGATTGATGAAAGGAATAAATCCCCTCGCCGCAGACTGGTTACAGGTTTACAACTCCGCTCCGGCGACGGTATCCCGCTACGAGGCCCCCGTCCAAGTCCTTTTCTATTTCTGTTCAGATTTTTTGCTCGTCTCTGCTCCTGCGCGGTTGGCGCATCGCGACGCAAGTCCCTCTGGTGCTCTCAAATCCCAGCCGGTCTGCGCCGGGTTATTGTTCGCGGCTTGAAATCGTTTTGGGACAGCGATTCGGACTCGTGGTGTTTGCCTTGCCATTGCCGGCTAGCCCCGGTGAGCCCTCGGCTCGTAGCGCTGTTTTTTCTTGTCTCACTTTGATTGACAGTTCCTGGCCCTTGGGATATCACATTTAGACGAATGATCATCACCAAAGGATCGCAAAGTATCTGGCGTTCCTTTAATTACACTCGGCTGGTCCCAGTGCGCAGCCGCCGGTCGCTAAGAAGACAAATACGACCGTCGTCGCCAGCCGCTCGTCCGCTCGCCTATCCCCCGACTGGCCGGTGAGTGTGCTGATGCACACACGCCTGCGCTCTGAAGACTGCCATGCCGGCGGATTCGTGGGCTAAAATCTGCCCATCTCCGATCTGGTGGCGCGGCAGTAGTCAGTGACTCCGGCCAATGCGTTGATGAAGCGTATGCCTCCACGGGCACTACTTTGACGTGCTTGTTGCTTGTTGCGGTGTTCTTGTTTTTCGTTTTTGCTTTTTTTTTTGTTTTTGTCATTCCCATCGAAGGCCTAGACAAACGTGGCAAACGCTTCGCGCAGAAGACGTGTCATTCATCCACGGAGTTGTGGGTACACTCACTAACTTATGCTTCAAGGTTAACGAGTCGGAGTTGAAGCACGACTTGATGTGTGCTCGTCTCGTTGCTTTTGTTTTCTTCGCCTGACTTCCTGCTGCTTGCACGCGGAGTGGCAAATGTTTTCGTTGAGAGAGAAACTATTTCCCATAGACCGATGGGGGGCGTGGGGGAGGGTCATGAGATCAGCGATGTTGAGCTGTGAGTTTTATTTCTCTGCTGTGAGATAGTGGAATGATGAGTTGATGTGGAAATTTGAAGAATTTTCGGGATAAGCTTCAGGGGAGGGACTAAGGAGTTCAGAGGATTTCATTGGGGTTTTGTATTCCTTACTTCTGCTAGGAGTGACATGTTTCCCAATAGAATCACTTTGTTAATTGACGTTTGGAGAATTTTTCGCTTAAAGCAGCATCTAGTGGACATGATGTGGTGATGGATGGTGTTCCATTACAGTCATCTGATTTCCACCATCATGGCAGCAAGGTCTTTCGTTAGTTGTCTTCTATGTCGCAGACGAATTTACCCGAGATCCTCCTCCACATATGAGAGCCATCTTCGAAGATGACAAGAACGTTGTCCCTACTTGGACACTTGGACACACTTGAATTCGAATACTCCGAGCTATGTTGTCCATAAAGTTAACGTACGCAATAGTTAATCCCGAGATATGCCGCCTTACAAGCAAAACAATTGTGTGTAAGGTAGAGGGAGTTAACCTCACGGCCAAACTACACCTGAGACCTATAATACTCCCTTTTGAGGAGAGAAGGACCGCTGTTGGCCGGGAGGCATAGATTGGTTGATCATGCAACTTTTGTTGGACAGTTTTCAACTTAAATTGTACCCTAACAGGGATATAGTTGGCAACTCGCCAAGCTGAGCGCTATTAACGTCGATACCTTGCTACACGAACCTATGCCCCTTATGATGCTTACACCTTTGAGTCTCTATATAGTTCTATAGAGATTTCGTGACAGCTCTGAAATGGTTTCACAAACCCAAGCAAACGCTTTAAACATTTTCAACATGAGCGTTAAATTTTAATCCACTCCAAAAAGGGTTCAGACACTTTGCAAAGAATTGTAGATTGAAATGAAGAACCTCTTGATTAAATCGTTTAAAGGTGCCATTGGGGTATAGTCTCTTTTCGAGGCAATGCCACATGCTAAAGCTCAATGGTGTCTGGAGAGACTTGACGGAAATCCAGCGTTTTATGGTAAAATTTTTGTTTAGTGATCAAAAATATTTTTAGCCCAATATTCGAACTGATGAGGAACCAGGAGAGAACCAAGAGCTAGCATTACATCCATTGAAAGTAACGAAATAGTATGGCTTCTGGGCTAATGGAATCATTGGTTTATATTGTTTTAAAATGAGACAAATCAGAATTATACCGCTATTGGTGATCGTTATCGCGCCATGTTAAGGGACTATGTATAATTGAGTGCCACTTCAGCCCACAAGAAACTAGGGCCGAGCTTCTAAAACAACTACTCGTGTTGTGCATGCTACTGTTCTCTCACGAATAGAAGGGACCTACAGTTTATTGCCGACTCCTAACGGCAAGATTTCAAAAGCTTTTCATAGACAATTAGTACTCCTTGAGTGTTGTCAGCAACTCGAAGGGATGGTGCCGTGAAAACTGTGAGGTGTCCCTAGAGGTGTCCTAGGCCTTCTGCGTGTGGGTGGACGCACTTTTTCACTACACCATGGCCGACAACAAGGGACTATTATTATTCAAAAATCAATAAGACTCACCCTGATTTTGTTGTAGATTGAACAAACTGAATCTAGTCGGTGAACCTTCTCTTCAAAATGGAATGGGTCTTGCACTGAAATCTCTGAAAGTAGTCCCGTCCCACGCCAGTCGTGAAATACTTGTCATCATGGGCTGCGATCCTGTTGATATAAATCAAACCATTGAAGAACTGAAGGGTGAGAGCATTCGTTGCTCTGTGTCAGCTTATCTGCGGAAATACACACAGGTCGACGTCTAACAATGGAAACAAACGGAACATTTGGGGCTGTTTTGGATGACTGCCATTTCAAGGATAAATTATTGGCTCACGTCAACCCACCTGCATCGGCCCAGCTTCAGGAGAACTCTCGAATTAAGATGGGTTTCCCCCACACAAAGACAGAAGAGGGAAAGGATCCAGCTTTGACAATGTGTATGTGTCATGTGGATAATTCAGATGAGCCGAGCAAATTGACTTCCGGCGGATATCCGCAGTGCTACAGCAAGTACTGTGAACTACCAGTAGAATGTTTAATTTGTGGCTTAACACTCGTGTCTGCTCCTTTGTAGAGGTGGAGTTCAAGAAGCAAGTTTCGCAATGCTTTGCTTGCCAGAAAGTGTTTACCTCTAGCGATAAGCACATTTATAAATGCAACACTTGCTCTCAGTTCTACTGCTCCGATTGTGATATATTTATACATGACACCATGCACACATGTCCGGGATGCAATACAATTCCCGGAATAGCCGAAATGGTTGCTGCAAGAAAACCGGTGGCTCCTAAATTTTAAGAAAGAAAATAAATTATGGTTTCTATAAATTTGATTTATTTCAATTTAAAATAAATGTGTGGGCAAGGGGGGATACAAATCATCGACGTTTCGGTAAGAGCGTCACACTAGGCAGCAGAAACTTCATGGTAGTTTAGAACTTCGTTTACCTTGGCTCTGCGGTAAATAGGGATAGCAACATCAGTACCGATACAGAATCTCTCCTGCCAATCGCTGTTTCTTTGGTCTCAAGAGGAGATTGAGTAATGAAGGCCTCTCTTGAAGGACTACACTTGATTTGTACAACAGCTTGATCATTCCAGTCCTCTTCTTTAGCGCAGAAACTTCAAAGTTACCGAAAGCGGAAGATCTAAATCTTTTCGAGAGAAAAGTTCTTGATCCTGTTTGCGTTGTTGGCGTCTGGAGGGGAAGATTCAACGACGAACGATCGATTGCGAATCTTATTCTAGTTTTCCATTTTGGTCCTGGCAGGCTTCGATCCGAGCTCTATATCCACTGGGCAGACGTTTCACTTTTCGGTAAGACTTTTGGACTTCCTGCTAGGGCACTTCTTAATCTCTTCGACGGCGCTATTCTCCTGCTCTCTCTGTTTCCTTCTGAGAAGCCAGTTCTCTCCTCTTCTTCTTTGTTCGTATAACTCACGAACAGCTCTCGTTGTTCGATGCAGCGTTGCCTTTTTGGCCTTCTCTTAAGCTGCATGTGCCTGCCTGCCTGTTGTCAAACTATAGATTCCTTCTGGGTGGTGGCGTAAAGCCCAACACATCAGCGACAGCTTCTTTGATGCCTTGACAACGTTTCCAGTCTTTTTCTATTGCCAGTGCAGGAAGCGTTGAACTCTGAGCAAGTTTTAGGGAGAGACTCGGTCGGCAATGATCCCAGCGATCTGTTTTGGCCTATTTCGACTTCAATGATCTCTCGATATGATCCGAGTCGATTTTGGCACCTCGGAAGGATCAGACATCAAGAATACTAGCGGAGTGTCTGACTCGATCACAACGTGATCAATCTGCTTGATGGTTCATTGATCATTATAACGCCAGATTCCTTTAGGGATGTTGAGGTGTGGGAACCGCGTGCTGGCCACAGAAGGATTCCACTTCGAGGCGAAGTTCACAAGCCTGAGTCCGTTTCCGGATGTGATGTCTTGCTGCGTTTTCTGATGACGTCAGCAATGATGTCCTCTTTTTTCAGCTTAGCGTTGAAATCTCCTAGAACGCTCTTGGTGTCGTAGCTGGGGCAACGATCGTATGTTCTTTCTAGGAGATCATAGAATTCATCCTTGATGTTGTCATCCTTTTCTTCTGCCGTGGCGTGAGCGCAAATCAGACTGATGTTCCCGAATGTAGCCTTGATGCGGATTGTCATGAGGCGTATGCTAACGGGGTTATAGCTTTAGACTTTTTGCCTAAGTCTGCCTCAAATGACAAATCCGAATCTGAATAGGTGCTATCTTCACTCCTTGTAGCAGTCGCTGTATTAGAAGACGCCGTTCTTCATCTTCCTTTTTCCCCGGCCCATCCCACAGTATTTCCTGCATGGCGGTAATGTCTGCCTTGTAGTAGTTTATGGCTTCCGCTTCGGGTGCATGTTGTCTGTTAAGGGACTTGCTGGGGACGTTTGCTGGGCTCGTCAACTGCTGGATCCGTCCGTATCCGAGGCGTGTTCATGTCTCTGAACTCTATTTGCTGAACGTGGTGAGGGAGTAAGTCTGACGCTCAACCCACTGGTTTGTAGGCCAGGCCCATTATTTGGCCCTCTTGAAGGACACCACTGCTATGACCCCGAAAAAGCTTCGAATCCAAATCATTCGGACAACGAAACAGAGAACGGCCTAGGTTGAGATGGCGGACACAAGTGGCAAGGGCCTCAACCAACTTGGAGTGCGCAACTGTAGACAGGTGGCGAGAGATCGTGCTAGCTTCAGAGCCATGTTGGTTGGGACCCAAGTCCACCCGGAGTGTAGCGCCAGTAGAAATGGAAGAAGGATGCACTGAAGAACTAAACTACTACCTTACTCAGCTCTTGACTGGTCACAGTTGTTTCTGGAATGTATATACAAAGGGTCAGTGAAAGTAAAAGAACTTTACTGTGCAAACAATTTGGTGAACGGCCAACACCAGATGACATCGCCCAATAAGTGCTGAAATCCGAAGATCATTAGGCTGCTGTTAACGAAACAGCTCTACAAATCATGCGCGATCTAAGAAATTTGAAAATCGAAGCAAAAAGATTTCTTTATGAAATAAAGTGCAGTGAGCCTTGAAGTATGTTTTGACGACTTGAATTTGGTGTATGATGTAACTCCTATGAGTGAATTACTCACTGTATTGATCAATTAAGCCACCAGCCCAAAATTTATATCAAACAGTGATTTATTCGGGAATGGCTTACAATCTGATCGCTTGAAGATGTCTTCAACTATTTCAGAGACTATCCAGGGAACACATAAATTGAGCACCTAATTTAGTTAAAGTTTGTATAGCTGGAGGCCCAAGTCAAGCTGCAAACTAAGTTGAATCTGCTAAGTTGTGGATTGTCCTGCACACTCTCAGGGATTGTTTGTGGGTGATCCTGCCTCTCTTCGACATTTTGAAACTGATCGTTTCTCAAGGATTATGAGTTAATTTGTGCCCTACTCGTAGAGCCTCAGTATAAAAATGTCGCAAGAGGAAGGGCCTCAGGAACGGAATGTAAACACGACCCGCAAGCACTGTCAACGAATAAGACGCGTTTTCTCCCTCCTCATACTCCTCAATCGCAATCAGCAAGCATTTCCACTTCCAGACGCATACGCCACATCATTCCGATGAAACGACGACGACGACGATGGTGTCCTGAACGTGGCACACTCGTGACTTAGCTGCTTCGAACAAACGCCAGTCGACTCCTCCCGTAATCATAGCTTCATTCTCATCATCACGAACCCTTGCTTAAGTGCCCGTCCACGAGCGTTGCACTTCTCCTTCACCACCACCACCGTCTCCACGTCCTTCCTGTCCATCAGCTGGATGCCACTTAAAGCCAAGCAAATGATGTGTCATATCTAATCCTTTTCACTGTTACTCAGTCACAAAATCACATCGACCCCAGCAGCCGCAGACAGAGACCGCTGGAGCGGTGCGCCGCTAACGCTCTGCCAAGAATTAAAGATTCGTCTTGCCTTCGACGAAACACCAAATCCAATTCCATCGGGAAAATTGCAGCGTCACGTAGTGGCCATTGTGCATCCTGAGAGAATTAAATCAACTGACAGCCGCGCCACGGCGGCAAGGGAGTCCAAGAACACAATATTTAGGCACTGCCGGTACTGGCACCGGTACCGCGATAACACCATCACCCCACAGCGGACCGCCACGATTAGAAGCAGCGGAGCGCATTGTACCCACAACACATCCGAGGCTGGCCAGCGAAGCGCGTCGCTTGGTGCCTAGTTGGAGGATGCTATATGCACTCAGGCGCTGCGCGGTATGATCTCCGTTGACCGCACGATCACGTTCTGCAGTTAATTGCTGCATCGAACATAGCCAAAGGTTGACATCGTCTGCCTCGCCGGTGTGCGACTCGCCCGGCATTCTCGCAGCTCCTCGGATAACCCCTGCGTCCGGGAGAGGTTAAATGCGTTTCAATCTTCGTCGTTGTCGTTGCGGTCGTCGAATGGAATTCGTAAATCGGCCACGTCCGCGAGGACTTTGGTAACAGTGTCTATGTCCAGTTTTGGCCGCGGGCAGCTTGACCTTATCTTGTGTTTCGTGCGCTGAGTGACGCACATGTGCCGGCCACCGTTGTCATTGGGGGTGATTCTGTTTTTCTTGGCATTTGGAGCAGGACAGGCGCGTCCCTCCACTGCACCGAGGAGGATTGTCGCATTGTGAGGTAATCCCGCGCATGCGGCGGCGAGTGGCGTGTGGATCAGCGTTTTGGGTAAAGCACGCTTTAGTGCAACACAACGCGACAGCCTGTCAGACTGCAGCTGACAGAGTGACGTGGGAGGGCACTAATGAAGCAATAATGGCGCGTCATGACTCGAGTGACATCTCATTCCGCCCACGGAGTATTTCGGAAGATTATTACGGGCCGCGTGCGTCATCGTCGCACTGCAGATGAGGTGCAGCTTCACAGACATTGGAGGCGGGGTATGCGCCTGTGTGTTGTGTACTGACAGTCGTTGTCTGCTGGAGAGCTACGGGGACATTGCCCTGCGGAAAGTGGGACACTTTGATGGATTTGTGCGACGAAGATGAGGATTAAATGGATGGGAGGAAAAAACTGAAAAGGAAACCGGGTTTGTGGGTGGATATGCAACGATTACGACGAGTTTTGAGTTCAATTTTCCTAAATGATGCTTGACTCTTAGATGATCAAGATAAAGGGTTAAAGCTAAGACCTTCTTCTTCTTTGAGTGGCGTTACAGTTCGGAGTGGACTTGGAAATCACCCAATATGCCTCTCCAGCTGGAACGGTCTCTTGCCAGCTGCCTCCAAACTCACACCAGAAATTGGCTGAACTGCTTCTCCACTAGTGTGCGCCATCTCAGAAGTGATCGTCTGTAGCATCGTCCCAATGGCTCAAATTCGAATATTCTTCGGGCCAGAGTGGCATTATCCATCGACTCCCGATGATGTTGCCTTCTTAAGCGTTGTGGCATTAGACGCATACCGCTGTGCAGCCTATCACAGCCCTGCGTAGATGCCATCAACAAAAACCAGGCCAAAGATTAAACGCAGAACTTATGAAGAGGAAACCAAAGTCGTCCATCTGGGCATATATCCGCTTCATGCAAAGGGCAAGGATGATCAAGGTGAACCCTTCGTCCTTCGATAGAGGGCTCTACTACTAAATTGTCTCTTAATCCTAAAGAGACTGCAGTTGGCAAGAGTAATTCCGGTTCATTCTGACATTTCCTTGGGACCCAACATACACAAAGTTCTTCTCTATTTTGAAGCTTTAGCTGCCGACGGTGATGGTCCCTCCGAACTGTCAATATTGTGCCTTCTGTCTCGGTCCCTCCGAATCGTCAGTATCGTACTTCCTTTCTCGGTAAGAGCACATTCCTCGCTCTGCCGTCACTCACCGCAAAACTTATCTTGGTCGCCTTCGTTGCAGCCCCACCAAACCCCTCATTGAAGGCCTGTGTACGACCGATCTCACGAATATCGTCGAAGTTTGCGAACAGCAGTATGAACTTTTGGTAGATCGTGTCTCTTGTGATAAAAAAATGATGATCCGAGAGTCCCTCTTTGTTCCCCTTCCAAGCGGCGCACAAAATTGTCCCTGACTTTGAAATGCGTCTCTAGTAAGCAACGACCCATGTCCCTTGGCCAGACATACCTCTTCAATCTCTAAATGACTGCTTTTACAAATGGTCTGCCTACACTGGGAATGATTTTTCAGACAGTACAGCTACCTCCCGAACCTGACACATAGCTTCTTCATCTCTGTGATGCCTTGCCACTCACCAAAAACCTCTTTTGTTGTCACATTTCTTACCTCAAGCAATCGATCACCTCTTTGTCTTGCAACTGTGTCCCTGATCTCCAGCTAATCGTACATACCATCTTCACATTCCCAACCAATTCGTCAAGAGCCGATTAGATCTAAATTGCTTAAACTTTTGTCACCACACCGTCCTTGTCTCACGAAGATCACCCTTCCTCCGGTGTGCACCCAACCAGGTAGAGGGGATCTCTTGTCTGGGTCACTGTGTTCCATGGCACAGCACAACGCTTGCGTAAAGATTTACTGCCCTCCCTCCCAGCACCAGTGCATCCCCACATCGATCACTTTCCGATTTCACATCACGCCTCGCATAGAAATCGACGATCAATCGTCATATGACATCTCCCCCCCACTCCACTCATTCCCCCTCCCATTCAGAAGATCCTTATCGGGAAAGAAAAAAAAAAAACAAAAAAAAATTACAAACCCATATCTTTATGACTTTTCCCAGAACGATTACATAAGCCCCGACCACTTCCCCGTGCACTTCTTCTGGCACTCGCCCGCTGCCGCCGCCGATGCAGTGCCCCTGCGCTGGCAAAGGTTATTGGCACGACCGAAAACACTCCATCAAGTCCCTAATTCTCGTAAAAAAGAAACGCGGACGCGGAGTACTGTCGAACGTGATCGAAATTCCAAATGGCCGGCAAAGGGCTGCAGCTCCACTGCACTGCTGTGTGCACGCACGCACGCACGCACGCATGCCTATGCATCTCGGCGACGACGGTGGCAGATGGCGGTTCGGTTTTCGAATCACCTCTCAGCACCGTCGTTGCCCCTTCCGGGACACAAATTAACATCTCAAGCATCCCATCCGCGACGGCGGGGGACCCGGAATGCATTAGGAACGCGTCGCTAAGTTGTCGCGAAAATAAGAGATCTCTCTGTTAATAAATTTGTAGCACAAGACGCTGTGCTGGGGAGCGAGGTAAATCAAAACAAAAACCGGAGGGATGGGTGACGGAGGGGGCGGCGGCGGCGGCGGCGCATAACAAATTCACCACCAAACCGAACCGCCGCGCGCCGGCGACAGA
Organism: Eristalinus sepulchralis; assembly: GCA_944738645.1. Classification (NCBI taxonomy): domain Eukaryota; kingdom Metazoa; phylum Arthropoda; class Insecta; order Diptera; family Syrphidae; genus Eristalinus; species Eristalinus sepulchralis. Next base: position 12,417,630 of record OX122885.1, on the reverse strand, counting down.
ATTTACGGTACAACATTTCCTGGTTGCCAATCCTTTTGTGTTAGAATCTATCCATCGGGACAATCTGTGTGTTTACTTAGTTTTCCTCATTCTCTCTGCTCCCTCGTACACGACATCGACGGCGGCGGTGACGGTGGCGGTGGCGATGGTGGCGGTGGCGGTGGCGGTGACGACGACGATGACGACAACGGAGACCGATGCACAGAGAGTCTGCGGTCTTGCCATGGTCCTGGTGGTGATCTGCGGAGCGAACAGAGATTCCGCGTTCATCCCGCCGCTTGCGGGGTCGCTCTCGCGTACGTGACAAGATGGAAATCTAAATTTCGACCGTGAGCGCAATCATTTTCGTTCTTTTTTCGCCGTTTTCCGCTGCTTTTCGCTCTTTTCTCCGTTCAGCCCGCAGTCGCCGCCGCCGGGGGATCTTTACGGTGGTGTACGTTTTAAGCGACTTAAATGTGATGAATTGGACTGACCCGGTGCGCCGTGTAGCTACTAGGTTTACAAAGGTATCGGATGCACCGCTGCAAGCGCGGGATGTCGTCTGGAAATCGTTCTGCTGAGTGGCGGTACACTCGGAGCGGGGCCCGTGGTGCGAAAAGCAGGAGTAGATTCGTATATCTGTGTTCTGGGGCCCCTGCGCCCTGCGGTTGTCTTGTTTGTCGCGGCGCAACATGAACGATGTACACACGACGACGGCGGTGCAGCGGCAGTCGCGGCGGCGACGGGGCGCATTCGTGCTTTCGCGGTGAAGTCGCAAAGAACGAAATCTGTTAATCTCCGTTCTTTGAGGCCATCCGATGACTCTTGGTCGTTGAGTGGATGCTAACCAGTGTTTAGTGTGCTACTGTTTGGCTCTCGCAGGTTACACGACCGGGCACGGAATGCTAGGATGGGGCGACGGGATGAGACTATTCACCGGGACAGCTCGGATGGTGTGTCATTTGTTATGACGCTGACAGTCGCGGGATCTTCTGGGAAGTGTCCAAATTGATGTGGACTCGAATTGGTGGTGTCCTTGTGCGTGGAGCTGGCTGTAGATGATGCTTGTGAAAGAGCCGGGAAGAACGTCACTACTGTATGACGGAGACACCTAAAGAGCTGTGACTCCTGACATGAATACGACTTTCATGAGGACAGCGAATTCCCAGAGCACCATGGTTGCCAGGAGTACTGCGATGTCAAGAGGCACTGCGATTTCAGAGGGGTTCGAGCCCCCTTTGAGACTGCAACTTCGAGATTTCTGAACTTTCCCAAGTGGGCGGCGACTCCCAGAAGGACTTCGATGAACAGGGTGCCTGCGATTCTCCATGGAATGGGACTTTTTAAAGGATGCCATGTCCTTAAGGGTTTGACTCTTTCAATACTGCCAGAAAGACCAATATCCCCTAGAGCTCTACTACCGCCAGGAGGACTGCGACTCTAAGAAGAACAGGAAGACTGAGATTCCCAAGATTCTTTACCAAGAAGACTGTTATTCCCACAGGGACTTGTATTCCTGGGAGGAATGGGAAGCAAATGTGACTTTCTAAAGGTCAATGAATTCCAGAATGATTGCCACGACTGTCAAGGATCGATCCTCAAAACCAGGAGGACGACGACTCTAAGGCGGACAGCGAGCCCCAGAAAGGCTGAAATCCCGAACAATTCTACTGTGACCCCCTAAAAGTCTGTGTCTCCCAGAAGGACTGCAATTACCAGAAAGACTAAGACTAAGGGCAGCGATTCCTAAGAGGAATCCCAGACGGATTTTAAATTGGTTCTGCGCCCCAGCTGCTTGAGCTACACCTTGGCGTGATCCTCTCCCACTTGAAATCCCTAGAACACCCGTTCCCCAGGTCACAACCAAAAGAATCACCCTCTCCACTCTTGATGCCTGATTCCACAACAAAGCAATTAAGATCTCGCCCGAGGCTTCCCGCAAATCTCTAAGCGCTCATGAAATGCGGCACCCCTTTGCCGCCCCAACAAGCAACGGCCTCCCCACCACCTTTTCAAGCTCACTGCAGACGCACCTCCAACGCCTCGGTCCAACCATTTGCGTATCGCCCCATCTAACACTGCTGCAGAATCGATAAATCATCGAAATGGCCATACTTCTCTGCCACGCGGTCTCCAGCCATGTTCTCCCGCCACACTAGCCCGGACATCCATTCCGATCGTGCAGATTTTTACGATCACCTTGCACCTTGGCAAAGACTCCATCAGCCGACCCACACCATGCAGCAGAGTCGTCGCCGTGTCGTCGTAAACATTTATGAAGCTCCGTCGCCATCGATAACTCCTCGCGCAAGCGCAACGCAGCTGCCCAGAGGTCAAGGGAACTCATCCATCAGCCGATCAGCGAAATGTCAATCACATCCTGAGCGGCGGTCTTCAATTTGTTCAGATGGCAGGCTGCACGCAACCGGCCCCAGCCCTATCGCCGGCTGTGTGTTCGACAAATTTCAGCCTCCCGAGCGCGCACGCATGCGCGCATGCTAGTGTCTTCTAATGTCTACATTTGTTCCTACATCCCCCCGCCGCCGTGTCGAGCCGCTGCGTGCATCTGCAGAATGGGAGAGGTATTAAATTTCAAGCATATTCACAGGCGCGGTGTGGCTTAAAATTGCGAGAGCTCTTTGCATATCCGGGGGGCTTGTTATGCAATCGCGGCGGCTGCTCAGAGGTGAGGAGGGAGGGGGAGGTGAAGATACGCATCCGGGCGGCAGAACCGCGGACGCGGAGATAGGATCAACGAACCGCACTCACGCTATGCAAATTGTAACATGGCTGTGTGTGATTAAAATGCGTCGCTGGGCGAGGCAGGCTCTTCTTCCCCGCATTGGACCAACGTGCGTGTGCATATACTTAAGCACGAGCATCGTTTGGGGTGGGGCGGGAGGCACGACGTGTGTGCGTCACGGGAAAGTTGCTGATTTAATTTCAATTTGAAGTTGATGTGCCAGGGGGACTTAGTTTTGGATCAGGCGACATGTGAATTGGAAGCTTGGAAAAGTGTGGAGATGTTTAGGAAAGGAATGGAATCAATTTTGGGAGGAAATTCTCAATTACTGGAAATTAAGAGGAATTTCCTGGAAGGAGAAACACCAAAGATGTCAAAAGTTCAGCATTTAACTAACGTTCCAATATTTTAAGAAAAATTTTCTTGGTCACCAAAGGATGAGTTTTTGTCAAAGTTTGTTAGCAAGAGTCCTCATGTCATCGCACTGTCACAACGCCCTTCAGTGGACGTGGAGTGGAGAATACGATAAATCTGTTCCGATGGTAAAATATTGGACGTTACAGTCCGATGCGGTCTAGGATCTCAGTTGGCATGTCTCTCATGGGCTAGGAAAAGACGAGAAATTCAGCTAGTAGGCTATAAAAGGTCGTTTCTTTATCAGTTTTCTCACTTCCTTGAGTGATGAAGACTCTTTGCAGTGTAGCCCTACTGTTCCTCCATTCTGCAGGGTCTTGCAATATGGACTTCCTAAATGTCAATATTGACTGGTACAGATGTGGGATTTGGTTTTACGTGATCACCTGCCGTTACGGCTTATATCACTCGGTCCAGGTACTCCAGTACCAAATGCGATAAGGTTTTCAAGGGACAATCACCACCTTCGTACGGAGCCTTTCTAAAACCTCTGGGTCGCAGCACCCGGTTGAGAATGCAACTCCTCACTGAGCCGGGAAAGTCCCTTAACTTGAATCAGTATGGTGAACAACCTGATTCAGACCATTCGCCACTGTACACTAACCACGGCTCCGCCCGCTATGTGGGTATTAAATCACAGCCACCAGAATACTCCCACAAGGGGGCCTACCACACGGTCAGGCTAAAACCGAAGTTCCAGGGGATCCTGACCTCCTGTGGCACCAGAATATAGGCCTCTGTTCAAGTTGTCACTACCAGTAAGGTTCCCTCAAAACCTGATTCTGGTAGCCGCCATTCCGCCCCAATATGGACTTTGTCTCCATCAGGGATAATAGGGTTACGGATACAACGCTTACAATGGCTAGGCCATGTAGAGCGCATGGACACCACTGTACCGGCCCAAAAAATCTTCGAATCTGAGCCATTGGGACAACGCAACAGAGGACGGCCTAGGCTAAGGTGGATCACACAAGTGGAAAAGGACCTCAACCAACTTGGAGTGCGCAACTGTCGGCAGCTGGCGAAAGATCGGGCTGGCTGGAGAGGCATGTTGGTTGAGGCCCAGGTCCATTCTGGACTGTAGCGCCACAAGAAGAAGAAGAAGGATGTGATTTTGAATCAAGTGATTCATAAGTCTAGTCACATCATCTGGTGTTGACTGGTACAGTAATCCCGAATTCCCGAAACTTAATCTATATTGATGTCGAACACAGCTGCTGCAGTCGATGTACGATAGGCAGAACTTTTGGATGCATGCACCAGTTCACATGTTTGTTTACCCGGTCTAGAAGAAAAGAGATAGTTACTCGCCAACTAGCGAAAAAACAGTCTCCCTAACATCGCGTACAAAATCCTCTCTCCCGTTTCGTATGAACGCCTGAAACTCTTCATGAACACTCTTAAGCGCTTTCTAGGACGAGTGACTCCAAGATATGTTAAATATGATTTTTAAGCTGCGAACGATCCTGGGGAGACCCAAGAAGGCATATTGACCTATTAACTAGCTGTAGGACTCATTGTCGCATATGAAAGCGAGAGAGAGAGAGAGAGAGACAAACTATACAACCACTCAACCAACCACACTCGTCTGATTGCGTAGAATGACGAAGGAGAGCCTGCTTCGTTGAGGTCGGTAAAGAACTCACCAAGACCTTCGTCAGATGCTGTAGGATGACAATGAAGAATTCTTATTGCTCCATCAAGGTCGGGAACGAACTCGTCGAGACCTTCAATGTCAAAACAGAGTTTTAGGCAAGGCGACGCCGCTGTCATGGGAGTTCTTCCACACATTCTTGAGAAGATCGTGCGTAACTCACGAGTCATCACCAGGGGCACGATCTTCCAAAAGTCAGTTCAATTCAAAAACAACGTACATGCTGGCATCAAGGAAGGACGCACATCGACGTTTCGGTAAGAACGTCACACTAGGCAGCAGAAACTTCGAGGTAGTCAAGGACTTAGTCTACCTCGGCTGCGCGGTAAATAGGGACAACATCAGTACCGAAATCAAACGCAGAATCACTTTTGCCAATCTCTGTTTCTTTGGGCTCAAGAGGCAATTGAGTAATAAAGCCCTCTCTCGGAGGACAAAGCTTGCTTTATGAAACACCTTGATCATCCCAGTCCTATTCTATGGCGCGGAAGCCTGGACGCTATTAAAAGCGGATGAGAAAGCTCTTTTCGAAAGAAAAGTTTTGAGTGCGATCTCTGGTCCTGTTTGCATTGATGGCATCTGGGGGATTTAACGACGAACTCTTTGGGCTGTACCGCGACATGCGCCTATTTAAGCGTCTCCGGATACAACGCTTAAGATGGCTAGGCCATGTAGAGCGTATGAACACCACATGATAAGACCTCACCGGCTCGAAGAGTCCTTTAATCTGTGTCATTGGGAAAAAGTAACAGAGGACGGCCTATGTTGAGATGGCGCACACAAATGGAGAAGGACCTCAACCAACTTGAGGCATAAGGAAGAAAGGTTATCAACCAACTTGTACAAAATGATGGCAGTAGTGTCAAACCAAACCTCCTAGAGAAGCATGTTATGAAAGGGAAAGGAAAGGATTCAGCTCCAAACAGGACTGTTGTACCAAGCAAGTTAGAAGAAGAGCTCATGAAGTGCGACTAAATGATAATTTTTTCGCCGAATCTCTGTGTAATGCAAGAGCCTTCTTCTACACCTTACACGATTTAATCAACAAAAAAATGGCGTTGCCGTTCTGGTGTGGAGCCTTTGTGTCTCGTCCAACCCGCCGGATATGTTGGGTAATTGAATTAGAACAGTCATTAAGTAAAATCTCCACAGCTTACTCTAGATTGCATCACTTAGATTCAGAAAAGTATCCACTTATCCACAAATTTCTATATTTTTCAAGGAGGGAGTCCATATCTAAAACTCTCGCCACAAAGTGAACACTGTAGCATCGTCCTCTCCAAAGGCGTCGCAGAAGTTTCCATCGCCGTAGCACGCTTAGTTGGTTAGCAGTGGTGTGAGGACCGGTTGTACACCGATAAGTCTCGAGTTTCAGCCAGACATGTAAGAGCATGTGCTTAGTTTGCCGTCATGCTTGAAAATTATTCCACTTACGATTGTGTTCCCGAGAGGCCCAGCGACTGATGGAAGAGTTATCGAGGGACGCAAGCTGCTCTGAGGCGGATACGGGTCCTGAGAATACCTCCTCTCTGAGGTTTGCCTAGCACGTTCATTGGCAGTCTTAGCAATAAAACTGCACCTAAATGAGAGTTCGCTGAAAGAAGATATTATGAAGGGCGAGACTAATTTAAAAAAAAGAGAACAGCGCCTAACTTCTTCAGCAACATCGTGTGTTGTACGTGCTATTTTTAGGGAACGAGTCGAGGGGATTTACACCTAATCGCAGAATTCGAGCCCCGAGGTTTGGGAAGCTTTTCATAGACAGTTGGCGGTGTCGGCAAAAAGCGCTAAAAGACAATCATGAGAGTTTGCTATCCAACTCTTTCGTCCAATGATCGTGTGATGTTTATATAAGAATATTTTCGTCTATTTCAAATTCCCCTGCCCATACCTTAAGATTCAAAGGGCTTTACCGATATTTAAGGATTTTCTCTATAAGTCCTTTAGACACGTTACGTTATTGCTGTAGCCAGCCATTTTCACACACTTCTCCAATGAAAGTCAAAGTCAAACCGTCAAGTGCACCTCTACCAAACACATTTTCAAAGCATAACTACATCTCATCTTGTAAAGCAATGCCGATTAAGAATGCAGATCGCAAGCGAAAATATCGCATTCTACGCGCAAATGTAGTCTCCTCTCTCGGAAACCGAAAACCAGTTCGTTGCCAAAATATCTTGCGGTCTTTAGTCTCGCAGTCTGTGATGTGTGCCCAGGAGATGGCTGCCCAGATATTGTTTCCGAATCCACCACACTGACCTGCGGTATGAACAAATTGATGAGAAGCTCAAATATCATCTAACCCGGACCACGACGACGAGGACGATGCTCACGAAGATGATGATGATGATGATGATTCTTTATGTTAAATTCGACGCAAATAGGTTCGCAGTCAATTTTCAAACGTTTCAAGGGACTGCAAATGCCTTGGCACGACGACGGTGGCGGCGGATGCGGTAATAATTTATGAGGGATACTCTCTGATTGGAGATTTGTTTCTGTTTTCCCTCGTGGTCTGCAGGTAGCTGATGGCAGAAGAGCCTGATGATGACTACAGGTAGTCTGCGTGGTGGTAGTTCATCGGAAGAGTCTTAATAACGGAACGAAAGCGGCGAATGTGCCCGTGACGGAATGTGTGAAGGATCTTCGCGGTCTCGCATGAAATTGAGGCACGAAGAGAAGGAGGAGATGTGGATGGGGCTATTTTTTTTCCTCCTTTTTTTGAGGGTTTTGTGTGATGGCCTTTGGAATGGACTTCTTTCTTTGGAAGCGCGATCTGAAAATTTGGTAGTTTGCCGCAATTTGATCACAGATAGTGGGGTTGTGGGATGATTTTTGTGTCATGAAATGACTAATCTGACATCAAATGGAAATCTGGAGTTCTTCTTTGAACAAGAATCCTAATTACCGCGACTTAAGAAAAAGCAGTTCTTTAGAAGAGTGAACCAAAGCCGAAGAAGATCAGTCAAGATAAGCACGGAGATCAACGATCGTTAAGTTAACGCAGAATTCACAGTCCAACCGAAAAATGCTGAAAAACTCAAGTCAACGCAGTCACTAACGATCACCGATCGCCACACACACACCAGCCAGTGGTGTCAATAAAAATCAGTGTCATACACCTCGAACTCGTGACAAATCACATGTTCTTGTCAAATTTGGATTTCAAACGAAATATTTGTGTCACATGTTGTGTCGCGCTGCAAGGAATTACTTTCAATTCGCACACACACACTCCAAAACACAAAAATCCCTCAGACAATGTGCCTGCAGACACATATTTCACTTGACATATCGTAGATGTCACCATAAAACATCACATACCAACCGAACTAGTTGCAGATACTAGATGCACATGCATGTGGTGTGAGCGGTGTGTGTTCGCGGTGTGATATGCGTACCGCACTTCGATGGTGGTACTTGTCTCACACTTTCAGTTATTTCATCGACTTACTAGTCGTTTGTTGTGATATCTCTCTGTACACCTACCCACGGACTGATTCAATTGCAATACAGCAGTGTCATTTCGTAGAGGTTTGCAGGATAAATTCGATTCTTTTTGCAATTTTTCTGCCTTGGGTGTAGCGTACAACACGGGAAGTGGAAATGAAAATATACGATCGTAGGGTGAATAGGTAGCAGTTATGCAATGTAATATAGATGTATGGCAAGAGATATCGATGTTCTGCTGATTTCAGTGGAATTCACTTGTGAAAAGGGCACTTAATGAGGAGATTTACGATGGTATCTGATCAGAGTTCGCTAACCAACTCTTTCGTCTAGTGATCTTGAGATGATGACTTAGAAGAAATTTTCAACTTTCTCGACGGATGGGCACTTTACTCAAGATTCCAATGACATTCTGATGATCTGAGCATCTTCTTTGTCGATCCCCCAGATACTTGGTAGATTTTCTTCGACAACCGCAATGAAATTCGTGTCGATCTGCCGATGAGATCCAGTGATCCTCTTGATCTTTGCCACAAATTCTTATCGATTTTAAGACCCTTTCGACTTTCTGTTAAAAGGATAAAGTAAAAAAACCTCTTAAGACTACATCAAACGATCATGCGTTCATCTCTCTGCAGCACAATCGATACCCAGTGAAGTGAAGCTAAGCAGAGCTCTTGATGTTACACTAGACTCGCGTAGATGCAAAAATTGTGTAGAGAAAATTCTCTAGCACATCGTACCACTCAAATCGAATCAATTCAACTTGCTAGCAAGTCACTCTCCACTGCATCGTGTATGTGCGTGTGCGATCTTATCAAATTCCAGCCGCGGCTGAATCGTAAGGATCCATCAGTGCGCGCGATGCGATGCGCATCCTTTGTACCCTACGGAACCCTACACTTCACCGGGACAGAACCGGCAAAAGAGTATTTATAGATACTTTTAGGCAGACAGGTAACAAGTGCACACTCTTAGGTCTCATGTTCGTAGGCTGCGGCCGTGCATACGTACATGCGGATTAAAAAACATGACAATCCTTGTCTTTCATGCCCATGACGACGATCCTCACTGCCACCATGTCTAATTGCCAACTCCATTGGCTATCTAATCTGCTGGTACCGGTTGTTGTAATATTGCGTATCGGCAAGTGGGACCGACAAATATGGCAGCAGATGAATTGCAGTTCACCATCGTCGTCCGTCGTTCACGTCCTTCGCTCGCCGTTCGGTGCTAGTCGTTGTTCCCGTCGTTCGTCGTTTGTCGCTTGCATTCGTGTTCTTGATGTCCTCCTCCCACTGCCCACATCTCAGCCCATCGTCGCCGCCGTCCGCAGCCGTGCGAAATGTGCATCCCATGCACACGCACAGCTTCGGCTGGGTGTTTCGTTTTTATGCCTACCCATGGCCCTGTACTGACAAGAGGTTCGTACGAATTTCAATAGACGGATGGATGAAGTACCGCCGCGATCTATTTATGGGAGTCACGGCACCTTACTCTTGACACTGAAACTCCGCGCACGAGCGAGGGGGATGTGCACCACGTAGGCCACGTTCAAGAGTCGATTGTAGAGGCGACAGCGACAAACAACTGCAACTCTGTTACATCCATGGCGGCGACGACGACTGCCTTTCCTTCAGTCAGATGTTGAACCTTGAAAACCTTTCCACTGCCACCACCAGCGACGACTCCCAGTGACATTTGGCCAGGATGGACGGGCGGCCCTCTTTGGGTGCGCCTATGTGACGTTACGTGGCGCGGTGCGAGCCATTTGAGGCATCGACAACTCTAAGCATGTCAAATGCACTTCAAGGCCCCGCAAGCGGACACTGGCCGCAGTGCGATCCATAAATTTGATCGGCGACTCCCCCCGAGGCCGCACGGCGAGGAATTAACACATAAAAAGCGAGAGTTATCGATGATGTACGAGATGATGGGGGACAAGCATCATTGGCCACATGTCTTGACTTTAACGTCCCGTCTCGTCCAGTGAGATACTGGCCGGCTGGATTTGTTTGCGAGGGGCATTTTTTGCGACTAATTGAATCCTCTATCAAGCTGTGCGCCAGAGCGCTGACTGTTAGGAATGCGGTCGGATGTCGGGCGAGGGATATCGGCGATAAGGAACCAGCGAGAGGGGGTTATAATCTGCAGCTACGTTGCAAGCAGGTTGTTCATCGCTCTACACTCCTGTGTGATGGGCGGTTGGCTCTTGTCGGTGCAACACTATCCAACGGAGGTGAAGGAGGCTGGCAAATTATGGGACCCTCGCGGAATGGATGATGTGACGAATTGTTTGCGGATAGGGGAGTCACTAAGATTGGCCAGGCGGGCATCGGATGCGAGGTGAAAGGTGAATCTATTGTTTCCCCGGCAATGGTGGTGAATGTGTTTGATATTTTATCTTTCGAGGTGAGGCTTCACCTTCGCTTTGGCGAACAGCCGTTCATGTCGAGGACGTTTTTGAGTTTGAAAATGTTCGATAACTTCATTCGAAGAAACTGTGAAACAAGTGCATTGGGTTCTCCAAAAGCGTTCAGGTCACGGTGATTTAGATGTTGACTTCTTAAATGTTTCGAAAACGCAATTTCTGGATCAGTGCCATGTGAATTGAAGCCAAAAGGCGTTGAAAGTCGTTTCTTACAACTGCCCCAGCAACCAAAAAAGAAACGTGTCTACATTTCATCATGAGGAGTGCTGAAAAATACACGCAACCCAAAGAGGTCATGAAAACTTCGTCCTTGGCCAGCGATGGGAATAGTCAGATAGCAATAGTAATATTCAATTTCCATTGCTTGTAATGTGTATTTGGTAGGACCAAGTCGGTCTAATGTAGTTTTGAAGGCCAGAGAAGCAACTTTTGGAAAAAGGCCACAGAAGATGCACGAAAACATAATTTTACAATCCCCGACACACTAAAACTCACTTGAAAGCAGTCAATATCTAAGGCCGTTTCCGCTGGCCGGGAAGTGGGAAGATTCCCGATTCCCGATTCCCGAGATTTCCCGAAAGGTCAAATTTGCCTAAAATTTACATTGATTTCTGTATCAGGGATCCAAAGCAGTAGGTTTGTAAAGGGCAACATGACCCTTTTAGTGCACATTCGAATTGCTGCGATTTCGTTATTTTAGACATATGTATTGGAATTTAGGCATTTCGGGATTTTGGGCATTTCGAAATCTTGTGATTTCGGAATCTTAGCATTTCGGGATCTTGGAATCTTGATTGGATTGGATTTAACATTTCAGAATTTCGACATTTCAGGAATTTTGGTTTATTGAAATATTCGCATATAAGAACTTTGGGTGTTACAGAATTTTGACATTTCAGAATAATGACATTTTGTGGTTTTGGGCCTTTAAGAAGTTTGGAATTTCGGGATTTTGGGCAATTCGAAAATTCGGGATCTTATCATTCCAAGATTTTGGTCATATTGAATTGTTAGCATTTTGGAATGTGGGCATTTCGGAATGTGGGCATTTTGACATTTCGCATTTCGAAATTTCGACATATCAGAATCTTAGCACTTTGAGATTTTTTACATTTCTGAATTTGGGCATTTCGAAATTTCGGCATATAATAATAATAATAATAATTGATTGGCACTACAGCCCATAACGGACCAGGGCCTAGCTTCTACAACAACTACTCGTGTTGTGCATGCTATTGTTCTTCACGAGTAGAAGGGACCTACAGTTTTTTGCCGACTCCGAACGGCGAGATTTGAGAAGCTTTCCATAGACGATTAATACTCTTTGAGTGTTGTCAGCAACTCGAAAGAGGTGGTGCCGTGAAAAAAATGCTAGGTGTCCCGTCCGGGAATCGAACCCAGACTTTCTGCGCCGCAGTCGATGCACTTACCACTGCGCCACGGCGACCTTTCGGCATATAAGGTTGTCAAATATCTCTCCCTTCCCCTTTTTAGCTCTTCATTCAATGCTTCATAAAAGGTGTTACAGTGATCGGATTTAGTTCAAATATGCACCGTTTTGTTCGATAATTTGTTTCCATTTAGACGGCAACTTCATAATACCCTTCTCGTAGAAGCCCCCTCCTTATTTGCGAAGAACTCGGAGAGCCACTTTTTACAAGCCTTTTTTTGAGTTGAACTTCATACCACCAAGGGCATTCGCCATGGACAGTAACAGATGGTAATCACTTGGCGCTATGTCCGAGCTATATGGTGGATTCCATAAAAACTCTCATCCGAGCTCCCGTAGCTTCTGACGAGTCATCGAGACGAGAACTGTGGCGTTGTCCTGGTTGAACACTACACCCTTCCTGTTGGCCAATTCTGGACGCATCTGGTCGATCGCCTGCTTCAAGCAATCCAGTTGTTCGCAGTAGATGGTAGAAGTAAGCGTCTGGCCATATGGGAGCAGCTCATAGTGGATCCCTTCCAATCCCACCAAAAATACGGCAAAACCTTCCTGGTCGTCAATCCCGGCTTGGCCACTGTTTGGGACGATTCAGCGGCCTTCAACCACTACCGTTTTCGCTTGATAATGTCGAATGGGATCGTCGCCAGTCACCATCCGCTTCAAAAATGGGTCGAGTTCGTTTTGTTAGATATTTGAAATCTTATATAAGAATGTTGGCATTTTTGGCGATTTCTGACATTTCAGAATTTCGGCATCCTGGTAAATTCGAATTTGCGAACTTTGAGATTCTAAACGTTTTGACATTATGCCGTTCCGGAATTTTAGTATTTCAGAATTTAGTCCCCAAACCACCAGTGGCCTCATGCTTCAAATATTGCGCTAACCAATCAGCGAAGTAATAGCAGTCGAGGAGATGCAGAGACCCATGCTTGTTACATGGCTTTCTTTCAGTTGTCTATTATGCGCTATAGATGGGGACTGAGGGTATCGGATTGTAGTATATCGATCTTGATTGTTAGAGGGAGGGTTTTCTTACTGAATTGTCTCTTGACCCTACAGAAACAGCAATTGATAACAGTGAGCTCCGGTGCTACTTTTGTTGCCCCTTGAGCCGAAGTTGTCCTTGACCTATTAAAGGTTTTGCTGTCAATCGCATGCACTTCACTTTGTCCACCTTTACCGTTAGATAAATGGTGTTGGTTGTGAGATTCGCTCTTTCTTCTCAAGAATTAAGTTAGAAAGGTTACATGACAGCGAGTCTCTTTGCCGAGGCACATTATTTTACATTGAAAGTCCCACTGAGTTCAGTATCAACCTTGAGGGTACAGCAAGATCATGCACAATCTTATGGCCAGCACTAGACATGACACCTTACTCTTGACTTAAACACCGCACACGAGCGAGGAGGATGTGCACCATGTAGGCCACGTTCGAGAGCCAATTGTAGGGACGACAGCGACAAAAAACTGCAATTCTGTAACATCTTTCCTTCAGCTTGATATTGAACCTTGAAAACCTTTCCGCTGCCACCACCAGCGATGACTTCAAGATACATTTGGCCAGAATGGATGACATGGTATTTATAGCCGGGCTTTGTGCACGCCGTCATATGAGGCCTTGACATTAACAGTAGTGGGTGGGTTGCGATATGCACTTCTTTGGTCATCTCCATAATATGCCGAAGTTTCTGACCTACTTTTGAATTTCTTGACCTTAAGTCATACTAATAAGGAACCCATTCAGATTGAGAAAGACGTTTACAAGAACGGATCATATACGCCGGGTTAAAGAGATTGATCCCTCTGCAGTTGCCGCAGTCGTCGTGAGCTCTTTTCTTATGGACGAACAAAATACCCGTGAGTGTCGATATCTCGTTCTGTCCCAGTTTAAAAATCTGGTCTATCGTCGACTTCCTGAACCAAAATCACACTGAAAAGACTGTTGAGGAACGATTTTAAGCGTTCAAACAAAACGCTAAGACTTCATTTCTCTTCTTAGGCTAGGTTGACACCGCCCTGCAGCTACACCAAGTCACAATGTAAAGAGTCCTGGACCGTTTTTGAAGCAGCAAGTTTAAGTTTATGTTTCGAAAGTAGACAATATGATTGGGAAGATGCCTTTAAGGTCATTCAAGCTGCCGAAGAAGATTGCGCCCAGATTCTTGGTCAACCTTCGCAAGCAGCACAATAACCCATAGGATCAGCCCCTTAGTCAGTTCATCCTTTACAACCTCAAAAGCAGTGACTCTTTGGACTAATCATTGATAATTTGGGTTTTCGTTAAGATCATACACACGACCCATAACCATTGAGCCGTCGATCTTCTTCTTCTTGTCGCGCTACAGTCCGGGGTGGACCTGGGCCTCAACCAACATGCCTCTCCTGCCAGCACGATCTTTCGCCAGCTGCCGCCAGTTGCGCACTCCAAGTTGGTTGAGGTCCTTCTCCACTTGTGTGCGCCACCTTATCCTGGGCCGTCCTCTGTTGCCTTGTCCCAATGTCTCAAATTCGAAGACTTTCCGGGCCGGAGCAATGGTGTACATACGCTTTACATGGCCTAACCATCCTAAGCGTTGTATCCGGAGACGCTTGACTAGGCGCATGTCGCTGTACAGCCCATAGAGTTCGTCGTTAAATCTTTTTCTCCAAATGCCATCAACGCAAACAGGACCAAAATCGCACGCAAAACTTTTCTCTCGCAAAGACTAAGGACTTCCTCATCCGCTTTTAGTAACGTCTAAGTTTCTGCGCCAAAAAAGAGGAACTGGAATGATCAAGCTATTGTACAAAGCTAATTCAATAGTCTCATGAGCCGAAAGAAGCAGCGATTGGCAAGAGTGATTCTGCGTTTGTTTTCGGTACGAAGTCTTTGACTACCTCGAAGTTTTTGTTGCCTAGTGTGATGCTCATTGATGACAACATGCGCGTCGATTTGCACTTATTGGGTCTTTTCCAGGATCTGCCATAGTGTGAAGATTTGGTCAATGGTGGACTTCCCTGGCCTGAAACCACACTGATAAGGACCAATCAGGTTGTTGACAAACGGTTTGCCGTCGATGTTGGAGACAAAATTTGGCAGAAGTTGGACAATCAAACAGAGCTTAGCAAAGCGACCTTCTTATCCAGCTCTAAGGGAAAGGCAGATTTGCTCTGCAGGATTCTGGCAATATGACGAAAACTGCTTCAGTACAAAGGCAAAATGCTCTGAAAACTTAGGGAAATAATGGGATAGCATTATTTAAGACTTTGCAAAGGAATAAATCCCAAGCGTGATGGAGATTTTTCCAAATTGCCATCTCTGTGGAGGTGGGAAACATCTAATTGAAGCATTTATCGACAGAATACCCCTAAGCTCACGGATTCAAGCCAAGCCACACAGACCTAAGAACAACTGCAGTCTAACCACCAATTTGTTGAGATTGCCCCTCAATCTCGCCCCGTTCCAGCCCACAAAATGCTGAGGGCATTCTTGCAATGATCAACACAAACAGAGAGAGAGAGAACCACGCCTGCCTGCAAGCAGATATCCTCACAAATCCGCATAACAACTAAGAGCTCTCATTAAATCCAGCCGAGACGTCATAATTCAGGATAAACGTGATCTGTAAAGCAAATAGCAATCGGCCGCATGTGGTGGTGGGTAATTTATCTCGGAACCTCGCAGCACGCATCTCAAAACGATGCCACTCCAATTATAGCTGTCATCTGCCCGAACTAATGAAAATCATAAAATCTACGGGACATACATACGTACTTCCCCTTCCCGCGCTCCATGCAGGAAGTTAGCCGCTTTCTAGTTGAGGCCGTCTTGCGAGCAGCGGCCCTATTCGGCATTTATGATCCCCGGTAATAACTTAATCCAAACGATGATTTACACCAAACCTTGTTGCGGCGAGCTCTCGAACAACCCCAACGGTGGCCACCGCCCCGCGGTATACAATGTCAATATTAGGATAATCGTAGCTCTTCTTCTCTCGCAGCATCCGAACCTACAATGCTGATGACGACGAAGACGACGGCGACGCACTTGCGATCCGTTGTAACCACTGAATAGCAGAATTCACCACGACACGACAATCGTGGCGGGAGCGCCCCACGGTCAGAGCAGAACACTCTACACATCCTCGGATGGAATTGCGAATTAAATACAGAATTACCGGCCATAAATGTCAAATGCTAAGAAGAAGTTTTATTGTGTTGTAAATATTGCGGCGAGCGGCCCAGCGATCTATGCCTTACCGTGTCCTGCAGAGCATACGCGCAGGGAGATCTAGCGGAGCCAGAGATCCCCCTCCGCCCCCGTACTCGGATTTCCAGCATTTATCTATTATTAATGGAAAGTTTACGAGCGACTTCAGTCGGCAACTATAAAACCGGCCGTTTTATTGGCGGAATTTAAAGAGGACCGAATGGCAGACAGTCTCGGCCACGGGCGGTGGTTGTTTTTCGGATGCGTGACCGTCCGGGCATTTTATCTCAGTCGTGTACTTAAGTTAAGGACCCCGGGTCGGCGTATCACCGGAATGGAACGAGCGTCGGTGATGTGCATTCCAGTCGAAAGTAAGTGTTGATGCGTCTCGAATTCGCTCGTATATTCTGCTCATTTATTTTCTCAGTTGATGCGTTGCCGCAGACAGTGACGAGCGGGTGATGGGGATTCATTAAGTCGAACCTTGAAGGGATGCAACGTCCTGGAAATGGTGTGACGCGAGTTGGAGTTCATTTTTATTTCGATTTTGCAGTCAATCGTTTTGATTTTTCTCGAATTTCAACAGGATTCTGTGTGTCTCTGGAGTGAGGGCAGATTGTAGATTGTTCGAGTGCAGCCTGTAACAGGCGCTTTCCTCAAGAAATGTTTGACATTGCAAATGTAAACCGGAGTGCAAGGTATGAGGGGCTGGTGTAGAAGAGTCTCTTACTGCAAGCAGGATGGTTAAAGGCAAGTTAGGCAACTTTTTGTCCGCATCAGTAGTCTGAGGGGGCACGCTTCATGGAAGTGTTCCTATATTGGAAAGTTCTTCTTGAAAACGAGAGGTGCAAAGTGGATTTGGATAGTGGATGAATCCGGATCAGTCGCAAGCGTTCAATACTTGAATGCCTGACAGACCAAAAAAACGGTCTAAACATGAATGCTAATAAAACAGACACAGACCCTCGTAGTGGATCTTTTTTTTATAGTTGGCGCGCGCTAAAGGGGTTACGACTACCCTTAAGTGACCGGATTTAAGTCACAGCACGGGCCGAAGGTATAGAGGAAGAGCGGAAAGGAGGAGGTACCGGTGCACATTGGTTTTGAATATCTGTGGATTGTAATGAGAGGGGAATATTGAGCTGGGAAGAGCATTCCATATTCGTGTGGTGCGGCTAAAGAACGAGTCTCTATACTTAACTGTACGTCCGAAGGTGGGCTTAAGGGTGAACTGATGAGCATTCCCAGCGAGGCGTGTATTGCGGGTGAATTCTTGAAGGGGAGGAATGCAGCTGGCTAATTCGTTTGAGCATTTCTTATTGAAATAGCGATAAAACAGTGACAGAGACGCGACATTACGTCGGTGTTCTAACGCGTCAATCGACTTCGCAATATTGTTATCTCCTTTAAGTTTTATCGCTCGCTTTTGGATTCTATCCAGTAGGTGTAGGGAGGTATTGGGAGCACCAGACCAGATAGGAGCCTTATACTCGAGCTTAGGACGGATGTAGGCCTTATAAATTGTAGCCAGATCAGAGGGGGTAAAGTATTTTTTGCAACGTTTAAGGAAACCTAGACATTTCGCAGCATTTTTGGCGACCTCATGTATGTGATCGTTCCAACTAAGTGTTGAGTTGATACACATACCGAGGATGGAAAGTTTTTCGGTTTCAACAACGCAGGTGCCGTCCATGGATAAAGGCTGGTTATTTTGGGAACGCTTAGGTGACAGTTGACAGCACTGAGTTTTGGAAGCATTAAATTCCACTCTATTTCTTGTACCCCAAGCGATTATGCTGTCAAGATCGGAATTTAATGTGCTTTATATACGCTGCCGTTCCAAGTCTACGGCCGAAGTACAGGGACGTGAGCCAAGGAACGAATGTGAGAAGCTGTCATCAGCGAAGGAGTGAATAGGATTAGAAGTAGCAGACAAGAGATCATTTATGAAAATGAGAAAGAGTATCGGAGACAGAACGGAGCCCTGGGGAACACCAGCATTAATATGGTGGATATCAGACTTGAACCCATCCAGCACGACTTGTATTGAACGGTTCGAAAGGTGATTTCTAATCCATTGAAGAAGAGACTTATCGATTCCACAAGCACGCATTTTCGACAAGAGAGCCTGATGCCAGACTCTGTCAAATGCTTTTGAAATATCAAGCGCAACGATCTTGCTTTCTCAACAACAAAGATTGGTTCCACTTTTCGGTGAGATATGCCATCAGATCACCAGTGGACCTGTTGCTGCGTACTGCCGGTCATTAAGAAGCTTCCGGGATTCAAGATATTTCACAAGCTGACGATTTATCAGCGTTTCCATGACCTTGGAAAGAAGGGACGTAAGTGCTATGGGTCGGTAGGAGATGGGTGACGAAGATTTCCCCTTTTTAAGGACGGGCTGGACAAATGCTGTTTTCCACTTACTCGGAAAGAGCCCAAAAGAGTTGGATAGATGGAAAAGCTTACGCAGTGGTTTTGCCAGCGTTGAAGAATACCTCAGGGGGTATACCATCCGGGCCAGCGGATTTGTGCACGTTTAGATCTTTGAGGACTCTTGCAACTGTACTAGTGCGAAAGTGAAAGTGTCCCATGGCAAAATTTACGCTCTCTCTCTCTCTTTACAGGTGGAGACAAAGCACAATCTGGAAGCGGTGAGCTAGATGCGAAGTGAGCAGCGAGCAGATTTGCTTTGTCCAAAGAGTTGACAGCTGGAAAGTCATTGTGAATGAGCGTCGGAATTGAAGACGAGGCTGAGTTTCTTATGTTTTTCACAAAATCTATTTGATCTTTCCAATTGCACAAGTCAAGTTGGTCAAGATCTTCTCCACCTTGTGTATGTATCTTGTGTAAGCAGTACCCATTAAAGACGTCCCCTCTTGGGTAGAATTCAAACACTACTCTGGTCAATGTTGTGCTTCCTATATCCAGATGAAGTGAGTGGGCTTAAGAATCTTCTGTCCCTACCATTTGATGTAATGGCTGCTCTCAGGCGTTGACGTTAAGGTAGTGACACCCTGATCAGAGGCTATATTCTGGGTCACAGGTGTTCAGGAGTCCCGAAAGTTTGGTTTCAGCTTAATTGTGCGACAGACCCCTTTATGAGAATGTCATGGTTTCTTCAACCCAAATCATGGAAAGAGCTAGGGTTAGTGTCCCCTTCTTACAGACCTTCAACAGTTGGTCTGTTTCAGAACAGATGGTTATGGGTACATTCTTCAAGCTCAGTGGGGAGCCTCATATTAAGCGGGAAACCTGCCTCAAAGAACCGCAAAAGTGTTACCAAAGTAGGGTCATTGTTCCCTAAAACAAGAACTCTTTTAATGTAGGCCAGAGAAGTCCACCACCGACCAATTCTTCACACTACGGCAGATCCTAAAAAAGGTCCACGTGCAAATCGACGCGCACCACCTATTCGTCGATTTTAAGACCACAGTGTGCAAGAGACGAGCCATACAGTGCCATGTCTAGTTTTGGCATTTCTACCAAACAAGTCAGATTGTGAAGGATAACGATGAAAGGCTCTTGCTGCTCCGTCATAGTCGGTAACGAACTCATCGAGACCTTCAATGGCAAAAAAGGTTTTAGGCAAGACGACTCGCTGTCTTCTGGTATCATTCTTGAGAAGATCGTGCGTCACTCTCAAGTCATCACGAGAGGCACGATCTTTCAAAAGCCCGTTCAACTGCTAGCTTACGCCGACGACATTGACGTGATTGGACGAACACAGCGAGCCGTCAATGAGGCGTTTGCTGGCTGCTGGCTAAAATGGGTCTAGTGGTTAATGAGGGCTAAACGAAGTACATGCTGTCATCAAGGAAGGGTCCACAACATCGACGTCTAGGACTGAGCGTCACAATAGGCAGCAGAAACTTCGAGGTAGTCAAGGACTTTGTCTACCTCGGCTCCGCAGTAAATAAGGACAACATCAGTACCGAAATCCAACGTAGAATCACTGTTTCTTTGGGCTGAAGAGGCAATTGAATTATAAAGCCCTCTCTTGAAGGACTAGGCTTGCTTTATACAACACCTTAATCATCCCAGTCCTGCTTTACGGTGCGGAAACCTGGACATTACTAAAAGCGGATGAGGAAGCCCGTAGTCTTTTCGAGAGAAAAGTTTTGCGTGCGATTTTTGGTCCTGTTTGCGTTGAGGAGAAGATTTAACGACGAACTCTATGGGCTGTACAGCGACATGCGTCTAGTCGAGCGCCTCCGGATACAACGCTTAAGATGGCTAGGCCATGTAGAGCGTATGGACACCACTGCTCCGGCCCGAAAAGCCTTCGAATCTGAGCCATAGGGACAACGCAACAGAGGACGGCCAAGGCTAAGGTGGCGCACATATGTGGAGAAGGATCTCAAGCAATTTGGAGTGCGCAACTGGCGGCAGCTGGCAAAAGATCGTGCTGCATCCTGAAGGAGAGTGTAATAAGAGTCGAGAGCATGTCCTGAGATGAACATTTGGACAAGAGACAAACGAAAAGGTCATCCTCTGCCGCCCGAAGATCTCCAAGCAAAATGCAGTGTGGGGCCAGGTCTGCTCCTAGAGAAAATGCGCCTGGAGAGGCATGTTTGTTGAAACCCAGCTCCACCCCGGACAGTAGTGCCACAAGAAGAAGTCATGTTGACGCCCAAAGGAAAGGCTCTGAAGTCATTCTGCGACAACGTCGTCTTGGATGTCCTGGTTAATCACCTTCAAAAACAAACAAATCACCAACTGCAATCACAGCCCTTCCTCCCACTCCTAAATTAAAAAAAAGAAAAACTCCCAACACACCAAATTTAAAATCCACTCTTTATTTGATAACCTCAAAAAATTCGGAAAACATTGAATGCTGATCTTTTTGGCAATTGAAAATGGCAAGTTATCGAAAATACATATTTTTGGTACATTTCACTGACTAGACACTGAAAGGGAAAATAAATTCCACGTCTGTGGAAACTCTGGCTTAGATATCTAGAAATTCGTTTCACTTAAGACTACTTATGGCAAGTGTAAACCACAACTACCCGCAACCCCACCACCACCATCACTAGACCTAGGAGTTAGTAGGCAAGCACTAAATCTTACAGCGAAATATGGCACAATGTACATTGTGAATGTGTCTTTGGTGTCAGCTGATTGCGTCACCTCCCCTTACTCTCCCTTTTTCAAGTACATCGATACGATCTTGTCGAGGATGCTCTCGATCGAGGGACACTCTACCTTGAATAAGTCCATCACCTCCGTAGGCACAATCCACTCTAGGAATGCCTCGATGTTCAACTTCATCTGGTCCAGTTCGTTCATGGTTTTGTCATCGTACGCCTTTTGATCGGCTATCTGCAGAGCTGCAATGAGCACGTTGTCGATCAGGCGCTTCTCAAAGCCGAGGAGTTTAAGCTTCTCCGGCGTTGAGATCTTCTTTAGCAGCACTGCCATTAGGTACCGTAATTGTGCAAGCGTTTCGGCTTCTTTGTCCACGGCTCTCTGTTCCTCAACGGAGAGATTTCGGCGGGATTCTGGAACTTTTTCACAAGTTTTCATGTGGTTGTCGAGGTGAAACTTAATTTTGAAGCATTCTCTACAGCCTTCGCAGATGTAGGCGCCCTCCTCCTTGTGAATTGTCTTCATGTGTGTTTTCAGGTGCGACAACTGGGAGAATGCGATTTTGACTTGCTTGCAGATGACACACTTGAACGGCTTCTCACCGGTGTGCTTCCGAATGTGCAATTTGAGGACGTTCGTGTGACCAAAGCTTTGCCAGCAAACCTGTAATTAAATTTCAATTATTATTTGTTTGTGGTTGAGAGAGGGATTTAAGGAAAGAAGCATTTGCAAAGTTAACGAGGAGTTATGTTGTAGATTGATCTGCGCATGTTATGGCGATAAGGTTAACTCATGAAGAAAATACTGAAATAAATGATGTAACGTGTGGGATAACCTTCAGGCGGAGAAGAACCGGGGATTATGACATTTAGTGGATCTGGAACATGTTGGTCATAAAGGGTTCTGGCAGTCAAATTAGTTTGCAACAATTTGACGGATTCAATTCATGAAATAATTCTGGGCCATCTACAAAGATTTTCATCTGAATCGTGGAGGTATTTACCGCAAGCTCAAATTAGCAGAGAATAGATGGCAAGCTTAGAAACAATTAGTGGCAACTTTTTGTGACATAGCAATTGATAATGAAGCATCTATCAGGGTAGTAAACGAGAACCAAAAGAGGTATACGCTATAATGGTGAATGAGCATATAATATAAACCATTCGGACAGGAATTCACAACTAGCAGCTAAAACTTTGGATGTTCAAGTACTCGTACTTCGTATGTTTGGGCCCCGCAGTAAATACATATAACAGCACCTAAATCAAAAGCGGATACCTCTTACCAGTCATTTTTTTTTCAACTTCAAGCGCTAATTGAAAAATCTGTCCAAAGACAAAGCTGACTTTAGACAACACCTAGACCCACGAGTATGATTCAGAAGAAGCTATGAAAGCGGATGAGAAAGCCAGAGAAAAGCGGATGTGTGTCAATTTTGGTCTTGTTTGGATTGATAAAGAGAAGATAAAATAAAAGGCGCTTAGTCAAGCAACACTTAGATTGTCATGTAGAGCCCATGGAGAACAGAGGTCAAGCTGGTTGTAAGCCATTTTGAAAACGCAACATAGAACGTAAGTGAAGATGAGCCTCAACCAACTTGACGTATGCAAGAAATCGGCTGTCCCTCCGGAATATCTGTCGACCTCTTCGCCCTGATCTTATGAAGCGATTTTCATGAAATTTCAGATAGATACATTTTACGTAGCGATCAATGTACCTTAATTAACATCTAAAATGGAGAAGTGAAGTTGGAGAATTGACAGA
Source organism: Eristalinus sepulchralis (assembly GCA_944738645.1). Classification (NCBI taxonomy): domain Eukaryota; kingdom Metazoa; phylum Arthropoda; class Insecta; order Diptera; family Syrphidae; genus Eristalinus; species Eristalinus sepulchralis. Next base: position 12,394,463 of record OX122885.1, on the reverse strand, counting down.
TTTTTTGAATCGACGGGTCTTTTGAAATGAAGTTGTGCATTTCTGAATCTCTGTGTAGATATGATATGGTAGTGAAGGATTTTAATGTCTAAGTAGCCCTCTGTCTCAAAGTGTGCAGGTACATACGTGAAAATACAGATTCGAAAGGCGCAGTAGCTTTAGTGATTGCTGAAATATTTTAATCTCCATTGGGTGTGTCGGTAGGGTGGTCGCCAAGTGCGTAAGTGCTTCGACCCACACACCTCGCATTTCTCATCTCTTTCGGGTTGCAGTTAACAGTCAAAGAGCACTAATTGCCAATGAAAAATCTTCTCAAATCTCGCTGTTCGGAGTCGGCAAAAAACTGTAGGTCCCTTCTATTCCTGAGAGAACAATAGCACGCACAACACGAGGAGTTGTTGCAGAAGCTAGGCCCTGGTCCTTCGTGCGCTGTAGTGCCATTCAATGATGCTGATGATGTGTGTCGTTAGGAAGCTTCAATACATTTCTATTAAATATCCTCATAATTTGCTAAGCATATATTTGCATTCTTGTGAGCTAAAAAACTAAACCTTTCCTGTTCTTATGCACTGTCTTAGTTTATTCTTAATTTTGCGTTGCAACAATGCCAAATAAAAAGTGTACTGTATTCATTCAACTGAGACCTTTCTGCCTTTCAAAACTATGCTAGTGATGGCATTCAGTGATTTGTGCTTTTACCAATTGCGAGGAAGACGTTGTTGAAGGAGATTCATCAGGAAATCGAAGACGACGAAGGGGTTCTAGCATTTACTTGCTATCCGTTGTCACAGAATAACTTTCGAGCGCATGTTTTCTTAAGTTTATGAGGCAGAGTCATCTGTCGAAAGAACTAGAATGATTAGTTCTAATTTGTAGTGCTGCTTGAGCAAAACATACCTTCTCTGTATAAACGTCATCTGGAGGATAAAATTCAAGATAGTTCTATATGGTGTCAAGAGCAATAGTCTCTTAATGTATCACAAGTACTGCTGTGACTTGTACACAGATTGAATGGACAACAGAAATGTGCACAATAGTCTTTCCATTTATCGGAATGGCATTAGCACCAAACAAAAGCTTGAAACAACTTATCCATGACAGGAAATATTGGGTGCAAGCCCATATTGGCTTGAAATCCTAGTGCTGATCAGGAGGAAAAAAGACGGTTATCGTGATGGTCCTACAATGTGACTAGCAGGAACACTTATCTTGAGAGCTCTTCATCATGAAATGTGTTTATTAAAGGACCGATATGACAACATGTTTAAGGAAAAATAAGTCACGGTCTATGCTGCCAAGAATGAATTTACAGAAGCTCCTTTCAGCAATGGTCAAAAGCGCTCATCAAAAGTACTGCCACTGACAAATCTTTCATCCCAAACAAAACTCGATCGATTTCCGTTTTAAAACACGAAAAGGATGCATTTTGTATTGAATTGTAAATGTAGTGTGAAAAGTCTTTAGGATTAAAACTTGCTGATGCCTTCGAGGATCTGCTTGACGGTAGAGATCTTTCTGCCTTTCAAAATTGAGCTAGTGAGTAATCACATAAAATGGAATTTCCAGGGGATTTAAAGCAATATTTTCAGCAACGTGCATACACAGCCTTCCATCGACTTTTAAAAGCTGCTAAAGTAGCTCACGCCGTTTCATAAGAAGATTGCATAAGCTAGTTCGATGGTTTGCAAAATTTTGAAACTGTCATTTCAACGTTAAAGACACACCACACAGCGGGAGAGTTGCTGAGTTCGATGAGCGTCTCAAAGCTTAAATTAATTCCACAAGGAACTCTACAAACCCCATCCAAATCACGTGCTAGAAGCTATTCAACAAAAAAGACTCCATCCAGACAAGGCCAAACCAAATTTTTGACAGAACGGCATAGGTAACTAAATCGAGTGGCGGGAAGGGCTCGTTGAACACATAATTGATTAGTTTTTAGATTAGTCTATGAACTTATTCTCGAAAAAAAACAAATGGAACTGATTATCTTTCCTATCTACCCCTGTTCCACACACCGTAAAGAATGTCGTCCTCGTGTAATTGAACCCTAAGCAAACTAGAACGTGTAGAGCCATTCTACGCATACAATTACACAATTGGAGGCCTTAACCAACTCGAGGTGTGTAGTCTAACTTATAAATTGGTTTGATCTATTTTTAATGAGCTCTTCCAGATGTCAAACAGGAAACTCTTCGACCGAACCATCGCAAGAACTGACAAAGTCGCTCAAGATGTCGGTGACGTGGATTTTCTTCTATCATCTTAAGACCTGCTGAAGCATTGTAAAATCTAACTAAAAGCTAATTGAGTGCCCTTTAGGCATGATTTGAACTACTTTAAATTGTGGCCATGAGCTCAATCAGCTTTCTCATACAGCACCATGACAAGAGATGCGAGGATCTGACCCTTATGCCTCAGTTTTCTACTGTTGAAAAATCGCTACACTTAAAGAAAAGCGGAATTCGTGCCTCTTCTCCTTACTCTATTTCCCTGGCCCCACTCATGCGGAAAAGATAGACTAAATCTGGGGTACTGTCAAGCTTAACATTGATTGACTGCTATGCCCTGCAACGCAACAATGTACAGAGTTTGATGAATAAAAGGCAATCGATGATGAAAAGCTACGTAAACGGCCCTGTCAAGGAACGGGATACATGTTAGAACAAGCCTCAAAGTCAATGAGCCACGTCAAGATGTGGAAAGATCTGTTGGCCAAATTGTAAGTATGAAGGAGAAACTAAGCCTTCGCTGCAAAGATCAAGTGATCAGGAACTTAAGGCAGCTTCATCTTTTCTGGCTCACACCGCAAGAGGCGGATTTAGGTCTGCATCAGACATTCCATGACTTCTAGGCATCACACCTTTTCCCAGCCGTTAAAAGACAACCTCTAACATTCGCTATGCAATCAACTTTTCACTCTAACCGACTCTACATGCAACAATTATCCTCAATTACTCACTCTGCACTGGTATGGTCGTTCTCCAGTGTGCGTCCGCATATGCACATTGTATTGAGTCTTTTGAGCGAACACCGCCTTGCAGATTTCGCACTCATGCGGCCGCGAGATGGCGTGTGTTTTCATGTGCGTGGCAAGATCCTCTTGGATTTGCTTCTCGCATATCTGACACTCAAAGCCCGTTAGACTGCCGTGGGCCAAGTTCATGTGGTGCCGCATTCCCCTCTCGGTATCGTACGACAAATTGCACAACTTGCAGACACAATCCTTCGTCCTGGCACTCTCCTTTGTGGACTTTTCCGGTGTTGCACTCTCCTTTGTGGTCTTTTCCGGTGTTGCACTCTCCTTTGTGGTCTTTTCCGGTGTTGCACTCTCCTTTGTGGGCTTTTCCGGTGTTGAGCTTATAAGCGTTGTCTGCGGCACAAACCGGGGGGGCTTTGTACTTGGGTCGTGGCTTTTTAAGTGCTGTTGGAGCTGAAAGAGAAGATTGGAGAGATTTAGGTTAGGTACAGGTGCTGTCAATTTTCCACAACTTACGTGTAAACTACGACCAAATGTCTTTGGGCAGTGTGGACACGAGAACGGCCTATCCCCGACGTGCGTGCGGAGATGCAGTTTCAAGCGCTGCTTCAGTGGGAATGGCTTCATGCAGAACCGACAGACGAAGTCCATCTCCTTGCTGTGCTCGACTTTCATGTGGTTCTTCAAGTTGACGTTTTGCCGGTAGGCTTTGTTGCATATCTCGCAGACATGCGGCTTCTCGTTGGCGTGAATGAGCAAATGACGGCGCAAGTCGGTGATCCCTCTGAAGGACTTTGAACAAATCGCGCAATCGTAGTTCTCTCCCTTCCCCTTCCTTTTGTAACGCCTTTTGGGCTTAAACTCGATTTCGGATTCACTCTCCGACAGACCTTCCGAGATAGATATGCCGCTGTCTCGCTTTGAGTCCTTTAAACCGCTGGTATCGTCTTTGGATTGAGATCTCTTGATTTTGCTGGGACGTCCTGCGTCCTCTTTGGATGATATTCGTTTGTTACGTTGCCCGATGGCGACGTTTTCTTTGGATTCTGTTGTGTTGTTTGTACTGGAGCTGGTGTCGTTATCCGTAGGGGTTGAATTTTTGGTCTTCTCTGAACTTCGACGTTTCTTTGTACTCGAGGATGACTCTGTTTCTGTGAAGGGTGTCGATGTGTTGTTGGATTTTTCTTTTTCTGTCCTTTTCCTTTCGTGTCTCGACGAGGGTTTCTTCTCCTTCATTGCATCTGTTGAAGCGGTCCTCTTCATGGACATAAGACTGTTTTCGGTCTCTGTGGCAGAGGAACCCGACTCTCTCATGGCATCAGTGGATGCAGTCCTTTTCAAATCGGTTGCGAGTATTGATGCATCGCTAGGAGAAAGTTCTGATTTGGATTCATCAGCGGCGATGTCTTCTTTGGAAGCTTGTCTTTTTCTTGAAGCGAGCCTTTGAACTTTCGATGGTACACTCCCCTCGCCTGAGGTCGTTTTCTTCTCCATCGCGTCTGTGGAAGCTGATCTCTTCAGTTGTACGGAGGTAGATGTTTCGTCTTTGGACGTGGAACGTTTAACTTTTATAGAGCTTCCGTCTCTGTCGGCTTTCCCTTCTGAAGTCGTTTTCTTCTCTGTGACGTCTTTTCGCTGTCGTTCCAAGGAGGTAGATGATGTGTCCTTAGGAGTGGAAGATTTTGCACTGCTGGAACTTGTTCCACTTCCATTTTTGACGATTTTTCCTCCCTTCCTGTCTGAGACGTCTGTTGAGGCAGATCTTTTAATTTCTTTAGCGCTAGGACCTTCATCCCTGGAAGAGGAGCGCTTCACTTTGCTGGTCTTGTGTCCCCTACTATCTCTGTCCCTCGAAGCCGTTTCCTTTCCCACCACGTCTCTTTCTACCGCTGTCTTATCTTTCTCTGAGTTATGTGCACCACCTCTGGAAGTGGGTTTGACTTTTCTGGTTTTGTTTTCATCTCTGAGAGTCTTTCCTTGTGAGGAAGTCTTTTCTTTAAAGAAACTAGAACCTTTCTCCGAAGACCTGGAAGCTGTAAGAGCTTCCGCTGTGTGATCCCGTTTCTTGTTGCTGACATGAACGCCGTTTCCATCCTTTTTGCTGCTACTGGTTGCACTTTGTTCCACTTTTCTGGACTTTCCAGCTTCGTTCACGAGCTCTTTCGTTTGCTTTGAGGTTACATCGATCTGCTGTGAAGGATTTGTTGAAATTTTGGATCTCATACCTTTAACAGATGATAACTTGTCTGCAGCGGCTTTGTTACTGTTCTTGAAGCTCCCAAAGCTTCCCTTCCCTGTAGATCTCGTCATTCGCATGGAAGCGTCCTCATTTTCTCTAGAAGCAGACCTGGCCCCACACTGCATTTTGCTTGGAGATCTTCGGGCGGCGGAGGATGACCTCTTCACGATTCTCTTGTCCAAATGTTCATCTCTGGGCATGCTCTCGTCTCTTGTTACAGTCTCTTTCAGGATGCTCTTCGGGATCCAAGTCATACCTCCCCCTGCAGCCCAATCTATGGACATGGATCTCTTCACTCTTATCGCTGAACGTTTAATACTTGGCGACTCGGCAGGTATCGCCCACGTTACTCTCTTCACACTTACTGTCTCGTCTGTGGACAGCGATCTCTTCACCTTTCCAACATCGCAAGCTTCGTCTGCTTTCTTCGGAGTTCCTGCCTCCGTTAAGTGGGCTGCAGGCTTTGTGTTGAACGGGACACCTCCCTCTGAAGAATCCGTTGAACTTGTTCTTGCATCGATGGATAGAGATCTCTTTACTTTCACAGGACTTGAATCATTCTTCAAAATGCCTCGTAGCACTGATGTCCTGTGACCATCTAAGGATCGCGATCTCTTCACCAATCCCGTGTTGTAATATTCGTCTTTGAAGTTGATTTTCTTTAAGGGACTTAGGTCGGCCTTGGGATGCGTCCAGGCAGTATCTTGAACGCTGTCTGTGGAAAGGGATCTTTTCACCTTTCTCATCACGTATTCGTCGTCCTTCGAAGCTGACCTCTTGGCAGCCCTAGCGTCTCTCTTCATTGACGCAACGACACGCAGATTTTCGTCTATCGACGGTGATCTCTTGACAGGATTAATGGCCACATCTGTGGATGACTTCCGCGCTGACATGGAAACCGGTTTGGGCACTGCCCAGGTTTCTTTCTTGGTTTCGTCTCTCTTCTTCGCATCGTCCGTGGATGGGGAACGTTTTACCGTGGCTGGACCCGTCTTAGCGATTCCCCAAGACACAACCCTAATGTCCTCAGTCGACTTCACTTTAGCCGCTAGCAAAGGACTGCGTTGCTCCTTCTTTAAAAGTGATTTGCTAGAGTTTTGAGAGGTTGATGGGGTGCGCAGGGAACTGTTATATTGCGCGGGGAAAAACCAATTCCCCGCGGACCCAAAATCGTCGTCCATCGAAATAGATCTCTTCATGTATCGCCTTATGTAATCTTTGGCTGGGCCCAAGGTCACAAACTTCTTCTGCGAGTGGGGACTCTCTGGTTTGCGCACCTCTGAGCTGCCGTCGGTTTCCTTGGATGGTGACCAGTCTTGAGGACCGGTGACCAAGTCTTCTGGGCCGTAGACAATGTTCGTGGGCAGGGTCCATGTGACGAAGTTTCCTCTGAAGGGAGAGCGTTTTGCTGCTTCTCTAACGCCACCATCCTGAGTGGATCTCCTGGCGGTGTCAAGGAGACCACTATCCACGTAAATCTCGTCTATCGATGCGGATCTCTTCACCTCACTCGGCTTCCAGCCCGCTTCGTCGGTCGAAAATGAACTCCTCACCGCATGGTAGTTCACAGCACCGTCGTTCGGGTGCGTCCAATTCAGAACACCCGAACTCATTGCACATAGATTTCAGTTCAAAAAAAATACAGATTCTACTTAGTTTAGGGTTAGGGATAGAAATTAAGAATTGCCACCGTCACCAGAAAAAAAAATAAACACACACACACTATGCAAGCGTGAGCTGTCCAGAGCTAGCGCTGCAGCCCGCCCGTCTTGCTTAGTTCATCTTGTCTTTGCTTTTTGGAGTGTTCTTTGGTTATGATACAACTATTGCGACACCCGCACCAGGAGTTTATTTTTAAATGCTACGTGTGACTGGAGTTAATAATGTTTGCTTGACACAATTACAGTTGCTTGCTGTCAGCTGAAAATAGGAATTTACTTTTTTGTGTGTTTGCTTATATGAGAGGGGAAAAGTGGAGGAAGCTGGAAAAGATAAAAAAATTTGGTATTTAGCCCGGATTCCAATAGTTCCTATGGTTTGCAAGCAGTTTTAGTGCAGGTTAGTGAAGCACAGTTATTTGAATGGCAAAACAAAAGCACGGCACACGGAATGTTGGGGTTGATGTTAGTCGTGGACGGGGGGGAAAGTGATGAATTGGACGAGTAGTTGTGAATGAATGGTGAATGAAAACAAGATTATTAGGACATCTTAAAGAAATGTCTATTACCTGGGGATATCAGGAATTCGGAGGATTATAAGGAACAGACCAAAGGTGGCACTAATTTATGCTTTAATGGGAGTAAGGAATTCTCTTCGCAATTCTAATTGGCGGCAAATTTCCAACAAGAATAAAGAGCTTCTGCTTCTGCTGCCACAATCAGTTTAAAATGGTGACGGACTAGGTGCATAATTATGGTCATGTTCAACGCCACTGGAGGCAAGACTTTTTCAAACACATTGCCTCTCGGGACTGGAAAGGGTATACCTCTTCTTGTGGCACTACAGACCGGGGTGAACCTGGGCCTCAACAAACATGGCTCTCCAGGCGCATTTTTTCTAGGAGCAGACCTGGCCCAACACTGAATTTTACTTGCATTTTGTAAAAGAGATCTTCGGGCGGCCGAGGATGACCTTTTTGGTTGTCTTTTGTTCAAATGATCATCTCTGGACATGCTCCCGTCTCTTATTACACTCTCCTTCAAGATGAAGCACGATCTTTCGCCAGCTGTCGCCAGTATCGCACTCCAAGTTGGTTGAGGTCCTTTTCCAGTTGTGTGTGCCACCTTAGCCTAGATCGTCCTCTGTTGCGTTGTCCAATGGCTCAGATTCGAAGACTTTTCGGGCCGGAGCAGTGGTGTCCATACGCTCTAGATGCCTAGCCACCTTAAGCGTTGTATCTGGAGACGCTTGACTAGGCCCATGTCGCTGTACAGCCAATAGAGTTCGTGGTTGAATCTTGTCCTCCAGATGCCATCAACGCAAACAGGACCAAAAATCGCACGCAGAACTTTTTTCTCGAAAAGACTAAGGGTTTCCTCATCCGCTTTTGGCAACGTTCAGGTATACACTGTACGACTTTTGGAGAAGATTTGACAAGCATCTTTGATGAACTACCAGACCTTGCTATTGAAAAATTGCAAGCATCTTCTTCGGCTTTTCTAGTGGATGTGTGAAAAGAATCTAGAATGTGTGCTGTCCTTCACTGCCTTCAGGTTCAATTCTTCGAACGTTTCTCTCTGAATTAAGGACTGAGAAGTGGTCATGCAAAGGTCTAACGTGGAAATATATTTCACAACCGTCGTACTTTAGCCTGTCTGATTGTGAATACAAACTCAAAGTAAATTCCTCTTCATGCCTGGAACCGAATGCTGAACGATAAGCTACACAATTGATTTGCCCACGAGTTGTTGACAACACTCAAAGACTGACATGAAAAGTGTCTCGCTGTTGAAAGTCGTGCATTGTTAGTCCGCACTACTTGTGATAGAACAGAAGCAGGCACATCACGAGTAGTTGCTGAAGAAGATAGAACTCTTTGTTTACACACAAAGTTTGCCTGCGTCAGCCCATCAGCACAAACAACTTGTAGAATCTGCGTCTCGTTCTCGTTTTATCGTACTCGGTGTGTTTTCAACCTTCAACACTTAACTTCCTGGAGGATATTTTGTGGAAAAGGTGTCTTAAAGAAAAGAGTTACTTCTCTTGGTGCAATTTTTCCCTAAAATACTCTGATGGATTTGAAGCGTTTGTCTCTGACCATACATCGATCTGGGAAGCAATTTCTTTTGCGAAAGCTAATTAACTTTATCCTTGACTTTTTTTCAAGTGCCAAACTATCGCAGTTTGTATATAATATACGCCGCCACGAACGCCATCAAAATTTTACCGATTCGTGAGTGAATTTATGGTGATAGCTCTCTTGAACGTGTACTTTGTAAGGGCAATAAAAATAAATTATACACCGGCTTGAGTTTAGATTTTTCTTTCTAGGTACGGATACGTTTGGCAGACACGCGAAATGGGGTCGAACAACAATTTAGACAGAACAGTGTCTTCATGAGGAATAAACAAAACGCTTGGCTTGCAGGAAGCCCTTATGTACAATGGTTGCCTATTTGAATGGCATCCAATTTGAATGGAACAGTGAACGTGACGCACTTCTCAAGTCTAACAAATAAACGCTGCAATTGTGGATATGATATTTTCTTCTTCTTCTCCTTGTAGCGCTACAGTCCAGGGTGAACCTGGGCCTCAACAAACATGCCTCTCCAGGCGCATTTTCTCTAGGAGCAGACCTGGCCCCACACTGCATTTTACTTGCATTTTGTAACAGAAATCTTCGGGTGGCCGAGGATGACCTTTTCGCTTGTCTGTTGTCCAAATGTTCATCTCTGGACATGCTCTCGTCTCTTATTACACTCTTCTTCAAGATGCAGAACGATCTTTCGCCAGTTGCCCACTCAAAGCTCTTTGAGGTCCTTTTCCAGTCGCCTAGGCCGTCCTCTGTTGCGTTGTCCCAATGGCTCAGATTCAAAGACTGATATAAAATCTAAGATCTTCAATATTCTAAATTGGGTGACACTACAGACCACAACTGACACCAAGGACTAGCTTCTTCGGCAACTGTAACGAGTTGGCCATTGTAACCAGTCCAAAGGAAGATATTTTGAACGGATCTGAATTGGTCTTGAACACGAGCGACTATTGGCGACGATCTTGTTTTTCGATCTTTCTTTCATCTTTATTCTTTGTCACTAAGCTTTTCAGGACGTCCTGCTTCAACCGTACTACACAAATTTGGTTGGTCTTCAAAACGACCAATAACACATCGAACGGTGAAAAGACTTTGCGAACTATTTTACCAATTCCACTCAACGGTTTGCCATCCGCGTGTAGCCGTAGTGATTTTTCGCTCTTGTGTAGTCGTTTTTTCGCCTCTTTTTGGAATTCTGAATAAATTTCAGCAATTGTCCGCATGTAAGAGCTGCATACCCTATATACGCATTATTAAAATTATTTTCAGAGAATGGACATCAGTGATGAGATTTACTTTAAGGATTCAAGGGAACTCTCAAAGTATTCCCATTCCGCAGCAAAAACTTCGCCGTGGAATATGCACAGGTCTCTTCTTTTCTGGTTAAGGTTCTCCATTGATTCAAAACGGCGGCATAGCACCTTCACACTGATTACAATTTGATGTACATACATTGTATACATTTCTGAGTAAAGACGTCTGTATCAGTATTTTTGTCGCTCAGTGTATAACATTACATCCAGCGCAAAATGAAGGCGTCTCGGAAGCATGTGTCTCTAGTGGAACAGATTAAAATCATTGACGAATGCAACATTGAAGTGCACCTTAAAAATTATTTCAGAGACAGTCGCCAAATCGAGCATCTGCGCAGTAAGGAACAAAAAGCTGTTGAGAGTCCTCTAAGGAGGAAATAGCATTTGGGATCTTGTTCTTGATTTTGGGCATCGCAAATCGAATCTTTCGTTGTAATGAATTGGGTAAAGATTATTTATTTCGCTACCCTGGACGTCCAATGTGTAGGCTGCCATCAAAAAATTGCTCCGACGAACATCGCCGGCACCTTTAATTTTGGGATCGTTACACGAGAACTTCACGAGACACCGTGACAGAAGTCCGGCACTCCCAGCTACTGATCGTCCTCCGTCTGTTGAAATAGCTGGGAACAAAACATCTAACTCTTAGGACTCCAATCAAATCATGCTCAACAAGAAGTTCCTTCATCCTTCAATCATGAAGGAAGCAGCTGGACAATAAGCAAAGGAACAGAGCAGATTCTTGATCCCTTGGAAAGAAAAACGGAACTATTCCCATGCCTGATGAAAAAACTACGAATAAGAACGAAAGTCTGGCCACAGGAGGCATAGTTTTGTTCAAAAAGAGATTTTGTGTGTTTTTCAAGATTTTATGTTTTTTGAGATGCGTATGGAAATAGATTGGTGGTCGCCGTGGCGTAGTGGCGTAGTGGGTGAGTGCGTCGACCAACACGCAGAAGGTCTAAGTTCGATTTCCGGACGGGAAACCTCGCATTTTTCACCGCACCATCTTCTTCGAGTTGCTGACAAAACTCAAAAAGAATCTATTGTCCTTGAAAAGCTTCTCAAAATCTCGCCGTTCGGAGTCGGCAAAAAACTGTAGATCCCTTCTAATCGTGAGAGGACAGTAGCACGCCCAACGCGAGTAGTTGTAGAAGCTAGGCCCTGGTCCCTTGTAGTGCCACTCAAATATTGTTTATTATCGAAACAGATTTGGTCAAATGTCAAGGCAATTCCAGAACATGTTGACTCCCACGCGAATGACAAAGAACACAATTGACCACCGAATAGATCCAAAAAAGTTCGATAAATTCCCAAAATTGCCAATAAGGGGTTAGATCGGCAAATGGAACAAAATTTAAATCGAAAATTGTAACGCACTCCCCTTCATGCGATTTGAATTTTCTAAGTTCGCTGGTTAACTCTTTTGATTGTTTGTTCCCATGGACTTCGTAGAGCGTCACAATCACCGTCATTCCGGGGAGGGGATTGAAATTGAGAGGAATTTCATTTTAACAGCCGGAAATGCAGTTTTGACGCAGATTTCGAGGAATTATTTTCTTTTTTTTCAAAATCAAAGCCTATTAATGGAGTCTTGGATCTTTAGACGTTCAAAATGGTGATGAGGATGTTGGAAAGGGAGGGGGAGCGGGGTGAATAAAACAATTTCTGGACTCGATTGAGGCCAAACCACCAAATGAGCATGATACCGCGTGTCTGAATGGGAAAGATAACATGCGGTTGGAGGCAATGAACACTTTACAAAGCACGTTAGATTTGATTTTAGTAAGCAACTATAAAGCTACACACACACGCACACACGTGGACTACTACTCACAATTCGTTTAAAAATTGATTGAATTTTATTTTTTTTCAATTTTTCTACTTAAATGACTACCGCTCTGGTTTACCGCTTAACTGTAAATGAGAGTCTTTTGGAAATTTGTATTTTTGTTTTATTGTTTACACATGCCATACATACAGACATACAAGCCAACATATGTTATTCATCATCCACTTAAATATGAAAACACACATTTGTCCAACACATGACAGGGCCGGGGAGGCACAGGAACAGTACATAAATACACATTCATCCGCACACATGTGCACACATTCGAGACCATACAGCACAAAGTAGAACAAAACTGTCGTCGCCACCACCACCATACCGCCGTTATTGATGGGGCAAGGGGAAACTAGCGCAGTAAACGATTTCGGGTGAAAGATCGGCGACGAAAAACAATTGACTATTTATGACTCTTTGCACACTTACCTTCGCCTCCTCCTCCTCCGCCTCGCCGTCGTCGTTGTCCTGCTATTGCATGTCGCCGTGCCCCACGATACAGTTCTTATTAAATGAAAAGCAGAAGCAAACGACAAATCACAAACCACGGTTGGTTGGGTCCTCACCCCAAAGTCACACAACCGGACAAAAGCGCTGACTCTGAATGAATTTCGGATGATTCCCGATATAGTCCCTCAAGCAGTAGGGGCGAAGCGAAATAGAGGTTTTTCTGCCTGAAATCGACCGTGAAACTCACAAGCACACAAATCTCGCGATGTGCCGTCCAGCACAATGTAAATTTTTCGCTTTTTTTTTTCTTTCTTCTCTCCTCTGTGTTGATGGCACAATTGAAGCGCAGAGGGTAGCAAATGAACAGTGCTGATGATTACATTATACACTCTGACTTCCAACGGTGGGTAAGGCCCTCAGTCAGCGATTTGTGTGTAGTTTCAAGTTTACAGTGTCGTCTTTTGCAGCGAGAATCAATGTCGAAATGAAGGTTTTTTTTTTCAAAAGAAATAAACTTACTGGGGGCGTACATATGTGCGGGGCAATGATAGCGACAGTAGGAGGCACCTCCTTATCGTTGAGTAAACTGAAAATCTTATCTTATCAGAAATTATTTTTTCTTTTTCGTTTGTTTGGTCTAGCGTCTCGACAACTTCAGTTATGTACACACTTGCACCCAGTTTGAGGAATCAAAATGCGGGTGTGCATCTGCCTTGGAAAATAATCTGTACCCTCATTTGTGGTCGAGGGATGTCAATCAAGCGCTAAGGACGCATGCAGTGGACACACAAAAGATGTAGAAAAACATTTTTTCTTGAGATTTTTACTTACGGTTGGACTGATCACATTTCTGGGTGGGGAAAAGCAATGTTACCTGGTTGAAGCAAGGGTGTGGATTGATAATCTCCCCCGAAATACCTGGTATTTTGATTGGTTTTAATTGAATTAATTGTTTATTTGGCTTGAGTTCCAATTAGCTTCGGCAAGTGCCAGTTTCAATGACATTTCGTCTGCAAGTGGAACGCCGACCCACTGTGAATGAATCTCAATTAAATACAACTTTGACTTATGTGCTCTGAAGGTGGAAACACAATGGGAACTAAATTTTCTTTTTTAAACTGATGTTTTAACAAATCTTACTCAGATTTGCGCAAAACGTTTTAAATCAACCAAAATTTACAAGGCATCAGCCAAGATGACTTTAGAAGATTGTAAGCAGCTTAATCTTACATGAGAAGAGAGTGAAAAAGAAAAATTCCAAGTAGAAATCAACCAGGAAACCACTCACTTTCAGGTGTTACAACTTCCTTTGAATAAAATCCGCTCAAATCAAGATTTCTCTCCAAAATCTCATCCAACAAGAAAAACCAACGAATTACAAACAAATCAAAACATCCAACTTTAATCTAAAACGCTAATTTCTTCATCAACAGATACATATGCTGGTCCACCTCGAATCCGTGCAAGTTGTTGGCATCTCCCTGCAACCGCATCAGCAATCCCCCAAATGAAACGTACGCGGACAAGCGGCTAGACGCCTCATTGTGTGCCTCATCACCTTCTATTCTGTATATCTTCCCGTACATCACATATTCAAAGCTATCCGCTCGCGTTCCTTCCTGCTCGAGGGGATTGAATTCACCACTGTCCGGGCAGCCGTCCTCGCGCAGCGTTGTCGCCAACACCAGACGGAATTTGTCGCCCAACTCCATGGGATACAGCCAGGAGTTGATGTCCAGTATAAGATCCATTTTGAAAGATTCAGATTCGCAGTGAAGGCGACTGACACGGTCGAATTTTTTGCCCTCTGGATCCATGTCTTTGACGTTGAAAATATCTTCGAACAGAACTCCTGCCATTTCTGTGGATTTTTGGAGGTTTCTGGTAGAGGGATAGAATGAAGCAGATTGCTTGTTGAGTTGTTTATTCTTCTACTTACATTTAAATTGTCTATATGGTCCAAAAATGTGTAAAACAATGCGTTTTGAGGAAGAACACGATGCCGCCTGTAATATTTTTAGATATTGTTGCTGATTTGACAGCGGCATGTGTGACATGAGGGTCGTTCACAATAAATAAATGTCACGCTTCTTTATACACTGAACCGTGGAATTGAAATTGGAACTAAGGCTTCAGATGGGCGGAGTGAGTGGTTATTACAGAATATGGTAATGCCGCGGATTTATTATCCGGATTCATCAAGCGATATATCGAAACCTAACAAATAAGAAAACATATTTAAAAATCGTTTAAAGGCACAGAAAGTAATCGCTTTTTTTTCTGATAAGAGAATGTATAACCGGCTCTTAATATAATATCTAGGAACGAACTGACGACTGCCGACGAATGCCCTAGCTGATGTTTTGTCCAGAAATGTATATTTACATCAGATGTCTTGAAGTTTTCAAGGGGAAGTTGCCAGCCAATATTCCGTCCTGAACGGAGTGTAATTTGCAAGTACTTGCTTGATAGTTAGTACTTGCTTGATAGATAGTAGAAAACTTTCCGAATGAGTGCTAAGTGATTGAAGTCGCAAAATAATTTAAAAATTATTTGGATACCCAAACTGGGCCCATCAATGCGTCGACATACGACTCACACAGTCAATGTAATCTAAGCCTTAACTGCCAGTAGTGAAACTGGGGAAACTTTCTCCGATCATGGTGATGATTCCAGTAGGAACCCGAAGGATGTTATGGGGTGGGAGATGGGAGGAAGTTCGTACAAGACCTCAAATCTCTTACAGGCGGGGAATATACAGATCAGGGACATCCTAAGATCCGGTTAATGGAAGTTAACTGAACGAGACTTCTTTTGAATCTGCCTTAAGGGAGTTCTTCAGAATCAGTTCGGGAGGCTGGAATAGAGATGGTGGCGCATGTGTCCTAGAATGTAGGACCAACGCCGATTAAGGTGGCTTACAGTGGTACAAAATTTTAATCAGCCACCAAGAGGCAGATTTCCAAATCAACTGGTGACAAGGTCAAGTCGGTTGACATGCGAACCGTGAGGCACCCTGCACGTTCTCTCGCCAAAAAATCATCAATCATACACCACCCTTTTTAAGTTCAAGTTCATCGACTATCGATTGAATTTTATTCTCAAAGGTTACCACAGACAGCACGACTGCGACCATGAGGCATGATCGTGTGGGAAGTCTTGGTCTACTCTACTCGATGCTGAGTTCACGAGTTTCTTTTAATGTGTGCCGTGAGATTGGAGTGGACACGGCCGGGTATGATTTGGGGGTTTAAGTGGGAAATTAGATTCAGATTATATTGAATCTCTGTAGGAGAGAGAGGAGACTCCTGTTGGCTGGAAGTTATCTATAGGGTAACTTCCAAGGTAACCTCAGACTTAGACATTTCACCCATGTCTGATTTGTGAAAGACCGTCAAACTTTATGAGACCAGATCTGGGAAGCTTGCTAGGAAAGATGGTCTGTAGAGGAGGAGACTGCGTGCCGTCAAATCTATTTAGGCCAATTTGTCAAAATGAAAATGATCACCCGGATTAAAGATTCACTTTACTTTAATCTGAAGCTTTTTGAAGCCGTTTTATGGGTTAGTTTGAAAGACCAATTACACATGAGGGTTTTGCTTCTCGTAGAAAGGGCCTCGTATGAACACTGGGCATGAGGCATTCTTCTCCTCCTCCTACTAACACGTGAGAGAATGCCGCAATCTAGGATATGTTCCAATGACACAATTCTTAAATATGATGCCAGGGGCTTCTTTGTCCCTTCAACTGTGTACTAAGTTTCACGGCACACAGGGGAGGGAGAAAGGCAATCCCTGGCATCAAAACTTGGACAAGGATCATTTTGTTCGTTTTGTAGAATGTTTAAAGGTTAGATAACATAAGGCTACGTTGAGGTGACTGCCTCAGCAAACTTGATGGATGGAACCATCGTGATGACACTTGACTGTATGCTTGACGTTTTCCCTGTTTGTTTGGTGCCCCAAACACATACTGGCTCACCCTGTTTGTTTCCCTAAGGACTTTCTGTATTTCCTTCTACTCTGACATTAGCTTGTTCATCTAGATTGTTGTAGAAGAAGCGACCTAACTGTTTCAAGAGATGAGAAAGTATTGAGGAAGAGAAAGACATCCCGGCGTCCTCATCCTCGTCCCGTCAACCCCTACAGAAGTCATTGTGTAGGATGTCTAACCTCCTTGTATGGTTTTCCAGACAGTGACCAGCAAGTAAGCACTTTTGCCTTGTGTGATGAGGTCTTGGGTTCGAAGTAATCTGAATCCACGGGAAGGGTGCTTCTTAGTCAACTTTCTTCATCTCAGACGCTCATCCTTTTTTCCTAATTCGTTTGCCCTTTTGCTGCCGAAGATACCTTTACGCCCAAGAATCTAGAATAAGGTAAGATTGCATCTAATCGCCATCTTCTTAAGCGAGAGATTTATAATTTTTTTGATGACGCTTCCGGAGCCTATATGACCTGGCTGTGTAGGTCTGGATGTCTATGTCTACCATCTATCGGTTACATTGGCAGAAAGTGAGCAGTCTCATAAATAGACTCGATTTCTGCCTGGAAGAAGCTGTCATAGTTGTGACGGCGTATCAAGGAATTATTCGATACGGTGGCAAGAACTCCTAGGCCCGTTCGCTGATCCATTTTGGAGCCATCCGTGTAAATTTCCGTAGCAGCAGGGTGTCTAGCTAAATCCTTGGTTCACAAGTCTTGGTCTAGAATTCGAGATAATTTCAAATGGACTCTGTAGTCGCATGGTTTGGTAGTTTTGCCTTTCGGAGAATTTCCATGTGTCTAGAGTTTCACTACCGACTGCTCCCCCTAAAGCTTAAAATCGGTTGGGGTAGCTATCATCGTTCCGTAAATATGGATGAATTCTAGATGTAAGAGCACATGTTGTGTAGCTGAAGGGGTGGAACATAGAGGCCCATTTCCCCGCCAACGTCTGATACTCACTTGTCCTTAAAATATTTAAATTTCCTAGCATTAGCCATCACTCAACAACGACGTCTTATGTAAAATGTCACTTTAAACGGCTATAACTTTGAAATAAGAAAAGACGTTGTCTGTCTAGGCTCTGAAGCTTACGCAATCAAGAACACCACCGCGGAGAGAAAACGAAGGATCAAAAATGCTCTGATTTGAAAAATCTTTGACTCCAAGCCTGAGGGACAAAGCGGTAAAGAAAGACGACGTCTCCGGTGGCGCATGCAGCTGGAAAGGGAGCTCAATCAGTTGAACGTGTGTGGCTGGATGCAACTAGCACAAAGCCGGGCGAGATGAAGAGGCATGTTGGTTGAGGCCCAGGTTCGCCCGGACTGAAGACTCATACTATTGCACTCGATTATGTTTGGTTTCTGTGGTGACCTTGTCAGTAGTATAAATACTTTACTACACTAATCAAGGTTGCAAAGCTATATATAATTTCTAGTTGTCATAGCTTTAGATAAATAAACTTTTACTTTTATTCTGGCAACCGAATAATTAAGTTGTTTCATTTAGTTCTCCTTAGAATTGTGGGTCATTACAATTGGCGACGAGGTGAATTCAAAGAAAAATTAAATCGAGTAAGTGTTACATTTAATTGTTAACCAAAAGCATTAAATTTGCGAAAGAAGGAAATTGCATTCAATTGCAGCATTGAGGGTTACATTAAATTGTTGACCAAAAGCATTAAATTTGCGAAAGAAGGAAATTGCATTCAATTGCAGCATTGAGGGTTACATTAAATTGTTGACCAAAAGCATTAAATTTGCGAAAGAGTTGTGGACCGAAGGCATTAAATTGCAATAATAAAAAAAAAAAAAAAAAAAAAAAAAAAAAAAAAAAAAAAATTAGGTAAATAAATCAGATAATATCAATTGTAATTTAATTACAGGATTGAGATTTAATAAGGAAACGATGGCCGAGTCCGCGATAAAACCTTTCCTTTGTGGAATTATCGATAAGTCTTTGATGAGATCAGAATGGGAAAAGTGGTATCGTTCATTTTCCCTTTACTTGGATTCCGAAGAAATCACTGATCCAATTAAAAAGAAAAATAAGCTTTTGCATCTAGGAGGACCACAATTACAAGAGGTTATTTTTAATATCCCTGGAGCTTTAGTGGATTCCATAACAATTGAGGATGAAAATGTATTCATGGTATTGGTAAGAAAACTAAATGACTATTTTTCGCCCAAGAGAAATTCGACATTTGAAAGACACTTGTTCAGAGCACTTAACCCAGATGAAGGGGAAAGCTTCAATAAATTTCTTTTGCGACTTCGACATCAGGCAGCCAAATGCTCTTTTGGTAACACAAAGCAAGAGGTTATTGAAATAAACATAAAAGACAAGGTCATAGATACATGGGCTTCTAGAGATTTAAAGAAACGTTTATTGGAAAAGGAACACTCTCTAGAAGATGTGTTAGAGATGTGTCAAGTTCACGAACAGATCGCGAGCCAGACAGAATCGATGATTCCAGCTCTATCGCCAAGTGGTATTAACAGTATCCGAACTGCTCATAAACGGAAGGGTCCAAACGAAGATGAGGAATGTCAAAGATGTGGAAGATTAGGTCACTTGACGAATAATATTTCGTGTCCAGCTAAAAATAGAAAATGTAATAAATGTGGGTTTTTAGGACATTTTGCTAAGAAATGTAAAACCAAGTCTGACAAAATAAAATAAAATAGTAAATATATAATAATAATATATTAAATAATAATATAAATAAAATACCTTCTATACAAGACATAAATGAAACTATTTTAGACTCAGAGGCAAGAGATTTGGACAAAATAACCAAACAAAAAGGAAAAGAGAGCGGAGATAGAGCTCGGGGTGCGAAGGAGGAGAATATCTCTATTGGCGATAAAGTTTTACTACGCAACTTGACAAAACAAGCTAACAACAACTTTCGATCCTACTGAATTTAAGGTGATTAAATTAAATCGAAATGAAGCAGTGGTACAAGGAGATGACGGAAGGACTTTTAGGAGAAACTTAAGCCATGTAAAGAAAATACCAGTTTTATATCAAACAGAGATGGAAGGAACAAATATTAATGAAAGCATTTCTGATCTCTCGCACGAAGAATCTAACTAGGTCTTGGAAGATAACACCGAGCCGAGAAATCTAGAGTTAAAAGTTAAGTTAAAAAAATATAGGAGGGATGTGGTGACCTTGTCAGTAGTATAAATACTTTACTACACTAATCAAGGTTGCAAAGCTATATATAATTTCTAGTTGTCATAGCTTTAGATAAATAAACTTTTACTTTTATTCTGGCAACCGAATAATTAAGTTGTTTCATTTAGTTCTCCTTAGAATTGTGGGTCATTACAGTTTCCAACGTAGCCTTCAGTCCAAAATCACAACAAGATACTTGGGCTGCGATTTAAATGTATATTCCTCATTTCTTAATTTGGGTGGATCAACGGGGTGCAGCTTGTATTTTCCGTCTTGGATGGGATGACACTCTGTCCACTTGGTCAACCTACTCAGAATTGAATTCATCGCAGTTCTCACGGTGTAAAGGCATTCTTATAAGAGCATGGTGCCAATGTCGTCGGTATAAGCGTAAATTTGCAAATTTGATATTTTGAATTTTAGTCACTACCATGGAGAAGGCCACAAGTGTCCCGAAGACCGTCAAGAGACTCGTCGACTTGGATAAGTTCCTTGTAACAGCCAACCCAGACATTGAAAGAGAAACACATTTGAAACAGGAGAACATCGTTTGACGTCGGGAAGTCACATAGGGACTTTATGGACTCGCTCTGCTGGAAAATCTTTTAAAGTTTGACGCTACCTGGACTTACAATGGAAGAGAATTGGAAGCCTTCTCAAGAAGATGATGTGCCGGGGTGACACCACCTTAAAATAATAATAATTGAGTGGCACTACAGCCCATAACGGACCAGGGCCTAGCTTCTGTAGCACCTACTCGTGTTGTGCATGCTACTGTTCTTCACGAGTAGAAGGGACCTACAGTTTTTTGCCGATTCCGAACGGCGAGATTTGAGAAGCTTTCCATAGACAATTGATACTCTTTGAGTGTTGTCAGCAACTCGAAAGAGGTGGTGCCGTGAAAAAATGTGAGATGTCCCGTCCGGGAATCGAACCCAGACTTTCTGCGCCGCGGTTGATGCACTTACCACTACGCCATGGCGACCACGTGACACCACCTTGTGACATGCAAAAATACAAGAGGCCTATAAAGCAACGTTCCATCGTATTGAAGGAGCTGTTGGTTAGCTCCATGAACAGAGAAAAAAGAGATAAGAATTGGTCTCTTAGAGACACAAAGAAGAAGCATGAGAAGAGGGAGGAGATTAAGAAGCCTTTTGCAGGAATGACGCCCAAAAGTAGTTTTAGTTAAAGGTACCGCATGAAAATAAGCCCAAAATCGAAGCCTGCCGGGATGAAGCCGATTAACTTGTAGTAAAGTCACAGACGTTGTAGACAATTTGTAAATATAATTTCCTCGGATTGTTAAACGGCGATGACGACTCAAATACCGCTGTCAAAGTGTTTCACTCAATTTGGACGACCACGGATAAGAATTTCGTTTCTCCAACTTAGGTGAGGCTAAGAAAGCAATAAGGATACTGAAGTCAAGAAAAGCTGCTTAGGCTGACAGCTACTGTTCATGACGACTGCTTAAGGTGATCTGATTAGACGCATGCATCAGGTCATCTGTAATATATGGTCATAGCAGTCTCTAGTCCACAGGGAATGAGACCCCCAGCGGCTGTGGGATCAGTCACCTTATCATCGCACAGGCGATCCTCTCTGCCATTTGTTGCGAACGCTTTACAGCAGCTAACTTGATACCAGGCTGAAGGTAATATGCTTTATGGCACTCATCCGGCCGATGATGGCGTACCCTTGCCTTGTTTGGTAACATAGGTCCTTCTCAGATGGAAAGATGAGGCAGTTTGAGAGGCAGTGTCTCCGGACCTGTTTCAGGTTGTATCGAACTCCCGAATGCGAGTACCGTAAGTGAACAATCTTCATAGATTCCTTATCAGTGTGGTTTCAGGTTCTGGAGAAAAGCCATGAATTGCAAT
The DNA here is from genome assembly GCA_944738645.1 of Eristalinus sepulchralis. Lineage (NCBI taxonomy): Eukaryota > Metazoa > Arthropoda > Insecta > Diptera > Syrphidae > Eristalinus > Eristalinus sepulchralis. Next base: position 12,372,835 of record OX122885.1, on the reverse strand, counting down.
TGGCACCTATTGCTCGATTTCAAGGCAGCGCATGGCGGGGTGCATAGGGCCGAGTCATAATATTGTGTAGTAAGACGAAGGAGAACTCTTGCTGCTCCATCATGATCGGTAATGACCTCACCAAGGCCGTTGATGTCAAAAATGATTCTAGGCAAGGCGACGCAATGTCCAGTGACTTTTTCAACATCGTTCTTGAAGCAGAACATGTGAAACTCCCAAGTCAACAGCCAGAGGTACGATTTTCCAAAACTCTGTTTTACTGTTTGTTTATGCGGATTACATTGACATGGTGGGTGGAGAGCCTTGGACATGGGTCGAGGGAAAGTCATCTGGAACGTTCTGGAGGACAGTGCAATACCACCATCCATTATCAAGCTCATCCAGAAGCTTTACCAAGAGGAGTCTTGCAGGGTACGCTTCAAGGGTAAGGACAGCATCTTATTTACTTGCACCAGATGTGTAAGCCAAGAGCACGTCTGCTTTTCACAATCGTCCCTGGCCTTGCCCTGGACTGCACAAGAAACGCCGTCTCAGAAGACATTAAATGATCTCTTACTGAGAAACTCCACGATCTCGTCTACGCCGTTGACATCTCTCTGCTATTCAACTCCTTAGTCGGCAGTCAGAAAAAACTTCATATTCCTGACCTGAACGCGAAAAGAGGTGACTCAAGATGGGACGCCCCTCTCTTGCCAGGGGAAGCCCAATTGAGAATTTCAGCGAATTCCGTGTAAAGAAGGAGGTGGAGAAACTAACGTCTTGTTTCTGATAAACAAAGTTCGCCACGTTTAATTCTTTAATTCTTGGCAACGTCTGGACACCACCTAGCTCTCGTTTCCTCTGTATCCACGTGAAATCCGTTCTGCTGTACGAATGCGAGACTTGAAAGGCAATCAATATCAAGCTCACAAGTTGCATGTCTTCTTCGCTTGAGGGGAATTCTGAAGATCTTTCGTCAGAATAAAAAATGAATGAAGAGCTTCTGCGTAGAGCTTCGCAGACAACCATCGCAGCAGAGATAGCTACATCGAAAGTGGAAGTGTTGCCTCCTTATGGAAACCATGCACGTCCATCGCAAGGACGGCTCACATCTTGAGACCGCAAGGAGTGCATAGTAGAGATCGACCATGGTCACTCTGAAAATGGGAAATGAAGACTGGCGAATCCTTGCCAAAAGTGAAAGGCTGGTCCAAAATAGACTCTTTCACTGAATCACTGTTACCGCTTTATGCTTTAGAGGAGCACGTACTAAAAGTTGTATTTGTATATTTTGAAGCTTAAATAAGGCTGACACAGCGAGCAGTCAAGGATGAACTCACGCTTGGACAGAGCTTGACAACGGGAAGAAGGTGGTCAAGGACTTAGTCTACCTCAGTTCTGCAATAAATACGAACAACATCAGTACAGAAATCAAGTGTCGAAACACTCCAGACTGACTGAGAACTAGAGTCTTCTCTTTACGGACCCAGCTGGCTTTGTACAATACGTTTAGCATTCTAGTCCTGGTCTATACCAAGTTTTTTTCAAAGTTTCTTGGAGGAATTTAAAGAAAAAAAATGTTATTAGTTTTAAGCACTGAATTTAAAAAATATATGAGGCCGAAAGACAAAAAGAAAAATATCCTAGATTAGCTTAGAGTACTCGTGAAGAGGTTAAAATTAAGATCAGTAGATTGTATTAGTAAGCTAGTTTTAAGTATTTTTTTCTAGCACGTAAGAAAAATTATTCAAATTAAAATGAATTAAAGTCGAATCCGGTCCCGATCAGTGGTACAGAAACCTAGAGGTTATTAAAATCGGGTTAGGTCTTTTCCAGCGCACGTGCGATTTTTGTTAATGTTTCAATTGATGGCGAAGCTAGGCCCTGGTCCCTTGTGGGTTGTAGTGCCACTCAATTATTTATTATTATTCCATTGATGGCAGCTAGATGAATATAGGCTAAACAGCGTTATGCGGTTAGTCAAGCGTCTGCGGATGAAACGCTAATGATAGCTAGGCCACGTAATGCAGAAGGGTAACACTACTTTTTGTCGAGACAACACAACAGAGAAGTCTTCATCTGAGATGGCTAACACGAGAGAGAAGGACCTCAAATAACTTGTTCTTCTAATTCTGTGGCTGGTGCTCCAGTCCGGAATAAACCTGGGTCTCAGCCAACATTCCGCTTCAACTAACTGGATCTTGTTGCTAGTTGCTCCCAACTACCCACGTTCAATTGATTGAGGTCCTTTTCCATCTGCGTGTGGCACTAGAGGCACGGTCTTCCTTCCCTCGGGGTTGAAGTCTGACTTTTCTCAACTAACTTTGTGCGCGATATTGGAGGCAGCTCTATCAGGAGACTATGCTAGCTAGAGAGACGTCTCGGTTGACACTCAGGTTTATCATGAACTGTAACGCCGATGAAGCAGAAGGAGAACGTTTTTTTCGCGAGAAAAGTTCTGTTTCCGTTTTTTCAACCTGTTTCCGTTGATGGCATCTGGAGGAAGTAACCACTTCTGTGGACTGAAATCATTATCCTTCGATCTCTTTGAGACCTTGTTTCGAAGACGGCAAGAACAACGACTTGGATTGCAGCTTACGACAAAGCAAGTCTTTTCGCAGCTTGGAAATGGGCTTCTTAGCCATGGACTGGTTGCTGTGCAGCAAGAAGCTCCATTACGGACCAGCCTTTGACAATCGAACATTCAAGCGCCTTCTTTAAGGGCATGAGGAGAGGAGATACCACTACAGGCGTGCAACCTGTAGTGGTATCTCCTCATTGGTGTCCACATCATGGATTGCAGTCTCAAGAGCATATTCCCATTAAGAAAAAGTGGTCTTCGGTATAGCTCGCTCCTTTGACTCTACTCCCATAGATATGCCGTCTGACGCGCGAATGCAAAAAGTCAGCGTGCGACGTTTATACAAAGTTAATGCTCCGTGAACAGAGTACTTGCGCTGGTCAAGATCTAAGTCAGCAAAGGATTGTAGTCGAATGGCTCTAAGATCAGTAAATGGTCGTTCGATCCTTCGTAGAGAGCGGCGACTTTAGGGTACACGCCTCGATTTTTGATTTTGCGTCGGCTTTCTAAGCAGAATCCTAAGCGATCTGCTATATCTCTGTCTAACTCTTAGCACAATCCTGAAACATACCTTAGGCTATGGAAGACACTTACGATGTCTAGGATAAGGTAATGCGGACTAGAGGGGTTTGATGGTTAAAAAAAAGTTAATGATGCGTTCTTCCTGCCCGATGCACAACAGGAAAAGGAGTATGAAACAAAGAAAATTGAGTCCTCGCTCAGGTCCCAAAATTTTGAATATTTTTAGAAACAATATGTAACGCTAACTCCGCTAACGAAGGATATTAACAGAATGCTGACACAAATACCGACAAGTTACCGTTCACCGTTTTAGTCGCCGTTTCAGAGGCAATTATCGATTTGAAACCCCGACCCGACCGATCTATTTTTAAGAAAAACAATTCTCTTCCGTTCATAACTGCGGCGCAACTTGAATCTGCCGGCACAGATCCTAGGTGCAAACAATCTCAACCCTCCCCCAACCAGCCCAAGGTATAAACAATCCCGGAAAGCACCTTCCTGTGCACGGCGAGGATGAACGCGCCCCGATGAGTCTCTCCGCGCCAGCATTGTTTACAATTCACATGTTATGATATTTATCCGAGTGTGTCTTTCACACCACCACCACCACCATCACCGGATAGTTTCCTCGGAGCCCACAGTCTTCCGCTTGCGCGATAAACGTTCCAAAAATGAAAACGCTTTCGTTTTTCGTTTTTCAAACGAAATAAAACAGACACAGCCATGGAGCGGGAGGGTGTGGGTGAAATGTTTATAATTACCTGCATCCTACATCCGTGTGCGGCGGGGTGTATTTATATCTAGGCACATGTGGGCCTCTGATGCCGTGCCGCCTCACCGCGATAAGTGAGCCGTGCCTGCGGGAAAGCCACAAAAAGACGACGTCTTGAGGAAAAGCAGATCTCCTCAGAACTGAGGAGTCCTTATGGCCGCGAGCGAGATGACGCTCAAACCCCGAATAGCGTCGTCCTGCTCGCGGAAGAAAAATTTTCAAATCGAAACTAAATAAATAAATTTTTGAAAATTCTATTTTCATCTCATTCACCATTCGGTCTGTGCAGGAAAAACTAAAGCGATACGGGGCAGCAACAACGCAGAGGCAGGCGGCGGGTGTGTGTGTGTGTGTGTGAGCGCACGCTAGGCAAAGATAATGAGATGGGGCGAGATGGGTGGATGCCAAAACGACGAGTTTTGGTTGGTTTTGAAAAGCAAAAGGAAAACCGATGAAAAATTTCAAACTCATGGAGAGTGTGGGTGCAGTGCGTCGCGGCGCGTTTAAGTGATCACACACCGATCCTCGAGGCGATCGTGAGTTTTCCAATACACGATTTTTTCCTGCCCTCCACTCGATTAATTTTTACAAAGTTTTTGTTTTTGAACAATTTCGAGAGCAGTTTACGAGTGTTTTTGAACTTTTGGGGGCCGTTCTGAGGGCATTTCTTCGGCTGTTGTTTTTTGCAACGATTTGAAAAGTCGCCGTGTGAATTGTTCAATTTCAGAACTTTCCGCTTAATAATTGCGGTCACCGGTCTAAAAATAGGCGGGTTTTCCTTAAAGCAGCGGCCACAACGAGGGAGAACACACACAAGGCCCGAATGATAGTGATTAAAAGGTGAGTCAGAGTTTCTGTGTTGTTTTTTGTCCACTTCTTCATCTTCCGTTTTTTTTTGTTACGATCTCCCTTGTCGCACGGATCAACGTCTTTCGTTGTTCGCTGGAAAGCGGATTTCTTTTCTATTTCGAATGATGAATGTTCGGAATTTTTGTTTTACGAGCAACAGGAGCCACGGCTCTTGGCTGCTGCTCTCGCCTTGGGGCGGAATCGAACTTGAAGTGGATGTGGATGGCGAATACGCAATTAATTAGGCAGCCGTTCGTTATTGACTCTGGGTCTCTTTGATGATCGTTCGGAGGAGGGAGGCCGACGCTTCAGTTGGTGTGTGTCTTCATTTCCGAGAAATTCGAGGAAAAAGCCGAAATGCTCTATTTCTTGTGGGGAACCACGTGAATGGGTGTTTTAGATGTACGACCACACCCATCCTTGTCATCGAGTGCTGGTATTCGTCATTCATTTGATTTTTACAAAGTTACGAAAATCATCTTTTGAGAATTTCAAAATTTGATGGGAATGATTTATAAGAACATTCAAGAGGGGATGTGTTCGTTGATGAACGCTCATCTGTATTTGTGACAGCTGTGCTGCGGCATTTCGACACAAGTCTGTCTATTTCGAAATCGAATTCGAATGCAAAGTGTCAGAAAGAATTTATTTCTACAAAAAGAAAAACGAGGTAAAGTGATTCGGGCTTAGTTAAGAAAATTTTGAGCCTTGATGGAAGCCGCTGTTGAGATCGTGACTTGACGACAGGCAGAAGTTCTTGATTTCCCTTGACACTTTTTCAAAATATAAAGGCTTTTGTTTGGCTTAAATTAAAATTAAGTTCTAAGGAAGTTCTCTAGCTTGTGGACTTGATTTATAAGCATTTTTTGGGTGTCTTAGAATGCACATGTAAAATATTCAGTAGCACCAACATCACAGAGTTGAGCACGCTTGGTTCGAACTTTTTTAAGCTCTTTTCGAAATCAACTGATTGGATTACCTGAAACTATAAAGGTCGACGGGATTCTATTCCGTAAGCTCGGTCTATACACCAAGCCACCTCTATCTTCCGTAGGCATGGAATGGGCTATTCTGGAAACAAAATCTTAATTTTTTTATTTTTAACAGACTTCTGAAGAAACACTCTCGGTTTTTACGAATTTTTGTAAATTTTTTGTTGAAAACAAAATTGTGCTAAGAAGACTCTAAAAATCGAAGGAATCGTGTTTAGCAGTTCTCGAGAAAAACACATTTAAAGCTGCAAGTGTCATAAAAAATCCTTACTTACAATAAATCTGCTGCACATGGTCTAATCTATTCCTCCTCTTGAAAGTCTTGCAGAACACATTGTTTTTGTATTGTTGTATTCTGTATTGTTGGCGCGTCGCCCAGAGCACAAGATCCGCTTTTCGTCACTTAAGCTTGTGCTTACGTCCATTGGAGCATCCTATGACTGTCATTTGAAAAAAAAAAAAAAAAACATGGAAACGCTTCTTAATATATTATAACTACCAAAACGTTGCAATTTTAGAAATTTTGTCGGTAGATTGAATGTGTTTAAGGGCCAAAGTAGAATCTCATCTACTTTCGTATGCCCGAAATATGAATTTTATGTCAAAAGGACTAGTTCTCGAGAGAGTAAAACAACATTTCCTGCCGATTTCAGCACAGAAAAGTTTTAGGCGCAGTTTGTTGCAGTTCTGCGAAGTTCAAATTTGGTTCATTTTGGGCCCAGATGAAAGAAGATCAAAATCGGTGAAATTTTTGAAAATAAATGCTTCATGTCCGGCGAACCATAGGAATAACAAATAGGCTTTAAATATAAATTTTTTTAAATTTTTCATTATTTTTGAAATATTTCAACATTCACAACAGTATTTAAGTAATATAAAGGGTGTCCCAACAAGAACGCAAGTTTAAAATTTTAAATAAAACGCAGACACTTAAAAAAAATCGTGAATTCTTTATTATGTCGTAAAGTAGACAGGATGAGGCTATGTGTGGAATAACACATCCGCCAGATGGCCTCCCCGGCTTTGCCGGCACATACGCAATCTTTTTTTTTACTGAAATTTCGAATAACCGTTTTGCATAAATGCTGCGATATTTCATTAATGCAGCGTCCAATTTCCTCTTTTAAGGCTTGAGTCGTCGTCGGCTTATTCGCATAAACCATCGGCTTCAAAAAACCACAAAGAAAAAAGTCGAATGGTGTTAAATCGCACGATCTAGGCGGACAACTCTGGTCTCCAAAATGCGAAATAATACGACCGGGACGACTGATGCAGCAATTGAATTGTTTCTCTGGCTGTATGAGATGTGGTGCCGTCTTGTTGAAACCACATCCACTTCACATTCATTTCTTCAATTCTAGGCACAAAAAATTGGTTATCATTTCACGATACCGAACACCATTGACCATTGACTGCGCTTGACCTGACTCATTTTCATAAAAAAAAGGTCCAATGATTCCTCCAGCCCAAAATCCACACCACACAGTCACACGTTGAGGATGCATTTTCTTCTCGTGAACCACTCGAGGATTTTCCTTGCCCCAAATGCGACAATTCTGCCTATTGACGAAGCCATCAAAATGGAAATGGGCCTCATCACTAAAGATGATTTTATCGGAAAAATCAGCATTTTCATGTTGTCTCTCCCGTACCCAATTAACGAACTCCCTTCGCTGTGCATGGTCAGCTGACTTCAGTTCCTGAGTCAATTGAACTTTGTATGCATGAAGATGCAAATCTTTCGTCAAAATTCGTTGCATAGTGGATTTGGAAACACCAATTTGCTGAGCTAAGTGGCGAAGTGAGGTGGATGGAGTTTGAGCGACATCATCACGTACTGCTGCGGTGTTTTCGGTCGATTGAAATGATCGAAGGCGCGTTGTTGTCTTTACATCAGTTACAGACCCAGTTTCATCAAATTTTTCCATTAATCGCGTTACAGTTGACTCTTTTGTAACCCCAAATTGATCGCAATTTGCAAACTGTAGCCGCAAAACTTTCACCATTTTGGTAAAACAATTTCACAATGAGAATACGTTGTTCATTCGTGTAGCGCTCCATTTTTATTAGCATTATACCTTCTACTAACAAGCAATAATAATTGTTCAAACGTCAAACAATGACAATTCGAATGGCGCCAAATTTAAATCTTGCGTTCTTGTTGGGCCACACTTTATATACATTTTAGATCTGGTATTTGACATAAAACACAATTTGGACACCTCGTTCAAACAATTCTCGCACTTTCCTTCGATTATGGCTTTCTTTGAATGATTTTTATCCTCACTAATTGAAAAGCGAGAATCTGTGAAATTTTGTACGGCAAATATGGGAAATCACTGCGTAAACTTTAATAGAAAGAGTATCAAGCCGACAGAATACTATGGGGTCGGCCTCACAGCGCTCCGAATATCTGTGCCTTCTACACCACTGTTGTCTTCATCATCGTCATCCCTCTATTTATATATTGCTCACATATTAGGGAAACAATTTATGCAAAAAATTAGTTTTTTGAATTATCAAGCCAGAGAAGCCTCTAAAACTTGACAAATCATTGAAAAATTTATATAGTGGAAGTTATCGTTATAGAAATTCCGCACCTACTCGATCCCTCTCAAGGATTTGCACGTAGGCGTGGGTGACCCCTTCCCCTATTCCCCTGCAATGTTTCTTTTTTTCAAAAAAAATCGCTTACGAAACTTCACATTTCGAATTTTGACATTTTTGACTTTTAGTCACTTTGACATCTTGTAACCATTTATTGTGATTTTGATAAACGAACCCTCCAACTTACTCATCAAGTGGAAATTCGTTCTACATGGGTCTTTTAATTACTGTTAATGTCATCAAACGACGGCCTAAGCTAAAGTGGCGCACACATGTGGAGAAGGACCTCAACCAACTTGGAGTGCGCAACTGGCAGCAGCTGGCAAAAGATCGTGCTGGCTGTACCACAAGAACGGACTGTAGTGTCACAAGAAGAAGAAGTCATCAACGAAAAGAAACATCGTTCAAAAAGACGCTTCCGCGTGTGTCGTGACTTCCATGTGTGTCGCGCAATTTCCTTCACTCTGGCACATAAATCCTGCCTCGCTTCAAATGATATGATCACTCTTCAAAAAGTTTAATGTGACATGAGCTTTGCAGTACACGACCGTGTAGTCCGTGTCCACTTGGTTCAGTTTAGACCGAAGGAAGTTAGGTACCATCAACCGCATTTTACTGTGATGACCTGAGCGCGTTGGCTTTAAAGAAATGCGAACCACCGACACCGAACCACGACTGCTGACGACATAGACCAAACTCGTCAGCAAACAATAACTTGTTCAAAGAAAATTTGACTCAATTTGTTCCCCTCTGTTTTTCGACTCACCCTGTTCACCCCGGGAAATTTAGAGTCAGAATTCAACTGCTCTCGAGTCCAATCAGTGTCATTGCCACTGGTCATTTACTTTCAACTTCTTGGTCAAATGTATTTTGTAGGAGCGCAGGTCCAATTCAAAATGCAAAATTTGGCAAGTTGTGATCTACCAAAACACAGTTTATTGTGAGCGATGCGAAATCGACTTTTCGAGACTCTCTTGCATATTTTTATGGATATCGACGATGTTTTTGACAGATTTTACTTTTACTTACGGGTGTTGCTTGACTGACCACTGAACCGCTGGACTCAGACTTGTTCACCACACGTCCACGTATATGGTGACTGTAAAATTGCTGTGAGATGCGTTACGTTGTTCGAACACTCATTTGCAGTTTGATGTCCACTCATAGGAAGCATGAAGGTTTCACTTTCACAATGTGACCGTTATCGACTGCCAAAGGTTGTGAGTTTTTCTATTGGAAGACTCTGCTTTTGCATTTCAATAGCGTTGCCTTAAATATCATTAACTGAACGATGATTTCATATCTTGACAAAAACTATCAAATACAGTGAGAGTCAAAAATGTTTATACAGTTTTTATTTTGGAATAATAATAATAACTGAGTGGCACTACAGCCCACAACGGGCCAGGGCCTATCTTCTACAACAACTACTCGTGTTGTGTGTGCTACTGTTCTCTCACGAGTAGGAGGGACCTACAGTTTTTTGTCGACTCCGAAGGGCGAGATTTGAGAAGCTTTTCATAGACAATTGGTACTTGGGAGTGTTGTCAGCAACTCTAAAGAAGTGGTGCCGTGAAAAAATGCGAGGTTTCCCGTGCGGGAATCGAACCTATACTTTCTGCGCGGCGGTCGACGGACTATTTTAGAATAACAAAAAAAAAAATATTTTTTTAAACAGGAAAAGAATCTGTATACAATGCTCCTGCTGAAAAGTCAAATATTTATTTATCGCTGCTTCACAGTCAGTCACTTAAGAGTTGATTGTACTCTGAAGGACGGAGACAGATGTATTAAAAAGAGAGAGGTAAATATATTGAGGACTATGGTTGTAATTTATCCAGATTCAAGGTCTGAGGTTATTGAACGGTAGTGGTCCCATAAAATTTGGTCCCTACGCTGGAAACATGGGTATATAGCTTCCAAGTCAGAAAAAAGGAAAATCCGGGGAATAAAGGAAATCGCAATCGATTTAGGTAATTCCAGCACACCACATAACTCTGCTTCTAGGAAAATGTCAGTAGGGGGATCTTACAAAACTGACATTCAGAGGGATCTCAGCCAGAATGTCTTTGTGCATCCAACGTTTCTGCGAAGACAAGAATAAAAGGAATCTAAGTTTGTGTAAAAATATTTTCCTAGCCGTGCCCAACCGTTCTCGAAAAGCACTTGTCCACGTATTGAACATTGATCACTCGGACAAGATTGTGGAGCAATCCATTGACTAGAACAAAATTTCGAAACAGGGCTCTGCTTTCTGTTCTTTTTGATACACTGTACACAACACAGACTACTTAGCGTAGTAACCCTCTTCTTATCTAAAATCTTGTAAAATGTCGTCCACTTCTTTCAGATTTTGATCGAAAAATCATTTCCAAACATTGCAACACTTTGAAGTACCCCTTTACAAGGGGGGATTGATGAGTTGCTGCGACCAATATTTCCTAGTCGTTTTAATTTGTTTAAGATTTTAAACAGGTTATTCGAAAAAGTTTGGTCAGACCATGTCGGTAAACAACCTTGTGCTGCGCAATTTTTCGAAAGCCACTCGTTTTTAAACTTAAATAACTTTTCACATAAAATGAGGATTCTAATAGTATCTTCTGAAGCATTATATGTCTACTTTCATACAAGCTGTAGCATTGCCAGATGCAATTTATGTTACCAGAGGTATTGCATTCGAGAGCCATTTACCGACAATTTTTTAACGAACTTCTTTACACATCCAATATTTGCTTTCAATATCGTGTTACCAAGCTGACTGAATAGGAAGGATGATGAGACCGTTTCTGACGCCCATTTGCTTTAAACTTTTTCACAAACAACCGGAAATTTCCTCTCTCCTCTTCCTTCGTGACATTGCTTAAGAGAGGATTGTTTTAAGTTTGGGACAGAAAAGAAGTTCCCCTTCGTCATGGTTATTGCTGAATGGGAGTTAAGAAGGAGCAGGTTCAAGCATTCAGTAGATAAACAGATTTAGGCTTCATCCATAAAAACATCAAATAAATGCACAATTTGTAGCCCAAGAAATAATTTTCAAAAAGCTGCCAAAAAGATCTCCTGATGCTCTTAGCCGAACTCCCTAATCATCTTACACACAGATCTCATCTATTCAAACTCACCGTCATCCGCTAAGTACCGCTCCCAATTGAATTTATCAATCTAATCCGATTGGCCACCGCCGGACCACGTTCGGACGCATCACTTCACTTTCTCACTGCCTTCGCATACAATTCAATTACACAAGACGGGCATGCGTTCACCCCTCGTAAAACCGCACAGAGCCTACGGAGAATGCTTTGCACTTCCCGTATGCAAATAATACATTCCAAATGCTCTCGTCTTCACCGATCTTCCTAGCTCCGACCCCCTCTCCCGGCTACCTCTGCGGCAGTTTTGCAGATTATTTTAATAGCCGCAGGATGCATAAAATTTAATTTCAAGCGCGTCAGGCCGCCGTGGGAGGAGGGCCAGCATACACTCGATATCCAGGAAGTGGACACCACGCTCTAGTTGCAGTCCACCGCAAACAGAAGACCTAATAATAAACATCTCCGCGTCTTTTAATTTTTATTGTTTACAGGAATCCCTGGCCGAAGACCGAAGACCGTAGCCGCGCAGCAATAATAATCATTATTATGGTTCACATGTGTTGCTGTTGGCGGAACGCTGCGCAAGATGCAGTGACGTGCAACCGGAGTGCACCGCTGCTGCAGCGCTGTTTGTTTATATCCAAGAGGGCGGGAGGTCGCGCGTGTGATCGACGGGATTCGGTTGAAAATAGACTTGAAATTGAATCGAAGCTGCCGCTGAGGGAGGAGGATATTGGAAGTGTGTGCAGGAAGTGTTTGGAATTCGAATCCGACAATGTATCCGTCCGATGAAGTGTGACAGCGCGTGCCGAGAGTCTGTGTATGCTCCGCCCGCTCTGCCAAGTGGACACGAAGCAATCGGAGGTACGGATGTTTGAAAGATGTGAAGGCCGATGAATGCTTTACGAGCGCGCGCTCCAACTCTTCCAGCACGTATGGGGAGCAGCATTTACATTCGCACGTGTTAGAGTTCATTGGATCCTAAAATAAACAACACACCATGTTGGGCTGTAGTCGTGCGGGGGGAATCGGAATGCGTTGGCGAGTTGTTTGCTGTAAATGGCGCAGATTGGTCGGTCCAATTACATCAGCTCCCGAATATAGTTTTGTGCGTTCTTTCGACATCAGTGGAGCTGAGCTAAGGGGCAGGATGGGTGACTGGAGGGGGGCGGATGAAAGATGGAGAAAGCGCTGGATGTATTTATCGCTCCCGTCCGTTCGATGTTATTAAGTGGTTGGTGTTGAATTTGGGATATTTCTGGAGGCATCCAGCATGGAACGCTGCCTTGATGAATTGAGGGGTGAGTCCAAAGTGATTTAGTGGAAAATTACGCAATAAATTTTGGATGAATCTAAAGTAAGCGGATCTAAGTTTTCTTGGTGGCGTGATTAGAAGGCAGCAGCCTAATTTTTGTTCAACAATGAGCAGCTATGTGGATGTGTCCTGCATTTCATTGACTATGGGCCTCGTTTCGTTTAACTAGGGCTCAGCATCAGTACTGTCAGACTACGTCCTTCAAAGAGTTGATTTAGAAATGAAAGTTTCACCAGAGGAATTCGCTATCTTTTTTGTGTGGAGCTACAGTTGTGGACATCGCCTTCCTTTACGTCAATGACTGTTTTTGTACACAATCTCACCTCAATCGAGAATGTCAATCGAGGACCAAATTATTTGGGATGACGTTCTACTAACAACGTTGTTGTCCTTATGCTGCACAAGATCTAATCGTCTTAAACTATAACCTGCTGACGAGATTTGGAATCTCTTTATTGAATGAAAGTAAGAAACAAGAGGTCCAAAACCAATTAGACGCTTAGAAACTAAAAATTTTCAACCTCGAATAGGTCTCTAGACCTTTTGATCACAGAACTCATAGCCACTCATCTTATTTTTGACGTCACTTCATACGATTGATTTATGCTTTTGCTGACAGGCTCTATCAACTGATTCATTTTAACACGTCATGTGACAGTCCATTCCATCCACAAATTTGATCCACGATCCACAAGCTTTGCTAAATATGTCTAAACAAACGTCAGTCATGATTAGTTAAAGATGGTAAGGAAGGGCATTCCTTTTGACAGTTTGAGTTGTTTGCTTTTGACGGACTTAAGGCATTAGGTGACAGCGTAAGTCGACTACGACAAGATGTCTAACTCAATAATAATTGAGTGGCACTACAGCCCATAACGGACCAGGGCCTAGCTTCTACAACAACTACTCGTGTTGTGCATGCTATTGTTCTTCACGAGTAGAAGGGACCAACAGTTTTTTGCCGATTCCGAACGGCGAGATTTGAAAAGCTTTTCATAGACAATTAATACTCTTTTACACAGCAACTCGAAAGAGGTGGTGCCGTGAAAAAATGCTAGGTGTCCCGTCCGGGAATCGAACCCAGACTTTCTGCGCCGCAGTCGATGCACTTACCACTGCGCCACGGCGACCACGATGTCTAACTCAGCTTATCATAAAATTAGACATCACGTTTTGACACTTAATATTGATCACATGTGATGCTTACAATCAAAAAAGAGAAAAAGAACAATTATGGCGGAAGGTATGGGAAAGATATCCCATTTTGAACTGACACGTCGACTCGTAATTGTACAAAGGAGTGTAGACAATTTTCAAGCCTTACTCTTCATAATTCTATAACTTAAAACGCTTTTCTTAGATGTATACAATTTTAAGCTAGCAACGCCTTTTATTTGGCGGCCATTTTGTGAGCTGTGATTTATTTTTTGTTTGCTTTAACTTTCTTACCTGAATAGGTTGACACCTCAAACTGACTGTTTGGTGTGTTTTATGGATTGGTGGAATAATTGATCCATAGTTCTTTTAAACCGATCCTAGCCAGAACGTTACATTCAATGGTGACCGCTACAGAGCCATAGTTACTGACTTTTTCGTCCATTGCTTGAACAACCATGATGTGCGACAGCTGTGGTTTTAACATGGCAGGGCAACACGTCACACAGCTTTTGCTTCAATTGGTTAATAGAAAGAAACTTTCGGTCTCCGCATAGGACCCGTGAATTGTTCCCCAAGATCGTGCGACTTAACGGCGCTTGTCTTTTTTTTGGGGGGATATGGGTGGTCGCTAGATAAGGCGAAAGTATTGACCACTGGGATGAGAAAATTTTACCGCCTCATTGCAGATATGCGCCCACAAATATTGGAAAAAGTCATCGAAAATTTAACCTCCTTATAAGACAACGTTCGAGCCAGCCGTTGCCAACAATGTGACGCCAAACTGCGAAAAGGTGTTCATCAACGGGAGAAATATCAGAAGAGTACGGTGAATGCAGGCAGCAGATTTTGGAATTTTCACTCTAGACGCTTTTACGCCGTTGCGTGTGAGGAACATGATCGTACCGTGCCTATTTGCCGTCGTAGGCTGATTATCAGTCAATTTCGTGTCCGTAAAACTATACGGACGCGTGTACCAGAGCGTATGTGTATTTATATGCTTAACATATACATCTAATACGCCGTGATGCACCTTTTTTTTGGTTTTTTGTGTTTGTTTTGTACTTTGTAATATATTTTTTCATTTTTTTTTAAATTTTATTTTTATTTATTTTTTTAAAATTTTTTTTCTTATTTAAAAATTCACAACAACTACCTTAACCTATGTGAGTTGGCCCTATGACTCAACTACTCTATTTGAACTTGAAGTTTGCGACAACAAAAGCCGTATGAGATTCTCGTGGTTGCGAGTGACGTCCGGCTCGTTTTGAAGTTACCTTTTTACTGTTCGGCGTGCGACGAGGAAGATAATAGGGCAGCCTTCCCTATCTTGTATCAGGCCTTTAGCATCCAAATAGAGGAAAGCTTCAGGCGGAATGAAGCCGTTAAGACGTACACAAAGATCAGACTGTTGGTTGAAGCCATGCCTCGAGCAGTGTGACTTCGAATCAACTTAATAATAAACTTAGCTATCCTTATAAGTCTTGCCTCGTTGTACAGAACCTCGTTGGGGTAGAATTTCTTGTACTGGGATTCTGGTGTTCGATATAAACGAAGACAGGCCCGAAGACACTGCCTCTCGAACACTCTTATCATTGATACGTGTCGACTTGTTACCATGGTGTACAATGCCCCGCATCATTTCTATGGAGCCTGTTTCCAGCGCTTTCCGTAAAATGGAGTCTTCTTTGACCGTCTGTGTAACGTGTTTCGTTTTCAAGACATTGACCGCCCAAACGGACCAACCACAGGAAAGTCGAATATTGCGTTCGTCCACCGCCATGTTTTCAAATGCGTCCTTTATGATTTCGAATGCCAGAGACGCATTATGTGTCAGCTTGAAATCCTAACTGGCACATAATGCGGATGTTCGAATTAGAGGGAGGTTGTAGAATCAGCAGCATGGTACAAAAATGGCAATGGACTCTAAAAGCCAACAAGTAGAAGGGACCTATAGTTTTTGTTGCCGACTCCGAACCTCGTTGTAACACAAATAACTGTATGCTCATTAAGTAAAAAGTCTGACATTTCATGTAGTACAACCTGATGAGTCAAAACAAGATGCTGTTTCTGTAAATTGAGTCTAGCTTCTTTTTTTCAACCCGCTGAGTTATTCATAACAAATTGGAACGGATATATATTTTTATGTAGATTTTATACCAAAGTAATCAAGAAACATTACTGCTTTGGAAACGAAACTTAAACAAACGTTCATTTTGTTGAAAAATGATTGAAAATATTTCAAAGGACCTGGTTGCTCAGCTCCTTCCGAAATCTTCCACCATATTGATTGCATTTTCTTACGCTTTCGGCCAGCAACCATGTTCTCATCTGTGCGCATCGTAAGACGACAGAGATAAAGAGCTTTGTCCATTTGCATAGCAGGCTTGTGCCTGCGTTTTTCATACAAACATCAGTTGTGGTAGATGCTTAATTTTTGCTAAAACTTCACATCATTTGTGTGCTATACAGCACTCTTTTTCGAAATAAGTTTTCAATATATCTCAACTTTGTCCCAAAGTACAACCTGATTTCGTTCTCCAGATTCGGGCAGGAAACCACTGGAACCACTGGCCCACCCTGTGTTGGTGGCAAATACTGGAAGGATAGCGACTCTTTGTACGGAAATTTTGTGTTTGTGCATTTCGATTTTAGAATTCTCGTGCCTAACCCGGACGAAGAAAAATAAGAACGGCAAAGCGATGCTTGCTTCAACAGCTGGATAAAGCCGTATAAGAGCAAACAAAAGAAATCTTCTTCAGACTACACAGCTCAGGCCAAATCCAAACCAATCTCTCTACACTCCTGCCACACACAGTTATCTCCAAGCAATATAATAAAAACGCAATCTCAGCACATCCCACGCACTTCCAATAGCTCATCGCCTAATTGCTGTCCATTTACTAAATTACTCCCAATTAATGAAACATTTAACAAATTGCCAACACGTGTCCTCAAATTGCCCTCACACCGTACGCTCCTCAGTCAGTTTCACCAGGGCAGAGCCACCTCCGTCACTCCTCCAATTGAGATATTGCACTGTTTGCGACTACAAAAGACTCAACCGGAGCCCTTAACCCTTCTCCCATTAATGCATTTGTCGTACTCTCCTGTCGAAGAAAAACACACCGAGAACAGAAAAAAACAGTCAAGCAAGCAAAACGACGAAAAACCATCAACAAGTGCACAGAATGAACGTCGTCTCGAATTTTGGAGCGCTGCCAAAAACCACTTCTTCCAACAGAGCCAGACGTGTGACGCTGGTGATGATATAAGACGACGAACCGAACGCCATATTGTCGCCACATCCCCTCGCCATCGATCGACGTGCAATTGCAGTGCGTGCCGCAGGACAATTAATAGTTTCGAATTACCGTGCACTCTTGGAACAATTAATTTGGAGCATCTCTCATCAAAGTTGGCCGCTGCCGCGCACGCCCCGCAGCGGACGACACGACAGCCCTAATGAGGGCAATTTGCAAGGAGCATTCCGGCAGAGATTCCCTTCGGATTGTGAGCGACCGACTGGGGTGCATCCGTCGGAATACGGCAATAAATCTTTAAAAATATCATCATCCACACACGACGTCGCCGACGACGCGGAGAATGAAACGCTTTCGAGTTTTGAATGATTTCTGGCTTCGACTTATTGGGCGGCTAAAAATACCTAGGATTTTTTTATTATTATTAGGCAAGCCGAGGGAACGTTGAAAACTGTACCAAAAGATCCGAAAAAATCATCTCAAAATGTATCTTTGGGTACTTAAAAAGAATACACACAGCGGCAGCGGTGGCACGGCGGGATCGGCGGCGGCGTGTATCCGTGTCTGCTCGTCGGACGCAAGTATAAACAGAGATATTTCATTTGAAATGGGTTATGTTCATCTTTTACTTTCGGACATGTATCTAAATCTTTCTGTGCTCCATCCTGCGCGCCTCCTCCCCAGCGCTCGGGGCGAAAGGCAACAACTCTCCAAATGCGTCATTCGCACAATTTAATTTGGAATACACACACACACACACATACACACAGAGTGGGTGGGAGTGCGATGGAACGATCGTGTGGATTGTATTCTAATCGGACGAGAATTTTGACGGGTTTTTGAAAAATTTTCAAATAAAATTCTAATTTAGTGCGTAACTGTGTTGGGCACCTGTCGGAAACTCGAACATTAACTGTATTCGTTCTCACTTTTCTTCTCGTTTTTTTTTTTTTTTTGGAACACATCTAACGGTCTATCAAGCGTCCTGGGTGTGGCTGGTGTATATTTGGGGGGAAGTGAAAATTATGAATTTATGAGCGAGAGACATTTTCTAGTTGATTTGTCTTTTTCCGCTTACTGGCGCTTTATTTGAGTCGACAGCAAAGGGAAAAAGGCGCATTGGCTGGGAACGCAACGCAAAGTCGCAGAAATTTCTTGATGAGCACCTCTCACAGTTTGGTTGATAATAAATTGAAAAAAAAGTTTCTGCGTTTTTTTTTTTGTTTTTGTTGAAAAATTTATTCGTTGGCAAATTTAGTGATGATGAGGTGCAGGTTTATGGTCGTTTACAGGAATAAACTTTGGCCTCGGATGAGATTTGTCGCAGATGTGTTTGAGGAAGTGAAATGGATTTATGTGTCACGTAAATAAAGGTGCCGGTTGGAATACTCTAACGAATTGGGTCAAGTTTTCAGAGACAGAAGGACTTGTGGCAGTCATTTTTTGGTGATCCAGTTTTGAAAAAGGAGGACAATGAAGTTAAAGGAGCCTAAGAAACAACTTGACGATGTATGCGTGTAAATGATGAACTGATGATTTTGAGAAAAGTGACCGAACCATAATTAAGCGATCGCTCACATACGCATGTGGATCGTATGTTTTAAATCGAAATGGGGCGGTTGCCCGTTGGCATTTCTCAGTAAGTTCGACCGGCTGGGGCTCCTCTCTTTTAAATCGCAAGTTTTGTCTGCTGAAAATGTTGTTATTCGTAAGAACAACGTTACTTTAAATGGCGATCGTTATTTTGTTCGTTTTTGCGATAAATTTCGGCAGTCTGTCGCAAAAGAAGAGTACTGTTTGCTTCTATTTGGACTTCTTGTGGAAGTATGTGTCCGCGGATTTAGGAAAAATCTAAAAAGAACTAGTTTTGGCCGGTGCTTTGATTTTTGCTTTTGGAGACAAAGTCGGGCAACGAAATCCAAAGATCACTTAGATGCAGTGTACTGTGACACGTCTCTTCAATGGCTGCCGTCAAAAACTAATTTATCGCAGTCACACGTCGGTATCGGGTGGCAATACGGCCCACAAGTCATCAAGTCCCAGCTTCTTAAGTAACACTTTGTGTTGTGTGTTTTATCGTTCTCTTACGATAGGAAGGAACCTACAGTTTATTGTCCTTTCCGAAAGGCGGAAATTCTTTCTCAATACTCTTGTGAGTAATAATCTTGAGTGCCGTAGAATAATTGTGACTCAGTTACTCCTTACGTCACAGCGGCTATATAAGTCACACCCAGATGCCACTATCATGGAGGACAAAAATCTTCAACAGGTTGAAGATGCGCCAGATAGCCAGGCATCTTAAAAGACCGCGTGAGCCGTATCCTGCAAGAATTGTTGGACATTATAAAGTTTTCAGGGCGATGGGCGCCACGCATGCTGCTGGACAATAAACGCAACCATACAACCATTTTAGAATTACGCCTGACGCTGTTGAAGCACAATTCAAAAGATTTTCTGCATCATTTCGTGATCGTCCACCATACCTGGATCCTCATCAGTAACGAAGGAATAGTCAAAACAGCGGACTTCTTCACGTGAACCGAAAAAGACGAAGACTGCCCTATAAAGGTGATGACCAGTAAAGGTGATGACCACCGGCTTGGGATTGGGATTCAAATGCGCCGTCCTCAAGGCCATAATGGTCCAATAAGGCAAAGAAATGCCGCCCATCGAACTTTTTCTCCAGATTTGGGTTCGTCCTGAACTCATGTAGTAATCTGGTCCACCACACGACGTTCAACCTCGTTTTGCACCACACACTGGTCTATCAATTCACCCACAGCTCAAGTTTGCAAAATAAGGTTGGTTAGGGAGAAAACTTGCGTACCTCAAGTCGATGAGCATCATCTTTCTTTCGATTTAAAAGGCGTGTACGACAGCAAAGATCGCAAGATGCTTGTTAAACGATGATAGATAACGAGACCCGGAGAAAATTTAACCAGTGCAGTGCCCAAATAATTTGAAGCCTGCATCGTATTTTGACATGCAGAACATCTCTCGCTCCTAAGTGTTTCTTGGTGAAGCTTATTGTATGTACGTTTGGCACGTATCCTTCCATTGAAATTTCCTGCAAGCACCATTCTCATTCTCTGGATAATGAACAAGATCAATCAACTAAGTGATCTAAAGTCAGCGAAGACAAGCTGTTTAATTAAATTTTGAACAGGGCAACTACAGAACTACAAGCTTCAACATTTCCTTAGTTTGTGGGACACTTTTTTCGGTCTAAACATCCTTTATTCCTCTTTTTGGCCTGTCGTCGTAAACGCCTATATTATTGTGGCTTAGAAAAAACGTTTCGCTGAGAAACGGCCTTAACGCTTGCTCACTCGGTCTTATATTCCCTAATTGGTGCAGTTTTGAAAGCAAAACAACACAGATGCTACTTCGAACTTGGCAAGTTAGTTGCAAGCAAGCACCCTAACAGAGCAAGTTCTCATGCCTTCATGATATGATCCTGTGTCAACAAATTTTGGAAAAAAAATACAAAACACCCGAGAGGTTTTGCAAAACGGTTGCAAATCAGCTTGGTTTTAATAAATGGAAGCAACTATGTATTATTAAGTCATTATCCATTTCATTTTGTTAAAACATACGTTGAGTGTCACAGAAAGAGTCAATCACGATCGACTCAGACGTAGATGAGTGCAAAAATTTCCATGTGGATCCTCGGACAAGACAGACAGTTTTTCGGATTTTTATCACATTGTGCTATAAACATTTTGAGGCAGTGAAGGTCTATCACTGTGATATTATTATGAGCGGATGAGGAAATCTTTGTCTTGTTGGGAGAAAAGTTCTACGTACGATTTTTGGTCTTGTTTGCGTTGATGGCATATGGAGGCGAAGATTCAACGACGAACCTTACAGACAGACGGATACGATGCTTAAGATGGCTAAGTCATGTAGATTGGATGTATAACAATGCTCCTCCAGAAGAGTTTTTAAATCCGAGCCATTGAGAAAATACAACAGAGACGGTGCCGAACAAGCGATGAAGGACTTCAACAAACAAAATTGAATGCAGCTGGCAAGAGTTCGTCTTGCTGAAGAGATATGTTGGTGTTGGTGTGCAGGTCGACACCTTCAGTCAGCGGCCTTTAAAGGGCCCAGTTCATATAAATGATAAAAAGTTGACTACACCGGACTCTACTGCACACTTTCACGCAGAGAAGTGATGTTTTCGACGGATACTTTTTTCGACGCTAATTAACAGTTAATAACAAGAACGCACTACAATCCATGAAAACCAGAGGCTTAATTTCTCTATCAACCATTCCTACAAGCGCAGGAATCACCGTTTCATTGCCAACTCCAAGCGACTTTTTCTGTAGACAGCTCAAATTCTCTGATGTGAAGTGTGGTCCAACGAAAACGCACGATGATAATAGTAAACAAAGCAAAGAAGCTTTCAAAGAATTCTCTTATATTTTGAATTACGATCGAAGGATCTATGGCAATTATGTATGAAAAAAAAATATCGGCCAAATGCTGGCATACCTCTATCCAATGGTCCACATTTTCAATGACTCTTTCACTCCTTCTGAATGCATCGGTTTTTTGGCAATAACTCGTGGATGCTCATTTGCCCGAATGCGACGATTCTGCTTGTTAACGAATCCATTTGGTCGATTATGCTGATAAAAAAAATCACGAAGCAAATTTTGATTTAAACGCTCATTTTGGTAAAAGGCTTCAAGAACACTAACGCGCTGCTCAATTGTGTACCCTTCCATGGTTGAAATTGTCAAACATTGAAACAAAGAAAAGTCAAATTAAGTTGGGCAAAGAAACTTGACGTTAAGATGTGACTTACAGTTAACATCGTGCATTATGGTGGCGCCACATTGTAGAACCGTCAAAAGTATGAATGAAAAGTCAGAATTCAGTTCAAGAGTCGACATAAAACTCGACGCACATGCTCTCTACGTTACGTTGGCTCTGGTAAGTTGTGTTTTGGGGAACCGTCAAATGGCCAAAGTCTCTATTTTAACGAGACATCTACGTGCTGTTAAACGCTACAACCGTCTGTTATGATTTGACAGAACACACCGAATTAGTGACAGCCAATTTGATAGACGTCGCATCAGCAACATGGCCATCGGCAGCTTTCACTTTTCAGAAGACCCTTAAAAAAGTCACTACTGCTCGATTGTGACAGCCATCTGCTGACCTATCCATGGAGCTGTTTCCATAAATTGAACAAGTTTTTAGTAGAAGGAAAGAATTAGGAATAAATTTCCATTTCCTGCCATCCTCAGCGACCATTAAAAAAGCAGTTAGCTGCATGTGTCAGGAAGTTGCCTAATGAGTGGTAGATCGCTCACATCGGATTCATTTT
Source organism: Eristalinus sepulchralis (assembly GCA_944738645.1). Taxonomy (NCBI): domain Eukaryota; kingdom Metazoa; phylum Arthropoda; class Insecta; order Diptera; family Syrphidae; genus Eristalinus; species Eristalinus sepulchralis. Next base: position 12,350,370 of record OX122885.1, on the reverse strand, counting down.
CCAGAAGTCCCCTCCGCAGACCGACAGTCCATCACAAGTCACACTCACTCACCACCGCCCCAGTGGCGTTAATTAAAACCGATTTGAAGTTGATTAATCGGCTGCGGAAACACGAATGCGGATCTGTGTCTAATTATCTGTCAATGAGAGCAACTCTTTCAAGTCCAATTTGACAAATTGCCACCGTGAACCAGCGGCGGCGGTGGCAAAAATTCTTGGAATGCATCCCCCTACTGCGATAATGTCTCTCCAAAGGTACGCACACACTCACTTACGCTCGAGAGCAAGTGTGTTGAAATCCATAAAATCAAATTCGAATTCCTTTCAATACTTTCCGGATCGGGGAGCCGAGCCAGGCGGCGCGTCGCAGTAGCCGAAGCGCTTTCCGAGTTTTTCAGCGTTTTTAAATTTAGCAGTATTTTATTGGTTGGCCGAGGGCCAATGCAAAATAAACATTTCGTACTTGTATTAATTGAAAGACAACCTCGCACCGAGTGACGGAGAGGCGCCGAGTGGCAGCGGCTAACAGTGGCCGGTTGCGGTTCGTTCCGCCCCAGAAAGTTCTTTACTTTCAATCCGGATCCACTCAGAATCGATATCGACTGACTGGATGCACAATTCGGTCACGTATAATAGGCAACTGGACAGCCGGGAGGAGGGGGTGGGGGCGGTTGCAAGGTGCTCCACCCACACCACCGCTGCAGGGATTTGAGGTTATTTTCCGCTTCGTTTTCATAATTTACTGATTCACTAGCATAAACAGACAATTAGTTGTAGTTCTGTTTGTTTCCTCTGCGCGGCGGATATCGGCAGGTTTCTGCAGTTTTCCGTTTCGGATTGAGTGTGCGATGCGCGTCGGTTGCCATGTGGGAGCCGATCATGATCGGCCCCCTCCCACCGTTCGAATGTTCGGTAAATCAATGGAATCAGCACGTCTGCTGGGGGTATAAAAATAAATTTAATTTATTCTCAACCGAAGGGGATTTTGTTAATTGTTGTTTTTTTTTTTTTGGTTTTGTTTTGTTTGGGAAATTGCTATTGATTTGGAAGAGAATCACACAAACACACGCAGATATCCTTCGGTTGTGAAGTCATTCTGCTTGAATCACATGATGATCGTGGGGTAGTTGTTTGCTGAAATGGGGTTGTTTGTCAGTTTCTCAAGACTCTATTGTAATGTGCCTCTTGCCAAAGGAAGGTGAACGAATTTTCAGGGTAAATGCGTCGTAGTTTGACATTTCAGCTTCAAAATGGAAATTGCTCCGGAGAATCAAGTGTTCGATTGGAACGTTGAATCCATTCATTTGGGTTTTTGGAAAACCAAATCTGAAGGCAAAGTCATGAGTCAACGTCGTTAATCGCGCTCAACATGGCGAGCTGTCAAGTTGACATACAACCTCAACATGGCGCCCTCTAGATAGCCATCATAACACCCGTTGTGTGGTGAACCAATGAGTGGTAAGCCAACTACTGTTCAACTCCTCTGCAAAATGATAAGCCCAGTCAGGCTGTGGGTTAACTTCTTCACCACTTAAAAAACAACGATGTTCAGAGACAGCCACATGCCTCGAATACAGACGAATCCACTTTTCTCGATCACAGCAAACGATTAAATGGACAACACGGCAGCCGAACAACTTGCCGAGGCCCTGGACTGCTACAAAGCAGACATCACCGTCATCCAAAAAGTGGCGTGCGATGGGCCAGGCAAAGTGACGAAGAAAAACAGCGGCGTCTTCTACATCGATTGCTACAGAGAGAGAGAGAGAGAGAGAGAGAGAGAGAGAGAGAGAGAGAGAGAGAGAGAGAGAGAGAGAGAGAAGGCAGCGCATCGGATGCTTATTTGATGTTCGAGGCAGACTTAGGAAAAAAGTCTTAAGCTAGGACCTCGTAAGCGAACGCCTCATGACAATGCGCATCAAGGCTTAGTTGGGGAACATCAGCCTGATTAGTACTCAGACAGAGGAGAAGGATGACTTCTGTGATCTCCCAAAATGACCATACGATCGATGCCCGGCTATGACACGCGGATTGTTCTAGGAGATTACAAAGCTCAGCTTGGAAAAGAGGACATCTTTGCTGACTTTATCTGGGGACACAGCCGACCCGACATCACATTCGGAAATAGACTGAGACTGGAGGACTTCGTGTCGAGGCAGAATCTCTCTGTGGCTAGCACGTAGTTACCACACCTCAACATCCATAAAGGAACCTGCCAATCCCCAGACCTATTAAACCGTCAATCAGCTCGATCACGTTGCGATCGTTGTCAGACACTCCTCGAATATTCTCAATGTCCAAACTTACCGAGGTGCGAACATCGACTCCTTCCTTTTTGTAACCAAGGTAAGAACCCGGATATCGAGACCAACGGAAGTCAGACAGGCCAAAACGGTTTGAAAGCTACAATCACAACAGGTCGCTGGGATCTTTCCCAACCGAGTCTCCCTAAAACTCTCTCAAAGTTCCACGCTGCCTACACTGACAGTAGAAGAAGAATGGAAACGTTGTCAAGAAACCATCAAAGAAGTTACAACTTATGTACTGGGTTTCACTCCACCGCCAAGAGACAACGACGAGTGCAAGCAATCATTTGCAGCTAAACAGGAGGTGTACAGGGCGTCGCTGCTTCGAACAACGAGAGATATTCGCTATACAAACAGGGCTGAGGGGAATAAAAGAAGTTTCTCAGTCGGAAAAAGAGGAGCGTGCGGTCGAAGAGATGAAGAGGTGTTATAGAAGGAACGAAGTCCGTAGATGTTGCCGAAAGCCCACCGGGACCAAAGAGGACTACTGATCGAAGAGTTCCAATCGATCGTGAGAATCTGGAAAAATCATTTCTACAGACTCTTCACGGGCGATGACGGTAGTGTTGACCTTGAGCTGGAAGGCCGCGAGAGACGTTTTTTTCTTCCTTTTTCTCTAGCGCAACTCTAGTTTTCTGTTGCAGCGTTTTTCTGTATGCTTCGTTCCTCTTCTTCAGATGGCGCTACAGTCCAGGGTAGACCTGGGCCTCAACCAACATGCCTCTCCAGCTAGCACGATCTCTTGCCAGCTGCTTCCAATTGGATACTCCAAGTTGGTTGAGGTCCTTTTTCACCAGTGCGCCATCTCAGTCTAGTACGTCCTCTGTTGCGTTGTCACTGTGGTTCGGATTCGAAGACTCTTCGGGCCGGAGCAGTGCTGTACATTCGCTCTACATGGCCTAGCCACCTTAAGCGTTGTATCCGTAGACGCCTAACTAGGCTCATTCCACCGTACAGCCCATACAGTTCGTGGTTGAATCTGCTTTCTCATCCGCTTTTAGTAGCGTCCAGGTTTCTGCGCCGTAAAGCAGGACTGGGATGATCAAGGTTTTGTACAAAGTCACTTTGGTCGTTCGGTTGATGTTGTTGTCCCTATTCACTGCGGAGCCGAGATAGACGAAGTCCTATTTCACTGACGCTCTGTCCGAGACGTTATGTTCTGCGTCCTTCTTCAATGACAGCATATACTTCGTTTTGCCACCAGTCCCACTTTAGCCGCTTCCGCTTCGATGCTAACAAACTTGATGCTAGCTAGCTGAGTTTGGCCGATCACGTCAATGTCGTCGGCGTAAGCTAGCAATTGAGCTGGCTTTTGGAAGATCGTGCCTCTGGTGTTGACCAGTGAGTTACGCACGATCTTCTCAAGGATGATGTTAAAAAAGTCACATGACAGTGCGTCGCCTTGTCTAAAACCTTTTTTGACATTGAAGGTCTCGGTGAGTTCGTTCCCGACCTTGACGGAGCAGCGCGAGTTCCCCATCGTCATTCTACACAATCTGACGAGTTTGGTAGGAATGTCAAAACTAGACATGGCACTGTATAGCTCGTCTCTATGCACACTGTCATATGCGGCGACGAATAGGTGGTTAGTGTCGATTTGCATTTCTTGGGTCTTCTCCAGGATCTGCCGTAGTGTGAAGATTTGGTCGATGGCTGGACAAGGACCAATCAGGTTGTTTACAAACGGTTTGAGGCGGCAGAGAGGATCTTGTACGCGATGTTAAGAAGACCTATCCCTCGATAGTTGGCGCAGTCGAAGGGGTCTCCTTTCTTGTGGACCGGACAGACGACGCTGAGATTTCACTCATCGGGCATGCTTTCCTCCGACTATGTCTTACAGATGAGCTAGTGCATGTGCCCAACCAGGTCATCTCCAGCTGCTTTAAACAGTTCTGCGGACAGTCCATCCGCTTCAACAGTTTTGTTCGACTTGCTATCTTCACTTCGTCGAAGTCGGGGGACGGAATTCTTGTCCATCGTCGTCCAAATTGAGTGGAAGATTCTGCCTAACAGCGGGATTTGTGTCGTCATCGCCGTTTAAGAGTCTGCGCAAATGATCCTTCCAGATTCTCAGCACCCACTGCAACTCTACCACCAGTTGTCCATTTTGGTATGCTTCGTTCGTTGCCTACCTTTTTCTGCTCACAAACCCCATCATTCCACTGGCTGCATGTCGGGGGTGATCGGTAGCCAATAATGGCTGAGCGGCAATGTAGCCGTCTATGTTCGATGAGGGCAGCTTTCTAGTCAAGCTCTGAATCTTGCTGCTACGAGGAAATGGACAGAGCCGATATGAGCCCCTCTGAACGTCTTAACATCCAGAATTTTGGACGCATGTCTTGCGTCGATAAGCACGTGGTTGAGTTGATAAGTCGTTCGACCATCCGGCGATAGCCAGGTTGCTGTGTGGATTATCGCGAAGTCCGTGGGGCTTAAGAGAGTACGTAAGAAAATTGTTGTCCCCCAGGATTCACACAAAAACACCGCACCAGGCGTCGCTCTTGAAACACGCACTCTTTCTCGCTTTATTGATTTCGACTATTAAATATATTAGGTGTGTAAATATTTGTTTAATTTTTAAATATACAATAAAATAACGGGTGTCCCTTGTGCTGCTGCACACAAGCAGGAACACACACAAAAGAATCTAACCGTAGGCCTAAAGTATCTCGAATGAAACTAGAAGTTTAAAAAAAATACAAAAATAAAGTAGTAGGTACTTTCTCTTATGTCTAGCAATACAGGGGCCGCCTCGGTCACTTCTTGGCGCCCGTCGGCGGGGGCGACTTGAGGGCGGCTGGCGGTGAGCTGATCTGAGGCCGCAAGAAGTTCGATGAGCCCGGCTTGCGGTTCTTGATGCGCGCCTGCAGGGTCATCAGGAGTCCGGTGAGGACGTCGTGGTTGGGGATCTTCTTCGCAAACAGCAGCCGCTTCACGGAGTCATCGTACGTCAGCAGAGCGACCATGTTCTGCAGCAGGAATCCCTGGCAGTATTCCATCAGTTTGTTGGCGTTGTAGACCTACAAGGAGACGGGTTAGCGGCGCACTGACGGGGCAATGGACGGTGCTTTGGTTACCTTGGCGTGTATGTACATAGCGACGACGTTGTCGATGTCGATCATCTCTGAGCATCGGGCTTCGGTGTAGCGGAGTAGACCCTCCAGCTGGAAGAAGCTGGCGGCAGCCATCAGCTCGAGGACGTCGTTGTGCGAGACCTCGAGGTTGTTGCAGCCCCCGCTGTAGAGGTACTGCATGACCAGCTGGAAGATGTGGTAGCGGATGTCGTTGATCTGGACGGTCGGCGCGTTGCCGTCACTCAACTTCGAACTGAGCATGTTCTGGAAGCGTGGTGAGGCTGTGACCAGGACTATCTTGTGGCCGTAGAAGACCTTGCCTTCGACTCTAAAATGAGAAGAGCATGCGGTCAGTGTTGGGCACGGTGAGAGAGACTCAGTGTGGGACTCACCTGAAGGTTACATCACTGAGTTCGGGATTGTTGACGAACTTTGGATCAATTCTGGAGCTATTCACTGGCTGGAGCACCGGCTCCTTGATCGATTTGATGGCCTCCCAGCCGAAGCAGGTGGCGAATATGTCTGCCAGCAGCAGGGTGGTTCCCTCGTTCTTGCTGTAGCGGAAGATGTTGAAGAGCAACGGGAGGCATTCGGACACGAACTGAGGGCTATAGTCGTCCGGGCAGACCTGAAGGAAGTCCTGAAGTAACTGGTCAATGACAGCGTCCAACCGAAGCTCATGGGCTGCGGCAAGGGCGTGCATCCAGCAGTGGAGAGTCCACGGGACGCCCAGAGCGCGCAGTTCCACGGTTATGTCTGAAAAGTGAATGGTGAGGGGTGAGAGGTGATTCTGTGGGTACCCAAAGAGCTTACCTAAGTGATTGTTCTCGGCACTGTGGTACATGGCCTCCTGGAGGCTCTTGATTTGCGTCTTGTTGAGGCTCGGCGGTACGTCTTGCTGGCGCTCGGCTCCTGGGCGGGCGCTGCTGTCGCCCTCGGCCAGCATTTCCTCAAGAGAGAGCACCTCTCGGCTGCCAGGTGCCAACGGGTGTGAGAGGAGCTTCCTCAGACAGGCGCGTTGACCATGTGCCGCGGCAACGGATATTGCACAGTAACAGCCCCGCTGGGCGGAGTTCGCGAAGCACATGGAGTCCTTCTGTTGTGTCGACAGGAACGCGTGTGCCCCGTGGGCCAGCAGAAGCGACACCACTTCTAGATTTCCTGAACCGCAGGCTACCTGTAGTGGGGTCAGGGTGGACTTGTCCTCACTCAGGCGGGCACCGCCCTCGACCTTGCCGCCGCGGTCGAGGAGCATGCGCAGGGCTTGAAAGTTGGACTTGCATGCGGCGAAGGTAACTGCGGTCCAGTGCTGGGTGTCGGGGTGGATTGCAGGGCAGCCCGCTGACCCGACCGCTGGCACCTCAATGTTAGGATCGCAGCCTGCGTCCAGTAGCGCCTGGATGGCGATGTCGTCGTTCCGTATGCTGGCTATCATCAGGGCGGTCATGCCGACGTGGTTCAGGGTATCGTACCGTGTGGTGGGTGGTAGCAGGGTGGAAGCCTGCGCCAGAAGGTCAGCCCTTCCGGTCAACATTAGTTTGAAGGCCAGCGCCAGAGTGGCCCTTCGGCCCATGTCTGCGATGTCCTCTGTGGCGCTGGCGTTAGCGGCCGTTGAGCTGTGGCTGAAGTGCGTTTTCTTTGACGGCAACTCCTCGTCGTGACCCACCGCTCGGGTGGGGCAGTCCACTCCAGGCAGAAGGAGACGAGCAGCTTGCATGACGTCATCCTTGTCGATCATGGTGGCGTTCCTGTACTCGGCGTGCGCTGATGAGACCCTCAGCCACTCGACCAGTGGCGGCAGGACGACGTAGGCACGCTCGTAACAGAGCTCCTGGGTGTTGCCCGATGAGTTGTTGGAGCTCCCCACTTCGCTGTGCTCCAACTGGGAGCAGCGCATGAAGTAGAACAGCGCTGTGATGGCCGAGTTCGAAAAGGCTGTATGCTGGAACTTCTGCTGGGCTCTGGACACTAGGTCCTTGAGCTCCGTTATGCTTCCCACGCATGTGGTGAGAAGGCAGGGCTCCAGATTCGAGTTGACACTTGAGTTCTGATGCGATCCAGATCCGATTGATGATTGGCTAGCCCAGCGCGGCATGGTCAGGGCTCCAGAGGCAACGCGACCCGCGTTCAAATGAGCGTATGGCTGCAGGAGGCCCCAGAGGTCCCCCGAACTGGCGATGGCGTGCTCCAAGCCAGTGGCTGTGAGCGAGGTGGACGTCTCCGTCGTGAAGCACTGCAGAAGAATCTCCTCCAGCAGGTTCTCCATTCCGGCGCAGAGGTACACCGCTGCGTACTCGTGGATGAACTTCCCGAGCCTGGCATCCGCCATCCATCTGTGGAAACGTCCCACAGGCAGCTGCAGTCCTGCTCGCGACGACTTGCTCTGCTTCAAGGCGCTTTCCCCGGGTACGGCGAACATGGCCGCAGCCCGAAGACAGGCCTTGATGCAGGAGTCCGCCAGACCGGGGCAGAGGACAACCTTAAAGGCACCAGCCACCTCCTGCTTGGAGCAGAGGCCGAGATTCGACGACAAGCGCTGGACTTCCCTCGCGATCCGTACCAAGGCCCGCTGCAGTAGGTACCCCAGACGGGGAACCGCCTCGATCGAGACCCGTTCGGCGTTCTCCTTGCAACGGCCATTCCGAATGACCCGCAGGATGCAGTGCTGGCTCCAGGGTGGATGCTGCAACTCCACAAGGCGATTGTGCGAGTCCACCCAGACGAACTCGTCGGCGCTGGTCACATTCGTGTTTACCGTCTCCAGGGATGAGTAGCGCCCCAGCCTCCTGGCTGGCTCTGAGCTCTCTGAGCCAGCGCTCAGGCTGCTGTAGGTGCTCGTGCTTGTCTGCGAGCGCATTGTCAACTGTTGTATGGCGAGCTTGATGTCCTCCAGGCCGCTGCCGCCCCACGGAACCTTTGCTGGCGTGGCACGATGCCGCGAACGCGAGTGATTCGTGCTCGCCCTTGAGCGCGTGCTGCGATTTGTGACACCCGCCGCTAACCTGTCCTCGGGAAGTGGCCCCAAGGCGCCTCCTGGTGAGCTGCTTCCATGGCCGCCGGTGTCCGACATGCTCGCGTGTCCCGACGACCTGTTCTCGTCCGAGGAACTGTGACACTCCTGAACCCTCTGAAGACCTCTGAATTCGTGATGATGGGTCCTGGTGCCCATATTTGGCTTCTGCGATGAGTGCAGGTTGTCCACGGCCTTCTCCTTGTTCTGGTTCGACAAACTTCCGCTTATCATCGGCGGCTGCGACTTCACTGGTGTGCTCTGTGCGGTTAGACGTGCAGGACCGGCCACCGAGCGCTGTGGCATTGCCTTAGACGGACCCAGGTGATACCCACCACTGCCGGCGCCGCCACCACCGATGACGCTACTTCCGACTTTCTGATGGTGGTCCCGCTCGGCTACACTCGCCAAGGCGTTTCCACTAGCCGAGGTGGACTTGCTGCTGTTCGGCGAGTACCCGTCACCGGGTTCATGATGAGCGACTGATTGACTGCCAGCTGCGGCCAAGCGTTGAGCGACTTCTTTCGAAATCCGCGGTGCAGGTGTGGCGACAGCTGGGCTCTGGATGCGTCCCGACGGAAGGCCACAATTCGTGGACGCGGTTAGATCTGGCTGCTGAGAGCCAGATGGGGACGTGACGCCGCATGAATTCAAATTGCCAGACGTGATGTTCCCTGCTAGCTGGGCATTGGACTGCGAATTGAATGGCAGAATGTCTACTCTTGTGTTTCCTGATGGCCTAGAGAGGGGGAGAGAGAAAGAGAAAAGCGGGGATTAGCTGAAGTTAGGGTGAAGTGATTGTTTTGAAGATTATGATACGACAAAGATAATTTTCAAATGTGGCTTTTGTGTCATGACGAAGATTGAAATTTCAAAAGGTTACACGAGCTGCCTATCTGTTAGATTGATGCAGGAAGTGTGCAAATGAATTGTAAGACGAGGGAAGAATTCACTGACTTTCATTAATTACACCTGATGGTGGTCTACCTTTTTTGCCATACGCCGCAAATAAGCACATTTTCTAGCCGAACACATTTAAGGCATGAATCTGAAATAGACAGAATGCGTTAGTGGTCATATAACCAACCTGAACACTAGTGCCATCACTGAGCATAGTACTTGCTATGGACACACATGCAAGCAGACTGTGTCTTCGCCACAAGCTCTAGAGCCAATCTTCCTGGATAGAAGAGAGATTCGAGCATCAGCCAAATCGAGGAATCGCAAAATACTAAAATACATTTTGGGTTGGCCGAAAGAGGACCCTGGATCCGCGTGACATAATTAAAGGCTTCAGGCTATGCGCGCACCTGGGATTATTCATTGCAGCGAGAGAAGAAGAATCGTGGTCACAATAAAATATGACCGGCCACATAATTGTTGATTTTTGTCGAAACTATTAATCAGATGCAAGAAACTCAAACACACAGTTCTTAATTTCAGTACACACATTGACGACCCAAAAATCTTAAGACTTCCGTCTCAAGTACACTGGGATCCATGATTGTCCATAAATTTGTGGCAAAAACAAAGACGTTAAAATTCGTGCAGTTATGTAACACATCATTCAATAAGTCCTGAGACTGACATGTAGAGGGCGCCACTAATAAAAATCCATATTTTTTATAGGAAGTACGATCCAAAAAATCACCAGAATAAACAGAACTTTTTGCATTGGTATGTCCCAGTTGACATGAAACATGAATCCACACTTGTGACACCCGCCGCTAATCTGTCCTCAGGAAGTGGCCCCAAGGCGCCTCCTAGTGAGCTGCTCCCATGGCCGCCGGTGTCCCGATGAACTGTTCTCGTCCGAAGAACTGTGACACTCCTGAACCCTCTGAAGACCTCTGAATTCGTGGTGATGGGTCCTGGTGCCCATAGGTGGTTATGGCGGGTGAGGTTATGGCATCCGTATTTTAGAATTTTGTTCATCGACTATCTTGAGAAAGGCAAAAGGATCAACAGCGAATACTACACGGAATTATCGGTGCATTTCGAGGAAGAAATCGCAAGAAAACGTTCCCATCTGAAGAAGAAAAAAATTCTCTTCCATCAAGACAATGAACCGTGCCGTTGGCTACCATGGCCAAATTGCAAGAATTGGACTTTGAAGTGCTTCCGCACCCACCGTCTTCTCCAGATCTAGCCCCAGCGACTTTTACCTCTGTTCAGACCTCAAAAAGATGCTCGCCAGAAAAAATATGTCTCGAATGAGGAGGTGCTAGCGAAACTGAAGCCTATTTTGAAGCCAAAGACAAATTGTTCTATGAAAAAGGTAGCGAAATGTAAGCGTTGGACTGATTATATCACTCCTGAAGGAACCTATAATAATAATTGAGTGGCACTACAGCCCACAGGGCCTAGCTTCTTCAACAACTACTCATGTTGTGCGTGCTACTGTTCTCTCACGAGTAGAAGGGATCTACAGCTTGCCGACTCCGAACGGCGAGATTTTTCGTAGACAATTGATATTCTTTGTGTGTTGTCAGCAACTCGAAAGAGGTGGTGCCGCGAAAAAATGAACGAACCTGGACTTCCTGAGCGGTGGTCGACACACTGACCACTACGCCAGGGCGACCACTAAAGAAACCTATGTTGATGAATAAAGTCGAATTTTGTCCAGAAAATGTGTTTTTATTGGCTAGTCTCGGGACTTATTGAGTGATGTGTTATAAAACAAACTTTGAGAGACTAAATTATGATCCAATAGAAAATCGCAAGTGCGGGCGTACCTACATTGTGGTTGCAGCTCTTGGCAGTGCCAACGTTTCAATTTATCTTGAAACAGTCGCATCGCCAAAAAAGGGGACGAATTTTCGATTTTCAATACCAGGGTGTCATGTGAGTTCGTTCACAATGAAAGTTGTATGTTTCACTTTTTTGTTACGATTAACACCAGTGAGCGTCTACCCTAAGTGGAGCAGTAACTCCAAAACCGCCACTTGCGCCAACCTGCACTAACTGAAGGTTAGACGAGGGGATTCCTTAAGAAAGTTCAATTTGTTCATACAAATGGTTGCGGTTACCAAATTTGGGATTGACGCGTTTTACGAAATATTTGGCTGTGCGAACCTCTGGTAAATGACCCCTACCTCTGCTACCTCTGGCAATTGACAATATTCAAATTTTGGAAGACAAGTGGCATCTTAACGTTCAATCTGTGAAAAGTTATTCACGTTTAAGAAGGAGTCCAAATTTAGTAATGTCAAAAAAACATCAAATCATTGACGAATTACTGGAAATGGCACATAAAACAACAAATCCGTTATCCTTGAATTGAATTGAAGGCTTCATTAGGTACTAAAAGGATAAATCGATCTAAATCAAACATTGACCATATTGTTCGGAAACTGCCTGCCATTCGAAAGGAAATTTCATTATACGTCCCAAAAACTGTAGCAATCAATTTTTACAAATGTCCTTTTTCATCTCCATTTCCAAATATCGAATAAATCTTTCGCCTTTTTACAAAACCCCTTTGAGGCTGTTAAATGTACAAATTAATAATAATAATTGAGTGAAGTTACAACCCACAAAGGACAAGGGTCCAGCTGGAGATTCAGCAGCTACTCCTGTTGGGCGTGCTGTTCTCCCACGAGTAGAAGGGTGAGTCCCAGTTTCTTGCAGACTCCGAAAGGTGAGACTTGAGACACTTAGTACTCTTTAAGTATTGTCAGCAACTTGAAAGGGTTGGTGCCGTGAAAAATGCGAGGTGTAGAGACCGGGAATCGAACCCAGACCTTTATCGTGTGAGTGGACGCACTTTCCCCCTACGCCGCGGCGACCACGGACTACAAATCAATTTATTTATATTTTACTGAAAAAAAGGAAAAAATACATCGCTCAAAGTATTGTCCGCCTGAAGCGACTAATTTTTTACATCTTGTTGGCAATTTTCGAATACCATCTCTTAAAAATGACTCCTCTCTGGCATTGAACCAATCAATGAGGCATTCTTCGATTTCTTCAAAAGACACGAACCGGTGATCGCCCAAAACGATTGGCAACCGTCGAAAGAGCCAGTAGTCAGAAGGAGCGAGGTCTGGAGAATACTGCGGATGGGACAAAACCTCCCATTTCAGCATTTCCAGGTAGTTTTTGACCGCTTAACCAACCTGGGGGTGAGCGTTGGCATGTTGCAAAATCACCTTGTCATGCCTTTCGCTTGTTTATGACCGCTTTTCACGCAATGCAGGGTTCAAACGCACTTGTTGTAGCCGATGACTTTCCCCTTTCAGTGCTCATAGTAAGCCACACCCAGCTGGTCTCACCATATGCAGAGTATGACTGTGAACTGTGGATGTCTTTCATTGGCGTCGATGTAGACGATGATGGAACAGGCTCGTAGGCTTTTCTTCTTTTGGTTGTCGCAGACCACTTTTACCCTCCAGTCACAATCCGATGCAAAAATCCCTTCCTTCGATGTCTTTCAAGAAGCAGTTGCGAGATGAAAAATCACTTTTCGACACCTCTAGGTTTCAACTCATACGGCGCCCAATTTCTTTGGTTTTGAATAAATCCTCGTTTCTTACACCAAACGAAAATTGATTCAATCCCATTGATTTTGCGAGTTCTTGATCTTACTTCAGTAAAGACTCCAATTCCTTATCTTCAAACTTTTTGGGCTGACCAAGACGCTCTCTGTCTTCGACGCTAAAATCAACACTTTTGAAACATCGAAACCACTCTCTGCATGATTTATTGATCGGAACAGATTCACCAAAAACTTCTACAAGTATTCAATTCGACTGCACCTGTACTCTTCTTCCAAATAAAAAAGGAAATCAAAAATCGCCTACAAGATCAGCACACAACGTGCAGGTGGTCCCAGCTTTTAAAAACGGGCCGATTTAATTTTCTACCAGCAAAATCATTCGGCTTAGAGAGGCACACCTAGCAGTCACTTGGGGCTTATGCCGCACTATATGGGATTCTGAGATCCCACACGATCCTCAGAGCTTCTGTCGACATACCATCGAGTTCTGTTGACTAGCATTATCTTGATGAAGGAGATTCCTTCATCTATTAGCCAAAGACGATCGCTTTTAAGCTATTTTTTCTTCAGACAATCTAATTGCTGACAGTACACGTTCAGAGTTTGAAAATTTGATCTTGAACAATGCCTCTCTCTAGACTATAGTCTAATGGACATGCCGTCTGACGCATCTGGCGACAATAATCCAGTTGCGATACAAAATAATCTAGCTGCGACTTTTCTCACTGATTGAAATCTGAGTCAGGGAAGAATTGTGGTGCAATGGCTCCAAGACCAATAAAGGCTCAAGTGAAGGTGCCAGCTTCGTGGTTGACCATAACGGCAAACTATGTCACTCGATCCTAACACCACAATTGAAAGAGGCTGTGTAGCTGAATATGTATCGAAAGTAAAACTGTGCTAAGGCCTAGAATCTTGCTGAACCTTCTAAACACTTCTAGGACAATTCAAGAATATAAGTCTTCTAGACGAACCAGACACATGCTTCCTAATGTCTGCAAGAAATCCCGCTGTTTTCAACCTTCTGACAGAAACTCTGCTTACTTACAAATAGGCAACTACCTATTCGCCAAACATAAAAGTGTGTTGTGGCTACGCGCGGCTAAGCAAGGCAAACATATGTGATGCCTGTGGAGAGAAAGACTGCCACTGTTCAGGTTACCAATGATGTGGAAAGAGCTGATTGTGAACTTTTCTTGTCACAGAATTGCTTGCAGGTATCCTTTTGGTAGAGAAACTACAGCTTATGTAGCTTGCTGCGCTTGGTAGAACAATGGAACAGTTCTCGAGTGCTTCAAACAACAAAACCAAAAACCAAAACTAACGATGTGCACATGATCGGGGCTTGGCGATACGGCACAAGCTCTGTCACAAAAATGGAAAGAACAGTTCAAGCTAAGATGGTCTTTGAATCCCAGTGTCCAGTTTCGAAAAGGGAAGTGAACCTTAGGCAACGCCTACTGCGCAAGACAGCTGGAGCTGGAAGATTGGAAACAGAATGTTCAATATCGTCAAGGCCTAAGTCTTCCCTAGCTCAGGCACAGACCCTGCATACTAGTCTCTTCTTTGTCTCTCCACCTAGCTTAAGCAGACTCCTACTTACAAATGAACTTTGCAGCTATTTAGTCTACTAACTACCACAAGTGGCAATCCAGCAAAAGTTGTTGGGTAAGGGTTTGATCAACTGAAGAACCAGCAGAACCATCCGCTTGTTCCTTTACAAATCAGCCTCCTCAGCAACACACTCAACCCAACCAAACACCCGGAAGTTGACGATCTTTGTCAGTTGTGGGAACCTTCAATTTGCATCCCTAGGTGCGTCCTCCTCCCCATTCAGAACGTCTAATTTGAGAGAGACAAGAAAATTGCCCTCCATACCGTGATCTCCACTCCTGCACAAAGCTCCAGTCGAAAGAGTCTTCACTCTGCGACCGGATATCCCAGCTGTTCGACGCCGATTTCGCCGCAGTCTCCGTCAGGTTCCTGCAATTGTTTGTCGACAACGTAGCAACCAGGTCGTTGGCTGTTTTGTAATTGCCCGGCACTCGTATGTTTATTACTCCGTTGTGTACACTCTCGATAAACGACGGCAGTTCGGAGCCGCCACTGCCCTGGCCCGACGACGCCGACGACGACGACGTTTCATTGGACTCACATTTCTTCGAGACGATCTCATCGCACAAACGACTCGCGTGCACTAGGTCTTTCAATTCCGCACCACCAGCGCCACTGCCCTGCTGGGCTTCGCCAGCGCTGCACCGATCATTGTTCTGTCGATTATTAATGGAATCACCGAAGTAGATAATCACTTTGTGCTTCGGACCCGGGCCCGTTTCTAGTGCGACGGCCTGCTGCTTTGAACTCTCCACCGCCGCAGCCGTCCGAGCGCCGATATCGCATCGCTTCAGAATGAAATTCTCGTTTCCGGTGAAACTCTGCCGCGGCTCAATGAGTCGTGGCTTGAATCCTCGCAGCTCGCGGCACAGGCTGCAGTCACAGTCCTTGGAGCAGTACATCATGCTGAGTCGACCGTCGCGTATCCGCGCACTGCGACGTTACACATTTCGCGAACACACCCGCAACGGCATCGACTGCCGTGTGTTGCGTCACATCGATCACTGTGCGCTGCCGCTGGCAATTATCGTCTTCCGGTAGCGTGGTGGACACGATCAATTAATTTTCCCCGAGTTTCGAAACGCACTCGAGTGCGAAAGCTAGGCGGGGGCGTGTTCAGGGACCGTGATTCACTCGCGCGTGGCGCGTTGTCAAAAGCATAGCACTCCAGTCCGATCTGTTGGAAGGCGATCCTGCGGGCTTTGTCACTGTCACGTCGTCTCACTGGCTCTGGGTATGGAGGAGGTCTTGTCGCGATCGAGTTCTGAATGAAACTGAAACTCCTCCAGACCGTCGCCACCGTCTGAGGAGGCGATCGCTTGAGTGTAACGCCGCCGTGCACGCGGGGCCGCGTTCGAGGGGTCCATTTGGTCTTTTTCCAACGAGGCCCCCGCTGCCGCCACGGCAGAGCTCATTGTTTGCCCTCCCACCCCCCGAAAGGTGCTCAAATGCGTAAAGCCCGACTCAAGACAATGGAGGAAAATATTCTCACATTTCTCCCACACCCGCCCTCGTCTCATCGTCGTCGACGCGGTGCTCGTAGACCAATTTCGTGTACCTCGCGATGAACCTTTTGTTAGGCGACCGGGGGTGCTCCGGGGCGCTGGGCGCTGCTGTGCGCTCACCCGGGCGGTCGTTAAGAAAGGTTTTCCTCTCATTTCTTGTAATTATTTCCATTTGCCACGGACTTTAAGTCGGTGCAGCCCAAATGAGGGAGAAATTAGTCGGCGCACTGCACTCCTCTGTCGACGGGCGATGTTTCTTTAGTTGTTGCTGCTGTTGCTGGAGGAGAGTTTGGCTCTGCTTTTTTGGATCTCTTTTGTTTTCTTAATTTATGCTGCTGTTGAAATGATGATTGAATAAACCGTGACTGTGGCGGCGGCGGTGGTGGTGGCGGCAGAGGGAGGATGGAAAGTTAATCGTGTTCGTTGGGGGATTTAAATCAATTTTTTGATGGGCTGGCTGATGATGATGATGGCGGCTCTGATCTGGATTAAGCTGATGGGGTCTCGGGTAATCGTCAGCATCCACCTGGATTGATTGACATCTGACACGCCAGTCAATGACCTAGTGGCAGTAGTTCGGGGGACTCTTCTTGTTCTTTCGGAGCGAAGAAATGAGGACGCTAGCCCGTGGACGGGTTGGGATGACTAATCTTGGGAGATCGGGAGATCGGGGATCTGAGGTGCAACGATGCAGAAAGAAATGTGTTATGGGCTGACTTGGAATGCTGGTGAGTGTTCCGATGACTTTGTGTTAGAGCAGCTGGCTGTCACAAGACGGGAAGAAAATATCAACGGCCTAAATTTGGTTTTGAGGAAGAAAAACGCGTCGCACTTAAATCCACTGCTAGGCTCAACAAAAGTCAATGCTTCAAGGAGCTTTGTACACAATTGAACGACAATGTGTGGAGTAAGGCGTAAAAAATTATAACCGTGAAGCGAAAGATGGCTCAGAGATCAGAAAGAGGTTTTAGAGAGAGAGAGAGAAAGTCCTTCAACAATCGACGGGGCTAAAGTCATAATAGACAGAGCCAAATCAGCCACAGGGGGCAGACGATGAGGAGGTGACAGTAAAAACTACTGCGCTGTGATCAGACTTGACGTGAAAAACACTTTTAACTGGTCGCCTATTTAGGAATGCCTCGAGAGGTTACATGATACTAGGGTACATACTGAGATCGATCAGGAGTTACTTTCCAGACAGATTGTTTCTTTACGACTCCGACGACCGGACGAAACTTTACAAAATTAAAGGGGGTACCACAGGGTTCACTGTTAGGTCCCCACGCAATGTATGACAACAGCTTGCGACTACCAGTAACCAGGAAAGCCTTAATTATAGGATTCGTGGTCGATATTGGTGTTGTTATAGTGGCAAAACGACTTGAAGGGATCGAGTTGTAATGCAACGAAAGAAAAAATGGCTGCGTGATACGAGCTTAGACCCCGGCGATCATAAGACGGAATCCGTGCTAATTATTAATCGAAAGGTGTTAGAATAATAAAATTCGGGGAACACAATACTATTTCTAGCACCTCTATAAAATACAATCTGTGAGTGATGATTTATGCTCATCTGAACTCAAGCGTCCCTTCGCGTAAGACTGCAAGGTTCGTCGAAAATTAGCGCTACATCGAGACTTATGTCGAATATAGGCCATCAGTGGCCAGCCAAACGATTGATGCCTACAAGGGTTGTAGCCTCCATGCAGTTATACGGAGCACAAATATGGTCTGACATCAGATATGGTCGTACATGAAAAACGTCAAGACGACATTTTTGACATTATACGTACTCACAACTTTTTGACAAAAGAGCGCTATTTGTTTTGCTTACAGTAATTAAAAGATTCATCTCGCCCAAAAAATGGAATTAAATCGTGAAAATTTTCGTGCGATTATTTTTTACAATTTTCGACGTGGATTAACTCAACAACAGTGCATCGATGAACTTAATTCGATTTTTGGCAATGAAGCTCCATCAAGGACCAGTGTTTATCGATGGTATGGTGAATTCAACCGAGATCGTAGCTCACTTCAAGACGAATTTAGTGATGGTCGTCCAAAATCAGTTGTTGTTTCAGACACCATTGATGCTGTGCGCCACCTGATATTGCAAGATCGTCATGTGACCTATCGTAAGATTGAGACAACCTTGGGAATTAGTGGGACCAGCATACATTCAATATTGCATGAACATTTGAAAGTCAAAAAAATGTGTTCGCATTGTATCCCACACAATTTGTCAATCGGTCAAAACAAGGCTCGTGTCGATTGGTCAAAAGAAATGCTCCAAAAATACGGTAGCGGTGTTTCGAAACACGTCTATGTCATCGTGACAGGTGATGACGTGACGTATGAGCCTGAAAGTAAACAGCTGTCAACTGTGTGGGTGTTTCAAAATGAGTCAAATCCAACAAAAGTTGCTCGCGCACGAAGCACTTCCAAGCAAATGGTCGCCTGTTTTTTTTCGGAAAAACTGGACATGTCGCAACCGTATCACTAGAGCAACGCAGAACAGACAATTCTGAGTGGCACACAACCGTTTGTTTGCCAGTTGTCTTCCAGGAAATCAGGAAAACCAACCGCCGAAGACGGATCACTCTTCACCAAGACAATGCGAGCACTCACACATCGGCTCAAACAACTGCATTTTTGAGCACTGGAAACATCGATTTGATGAGTTATCCGCCGTTTAGTCCTGACTTGGCACCGAATGACTTCTTTTTATTGCCGTACGTAAAAAGTCAAATGAGAGGTCAACGTTTTTCGACACCTGAAGAAGCGGTTGATCCGTTCCTCAATACCTCAATCGGAGTGGCAAAAGTGCGCCAACAATTGGTTCAAACGCATGCAAAAGTGTATAGATCTTAACGGGGAATAATAAAGCTTTTTCCGATGATTAATATTTGTTTTGTGTTCTCTAATCCTGAAATATATCGATATTCTAGCATTAGGAGCTAGAAAGCCTTACGACAATCGCGCGCACAGCCGGCCAACCATAAATCACGTGAAGAAGCTCAAACGTAGCCGCAGCATAGTTGCAACAGCAATGGACAAATCGGTAAGTTCCAAGAGTTGGAAGTTGGGTAAATTAAAGACATGGCGCCTAAAATTACTGCCTTACTCAGCTCTTGACTGGTCACGGTTGTTTTCCGAGGGAGTATCTATTCAAACGAGGAGGGCATGGTCCTATGCACACGAGGCAATGTCCTTGATCGCACTCAACATGGCGATCTGCCAAGGCTATCCTCGTCCGTGCATAGGTCAAGTTGGCGCCCCCTGGATAACCATCACAGCATCCGTTGTGTGGTGAACCAATGTATGCAGCGAATGGTCTACTGCAGCGACTGTGTGGTGAGCCTAACTCCCTCACCACACAAAAAAAAAACGAGTTCAGGAACGAGAACCTGCCTCGGATATGAACGGATCCAATGTTGAAATCTCAGCGTCGTCTGTCCGGTTCACAAGAAAGGAGACCCCTTCGACTGCGCCAACTATCGAGGGATTAGTCTCCTTAACATAGCATACAAGATCCTCTCTGCCGCCTGGAACCGTTCGTCAACAACCTGATTGGTCCTTATCAGTGTGGTTTCAGGCCAGGGAAGTCCACCATCGACCAAATCTTCACACTACGGCAAATCCTGGAGAAGTCCCAAGAAATGCAAATCGACACCCACCACATATTCGTCGATTTCAAGGCCGCATATGACAGTGTGCATAGAGACGAGCTATACAGTGCCATGTCTAGTTTTGGCATTCCTACCAAACTCGTCAGATTGTTTAGGATAACGATGGAGAACTCTCGCTGCTCCGTCAACGTCGGGAACGAACTCACCAAGACCTTCAATATCAAAAAGTTTTAGACAAAGCGACGCACTGTCATGTGACTTCTTTAAAATCTTCCTTGAGAAGATCGTGCGTAACTCATAAATCAGCACCAGAGGCACGATCTTCCAAAAGTCAGCTCAATTGCTAGCTTACGCCGACGACATTGATGTGATTGGGCGAACACAGCGAGCCGTCAATGACGCGTTTGCTGTCATTGAAGCGGAAGCGGCTGAAGTGGGACTGGTGGTAAACGAGGGCAAAACGAAGTATATGCTGTCATCAAGGAAGGACACACAACATCGGCGTCCAGCCCAGGTCCACCCCGGACTGTAGCGCCACAAGACGAAGAATCTATTTTAACGAGACCGTGGTGTCCTCCCTGCGCAAAATGTGCTTGGAGCACATTTTCTATGAATGGGTCTTGGTATGAAAATAACTGAACCTTATTGCGCTAAGAGTTTTGTGAAAGGGTCAACAACAGACACCATTGTCCGATACATGTTGTCAACCGCAGATCACTGGGCTGCTGTTGACAATTCAGCCGTACGAATTATGCGCGGAACTCGAATTCCCTTAACACCTTGTGACGAAGCAAAAACCTCGAACCTATCCCGAACTTAGCAGCAGATCCGAGGGGGAATCAACGGAAAGATTCCCTGAGAGGTGTTTTTGGTTACTGAGAATCTGACCCTATCAACGGACGTCGGTCCACTGGTGCCTATGCAATGTTTCCACCGAAGAAAAAACAGGACCAAAACAGATGAGAGTGGGATGCATGAAGCGTGTGTGAACTTCTTTGTGACAGTTGCTGTAAGGTTTTGATTTCACACAGAAACGTTTGAAGTGTCAAAACGCCCTACAAGGCTGATGCTTTCAAAAAAACTCAAGTCTCTGAATGGTTTCTAATTTCCATTGATGGCGAACCTCGTTCTAATCTTCTTTCCGCGGCCCAAGTCTGAGGAAAGTTTGAAAGAATTCACGAAATCAACCTGAAAGATCGACAATGAGCTAATAAAGAAATTGTACAACTGACTAGAGAGACTTTGGGTTTAGTTCATTGAATTTTGAGGCAGGCCTTGGATGAGGATGTCTGCCAAATTCGCTTCTCAACAGGCGTA
Source organism: Eristalinus sepulchralis (assembly GCA_944738645.1). NCBI lineage: Eukaryota > Metazoa > Arthropoda > Insecta > Diptera > Syrphidae > Eristalinus > Eristalinus sepulchralis. The sequence goes on along the minus strand of OX122885.1, from coordinate 12,329,417 downwards.
GAAGCATGCTCTCCAAAAATTGCTCCCAGCGGTGTTTATGGAGGGAAGGAGACATGAAAGGAAAGCCTTCCGCCTACCATCCTAAAAGGAAGGCAAGAACAGCTATTTGACTCTAGCGCTTGCTTACGAAGAACATTCTAGGCCGCCATTCAGTTAAACGCCAAAAAAACGCATCTGCCTAGACGGCTTCGAAAGTAAACTTCATCAAAATAGCGGAAATGTGAAAAATGTCATGAGGAAGTAATTTGTTTCAAGGCTCGTACCCCACACTAAATCTCACTGAACAGCCAAGGAACCGACTTAAAGGCAGTTTATCGAGCAACGTCACCCGAATGACACATCTGCGTCTAAAATCCCAAAAATATGTTCTTCTCCCCACGACTTCATTCCACACCAAGGCATTAGAGATTAAAGCGAACCACGTCACCTTGACGATTGACCGTTGCTGCCTGCAGCATACTAACGGTCGCCATGATACACACAGCCGTCATTAACTCCCCGAAATCTCATAACAATCTCCCCAGTCGTTTACGAGACTCTCGCATCATGTCTCAATTCACGGCAAGAAGCATCAGAATGCTTCTCGGCTGGTGAGCACACCTCAGGGGAGGGCATGCGTCCAGATGCGCCCACTAACCCACTTGGCCACGCATCAAACTCTCTCGCCTTACATAAGACAGTCGCCACGAGAAAGGTCCAATGTGGCTGGCTGGCTGGCTGCCTGCTCTAGGTGGCCAGAACGAGTCTCCTCTGCACTTCGTCACTACGATTTGACCTTATTTAGGGGCGAGCGCAGCGCCCAGCCAACAGCACCGACGATAACGACGTGAGACAATCACAAACAAAAAAGACGCACACAAAACACAAGAAACAAGAAACAAGAAAACGAATTAATTATGGGATAGTTTTTGTCTTTTTACGACCACGAGCTATAAAGTTTAGAGCTTGGGTGATAAATTATCTCCAGCCGACCGCGGTCGCGACGCGTGGTAACGCATTCGACTTCCGAAACGCATTCAGGTAACGATTTCGGAAAACAAATCGCTCGGAAAGTTGCGTGTCCTTGCGTAAAATGCGCAGTCTCAAGGGCCGACGACAGTCACCGAGTGGCGTGGGCGGCGGTAATGGCTGAGTAAATGGCGGTCTTGCTTCATGTGAGACACTGGCGGCGGGTAACGGCGATGGATTCAAAATTGGCTTCTCTTTTGCAACGTAGCCCAACCGCTAATGGACAAATGGACAAACTAATCAAAAGCAATTTTCACGCGAACTCGTCGTCAGGTCGCAGTTCAGTCGTCGGCATCCCCCCGTCACAGACTCCAAAACCGAATCCCATCCCTAATTGCATCGGGGATCGTGCTGCTGCCACGCCATTGCTGCGTTGCGTTGCGGCTTGTGGTGGTGTATTCTGGCGTGAAAAATGAAAGTAGTGATATCAGTTACTCAATGTTGTTTTTTTTTTTCGTTTTCCAGTTGGGAACGCATGATCGCCGCCGTGAGTTACGATGCAGGTAATTAGTGGAAAGGTCGGAGACGCGACTTCACACCTCGCGCCACACCGTTGGCGTTCACACTCGCGCACCGCGTGGAATTTATTCTGAATTAGCACCTCTTCTCCTGCGGGCTTCGTTATATAAATGTTTGCTTAACAGATTCCGCTTGAGCGGTTCTTTGGCTGCGCCCTGGCGGTACTTGGATGAACTGACGCTGGTCGGGTGTGTGTGGGAATGTGGAGCTGACCTTAAACGGGCGGCTAACTGGCAAACGAGCGACGAGAATGAACGACTTTGACCTTTGAGTCGTAAATATTCTAAATGGCTGTGATGTGTGGGGAGAATGGAAGGAGAGAAGCAGCGGTTTCACAAGTTGAAGAGGTTTGAGAGATTCAGGTGGACTGGGAGATGTGGTCTTTTGCATAGCGATGGGTCACATCGCTGCTTTTCCATGGAACAGCAGTTTAACATCATCTGAAACTTTGAGGAGAGCCTCGACTTAAAGTCACGGGCGAAGGAAGCAACAAGACAGCTCTTCATTGAGAAGGATTGAATCTATCACAAGTTTTAACTTCCAACCACATCCCTTTGTGCAGGTTCACTGGGTAAGTAAGTAATACATTTTTTCTAAGAAGTCGCTCTTAATGTTTTTCTTGTAGGCTTAAGCCTGGAATTGTTGGTGTCAAAGCGGAGACGCCCAAAATCGGTTTAATGGCGAACGAGGCAAAATGCCGTATATGCGGTCTTCCAGAAAGGACACACAACATCGACGACTAGCTGAACGTCACACTAGGCAGCTACAACTTCGAGGCAGTAGACGACTTCGTCGAGAAACATCAGGATCGAGATTAAGCGCAAAATAACCGCTGTTTCTTTGGGCTCAGGAGGCAACTGAGTAACAGAGCTCTCTCTCAATGGATTAACATTACGAAGGCTCTTCCAATAGGGACTTCGTCTTCTACTTTCTAATCTTCTTCTTCCTCTTTTTCTTCTTCTTCTTCCTCTTTTACTGGCGCTACAGACCGGGTTGGACCTGGGCCTCAACCAACATGCCTCTCCAGCTAGCGCGATATTTCACCAGCTGGCCCCAATTGGGCACTCTAAGTTGGTCCTTCTCCACTTGTGTACGCCATCTCAACCTAAGCCGTTCACTGTTGCGTTGTGCCAATGGCTTGGAGCGGTGGTGTTCCTGCGCTCTACATGACCTAGCCGCCTTAAGCGTTGCACCCGAAGACACTTGACCTGGCGCATGCCGTGGTACAGGCTATAGAGTTCGTCGTTGAATCTTCTCCTCCAGACGCAATCAACGCAAACGAAAACTGGTACGCAGACTTTTGTCTCAAAGAGACTTAGGGCTTCCTCATCCACTTTTAGTAGCGTCCAAGTTTCTGTGCCCTAAAGAAGGACTGAGATGATGAAGCTGTTGTTCAAAGCCAGCTAAGTCTTCGAGAGAGGGCTCTACTGCCTCTTGAGCCCAAAGAAGATTGCTGAGTGCGATTCTGTGTTTGATTTCGGTACTGATGTTGTCCCTATTTACTGCCGAGCCGAGGTAGATGAAGTCCTTGACTACCTCGCAGTTTCCGCTGCCAAGAGTGACACTCTGTCCGAGACGTCGACGTTGTATGTCCTTCTTTGATAACAGGATATACTTCGTTTTGCCCTCATTAACCATCAGACCCATTTCAGCAGCTTCCGCTTCAATGTCAACAAATGCCTTATCAACGGATCGCTGCGTTCGTCCAATCACGTCAAGTCGTCGGCGTAAGCTAGCAGTTGAACGGGCTTTTGGATGACTTAAGAAAGTCACTCGATAGCGGCGTCGCCTTGTCTAAAATCTTTTCTGACATTTAAGGTCCGTTTGGGACCGAAATTGACGGAGCAGCGAGAATTCTCCATTGTCATCCTACACTATCTGACAAGTGTGGTAGGAATGTTAAAACTAGACATGGTCGAAATTCTCGCCCTAGCAGACGCGCAATTACAAGTTTAGTGAATGCAATTTAAGTCTACATATTCGATGTGATGTTGCCGCATCAGTGAGACAACGGATTGGTCGAAGTTTTGAAAATATCGCTGCCGTTCAGACGTCTGTAGCAAACGTCAAGGAAATCAGTCAATTTCACGGAGTTCTCAAGAATTGGGCATCGATCAGATCACATTATAGTATTTAGCGTAAGGATCTTAGTTTACACCCATACGAGGTCGAGCTGACTCAAGAATTAAAGGCGAAGAACCATTTGAAGTCGTTAGGGTTATGGTTCTGGGTTCTGAAGAAGATTCGCCAAGATAGTGAATTTCATCGCAAAATCATCTTCAGCGACGAGGCTCATTTTTGGCTCAATGGGTTCGTCAATAACCGAAATTTGCGTTATTAGTCGGGTGTAAATGCACATGTCCTTCATAAATCAGTACTTCAGCAACAAAGAATAACTGTCTGCGGCCGCACATTTTTTCATCGATGATAGCAGTCGTCACTGAGAATGTTACTGTAAATGGTCAGCTTTATCCCGTCATGATTATTTTTGGCCCGAATTGGAAGATATGGACTTGGCCAAGATGTGATTTTGACAGAATGTTGCTACACATACAATGGATTTATGGAAGAGAATGTATGGTTGGCGTGTTCTCTCAAGAAATGCCACAGACGATAGGTCGCCTTGTTCGTGCGAATTAACGTCGCTTATCTATTTTCTGTGGCTCTTTGTTAAGTCATTGGTTTACGCCAACAAGTTGGCAACGTAGGAAGAGCTCAGAGCAAATATTGAATGCGAAATAGTGTCCGTTTCGGCCGAATTGTGTGACCGTGTCGCTGAAAATTGAGTCCAACGAATTAACAGCTGCACTCGTGCCCGTGATTGCCATATGAACGAAGTTGAGTTCCGTTCAAAAATTTGATTGTACTTCAAGCCGATAATCCCTGTTTGATCATCCCTGTACTGCCCTACTTCACAGAAGCCTGTGTCAATTTAATGAGCAGATGAAGACGCACTTGGCCCTGTTCTGCGTCCAATGTTTGATCCTGTGTGCACTGATGTTTTTTGGAAAAATAGATTCATCCCCGAACTGTACAGAGCGTATAGGGACTAGATCCCAGTCAGGCAAATACGAATTCAACGTCTAAGACGGCCAAGTCATGAAGAGCGCACAGACAACACTGCTGCAGTTTGGAGAATCTTCACCTCCGAACCAGCAGGACAATGCAGTTGAGGACGCCCACGAATCCGATGGCGCACACAAGTGGAGAGGGAACTCAACCAACTTGGAGTGCGAAACTTAAGGCAGCTAGCGAAAGATCGTGCTGGCTGGAAGAGCATGTTGGTTGAAGTGCAGGTCCACCCCGGACTGTAGCGTCACAACAAGAAAAAGAAGAAGTACATCTAGCGGTATTTTTTATAATTATAGGTTATTTTGATGCTGACAGCTGTTTTCCGTTCGAAATTCTGACAAAAAGAGGGGAGAAATAAGGTTGTGTGCGAGAACTAATAGTTGAGAAGCTACATCTGCGATTGGGAACGTCTTTGCTTCGATGAATTAGTCGGGTGGCACGAATTTCACGAATTTCGAGGCGTACCGTGAAACCGTGAAAGTGTCTGGCTACGTTGATGCGCAGCCGCTGATGAGGTAGAGTCGATGGAGGAGGATGTATGAAGCTGCCTGGGTATAAGCTTGACATGCTTAACTTTGAGACTCCTTCACAGTTCGCGCGAGACACAGAAAAAAATGATGATGATATGGCCATTTGACTTCCCATGGAAATTGGAGAACGTACGAGAACAGAGAAAAAAAGAAAAGTTTTCGAATCCAACCCCGAGGGACGGCGCAGTAGAGGAAGATCGCTACTCAGGTGGCGCACGCAAATGGCGAGGGACCTCAACCAACCATGCGTGCGGAACTGGAGACGGCTAGCTAAAGATCGAACCGGTTGGAGACGCTTGTTGGTTGAGGCCCAGGTCCACCACGGACTGTAGCGCCACCTTAAGTAAGTAAGAGATCAGACAAACACTTCAAAGCGAAACTTCATCTTACTCATCGAAGCATTCACAGACGTATGACTTTTGTTCGGTTTTCATAACGGTGTTCAAGGAACCGATTCTAACTTTTTCTCTAAGCAATATAGACTTGGTTAATGGTTCCAAATATACTGCTTTAAGTCGCCAGAACCAAGTTTTTGATCACTAACCAATGCGTTCAGACTTGCTGCCCTTCTCGAACCAAAAGACTTAGATTCTATGTGAGGCATGCTTGATCATTCACTCGTTGTGGCTAAGCCAATGTAGTAGATCGTTCTACGTCACAATAAGCGTACAAAAAAGATAAAAGTCTCCTCCTCCATTTTCCTACCTCTACACACTGAACTTCCTTGACAACCACTTTCAACGGTAACTTGAGCCCATAAGTCTCAAACCTTTGTCTCAACCTTGTCAAGCAGCCTCAATCTTCTTTTTTTGTGGATGAATCAATCAGACCCCAAACACAACTTCTCTCATCCATCGTTGGGCGCCACTCCAAGCCAGACTACTGTCGGCTAAATCTTTGCCCATCCATTAAGCGATAATGAGAGAGTGACAATGAGCGATGTTCCATCGGCCACATGAACACCATCGCATTTATCTCCTGCCCGAAAGCGGACACCCGTCACATGACTCACCGAGAGATATTTTTCTCATGTCGAGCAAGAACCATGTAACCACGCCAATTGGTGACATCTCCCCCCGCCCTCGATCGCGCATCATTACTCTCACGCTGCACGTCGCGGAAAGAAAGCAAAACGCCACGCGATGTTCTTCTTCCCATGTTTTTGCATAACTTGGCCGTTTTCACTTTTACTTTCCAAGTTCGAGAGACAAATAGGCTGCGCTCGGGCGTCGTGTAATCCCGCTCGGCACAACAAATCACTCCAACGACAACAGCAGCGGTGACGAAACAATTCTGCGAAATGCCCATCCGCTGCCTGATAGCGGCCGTGCCACGGGCCACAATGCGGGAGACAATTAATTCCGATGGAGGCGAATCTTCACACTGGATTTCCCCCAGGGGCGGTGGCGCGCTGCACTCTGATAACAATTACTGCACGAGGAGCGCGCGCCTCGAAAGTGAAAACCCATGACGAGGCGGCGGAGGCCAATGATCTGGGCTCCCCAGGTGCGCATCGTGGCTCCGTCATTGGAAAGCGTGGGACGCGGGATTGTGAATCAAATGTGTAATTGGCCGCAGCTCCGCGCAAGCGCCTGTGAATTTCGAAACCTGAAAGGGGACTGCTTACCTTCTGGGCTTTGGTCGGACGATCTCGTGATTGGCGTCGGTTATGCAAAACGGGCTGAGGGCTCCTGCCAGATGCTCGACACCAAGTCGTCCCGGATCCCAGCTGTGGCGACCGGGCATGTTGCTGCTGCTGCCGCCCGGGTTGGTGCTGCTCCCGCTGCTGCCGGAACCGGTGATGGCCGCCGCAAGGCTGCTGGCACTACTGTTGCTAGGATTAATATGGCTACTGGTGGTACTACTGCTAGAATTAGAACTAAATGTGGCTACGGTGGGAACTTTTCCGTTGGCAATTGCACTGGTGGCGGACGTGGCTCGGGAGCACCCTCCGTTGCGGTAGTTGGCGGACGTGGCGATCGAACTAGTTTTGGACCAATTCGACGGAGTGATGCTGGGGTTGCATGCTGAGTGCGTTAATGGCGGCGACTGATTGTGGGACGGTAGTGGGACGGCGGCTACTGATTTGGCCGATGCCGATGTGACTTTGGTTGAAATGTTGTGCTGCTGCTGTGGTTGTGGCTGCTGCGGTGACGATGTGGGCGTCTTCGGCTGATGAACGATGGACGATGGCGAGGCGGTGGCTAGCGGGTGTCCAGTGGGTCCCACTGGACTCTGTTGATTGCCACTGGTTGCAACCATGGATTGATTCATAGCCGTCGATCATTCTTATTCACAAGTCACCGGCATTTCATTGGAAATGGACATCGGCTGGGGTGATCGGCGGGTTCACTTCGATTTGATGGAAGCTGCAATGAGAAGAAGTTATCTGTTAGAATTTCTGGTTTTAAGTTGTGTGCGTGAGGGGCAGGACTGGAGTTGGGACAGAACTGGTAAAGTGGAGGACATTCTATATTTTGTAGAAGATCAACATGGGTTTTGGAAGATGAAATTTGAACCACAATTTATATAAATGGAACGTGTTCCTATTCTAATCTGAAAGGATGGCTTCAAAATTGAATCGAAGAATGCGATGTTTTTTTCAACGAAATAATGTAAATCCCCAATATTCTTCGCGTTCTTTATGTAGACATTTCTTTATGACATTTTCAATATTAAAAGTATATTTTAATACAAATGTGACTTAAGTTACGAACTTTCTATGTTTAATTTTAACCAAAACGGGATTATTTATTATGGGAGATTATTGTCACTTGGGTCCACGGACGTAAAAATAACAGCCTCTGTAAAGGCTATGCAAACAAGTCCTTGCGATGTTTTTAAGAAATATTTATGATAAATAGTATTTGCTCCAAGCTATATTTCCTATACGAATAATGCAACCTCATAAATTTTTGTATTTTAATGTGATGAGTAAAATGTAGTTTAAGTCATTGGTAGTATGAATGTCAAAAAAATTTCTATTATTCTATGTTTTTTTTTTTAGCCAAAAAATGTATCAATTTCAATATAAAAACTTTAACTTTAAGTGAAATACATACAAGTGCGCCGTCTCACACATCGAGGGTTCAAGATTTCATTAGAGAACTTGACGTTCGTCCCTCGTATTCCATGGCACCACTTTTTCTGAGTTGTTGACAATACTCACATGTAACTTAAAAGCTGTTCTGAATCCGCGAAAAATTGCAGGGAATCTTCATTCATGATAGAGCCATAGCAACGAAGTAGTTACTGATGAGAATAGTTCCTTGTGGTGTGTAACATTATCCAATTTATATTTTTATGTATAAAATTTTGATAGCGGTAACCTTCTCAATTGATAGACATAATGAAACACAAAAGACGCAAATTTGTAATACTATGTTTGTTCACTTCTTTTGAGTAACTATAATAGAAGTTTTCTCAAATTCTATGTTTTTTGTATCTTATTTTCGACCTTTGAAAGATGAATTTCATACAAAACACTTTCTACCGAAAGTAAACGATAGATATCCCCTTCCCTTATTTTTTATACAAAAACTGATAAAATTCTATGTTTTTTTTTCTTTTGCGGAAATTTCTTAAATTATTATCTTGTCCAAAAAGTTTAACATGATCAGCATAAGTTCTTGATCTACAATAGAAAGATGGTTCATTGTGTTATCACCCGTATCTCATAAATTCCACCAACAACTTCAAGGACTCCAAAGTTTATAACTATGCAAAATTCGTACATCATAGAGTAAAAAATCCACGTTTACCCAAATCCTCACCTTCTTTCATGCACCTCCAACATTCTATGTTTTTTGTTTCCCCAAAAATCACCTACAATCATAGAAACTAAACTCATGTATATGCGATGTCTCCTTCATCTTGTTTATTAACATTATGACTTGTTCTGTTTGGCGATCTTCCGCCTGGCGCCATCCGCACAAGATTCATGCGCAAAGTGTTTACGACATCAATTCAATCTCAATGAGGGTTCAAACGCCAACAATTACCAATAGAATGCCGTCCCCCAACGCACAAGAGAATCGCTTCTTAGCCACGCCGCCGCCACTGCCGCCAATAAATTCCGCACAGGACACGCAGAAACATCGCAAACATCAGGAACACAGTCATTACGTCGTATCCTCACTCAACGGAAGAGGCTTTTCTAAATCACTCGCAATAAAACGTAATTACAGCCGTGTCGCCATACAATTAATGGCGATATGCTCCTGGGCATGTGAAACCGATACATAGCCCCGCTGGTGCGGTAATCTTGTCCGCCAACGGTCTGGCATGGACAGACTTCTATGGCCGCCCCGCCGGAGCATAATCGGAATTCTTCGCCTGCCCCCCTCCTCTGAGCCAAGATGAAATAGAAATCGTGATGCTTAAGGTTTCATTATGAGCGTTCAGCGCCAGTCTAATGTGGAACGCGCGCGCCAGTGTGAGTGCGGTGCTCGCAGGGATCTAGCATGCCAATTACGCACGGATCTGCATGGGGCAAGGGGACGAGTGCTGAAGAAGTTTGGAGCCAGCGTCATTGCCGCATCGGAATGCGATTAGGCCTGTTGGCGGTAAGGACAACGCATGGCGGCAGCGGCGGCGCAATCTGCCTGTGGTACGTGCCAGTGTTTGCTTGGCAGTTGTCGTTATTGTAACGATTGTGTCATTGGGAGCACCGTGATTGATGATTAGCGCTGGAATCATATCCCCTTATGGCAGACTGTCCAGGGAGCGCGGCAGGTGTTGTTGATGCAATGCTCTGCAAGATCTTGGCGCTGGAATGCCGCTCTGGTGTTGTAAGACGCTGACGCGGTGCCAGCAGTGCCAAGAGTGTTTATTGGGAAGTGGGCAGAAATATGCCCGGCGCCTTCTATTGCCCGCTGGTACAGTCGTAGATCTTCATTGTTAAATATTTGCCAGCAATCACAGGTGATGCTGCTGCCAGCTTCGTGATGCCACTTAAGAGGAGCCCCAGTGCTCACTCGACCAGGTATCGCGTGTGTTTATGGAATTCCAACGAGATGAATGCCCCATTAGCCCAAGAGGGTGCCCGTCGGTTAAACAGAGTTGCACTTACGAGCTGAAATCTGGGGAATTTTTGTCGCCTCCAGACGTGAGGAGCCGTTATATGGGTTCCCAAGCCTCTCTTCCACTCATTAACTGTAAAGAAAAATAATGTCACACTGACATCTGACAGCTGACAGTTGACCACGGTGACAAATGGCCATTGCCGTCCCGCCATTTGCATCATATGACATTTAAGCTGTCAATCTGACATCTCCACAAAGCAGTTTGCCACTGACAAATGACCGCAATCGATATGTAAATCGATCTCATTCCCAAATCGAGGTTAGCCACGCAAGCGTACATATGTGCGTCGCGCATCACCAGTATCGAATTCCCCATCAGTGGTCCACGCCCCAGTGACAGGAACGGTGAGTTGCCGCAATCGCGCGAACAAAGCCCAACTCTGTGCCGGGGCATAATGAAAATGCATTAAGGAAACTCCTTTCATGTCACTGCTGCGGAATGCAAGCCCGATCACACCATAAACCGATAAAACGAAACGAATTTATCACTGTCAAGGCGGAAGACAATCACTGGTGAGTCGGGAGAAAGAGTCTCACTTTCACGCGCGGTGTCGGAGAAGCTGTGTGCCTCCATCCGATGAGTAATCCCTCTTTGCATATTTTTATGCTTGAACAGAGTCGGTAATTTGTGCTCTTGCCTGCTGGCATATTTCCGCTTTTATGGCCGATGGCCGGTCGTCAAGAATGAAGTGGAGGGATTGAGGTCTTATTGACTTGATGTGAGGAGGATGACGGTGAGGATTAGATATTAATTTTAGGGGGCGAGCGACGTTTGCTCATCGTAATGAAGGGTGTTTTTTTATTGGAGAGGAATGAGCGATTGTCGGCAGGGTAGTGTTGACTTTCAAATATATTGTTTCGCAGTCTGAAGAAGTTTGACAATTTGTCACAGGGATACCCTCAAGTGGTGGATTGTCATAAGAGGTGCTCTTGTGAAGAGTCTTGCTTGGAGGTAAGCATTTTTCTCTATCAAAGCCGGGGATCAAGGGTGTTTAAGAACAGTTAACCGCAGTCATTAGCGGAACAAGCTTCATGATAGAACACTCTTCGTTTCTTTGTCCATTGTGATTCGTAGACTCTTGTCTGTGCACAAGGCTGGCACTACACAACGACGTTTCAAATAACGTTTTACTGTCGAAGATACAGGAACAAACAGAGGCTCTAGCTTAAGGCTTGTGCTGTCATACGTGCGCTTTTATTATGCGATTGAGAGGTTGTGGCAAGCACCTCCTTAACAGATTGGTCTCAAAATGGAGATTATGCATCCCAGTCTAGAATTTCATTAAAATAGCGTATGCGAGGTATGTCTGGCTAATTTTGGGAGGAAAAAGCAGGTAAGTTATTTAAAATCTCAACTTGCGGCAGATTATAGAAAAACTCCAGAAGATGCAAATCGACACTGACCATCTGTTCGGCGATTTCAAGGCCACAGATGACAGTGTGCATACGCAACGTCTTGTATAGCTTTGACTTTCCTGCCAACCTCGTCAGGTTGTGCGGGATATTTCACTGTCTCGTAAAGGTCGGTATCGAACTCCACAATATCTTCAGTGTACAAAAAGGTCTCAGACAAGAAGACGCGATTTGTTGTTACTTTTTAACATTGGCCTTCAAAAGGTCGTCTAAAACGCACTGGCCAGCACAAGAGGTGTGATATTTCATTAATCGGTACGTTGATGACATTGGCAGGATTGGTCGAATACAGTGAGACGTAAACAAAGCATTTTTGGTATCCAAGCGGAGGGCAAACGATGCTGTCATCGAGAAACTTAACTATACTTAAACGTCGCTATAACTCCTCGATAGTAAGAGACTTCGTTTACCACGGCTCCAAAGTACACAGTACGAACAACATCACTACCCACATGTACTGATAATGAGGAAGAATGGCTCTTCCCTACTGTGTTTCATTGGATCAAGAGACAATTGTGTAGTCGAGCACTCTCTTGAAGGACTAAGCTCAAATTATATTAAACCTTGATCATCCTTGTCCTGCTCTGTGGCATATAAGACTGGGTAATCTTAAGAGCAGAAGAAGAAGCACTTGGTCCTGTTCTGCTTTCAATCTTCGACTCTGTGTGTGATGATGTTTCTGGATAAGAAGAATCAGCGACGGACCTTAAGGAGCGTATAGGGACAAGAACCTACGGAAGTGTCTACTGACTCAACGCCTAAAATAACGAGGCCATGTAGGGGGTATGGAAAAAACTGCTTTAGCCCGAAAAGTTTTCGACTTCGAACCAAAAACGCCATAAAGGATGCCCAGGGATCCGATGGTGCACAGAAGTGAAGAAGAACCTCAACCAAATTGGAGTGTGGAATTTGAGGCAGCTGGGTAAAGAACGTGCGAGCTGGAGAGAAGGCCCAGATCCACCCCGAATCGTACATATGAGCGTTGCGCATCTTCAAAGAAAAAGAATTCAAAAAATGTCTCGAAAAAAAGATACAAAATGTGTAAGAATAAAGGTTCCTTGTCGAATATTTCTGTGCTTATAGATTTTATTGGGTCTAAAATTTAAATCGCAGGTCTTGCTAGGAGACGCCGTGCTTGTATTATTTTGAGCTGCTTTTAAACGTTTCCAATATTCTGTGAGCTCTTCTTGTATTTGGCAACAATCTTCATAGAGTAATGCCTTTAGTTCTTTATTATCAAACATTTTGTGCTGACCACGCCCAAGACGTTCATCGTCATCCAAGTCAATATCACCACTTTTAAATCATGGAGACTAATTTTGGCACGTTGGCTCAGCTAGCGCATGTTCACCATAAGCTTCCAACAAAATAAGATGACTTTTGGCAGCAGTTTTTGTTGCCACAAAAAGACTTTTTCAGGCACAGAGTTCGATATATTTTAGTGAAAAAAATTTCAAATGAATGACATATACTTAAATCACGTGCAATGACAATAACTTTCTGACGCATGTTCCAATAGAATAATAACAATGAAATTATGAAGTTACGCCATCCTTAGTAAACTGCACGATTCTGCGATCCCAAGCTTAATTCTTAAACACAAAAACTTAATTCCTAAAAAAATATATCAAAAAGGATGACAAAAGCTCAGCAGCTGCTCGAAGCCTAGCCAACTATCAATATTTTGTGTGTTAACCCTAAATCTACGGGACATGCACTTTATTAGTTTTGTCAATGTGGATATTGGTAACGATTCTCATTCGGTTTTCGTTCCGTGAGCCCATGTTAATTTTTGAAGCGTTGAGTTCCCCCTGTACGTTTAAAGATTCAAGTCTGTAAAGTACTGAGGCCACTCCAAGACTTGAATCGTTTTTGTTGAAAACCGCCTTTAAAGACGATTCATTGTCATGCGGAAACAACCATCAAAGTGGCGCATTCTACTCAGCGTATGGTAGCATTTAGTCACTCTCATCTCTATGGACAGAATGATTCCTATATTCTCTATTTGGCAAAGTGGTTCAACTCCACTGGCTGCGAAGCAGATTCACAACACAACACTTTCATCACCGTGCTTTATAGGATCTTTGGTTGGGATTAGGCCTATAACCTTGTTGCTACGATCGTGGCAGACAATATCGGAGTTCAAAAGGTTGCATTATGACTCAATGCTAAATAGGACGGTGTTCCACTTCTCAATAGACCACTTAATATGTACCCGTGCAGAAATTAATCTGAAAATAAAATAAACTTCATATTTCAGCCAATAAACTGGAGTTTTTTCAAGCAAACATTTTTGTAAATTGTGCATTTAGGTTCATCTCATTACACAAAATTTAAATTGAAATGTCTAGCTTAGGTTGGACATATGTATATGGCAACCAGAGCAAGATTGCTGAAACCCACTTAGAGCACGTTTTCATTTTCCTTGTTTGCTTAGTTTGTCAAACAACTACTGACGCAGATGGTTTATTTCCCCAAGGAATTTCTTGATTTCTCCCACTCTAACATCGTCTCGTTTATCTAGTTTGGTGTAGAAAGAGTTTCCGTTCGCAGTCTTCTGGACTGTTATAAGAGATGGACATGTTCTATGTTATGGATGGGTCTTTCGGCATTCTCATTCTAGTCTCTGCAACTCCTACAAAAATAATTGTTTGCGAAACTAACCCTCTTACATGGCTTCAGATTAAACAGTTCCCTGAAAGTACGCACTTTTGCCTAGTCTAATGAAGACCTTGCACCGAGAAAGACTGAATTTTGATTATAAGTACCTTGAAATAGTACACGTATCTAAATCATTTCTGTTTGGGAAACCCTGTGACACGGATATTTTAGATAAAGAAGCTGAAACTCCTGGAGATCCTCGAAATCCTGGAGAAGTCCCAAGAAGTACAAATCGACACCCACAATCTATTCGTCGATTTCGAGGCCGCGTATTACAGCTTGCATAGAGACGAGCAAGCAATGTCTAGTTTTGGCATTCCTACCAAACTCGTCAGGTTGTGTAGGATGACGATGGAGAACTCTCGCTGCTCCGTCAAGGTCTGCCTTCGATGTCAAAAAGGGATTTAGACAAGGCGACGCGCTGTCATGCGACTTCTTACACGTCATTCTTGAGGGGATCGTGCGTAACTCACACGTCAACATCAGAGGCACGATTTTCCAAAAGTCCGTTCCACCTCTTGCTTATGCGGATGACATTGACGTGATCGGCCGAACTCAACGAACCGTCAACGAGGTGTTTGCTAGCATCGAAGCGGAAGCGGCTAAAGTGGGACTGGTGGTAAACAAGGGGAACACGAAGTATCTGTCATCGAAGAAGGACGCAGAACATCGACGTCTCGGACAGAGCGTCACTATGGGCAGCAGACATTTCGAGGTAGTCAAGGACTTCGTCTACCTCGGCTCCGCGGTGAATAGGGACAACAACAACAGTACCGAAATCAAGCGCAGAATCACTCGGGTATCGCTGTTTCTTTGGGCTTAAGAGGCAATTGAGTAATAAAGCCCTCTCCCGAACGACCAAAGTGTTTTTGTACAACACCTTGATCATCCCAGTCCTGCTTTACGGAGCAGAAACCTGGACGCTACCAAAAGCGGAAGATGAAGCCCTTGGTCTTTTCGATAGAAAAGTTCTGCGTGCGATTTTTTGTCCTGTTTGCGTTGATGGCATTTGGAGGAGAAGGTTCAACCACGAACTGTATGGGCTGTACGGCGGCATGAGCCTAGTCAAGCGTCTACGGATACAACGCTTAAGGTGGCTAGACATGTAGAGCGGATGGACAACACTGCTCCGGCCCGAAGAGTCTTTGAATTTGAACTACTACAACGCAACAGAGGACGTCCTAAACTGGGATGGGGCACACAAGTGGAAAAGGACCTCAACCAACTTGAAGTGCGCAATTGGAAGCAGCTGGCAAGAGATCGTGCTAGCTGGAGAGGCATGTTGGCTGAGGCCCAGGTCCACCCCGGACTATAGCGCCATCCGAAGAAGAAGAAGCTGAAACTTCTGCACCCGTCCCAACATCCAGTTTTGATGCCTCCTTGAAAATTTGTAGAGCAGCACGGTTTCTTACTTAATCCTTATGTCCCTGTTCCCTGTCTGGAATTCGGGGTTTATTGCTTATTTTAAAGTCTTCACAAGTCTTTGCATTTTGGAGAATCTCCCTACGTCGTCACTGCACCATAGACTTCTGTTTCTTAGACCTAAACCTGCTTAGGTGGCGATCATCTTCCCCCAGGTATCAATAAGTAACAGATGTACATAGCAGCATCCAATTCAATCGAGAGACGCAGTGATGCAGATTCAACACAACTTTATCCCGACATTTTGGCTAAAAGGACAATCTGAAATTTCTCCACTTAGAGATTTATGTAAAAAAATAATTAGGAGGCAGCCTCCAGACTTTAGAAAGCGAGAGAGTCCCAAAATGGACGTCAAATGTTAATTTTTTCCAATCTCCCTAATTTCGTTTCAAAGGCAGGAAGCAACACACACGTGGATCATCAATCACGAATAGCCTTGACTTCTGCCAGAAAGGCACTGCAATGGTCAGGAAGACAAGCTATCAAGGACGTGTGGTTGCAAAATCGATTGATCTTTTGGTGATCAACAGAATTTCGAACGTTCAACGGATCCTTAAACATCTACAAGAAAAATACACTCTCAGATAATCAGGCAAAATGGTCCTAACGTTGACGGGAGTCTGTACTGCGGCACGTAGAGGGCAACTTTCATGTGGAGAGTACAAAAAAGAATCAGTTCAAGTCTCTTTGGTATCGCGCACATTTACATTTCCAACCCTTCTTGATATTTGAATCTCGGTTGGATGCGGAAGCTTTTACATATTTCAGTAATTCGAAAAATAAAAAACAAAACGAAACCCTGTTCGAGTGTTACTCGCGAGAGTTTGCCCCGTCAGTTATTTTTAAGTCTTTCCTTTAAAGGTAGCTTAGAAGACCCCCTTTAGCACACGATGGATAAAGATCTCTTGCAATGACTGGGATGTGGATGATGCACCACTGTACCTCCTTTTATCTGCGTCTGTATTGAAGAAAAAAAATTGAGAAAGTCAAACAGAAATAAATTCCAAAAATTCCAATTGTCCAAATGGGGAACCTCCTCCATGACAACCTTAATCACCGAAATTCGTGTTTTCGCAAAACCTTGACATAACCTTCCCTGCCCCCAAATCAAAATACTCAATAAATAACCTCAAAATAAAACCAATTAGCTCACGCATCCACACAGAGGAACGCAAATGGTGCGGCACGATGCAGCGACCGGCTGTGCCAAGGGTAAGACGAAAACGACTGCGAAATGGCCACTGTATGCGCTGCACGATCGGCAGCGTTAAGGACGAAAAGGAACCAAAAAGAAATTCAATTAATCACATGATCGCTACTCTCCAACTTCGCCAACTGATAACTGTATAAACTTAGTTATCTGCACATACTTCGCATTCCACATTAATTTCCACTGCATATCACCTCCACAACCACCAACACCACCACCACCACCACCACTAACACCAAAAACAACAAAGGCAACAAAATAACCGGAAAAGCAGAGGAGCAGAAGGCACAACTGACAACTGAGCGTTCAACGGACTCGACGCCAAATAAAATCAAAAAAACTGATCGCGCGAGAGACGCGAACAACAAAAAATGTTTCAAAAAAAAAGCAACTCTTCCACATTCCATCATTCCACCATTCCACTGTCGAATTTACTGGTTTTTCTCCTCGTTTTCTTGTATTTCCGTGGTCTCCTCCTCAAATTGAG
This sequence comes from Eristalinus sepulchralis, assembly GCA_944738645.1. Lineage (NCBI taxonomy): Eukaryota > Metazoa > Arthropoda > Insecta > Diptera > Syrphidae > Eristalinus > Eristalinus sepulchralis. The sequence goes on along the minus strand of OX122885.1, from coordinate 12,312,011 downwards.
TGCGCGCGCGTGTGTGCAGAGGATGGCCGGGACAACAGGCCTTAAGCATCTGCATCTGCATCAGTCGCATCAGCAGCAACAGCATTAGCATCAGCGACCGAGAATCGATTGGAAATTGCATTGTGGTAGCACAACCGTCTGACACTCTTTACGGGCATTTTTCTTGTCTTGACGGGACAGCGCACATTTATTTTATCACTCGCTGGACGCTGCATAACTGTGCAGCAGTGCAAGTGGCGACTGGGTCAGCCTGAGTGTATCTGAATTTTCTCAAAAGGATTTGACAGCATTGTGCGATCTGACAGTTGCGAAGGAGGGGGGGGGGGGGAGGGTGGAGGCTGCCCCCAAGGTGTAGCACTCTGTTTTGGGGAATTGGGTCATATTTCAACGGAAGCATTTGTTTGTTGGTTTACCAATGAGGCGGGCCCACTGCCAGAGCACCACAATGGGATGAGCCACTTTCTTCTCGCTCTCTGATTCGGGTGATTAATGATGCAGATGAGTCCAGAGATTTTGAGTGTCTGTTCCATGCGATTGGGCAATGGACAGTGATTTGGTGAAAGGGGCAGTTGTGATAAGGCTCTGAGTCGTGTCCTCTTTCAGTCAGAGTGGCACAATTCTTTTGGAACAAGGAGAAGACTTTGCCAATGGGGGAAGAGATTTGTGCGCACAGATATCTGGACCATGATTTGGGCGTTGGTTGGATATACCCTCAAAAATCTGACAACTAGGCAGAAGTTGAGGTTCCCTGTTGTATATGATAGACAATGCGTTCTCGAATTTTGGTCTAAATTTAGTAAGAGACCGAAAAATGTCTGGTTGCTCCTTGAATAGGGTTGTTGGAGCAGAGTTCCTGTAGCACACTTTGTCCTCAAATGGGACCAATGCCCACAAGGGCCCCAGTTTCTTCAGCAACTCTAAGCGTTGCGCGTGCTATTTTTCTCTCATAAGTAGAAAGGACTACACCTCATTGCAGGCTAAAATTTGTGAAATTTCAGAATAAGAAGACCTCTGTGACGCCATGAGAAGGGGTCAGATTTCTAGTTCAGGAATCAAACCCAGGACCTTCGCATTTATCAACCACATCCATCTCTTTAAAACTCCTAACTACAGCTTATGAGTACCTTCACTGTCTCTTTGATCTTGCTAAGTAACCTTCCACAACCCGTCTTCCAAATGATGCACTTCGATTATCTTCACTTCCTTTCCATAAAGATCTTCCACAGTTTCTTCTTCTTGTTGTGGCGCTATAATCCGGGCGGACCTATGCCTCAACCAACATGCCTCTCCAGCAAGTACGATCCTTTGCTAGCTGGTTGAGGTCTTGCCTGCGATCCTCAACTTAAATACTTAAACATCAGCTTAGGTATCCTTAAAGAATCTAAGCCTTAGCATCACAACCTTTTATTTCCAAAGGTCTCTGGTACACTGGTTGCAGTCAACCCAAAGCTCCTCAACATCCGCGACATCTCGCTCTCTATTCCGAAGGTTGTCATCCACTCCTTTTCGAACCTGGAGACTGAGACTTTAAGAGGCTTTAAGCGGACCAAGTGTATTTGCCTTTCGAGCTACAGTCACGTCTTTGTAAAGCTGTTACAGTTCACGGTTGTGTCTTCTTCTCCATTCGTCTTCCTCGCGAATACTACCATAAATTAGACGCAAAACATTTTTTTCAAGTTCACTCCAGTTCTGTGCTTATTGAACAGCATTCGGCTCTTCTTGTAGATCTTGTAGATCATTATTTTGATCATGTTATTTTTAATTTTTGACAAATCAAAAAACCGATTGACGAGGATGATTCTGTTTCGACCAAGATATCAGTCGTGGACTTCACCTCGCGGCGCAACCTGGCTGGCCATCCAAATAGGTGTTGTGTGGCAGACCAATGTTTAAATGGACAAGGGGGCCACCATTGTCTCCCAGACTGCTCTAGCCGTTGTCCGGAGTGCTAAAGATCCGGCCACGGAATCAAAATATCGTCGCGTAGGACCACGCCACCTCAAGTAAACGCCTGCGATAACCAATAAAATAATAAATAAATAATAAAATACCTTAGTGGTGTCTCTTACAGCTCCAAAGCAATACGTAGGCGTCGCTCTCTAAATGAGATGGCCAAGTTCTTTTGTATTCACCTCATATGAGTACTGGATCTCAGTGGTCTACGGTCTTACTGCATGGTCATGGCATGTTGACTATTCTTTCACCAAATTCTGTAACATCGCCTCGTTTTCTTATCGAAGGGAAAAAACAATCGTTTTAGGGAGTCTAGACATTTTGTAGCATTTTTGATGACGTCAAATGTGTGATCATTCCAAATTAGCATCGAGTTTCTACTCGGGAAGAGACCTAAAGATTAGGACAGATTACAAAGTTTTCTCACTCACTGTGAAAGAACTCCTATTTAGTAGATTAGGGGCAATACCATCCGGGACCTAAGAATATCTTGGCGTTAAGGACTATTGCAGCTGTAATGTGCTGAAAAATCTGAAGATAAACAATGGTTTAAACAACCCTACAACACCAGGCGTTCATAAGTAACTAGAATCTTTCCCTAAATCTACGTGAATAACTATGACTCTTCCTGGTAATCATCCTTCCATGGTGAGTGATCTCGTTCCCACTTGTGGTGGTTTACTTCGACCAAACACAAAGAAGTCCCAAAAGCTAAACCGAATCGTTTACTCCAACAGACGATCAAGTTCTAAGAGTAAGACTCGACAGAAAGCTCAATTTGAAATGTAACATTGTTTAAAGGACGCACATAGGAAAACGGACTTACGACTGATTTAGTAATTTTATTTAAGAAAACCCAAGGGTAAATGAAAGTGCTCCAAAACGTAAGCTTTAGTCCTGAAGCTGAAAACTGAAGAATTCTCATTCGCAAAACTCATCCTGGAACAAAATTCCATCACTCTTTCATCGTCACTCATTCCAAATTACATATTGTAGTCTTTTTGGTGAGATTCAATACCAAGACGACGTGGGCATGGGAAAATCTAAAAGTAAGTCTATCTCTCAGGTGTCCGATTAGTAGCACGTGTTCCAAAAATAAGTGGTGGCTATTCCTGAAGTAGCTTATGGCTATAGGGATACCGTGCCCTTGAATGATATCTACATTCTTACTGCAAGCCATGCAGCTATAAAATCAATCAATCTTTCTAGAGCTTGACGTATTTGTTGAGCCAAAGTTGGGTACGAGGTGACAGACACATTTTCCAGCAGTCCAAAATGAAAATATTTTTGGAGAATATGACGCGATCCACAACTTTAATAACACATAACTCCTGCTACCGAAACAAAGGTATTAAAAGAAAAAAAAAGAAACGAAACCTTAAAAACGTTTGGGAACTTCTAATGCCAATGCACGAAAAAGCAGAAAACTCCTAAAGGAGACAAACTTCACAAAGAAACAATCGTCACAGTACGAGCAACAGCACGAATAAGATGTAGAGAGTGTGCGAAGACCGTGCGGGTCCAACATCTGCAGTGCTGCTTAATTTTTTTTTTATAATTGTCGCGCGCTAAAGGGATTTTTTGGTACCCATTAGTGACTGAAATTAAATCACAACATGAGCCGAAGGTACAGAAGAGAGAGAAAGCAGGTACCGGGGAACTTTGGCTTTAAATGTTTATGCATGATTGTAATGATGGGGAAAAGTTGGCCTGGGAAGAGCATTCCATATTCGTGTGGAGTTGCTGAAGAACGAGTCTCTAAACTTAACTGTACGTCCGTAGGTAGGCTTAGGGGTGAACGAAAGGGCATTCCCAGCGAGTCGAGTATTGCGGGTAAATTATTGATGGGAAGGAATGCAACTGGCTAACTCATTAGAGCATGTTTTGAACTCAATCTGCCGATTTTTAATTTCTACACTCTGCGGCAACTGATTGGAACATCTCTTTAATTTCAAGGTTTCTCAATGCTTTCGTCCAACTTCCGCGGTTAATTTAGACAAAAACGAAAAGGAGACAACTAACGGGGACATGAATTTAAGAACGGAATCATTAGTAATTTTTGTTATCAGTAATACTCGTTGCAGAAGTTGGACAAATTCACTGAGAAATTCTGAAAATTGAAGCAATTGGCCCAAAGTGTATCACATCTCAGAATATCAAGACCTAAGTCTAGGTAGCTGGTTTTGGGTCAGGATTTTCTTCAACATTTCTATCTTCAGAATCTTCAGAAAAAGAAAACATTTGCCACTCTGTCTTTCTACTACGGGGGATGATCGATGCCCTTCATGAGCTCTTATTTTGCAGGGGATCCTTGAGACACTGGAATCTTAAAGTCACACTTTCGACGACGTTTGAATGTTATGCAGGATTGAAGCTTGGAAGTGTCTGTGCGAGTACCATAAAACAAAGTCCCATTCAAGCACTTTTTTCATACTTCATTCTCCATCCAATTTGTACTTTGGATCTACCTTACCGATCTTTACTTTTGACGGTCCTCTTGTTCTGTACTTCTTCATTTAGACTGTACTTAAAAGTCTGTTTAGAATGTGTATCCACTTTAAAAACTTTTTTTTTTTGTTTTTTTCCTACTTTGTAGATATCCACTTGATGTGTGATGTGCTGACATCAAGTTCTTCAAACGCTTCTTAATTTTTCATGCTTTTCGAAAACTGATTCATTTTCAGCTCTGAGTCACTGCAAATGTATGACAGACAGCAGTACAAGCGAAATCTTTGTCGCTTTTCTACATCGGTTGGTCAATCTGAAACAAGGATTGGTACCTCGATATGCTAAGGCATTCGTTAACAATCGATTTCTTTTCCTAACACTTTTCCTTCACGCCGACAGAAAGAGAAATCACTTAGACTAGACAAGACATTTCCATTTCTGGCAACATCAGTTCTTCCCAGTACGCCCCACGAAAACGTCTTATTCCCGTCCACTCCACATCCACATTCAACTTCGATCCGCAAGCGTCAAGTAAAGGCATCATTCCATCACACCTTGACTGGATCTGATCAATTGCCCCACAAATCACCACTTTCTCTCATCTATTGGAATCGAAATTGTTTCGCCTTGACTCAGTCACCACCGCCAACGACAGCGGCGACTGCCGCAGCCACAGCCGCAACGACGTATGCTCAAGTATGGCCAACTAAACTGGAATGCAGTGGTCTACATTTCTGCCTCTCCATCGCCTTCGTGACCATCGAACATTAACCGACATCCCATTAAGGATGAATCACCATGTGCACGGGAATGCGTTTAGTGTAACCCGAGAAGACCACATTCCTTGTTCATTTTGTTGGGCAACACTAAACTGTTTGGCACAATGCCAAAGTGAGTTGGAAATTTGAGACAACTGTTGGTTGGACACACTTATCGATGCGGTCGATGAGATGGATTGACAATCGCATGGGAGGATCTTGGAGAAATGTTTCGATGAATCTTGAACCGATCTCTGAGTGATATTCATTTCATCAGTGATTAATGGTCTCATTTGAGACTGATCATGAAAGGATAGTGAACTGAGCCTGACTTGATACTGGCAAGTTGTTGATCATTTGGTGATACCTTGAGAGGAGATCAGAAACACGGAAAATTGGGATCAAGCGATAGATTTCAGACGGGAGTAATACTCCACTTAGAAGCTCATTAAGCATTATTTGCATGATCATCCAGTGAGCGATCTATTATGGCAGGCAAAACATGTTTATAAATTATCTTGGGTGGACCTTTACCTTAAGTTTCTTAAAATTTAGGGAAGAACAATAACACGCACAATATTGAGTGGAGTGCGAATAAGGGTCTTTTCCATATTGGACTGTAGTGACATCCAGTTTGCAAGATCGGCGATATTTTAAACGCCATTGCGCTGACAACGGAAAACACAATTCAGCTAGAGTCTTGTGAAGCGGCGTTCGTCATGGCAAGAATGCCACTCATAGACATTTTTCCAGACGAGCTTATGAGGGTGTACCACCGAAGAACCCCGGGCGACACCAAGCCAAAATTATAAAAGAAAAAGAACGAGTAGCAGGTGGGACGCCTCCACAAAGGTAGGTGGACACAAGTTCTCATCCCCGTCATCGAGACCTGGATATCAAGATCCACAGGGGAGTGCAACTACCAACTCTCAGAGTTCCTTTCTGGACACGGTGGCTACCGAAAATATCAACTTGCTGTGCCCACAAGTCCCAAACTCCAAGAAGGACGCAGGTCAAACAGTTTTTCACTGTAGCCGCTTTGCGCAGGAGAGGCAGTTGGTAAAAGTTGGTAAAAGCGCCGGTAATATGACCCTTACATGATGAGATCTCTAGAGCACTGGAATGAGGTATGCTCATTCACTGTGAAGGTTCATTTAAAACTTAGATAGGCTGAAGCAGAACGGACGTCCCTCCAGAGCAGAGGGTGAGTCGCTAGCCATCCCCGCGAAGTAAAACCTAATCGCAGTACTGGGGGCGAGTGGTTGTGGTGTGCAGGGTGTGGAGTAGTACGGAGGCGTCTACCCGTAATCGATTATTTCATTAAATCATTTTCATCATGTCTCCTCTGGTGAAGAGTGAGTACAGCAGTAATCAGAGACCTAAGAAAACACTTGACATACACTCAATGACGTCTTTGATCCAGTCGAACCTGCGACAATACAAACTTATTCCAAGTTTGAAATCTCTTGGCTTAAGGACAGTAAAGGGTTGTTATATGCTTTCTAGTAGCTGGTCTTCAAATTACAAAAATTAGTCCTTCCTGCAAAGGTGACACAGTGATTGTTAACAATAAGAGAGAGTGGTGATCGCCGTGGGCAGTTGTAAGGATTTCTTCTCTATACTAGGTTTGGATCAGTATGGTATGGCCAAATGATAATTGAGTGATCGTTATTAGTAAAGAATAAAAATAAAATAAAAAAGCTTAGGACAATCCAGTCCTAACGTCTTCAGCAACTACTCATGTTGTGCGTGCTATTGTTCTCTAACGATGTGAAAACTGCGAGATTTGAGAACGACCCTGTGAGTGTTGTCAGCTACTCGAAAGTGGTGGTGCCGTGAAAATGCCAGGCGTGTGAGTCGACGCATTTGTTCATTACACCACGACGATGGTGAATGTAGACCTAGTTAAGATGCCAACCATCTAGCACAGTGTTGAGCTACTTGCTTTCACGCATTTTCAGTTGACTAAAGTCCTTTTTCATTGGCATACACCAAAACATGCATGCCTCGAAGTTAAAGTATGTTTAAGGTGAAACTAAAGAGAGAACCGATTAATATCCTAACAGACATCTCTTTAATGATCACTCAAATTGAATGCTGTAGACAATAAAGATGTCCATTGCTACCGAAGGAGAAACTTCAGTGGGTGTGCTTGGTATTCCGCAATATGGCAAAGAAAGTCTTCAGAAGTTGTGAAAATTTGACTTGAAATAAAGGATTCCAGGATCAGTTTATAATCTCCACTGACCTATATTAAGTCTTTTGCCGTAAAGATCGATCGGCGAATAAAGCGAGTAAACGAAACTGATTTCCGATAACGATCACTTTCAAGAGATTCTTCCTCGGCCTCAGTCTTATAGTCGCTTCATGCTTTGATCTTCGACTGAACTGAAGCTGATCAACATCAATTAATCTAAATCAGGTTGCTCACTCCATGTTAGTATGTTACGAAAAAGCCAACGAGCGCAAATGGAATTTCAACTGGATCGATTGAATGTGACTTCAATCAACCTCAAGATCAATTTAATCATCTGAGGATAAACGATCGTGTGTAAGGGGATACAATACAGAAACTGGGACGTTTTCATTTCAACTTTGATCTTTGAGCTAATTGATTTCCAAGTTAACAGAAGATCGTTTTTTCCGTGAAACTACGATCGGACTCTGCCAAAATCAAAGCCGCAAAACCACACTGAATTCTTTGAGAACGCACTCGTCTGATGAACTTAAGAGAAACAGTGGCTGTCCTGGATGGTAGACGAGTATCGATCACTCAGCAAACTGATCTTAAACTGAACTTATTGTTGCCAATTCATAATTTTCTATGGGGAAACTATTATATTTACATGTGTGATAAGGTCGAGACTAGGAAGGCAATTCTGTGACGAAGCTTCTTGGAGACCACTCTGACGAAGAGAACTGATCTTCTACTTGGGTAGTTGGCAAGAGAGTCTACGAGTTGATCTTTTCCCAATCAACCACACTTGACTTTCCCATTTGTCTGCCTCAAACGAGTTGTACGAGAGAATGAATCAAATGAAAGCCAAATCCGATAGGAAAATGTCCCTATAGGCGGTACTGGCAAAGTGATCCTCAGTTCAATTTAACATCTGTCTCCACCTACAGCTACGTGCCAACAAGCTGACCTATCTTAAGTCAGACTCGATAATCATTTGGCTAATCCCATGAAAAAAGGATGCTTGGTCCCAACATTTAGGCAATCATGGCTGTTTTGTACGAAAGTCGAATTCAGCTTACAAGGGTACTGACCATTCAAATCAAACAAATCCCTGAACAGTTTGTTCAACCCATTCAATAAGTTGGACGTTCGATCACGATCACTAGAACCGCGATCACTAGAACTATGATCCCTCACTTAATTGATCTCCATTTCAATGTGACTTCCCACCTATCACCACCGTCTACTTCAAATTCAAATGAATCGCAAAATCTCCTTCCCCATCTAGAACATCTTGCTCTCAACTTTCCACGATCACCTAACTTGCGGCCCTTTTCAGAACATCTTTCAATCGCATGATTTCTCTCTCTATCTCTCTGGTGTCATTCTCCGTCATTCCCTTTGGCGCAGATGCGCATTCCTGTACGATCTGTCAGCAAGATCACTGCCAAGATCAATCATCATCGATCCGTGAGACCGCGGACGACCATCATTCATACAGTTCGTGTCAAATCACCATAATTCCCCCGAAAAGATCACATTGGAATCTCTAATTAAGCCATCCTCTCCGCCGGCCGGCCGCCCGCCACCCCACTGCCATGATCACATCACGAGATATCCACGACACCCAGATGAGTTTACGATCCTCCAATCTAGGGCCGTGTGCTAATTCATCAATAGCCCACCAGAGTAATTTATTACGTCTCTCCGCGCATCTAGTTCGGTCGGCGCGGCGGCGGCGGCAGCAACGGGCAAAGGTATTCATTTATGGCATACATGACACCCAGCCCAGAGAGCCACGGCCAATTAGACACAACTAAGCTGCTGAAAGTTAAACGAGTTTCGTGGCCCTGTCTTCGTCTTCGCCGCGCAGCAATGAATTCCTGTCTGACATATTATCAGAGTGACTTTTGGAATTTCCTACTCGCTGGCTATGATTTATTTGTTTTTTTTTTTTTTTTGCTGTTCACTTTTTGCCGCTCCACTTGGCCGTCCTCCTGGGGACGGTATGCGTGCATGGCCCGTCCTGGCCTGGTCATACTCCGAATGCTTTCATTTAATAATGCGCGCGCACACAGAAACATTAAATATTTTGTTGTTATCACGCCGACATCTCTCTTCTGTGAGCTAATACTGCGACGCGCTCTGGCATAGAGTTCTCTGCTGTGCGACGCGATGGCGACCATGGTGGTGGTGACGGTGATGGTGGTGGCAAGAGTGGTGGTGGCTGCGCGCAGCAGATGCGGATACGGATACATTGAAACGTTAACCTGACGGGGTTGGCTGGTGAGTACGCGCAGGCGCGCACGCTCTGGCCGCAGCGCAAAGTCCTAGACTGGAATTTTTCGATTTAAAATTCGAAGCGAGTATGTTCAAAAATTTCAGGTCCTTGTTCCTAAACCAGTTGGTCATTGCAATGAAGCTATGCGCTCGCTTGTCGTCGTTTTTTTTTTCTTTTTGGTTTGCTTTGCGTTTCAGTTATTTGTTTTGCAGAAATTGTGAGAAACCGTGCGCGGGAAGGAATAGCGAACCGAGACCGTCTGGATGGTGGTGTACGAACTGGTTTTCCAGCTCTCTATGGCTACGCGAACGAGCTGGACTGATGGTGGAGATATTCTGTAGTTTGCGCAAGTTGTGGGTTGTCAGAGTTTTGCCTATTTTGAATGTAAATGTGAACTTGAAGGAGGGGACTTCATTATACTCACAATGGCGTGTTGCAATTAATTAAGTTTTTAACTTCATGACTGCGTGTAGTACGAGTATTGAAAGGGGCGTTAAGTTCGAAGTCGTCTCGAAGTCTAAGATGACTAAGGAGCATTCAGTGGTTGCAGGATTTATTTTTAGTCTCAGTCGGGTATCACTTATCCGATATCTCTTTAGTGATGTCGAATTTTGAGAAAGTATGTGGTTGTTGTCAAATTCATTCATTAGCATGAATCAAGAAGATCAGTAAACACGATCAATCAGCAAAACCATTTACTTAACATATTCGGAATAAAAGGACTGAAAACATACAGTTTGTTAACTGAAGGACTTCACTTCGCGATCTTCTTCTTCTTCTTTTTCTGGCGCTACAGCCTGACCCTCAACCAACATCCCTTTCCAGATATCACGATCTCTCGCCAGCTGCATCCAATTGCACACTCCATGTTGGTTGAGGTCCTTCTGCAGTTGTGTCCCCCATCTCAACCTAGGCCGTCCTCTGTTGCGTTTTCCCAATGGCTCGGATTCAAAGACTTTTCGGTCCGGGGCAGGGGTGTCGATACCTTGTACATGGCTTAGCCATCTAAAGCGTTGTATCCGAATTCGCTTGACCAGACACATGCCACCGTACAGCCTAAAGAGTTTCATAGGTCTCAGTTCGCGACCAGTTCTATTAAAAAGTGATCCTGAATCAAACAAAAGCTTGGTGATACTGCTTTTATTGATTTTTAAGTGATTTTTGTCGTGATCTGACTATCAAATTGATCGTCACACTGTTCTGCAGTCCACCATCAAATATTGACTAGAAAGAACTGATCACCTAGATGACTAGAAAGACCGATCGCCATTTTCGATAGGTTAAAATGCCGATCGATGGAACGCTGATATTTCTATCGGGTGTCAAAATCAGGACCAGCTTTGGTTTCAAATGCTACCTGGCGCTAACTGTGTTGAACAGATCGAACATTCGACTGGCTGCGGGCCACAATGATTATTGCCTGATAGGTGATACATTTCGACAGAGAAGATTTTTGTAGAACCTGTGTGGATGAGGAAGAAGCGGACACCAATCTTCACCTACCATGTGACATAAAGACACGCCCCTAACTAGGACTTTAAGCTCCCTTAAGAGCTCTTATTAGTTTGCCGTAGCCTAGGCACCTCCATTTAAACAAGATGTCCCAGTAAAGGGATCTTGATCTTGGACTCACTAGCTTTTTAAATGACTCGCCTTTCAGTGAATAATAATACAAATTGAGTGGCAATACAGCCCACGAAAGACCAGGGCCTCCTGTTCCTTCACGAGTAGGGGAGGGACCTAAAGCTTTTTACCGACTCCGAACGGCGAGAATTGAGAAGCCTTTTCATAGACAATTTATACTCATTGAGTTTTGTCGGCAACTCGAAAGAGGTGGTGCGTGGAAAAAATGCGAGTTGGGAATGGGACCCAGACCTTCTGCATGTGGGCCAATGCACTTATCCACTACACCTAGGCGACCACCCCTCCAAGCACGATCTTCACCTAAAACAGTTTATAGTGACAATCTGATGTTCATCGAAATGACTTATCTACTTTTCACTTCTTCTACCAGGAAAAGCAACGAATGCCGTCAAATTTGTTGACATGACGTACACGAAATTGAGTGAAAATCATCCTACGATGGTAAATAGGTAGGGTCCGATCATATCGCGTGTCAACACTAGACTTTCTCACACGCAACGGTGTTAAACCTTCTAAAGTTAAAATTCCAAACTCTTTTGTCTGCATTCACCATACTGTCTTGATATTTCCCCAGTTGATCAACAACCTTTTCCGCAGTTTGGCCACTGTGTTCGGTGAATAAGAATGTTAAAAAAAGAAGATGTAGGTGAAGATCCTACCAAAAAAGGCGTGTATGCCTGAAACGGTGAACAAAAAGTTAGTTAAGGTCCTTCCCCATCTTTCTTCGCGACCCAAGAGAAGAAGTTCTCTGTGCGTTGTCTTGACAAAAATTCTTCTGCTCGAAGTCCTTACTGTATACCTGGCCCAGCCCTCTTAAGAATTGAATCCATAGACGCTTGACTAGGCGCATAACGTTGTATAGCCTAAAAGAGTCCAAGTTTCTGTGCCATAGATCAGAACTGGACTGATGGATGTGCTGTAAACTGGGTCCTTAAGGGAAGACTCTAGTACTCAGCAGGATGAAGGTGAAAAGTGTCTCTGTTGTCCAAAATATTAAAAGAATTATTCAGGTGTTTCAGTTCTTCAAAGTTAAGGCATTTTGCAGGCATTCAGCATTGCAGATTAACACTTTCTTGTTTCTTTGGCACAGGTTTGTACATTTGTGATGTGGACTAAATGTCCTACTGGCATCTCTGTGTTACATGCCACAAAATGAAGACAACAAGTGTTTGGCTCTATAAGTGCCCTCATATGTAAGTCACAAGTCAATGTTCTCGAATTTCATTTGATTGAGTCTAAAGTCTGTAGAGTCTTACTTTCACTAAATTTAGCTTCTTGAGGTGTTCATTAGGTCTCTATATAGGCGAGCCTTAGTTCGGTTTTAATGGTCGTTAACTTTCTGGACGTCACTAAAGCGTATGAACAAGCCCTTAGTCTTTTTGAGAGAAAAGTTTTGCGAGCGATTTTTGGTCCTGTTTGCGTTGATGGCATCTGTAGAAGAAGATTCAACGACGAAATCTGTGGGCTGTACAGCGACATGTTCCTAGTCAAGCGTCTTCGGATAAAACGCTTTAGATGGCTAGGCCATGTAGAGCGTATGGACACCACTGCTCCGTCCCGAAAGGTCTTTGAATCTGAGCCATTGGGACAACGTAACAGAGGGCGGCCAAGGCTAAGGTGGCGCACATAAGTGGAAAAGGACCTCAGCCAACTTGGAGTGCGCAACTGGCGGCAGCTGGCGAAACATCGTGCTGGTTGGAGAGGCATGTTGGTTGAGGCCCAGGTCCACCCCGGACTGTAGCGCCACAAGAAGAAGAAGAAAAAGAAGACCGTAAACTTTCTTAGCATATCTTATGATATAAGCTTTATTCAAGGCTTCTGCTAGAGTTGGCTCTTCTTACTCTCATGAATTACTCATTGAGAACGTTGTCTCCCCATCCTATCCAAGATGCCCATACGGGGATAGAGGACTTTGTGATGTCCTGGTGATGTCCTGGTGATGTCCTGGTGATGATATCACAATGTCCTCTATCCCCGTATGGCTATGTATCCAGGAAAGTCTTACTTTGTTTAAGGATATCGCTGTATCATTAGCACCCCTACTTGCAACACCTCTATTGTAAGCAGTAAATGGTGCAGTGAATTGGTCAGTGGCAACTGTGGCATTGTGTCTACATGCATTGACTCACATGTCGGAGGTCTTGGGTTTGATTCCAAAATAGAAAATTAATCTCGAATGCTTTCACGACTCTTTCGAGTTGTTGACAACACTGAAACAGTAGCGATAGCCAATGAAAGGGTGCTTTCTATTCGTGGCAGAATGATAGCACAGGAGAGGTATTCAAACAACAACCCATGCAACAATGTCGTCATCACCACCACATGCCCAAACGAAAGGGAGATAGTGCAAAAGCACTTAAGCCCAACAAAGCTCCAGGACAAGTCAACTTAAGTCCACAACTGTTTAAAGCTAACCCCCTGGTAAGTCCCTGAATTCTATACCCTCAACTCAAAGTCTTTTGGAATGTGGAACATATGACATTCTGGAAGAGTCCCAGATTAGCTGAAAGAAGGCGGTATCTCTACAATTTCTGAAAAGGGCAACCTTTCCGAATGCAAAACTTGAGGAGGCATGGCGAACCTCTAATTCTCAGCCAGAGATTTAATTTGTCCTGAGAGTCAATTTCGCAAAACGGACACAGACCTTTATCCAATTTGACACATCAGTCAACACAAATGGCAAAAAATGCCCATATTCGCCCGATACCTCCAGTTAATCGCGTTAACCCAACATTCCATTGGTCAACAGATTGCACACATGCCAATCTTTAGCCTTTCCGCCCAAGGTAACGTGCCCTCTTCACCCGCTCCTCTCGAGTACACACCGCCGATCGCCCACAATGACCTTTGTACCACTTTGCGCCTTTCAGCTCTTTTTGAGCACGTCATAATTCGTGGTTCTTTTGTCCGTGCACAGCCTTTCACAAGAGGCAGGCTGCGAGGCTCGCCAGTCATTCAAACCCCAAGCAAGTCCAATTGGCGGAGATGAAGCAAGCGGCACCACCATGCCCATTCAATGCCCAGTCGAATCCATTATATTCGCGAACAAAACGAATGCCGATGCTATTCAGCGTTAATTCCCGGCCAACACCACCCTGCGCGCTGGCACTGTTCATTAACCGCTATTCGTTTGTCATTCCCCCATCCGGCCGACGAGTGCTGCCAAAACGAATGAATTGACGAATGTGGAATGCTGGCCTTTTGTCTGCAAGTGCGAATGAGCGATCGGTCAGTCGGTCGAGTGAGAGTCCCCACTTCTGCCTCATTACGCTGATCCAGTCACGGAGAGGCTTATCCCAGGCGCAAATCTGCTTCCGACTAGATCTATCAAGGGCTGTCACTTGCCGCTGGACACTTGCAAGCCGCCGCCGCCACCGTCGCCGCACCCCTAAATCGAGCGACCAGTCCCAAGGCATTAGCATATCGCCATATCGCCGCACAAATCATTGCCGCCCTGGAATGTGGACCACTTGACTTAGCGTAAGTGGATGCAGTTACGGCGAATGTTAAATTGGCAAACGTCTACCCAAATCGAACATGGCGTTGATGTCATAAAACCGCAACAGCTGTCAACTCGTCGAAAATGACACAACGCTTATGGCAATCGGCACGGCTGCTGTGTTTAGTTTTTTGTGCTGAAGAAAAAATTACGGTAAGCCACCGCGATCGAGTAGTTCTTTCATGGAGTCTAATGAATGCGGTCACGACTCAGATTCAGATTCAGATTCCTGCAGCAGCTAGGCGCACAAGCTGCGTCGACGAAAGAATGTCAAATCTGTAATGACACTTGGCGTTGGGCAATTGTAGTTTTTTTTTCTTTTTTTGCACATTCATTTGTCAACGTCAGTCGATGGCTGGTGCTTAAATCTCGGGCACAGAGTCATTAGAGTTTTGTCTCTTTGGGTAGTTGCTGAAGTGGAAGGGTGAGCGAGGAATGAAGCTTTGGCGAAGGAAAACCAGTAGTTGAAAACATCTGCGGGGTAACTGGTGGATTTTGTGGAGAAAAAAGTATAACTATGATTACTTTGCGGGTGTAAAATTTTGGCAAGTGCAAATTCCACTCACAAATAAAGGGTTTCGTTTTCTGTATGTGATTCAAAATCAAATTTCACACAAGCTATACTATTGCCAGATGCAGTCAATATTACCAGAGGAAGTACAACAATAACTTATGTCTTAAGTTCTGAAACAGAGGTACTACAACAATAAGTTATGTCTTAATTCTGAATCTCCCGAATGAACTACATTATCGACGATGATATCAAAACTGAATCTTCAAGAGCAATTGTTTGGTCTGTTTATAACACATCACTGAATAAGTCCCAGGACTGACATATAGGCGGCGTCACTAACACAAAATCCATATAATTTTTTGGAAGTACAAAGATTCAAATGATACCTGTCAAATTTTCATGACAATCTGATTATTAGGTTACAAGTTACAGTGATCAAGTGATGCTACTTTTGCGATTTTAAAACAATGGAAAAGCAAATTTTTGATGGGAAAAAAATACCGCGCACGCTCAGCAATGCCTTGAAAAGTTTGACAGAGACACAGCTCGATCAAAAACAGTTATTTGTCGGTGGTATGCTGACTTTAAACGTGGCCATATAGACACCAACGATGCTGAACCGAAGCCTTCTAGAGCAATTAAGGTGGGTACACCTGAAAACGTCAAAAGAGTACACGAACTCGTTTTGGAAAACCCCAAAGTGAAAATGCGTTGGATAGCTGACACCTTAGAGATATCAGAAGGCTGTGTATACCCTATTTTGCATAAACATTTGTTCATGACAGAGCTGTTTTCGAAATGGGTGCCTCGTTTGCACACAATGGACCAAAAACAACGACGTATCGATGATTCTGAGAGCTGTTTGGAGCTGTTTCGCCAGAAGAAACAGAACTTTTCGCATCGGTATGGCACAATGGATGAAACATGGATTCACCACTTCACTCCAGAGTCAAAGCGGCAGTCAGCGGAGTGGACAGCAGCCGGTGAACCACGCCCAAAGCGCTTAAAGGCGCAAACGGCGGGTGGCGAGGTTGTGGCACCCTAATTTTGGGATGCGCACGGAACATTATTCATCGACTATCTTGAGAAAGGCAAAAGGACAGCGAAAACTACATGGCATTATTGGTGCATTTGAAGGAAGAAATGACAAGAAAACCTTTCCATATGAAGAAGAAAAAAAAATTCTCAACCACGAAGGCAATGCACCGTGTCACAAGTCGTTGGCTACCATGGCCAAATTGCACGAATTGGGCTTTGAATTGCTTCCCCACCTACTGTCGGCAAAAAACTGTAAGGCCCTTCTAGTCGTGAGAGAACAGTAGAACGCACAACACGAGTAGTTTTCGTAGACGCTAGGCCCTGGTCCCTTGTGGGCTGTAGGGCCACTCAGGAAGGTAGGGTTATATTGCCGACTCTTTGCTGTTTTTACTTCAAATCCAAAAAAAATCTCTGGGATCGGAACTTTTCTGGTACCCGAACAATATTTGATTGTTTTGTTGAAAGTACACCAGGTAGCAGGCTGTAGTCACACAGTACTGGTCAAAATGATTTGGATATTGAACTTCAAGTGGTCTTTCAGGACTAGCAAAACTTTAAAATTTTAATCTGCACATATTGTGCAAGAGACATCTGTCAAATCGGATTTTGTACTATGGCCTAATTAGCATGGAACAGGCGTTCACTTCTTAATCATTCAATCAATCAATCCACATGCTCAGGTTGTGAAAGTTTGATCAACCAAAGACACCACCTCAGAAGTCTCCGGGCACTCGATTTCAAGTACCATTCCAGATCTGACCCTTTTGCAGGCCAGACCCGGCAACTTTCTGGCATGCATCCGTACAGATTTTAGATTATCCCAGAACTTAAGATCACGGCTCCGCAACAATCGGAAAATTGCATTGAATCAATTCCCCATTGCAAACGTTCAATCCCGACAGACCCATCAGCTGCCCACATGGACCATCTTGAGGCCGGACGAGCGATGACGCCGCCGCCGCACTCGGATGCCCACCTCAGTCATTCCATCACATCATAAATTTAAATTTAACTCCACAACATTTAAGACGAATTCACCCTTTAATTGAAAAATCATCAACAGCGATGAGAGCTCTGTTCTAGAGTCTTGGTTTTTTTCGTCTCCTCCCACCTGGAGGCTGAAATTCATAGATCCACCTCATCATCAACTCGACTATTGTTGTTGATTTGCTAGATGTAGTGGAGCCGGTGTAGTTGACGCGTATTTGCCTTTCGAACTATACCCACACCTTGGTACGACTGATGGCAGTAAACCATTTAAAACATCCCTTTCGAAGAAAGCAAGAATCTGCTCTGTTCTTTTGCTTCCAACTTTCGGTTCCGTATAGCATTTCTTGAAAGAAATGTGCCTTGTAGAACATGATTTTGGTTCTTCGTTTGGAGTTTTAAGCCATTTCTTCAAACTTCAAACTTCAAACAAACTTCTCCAGCATTCACTTTCTTTAGCCAGCTACTCCAATCCGGCACGCCAAGTTGATTGAGGCCCTTCTTCACTTGCGTGCGCAACATTTCCGTGGGCATCCTCCATTGCGCTGTCCCGGAGTTGCGTTGTTTCAAAGTTGAAGACTCTTTGGGGTGGGGCAGTGTTATTAATGTGCTTTGCAGGACCCAGCCATCTTAGCTGTTGAGCGTAGACGCCTGACCTTGCACTAACTCCCCACTTACCACCTTGCTAAGAATGTAGTTGACATGAAGGTACACAGGCTTTTCTCTTAAAGATGCCATAAGCTTCGTCGATCACTCTCATCGCAACAATTCACGCCCTTGAACAGGATTCGAAAAAACAGCTAACAAGGCATGACTCAAGTTGTGATGTCACATGGTAGCAAGCCAAAGGGAAAGAAAGAATGCCTTGGTTGGGGTTTGGTTTGGTGTATGGACAGCTTCACGGGAGTCCAAATGGAGGTATGAGTCAGTTTATGTCACAGGAGTATCATATCCGCGGTAGGATCCCTATGCAATACTGGCGTGAGCCTTGATTAAAACACGGTCCATTTGATGCAATTGCAGGATGGCTCTACTGTCTGAATAGAGGCTATATTCTGATGTCACTGTAAGTCTGAAACTGCGAAAACAATGTCTCAGCCTGACCATGTGGGAGGAATTCTTCTGGAAGTGTCGTGATGGCTCTCGTTGAACCCAAATCGATTGCAGAGTTGGTGTTAAACGTATCGTGCCGACTGTCCTGACAATGTGTTGTGTTCTCTCTATTGTCTTAGCTGAGATGAAAATTGGGACTTAACTCCGGCTCAATGTAGATTTGCACTTGGATCAAAGGCTTATACTCAAACAAAAGCTGAGACGTTAGAAATGCCCCACTTCCTTGCAATGATTGGGGACTGTTCAAGGAGACAAGATCTTCTTCAGTACTTGGGATGAATTAGATCTTACATTTTCTCAAAGCTTGGGTGCGTTTCGAGCCATAAAGACAGAGTATGTGGTCCCCGTGGTATGCAGCCATACGAGCAGGCATGTGTAGCACAGCGTATTAAGCCATTGCAACGGGGAATCACCTAAATCCAAACCAATCATCTTGAAACTATCTTCTCTGTCATAAACCTCCCATTCCACGTCATCAAACGTCAACCATTAAAAGTCAGATTCTAGGTGAAGGTGGTAAAGCCGCACTTAAATTACCACCTGCATGCAGTACTAAAAAATTTATTTGTTAAGTTTCGAGTGCTTCTCCTCCCTAATTGCAGTTGCCGTCAACTTTCCCTCCATAAGTCATTTCAAATTTGATTGATTTATTCGCCGTTAAGCCGCTAATTGCCAGTCTTTGCCGCACAAAACGAGGATGCCACGAAGACTTAAGCAGACGGCCAATCATTTGACTATCCTCCCAATAGAAGGGACTGACCCTAGACTGAAGACAATAAAACTCTCACAAACCGGTAGCCTCAGAAAAATCTCGTAAAAATCTCGAGGAATTCATGTTCGTCGCTATATGGCCCATAAACTGAATGCTCGCTGACTCGTTTAAAAGCCCCCTCGAGTAGGCTGGACCAGTCTTTGAATTCCGAATCGATCAGAGCCACTTTTCACACATTTGAATTAATTCCCCCTCGCGGACGTTCAGCCCCATCACCTGTGCCCACATGGACCATCTTGAGGCCGGACGAGCGACGACGCCACCGCAGCAATCGGATGCTCACCTCAGTCATTCCACCTCATCATAAATTTAAATTCGACTTCTCGACATTTAAGGCGAAATTTGTTCGAAAACTAATTTATAATCACTCGCATAGCCAGTGACACTTATGGCCGCATACCAAATGAAGCCGAATGCGATTAAGACAAATGGACTTATGATCGCTGATTAGAGGCGCGTTCATTCAAAGCCGGTTGTCAATACATCTGGATTTACGGCCAGCGGCCAGTGGCCAGTGGTCAGTGGCGGAGATGTCATATCCCCCAACACGGGGGATACTCTGAAATTTATTGTGAGAAACACAAAAGGGACCCCCTCGCATTTGCATATACGGCCAACGGGCACGTTCGCCAGAACCGTACGGTACGTGATCGGCCGATGGACGCGCTCTGGGGAGCTGGGGAGCTGGGGAGCACTGTGACTGCTGAGGTGGCTTCTTCAGAGGTCCGCTCGGCATTGTTTGAAAAGGTGTCATGAATTTTGATGCTTGATTTTGAACCTGGTAGCCACTGGCTATTCATTGATTTCTGTCGGATGTGATTTGTGCGATGCTTGAGATGCTAAACAAGCGAGTCCGTTTACCCCCTTGACCGCGGCCGCGGTGTTGTGTCCAGAGGGCGTGAGTTTGTGATTTCTTTGATGACTTAATTGGAACCGTTCTGAGCGAAGTCTGTCTCTGAATGGATTTGTCCTGCCCAGAAGGGCTATCTTTCGGGCTCTATTACACTTTGGAGAACAAAACGCTTACTCATCGATAGAACTTTCAAACGGTTGTGTCAAGGGGCTTACAATCGGCTCAGTTCAACCTTCAAAAGAATAGTCAATACCGTCCAATCAACTACATTCTTTATGCGATTTCCAATCCATTCATAACTTGTATCACCTCCACCACCTGCTGCTCCACTTGAGTGCGTCGACACTCTAGTGGCCGCAATGCCTGCAGCCTCGAGTCCTCTCCATCAAATCGAGTGAATGCGTGAAATGGAGGAAGATATTGCCAATTCAGTTCAACAGCGGTGTAGCAAGTGAATCATAAGATCCACTCACCCGACGAAGAGCCACATTCCTCGATTGGCGAATTGGTTTGAGATGCGTCACTAATTTCTCACGGAAACAAACCGGCTTGACCTTCTTTTAATGATGGCTGAGCGTGATCATTTCCAATTGACCGTTAAGTATGAATCGGGAACTGCCAAGAAGGATGTGTCGAAAACCAACTTGAAACTTAAAGCCGATGGGAGACATCAGTTTTTTAATTTTGGGAAGTGGATTTTGAATTCCTACGCCCAGTCCTAAGTGATTTTGACTTCTTTCGAGGTCTGTGAAGGGCTTTTTGGTTCGATGGAATTTTGCGCGTAAAGTGTTATGAGCTTTGAAAAGTTCTTGTGCCAACGTTCTGCTAGAGACGTGTGTGCCTTGAATTGTTCCTGATGCCTTTGGTAACTGACCACTAAATCTAGATGAATGAGAACGTCTACTTATCAAATTTTTGGATTTTAGACGATACCAATCCACATGAGATCCAAGAGCCGCCAATGAATAACGAAAACGTGACCGTTTGATGGATTTATGGATTCTGGGCTGGTGGCGTCATCAGTTCATATTACTTTGAGTACAACTTTAGGTAGACCAACAGTGCCCGCTGTTGATTAAAAAATTTGTTTGGCCTAAATTGGATAATTTGGATACCAACGACATGTGCCCTAAACAGAAAGGGACTTTGTGCCACACAGCTTAAGTAACTTTGGACATTCTGAACGAGGGCGGACAAGTTCTTGGGGCTTATCCTAAGTTACAGGCTACAGAATAAGACTCTTAAATCAAAGAATAAGCCATAAAGCATATCGGCTAACGAATGCAACCTTAACCATGCAAACGATTAAGTTTTTCCCGACTTATGGGCCAGAGCTGTAAAAAATTGACATTTTGGAGGATGACACCAGTGGACTTTTGAAGAAAGCGGTTTTTCGATACACAATGCCGTCGAAAAGGGTAAAAAGAATTAAATGATAAGTCGCACACACTTGGCTTAGTTAAAATTTAATTCGAAAACAGGATTCCACACCGGACATTCATTTGCAACGTGGATTGATCTTGAATCAGAGTGAGTACTTCGAATACAAAACGATTACAGTTAAGCCCCCTACACTAGCTGACACGCTGAAAGCTAAAAGCGATTATCCCAAGACTAACGAAACTTACTTTTCTGGAAATGGCCATAAAACGCACGAACACGAACTTTATAGGCTTTACCGCGGCATGTGAATAGGCAAGCATCTCCGGATACAACGCTTAAGATGGCCATGTGGAGCGTATGGACACCACTGCTCCGGCCAAAAAAGTCTTTGAATCCGAGCCATTGATACAACGTAACAGAGGACGTCCTAGACTGAGATGGCGCACACAAGTGGAGAAGGATCTCAACCAACTTGGAGTGCGTAATTAGAGGCAGCTGGCGAAAGATCATGCTAGCTGGAGAGGTATTTTGATTGAGGTCCATGTGCACCCCGGACTGTAGCGACAGTAAAAGAAGAAGAAGAACAAATTAAGTCGCTGAAGCCCATCGAATGCTTGTAGAGGATTATGTTAAATCTGCTCCGATTGATAAATGGTGCAGAGAGTGGTTTTTACGGTTTTACGGTTTTAACTCCAACAAGAGAAAATACTATGCAAAGCCTTGTGAACACGTTCCATTTTTGTCAACATAGACGCCAAAGTAAAACATTCACGGTGCTCTCATAAACGGCGAAAGGCATGACAAGGTTTTGTTTTTTTTAAATGGCGCGCATTGAAGGGATTATTTGGTACCCTTAAGTGACCGGAACTAGGGCGGGCTGAAGGAATGGAGGATGAGAGCGAGAGGAGGTACCGTGGCACATTGGTCTTAAATGCCTGTGGATTGTAAAGAGGAGGAAATGTTGGGCTGGAAAGCGCATTCCATATTTGGGTGGTGCTGCTAAAGAAGGAGTCTCTAAAATTAATTCTTGAGTATTGAAAACGCTTACAAGTGGTACAACCTTTTGAAAGAAGGTCGCAAAGATCTGAATGACGACGCTCAATGAAAATATTTTAAAACTGAAGAAAATTGCTATGGAGGATCGTAAAGTCAGTATTATAGAAGTTGCTGAAGATGTCGGCATATTGGCTGGCTCATGCTGTGCAATTTTTTTCTTAAATTTTGAGTATGAAGCGTGTGGCAGCGAAGTTCGTTCCAAAATTGCTGAAGTTTGACGTAACATTTTTGGCAAAAACCAATACCGTAATCGTGCCTCAGCCAACGTATCCACCGAATTTCGCCCTGTTTGCGACTTTTTCATATTCCTAAGATTGAAGAGACCCGAGCAAGGAGGGCTTGTGACAATTAAGGAGATAGAAACCGAATCGCGCAGAGAGCTTCAGGGCATACCTAAAAGTGCACATCAGAATTGTTTGGAAGAATGCAAAAAAATCCTTGTCCAAGTGTACTATATCTGAGAGGGATTATTTTGAGGGACAAATTAGAAATTGATGAATGTATAGATATTTTTTGAGAAAAATTCACCTTATTCTTTGAACATGCCTCGTACGTGGAGAATCAATCGACTGACACTTTGAAATGAAGTAGAGGTTTGTTTGCACACATTTTGTTTTAATATACTATCACGGAATTAGAAAGCTTCAAAGTAGGAAAACATATGCCCTCCCTTCAGTACTGGACGCAAAACGATTGATGAAACGTTTCAATTAAAAACGTTTCGGATATGTTGCTTTAGTACATTTTTTTGTATTTGTTGTTGTATATTTGTTTGTTCCAAAAGAACTTAAAATTTTGTTGGCCATTTTGATGCTCTTTCGAAGACATCAATGTTGTGCTTGATGACGGCACATATTTTGATTTACCTCCTTTAACGCCGCGCACCTAGTCGGTGCCATTTTAAGGACAAACATCGATGCAATGATGGCTTTGTGTGTTCATCCAAATCACATCAACGTCACCCTAGCAAGCCAGCAGCTGGACCGACTTTCGTAGGATCGTGCAGCTGCTTCTAACTTGTATGTTCTCTTTTTTCATTCCTTTTTCAGGAATGGCCGTAAAAGTCAATGACCGAGCGTTGACGGTATCGTTAAGTTTGCTTATGACCGTCACAGAGAAGAGAGAGTTCTCTTTTTAAAGGCGACAATACCTGCGCTATTGTGACGAAGTTCTAATACTTTTTGAACTTGTCCTAAATTCATACTTTATCAATGTGAAAATCCATGTGGAGTTTCTGCCTTTGCAAATGCAGATACGGATGCAAATATTCGCACTAACTCTTCTTCAAATAATTGCCAAAAAGTGGGCAAACGATTTAAATGAATGACCCCTCCGACGCACTGATGTGTTTTAATGGGAAACCTGTAAAAATTTGTCATCTCCTTCATTTTGATATTTGAATTGTTCCCAACTTTCGAGCTATGTATACTTTTTGCCGACGTGGTATCACCCCTATCCTACAAAGTAAGTTATTTACAGAACTAAAATTTTCTGCCTTAATTTCCGAACTTTTTTCTACTTTTGAAATTTTGACGTTTTCTGAATTTTAAAATTCCATCCGATTCCCGATATTTTTTCTACCCAAAATTTGCACAACTTCGAATAAATGCGACAAGGCAGTGCCAAACGACACGGACTCCAAATTCTGACCCAAGACCAAAAGTTGACCTCCAAATAAAAGTCCAACTTCAAAATTTGCCAAAAATTTGCCCTTTTCTGTGGCTCATCCGCTCACATTTTCTGTACACAGTCAGATTTGCTCTCCTTGGACTCTGCCAAAAGCCAACACCATCAACGACCAAAATCAACATCCTGCCAAAAGTTTATCTTTCACAGCTTCTGTGCAAACAGCATTTAAAATCACCCGCCACACAGAGTGGAGCAGAGGTCACCCCAACCCCATGGGGGGAGGTAAACAAAAACCAAATTCATGAGCAAACTCTGCAGGCGGCCAGGCAGCCTTTCGAGTTCTCCAACCCAATGCCAACCTTCACATTCTTCTCCATTGACTTCAAACAAAAAAAAAAAAAAAAAAAAGTCAGCCACTCGTAGGTCCAGAGCGCTTTGCGTAAGCACACAGTGCGACCGTGTCTCACCCCCGCGCTCATTGTGGATCTAATTAATTCCAATTCGAGACACAGATAAGTGCGCCTCTATCCACTCGAAACATTTAGCCACTTACCCGCAAGCTTGCACGAAGATTTGTCTGCAATCGGTGGTTGGTAGCGTCGGTGCGCGTGCCCGTTCGCTTCGCCGTTTGCCTTTCGGCCTGCGTGTGTGTGTGAGTCTCTGAATTTGTCTATGAAGGAGGAGTGGAGTGGTGATGACGACGGTGAAGGTATCCAAATAAAAATCCAAAACAATGCAATCACGTATTTGACACTAAACAAAAATCTGCTCCGAACTGCACCACAACTACACATGCACTTTCTCTTTTTTGCGCGATGGGCTTTTTTCTTTCTATTTTTCGCTCACTTTGAAGCTGGCTGCAAATAGAGCTGCGCACTCGGGCTGCACTGGGGCCGCAATTATTTCATCCAAACGAGACCTTGTTTGAGCTCCGCGCACACACAACACTCACTGTTTGCCCTCACCCCTCTCAGCAGCTTGCTGGCATTCTTTGCGTTTCATTCGTCACCCGCGCGATGGATCACAACAAGACGCGGTGCACTGGTGAACCGAGTCGCCTGCAAATTGGCACATGGACGGCTCTACACTCACAACGGGAAGGAAAACTGTTTTCTGCACTTTTTTTGGGGAGTATCTGCGGTGGCTATGCAAAAATTGGAAAAGGACACGCGAAACAGACGCGAGACAACTAAATATCCAGAGTCAGGCGAGAGGGACACCGCTTTCACATCGCGGTACCACACACAGAGGAGCACAGCAGAACGTTCTTTCGGTTTTAAGGTCCAAATCTCGACTACCAATTAAGTGGTGAATTGAAAATCAGGAATCTGGTTTTTCTCGCTCTCTGCTCGACCTCGTCTTCCTCGGCGGCTGTGTTGTGGGGGTCTTTCGCCTTCTTCTGCTCGCGACGGTGATGGTGATCGTTCCTCCACGGCTCGTTCGTGCCGTGCCGTTGTGGTGGTGGTGGCTGCTGGCTGCTGGCAGACTTGAATCGAATCTGACGTACTACGTTCTCCAGTCAGTCGATAGCTGGCGAATACACGGGCGAACGGCCGATCGGACGGACAAGCGAACGAGCGACGAGCGTACGATCATCGGAGTCGATCGGTGTGCACGGTGTTGTATTAGTTAAAGCCGGAGTTCGGTCGTTCGCCGCTCGCTTCTTGCCGCCTTCTGGCTGCGCAGACTCTGTCTCCTTCTCCCTCTCGAGCTGGTGCGCACACAACCCAGCACAACCTCTTCTCGGGGCCTTTTTGGCTTAGATACTCGCGTCGAGATACTCGAATTGTTTGGAATGTAAGGTACACACCGAGAAGCAGCCCCTGGAAGTGGGTTCGTTTCTGTTTTTCTTTCGCCTCCGCGTCTCTTACCACGGCGCAAGAACCGAGAACCATCGTGCGGAGAGTGAGAGAGAGAGAGAGAGAGAGAAACGCTAAAAGCGAAAAAAAAAAACACACACACAAAATTGTATATCTCCTTGTGTACATCTGAGACCCGGGGAGCGTGTGTGAGTGCGCGGAAAACAGGTATTCGGCTGGCTCTCGGTATGGACTTTACTATGATACGTCAGTGAATAGAGTCCCTGAGGGAGGCAGAGCGGCGGCAGGCAGTTGACGCAGCATCCACGGAGCTGCAGCGGGCGGTGGCGCGGTGCCAGTGCCGGAACATAATATTCGTGGTCGTGTAGGCACTCTGGAATCTATCGCGCAACCAGCTGGAGGAGTGTGTGGTGGCAAGCGCGAGGGTTTGGATTTCTTGGTAGGAAGGGCTTTTGTGGATTATGAAAGTTATGCCAGTGGCGAGCTAGGATGAGGGGCTAGATACTGGCTGCTACAGATGCCATTTTTGGTTGATCGGTTCATTCGCTCGAGGACGGTGCGCGGAGGATTTGTCTTTTTTTTTTGTTTTGTTTGTGGTCCGTTGTTGGAGATTTATGGCTCGTTACGCGCGGACATGTGGGATTTGATTGCTCTTCCGATCTATGAACCAAGCGAGTCTCGCTCTAGGCGATGCCATCAATTTTGAAATCTTGACTGCCGATGACAGGACATTGGTTGGGGTGATTAGTCACAAACTAGTTGAAAGAAACAAAAACGGAGAGATTTCTTAAGCGGTTTTGAACCTTGTACGAATGTTTGTAAAAGGTCTTGCAAGTTAGTGTCATCAACGAACATCTAAAACGACTAATCTTACTTTAAGAGCATTTTGTTGAGAATCTAATAAAGATGCGATACCTAGGAATCCCGGACTGAAAACCAGGTTTAAAGAAATAACATTTTAAGGCGAAAATTCCATGTAGGGGGCTATCCCAGGACGGCGGAAGAGCATGTCGACCGAAAAGTACAAATCTTGGCGCAGAATAGTACAAGAGGAGTTCCGATACTTGGAAAAGAGTTGGAAAGAGCTAAAATTCATTCCGAGGAACCGCACATGGTGCGCGTAGGTGTAGTACAGGCTCCAGGCACCGCAATGGGATACAGGAACCAAGGAGAAAGAGAATTGTCTTATCTTGAGCGTATATGTCATTTTGAGAATTTGTCCTCAGAATTATAATAATACTGGAGGATTGGGTAATGGCTTATGACGCTGAGTCAAACTAATGTCCAGTCCTATGAGCAAATCAAATGACACGTGAGCTCCACAAACGACACCTGCTGTTTTTGGGGTCTGTCGAATCAGCTAGGGTCGAAACTCCTCACTCGAAGGACTAAAATAAGGCTCTACAAAACGTTTAAGTTGCCCCCTCTCCCATACGCAGCTGAGTGCTGAACGATAAGCATGGCAGAGCAGATTGTTGTTACATTCGAAAGAAAAATTCTGCGTCGAATGAATGGGCTTGTCTGCTAAGAAGGCTTATGAAGGAACACAACCGAAAACTCTACGTGCTGTACCAAAATGTGGATATAGTCCGGAAGCGTACACAGCTTCTATATGCCTGACACATATAATTTAAAGGACATGAGCTCCTTTTTTATTTATTCTTTTCATTCCATTTTTAATGGAAAAACCTTTAAATCGCAGCTCTGAAGTCGCCAATTGCCATTGTCAAGACGGCTGATAACCCTATTTGCAAATGGTGGTGCGTAAAAGATCGCTTGTGGAATGGATTCTAGTAGTGGATTGTGCGACATCCTTCATAAACTATATATCGCCCAAATCCATGCCAGTAAAAACAAAAACAAAAGGATAACATCACTCCGCAACGAGAACCTTTGATGGAAAATTTGTTCCTAGCTTCGTTATAAAATAAAAATGGTGCAGTGATGCCACCACTCCACTCCACAATTCACAGAAAATTGGCACACTTTGTAAATACATTGGCTTCTTGACAATAACTGTTATCCCAGCCCCAGATGCAGAAATTTCGTTTATGAACATAGCCGTACGAAAGGCCTCGTCTTATCAAAAATGATGGTTTTTTCACCCGAAATTGTCATTCAATTCAAATAGCTAAGGCGAATACTATGAGGCGATAAGGAAGCGGAGATGTTTAGTTATTCGTGGGAAAGTTCATATTTGTGAATTGAATGTCACACTATCATCCGAATTCATCGTACCGCGACGGGGAGCATGAGTGTCGCTTACCAGTCTCACAAGCTTTTTGCACCAAACACTCACTAGAAGTCCCACGCCTTACTTTCTTTTTTTTTCTGTCTCTGTAATTTAATTTAAGATCCACAATCGTACGATGTGTGCATAAAACTTATGCCAGACGTATTGGTGCCAACTATGAGTGTTTCTGAATTCGTTCCTTTATCAGTTGAACAAGGGGCTTCATTTTTTTTAAACGAAAAATGTCAACTCTTGGGAATAAGTAATTAATTTGCAACATATAAGTCAAAAAAAAAAAAGAAAACTCAAATTTTTACTTGGTTTTCAATTTGATTTGCTGTGCTTACAAGCAATATATTCCATATTCCACATGAGCTTACATGACATATTCCACATGAGGACTACTTGATCGACAGTCATAACACTGACATCATGAAATTGTGGAACGAACATGGCGTTGAACATCTGAATGCAACCCTTCAAGTGAAATCGCGTAATCTCCATCTCTTCTGGAACCTATAGTGACGTGCAGGAATGTCTTGTGCACAGTTGGAACTTATTTTTTGCTAATTAAACGTAAAGAATGCCAAATTAATAAGGCTTTGTTTAAGTAAGTCACCCAAGGAATTATTAGATAACTTCAAGTTTTTCATAAAGCTTGAAATCAAGCTACGGTGCGTTGCAATCCTTCTCCAACCCTACATACTGAAACTTAGCTGGAAGTTAATTTATTTTTTAACTCAGCACTTTCATACGTAGTACGTCTTTTAAAGATATATACAGGGACAGGTTTCGATACCAAGGCGTCTAGATTGTATAAGCATGAGTTGTTAAACATGGGTTCACCTATTCCATCTCTGACGGCCATATATTATTTTCAATTAACAACACTAATTTGATCTCTGTATGAAGGGGGCATTTGGAGACCGCTTAGTTGAAACATTTCTCTTCTTAGGATGTCTCCGGAAAGTGATTACAATATAAAGGGCGAACGTTGTGGTTGCCCTGGCGTAGTGAGTAAGTGCGTCGGCTCACACTCACAAAAGTTCCAGGTTCGATTTACAGACTGAACGCATCAAATATTTTAGGACAACACTCAAAAATAGAAGATCAAAATATTTCATCGGTGATACTACTCTATTTGTGAGAGAACAATAGCACGCATGCCACAGCTCTGGCTATTGGTGGGCTAATCGGTCTTCAGATTATGCATTGAAGACAAATAGACATTTAAATATGATTTCATAGGTAGAATGACCAGTTCATGCAAACAATGTTATAATGTCTAAGACAGGAGTCTGAAGTCCTCATCTCCGCTTGGTGTATATAGGCTGTCATCATGCTTAGTCCGGCGGTGCTGAAGATGGCTAACCTTTTCCAATGGTTAACCTATGGGACCCTGTAAATGGTCCATGATCCCACCGCACGATAGCTGCAAGAACGGACATTAGAAAAGCGCACAGAATACTGACGACACTGACATATAGGAACAAAAGCCCACATAGCAACCTGCTTTCCTCAGCTCTAGGGCGACAATTATTCAATCATCTGAATCTGACAACAGATCAGTTTGCAGTCCTGTAGATTCCTTGAGAGAACAGAAGACAATAAAAAACTTCTCTGGCGACCAGCTTAGGAGAAAATCGAATGTAGTGGCAGTGTCATCAACTTTTGGCTAGTAAACTTTTCAAGGGAATTAGTAACCGAACTAAGGGGATATAAGTTGACCTCAGTAAACAACCCCTGGGCACTCAGAAGAACTTAAGCTTAAGACACTAAACTTAGAAGGACAACAACTATTATAAATTTGGACATGGATTGCGTTAGGACGATGCCCTTGAGAAAAATAGGTTCTAACGATTCAGGTCTCAGGGAATCGCAGCGCAGAAGGCTACATAGAAGATAAGGAACTCCAGCGACCCTCCAGCGAAATGGGAACAGATAAACTTCTTTGTGGGATACACAAATAATAAGCATGAGATGTCTGTAATGTCAGTAATTAAAATTGGAGTGTCCCAATGACTACCATGGCCAACAAAATGTTTACCATTCGCAGTTTATCTGCCTTCAATGACACAACCTTTACTGATGCAGGATGGGAAGGGTAACAATCAGAGCTCCAATGAGGCCAGTCCCAAACTGAACAATGAAAAACTGAACGAAGATCTCAGTGAGGTCGCGAGAATGACTACAACGTGATGCAGGTCCCTCGGATCAAATGATTGGTCCTTTAAAGAGATGCCCAGAAAATAATGAGGACCGACATTCTAGTGAGATTGAATGATGTCCGTTCCTATTCCTTAGGAACCCAGAAAGATTCTAAAGAAGAAGGAATGGAGGCTGTACTCAGTTACACGATAAGGGTTGAAAAAGGGTCAAAGATGGGCACGCGGCTGTATTAGGGGAGGAATGAGACTCGTGAGGAAGAATCAGAGTAGCGAGGGCAACGCCACGGTAGTCTAGAAGTTTCCATCCTCTAGATGAGGTTGATGAAGATAATTTATGCCCTTCAATGACACTCACTGCCAATCTACTTATACTCCCTCTGAGTAAGGTTCTCACATCTACCACTCATGTCCCCCTTGGCGAAGCAGGCACCAAAGGCAGATGCTCAAGCTTCTATGTAATGAGTGCTCGAAAGATCTTAAATGGAATCCAGTTTTCATTGTCTAAAATGAGATCCATGTCCTTAAAAGGAGGAATGTATACAAGACTCAACTACTACCCACCTATTCCCGAATACCATTTCCCCTCCATGCGTCCACTGAACAAACTCCCTCAGTAACAAACCCAAGTGCCGCCCCCAGTCAAACGCGCACCACCAGGAAGATCTCATTTCCCAATCAATGTTGGAAGTTACAACCTTACAGACAACTGGGCGCATTCCGGAGATTTGTGGGCGAATATCCTGCTACTTACTTGGATTCCTAATCGGCTGCACCCATCCCTCCCCTCTTCGCAAAGTACCGCAAAGCTAAGTATTTATAACTGATAAACTCAATTCAAAACGACATTCAATAAACACTGCTCAACCGGTCCCCAGCTAACGCATCTCAATTAACGTGGCCGTAGCCGTACGCCCTTAACTGCGCGCCGCCGCCACCATACCGCCAAATCGCACGCACAAAATGCCAGAGAACATCACCGCTGAGGCGACTCCTGGCCTGGCAAATTATGAGGAGGCAAAGCCGATCTCCTAGAGACCACGCACTCGTTCCCCATCCCGGGGAGCACCGCTAGATGAGGCCAGCGTCAGGTCCACATGAGTCGCGGCCCCAAAACAGAACCGAAAAACCAGAAAAACGTCAAAAAACAAACCGCGCTCCTCCGTTGGTTTGGTGTTTCTTATCATTTCTGGTTTACGCATGCAGCGAGCAAACTGGATTCGCGCCCGACTACTTGACGCGGAGGTGTTGGTGGCATGCATATACGCGTCCAGAATGGACACAGGGCAAGCCGAGAAGTGGCCGCTAGTGGCCTAGACTGGGTTGCGTAATGGTAAGTGATGGTCTCATTGGCCCGCGTCGCGCTACGTTGACCCCGGCCGGTGGAGATTTGCGAGCCTGCCCCAGCTGCGTGTCCCGTGATTTATGTGTTCTGCTAATTTGCATGCGGACACTGCCCACCGGAGGGAGGTTTTATTGGTCGTAAACTTAAATTTGGGCTTGACGTGCGAAAATATTGTGCTCCGTGCTGGGCATGACGAGGAAGCGGAGGGCTTCGCCGCGTCTTTGTCAATGGATTCCGGCGAAGATCTCCGCTAGGGAATGTGGACAGAGGTCTGGTTTGCATAATTGAATGCCCAGCTCGAGACCTGTAACCTGAATTCTGAGTAGAGACAATTTTATGGTGGGCATTTGAATTTTGGGACGCTGCGTCTTGGGGAATAGTCTAGGTCTGAAGGTCAAGAGTTTAAGATTGGCTTCGGTGTTTGCCTGCGCGGCTTGACTTGAGTCATCAAAGAGAAATCGGCGTTCTTGATAAAGTGGGTCATTGTGCCCATTTCTGGCCGAACTTCCGGGGAACATATATTTTGGCACGTAAGCTCGACTTAGTGTCTGAATTGGAGGGATTTGAATTGGGTTGCAGCTGGAGACAATGGAAAGAGTGGAGACATATAGCGAACTCAGATTAAATGCCAGGCTTCACACTGAAACCAGGCTTGAGGCTGGGACGTCAAGTTGGACTTGGCTTAGACTTGGCTCTAACTAAATTTGGACTCTTCCTTTACCCTGGACACAGATCTAAACCTTGGACGTTTATATAGACCTTAACTTGAGCCTAGATTTGAATTTGTCTCTCCATTTTGGCTATTGTCGTCTTCGACTCGGCTTTGGTTTCGATTTTGGTCTTGAGAGCCTTAGCATCGGATTAAGCTTCAGCATCGGACTAGGCTTTAACATCGGACTAGGCTTCAGCATCGGGCTAGGTCCCAGCATCACCCTCGTCCTAAGCGCCAAGTCAACTTCCGCTTCGTTTCAATCTTTTTTTTGACTCTGGCGTCCCTTAGAATTACGGTTTCAGCTTGAGCTTCTTGTTCAACTTCAGCTTGTACCCAATTTTTAGCCGCTTCATAGATTTCGCCACTTTTTGGCTTCGATGGGCATAAACCTGCAGTTGATTGTTCTTACTTCCCAAACTGCCACATTTTCAGTCCACCACCTTCCCACCAGGCATACAGGCCCTTCTCCATTACGCCACACAGGCTCTTAATCATCACCGCCTTAAATGCATGACAAGCACAAATCGAACAAAGGGCATTGAACAAAGGCGCACAAATGAGCAATATGACCCTGAGAGTGTACACAATGAGAGGTCGACAAATCTCTGCCTCAGTCGTCGTCTCCTACACGGTCCCACCCTGCAGCATGCCCTTCCGACACTCATCACCTCTTCACCTCATTTGCTGCCATCGAACGCCGGCCGAGAAAGCCCATCTCGAAGAGCCCAAGACCCATAAACAAATCAACTTCAGGTTTGTCACCCATCATCCCAGCTGAAGAACCACTCCGCAACGCCAGAGCCAATTGATTTCCATTTTACCGTCCACGAGCCAGTTTTACACAGAATTTGACGAGAAACCTCTTAAGACCTAATGAATCACACAACAGCCATCTGCCATCTCTTCCCTTCTGCCGTCTGTCCCTCTCTGGACGCGTGAGCTATAAATAGCTCCCGCTGCACCAACACGACTTAAGTGTATTCATGCAGCAGTCATTCGCTCTCTCTCTCTCTCTTTCTCAATCACCGCCCAGTTCTCCGGAGTGGGAAAATGCATCTAGGATTGTCATTGATAAGGCGCTCAACAAAGCCCTCGACAAGCTCTGCGCAACGCGATGCCGGAGAACTCCAACAAAAAAGCGCTCAAATCGCCCCAAAACGTGGGGAATGCACACGATCACAAGAGATAGATTGATACCTCATCCGCCAGCACCTCTGCCGGGGAATTATCGTCATCAGCGGGCCAATGCCAGGCAGCAAGATGCACCGCAGAAGCATCTCTCGCCATCATCATCGTCATCTCGTCGTTGTCCAATGTCGTCTTGTTCACCATCATCGTCGTCGTTGTTGTTGTTGTTGCTGTCAGGCATCCCGTGGAATAGGCGCGATTACATTTAGAAAATGCAGTCAGTCAAGTTTGCTCGGGAGTCCCAAGAAGACGACACCAAACACAGGCAACCTCCGCCGCCGCCGGACGCCGGACGCAGCCAGCCGGGCCCGATGCGAGAGAACGAGGAATTCCATTGCACTCTCTAATCGACGTCGATCGGAGGAAGAAGAGACGACAACGACGAAACGACGACCCGACTGGCCTGAGCTGCACTCCGCTCAGCTATTTGGTCTTTACACGAATCCGATACAATTTTGAAGTCCTCCGTCGACCGCTGGGTGGTGCTGCTGGTGGTTGATATCAGCACACGAGAGGGGATACGCCCGATGACGACGACGACGACGTTGATATTGTGCGTGTTTCGTTAGCAAAATTTATAAATGCCAAAAGAACGGATGTCGATCGTGGCTTCGGGCCTCAACTGCGGCGTGCAACAGAGTTGCAAACAGTAGCTGCTCGCCTGGACCCTTGCCCAGCGGTGGATGAGGGAGAGATGCGTTGATCTGTGTTGTGACTGCGACACGGTGTGGCACCGTCACGGAGCCACACGCATTTGTCGTTTACCTAGGGTTGCCTAGGACCCTGTCCGGTTATCCATCTCCGTCTGATAAGGTTCACTCCTTTAATGAGGGTCTTTATCTCGTCCACACACACACACACGCACTCGTCCATGTGCAGAGGATCGCATTCCTTGCACGCCTTTCGAGGCATTTTCTGCACAAACACCCGACCCGCAGCCAGCAAGAGCAAGCGAGAGAGGCATCAGCCATTTGGACAGTAGTGGCAATAACTTGTGGAACCCCCGTGGCGGTGGCGGTGGTGGCGGCGGTGGTGGCTGCTGTGTGAGAGAGGGGCGGGAGGGTCTGCACAGGAGGACCCATTATATAACACAACAAAGGGGATTGGCCCGTAATTCGTTGCTGTTGCATTCCTGAGTGATTTTGTCTTGTTGTGCCTGGCCTGTGAGTTGTTGTCGTTTGGCGGCAGCGGCGGTGGTGCTCTGGTGCTGCTGCCGTTGTTATTGTTGTCGTGCTGTGGTTCCTTCTGTAATATTGATTGAATATCTTTTTTTTTTGGAATTTTCTGTTACCTGTTTGAAAAGTTAATTATGCAGGTAAACACCGAAAAATAAAAAAAAATACAAAACAAGAAAAAGGAATGCTTGCTCGGGTCGTCGTCGTCGTTGTTGGTTGTTTTGTTTTCTGTTTAGTGTGCCATTTGAATTGTTGCGGTTGTTTTCTTGTTCTCGGTTCACAGGGTGAATCAGAATGGATGACTGGAGATTGAGGAATCAGGTTTAGATTACATACTTTGTGTTGTACACATCGAGAGGTGATCTAAACAAACTAATTCTGAAGAAGTTTGGAGGACTTTTTGAGTCAAAAGTAGTGTACTCGTATTTGGGTCCACTTAGGGTCCATTTAGGGTCAATTTTCAATGAGCAAGCTGTTTGACAGACATTGAACGTTCCTTAACTCTTGTCTAACTCTTTTCACATTTTTATCTGTGTGTACGAACAGTTTAGGACGGACTTCCTGAACGTTGATCATTTCACAGGCTGTTGTGGCCATGTGCAAAGTTAGCTGCCCTTAATGTCACTATGGTGCAGTTGGTCGTATAC
Source organism: Eristalinus sepulchralis (assembly GCA_944738645.1). Taxonomy (NCBI): domain Eukaryota; kingdom Metazoa; phylum Arthropoda; class Insecta; order Diptera; family Syrphidae; genus Eristalinus; species Eristalinus sepulchralis. The sequence continues at coordinate 12,276,619 of OX122885.1, read as the reverse complement.
ACAGTTCAACACATTTGCATCCACATCCAAGTCGGGCTAAGGTTCACACAACAAACCCAATAATTACAGATAAATAAGCCTCTTCTACTTTTTGCTTAAGGCATTGGAGAAGCTGGTTGACGTAAATATTGGGTTATCTAGAGCCATACACGCTTACTGTAAGGGCAGGTCGGTTGAAAATGCATACTCCCATTAGTCGCTTGAATGGAAAGAATTCACTCTTACTGCATTCTTGAATATTGAAGAAGCTTTCAAGAACATCCTGAGCGTCATCAACCAAGAGTCCCTCCAGAGTCCTTTAATGAGCTAAACAAACCATTGCCTTGGTATAAGAACGCGATTGGCTGCAAATGAGGACTTAACCCCGGCACGATACGCTATCTTTAGACTGCTGCAGTGCGTCCAAGACTATCTTCCTCCTTCGCAATCTGGTGGACAGCTCTAGATAAATTCAGAAACTGAAAGTCATTAACCGAGCTTAACGGCTATATAAGCCTTCAGATTCACCACTTCCGCTGCACTAGACACGCTCCTTTTCCTTCCCCCGCTAGATCTTTTAGGCAAGGAAATCGCAGCCTGTACAACAATACAAGTTCCTTGGACTATGGTTCGACGATTTAACTCCCTCCCATAAAACACTGATCTCACCCTCCCCTAGCTAGTCTTTGAGATGGAATTCCCAACCAGCATAAACGTCTAAACTAAGACTCTGCTTCCACGTCGCTCGAAGACCTTTTACGACTGTGTCACATATGAACGTAGGTTAGGTAAGTTAAAGTCCGAAGATCTCTCCTTCAACGTTCCTTCAGAGTGCAGCATTTTTTAGGCAGCAGATTATGGCAATGGGGGAGGTCCTGATCAAGGACTTGGGGTATGTGCAACTTTGAGTGCATTTAAATTCCCAATTAGCCCGAATCCTATTGGGGGTCAGTTTTCAAAAGATGTTGCTATCTGCAAATTGAGACTAATCTTGGAAGCAATTACGTACTTCATTGGAAAGGTATGACCTTTGTGACAACAACATTGTTTTTTGCCTCTTCTGAAAAGTCCAGATTTGTCTTAAATAAACATCATTTTCGGGAGGTTTTGATTTTCTTTTTTAATTGGAAGAAAAGTGCAGCCAAAGCCCATGGAATGCTTGTAAAAGCTGGCGAATCTTCTCTCCCACCGACAAATCATGCAAAGAGTGGTTTGGACGCTTCAAAAGTGGTGATGCGTAGAAGACAAAGAGCGTCTTGGCCAGCCCAAAAAGTTTGAAGATGAGGAATTGGAGGCTTTACTGGATCAAGATCAGCGCCAAAAGCAAAGCGAACTCATAGAATTGTTGGGAGTGACTTGGCAAACAATTTCTGTTCGGTTAAAGAAATTTGGATTTATTCAAAACCAAGGAAACCGGGTGCCGCCCGAGTTGAAACCGAGAGATGTCGAAAGGCGATGTTTCACCTCAGAGTTGCTTCTTGAAGGAAATCAAAGGAATTAATTTTTGCACCAGATCGTGACTCGAGTTGAAAGGTGGATGTACTACAGTAACCCCAACAAGAAAAAATACTATACAAGGCCTTGTGAACCCGTTCCATATTCGTCAACATCGACGCCAAAGTAAAGCACTTACGGTGCTCTGCATATGGTCCGACCAGACGGGTGTAGTGTACTTCTACTTCTTCTTCTTCCGTGGCGCTACAGTCCGGGGAGGACCTGGACCTCAACCAACATGCCTCTCCAGTCAGCACGATCTTTCGCCCAGCTGCCGCCGGTTGCTCACTCCAAGTTGGTTGAGGTCCTTCTCCACCTGTGTGCGCCATCTCAGGTCAGGCCGTTGTCTTTTGCGTTGTCTCAATGGCTCAGATTCGAAGACTTTTCGGGCCGGAGCAGTGGTTTCCATACGCTCTACATGGCCTAGCCATCTTAGGCGTTGTATCCGAAGATGCTTGACCAGGCGCATGTCGCTGTACAGCCTATAGAGCTCGTCGTTAAATCTACTCCTCCAGACGCCATCAACGCAAACAGGACCGAAAATCGAACGCAAAACTTTTCTCTCGAAGAGACAACGGGCCTCCTCATCCGCTTTTAGTACTGTCCAGGTTTCCGCGCCATAAAGTAAGACTGGAATGATCAAGGTGTTATATAATGCAAGCTTAGTCCTTCGAGAGAGGGCTTTATTACTCAATTGCCTCTTGAGTCCAAAGAAACAGCGATTGGCAAGACTTATTCTACGTTGGATTTCGGTACTGATGTCGTTGTCCTTATTTACCGCGGGGCCGAGGTAGACGAAATTCATGACTACCTCGAAGTTTCTGCTGCCTAGTGTGACGTTCTGTTCAAGACGTCGATGTTGTTTGTCTTTCCTCGGTGACAGCATGTACTTTGTTTTGCCATCATTAATCACCAGGAGTGGTGTGCTATGAGCTACAAAAACCAAACGAACCCATTGAAGGAACAAAATTTTAAACTACAAAAAATGCGTTTGAGCTGTGCATTGCGTGAAAAATGACCATAAATGAGCGAAAGGCATGACAAGGTTTTTTTTTAAATTGATGAGCACTGAAGAGATAATTTGGTACCCTTAAGTGACCGGGATTAAAACATAGCACGGACCAAAGGAATGGAGGAAGAGGCGGAAAAGAGGTACCGTGGCACATTCATCTTAAATGCCTGCGGATTGTAAAGGAGAAGAAATATTGGGCGGGGAAGCGCATTCCATAAGTATTGCGGCTAAAGAACGAGTCTCTAAAACAAATTCTTGAAGGAGAGGAATGCAGTTGGCTAATTCATTTGAGCATTTCTTGTTGAAAAAGCGATCAAAGAGTGATAAAGACGCGACATTGAGTCAGTGTCTAGCGGTTCAATTGACTTCTGAATCTGGCAACATGATAACGCTCGGCTTCACGTATCTGTAACGGTCAAAAACTACCAAAAAATGCCAGAAAATGAGAGGTCTTGCACCAACAGCCGTATTCTCCAGACCTAGCTCCTTTAGACTACTAGTTTTTTCGACAGATGCAAATCGAATTGGGAGGTCACCGGTTTGGTTCTTTTGAAGAAATCGAAGAATGGCTCAATGATTAGATGATGTCAGAGGAGACCCATTTTTTAGAGATTTTATTCGAAAATGACCAGAATGATGAGAAAAAAGCTGTCGCTTCCGACGGAGAATACTTTGAGTGCTGAATTCAATAAAACACAATTTTCTAACACCAGAAAAGGACTGAATCCATTTGTACTGCCAATATTTAAAACCATGAATACGGCTGCAGGGGGCAGTTTGATCCCCATTCCATGCCTTCCTTAGCTTTAACTAATAAAAGCGCAAAATAGTGCAGCCTTTTATAGATTGGCTAAAATCGAAATGGCAAAATTCTGGAAAAAACAATACCCACAATGAAACCCCACAAAGGAAACATTTAAGAGGATTAGGTGTCGGAGGCATGCTGCCCCCTCCCGCTCACAACTTGTAGTCGCTATAGCATAGGATTATGCGAATTTCTTCCATTGGAAATTTTTACGAATTCGAAGGTTTTATGGCTTCTGAATTTTGCCTTCTCGGGCATCGGTATTCAGGGCTTTGTCTGATTTTTGGCATTTCCTGATTCTACCATTTTGCGGCCTTATGCCACTTTGTAAGGCGGCTTTATGGTTATGCGAGAAGAACAGCTCAAGTATTCTTACGGTACTTGTGAAACTTTTACACTTACTCACCGAACGACAGCCGTTCCTGCTGACCATTTCATACACAGAAGCATACCTTCTCGCGTTCTCACAATAAATTCAATCAAAAAAAAAATTCCTTCCAACCCCACTCCCACATAACTCACCAAAACCCAAGTACGAACAGCACTATTCGGTTACACCCTTTGCCTGTCATCATCGGTGCACGCCTGCGCACTTCAAAGTCATTCATCGCTCATCGACGACACATTTGTATTCAATTCCTAGACGAATGACAATAATCTCCCGATCAAATGCCCGCTTGCCGGGGCCCCCTCCCTTCTTCACTTTCCCTTCCCTTCTGCGGAACAAACTTGATTTTCGTTCTTTTTTGGCAAGAGTACCTCGAACCCTTATCACTGATCATCCATCTAACCGAGGAAGGCGATGAAAAGAGCGAACCAAGGCACGCAGGCAGTCAACGTCGTTCCAGCGTCGTCGTCCGTCCCCGATAGGAGTCGACGGTGGAGTCAGGCTCAGGTATTATGGATGACTTTTATGAAAACAAGTGATTAGATCATTTTTCAAAAAAGAGAAAAAAAAAACACGAAGAAAACGATTGAAGCCCAGGAATTTACATAATGACCGGAGGGAGCACTGGCGCGGGAGCAGGAGCGAGAGCGGCAGCGGGCCCAACGACTGTTAATGTTCCCCGAAGAGTTTGATGTCAAAATAAATTAGGTTCACGCATTCGTTTCTGGGACTTGTGCTGAGTGCCTGAGGGTCCCGGGCAGGAATGCGCTGCTGCTGCGTCGACGGCTGCCGGTCTTGGGCGGGTTGGGGGCCTTTTCGGGTGTAAAGTGAATTGCTTCGATGGGTTGTGATTGAATGAGTGACACCGTTGGACATGTGTTCTGCTGGGCAGGTGGAATGTTTGCCATTAGTTGGCTTTGGTGACTGAATGACTGGAAGGAGTTGAGTGTTTGTTTGGCGCAAGAAAAATCGAGTGGCAAGAGAAGAGAAGCTGCGGCAAGTTAAGATTTATGTGCCAACTGAATGTGAGTCTCAAAGGAAAAGGCAGCAAATTTTATTGCACCAACGTGGCTAGAAATCAACCGCAGAATCACTCTTCCCAATCGCTGTTACTTTGAGCTGGAGAGGCAATGGCGCGGAAACCTGGACCGTACTAAAAGCGGATGCGGACGCCCTTAGTCCCTTAGTCTCTGTTTGGTCTTGTTTGCATTGATGGCGTTTGGAGAAAAAGATTCAACGACGAGCTCTATGGGCTGTACAGCGACATGCGCCTGATCAAGCGTCTTCGCATACACCTCTTAAGATGGCTAGGCCATGTAGAGTGTATGGACAACACTGATCCTGAAAAGTCTTCGAATCTGAGCCGTTGGGACAACACAACAGAGGACGTCCTAGGCTATGGTGGCGCCCACAAGTGAATAAGGAGTGCGCTAGAGATCGTGCTGGCTGGAGAAGCATGTTAGTTGAGGCCCAGGTCCACCCGGACTGTAGCGCCACAAGAAGCAGCAGAAGAACGTGGCTAGAAAACAACTTTCAAAATCGCTAGCAATCCGAGTTCTTGGTTTGTCTTCGCTAGGGCCTTCAGCTCGGACTCTGAATCTGACTTTGCGCCTGTTCCAACATCCACAGCAATCTTCTCTTGTGGCCCAAACTCCTACTCGGGCTCTGCTTCTGATTCAAGTTTTAAGTCGTGTCTTCTGTTGAGGCTCCAACTCCGACTCTGACTCTGCTTCGGTTCCAAGTTCTAAATTTGCCTGCGATTGGGTCTTCAACTTCAATTCTAGCCCTCCTTCTGATGCGAGTTCTAAGTCTGCCTTCGGTCGGGTCTTCAGCTCCAACTTCAGCCCTGCTTCTGTTCCACGTTCTAAGACTGGCTTTGGTTGCAACCTGCTCCGGCTCTGCTTCTGTTCCACGTTCGAAGTCTGTCTTCGGTTGGGCCTTCAGCTCCAACTCCATCCCTGCTTCTGATTCAATTTCTAAGTCTTCTTTTGCTGTGACTTAACTCCAACTCAAGATCTGCTTCTTCCCAAGCTTCAAATCTGTTTTCTGTTTAGTCCTCAGCTCCAACTCCAGTCCTGCTTCTGATCTGTCTTCTGTTGAGGCTCTAAATCCGAACGTGGCTCTGTTTCTGTTCAACGTTCTAAGTCTGTGCTTGATTGTCGCTGAGCTCCGACCCTTTTTCTAGTTCTAAATTAAGTTCTAAGTCTGTCGTAGGTCGTGTTGCGACTCAGTCTCCGGCTCTGCTTCTGTTCTAAGCTCTACGTCTATTTTCTGTTGGGGCTCCAAGGCTCTACCTCCCTTTCAAGATTGAGGTCTGTCGTCAGTGGAGGCTCCTGAAAACTTCTTCTGATCCCAGTTCCCAGTCGGTTTCGAATGTGTTTCTAACTCTGAGTCTGCTTTTGTCTGTCTGCTGTCATTTGTCTTCAGATTTGTCTCTGTGTTCGTTCCTATCGCTCAGTCTGGCTATTGATGATGGTCATGAGATCGAAATCTGCCCACGTTCACCTCTAAGAATTCAAGATTTATGCTCTAAACGAAGAAGCCTTAGAAAAGTGAGTCGCCCTCAAATTCCCGAGAACCCCACTGTCACCAGACACTGACCGCATCTCCGCCCAATTCCCGTGAAGTGTTAGAATCCACCTAGGCCGTCCTATTTGACAAACTGTCGTCATTCGCGGCTCGTTGAATCTTCAAGCATTCACATTCCGCTCTCTTTCTCCCCTCCCTCCTTCCCACACACACACACACAGTTCAGCAGACGAGAGTCATTACTTAGTGCCGGGTTAATAAATCCCAACCTAATTGCCATCAATCCCGCTGCGGCCGACGTGTTTCTTGTCTTGATCCACGGAAATCGGTGTCGGTGCCGCGGTAGACACCTCAAGTGCCCACCTCGCAGCACGCACCACTCGTCACACACCGCACACCACACGCCACACACCAGCGAGCCCCAGACTCACGAGGAAATTCCTTTGATTGTGTCAAAACAAATCCAATAGATACTCGCTTTGTAACAAATCACGGGTCGCGCTAAAAACGCCAATCACTCCGGGATTAGGCGTTGGGCGTATCGCCCGGACACATTTCCAGCGCACATGTGTGTGTGTGAGCTTGTTCGCCCAGGAGACGCTGTCATGTATGGAAATTGGAAATCCATCCGTCCGCTGATTAGGCGACCAAAATTATGTCTGGATCCGGTTTTCTTTTGTTCTCCGGCAGAGTGACACACGATCCACAGGGGTTTACCGTTTAGGCCCGAATACAAATACAGAAATTAGGGTCAGAGTACGAGAACTTGAACCGCTGCACGATGCAGTTCGAGTTCAACGGAATGGGCACGCGCACAATGAAAGCGCTAGCTGCCTGGCAGGCTGGCTACCGGTGAGAGGCGGCGCGGCGGCGGGTCCTCTGCCTTGCTTCACACGATCTGTCATGCTTCGGAATGAGATGGTTTATCTAGTTTTTATTAAGTTATTCAAAGCCGACTTGGTTATGGAAAGTTAACACCTTGTAGAGGACTTTGTGAGCGATTGGATCGGGACTAGACGCGTGAGCGCGAGTACGCGACCGCGCTCTGCTCTCGAGACAATGGGAGCGATGTGTTCGGCGTAGAAGCTTAGCGCTGAAGTGGAAGCCGACACGGTTGTTTGTTTGTGCTTTGATTGACGATCTGACGGGCTTAGGGTGGTGATTGGTGATGTGAGAGGTGGAAGTGAGGAGATTATTTCAAGCAGGTGTACAAAGAAAATGGACGTTGGAGACAATGAGATTTGTGTTGGAAACAGTATTTTAAATAAAATCAGTTCTAACGTCCGCACATAGATCAGTATGAGGACGAGAAGGGACTCCAAACTCAACCATTCACAAGAATCTGCTGCGAACAGAAAGAGAAGACAATGCCGCTGCCAGATGCAAGGCAGAGGCAAGAGGTAATCCTTTTTTCTTTAATTCATTTTCGTGTAAAACCAATAAAATCCCTCAAATCCTGTAATTTTCCATTTTTAAGCATATCCTCTAGTCTCTTAAGAATGAATACAAAAATCACCACCTTACCAACATGATGACAATGCCGACGGAGAACTGCATTATCATTACCATCGCGCCACCTATCCACAATTAGATCTACCACACAAAACCCATCTGTAAAGTGTCAAAGCACCAGCTGATCGGGTAATGAAAAACAAAAAAAATGCAAAAAATAAATTTGACAAAGAAACTTACAAAAACACTTTCCCCAGCCCCAGTTCACAGACACAAATCCGAGCACTACCAGTCACAGCAGCAGCAGTTTGCTGATTCCGACAAGGACAAGTCATCTTTTGTCGCAGTGACGTTTCGAGGTCAACAAAATCTAATTGTCGAACAACAACAGCAGCAAAGCTGCTAAATCGAATTAAATTCACATTTAACGAAGTGCTCTGCACCGATATTGGCGTTCGTGCAAACGAACTTGAGATGAGTCAACTTCGTACCGATACGGAAGCTGAAAATTCTGGCTGTGAAAGTGACGAGAACTACATTCGCAACAAATCCCATCCGGATGCAGCGCCAGGTCGTGAAACATCTACACCCAGCTCGGCTGGAGTTCATCGGAGACACTCGCCAGGACAGACGTCTGACGATGGGTACATCGAAATGCCCGCATCTTCGACGCACATCGAAGGCATGTCACCGATGGCCCTACTGAACGAGGAACGGATGCGTAGGAAGCTGCAATTCTTCTTCATGAATCCGATTGAAAAATGGCACGCCAGGCGGCGATTCCCTTACAAATTTGTCGTCCAAGTAAGTACAGACGTGTGCAATGTGAGAGATAACGCCTTTCTGTGCTCCCGCCGAACACGATGGGATGTGAATCTGTGAACAATTAAATTCTATTGTGTTAGTGCTTGTCGCGAATCCATACCAGGGATGGGGTGAAATTTGTACTTTTCGTGTTATCTTCTTTTGAATTGCAAACACACTCTACTGTTGGAATTGTATATCTCGCGTTGTTATCGCGCTCCTACAGTGCGTGTGTTTTTGTTTTTCCACGAAGGCATTGGGTTTCTTTGTAAGTGCGTTTGGTAATCGGATTCGATTGTGTTTGTTTGGATTCTTCTGCAGAAGCAAACTATGATGTCGGCGTAATATAGAACTTTACTGTGCTGAGATGTTTATTGTTACAAGTGGAGGCATCTATTGGTAACCACCCGCCAGTGAGGGGACTTGCAGTCTGAAAATTCGAAATGGACTTTGGGGGATTTCTTGGAAGGGGTCTCTTCCGCTGAGAAAGTCGTATTCATGAGCTTGAGAACATTTCAGCTGAAACTGCAATTATCAAGCGAACCGCTCAGCAAAACTCCCACAAGTCAATTGCTCAGAATTTCTTCCGATGCAATGGAAACCTGTTCTCATGCTAAGTGTCGTTACGATTGTTGGCATTTGTGTTTTGCACATATCGATACAGGTACAGATAGAGTCGTTCGTTTCATCGTCGAGTCACCGAGTGGGCACGTATCAACCGAATGAATATCAGTGAATTGTCATTTCCAGCACTGAAGTGTCTCACGAGTGCAGCGAAATGGATGCACTTTAAAATGAATGCTTTCCTCAGAACTTCGGGCAATTGAGTCACATTTGTATTGGTTATGATTTCACTTCAACATCTTAAGGCAGCGAGGTTTGAGCTCCTATCTGTAGTAATTCGAATCCAGAATCTCTTCACGGCACTACGAAGGAGTCACAGCGTGTGCTCCGCTGCTGATGCTCTTCAAATATACAAATGTCGAGGATAAAGCAGTTTTATGCTGGAACAGCTTCACAAAAGATACAGAAATCATCAGATGACCTAAATTTGCCACTTGTCGTGCCACCAAGGCAATAGCTTCTACAGCAACTACTCGTGTTGTGCGTGCTACTGCTCTCTCACGAGTAGAAGGGATCTACAGCTTTTTGCCGACTCCGAACGGCGAGTCGGCATCTTTGTCGTAGACCCAATGATTAGGAAGACAAGACATCGTCTCTGAATGGCTCAGTTAATTCCTAACCCACTCTTATAAGGGTGACTAGAGCAACAAAAACCATGCCTCTCCAGCAAATGTGGCCCCTCGCCAGCTGCCTTCAGTGTCGCACACCAAGTTGGTTGTGGCTCTTCGACTGATGGATGCTTCTTGACCTGACCGTCGCTGATCCGAGAAAGTTGTTTAAGGCGAACATCGTCAAACTGGTGGTGTGGTGGATAAGTACATCACTTGGAAGAGCTATATTTCATTCATGGCTTCACTTCTCTCGAATTGCGGACAACTCCTGGTCAGGGTCTATGGAAAAGCCTCTCAAATACCGCGTTTCAGTGTCAGAATTGAAATGTACCTACGTTCGTGAGAGAGACCACGTTCGTGGACTATAGATCCACCCATTCATTGATCCTTTTAGTCGTGACCCTCTCTTGCCCTAAATCTGTACAATTCGTCACTTGAAGTGAATCCTGTCAAGAATTTCCAACTTCTGGACGTAATGAAGTCATTTCAGCATCGAAGCATAAACAATTTCCAGCCCTTTTGCTTTGAATCCTTCCGTTGTTCTTCTCTCGTTTACTTCTCAGTTCAAGGAAACTCACTGGTGGACATATTCAATGACCTCTGCCGCTCAAATACCTTATTTTGTGCAGCATTTAGACCTGTATTCTCTTGCCTAGTAGTTCTCCTCTAGCTTCTCAAACCTCTGATTTCACATCTCGACACAGTCCTTCAGGCAAATTCTACTGATAAACGGAACAATGACGTGGATTGAGCACATTTATCCTCGAACACATTGTTCTTCAAACCCATATCTCAATCGGGAGCGTTTTGCGTGATTACTCGCCAAACCAGCGATCCATGTGAGGCATCCAAAATCAAGTCGTTGATCCAAACATGTGTTGCATCCGCGATTACATAATTCCTTCCCTCCTTCTCGAACCTGAATCGGGGAGCCCAAGTCGCGCTTAGGTGACTCGTTGTAGCTGCTCTCAAGTTGTCGACGGAATATTGTCTTTCGGACTGTATTCAGAATCTGGCACGGTTCGTAAAGTTCTCACGGGTGACATCTCAGGCAGAATAATATTTCACGTAAACTTGTTCCGCTTCACAGAATGTTAAAATCAATTCTTGAGCTGAACACATGTGCAACTCATTGAGCACCTAATGATTGATAATAAAATTTGATGGGGACTGGGAGTGGGTCTAGCTTTCGAGGCATGTAGACGGGGATTTCAGTTCAGAATTATCTTCTCGATCAACACCTCAGTTAGAAGACATAATCTCCTCTGAAACTGAGTGTCAAGGGTTTTCATTGATGTGTTGATTCATGAGCCCCAACACTCCTCTTGCCAGCAGCAGCACTACAACATTGACAGGACGGTTGGCAGAGGCGGATAAATGGGACGAGCTTAATTGCACGACGATATAATTCAGCTTGAGAACGCACTTTCCTAGCTAAGGATGGAATATTCTCACAGCAAGTAATTTTTAAATGAAAACCATTCCCAATATGCCATCTGCCTCTTAGCGAGTTTGCCAAGTACTGTGAGATGAGGCCGCATTGGGACACTATGACAACCATCGAGGCCGTGGAACTTTCTCCTCACAAAGAAGCTTCATCTTCGGTCGAAAAGACTCACAACAGGTGGGATAGGTGGTGCGGTTTGAACCACATCGCAGAGAGGTGATGTGGTTCAAACTCTTCTTGCTCTTGTGGTGCTAGGACGATTTCTCGCCAGTTGCCTCCAGTTGTGCACTCCAAGTTGGTTGACGTCCTTTTATACTTGTGTGCTCCACCTTAGTCTGAGCCGTCCTCTGTTGCGTTGTCCCAATGGCTCAGATTCGAAGTCTTTTCTGGCCGGAGCAGTGGTGTCCATTCGCTCTTCATGGCCTAGCCATCTTAAGCCTGGTATCCGAAGACGCTTGATCAGCCGCATGTTGCTGTACAGCCCATAAAGTTCGTCGTTAAATCATCTTCTCCAGATGCCATCAACACAAACAGGACCAAAAATTTCACGCAAAACTTGTCTCTTCAAAGGACTAAGGGCTTCCTCATCCGCTTTTATTAGCGTCCAGACGTCCGAGGATGTGGTTCAAACTATGAGGATATAACTTCCCCTCTCTCTCCCACCTCGGAGGAGCTTCAATATTCAATCTGAAGGGTATTATATGACATTTTGAACGGAAGAGGCGTCAAAGGTTTGCAACCGTTTACCCGGACACAGCTGCTACAATTTGTATCAATGTATGCCAACAGCACTCCGGCAGAACACTCTAGAGTTTACCTTGAGGTCCTCGGTCGTAGGTTTTTCCCAAGCCTTCAAAATAGCTGTAGACCTGTTTGGCGTATTCCCAAGCCTTTTCAAGGACGATTCTTCTAGTGCAAAGCTTGATCGTAATTCTGCTTCTCCATCTTATTAAAGAGCAACAAACCATCCTTGTTGTTGTCCTCACAGTCGACGAATTGTTTGTCAGAAGACCTATTTTGCACACCTCCGGTTTCTTACTCCTTTCAAGGCTGCTTTTCATCTGATAGCACAGCCAATTTGGAAGTTCCTTGCGTCTCAGTGTACAGAGGTAGAGTCGTCTAAGAATTCTGTCTCTGTAGGTCCCTGTTTCTCTTTGACGACTTTTTGAACTTCGGTAGTCTTAAGCCGCTCAGTTTTTTCTTTGCCACCAGTCGTCACAACCAGCCTCTTCACTCCACAAACATCATGTGCAGCAGGAATGACAGGCGCCACTCTTCGTCCACATGCGATGGGAAAACCGATCTTTCTTCAAACCCCTCGAATACGAGCCAGGATGTCAGATTGAAGATCAAGTGCTCAGCTCAGCTGTTGTTTGTTTTGTTTTCATTCTCTTCACGGTTAGCTTGTAACGCAATCTTAGAACTTTCGTTACAGTCTGTAAAATCACGTCATGTGGGTAGCTGTAAGTCGGATTCATAGAAAAGGGGCATTCCCTTCTTTAACCTCACCTTAACATCTTTATCTTCAGTATAAGATGGCTTGTGCTTGCGCCGTGCGTCACGAGAATGAAGACGACGGTCAAAGTATTCCTTCTGCAGATCTCCGCCTTCACTTTGCCGAAAGTCCTTGATTTAAGTGCACAGAGTTCACATTGTAAACTTGAGGGTGGATTTTCCTCAAGACCGTCAACAGATCGCAGACATCAGCATCTTACGCCTCAAACTCCCTTCCACCACCATTCCTACATTTTGCTAAATTAAACTCACCCCATGAGGGATCATTGTATCCAAGGAGGTCGGTTTTTCTGACGCAAACACCTTCGTCTCGCCTTTCTCGTGCCGCAGAGACCTTTTCTGCATTCTTCTGTCAGTTCCTCGATCATTCCACGCATGCCGTCAACGACCGACCAAAGCACATGCGGGCATCAATAAAAACAAAAAAACCGTCTCCCCTCACTTATGGCAAATTTCGACTTCTCCCTCCCCGTCCAACGCCGAACAAGAAAAGAAAAAACTCCCCAATGAGTCAGTGTAAATATATTTTAAGAAGCCGACGTTAGCACACAAAATTTGCTTAACAATGCATCAAGTGGTGTTACGGCATGTCACACACTTAAGAACTGCGTCTTTGGTCTGAGCCCTCAACCCGTTCGCTTACGTAAAGATAAGAGCCGAACCAGAAGAGAACTCACATTTCTAGCATTGAACGCAATGCCGCTTATCTCTCGCGTTTACTTAGACTCCAAAACCTGACAAGGAATTCACCGAACAAATATGTCTCATGCTTTTTTTTCTGTTTTTTTCTTCCTCTCTCTCTCTGCTCTTCCCGCTCTAGGTGGTGAAAATTGTACTCGTGACAATGCAGCTGTGTTTGTTCGCTCACTCGCGCTACAATCACATCAACTACACGTGGGACAATCGAGTGTCGTTCTCGCATCTGTTCCTGCGCGGGTGGGAGTCTTCCCGCGAGACCGAATCGTATCCGCCCTCGAATGGGCCACTGGCTGTGTATGAGAAGCAGGAATTCTTCGCAACCATTGACTACGCGCTCAGAGGTTATGCGAATGTGAGTCGCTCGATTGGACCGTACGACTATCCGACGAAGGACAACGAAATGGCTCCAATGAAGCTCTGCTTTCACAGCTACCGCCAAGGCATCATTTTCGGATTCAACGAGAGCTACATCTTCAATCCGGAGATCGAGATCCACTGCGAGATGCTGACGAAGAACGTCACCGACATCGGCGTTGAGAAGTTCCTCGAGGAGCAAGGTTTCAGTCTCAGCTTCTCGGCGCTGACAGAGGCGAGTCTAACGTTCGGCATCAAGACGATAAACTTCAAAGCGTACGGGCCGCTGTCGTCACCGGACTGCTTCCGATTTGATATCAGAATATTCTTTGACAACCGCGACCACGACGGACAGATGCTGCTGTCTCTGGATGCCGACGCGACAAGGCTGCACTGTAAGGGTGACATGGAGTACATCACCGATGCCGAGTTCGACACGCTTCTTCTGACTATCCTCAACACGCTCGTCATCCTCGTGTGCATGCTGTCGTTCGCGCTGTGCGCAAGAGCCATTTATCGCGCGCAGCTTCTCCGCGTCCAGACGATGACCTTCTTCAGAGTCACCTACAAAAAGGAGCTCAGCTTCGATGGGAAAATGGAGTTTGTCAACATGTGGTAAGTTGTCGCGCGAGAATCTTAGACCAGCACTCAGTCCTTCCCTCCTTTCAGGTACATAACGATCCTCTTCAACGACCTCCTGCTCATCATCGGCTCCGCCCTGAAGGAGCAAATCGAACGAAAATTCCTCGTTATTGACGGCTGGGACGTGTGCTCGGTGTTTCTGGGTGTGGGCAACCTTCTCGTGTGGATCGGAGTCCTTCGCTATGTTGGCTTCTTCAAGACCTACAACGTTGTGATTCTGACCCTTCAGAAGGCCGCTCCAAAAATCGCCCGCTTCCTCTTCTGCGCACTTCTCATCTACGCCGGCTTCACGTTCTGCGGCTGGTTGGTCCTGGGACCATACCACTTGAAATTCCGTTCACTCGCCACAACCTCCGAGTGCCTCTTCTCCATCATCAACGGCGATGACATGTTTGCGACCTTCGCTACACTCTCCAGCAAATCCCGCCTCCTGTGGTACTTCTGCCAGGTGTACCTCTACTGCTTCATATCCCTGTACATCTACGTCGTTCTGTCGCTCTTCATCGCCGTCATCATGGACGCCTACGACACGATTAAGCTCTACTACCGTGACGGCTTCCCGCAGTCGGATCTGCGCGAATTCGTCGGCACCCGTTCCGAGGAGGACCTCACCTCGGGTGTGTTCCTCACCGATTTCGATGACTTCGGCAACGATTCCGTGCTGGACGTCATCAAGAAGGCCTGCTGCTGCTGCTGCCCGCAGAGCGAACAGCCCGCCAACCAATCAGGGTACACCTCCCTGCACACAATCAGGAAGTAGATCACCCTGCAGCCATCCAACGGAACATACCAAAAGATTATTTTTTTTCTTGTTATTTATTTTATGTAAATAGTCGGTCACACCTAAGATAAGCTAACTTATAGAGGAACGGGGACAATATTGTAGGTTAGGAAGTCGCATTGATTGCGGGTTAGCTCGCGCCGATGATCGCTTGTTTGCCGCGCTCACTCTGCACGGCACGTTTTCTTATGAGTCTTCCTCAGAAAGCCGTCGAAAAGGCTTCGATAGCAGGTCACATATTCCACACTCTGGCATTTCAACCAACTCCTTTGTTGAGTGTGCTGCGCGTCTGCCCATCTGTCACAAATTTCGATCACATTTCCAATTACTGATACTCTAGGCTAAGATCTTTGCCGTCCTCGGCTTGTGCTATTGTGTCGAATCACAAACTCGCTGCTGCCCTGCCGATGGGGCTGTGCATCGTTATGGATGCACATCGTTGTGTGATTCCACATGGGCGATGTATAGTTCGCGTTTGATTTTGTTTTTTATTGATTCTTTCTTTTGTTGTTTTTGTTGTATTTCTAAGCGTAAACACCGAGATTAGTATTCGAAAACAAAACATTTGCAATTGATATTAACTTTGTAAAGATGTGTATGTGTGTATGTAAATCAAACAATAAATTGTAAATATAATATGGGTATTTAAAGGTAATTTGTTGTTGCTGCTTTGAAATGAGTTTTTACTGGTTTTTGTTTTGTCAGCTGTCTGTTTTGCAAATTGCTTCACACAACTGCATTCGGTTAGGGTAGATGAGAGCGTCAGGTCGATGACTTTGAATCACATTTAGGTCAGACTTGGAAGGAAGCACCTCAGAAGCAAGAAGGATGTCGTAAGAGAGGCTGTTTGTCGAGGGCTTACCGCTAAACAGATGCTGATCCAACCAGGATCAAGCCAAGATATCTAACTGCATTTTTCACAGCTAACGGCGGACCCTATGGTCTACTATTCTGAACTTGCGACAGGTTTCTCTCGTCTCCCAAGAGGCCTTGGATAGCGGGTTTCTAAACGGAATAGTTTTGCACTTCCCAATTAAATACGGCCAAAACATCTGGCGACCCCTGCCAGAAATCAGTTGCTTATCCTTCCATTTCGAACCTATCTCTTTGCTTGTCCCCATGACAAGGATCGGTGACGACTCCTCCATTCTGAACTCGACAAGTTAGTGAATTGAATGAGGCCCAAAAACCTGTCTATCGCCGAGTTTAAGGCAACAAGACGCAAACAAATTGGTTGGCATAACAGTCTTAAAGAAATCACTGCTCCTTCTACAACCATTCGTCCTGTGTGTATTGTTGTTGTTTTACGAGTTAAGCGAACTTATACTTTACTGATCCCGAACAGCGAAAGAAAAGATTTTGATTGCATTGGGAAATTGACAATTGCACCTGCCTCATTCTGTGGACCTTGCACTCATGGACTATCGTCTTTTCCGATTCCTGTCGATCATAATTAGGGAAGGCCGAGTAGACAATTACTGGAGACGAACTCCTTACTGAACATTATAATAATTGAGTGGCACTACAGCCCTCAAGGAACCAGGGCCTAGCTTCTACAAAAAATTACTTGTGTTTTGCGTGCTACTGTTCTCTCAAGAGTAGAAGGGACATACAGTTTTTTGCCGATTCTGAACGGCGAGATTTTGAGAAGCTTTTACATAGACAATTGATACTCTTTGAACACTCAACTCGAAAGAGGTGGTGCCGTGAAAAATTCAATGTGTCCCGTCCGGGAGTCGAAATCAGACTTTCTGCGTGGCGGTCGACGTACTTATCACTACGCCACGGCGACCAATCACTGAACATTAGCAACGCCAATTATATCTACCCAGAAAGATCTAGGCCCGGTCGTGGAATGGAACATCTCCAGATCAGCCGGTCCTTCGGACAAATGCAATGTCTTCCTGGCACATACGAGTATAACAGCTATTAGTGAAGCTGGTGAATGAGTGCGACTGACTCCTGGGCATGGACATCCGAAGAAACTGTGAAACAGACGAGCTACTCAGAAACGAAACAATAATCGTTGGACCTAAGGTTGGCCACAAATAGAAACTCTCCGTCTTTGCCACAGAGGTTAGCGCCCGTGAGAAAGGAAATAATCTTAACACGTCCCTACCTGCGAAGTAAGTATGGCCAAACATGGACCAACAAAGAGCCACGGTCGTCCTAAGTTCAGTCATGGAAAACCCCAGTAATATAGGTGGAGTTCTCAAAGGACCCACCATAAGACAAGGATTACTATACAAGCACATCTGTAGCAGATATATGGATTGGGAAGAAGACAAGAACTCCCTTAAATTTACTCCACAACTGCCTTGCTTTGGATTCCAATATGAAGGAAACTCTGAGACCTAACATATATTTAAAAAAAAGGATTTCAAGTCAATCTGGAACTTCGTTCTAAAAAAACAAAATACTTCAGTACAGTGACAACACAATGCACCCGTGGATCTACATAAGTGAATGACCCAAGCTAAGCTAACCTAACCTCGAGAAGGAACGCAAAAGCAACCATGCCAGCCGATATTATGTGTGTGTTCCAAAATAAAGCCTCATCTTGTTTGATGTGGTTCCAAGATCCTAATCCCAAAGAAACCTCTTTTCATTCGACGATCATAATCATCTTCTTTACCTGCATTTTCCGCTAGGGCGGTCGCGGTAGTAGTGCCCGCACGAGAGATCTTCAGGCCGCTCTATCCACTGCCATTGACTATAATTTATCAGGAGCTATTCCTAAGCGCAACCAACCCACTACCTCGCCTCGGTCTGCTAACCGGTCGCCTACCTTTTGGACATCCTTTTAGGGACATCCGCACCACGTGGACAAACCAACGAAATAAAGCCCCTTCCATCCGAAGGAGTAGCTGCTCAACATTAAGTTCCCCCCGCACCGTCACATTTCTCAGTCTATCCCGGAGAGTAACTCTTGCAACGGCACTTAGAAATCTGATCTCGACAGTCTGTATTCACGATTTTATCTTTTCGATCATTATCCAAATTGTATGACCATAGGTGGGAGTCGGAACAAAAACTGAGTTCAAAAACTTGGCTTTGACCCCAGCTCGACTTTCCTTATTATTGATCTTTAAAGGTGCTTCAAAATTGATCCAGTCTGGCCACTTCTACAAGAAAGCTAAGTGTTGCTCCTCCCATCACTCGTGAAAGACTCCGAGAAATTCTCCACCTGTTTCAGTGGGACTCCATTAACATTTAGAGTGCATTGGACAGGTGTTTTGGAATTGATCATTACGTCGGACTTGTGCACGTTCACCTTAATTCCAGCATCAGTACATACCGCCACAAACCTATCGAGCGCCCGCTGGAGTTTCGTCTGGGAGGATGTGAGGACAGCTAATCACTTGATGATCACTTACCTCAGATCTCCCAATGTGCAACATTCCTTGCCTCAGCTGCGCTGCAACATCCAGTCCATGTATACAATGAAGAGGAGAGGTGACAAGACGCACGCTTTGCGAGGCCCAACACCAACGGTAAAAGATTTGATTTACTACGGTTATCCCGAGATTGAATGGCACAGTGGACAATCCCATACTCCTGTAGATCACTTCTGAGCTTACCTAGAGGAACTCAGTCGTATGCCTCTTCCAAATCTACAAAACAATTGTAAGTCGGTCTAGCATACTCCAAGGATCATTTTCAGAGTGGAAAGCTGGTCGGATGTTCTTCTGCCGGGATAAAAACCGCACTGTTCATCCCCCTTCCTGGATTCAACCATAGCTCAAGAATGTGCCTCTAAGACCTTATCATAGACCTTGACGGGGGGACTCAAAAGTGATATGAATGCCCCTGTAATTGAGGGAGTTTCTCTTGTCCTCCTTTTTAAAAAGAGGAACAATCACTCCACTCTGCCAATCGCCAGGTGTCTCGCCAGACTCCCAGATCACCTTTATGACACTAGAGAGCCAAATTTTACCATACCAATCCAAATCGACTGTAACCATCCCTTCACTGGCAATTTTGAAGATATCGGACTAAAGGCAATGGAACCAATCATTAAAGTACAGTATCGTCTATCGACTTAGTAGATAGACTCTTTAGACCATTGAAGAAACATCTCATCTTTGTCCCTCTTTTACCCCTAGTTCAACAAAGGAAGTTCAAATGAATAGGTCAACTGCATTTCTTCACTGGTCGCCGTGGCGTAATGGTAAGTGCGTCGACCGTCGCGCAGAAAGTCTACGTTCGATTCCCGAGCGGGATTTTTCATGGCACCACCTCTTTCGAGCTGCTGACAGCACTCAAAGAGTATCAATTGTCTATGAAAAGCTTCTCAAATCTTGCCAACCGGAGTCGGAAAAAAACTGTTGGTCCGTTCTACTCGTGAGAGAACAGTAGCACGGAAAACACGATTAATTTTTTTTTAGAAGCTAGGCCCTGGTCCCTTGTGGGCTGTAGCTACTCAATTATTCTTATTATTCCTCCGCTTCAAGAATTCACGCACCATTCACGCTTCGTTCGGTCTATTCATCAGTTCACCCTTAAGTCCATTCTAGGATGTACGGTTAAGTTTAGAGATTCCTTCTTTGGCCCCACCACGTGAATATGATGCGGCTAAAGACTGCTTCTTTTCAAATTACAATATACAGGAATTTGAGAACAATTTTCGTCTGTACCTCCGCTCCCTCTCTTCTTCTATACCTTCGCCCAGTGATATAGAGTAGATCAAGCAGTCACTCTATCTTCGATAACGTGTGCCATTATCTGAGCCCCACAGATATTAATTTTGTTTGTTGACATATCCACCGAGTGTGGAAAGTACTGTCATGACCGCTGATCGAAAAAATCAGTCTTGTTCCAACACCTAAGAAGCGCACCATCGGCGTTGTGAATGGTCAACAGGCTTCAATTGCTATGTACATACGTAATTTGAACCTTATAAGGATTTGGATGCATATCAAAATGCAAAATAATTCATAGTGCAGTGAACGACACGTTCAATTACTGCAAACGTTGCTAAATCGATAAATTTGGACCTTTCGAACCACTTTCGATTGATCATGCAAAATGGCGACGCACAGACAGTAACTGTTCCATTCTCTTTCACAATTTCACCGACTTAATCTTTACTCGGTCGATTATGAAGACCATAATCATCGCATAATACACAAGAAGTGGCTACGTTTGAATTACCACTTTTTGTATTCAGTTTCAATAATTTAAGCGTGTTCCTCGACTACTAAGCGATCCATTATTGTGAAAGACAAATGTTCAACATTTCAAATGACAGCTGCGCTACGCACGTGTCAAATGCCAAGTCTACCAACTTGAAACCACTAAATAAATTACCCGTTTTTTTGCATTCCCCAGAAAACAGAAAAATAACTTCACAAACAACTCTAACTTCCCTTTAGAAATAAAAATTCCTCTAGTGAAATAAAAAAACACGGTATTAATTCTAGAAGTGTGCTGGGTATGAATTCGGTCGGGAAGTCTACAACATTTCGTCACAACCCTAGTTTGAAACAAACGTTTCACGTCTAACAATTCACACGACGCCCATACTTGGTCTTCAGCTCATAATTTATGTGGAATGCAACCACTTCAGTGTCACGCTCATACAGTCGGCGTGTACCTGTTGATTCGCTTTAATAGTCCTTATCAATCATCATGTGGTCGCCGTGGCGTAGTGGGTAAGTGCGTCGACCGCCGCGCAAAATGTCTAGGTTCGATTCCCGGGTCACCTCGCATTTTTTCACGGCACCACCTCGTTCGAATTGCTAACAACGATCAAAGAGTACTAAATGTCTATGAAAAGCTTCTCAATTCTTGCCAACCGGAGTCGGAAAAAAACGGTTGGTCCAGCAGCACGCAAAACACAATTAGTTTTTTTTAGAAGCTAGGCCCTGGTTCCCTGAGGGCTGTAGTGCCACTCAATTATTATTATTATTCCTCCGCTTCAAGAATTCACGCTTCGTTCGGCCTGTTCATCAGTTCACCCTTAAGTCCACTCTCGGACGTACGGTTTTTTGATTTGTTCTTTGGTCACACCACACGAATATGAAATGATCTTCCTAACTCTGCCTCCTCTCCAATTACAATATACAGGAATTTGAGAACAATGTCCATCGGTACCTCCGCTCCCTCTCTTCTTCTATACCTTCGCACCGTGATGTAGAGTAGACCAAGCAGTCACACTATCTAGATGCAAGAACCACCTCTTCGATAACTTGTGCCATGATCTGAGGCCCACAGGCAACAATTTTGTTTGTTTATGTATCCACCGAGTGAGGACAGCACTGTCATCACTGTTGTTCGAAAAATCAGTCTTGTTCTAAAACCCAAAAAGCGGCGTTGTGCATGGTCAATGGGCTTCAATTGCTACGTAATTTGAACCTTAAAGGGATTTGAATGCATATCAAAATGTAAAATACTTCATAGTGAGGTGAACGACACGCTCAATTACTGCAAACGTTGCTAAATCGATAAATTTGGAACTTTCGAACCACTTTCGATTGATCATGCAAAATGGCGACGCACAGACAGTAACTGTTCCATTCTCTTTCACAATTTCACCGACTTAATCTTTACTCGGTCGATTATGAAGACCATAATCATCGCATAATACGCGAAAAGTGGCTACGTTTGAATTACCACTTTTTGTATTCAGTTTCAATAATTTAAGCGTGTTCCTCGACTACTAAGCGATCCATTATTGTGAAAGACAAATGTTCAACATTTCAAATGACAGCTGCGCTACGCACGTGTCAAATGCCAAGTCTACCAACTTGAAACCACTAAATAAATTACCCGTTTTTTTGCATTCCCCAGAAAACAGAAAAATAACTTCACAAACAACTCTAACTTCCCTTTAGAAATAAAAATTCCTCTAGTGAAATAAAAAAACACGGTATTAATTCTAGAAGTGTGCTGGGTATGAATTCGGTCGGGAAGTCTACAACATTTCGTCACAACCCTAGTTTGAAACAAACGTTTCACGTCTTACAATTCACACGACGCCCATACTTGGTCTTCAGCTCATAATTTATGTGGAATGCAACCACTTCAGTGTCACGCTCATACAGTCGGCGTGTACCTATTGATTCGCTTTAATAGTCCTTATCAATCATCGACTTGGTTCACTTCCAACTTGTGTACACTGCCCGCGATAGGTGGTGTGCCTGTGAAGGGAAATCATTTTAAGAGAAACATCGAACAACCGATGAGAAGCTCCCGTCGCCAGCCGAATTTCCCTTTTTGTGAATAGTTTTAATTTTCTTTAAAATCTCTGTCAGACACACAATCTATTGGTGTCTATTCTGGCCGTTATTATTTACGTACAATGAAAAAATTAACTATGGGGGAAATTAAAACCGTTAAGAACTTAACACATTAAAGATGATTCGAGTACAAGAAATTAAGTTGCTCTCACCTTTTTATTATAACCGAAGCAAGGACTGTGGTTGGCTGACCTCATTTTGGAAGGATTACGGTCAATTCATAAAGCACAAAGAACAGTCACTGTCAATACGAGTACATCGGCTTTTCAACAATCAATCGCGGATTCTCATTTTCCCAAATGCGGCAATGCTGCTTGTTAACGAATCCACTGAGATGATAGTGTGCCTCGTCAAAATCACAGAGTTTACGAAATGAATTTGGATTCCAACGCCATTTTTCGTAAAAGGCTTCAAAAAGCTTAACGCGCTGCTCAATTGTGTACCTCTCCATGGTTGAATTTGTCAAACACTGAAACAAAGAAATGTCAACATGCAATGTTTGTGACAAAACGCACTTTTTCAAAGATGCCAAACTCTTCTTGGGAAATCTTCAGGATCTGGTTAACATTGATAACGTTTAAATAAATAAATAGGGTGTGCGATCTA
This sequence comes from Eristalinus sepulchralis, assembly GCA_944738645.1. Lineage (NCBI taxonomy): Eukaryota > Metazoa > Arthropoda > Insecta > Diptera > Syrphidae > Eristalinus > Eristalinus sepulchralis. The sequence continues at coordinate 12,253,636 of OX122885.1, read as the reverse complement.
GTTCTTCCTACTTAAGACACCGATTGTTTAAACACTAACAGCTGTTTCTTGCTCGAAACAGCGACAGAAAAGGATCCACATCAACGATCCGATGACGCAGTCGTTAAGTGTGCCTACAAAAATGTGTTTCGAACGTGTGATGATCATACCCGCATACTGAAACCTTTATGGCCAATACTTTTTTTAAATTTTGGTCCCAATTTGCATACGAGTACATAAGTGAATGATTTTCTACCCGTTAAGCAACATCCAGCCTTGTGGCTAATACCGTGGCGAATATATTCGTCGTTGCAGCTTAGCTTGGCGTATTCGTCAACTTGATGTATGTATTTTACGTGAGGATCACCTTCTAAAGCGTACAAAATTCAACTTGTGTAAGAATTGAATCATATTTTCAACGAATAGGCCATAGAAAAACAGTGGAAAAATACAGTGTTTTATCGTGAAATTGTGTTCAGTAATGAAGACCATTTCTGGCCCAAAAGATGCGTTAATTAAAAAATTACCGTTTTCGATCTGATGAGCTAACATAACATACAATAAAAACAACGGTATGGTGTGGGTTATGGACTGATAAAATCATTGCTCCAAACTTCTGTAAAAGTGAGGGAGAACAGCAGAATGTTACTGTCAACACCATGAACTGCTCTCTTAACCGATCATAAAAAACGTATGTTTGCTTTTATACTGATGTATTTAATTTTTCATTACTTATCAAACCTCACGATGAATCATCCTTTATTATTACACTAGTTTAGAGAGATATTTAAGGTCCAGGCGACCTCCCAGTTGATTGAGGTCCGCCTCCACTTGCGTGCGCCATCTCAACCTAAGCCGCCCACTGTTGCTTTGTCCCACTGGCTTGGATTTGAAGACTTTTCCGGCCGGTGCAGTGGTGTCCATACACTCTTCATAGCCGAGCCATATCAAGCGTTGTATCAAAAGACGTTTGATTAGGCTCAAGCCGCTGTTTAGTGTATAAAGTTCGTCGTGGAATCTTCTCCTTCAGATGCCATCAACGTAAACAGGACAAAAAATCGCACACAGAACTTTTCTCCAGGAAAGACTAAGGGCTTCCTCATCCGCTTTCAGTTACGTCTAACTTCCGCTCCGTAAAGGAAGCCTGTGCTGATCAATCTGTTATACAAAGTTCTTGCCTACCACGAAGTTTCGTCGTCCTGTGTGTCCTTTCTTGATGGCAGCATATAGTTCGTCTTTCCCTCATTCATCGTCAAGCCCGCTTCGCTTCATTGCCAGTAAAGGTATCAAGAATAACTCCTTGTGTTCGTCCAATCAATGTCGTCGATGTAAGCTGGCAGTTGAATGGACTTTTGGAAAATCGTGCCTCTGGTGTTGACTTGTGAGTCGCGCACAATCTTCTCAAGAATGATGTTTAGTTCTAACATTGTTCAAAAATTACAGCCAATGAGCTCTGTCCTCGGGCTCTTCTTATAAAATATAAGGTCAAATATCTTCCTTCCGCTTTTTTGCTTTTCATTCAATGCTTCATAAAAAGTGTTACAGTGATTGGATTTAGTTCAAATATACGCCGTTTTGTTCGATAATCTGTTTCGATCTAGACGGCAACTTCATACTACGCCCCTCGTAGAAGCCCCTCTTCTTATTTGCGAAGAACTCGGACAGCCACTTTTCACAAGCCTCTTTTGAACTCAACTTCACACCACCAAGGGCATTCACCGTGGACAGGAACAGGTGGTAATCACTTGGCACTATGTCCGGGCTATATGGTGCATGCGATTAAACCTTCCATCCGACCTGCCGTAGCTTCTGACGAGTCATCGACGAAGTGTGTGGTCTGGCGTTGTCCTGGTGTAACACTACAGATGTTCGCAGTAGAGGGTAGAATTAAGCGTCTGGCCATATGGGAGCAGCTCATAGTGGATGATTCCCTTCCTATCCCACCAAACCCACAGCAAAACCATCCTGGTCATCAATTCCGGCTTGGCCACTGTTTGGGACGACACCATTCGCTTCAAAAGTGGGTCGAGTTCGTTCCGTTTCAGCAGCAACCCAAACATCAAGTTTTTTTGTATCCAGCCTTTTGGTGACTAACTCCCATCTCCTGGGCGATGTCACGAGATGCCACATGCCAGTCTAACTCGATGATTTTCATGATTTTTTTTATTTTTTGTTTCTCAATCGGAAAATTTTACAGATTCAAATTTCTACTTTTGCTTTCTTGCGTTTTCTACTATCGACTGACTTGTGGTCTACTCTCCTCTTCTCGTCGGTATCTCTGTTGTACTTGTCCACCGTTAACATCATTGAGTTGCTGATGGCGTGGTTCTGCAAGCTTTGCAGACATGTTGCCTCACATGATCTGTATGCTTGAGAGACCCGTTGTTTTGCTTTCTTGATTCCTCACGTAATCTAGAGAGAATGTGTCTCCTCACGTGATCGGCTTTGTTTGCAGCGAGAGATGTTCTTTGTCTCTCCCACGCATGATGTATGGCTTGTTAGGTGTTGTTGCCAGCCTGCGTGTGTAACTCCGGCAGGCTTATCCATGGTGTCGTTTTCTCCGGCTCTAAATGGTCGAAACCATTCCTTCGCGGATCAAAGTGATAGAGTACCATCCCCCAAAACACCATTAATCTCACGGAACGTTTCTCTAGTGGATTTGCCTTTAACGAAGGAAAATTTTTAAATAGCGCGAATTTCGGCGTTATTGAACTCCATGTTTAGACGTCTATAACTGTTGAACGCAATATCATGCATGGAGTCGTTTTGTAGGTTATGTCAAGACCTTTCAATTGATGTATAGTATTGCCAGATACGAGCTCTGTAGCGCTTTGTACATAGCCGGATAATTAAAAAGGAAAAAGGGCGGAGATTTGACAACCTTATATGTATATACTTGACATGCTTGCTCAGCTCTAAATGACTTAAAAATGCGAATAGCAAAATTATGACTTTATCATAAGTAGCGGTATCCTTAAAGCCAGACGTATTCTTTGGAGTGATCTAACCGAAAATTCAAATGGTACAGCTTTAGCTCATTGGGTTCAAACATAATTTTTAAATTTGGTACAATACCAGCAGATGGCTTTTATTTAATTTCATTACATCTGAACGCAAACAAAAATTAGTCTAATTTCAATCTGTACTACCAATCTGAATTTGCGCTTCAACAAAGTTTTTCACAGAACTGCAGAATAAAAAATTTCTCTCTGAATTGTGAGTGGCATTATTAGCTTCTTGCCGAGTCCTAAAACAACCCTTATTAAGTTTGGCGTTTAATACGGTTGTCAGTATAAGCGTTGTTTTGTTCAGTCTGTTCAAACTGCCTCCAGTGGACCCCAACTGGACTCTTAACCGAGCTTTAGGTGTTAAAGAACATTTCGCTGCTACATTGAGTAAGTCCCGTTTCTGATGTCCCAGATTCGATTCTAAGACTGAACCTTCACCTCGCATATTTCCAAGGGACCAACTCTGTCAAGTTCGTGACAACACTCAAAGAGCACTTCTTTGCTATGAAAAGCTTCTCGAACTTCGCCGTTCGAAATCGGCATTAAACTGTAGTCCCCTTCCACACATTAGAAAATAATTTCACGCACGGTGTACCCATAGTTCCTGAGTTAGTTAGGTTACAGTATCTTGTGGATTGCAACACCTTTCAATTTTTCAGGTATTTATTTTTGGCCTGTCGAACTTCATCAAAACGTTTCCCTTCAGTTAGTCAATGCCTTTGCCTTCCGCAACTTTAATTTTTATCTGGGCCAGGCTACGCATAATTAAATGGAAACAATCTTGAAAATGGTTTAAAAACTTCTCTCAATCTTAAATTAATTTCCAAGTGATACCAATCGCTCACGTTCGCACTCCAGAGCTACGGTCACCTTTTTCACTCCTCTTCTGTACACCAGGGACAAAAGAGAAAACTATTCCATTCTCTTCACCTGCCTCTCTTACAAAAGAGACACCGAAACCACCAACATGTTCGAGTCCCCCGCAGCAGCACTTGTTTCGATTAACACAAAGAGGAGTGCGACTGCCACCACCACTGTCGTTGCCACCACCACACCGACGACGACCAGCATCGGCACTCAACACGATGAGTAGCTGACTCCGCACCACGGGACGGCGCGCTCTACAGTCTACAGACTACACGAAACACTTTCCGTTGTCGTCTTCAGTTGTATTTTGTGTCTCGTTCGCGCTAGTTCGAAACGACGCATCCGTGCGATTTCAGATTGAAGTGTGTTTTTTTTTCTCCGTGCTTCTCCTCTCCACTTTCGATAGCACAGTGAAGCGAGTGCGTTTCCCATCTGGTGGTCGCCGTTCTCGACATTGCTCCAGCAGACCAGGCGAGCTGGTCTCATTCCGGAACACAGAAAACCGTCCAGGAAATAGCCGCGAAGTGGCCCGCTCGCGTTTTGTCCCCTGTGTGCGCTCAGCGCTCGGCGTGTGTGAAAGTTACCCGTGAACCGATCGCCGCGGTGCAGCAGTCTCAGTGGTTTACACTCTCCGCGGTGGAGGCATTGTTCCTAGGACGTGATCGTGATGCAAGCGATCTGAGATTGCCACACTTCTGTTCCCGGATAGCGCGGCAGCCCAGCGAGGCCTGCCAGTGGATCCTCCGATCGGAGTCCTCACGTCCTTCCCTTGTGCCCGTGGACAGTGGTCTTGTTTTGTGAGTTTTCTTTGAAATTTTCATCCGAAAATGTTCGACGATTTTATCTGCATATCCCCGTGCGTGTGTGTGTGTGTGTGAGTGGTGCGAGTGTGTGAGTGGGAGTGTACACTCCGGAGTGCATGTGTGCGTCCGTCGTCCGATCGTGTGGGATGGAGCACTTTGCTCGATCATGGCTCGGCGCTGATAAACGACGCGCCTGTGTGCGTTGTGAAGAAAGAGAATCAACAAGTCGTCTGCGGGAATACATGCTCAGCGCACGTGTCACTGTGTGCCGCTGCTGCTGATGAATGGAGGCACGAGTGAGGGAGTGCAAGATCGCTGGTGTGCGCGAAGAAAATCTGTACACTGCCGCTGCGATGCGGGTGTGGGGGTGTGTGTGTCTGTGTCTGTGAGTGAGTGTGAGAGTTGGGTGGGGTGGTGGGGCTGCTAAACTATTGGGCCTCCCGCGCCGAAGAAAGTCGTTTATCTGGACTACGAAGAAATAGATTGAGAGTGAGCAAGCGAGCGAGCGAGAGAAGATCAGCTCAACGGCTGCGAGAGTGTGGGTGAGGGCGGTGTGGGGTGAACACAGAAAGAGATTTCAAAGTGGATCTTTGGTTTTGCTTTCGATTCTGCATTTTACTGGAAACATCGGTCGGGTTTGTTTTTGTTTGTGTGAATGCCGAGGCGAGGGTATTTATATCCGCGCCACCCCATCTGCGGCCGCTCGAGGCGGTGTTTTGATGTAATTAGAGTTATATGGGTGTCGTTAGGCAATTGAAATGTTTTAGAAACAGTTAATCTCAAGACCGACATCGCACTGAGCACCGCATGTCATTGGGGATTCCGAGAAGTTGACATGTGGTGCGAAAACATTGATCTTGCTCCAGCCCCCTCTGCAACTGAGTCGACATCTGGGCGGGTATTTTGTCATGAACGTTTCTTTTGACCCGAGCATCACAACGGGATGAATGGGGAATGATTTTTTTTTTTGTTAGCTGTGGGAGAAGAAGGCGTTGAGTGTGCCAATTTGATCTGTTTTTTTGACCAGTAGAGACTTTTGCAAATGACAAAATGATTTCGAAGATCACAATGCATGTATTTTCTTTAATGTAGGAACTAAAGGGTGATTTTAGGAAAGTTTTTCAAAAAAAAAAAAAAAAACATAAAATTCAGAAAAATGCATGAAATCTTTATTTAAATCGATAGTACGGCCCATATAATTTAATGTTTGAAGATTATTTCATGCAAATGTTGACCTTGACTGCGCCTCAAATGGCCCATCCGCTTAGTCCAATTTTGGCATACTCTTTTTAATATTTCGGCCGGTATCTCACGAATAAGTGCTTCAATGTTGTCTCCTTATGCGTCAATTGAAGCGGGTTTGTTTGTATAGACATGAGCTTTAACTTAGCCCCACAAAAATTGTCTAAAGGCTTTAAATCTCACGATCTAGGCAGCCAATTGACCGGTACCGAACGTGAAATAAAATGTTCACCGAACTCGCCTCTCAATAAGTCCATTGTTGCGCGTGCTGTGTGGCATGTGGCACCGTCTTGTTGAAACCACATGTCATGCCACATGGGCAAACAAAAGTTGGATATCATCTCACGGTAGCGCTTACCGTTCACAGTTATGTTACGATTTGCATCATCTTTGAAGATGTACGGTCCAATGATGCCGTGACACTTTCTAGATGCATTGGTAGCTCTTGCAATGCTTCTGGCTGATATTAACTCCAAAATCGACAATTCTGCTTATTTACGTACCCATTGAGCCAAAAATGAGCTTCGTCGCTGAACACAATTTTTCGGTAAAAAAGTGGATCTTCGACCAACTTTCCAAGAGCCCATTCACCAAAGATTTTACGTTGCGGGAGGTCGTTCGGCTTTAATTCTTGCACCAGCTGTATTTTGAAGGGCATCACACCTAAATCCTTCCGCAAAATTGTCCACATTGTTGAGTAACAGAGGCCCAATTGCTGCAAACGGCGACGAATCGACAGTTGATGGTCATCATTAACACTGGCGATATTTTCTTCAGTTCGCAATCTACGTAAGCGTTTTGGTGGTTTAATGTCCAACAATGTAAATTTGGTGCGAAATTTAGTCACAATAGCCCGAATATCCGCTTCAGTGTGTCGATTAAACTGACCATAAAATGAAAGAAGTGCTCAGAGCACGCATTTTGATAATAAAATTCAATAATTTGCAAGCGTTGTTCGTTTGCTAGGCGATTCATGGTTAAATTATAGAACAAACTGAAGAAAGACACGAAACGTGCGTCAGCTGTTTAAACCAGTGTTACCAAAAAGATAATAGCTAAAAAATCACCCTTTTAGCTGATGGAGATTTGAAATTAATTCTTATTAATTCTCTTATGCCAAAGTATTTACGTCTAATCACAAGCGACTGCAGACAAATATCTGACATCTGACGTCTGGTTTCATAAGGCGACATTACGTAACTGGTGCTTTTGAATTTTTTTTAACCACACGCAGAAGTTCTAGGTTCGATTCCCGGACGAGACACCTCATATTTTTTTCACGGCACCACCTCTTTCGAGTTGCTGACAACACTCAAGGAGTATTAATTGTCTATGAAAAGCTTCTCAAATCTCGACGTTCGGAGTCGGCAAAATACTGTAGGTCCCTTCTACTCGTGAGAGAACAGTAGCACGCACAACACGAGAAGATGTTGTAGAAGCTAGGCCCTGGTCCGTAATGGGTTGTAGTACTACTCAATTATTATTAATGTTCTTACCGAACAAAGTGCATAAATAACCAATCTTCATCCACAGACAATTTTCCAGATCTTCCAGTTGTCAAAACCAAGCTAACTATGGTCCGCCATCACTTGGTTTCTATGCCGGAGGTTCGGACTTCCATAAGAAGACCCTCTTAGCTGGAGCGTTGTCGTTAGTTGCTCGATGTGTCCGAGCGATCTATAGTGCAGGTCCTCCTACGCCGAAAAATGTAGCAGTCTTCCAAAAATATTAAACCTGTCTAGTATTGGTGCCTTCGTCTGTCCATCGTGTCTCTTAAATTCACCGCTTCTTCTTTACCCATAAGGTGATTTTTATGAAATTAAGGATGAAGACGCATTGATGTAAGTATGCGTAAACAAGGGGTCTATGCATTTCAGATCGAGATTAGAGTGACGCAAAATTCTAAATTCAATAAATGATACGTAAATTGGCAGACATCTTGGTATAGTACGTAGAGTTTGCGGTTGTGTCTTCTCCTCTATTCGCCTTCCTTGCAGAATCCTTCCGTCGTAGCAGAATTTTTCTTTCGAAAGTACCAAGAATCTACTCTTCCGTTTTGCTCATCGTCCAGCACTCGGTTCCATATAAGAGTACGGGTAGGATAAGCGTCTTGTAGAGCATTATCTTAGTCCTTCGCGTCAGGAGTTTCGATCCTAGCTGTTTTGACAAACCGAAATACCACCAGTTGCCAAAGGTGATTCTGAGCCGAATCTACATAAGGTGTCATCCAACCCAGCACTTTTCAGGTTTAAAATTCTAAGGAATATAAGTGCTGGCTAGCCAATACTGACCCTGGTTGCTAACTCGGCTCCCCAGTAATTAAGAACAAGGACCGTAGTACCAAAATCAAGCGTAGAATCACTCTGGCCAACTGATGTTTCTTTGGACTCAAGAGGCAATTGAGTAATAGAGCCTCTCTCGAAAGACTAATCTGGCTTTGTACAACAGCTTGGTCATCCCAGTTCTCCATTAAGACGCGAAAAATTGAACGTTACTAAAAGCGAATGAGGAAGCCCTTCTCTTTTTGGGCGTGCGATTTTTGATCCTATGTGCGTTGATGGCATCTGGAGGAGAAGATTCAACGACTAATCCTACGGGTTGTATGACGGAGTGCACCTTGTTACGGACTTATAGCTCAAGATGGTTGGGTCATGCGAATAGATAACACTGCTTCGGAATGAAGATTCTTTGAAGCCGAGCCATAGGGACAACTCAGCACAGGACGACCTAGTTTCAGATGGCGCTCACAGTTGAAAAAGGATCTCAACCAACTTGGAGTATGCAACAGGAGATAGCTGGCGATAGATCTTGGTAGCTGGAGATCCATGTTGATTGAGGTCCAGGTCTACTAATGAAAATAGAAGAAGAGTAGAGAATGGCTCTATTACTGCTTGGACAATCACAGTTCATCTTCATTTGGTCCCTTATCCGAGCCTGAACACTCTTCAAGCATATAAGCACTTTTCCCCTAAACTCACAATCGCATGGCCGCGCTAGTAAAGTTCCCACTCACCTCTGTCATCAATCGCAAGACTCACCTTCCCATCTCTGAAATTCCATTTTCGTGTCCATGGGATTCAGCTCCTTAAGTCACCACGATCGGCCGTTTAAACAAATTGCATGTCAATCGGTTAAGTAATTGACACGTATACATGCGCACGCGATAATTAATGCATTGTCTCGTCCCGCCGCGTCACCGTCTGCGTCTTTCGCCGCTGATCCCATCAGTCATTCGCATCAATCAAACGGCGGCGGGCCGATTGCCGGTGAGATGATGAGAGACCGCTACATTGAGGTTGCGAGCAACTGAAAAGTGAATTCCGAACGCAATTAGATAACTACATGTGGCGCATGGAGGAGCCGCAGCAATTTATGCAATTGTGTCAGAACTCAATTCAAGTTCCCTTCTGGGCTCTGGCTCGTCTCTCTCACTCGCGCACTGCTTCTCTGTGGTCGTCTCGTTCGTTGTGATTCTTTTTCCGTGACTTTTTGGATTATAATGTCAATGGAATGACTCCCTCTTTCTCACTCTATCGCACTCGATCGCATTGCCCTCCGCCGCAGGGCTTCGTCATGGGTCCGCTTCTGCACTCGAGCTACGACTACGAGCGTAACAGCGCGCGAATCTTCGGTTCCACGTCTCCTAAGGTTATCGCACTTTAGGCGCTGAGACTCAATTCCTACTCAGCAGAAGTCGGCAATTCTGTAGGTGAAGTTGTTGATTTCCCGGTTCCCCTCCACCCCATCTCTCACACCGCCACGTCCCTGCGTGAAGTTGTTTTGATTTCTTGACTCGCTTCACTCTTTCACTCTTCCCTGCTGCGCTGTAACATCGTTATCAGTTATTTTAGTTAACTCTGTGTATGCATGCAACTTGGGTTCTTTGGATTATTTCGCTTCTTTGTCGTATCTCCTCGTTCTTGGTTTTCTTCTTGGTCTTTCTCTCTCTCTCTCTCAATTCCAAACACACACACGCACGCACACACGGCCACGAAAAGTGACAAAAACACAACACATGCGATGGACTGTGACCAGTGATGCCAGACTAATGAGGCGTCAGTTGCGGTCAGTTTGACAATTCGGGTTGTTAATGAGCATGAAATTGATTTTTCACTCGATTACTTACCGACAGAATGTCAAATTGCTGAACAAACTGCAGGAGGGGCGCGTGGGCATTGCGCTGAGCGAACAGGAAAGTACATTTGACTTTCAGATCTGTACGGTGTGCGTCTGACATGTTTTTTCTCTCAATTAAGAAACGAAATAGACACGTTTTATAATTGAAATTTGTAGTGGCAGCATTCTTGCGGAAATGACAGGTATTTGAAGAACAAAACTTTGGCGGAGAGTAGATTTAATTACTGATGATGTGACGAGGAGGTGTGTTTCAGACATCAGCTTGAGAGTGAAAATACTTTGACGCAAAATACGTCAAAAACGCCTCTGGTCAGTCAACGAGCCCAGATAAATAATCAGTTGAACATGTTTTTCAAATTAATTTTCTGGCGCATTGTTTTCGTAAAAAATTAAGAAAACACTTCTGGCTTATACTCCTTATTTTACGATTGTCAGTGACACTGATACACTCCGGAAGTTTGAGTTCAGTGTCCCTCGCAAAAGTCGTTCTTTCAAAAGGTATGTTGGACATACAAATTAAACATTTATTGGAAATAAATTGGGTTCAATTCTTGCGTTCATGTTCAATGTTTATTTTTTGAAAACCCGTAAAAATACACCACTTAGACTGTTGTCCTTCGGAAGCGACCACTTTTCCCCATGTCTCTGGTTATTCTCGAATGCCATCTCTAAAAACGGAGTCCACTTCCACATCGATTCAATCAATTAGCAATTCTTCAGTTTCTTCAAAAAATCCGAGCCAGTGACCTCTCAAGCCACTTTCCATCCGTCGGAAAAGTCAGTAGTTGGAAGAAGCAAGGTCTGGAGAATACTGCGAGCGGACTAAGACCTTACATTCCAGCGCTTCCTGTAAGTTTTTGATCGCTACAGCCACGTGGAACCAGGCGTTATTACGTTGCAAAATCACCTTGTCATACCTTTCGGTTCTTTCTGGCCGTTTTTAACGTAATGCATGGCTCAAACTCGTCGTCTCACATCAATGGTTTCACCTGGTTTTATGATCTCATAGTATACAACACGCGTCTGTACCCACTATATGCAGATCATGACCGTTTAACCATGGATGTTTTTTTTGGTGTCGATGTAAAAGATGATAGAACGGGTCCACAAGCTTCTCTTCTTGGGGTTATCGTAGTATATCCACTTTTCATTCCCAGTCACGTCACGGTGCAAAAATGGCTTCCTTTTATATCTTTTAAAAAGCAGTTTCGAGGAAATAAATCGCTTTTCGACATCTCGCGGTTTCAACTCGGAAGGCACTCAATTTCCTAGCTTTTGACTAAGTCAACATTTCTTTAACCGAACAGAAATTGTTGCCGAATCACCCCAATAATTCTGTGAGTTCGCTTTGCTTTGAGCACAGATCTTGATCCAATAAAGCCTCCAATTCTTCATCTTCAAACTTTTTGGACTGGCAAAGAGGCCCTTTGTCTTTGACGCTTAAATCGCCACTTTTGAAGCTGCAAAACCACTCTCTGCTTGACTTATCAGTGGGAGCAGATTCGCCATAAATTTCTACAAACACTCCATGGACTTTAGCTGCACCTTTCTTCTAATTGAAAATGAAAATCAAAACTACCCACAAACGTTGTTTTTTTAAGACAAATCCGACCATTTTCGAAGAGCCAAAATACAATATTGTTTTATAAATTAGTGACGCTGATGCACACTTATTGTTGCTGATAAATGTCTTACCTTTCCAATGAGGTATGGAAATGGCTTCGAAGCTAAGTCACAACTTGTAGGCGGCGCCATCTTTTGAAAACGGACCGAATTAATTTGTACTCGGAAAAGTTTCATTCATTAGATCTTATAGGATAAAACGACAGCTCAAATCTCGAATAATCAATCTGTTTTATCTTATTTTCGCAGAATATCCTCTTTCGTTGTCGAACCCCACCGTACATGAATCTCTTCCTCGCACCCTTCATTTGTCTAAAAATTGTGGTCGTTTCGATTTCTGTGACTCATAGTCAAAACTTCGCAGTGCATTTCTGAATGTCTCCTCTCTAGCCTCCTATTTAGGTTAAATTGCGATTTTAAGTTTTCTTTTGAAGCCTGAATTCAACTTAATAAGTGGCGAGCGCTGCTCCCGCTAAATCAAAATCTAATCAAATATGTTTTTTTCTCTACGAAATATCCTTCATCAACAGAAGATCGCTTTCCACGAATTGATTTTTTGGGGCCTGTATCCTTTCCTTCGTGGTCGCCGTGGCTTAGTGGATAATTGCGTCGACCCACACGCAGAAGGTCTACGTTCGATTCCCGAACGGAACACCTCGCATTTTTTTCACGGCACCAGCCCTTTCGAGTTGCTGACAGCACTCAAAGAGTATCAATTGTCTAAGAAAAGCTTCTCAAATCCCGCCGCTCGGAGTCGGCAAAAAAACAGTAGCACCCACAACACGAGTAGCTGTCGTAGAAGCTAGGCCCTGGTCCCTTGTGGGCTGTAGTGCCACTCAATTTTTATTATTATCATTTCTTTTCCACTGCATGACAGTCAACCCATACTTCATCCCCAGAAATGATTCGTTCAAAAATACTCAAAAATACTTTCTGGGTTTTCACAACAGGCCTCCAAAAACTGTTTACATGACATGATTCGCACATTTTATTGAGACGCTGTGAGCATTCGTGGCACCCACCTGATATAGTGACTTTCGAATGATTAAGGTGGCCATGAGTAAAGAGTTGTGTTACCAGTCGAAAGCATAGTGACCTCTGTCATAATTTCCACCTTCATTCAGGCACCTTAAAGTACAAATTTCTCGACTTCTTGAATGTTTTCCGTTCAGGCAGTAAGCGTGCCCGCTTGACTGGGGGTTGTTTTCAATACTATCTCTGTTTCTCTTAACTCACTTGACCACTTGTACGCAGTTGATTATGAAGTTGCGTATCATGGATCTTGGTAAATACCTATAATCTCTTCATGAACATTTTTATTTCACTTTTTCCTTGCTTTGTAAGAAACCTAATCACAGCGCGGTGCTAAATTTTCCCCATTATCGTCTTAGTCACCATTTTGATTGTGACCTAGAGATTAGAAGCAATTTAATAATTTCACAGCAACTTACCAAGTCCTAAATAAATAAGTCAATGTATATATATCAGCAGAACTACACACCGATATCAAGAATTTAGTGAAATCTCCTAGTACCACATAGTAGTAGTAACCCACACTGGTATCACAGAGCTCCCTTAGATGGTCAAAGAAGGACTTCGCTATGTGTTTCTTCTTCCTTTTGCCAAGGGCTTCGGAGTCACAGAGAAAGTAAGGAACTGTTTCAATTTCTTTCTCTTGCCTACAGGATCTCCTAAAGACGATGTGAGAGACGCAAGCAATAAGTTACATACTCGTTCTTCTATGACGCGGTAAACTGTGATGACACGTTGACGAGACAGTAAGATCGTTTAGAATTGAACTCTGGGAAACTTGTTGTGTTTGAAAGCCATATGTGGCTTCTCAGACCATCTTTGTTCGATTAGTTGCGGAAGGCATGGAAGGCTTTTCACCTTCCGACAAAATTAGGGAATTGGTACCGCACCGCCTTCTACAATGACTTATTCAAATCTTTGTCCGAATTGCAGTTCAGATTCTCCTCGGAGCTCTTAACAACAATGCGAATCAATTCCTTAAGTTCTGGTCTAATTTGCAGTCTAAGTATTAGAAAAGGTTCTTATCCAAGATGCAATTCAAGTTCTGGTCTTATTTCTGGCTTAGTTGCTCATCCTTGCTTATGTTTCAGTTCGATTCTTTGTTCAAGATTTGGTCTACTTTGTTGCAATTCTTGCCAAATTTGTATTACTGTTTCTTTTCCAAGTCTCTTTCCATGTAACAGTTTACGTTCTTATTCAAGTCATGTGTCCATTTAAAGCTTAAGCCATTATTCAAGCCCTTACCCATCTTGCGTTTCAATGTCATTTCCCATGTTAAAGTTATCTCACTGAAACGTTCTACTTTTTTGTTTCCTGATATCCAATTTACACCGTTATTCCTTAACTTAAAATGTTAAGTACAAGAATGTGGTTGAACATAATGCAATCCACATTACCGTTCTTTCGTTTTTTTTGTTTTTCCGAGTCTTGACTGAAGTAGGACCTTGAGAGCTAGATTGAACTCAAAACTTAAAACTTCTCGAATATTTTCAGTGCCTCTTTCGAGTTGCTGAAACAAACAGTTCTAATCTTCTATGATGAGCTGCTAATGTCACGGTTCGGAACCGGCATTTAACCTTTACTCATGCACAATGTAAATGATTGCTAAAAAAGCTAGACCTTCGTTTCTCGTAAGCACCACAATTTGTAATTCGTTTAAGGGTGTGTGTTCATTGAGATAGGTGAAAGCCGTCAAGTCCGCAGGGGAAAACAATTTGACAAATTCATATTAGGGCAGTCTGACGTTAGTCCTTAAGCAATTGGGAAGCAACACAAATTTGATTTCAGCCTTTTGTTTTTAAAGGACGCATTTTCCTGTCCATCTTACCTCCTTTACCTTCGAGTTTTTCAATCTTTAGCTTCATGTTTTTCGGCTCTCTAAAGTCTGATTAAGATTATTTTTAGAACTACTTGGCATTCATTCTTGTGGTGTTTCCGGAAGAAACTCTCTCCACGTTCAGGAACAACAGTTTCTTTAAATCCTTTTCTTCAGGAATTGACTATGAATTTTGAGTATTCTGTGAACTGGTTTTCTTCTCCAATTTATTCTTCTTTTCTGTGACGATTCTTTCTTCTCTTCCACAAATTTGTATTGATTTCAGTGTCAACTATCTATGTTTTCAAATCGGAAGGGAGGATACGATATGTGCACGTGGTTAATATTTCTTACGATTTAAATCTAACCCAAGAGTGCTGACTTCAACCGCATCCTTGTGTTTCAGCATATTTGGTGATATCACACGCTTTGCTTCGGTTACTGTAAAATGAACTGCACTCGCCGTGTCCTGGAATGCCTCATAGACCATGTGCACTGTGGTTCAAGTGCAAGAAAATTTGGAAGTACATTCCCCACACCCGGCACCTTCCTCCAGGGTCCATCTTTTTCCTCCCCCCATCAGGCAGCGAGTCCTTATGCCCTGTGTGCTTCAATTCACAAGGATGTCAAGTTGGATTCGGAGTAGAACGTGATCGGAAACCACAGTCACAAAACGAAATCCTTTACCTCCATCCGCTGGTAGCGATGGTCGAGTGAAACATAATTCATCTGGTTTCGAGTGATTCCAGTTGAAAACGTGTGTGTGTCGGTGGTGCATTTTGAAGGTATTTTTGTACCCAAGTCGTTTGAAGCTCTCAATCCCTTGGACTGTCGCACAAATTGGACACATGACCAAGGATGGAATTACGACTTTGAAATGACAACTCTCATATTAACGGCCAAGAATAGCTCGTGCTGCTGGCTATGTCCAGGAATCCTTCACTTTCCTTAGTAACCTCATCCACTGTGAAATATGATGAACTTCATTTTGCATGCTTTGCGTCATCAATTCGGCCTTCTCAGAATTTGTTTCCAAGCGAATAACCTTTTCGTCATTTTTCCATTAACTCGAACTTTTGTGTGACAACAATTGACAGGGATATGTGATTTTGAAACGTGCTGGAGCTAGTGTAGGTGAACGGCCAGTTTGCTGCTAAGAGGAGCGACAACTCAATCGATTGGTGAACTTTAAGGAGCAGTTGAAGGCCATCTTAAAATTTTTTTGTTCAATCTGAAGAAAAGATTTGTTAAATAATGTGATAATGCGGAGGATGGTGGGATATTGATATAGAACGGTATTCATTTATTCACACTTGTTGGTATGCGCGTCCACTTCCATATGCTACCTAAAAGCTTATATCACGTGAAAGAAATCGCGTGGCGCAGCTAAAGAAGCTCAAAAAGTGTTTAAACTGTCTAGTGGAAAAAACTTCATAAGTCTGTATTCGGAGTCGGAAATCTGCTGTCTTGCCACACGAAAAGAATAGCTCAAAATGAGAAACTAGCACAACAGTGAAGTGGTTGAAGGTCTATATCCTCGTTTCTTGTTTCTTATCTATTCACCTGAATCGAAAGGAACACAGTGACACGACTTAGAACTAATTAATGCTTCTTCTGATAAATTTTTGGTGACTAGCCGTCCAGAGGCTTGGTATGACAGACTCTTCATGAACTTGTCTGATAGAACTAATGTTTCTTTTCAAATTTTATTTAATTTCCTATACCTCTCTGCATCTCACGGTAAATTTGTCCGTCCATCTCTCTCTTCCTCTCTGTCGGCCTCTTTCTATCAACGTCTCTTCCTATCTCTAGAACTAAGGACGGCTGCTCAATTTTGCACTTTAATGGTCTGACTGCCATCAAATCTGGATCGGCTCAAAAGAGTGTGCTGATGTTTGAGAAAAAGTCTTACAAAACCAGATTAGCGGTAGGGTGTTGAAAATGCGTCTGGAAGCACTGCTCTTGCTGATAGAATACTTCCCAAAATTCTGGTTGGCCTTTGGAACATTCTAGACTGTCCACGGCTGGAATGTCACTCAATTAATTTTTTAAATGTTCACAGATCGGAATACTACGTGCGTAGTGCGTCAGAAGTAGCCGCGACTTAACTAATTTCTCATAATTTCTGCACAATCTGTAAGTGCGGTCCACAATCAAGGTGGTGTACTTGATATTGTTAACAACCTGATAGGCCCTTATCAGCGTGGCTTCAGGCCAGGGAAGTCCACCATCGACCATATATTAACACTACGGCAGATCTTAAGAAAGATTTAAGATGACATGATCTACGCACACCACCTATTTGTCGATTAAAAGGCCTTGGGAGCATTCATAAGGACGAGCTATGTAGTGAAACGTCAAGTTTTGGCATTCCTGCCAAACTCATCAGATTGTGTAGGATGGAGAACTCTCGCTGTTCCGTCACGGTCGGGAACGAACTCAACGAGACCTTCAATGTCAAAAAAGATTTTGGACAAGCCGACGCGCTGTAATGCGACTTCTTCAACATCATTCTTGAGAAGATCGTGCGAAACTCACAAGTCAACACCAGAGGCACGATCTTTCAAAAGTCCGTTCAACTGCTAGCTCAGGCCGACGACATTGACGTGATACGACGAACACAGCGGGCCGTTAATGAGGCGTTTGCAGGCATTGAAGCGGAAGTGGCTAAAATGGGTTTGGTGATAAATGAGGCCAAGACGAAGTATATCCTGTCATCAAGGAAGAACGCACAACAGAGACGTCTCGAACAGAGCATACTAGCAGTAGAAACTTCGAGGTAGTCAAGGACTACCATCAGTACAGAAATCCAACGTAGAATCAGACTTGCCAATCGCTGCATCCTTAAGCTCGAGAGGCAATTGAGTTATAGGGCCCGTTCTCGAAGGACAACAGCTTGAACATCCCAGTCCTCCTTTACGGCGCAGAAATGGACGCTTCTAAAAGCGGAAGATGAAGCCCTTAGTCTTTCCGAGGGAAAAGTTCTGCGTGCGATTTTTTGTCCTGTTTGCGTTGATGACGTTTAAAGGAGAAGATTCAACGACGAACTTTAAAGGCTGTACGGCAGCATGCGCCTGGTCAAGCGTCTTCTTATACATGGCCTAGCCATCTTAAGACCGTATAGACACCATAGGCAGTTAGTCCTTAATTAATTCCACATAGATTTTCAATCACTCATTTGTTTCGATATTTCACTCTTCAAATTAAAATTTCGGTAGGAACTTACAAATGTGACAAAAATGATCATAGAATGATCTCAAAACTTCTTGTTTTTCTTAAACCATAATCCACAATCAATTTTCGAACACTTCGAAAGCTGTTTATGATTGGTCCCCTTGACAACTACTGACACAAACAATTTGGGGATAAAACTCCCCATTTCAGTCAACCGTGACAAGATCACCGTTTTGGAACCCATGGCCGAACACATTTTAAACACAAGCTTAACCCGCAAGAGGTTCCAAAGATCTAACCTGTCACGATTTAAACTCAGATCCAATTCCCAACAAACTGTTTGGATCACTTGCGATTTGGCATCACTCCACCTCTCACAGAGTAGTTGAGATGTCCCCCCTCAAATCACGGCGTGTAGGTGTATGGGAGCGATTCACGAGTAAATCTCCGTCTTATCGTGCACATGTATTGCTCGACTTTATTTGTTTTATAAATAACTCGATTGAAATCCTCTCTTTCGTTCAGTGTGAGCGCGCGATTTCCCTCTCTCACTCTCTCCGTAACTCTCTCTGTCTGCCTCTCTGTGTGACCATCGCATGGCATGGCCGATCGCACTGAATTCATTATCTTTGTGTACGGATACACGGTACTCTTGGGCCGCACTAAACTAGTGCTGATCTCGAAATTTAGTATATTTTTGTAAACCTCTCAGTTTTTCTTTTTTTTGCAACTATCCTTCCTCTTTTGAGTTTTTCGTCGTGTTATTTTTTATTGTATCGCTGTGATGTTCTGTATGTTTTCTTTTTTTTTGAATATCTGTATCCACAAGTACGTGCGTATCTGTGCTAGACCCGAAGACACTTTATTGATTCCTCCTCCTCTCACACATCGAGTTCTGTCTAGTTATTAAGTGCGGATGGCAATAGAGAGCGAGAGTAACACGATCTTTGCATTTCATTTATCAATAATTGTTTTGTCACACACAAAAAAGCAATTTTTTCGACTAAATAAAATTTTCTTTGTTTTTTCTTTTTCTTTCGATTTTAGTTTACGGTGTCTCGAGTGCTGTGCAGTGTGACAAAAAAAACCTCCACCCCTCTGGAGTTAATGTGACGACAAGATAAAAAAATTTTCTTACATAAAAAAAATAAATACAGAAAAAAATATATTTTTGGTAAAATTTTGAAGAAAAAAGCAGTGTCATTGTCGCGTGTTTATTTTAAAGGAAAATTCTCCTCTTAGTGCCGAGTGATTATTGATAAAGAGCCACTGTCACCCACACCCACACACAGACGGGCGATTGTTGTGTTGTGTGTCGCTTCGCCGCTGTCACTGTTGCATTTTTTTTTCCACTTCGGTGTGTGCTTTTGATTCTCATTTGTTTGTTTCTTTCGCCGTCTCGTCGCCTGCTTGGTGGAATCTGAATCTCTGTGTAGTTTGTGCGTTTTGTGCTGATAAATGAATACAATAACAAGAGAGGAGTGTTTCAACATAATCGCATCTAAGAGGTATTAATCCTGCAACAACAAGGAAAGTCCAAAGGGGAAAAGAGAGAGAGAGAGAGAGAGTGAGAAAGAGCGAGTGAAAGAAAAGTGATTTAATTGAGATACGATATTGTGTTTTTTTTTGTTGTTGTTTTCGATTTGTATACAAATCAGATCACCGGCCTGTGCTGCAAAGGCATCCAACGATACATCGAACGGTTGTGTTCCTGAATTGTGATTTTTATTTTTGGCGTATTCTATTTTTTTTCTGCGCAAATGTGAGTATATTTAAATTTATTTGTTTTCTTAAATTATAAGGGTTATTTTAAGTCTTTGAATGTCTGAATATTCTAAAAGAAAAATTTTAGGTTCCCTCTACTTTGTGGTTCCAAATTTGAACTTATGAACTGCCCAAGCGTTTTCAGATCTCTTTCTTCAAAATGATCAAAACTGTTGTCTCAAAATGAATCCTATTGCGGAAACATAATAAGATTCAAATAAGCTTCCCAAACTTGTATCGCTGGTCACCTCCGTATGACAGGAAATAAACCAGTCAACAACTTTACCAAGGGTAACAGAGGCACTGCTCTTATTGCTTTGTCCTTGGAGCATCAACAAAGTCCTTCTTCAAAGAACTCGATGTGTCGATGGTTCAGAGAGTTCGTTCCCAAAGTAAGCGGGATCTTCTTACCACTCCACAAAGTTCCTGTGTAATTTGTGTAATCCTTTATTACACAGATTTACACCCCAAAGGTCTAGGTTCGATTCACGGACAGGACACACCAGATTTTTTCAACTCACTACCTCTTTCGACTTGCTGACAACACTCAAAGAGTATCAATTGCCTTTGAAAAGCTTCTGAAATCTCGCCGTTTGGAGTCTGTAAAAAACTGTACGTCCTTTCCACTCGTGAAAAACATTAGCACGCATAACGAGTATTTTTTGTAGAAGCTAGGGGGCTGTAGTGCTACTCAATTTGCTATTAGTACACAGAAGTCAAGATGTCACTTTTATTTGTATCAGCACACCACCCTGTCATTAACAATGTTTAATTAAGTGCCTCTAAATACCAGCAAGAACTGCAAGACGTCAAAGATCAGCGAGAGGATAGCACATGTGCTCCTTGACAAGCTTAAACTTTATTGATTCAGCAAAGGTATTGAACCACATTCTTCGAAAATTTTCCATTTCCATCCATGATATAATACGTTTGGTGAAACATTCCTTCTTTGGTGGAACTGCAGTCCACATGGGACCACAGGGTCCACTAGGGTCTAGCTTCTCAAAAACTCTCGTCTTGTGCGCGATTTCTTTGTTTGACCTTTACTCGGGAGGCGCACAAATTCGAGAAGCTTTCCATACACAATTATTGCATTTGAGTATGGTCGTCAATGAAAGAGGAACTATCAGTTATCAGAACTTAAGACCTCCATCGTGTGAGTTACATACTAACCTACTGCGGCCATGTTAATGAAGTTGTTTTTGAATTGTCAGTGGCAATTGTGCCTGTGGTCACCGTTACATAGTAAATAAGTGCGTCGAGACACACGAAGATCAGAGTTATCAACTTTCTATAAAGGTGCTTTTTAGCAAAAATTTGTAGACCTCCTTTAGGGATTTCATTAAGCGACCTTAGTCAAACTTTCATCTTGACCATGAGGTATGCCACAACTTACTACAAGGATACCCCTTTGACACGTTTTAAATTCTCTTGCAAGTTTTTGTGTGATAATGTACAATAAAACACATGAGGAACTTAAAATTTGTATTTTGGTTTAAAGAGTAATATCATGTAATTTTTGACTTCGACTGCGTTTTAGGTGCTCCATTTGGAAAATCCAATTTTGGTAAAGTAACTGGTCTCTCACTGATAACTAGAGTAATGTTTGCTTCCAAAGTGTCAATCGTAAGTGCCTTATTCTTGAAGACCTAAGACTTCATACATCTCCAGAGATAATAGTCCAAAGGTGTGATATGACACGATCTAGGCGACCAATAGGATTTCTCAATAAGTTCATTGTTTCGTTGAATCTTCTCCTTCAGAAGCCATCAATGCAAATAGTACGCAGATTTTTTTTTTTTCAAAAAGACTAAGGGCTTCCTCACCCGCTTTTAACAGCGTCCAGGTTTCTGCGCCGTAAAGGAGTACTGGGACGATCAAGATGTTGTACAAAGCTAGGGTTCTATTCCTCTTTGAGCCGAAAGGAGCAGCGATTGCCGAGAGGGATTCTGTGTTTGATTTCGTTACTGATGTTGTTGTCCCTACTTACCACGGGGAAGAGATAGACGAAGTCCTCGACTGTATAGCAGTTTCTGCTGGCTTGTGATACGCTCTGTCCGAGATGTCGGTGTTGTTTGTCTTTCCTCGAAGATTCGATGACTTCGTCTTCATTAACGCTGTGCTCCAATCCAATCACGTCAATGTCGCCGGCGTAAGCTAGCAGTTGAACGGATTTTTGGAAGATCGTGCCTCTGGCGTTGACTTGAGACAAAACCACCACCTTCTTTAGAATGATGTTGAAGAAGTAACATGACGGCGCGTCGGCTTCTGTACAACCTTTTTTGACTTTGAAGGTCTCAGTGACCACAATTTATCACAGGGAAATTTTGGACAGCTAAATTAAAAAAAAAACCTAAATTGAAACGTGGCACTACAGCCCATAACGGACCAGGGCCTAGCTTCTACAACAACTACTCGTGTTGTGCATGCTATTGTTCTTCACGAGTAGAAGGGACCTACAGTTTTTTGCCGATTCCGAACGGCGAGATTTGAGAAGCTTTCCATAGACAATTAATACTCCTTGAGTGTTGTCAGCAACTCGAAAGAGGTGGTGCCGTTAAAAAATGCTAGGTGTCCCGTCCGGGAATCGAACCCAGACTTTTCTGCGCCGCAGTCGATGCACTTACCACTGCGCTACGGCGACCACGGCGACTACCGAAGATAACATTACTAAAGTTCACCAAGGGCGAGAGAAAGCAGAAAATTGAATATACCATAATACCCCCGAAACAGCAAAAACAGTGGACTGCAGAGGGACTGCTCCAAAAAAACTAAAGGCTGAAAGTACATTACAAGAACATACTGCATTACTTGCAAAACTGAACGGTCACATTTGTGAAAAAATAAAATCCTGTTTCACTAAGACAACGCGTCATCACCTCAAGGGTTACTGGAAAAAATCCACAAATTACGGCTTAAACTGCTTAACCATCCGCCTTTCTCATCAGATCTAGCATCAAGAAACTTCTAACAACTTTGAAGAAGTGGACTCGAAGGATAGACATTTTCATCAAATGAATGAGATGGAAGCAGAGACTTAGAATTACGTAGACAAGCAAAGCAAAATAATCAAAGTTCTGTCATAAACTTTTCAGGGCACCCTCGTACAAAGGACGGCTTTGTTGTCCTAGCACAAGGCCACTCCACTCGTGAGAGAATAATAGAGCGCACAACGCGAATAAATTCTGAAGAAGCTAGGGTCTAATCCACTGTGGAACGTAACCCATCCACAACAATCTGTAGTTGCCCATTGTGATGGGAAGTAAGAGTAAAACCTTGTCACCTTACTGCGGCCAACTTTTGCCTCTTTAAGAAAAAGCAAAATAATGCCAATCTATTTTTAATAAAAAAAAAAAAAACAAACAGAAAACAAAATAATCCCCTATGGCCTTCAAAAATCCACCGTCCCTCATCAGTCTCACACCACACTATCCTACCAATCGTCTCTTTTAGTCGAAGGTGACTCACAAAATCTCCTTTGAACTGATCTCTTCAACGCTCTAATTAGCATTCACCAACCTACGCGCTACGCTACGCCGGACACATTATTTATCGTCGACCAGGGTCAATGGACCAGCAAACAGCGCAAAACTGTCAAACATTTGTCGCACCCTCTCAAATTATGACCCCACGCTGCTGTGTGTGTCAAAAAACCCAAAAATCATTCCTGCCTCGAAAACGACGCAAAAAACAGCAAAACATCAGCAAATTAATAGCCAAGCTGATACTTTGTATCTGCCAGATGAAAGACCACAAGTTCCACCTTCCTCAGACGTGGCCGTGGTCGCTGAAGTTTCCAAGAATCGATTCACCGCCACCGGGGCGCGTGTCTATTTTTAAACCAATCTTCTTGACAAAACGTCGAATGCAAATGCGCGGAGAGATTTATTCGCACTCTGACTTAGCACTTTCGTGTTAGACATCGTTTTATGGGGAATTAATGTTTCAGCGGTTTTGTGCGGAATTGTTTTGGGACTTTCGGATTTTCGCGCTGACGACAAAAACGTCTTCACAATAGATTCGAAGCTGGAGCGTCGTTCTTTTGTGAGGCGATTCGGCTGCGGCGCTGACCACACCTCGTTGCGGGGCATAGCTCAAATGGATTTACGTGACATCTGAAAGATGGCTATCGGAAATTTATAATCGGCTGTGGGGCCATAAATAGCCACGTGATTGAGGAATGATTGATTTTTGTTTTTTGCCACAGGGCTTGGCCGATGACAAGTGGAAGTTCATCTGGGGTGGTGGTGCTGGTTCGTGGTAGGTTCGAAGGCATAGAAGAAGGTGGAGTTTTGGAGGAATTTTCTGGGAGAATGTGTCAATTTCTGGGGACTGATTTCTTAGCAGCTAATTATCCACACGAACCTTAGACTTGTGAGGAGATGATTTACTTTGCGTGGAAATGTCAGAAGCTAACATTTTCCTCCTCTGACGCAATGGCTGACAAGGTGGCCTCAATAAAATGAATGTTTGACTGATTTGCTGGTGATTACGAACTTTCCTTCATGGGACACCAAACAAGAGCGATGGCGCGAACTGGGCTCATTT
This sequence comes from Eristalinus sepulchralis, assembly GCA_944738645.1. Lineage (NCBI taxonomy): Eukaryota > Metazoa > Arthropoda > Insecta > Diptera > Syrphidae > Eristalinus > Eristalinus sepulchralis. Next base: position 12,229,643 of record OX122885.1, on the reverse strand, counting down.
GAAATCCAGCCCTGGTAGTAGGTGAGATTCACCTAGAGCCACCTTCCCTTTTCGAAGCAGTGCCGTGTACATTTTCAGCCGTTAAGGTGAAACGATCTTGCAATTGCGACGGTTTACGATGTACTACGAGGTTTGGTCTAACTTACTTTTTGCAAACTTTACGGTTGCGTCTTGAAGGCTTTTCTGGTAGGAGCATGTTGTTAAGTGCAATCTACTCTAGTTCACATCTTTAGTCAGCTTATTCTGTCCACGTTTCTGGTACTTATAAGTCTCCAGCTGAAACTATATGTAGCTCATGGCCTGTCGTTCCACTTTGGGGTGTCTTCCACTGCCAACTGGGCCAAATGAAAATCTCTGCTATGTCCAGTGCCACTGTCTCTCGGTGTCAGTCTTTTTGTGGACCAATTGTCGACGTTGGTGTTCTGATACTGCAAGCGCTTGCAAAGTTATTTTTCATCCTGAATCATTCTCTACATTTTTCTTTCTGCTAATTGTCCTTGTTCTGAGATTCACTTCACCACTTTCGCTTTTTCCACATACACACTTACTGGCTAGGCCAAGGACCCGTTAAGTGTCTGATCTTTCCTTTCCTGATAGACCAGTTGCCAAGACCAAACTCTCTAGCTTCCGCGATCACTTGGTCTATATATCGGACGTTCGGTCTTCCTCTTATTCTCGAACCCGAAAGCTGGGATTCTAAGACCTTAGCTGGAGCATTGTTGTCCATTCGTTCGATGTGTCCATTCGATGGCTTCTTTTTTTCCATTTTAAAGGCGCTTTTAATAATATCCAACCGCTGGAAGCCTTTAGATCACCTGAAGAACTTGACGGGGATACGGGGCTTTCAGCATTCATCAAGCAAGTATTTTCGAGTAGAGTAATCAACGCTGCACTTGGTAATACTTCCTCAAAAAGTTCAAGAGAGTTCATTGAGTACTATTCTCTCTTGTTTAAAAATGCGCCTCGTCTAAGTGTTAATTCCCAAAGAATTGAAGTCGCCCTTTTTATGGGAAAATCTCATCACCCTATACATGAGTGGCATCAGTATTCTGTTCTTCAATAAGGCAAAATATGTACTAAGAGCTTATCATAGACAGTCAACTAAACTCGAAGCTCCGTATCATTACGACCCTCCACAAAATCAAAACTAGCCATGGGTAGCAAGTGTGGCCTCCAAACCTGTACGACTATAATTTCTTACACGGACAACAACACATTACATGGTTCACAGGGAACCATGCATCTGCATCAGAGGATCTCTTGGTACTACTCCACTTGATGTACTTAAAATCCTCCAGAGCCGAGAACCCTGAAATATCTTCAGCAAGCAATACATCCAAAAGCACGTTCTTATTAATTGGAGCTAGACCAAGACTAGTTCAACATTATCCCTTAGCTATTCCAAGTACTCTTAAAAGAGGCTTCTCTCTACCTAGCTTCGAATTTTTGATTCCAAACAGAAATCTCCCATTAAGCGCCTCAAATATTTTACCAGATAAATGGAAAACGACTGATGAGGTAGGAAACGGAATTCTATCGGGTCATTGAAATCTAAATCGTCTACCGTTTACTATATTATGGTAGGGGCTTTCAGGCTATCGGTGAAAACTTGTACTGTCTGCATCTCAACTGAGAGTCAAATAGTCAAGCCAAGCTGCCCATCGCCAAATTATAATCTCCCTAATCCCTTGTTGGACTTACGTGATAACTTTCCTCGAGGACCTTATACCACGAGGTCTATTTTTTCAAGCGTCTTGGATAATAAAAGACTAGACGCCTTGCCATGAGTTCATGTTTGAGAGACAGCCACTTAATTTTTTGAGAGATCTTTCTAAAACCTCTACAGCACCCAATTGAGTTTTCTAACCGCCTGGTCTGGGCAGTAGTACCTCCTTTCCGATCAGTCATTAGTCTCGGCTCTGTCCGCGATATTGGGTTTTTTGTTAGCCATCACGATTCTTCTACAAGAGGGCCTACCGCACGGCCAGGCTGAAACCGAAGTTAAAGGCGCTCCTAATCTCGAATATCTCGTGCACCAGGACATATCACATGGTCAAGCTATTTCTATCAGCCAGGTTCCCTTGGCACCTGAGTCTGGTAGTCGCCATCGCACCAAATGGCCATCGGATCCATCAGTGATTCCATTGACATGAATGTGAGTTTGAAATCCAGAGGGGATGTCCTCCTTGAGTTGAGAATTACATAAACCAACCAGCTGTATGCAACTGAAAACAACCGGCGATTGACTCTGCCGAGTGGAGGGACATGCTGCCTTAGGTCTAGGTCCACACAGGACTGGAGGGCTTTTTAAAAAGGGAGCGTAGAAAGAAGAACTTCAGTTTTCGATATGAATTCATGCAATTTGTAAGTACATCTCCAACGCCCGTGTAATACAATCAGGATGTATCAACATGAGGATCCATCACATCTAATTCCGTGTCTTCCAGGTAAAGTAAACGCAGGAAATTTAAGTTTCATGTTTTTGGGTTTCTGAAATGGATTTTAAGATAAGCACTATTGTCACTGACATCCGTGTCAAATTTCACGTCAAAAGTATTCATTAGTCTTTGAGAAACGCGTCCACCTAAGTTGGACTTTTCGTTTTTCTTATAATGTCTGAAACTAGTCAGATTTGCCTACCATAATGTGAACATTCGGATATTGGGAAAGACCCAGTAGTTACAAGTCTACTCATCGACTTCATCAGTTTTAAGAATGCGTATGACAGTGCTGTCTAGTTTTGGCAGATCTGTAAAATTCGTCCGTCTTTGCAGAGAGGAATGCCCGTTACTCCGTCAAGTTCGATAACACTTTACAGAGAACTTTGGACAAGGGATCACACTTGTTTTGTGATTTCTTTAACATAATTCTGGAAAGATCGTGTGAAACTTAATCGAAAACACCAGAGACGCGATCTTCCACAAGTCTTGCAATTGACTGTCAGTGGAGGTCTTGTGGGCATCGCGGAGGAAGCGGCTAAGATGGGTCTTGAGCTTTATGTGGGTAAATTAATGACAACAGAAAGATCCACCAACACAACAGACATCTATAACTTTGAAGTAATGAAAGACTTTGTCCACCTAGGCTCCAAATTTAATGCAGGCAGTGACAGTCAAAACAAGGGATTACGCTTGCCAATAGCTGTCGCGTATTAGAAGGCCATTGAGAGAGAATTTAACTCCCTTTCAAAACCCTTGAAAGTGCCAAGAAGGGACACTATGTTTGTCGCTTCGAGCGTAAAATCCTTCCTCCTGATCTACTGCTGGCGTCTAGAGGAGGAGATTCAACGACAAATTCTACCGGTTGAACGGCGACATCAAACGTCTGAGATGTCATGTAAAGCGAATGGACATCAATTCTCCGGCCCGAAAAGTCTTCGACACCACGGTACAACACCGTAAAAGATGACCACATCATCGGTGGCACCTGCAGTTGGAAAGGAACCTCAATTAGTTGAACGTGCATGACTGAAAGCAATAAGCATAAGACCCGACTTAATAAAAAAGGCAAGAAGAAGAAAAAAAGAGGAAGAAGAAGGAAAGAAGGAGAAGAAGAAGGAAAAGAAGAAGAAGCAGGAAAAGAAGAAGAATAAGAAGAAGAAGGAAAAGAAGAAGAAGAAGGAAAGGAAGAAGACTAGAAGAAGAAAGAGAAAAGAAAAAACCGTGAAGAAGAAAAGGATGAAGGAGAAGACATGGAAACTGTTCACAAATTCGTGCTGCCGAAATCTTGCAAATGTTGCAGAAGGCCTCCGCTGGGTAAGCTCTATCGAAAATAAGGAAAATAACAGTTCTTGAGAGGCCCAAAATATTCAAAAGTGACCCGCAAAACCATTGAAGACAAGGCATACACAGATCGGTCATCAACATCAACTGATGACTAAGAAGGAATTTAAGGCAGGAGGAAGGCTTTGGCATAGCTTAAAAATTAGAGAAAACTGTTAGCCCAAGGGTACTGTTTCAGGGATGGGCTACTAAGACGGGAGATGAAATAGATTTAGGAGAATGTGTTCCGCACTCAGAGTTTCATTTATAAATATTTTCCCGCAGTAGTACATTCTCTTGAGTCCGTTAATATAAATGAAGCCATTTTCACAAATATGTCATGTCAATTAATAATTGTTTCCCGTCACCACGTCAACTTTGTCATTATCAACTTTTGTCAGCACCTCCCATAGGACCTTCTCGGTGAATTTGCAGAATTTCGCTCTTCACGCCACCAAACTTTGACAACTGTCGAAAGTGTCACCCAAGGGACAGCCTAACCTTCAAACGCACACAACACCACTCCACCACCCCAACCAGAATGTAGACACACTCACAACTGCCAAACCACAAAAAAAAGAAACAAAAAAAAAGCAGAAGAAGAGAAGAAAAATAAATAAAACAAAAATTTGTTATTCGTTCGTGTCTTTAATGTCAGTCATGTGATTGCAGTTATTAACCCTAATAAGAACTCAAATAGACGAGCTTTGCACAACCAATTATTCCTCGGTCCCTTTCGCGCGAGGTATGTACTCCCGAAAATGTTGGCTGGAGGGGGAGGAGAGGAAACGTGAAGCGCCTGGCGACGCACAAGAAAGGTGTGTTTCGTTCCACAAGTGAAGTGTTTGCATAAGAATCGAAAACTTATGCCCCTCCCCTTGCCCCCACCCAGTGCTACGGTTTGTCCAAGTCGATTGGAATTTTCTCCTTATCGAAATTGTGATATGCGAGTCCTCCATTAGATTCGAACACGAGATAGAGGGAGCAGGACTCAGGCGTGCATCTCTTAAGATTTCAATTTTAGATTGATGAGAAGCGGGGACTGCGATAGTTTCGCAATAGCAGATGCTACGCCATCAAATCGAGATTCGAAGGTGTGAACGGCGCTCAGATTTCGCCAAAGCGACACAACGAAGAAGACATTGACTGGGAACCGGTTTCAGAATCAACTCTTCGATTTGATTAATGATCGCTGCCAGGTCTGCGGACAGGCGGTGAGTGAGTCAAACACGGCCGTAAAATTGAACTTGTCTTCGATCAAATAGAATTTTTTTTGTTTTTATCTATAAATGGTGCTTTTGGGGTTTGTGATGAGAGAGGGTCTCTTACATGATGTTAGTTGCCGCTCTGAAAGCCACTGAAGCATGATTAGTCATTTTTTTAAATAGTCTTCCTCGAAAAAGGCACGGAAATGAGGGACAGTATAGCAGTTGATATGATATTCGATTCGGATATTTGAAACAAAATCGTGGCGGGTATAATATGCGTGTTTTAAAAAACGGATGTCCAGTGTTACTGTTCGTTTCTAAGGCCATAGGTTGTGGCTTAACAAATTTCAGCTAATATCGTTGCAGACAAGCTCGTCAGTTTCAAGAAACCGCCCACTTAATGTGAGTTATCCACTAGGAGAGAGTCTTCTGTAGTTTCTATAAAACAATTCAGCATTTAGGATGGTATAAGACTCCTTATGTTCAGACCTTTTAAGCATGGTTACTTATCGAACGAATGGAATGTTAATACAGATCACCTCAAGCTCCTCTTTTTAGAATTACTGCACAGACTGATCTTCTTTTTCTTCTTGTGGCGCTACACTCCGGGGTGGACCTAGGCCTCAAACAAACATGCCTCTCCAGTCAGCACGATCTTTTTCCAGCTGCCGCCAGTTGCGCACTCCAAGTTGGTTGAGGTCCTTTTCCACTTGTGTGCGCCACCTTATCCGTCCTCTGTTGCGTTGTCCCAATGGCTCAGATTCGAACACTTTTCGGGCCGGAGCAGTGGTGTCCATACGCTCTACATGGCTTAGCCATCTTAGGCTTTGTATCCGGAGACGCTTGTCTAGGTGCAAGTCCATAGAGTTCATCGTTCAATCTTCTCCTCCGGATGCCATCAACGCAAACAGGACCTAAAATCACACGCAAAACTTTTCTCTCGAAAAGACTAAGGGCTTCCTCATCCGCTTTTAGTAGTGCCCAGTTTTCCGCGCCGTAAAGTAGGACTGGGATGATTAAGGTGTTATATAAAGCAAGCTTAGTCCTTCGAGAGAGGTCCTTATTACTCAAGATGTGAGACCTAAATTTGCGTGAACAGCTGCCTTTACGGTTTTCTACTACAGCGTCAATTTTCCTAACGCAAGACTAGATGCCCCCAAGTATCAACTAACTTCAAGTTCGAGCGACAATCATTTCGCTTGGTTATGGGGCGTAGCTCTTCTAAAACCTCTTCCATTCTCTAGGTTTCATCAATCGGTTGCACTGCAACGCACGCACTGTGTCGAAGGATACTGCTTAAAGGTTGATTCAATGTGAGGTGTGATTGTAAAAGTAAAAGAAAACACATAAATTTAAAAGTAAATCTAAAATTTTTTTCACGGCTTAAAAGAACAATTCATGGCATTTACTTTTTTTAAAACGATATCATGTAAATCTTAGCCACGACTACGTCTGAGGTTGTCCATTCCGAAGGTCAAATTGTGACTCATTCGAGCATAGCGACGTGTGTCAAGCGGAAAACAAGAGTAATGTTCGCTTCCAAAGCATCAAATGTAGTTGACTTATTCCTGAAGACCAGAGACTTTACATATCCGCAGAGAAAGGGCCAATTAACTATAAAAAAAGTGAAATAAGGTGTTCATCGAATAATTTCTCACCAAGTCCATTATTCCATGCGCTGTATAGCTCTTAGCGGCGTCTGTTCGAATTCAGAGCATACGAACACTATGTGGAAGTAAATGTTATACCATTGACGTTGGTCTTCGAGTGCATTCTCAGCTACAGCTACTAAAGTCTCTTCACAACATTCTAGGCTGGATGTAATCTAACTGGTCAAGTATCATCGACTAATGTAAACTGCCATACAAATTTGGAAATGTTATTGGCAACAATGGTTTTAGTAGGTCAACTAAGCGCATCGTAATGTCTGGAACCGCACAAAAGACATTTATCACAAAACGCTGATTTTTGTAATACAGCTGAACAATTAAGAGAAACTGTACTGGTGGGATTATTTTCATGACGACTTGCCAAATGACATTGAACAGAAGTGATAAAACAGTTTCACAGAAGTCACGCATGATCTGTCAGAAAATCCTTATTGAAAATCAAACCTCAGTGTGAATCATTTTTTACTGCTTGGTTATTTAATAAGCATCCTCCTCCGCATATTGAATAACCCCAATTCGATCAAGGAAAAACGGATCCCTTAGGTGGAGTAAAGCCTTTCAGTCGAGTGCTCATGTTACGAGTATATGCGTCCAAATGTCATTTTTTTACCGACCTTTTACTTTTTCAAAAGTACCGACGTACTTTTGAATCACTTTCTACCCCCTTGAAGTTGGCTTCTTTATACAAGACCTCATTGCGATTGAATTGTATGTCTGGGGTTCTGAACACCTTGCGACAAGCCTGAAGACACTGCGTCTTGAATATCCTCATCTTTTCCACCTCAGAAGGACTCACTTTGACTTACACCGAACAGTCATATACTGAGGCCAGTATAACAAATTACCTTCACCCTAGTTTCAAGTTGGTTGCTTGCATTTGCCAATATTGGCCGTATAAGAACAGTGTCACAGACCACCTTCACCCTGGTATCAAGTTCGTTGGTGCAAAAGAATCTACACAGCAAAGTCTGTTTTTAGCTTTCGTCAGAACTGCGGGTATTATCGTACCAAAACTGACCGAATATGGTACCAAGATATCGCGCTCCACTTTTCACGGCTAAGCTAGTCGTCCTAGTGGGTACAAAGTCTTTTGCATGCAAAATGCCTCGATCCCAGCATCGTCGGTCCTTTGCACATAAAAACCAGTCTTCCACGCAGAAACAAAATCCCTACCTCTTCCATCACATGGGATATTGTGTAAGCTGCTTCCCACCAAGTAATACTTCGATAGGGGAGGATGAGCCCCGCGATGGCCGTGTTCAACCAGTTTACAAAGTGAGGTTGTAGACCTCATCTTTTGCAGGATATCTGTTTGGTATAGAGGGCGTTATGACATGTTTTCAGCCTTTCCTCAGCGTTGCTTTTTCAGTTTAATTAGGAATCATACACAACTTCAGAGAACTCTGTTCCTTTGAAGATAGTGAGTGGAAAGTTAATGCTTTTTCGTGCCTTCCAGTTCGTGATCTCACAACCAAATGAGTACAACAATTCCTCCATTACTTAGCTTGAGCTTGATATCACTGTCTTCAACCCAAGACCAGAGGGTTGCATAACATCAATGACGGTGGGTATAGGTTTACAAGGCACCAAGATAGCTTAGTCATCAGCGTTGGCATCGACGTTCAAATCCGTAATTTGATGATAGGATACCACCCTATGTGTCTCCATTCATAGTTATCTCCTTATTTTCCTAGACTCACAGTAATTATTTCGTCTGGAGAGGAATCCCTCACACTTCAGATCTTCCAAGCTTCTTTTAAGCGTATATATTTTTTTGTGGTGGCCTTGACGTGGTGGGTGAGTGCATCGAAGGCACCAGGCTTAATTCCCGAATGGAACACCTCGCATATTTCGCATTATCTTTCGAGCTGTGGACAGTCAATACGAGCCTACAAGAAGCTTCTCAAATCTTGCCGTTCGGAGTCGGTTTGGATATGTTAATCTCCTCTACTCGTGAAAGAACCACAACACAAGTAGTTACTGAAGAAGATAGGCCCTGCAGCCTTGTGGGCCCCAGTGCCACTCAATCAATTTAACTATTAAAAGCTCAGAAATTAACATTAAAAAAAGACCAACCGAAACCTGACATCACTGGCGTTTTATTGATCATGTGGTCAGGCTAGCGACCGATATAGGGTCTGAGCCTGAGCAATAACTTTCATTCCTGACGGTCCTGGGTACGGGGCTTCCAGCTATCAAGCTGTCTTTCGTCCGCGATCAATTGATCTTTCAACCGGAACTTCTTTCTCTCCTTCTCCAATCAGGACACTCGCATTCAAAGACCCTCGTAGATCTAGCGTTGATGTCAATGCGCTCGATGTGATCGATTTACGTTAGCCAAAGATTTTTCCTTCCTGACTTCATTGACATCGTGGTACACCTCATAGCGGTTGTGTCTATTCCTCCATTCCGATTTCCTCGCAGACAGAAGCACATATCGAAAGATCCAAGAACAGACTCTGCAATTGTGCTCATCGTCCAGCCTCCTGAATACAGGATTGATGAAATGAGAATTTTGCAAAACATGATTTTGGGCTTTGGAACAACTGACAAACTGAAAGAACACCAGCGGTGAAGGATGGGTCTACGCTGGATGTCCACAATGTGACGCCGTGTGTGGAGTTTATTTCATATTTTTTTGCAAAATTTTGCAAACTGCATTCATTTGTCAAACACCTGACAGCTGTCAAAAAAGTCTTCCATTACCTAATCATATCGCATCATTCGTAATTTGAACCAATGACAGTTTTCGAAACGCCATCTGTCACTCACTGTGACAACTGTCAAATAGATTCCATTGCGCTTAGAATCAAACGAATCTTCCTCTAAACTTATGTCATTTACGCACTCCCATCCATCAAGCATTCTTGAACAAATTATGACACACAGACACACACACAGGCACAGACAGTCAATCAGTTAATAAATTTGTTGTAAACAAACTCATAACAACTCTGTTCCTCATCATTTCACGATCGTCGCAATCGCACCACGAACGCAGGGCGCGGGCGGCGCGCACACATCTCATTGACAATGAAATTAAAAATTTTTCTCGCTATTTGCTGCCAAATTAAAGGCAAAGCACGGCAAACAAGACTCCGACCACGTAAACAGGTCTAAAAATAGACTTCGAGACGGTTTTCCTCTCGCCAAGCAGCACCTTTTCGTGATTTTTTTTTTTTGCGTTTGCTTCTGGTCCGATGTTCAAAGCAGCACGTTAGTGCTAATTTTCCACCTAATTTTTCGCCCCTGTCGCGCGCCCGCAAGCAGCGCGCAATAACACGAACATAAAACGTCTCGAGTTATGTGCCTAATAGCCGAGCGCGTACTGCTGGGGCTGTCGCTAACGCTGCTGCCCTGTGTTTTCCCACTGAAATGTTTTTCTTTGGTAATGTGCGCCATGGTTTAGTACTGTCATCGGTTAGCGGTCAGCTGGTGCTGTTGTGCGGGGGGGGCATTGGAGTAGATCGGGCAGAGTTTTGCGAGCGATCTGGTACAAATCGTTGGCATCGCATATTGATGCGTGGAGTTTGCTCTTTGTTTTTGATTTTTTTTTGTTTGCTTGTTGGCTGCGTTGACGATGGCGGCGTGTATGCAGCATGCGTAGACGATTAACAAGGGCACGTACGTTGTCAATTGTGGACCAGATGTACATGCGTTCCATGGTGTAGGCCTGATACGTGAAAACTTTTGCGGACATTGCTTGATCGATCACTGAATGGCCGTGGCATGATGTGTGTGTGGAGGGGGGTGGTGGGCGGTGGATGACATGGAGTTGGAGCGCCGATTTAGGTGGAATGGCAACCGATTAGCGGTAGATAAGCACAATTCGCACAGGTGGAGGCAATTTATGTGTTTTGCACGAGAGGTCTCTTTGGGGGCATTTGCGTTGCCGCTGTGCGGGAATGATGGTGGACTGCGATTTGAATCTGGAAAGAACAGAACTACTGGCGCTGTCGGCTGTTGTACTCTTTTTGGGTTTAGAGGCGTTCATTCGCCCTGAATGTGGAGCAGGTTCTTGATTCTAAGAAGATTGCAGTAATCGATGATGAATGGAACGGACAATCCTTCATCAAGTTGATCGGCTGCGCAGTGTGAGAGAGTGGTGGTTCTATGTTCTATCTCCAATGAAAAGTGTCAAATTATGGATGAGGTTTGAATTAATTTCATGCACGCTATCCTTATCACAAATTCCACTCAAATTTGACAAAATTTCGTGAAAACAGGAATCACAACGCTAATTATCATCTCAGTTAGCTACACCATTGTTAGCATCATTTTCAGAAACCCCCCCATTAGTCGCAACCAAAGCTTGACCGCTTCCTCGCCTCACCACGAAAACGTGACTCCCGCTAGCATTTGATCCTGTGCGAACTGTTTGAAATTCGCTTGATGAATATTCATACACTGCCCTCAGGTTGTTCTGTGGAAGCCATTCGTGTTCTAATCCGCTTGCTAATTGGTCGTGGATAGGGGATTCACAAGCGACATGTGCTTGGCGAGCTTCCAATTAGCTTGACTCTTTGTAGCAGTTGTGTGAGATAATGCTGGATGGTGGGTTTTTCGGTTTGTCCTCCTATCAACTTTGCCGCAAAGTGGGCCTTCTCCAAGTCCACCACCACCCGCTCCAGCCCTCAAAAATTTTCTATTGCAACAGAATTAGCATTTGATTGGTGGGCGAAAACAACTGGAAGGATACACAATTTGCATTGTGTTGTTTGTTTAAATTGAAAACTGACGTGGGGAATTTTGAAATGATTTCATGCTTCATGGGACGTGTGGTTTTTCTTTTAATCACTGCCGGGTAGAGGGAATCTTTGCGAATGAGATTGAGACGCTTGCGTGTGAGAACTAGTCACTTAACAAACTAAGTTCTCCTTCGAATCTGAGCCATTGGGACAACGCAACAGAGGACGGCGCAGGCGGTGGTGGCGCACACAAGTGGAGAAGGACCTCAACCAACTTGGAATGAGCAACTGGTGGCAGCTGGCGAAAGATCATGCTGGCTGGAGAGTCATGTTGGTTGAGGCCCAGGTCCTCACCGGACTGTAACGCCACAAGAGGAAGAAGAAGAAAAAGTTATCCGTCAAAGGGAGACACTGATAACAGTGTCGCATGTTCGGTCCACAAGGAAGGAGATCCCCTTCGACTAGCGAGGGATTAGCCTTCTTGACATCACACTTATGATCCTCTCTGCCGAATTCTGTATACACCTGAAACCGTTCGTCAACAACTTGATAGGTCCTCAGTGTGATTTCAGGCCAGAGAAGTACACAGTAGCGCAGATCTTCTCTCTGCGGCAGGTCCTGGAAAAGACCCAAGAAGGACAGATCGACGCTTACCACTTATTTGTCAATATTGAGGCCGAATATCGCAGTGTGTAGAGGGACGAACTATGCACTACCATGTCTAGTTTTGGCATTCCTACCAAACTCATCTGATTGTCAAGAAGGACGATGGAGAATTCTCGCTGCTCCTTTAAGGTCGGTTACGAACTCATTTTCAACTTCAATGTCAAACAAGGTTTTAGACAAGGCAACGCGCTGTTATGTGACTTCTTCCATCTCATTCAAAGGAAGATCGTCCGTAAGTCGCAAGTTAACACCAAAGCCACGACAAGAAAGTCCATTCAACTGCTAGCTTACGTCGACCACATTGACGTGATTGGACGAAAACAGCAAGACGTTCATGAGACGTTTGCTAACATTGAAGGGGAAGCGGCTCATGCCACGATCTGGCGGTTAATGACAGCTGAACGATGTATATGCTGTCATGAAGAAAGGACGCACAGGACGACGAAACTTCGTGTTAATCAAGGACTGCGTCTACCTCTCGTCACCGCGGTAAATGGGGATAACAACATCTGTACTGAAATCGGACGCAGAATCAGCGTCTGATTTCGGTACAGCCATCGCTGCTTCTTTGGCCATCGCTGCTTCTTTGGGCTCAAGAGGCAATTGAGTCTCTCAAGAGTCTCCCGAAAGACTAAACTGGCTTTGAACAACAGCTTGATCGTCCCAGTCCTCCTTTACGGCGTAGAAGCTTGGACGCTACTCAAAAGGGAATGTGGAAGCCCTAAGTTTTTTTGAGAGAAAAGTTCTGCATGGGATTGGTCCTGTTAAGGTTGATGGCGTCTGGAGAAGAAGATTCAATGACGAACTCTGTAGGATGTACGCCGTTATGCGCCTGATCAAGCGTCTTCGGATACAACGCTTAAGATGGCTAGGTCGTGTAGAGCGTATGCATACCACCGGTCCGGCCCGAAAAATCTTCAAATCTAAATCATTGGTAGCAGTGGACGGTCTAAGTTGATATGGCGCAGACAGGTGGAGAACGACCTCAACCCACTTGTGCGATAATGGAGGCAGGTGGCAAGCCATCGTGCTAGCTGAAGGGATATGTTGGTTGAGGCCGTGTTCCATCAGCCATAGAAGACGAGGCGTCTTCATGCAAAATGGCGCGTGTACTTGGACAACTAAAAAAATTTGTCCAATTGTTTCCAACTCTCAAAACGTGACCTGCATTCAACCCAGTCTTCCCGCACATGTCTACCATCTCCCCAGCTCCTTTCAAATGAAAATCAATCCTGTGGCATTTTCTGCCAAACAATCCCATGAACATTCCCCACAAGGCAACCCAAACAAAGACAGCGCACATGAATTCCGATTTGAATCTCTCCCAAAAAATCACACTTCCATTTGCATGTGAATACGGAAAACCCCCTCAGTGTTCATGCATAATTTTTGTGAAATTTTCTGCACACCCTTCTCCGTCTCTCACCAGTCGAAACAAAACAAATGCGATCCGAAAAAAGCGGTTATCATTGACAGGACACGACAACTTCATTTCCAGTGCTCCCTGGTTATATAACTCAAAAACGCAAAAAACGGCTCATCACACAAGAAAACGAAACGAAGACGAACTCGTATTCGGTTCAGTCCGGCTAAGCCATTGTGGCCGCCGCTGGTGCTGATTTGTGACGATACGGAACCTTCATTTAATTAGAGCTCATCTGCTAAATGAGAACAATCATGGCACTGGGCTCGGTTTTGTGGTGGTGGTGTTGCTTTGCAATTCAGCGAGTGGAAAATTTCCATCTCACGGTGGCGCGTCGATATGGAATTGAGTGTCTAATAGCGAAACGCACGATAATCTGTTTTTGTATCTCCTTTGAAAGAGAAAAATAAAATCGAAGATATCTGCGCGTCGCTTGGGGTAAAAATAGACGCGTACCCTTCAGGTGGAGTTGCTCTCATGTGCCAAATGTATCTGAAGGTTGACGAATGGCGGTGTGTGTGTTTTATTTTTTAATGAATTCCCAATTGAATAAATATTTTTTTTGGGGGGATAGCAGCACGTAGGAATGCCTAAATTGCTTGTGCAAATTGATAGGTGTGTGTGCGCTGGGGGCGGGGTGGGAATTCATGCGAAGATGTGTATCAAATCTGGGACAGGATAATAAATTAACGCGGGTGTCAGATGTCTAATGGATGGAGAAGCCATGTGATTTGTGGTAGAAATTCACGTTCAATTAGCCCTAGGCATCTGCTGGGGAAGACCGCATTTTGTGAGTATGGGAGAAACCCCAGAGAACTTGTTTAAAGGTCTATTGTGTTTGAAGGGGGGCATGGATGACGAAAAAAATTAAGTTTATTATGCAATCTTTATTGAAACCAGATTCACACTGTCGAACAGGATGTCGAAAGGAATCATTGTTCTCTGATGGGCAGCGTCTGTCAAATCTATTCAGTCAGTGATCTGACCTGTGCCTTGATTTGGAATCACTGACACAATGGATAACGATGAAGTAATAATAATAATTGATTGGCACTACAGCCCATAACGGACCAGGGCCTAGCTTCTACAACAACTACTCGTGTTGTGCATGCTATTGTTCTTCACGAGTAGAAGGGACCTACAGTTTTTTGCCGATTCCGAACGGCGAGATTTGAGAAGCTTTCCATAGACAAGTAATACTCTTTGAGTGTTGTCAGCAACTCGAAAGAGGTGGTGCCGTGAAAAAATGCTAGGTGTCCCGTCCGGGAATCGAACCCAGACTTTCTGCGCCGCAGTCGATGTACTTACCACTGCGCCACGGCGACCACATAACGATGAAGTAGCAAGTGTAAATAATGGTGGGAAAGGGGTCGCCGTGGCCTAGATTAGGGTAAGTGTGTCGACTTACCCGCTAAAGTTCCAGTTTCGATTCCCAGACAGAAAACCTCGCTTTTTTCACGACACCACCTCTTTCAAGAAAACCTTCTCCAATCTCGCCGTTCGGAGTCGGCACAAAACTGTAGGTCCCTTCTACTCGTAAGAGAACGCAGCACGCACAACGTGAGTTGTTGTTGTAGAAGCTAGGGCCTGATCCCTTATGGGATGTAGTGCCACTCAATTTTTATTATTGTTAGATGGGAAGAAGTGTCGGTCAAAACCCACTTAGGCCAAAATTGAATCAGTGTTATCCCACGTTGATCCGAAATCATCTAATTAGACTTAGGCTGAGGGTAAATCCACTAAATCCACGAAAAGGACCATTTCAATACCATAAATGGAAGATTTATTAGTTTTTTATCCATCCAGAGATCACCCTTAACCTATCCCTTTCTTTCCATATCGTGTTGTCAATTTGTCAATTTCTTTCACAGTCGGTTCATCCAAGCAGTCGACTATTATTCTCTTTCTTAGAGTTTCAAGAGATGTGCAGGTCCCTCGATTATCAGTTTCAGTTTCTTCTTTGACTTCATCATTGAAGTCTTTGTATGCGATGACCAACTTTCTATCAGATAGGGTTCAGGAATTAGGTCTCCTTTCAGGTGTCAGACCTTCTAAATGCAATGTGGCTCCCTTGTTAAACATAATCTTAGCCACAGCTGCCTCCTAATACCCATTTGATTTGTTGTCTCTCCAAAAGCACCTTAAGATAAATCTGCCTTTATAGCTAAAAAGGAGTAAGAAGACGTTTCATAGTAAGTTAACAGCAACAGGCCCGATCACTATCTTGCTATTTCATCGATAATGCCTAGCATGGTGTGATATTGCATCTAGACACTATATTCTTAAGGAGTAGGCGGCAAAGTTAAGGTATCTGTGATTTTGTTGCTGGATTTCCCAGTGAAACAATTTGAAAAAATCACTTGTGCAGACTGTTAAATTGCGGTGACGACCACAATACCGCCATCAGCCAGCATGTTCCACTTAATTTTTATGAGGATGAAAAAGAAAATGAGGTCAGGATAGCGATATATAGACTAAAGTATAATAAAGCTGCAGGAGCGGACCGATTGTCCGCGTAACTGTTTAAAGCAGATGTACGGATTGGCCGCGTGCTCCAGCTCACCTGTAAGATTTGGTCGGGGGAAAGCATGCCCGTGAGTGGAAACTCAACGTTGTCCACCCGACCCAGTTTCAGCGTCTCTGCCGTTTTGTGTGAACGCCTAAAACCATTCGCTCAATGAAATGACAGGTTCTTATCAGTGAAGTTTTAGGCCAGGCAAGCCATCATGGACCACTACGGCGGATTCTGGAAAAGACTCAAGATATGCAGATCGACACTCACTAACAATCCGTCGACTTTAAGACTGTCATATGCGACGGACAGACACGACCTATACAGATTCATGTCTAGTTTTGGCATTTCTACCAACCTCGTCATATTGTGTAGGAAGATAATGGAGAACCCTCGTTACTCCTTCAAGGTCGGTAACTAACGCCGGCAGAACAATGCATATGCTGTCATCAAGAAAGGAAGACGACGAATTTTCGTGTAGTCAAGGACTTCGTTACTTCGAATCACTCTCGAAAATCGCTGCTTGCTTGGGCTCGAGGGGCAATTCAGTAATAGAGGCCATTCTCGAAGGACAACAGCTTGATCATCCCAGTCCTACTTTACCGCACAAAAACCTGGACGCTACTAAAAGCAAATGAGGAAGCCCTTAGTCTTTTCGAGGGAAAAGTTCTGCGTGCGATTTTTGGTCCTCTTTGCGTTGATGACATCGAGAGAAGAAAATTTCACGACGAACTTTATGGGCTCTATGGTGGCTTGCGCCTGTTCAAACGTCTTCGCATACAATGCTTAAAGTGGGTAGGCCATGTAGAGCGTACGGACACCACTGCTCCGGCTCCAAAAGTCTTCAAATCCGAGCCATTGGGAGAACGCAACGAGAACGAGGTGGTGCACATAAGAGGAGAAGGACTTCAACAAACTTAGAGTGCGCAACTGAAGGTGAACGATCGTGCTAGTTGGAGAGGCTTCTTGATTAGGATTCTGGTCGACCCGGACTGAAGCGTCAAACAAAGAAGAGAAAATTCTCAGAGTCTGTATAACCGCTTTGCTGTCTATCTTTCGGCTCTATTGACTGAAAGCAAGCGGTCACATGAACAGCTTTTCTGATAAAATAAGAAATCCGCTCCCTTTTCCATTTCAGAGTCAATCGTCCACATTTCTAATTCAACAGAGTTCTCCAATCGAATTAGGTTCTGAGCACCTCCAAAACCATGACACGACCATAAACACATGACTTTTCCGCTCCAAATCCACGCAAGGACTCGTTAAATAAACTCCCTTGATGTTCGCTAATCGCTATTGTTCACGAACAACATCACAGATCGTTTTATCAAGGACCCTATAATTGAGAGGATAAAACGCTCCGTTTAATGGTTGTGACAGCAGAACCGTTTGCGAATCACTGACTCTGCTCAAAGCAACTTTTCCATCAGAGACAGCATTTTAACGCGGCTTTGAGGTGCGTCGAAGAGGAAAACTCCTCGTAGAGGGATAACTTTCTTCGTCCTCCCCTTAATGAGCACTCACTTTGAAATCAAGTGATTGACTTTTTTCTCCACAACATTTTTTTCCACTCTCTCTCCCCACCCCATCCATTCCCCTCAAACAGCAATGACGTTCAGTGGTTGGAAGCATTTGCAGTCATTAGCAGAAAGTTACTCCAAAGGACTTCTTTCGTAAAGTTTAAGACTCAAGTCCCCCTGCTCTGGGGGGACATCGTGATTACCTCTGTCTCCCAGGGCGACAAAGATCCTCGGGATTCATTTCCATTTAATCTCAGCTCTGCCCTCCTCACTAACAGGATTTACGAGTTTGTGCGGGAGATGGAACAAAAAAAAAAGTGGAATTCCTTCTGCCTAACTGTAATGAGATTTATTTCTCAATTATTTGGGCTGCCTTATCCTCCGGGCGTCCTTGGGACTCCGCCGCAGAAGGAGAAAAAGAAAGCAAACTGTGATTTTCAGAAGCGCCCTCCATCCTCCAAGTGGCGCAGTGGATCAAAGAGCCGACAAGGAGCCAGCGCCAAATTACTTTCACTTTGCAACAGTGTGGTGGGACGGGCGCGCGGGATAAAGCCAAACATTTAAATTTTGCGGTCCTTGTTGCATTCGCCGTGCCTCCGCTTCCGTTGGCATTTTGTGAATTCTTCAGCTGCTTCCCACGTGTCAGGGGGATACCATGTCCTTCGACCATTTATGCTAAATTCATTCCTCCCAGATCCCCATTGCCGCCCCCCTCGCAGAGTGGATTGAAAGCTTCTGATAAGATTTTCTTCCGCTCTCCAGGTTTAAAAATAGAAGCAGCAGACAGCAGAAGGGGGGGACGAAAAAATCTGCAGAATTTCATTCCGTCACGACACGAGGGAAGCTGTGCTGCAGTTCCTGTTCCTGATGTGACATTTCAGCCAACACACAACTGAGCGATGCATAAAACTCGGGGATGCATGTGCGGGCAAATGAAATCTTTTACCCCGGCTAATGGCACACATGTGTACCATGGTGCCGTCGCCCTTTGGGCCGCGGCCAACAAGCGCTCAACAAGTGAGCGTGTGAACAGTTCGGCCGTTTCATTGAGAATTTACTACGAAGCGTGACGTGACGTCGGCGTGTGCGGTGGTATCCTGCGGTGATCAATTTATTCAGATGCTCGCTTAGAGGGGAAACGATTACAATTCTCTTTAAAGAGTTTCGCATAAAAATCGCGAACTGATGACGGGAGTAGTGATGTCCTGGCGAAGTTCCCATCGACTGCAGATGACATTCAACTCATTGCAAAGGTGAATTTATGACAACTGCTCCAGACTCGGAAACGGCCTCTATCTGGAGCCCTGACTATTGGAATCTAATGTGCCATCTAAAGAGGGGGATTTAGGAGTGCTGGCAACATTGTTGCTTGCTAGGAGTGACGCGGGAGGTCTCTTTAAGAGTCGTTTCGCCATCAATGAATGACAATCCTGGGTCTACTGACTTTCAACGGACTCTTGTGTGGCTCGGATTATGGCTGGGCTGTGGCTGGGACTATGGCTGGCACGATGAGTGGGACTTTAGCTGAGACTTTGACTGGGGCTGATATTGGGTCTAGCCCTAGAACGGTGGCTGGGATGGGGACTGGGACGGTGGCTGAGATAGCGGCTGGGACGGTG
Organism: Eristalinus sepulchralis; assembly: GCA_944738645.1. Taxonomy (NCBI): domain Eukaryota; kingdom Metazoa; phylum Arthropoda; class Insecta; order Diptera; family Syrphidae; genus Eristalinus; species Eristalinus sepulchralis. Next base: position 12,210,576 of record OX122885.1, on the reverse strand, counting down.
GCTGTGACGGTGGCTGTGACGGTGGCTGTGACGGTGGCTGTGACGGTGGCTGTGACGGTGGCTGTGACAGTGGCTGTGACAGTGACAGTGACTGTGGCTTAGACTGCGGTTGCAATTTCGATTGCAACTCTGTCTGGAGTATGGATGCGCCGGTGGCTGGAATTGTGAATGTGACTAGGACTGTGCCTGGGACTGCGGTGGGAGCGTTTAATGGGACTGTGGCTGGTATGGCTAGGACTGTAGCTGAGACTGGTTGGGGCTGTAACTTTGACTGTGGTTGGTACGGTAAATGGTTCTCTAACAGACCCCGTCCCCGGGGCTGTTGTTGGGTCTAGCCCTAGAACTATGCCTGGAACGGTCGCTTGGACGGTGGCTGGGACGGTGGCTTGGACGGTGGCTTGGACAGCGGCTGAGATAGCGGCTGGAACGGTGGCTAGAAAACGGACCGTGTGGCTAGAGACCGGATCGTATCTTAGGCCGTGACTTGGACAGTGTCCTGCACAATCACTGGGGTTGTGGCTTATCCTGGATTTACTGAACTTTAGTTTCTTTTTATTCGAAACCACATCCGCACCCCTATTCGTATCTAGTGCTATTCCTGTCTCTATTATGGGTAATCTAAGGGCCTAGGTGCCAATGAAAATGACTGGTATGGATGGCCTGGTCAGATGCTGATTGTCACTGGATATAGGCTTCCCTTGAAACAAACTCACAAGCGGGAGTGTCAAAGAGGCGCTATGATTTAATCGAGCGCACAGTTGGCGTAGTTTACCCTGCTGTCTCAAGCTGTCTCAAAAAGAGATGATCAGAGAGCTCAGCTACTACGCTTGCTATTGCTCTGTCAAGAGTAAGGGAAAGGTGAAATCTGAGAAGGTTCTCATAGACAATCGATGCTGTCAGCAACTAGCAAGAGGCGGTTCCTTGAAAAATACGAAATTAGGAATAGTTCATGAATTGAAGCCAGAAGCCTGGTGAGTGAATCTCGACGCACTTACTTCATACGCTTGGCGGCCTCTCAACTCTCTTCCAACAACGAAGGGGAGACGGTCGTTGGTTCTTGGGATACACAGAGGATTCTTGTCTTGAATTTTCTTGATTTCTGTGTATGGGCCTTGTGACATAAGCCCGTAATCGGGGTTGGGACTATGCCTGCAATTTTGATTGCGACTCTGTCTGAAACTGTGGTTGGAAGCTTTGTCTGGACCTGAGGCTCTGATTGCGGGTGGAAGCCTAAAATCGGGGCTGGAACTGTGGTTGCAACTTTGATTGTGGCTCTGTCTAAGAATGCGACTGGAAGCCTGGAACCAAGGCAAGAACTGTGGCTACAACACGCATTACGCCTCTGTTGGAGGCTGTGGCTAGAAGTTTTGACTATGCCTGAGGCTGGAATTGCAGCGAAGACTGTGGCCGTGGCTACAACTTTGATTGCAACTCTGTTTGAGACTGTGGCTGGAGACTTTGATTGCATTTATAGTTGGGACTGTAGCTGAAGTTGCTTTTTATAGGTGGGCTGTGGATGGGACTGTGGTTGATTCGATGAATGGGTCTTTAGCGGAGACTTTGACTGGGACTGTTATTGTGTCTAGCCCTAGGACTAATCTTGGGACGGTAGCTGGGACGGTGGCTGGGACGGTGGCTGGGATGGTGGCTGGGACGGTGGCTGGGACGATGGCTGGGTTGGTGATTGAGATGGTGGCTGTGACAGTGCCTGTGACTATGTCTAAGACTGCGGCTGCAATTTGGACTGCAACTCTGTCTGGAGTATGGATGCGCCTCTGGCTTCAACTGTGACTGTGACTAGGACTGTACCTGGAACTGTGGTTGGAGCGTTGGGACTGTAGCTGAAGTTGCTGGTACGAGTGTAGGTGCAACTCTGGCTGGTCTTCTGAAAAAATGTCCCTCGAGATCTCGCCTGAACTCCAAGTCATCCTTCACTCTCTCTTAAGAGAATTTTCACAGTTTTCCCTTGAACCACAGATAGCCACAGACATCTTCGATGGGTGTCGTTGGCATGTTGTCACAATCAATGTCAAATTTGCTTCCCTGTCGTGTGACACACCCAACTGAGCGCTACACATCTTATGCCCTCCACACCACCCACACACGCTTCCTGTGTGTATCGACTTGATTTCCTCGAATTCGGAAACTGATCCGACCACTCCCGGAAATGGAAATTCACAAAACCGAAATATCCACAAAAGGGATAGCCTGCGGCATCCTGTGTTGCATACGAATGTCAATAAGCATCCCGAGGGCCATTTCAAAACGAAATTCTCAAGACATCCTTTCTCTTTCCTTGGAGCAGACAACTCTTTCCATCCGCCTGAGTGAACGTCAAGGATGGGCTTGTTTTCAATCAAAATTCGCGCGTGTGTCTCGCGGCAAGCGTCACACGCATTTTCAATCGTCAATCGCCCAATTATCGTTGACAGTACGTCACCTATCTCATGTCTCGCGGTCGATTGCATGACTGAGCGGTTTTGTCTCTGTGCGCCCGAGGGTGCCTTATCATATCGCAACCGAACCTTATCAGATGGCTACTGTCTTCGATTAGATGTTAACTGGGTGCTTCAGAAACGGCTTTATGTCGTCTTAGCGGATTGTCGTATCTTTAAAGTGTCGTAAACGATTGTCAAGCAGAAATGATTAATTTGCCCTGCAATTGAATGAAATCTGAAGACAAAAGCGAAAGAGAGAAATGCGGAATTCCTTTCGGGGAATGGGGGATTTTACGGATATCCCAGAAGCTGTTTTATGAACTCCTTCACCTCCTCAACTCCCATGCCATCCTATTGTCATCTCAACGGACGGAAACAATGCGCATCGATGGGGAGCTGCTTAAAGTTCTTGTCAGTGGGTAAGTGTGTCAAATCCTTTAAAAGGAATGAAGTGGGATGCTTGAGGTGAACTGTTGTTTTTTTTTTGTTTTGCACTCCTGCACGTGCGGTTCTGGAAAGTTGTAGTTGGCGGTGTTCCTTTTTAAATAATTCAGGGGGTATGCACAAACTGATGAACAAGTCCTCTGCAGGACCACAAGGAAACAGTGTTTAACCTTTCATCAAGTTGTTTCCTAATTGTTTTAATTAAATTCAGATGAATTTTGTTTAGAATGAGAGTATTCTCCCCCTCCTTCGTTTCGCATTCTTTTCGTAGCTGTGATCCCTTTCCTCATAATTTGTGTATTATCCTCTCTGCATCTACATTCCTGAGTAAAGAATATCGTTGTTTGCACGTAAAATTTCGCATGGGTTCTGTTTAAAGTTCAATGCTTGGCATAAGGATGCGAATCTCTACAGGGAAAGTTTTACAGGATATTGATATGGCTTCCTCTTTGATATGATCCGTGTAAACCATACAAATTATGGGTTCTCTCAGTTGGGTACTCAATGATGCACTTTCGCAGGAAGAGTCAGAGTTGGCAAAACGCTCCCCCCTGATCACCCACTCCACTGAGCTCTTTAAGGAGGAGTATTGAACGGAGCCCATGGCAGAAATAGAAAATCGATGGGGGGGTGTTCCGAGCTCTCTCTTCGATACCGAATATGGACAGAACCAAGTCGCGGTTGAGCTTAGACTGCAGGGAAATAGACCTCTAGTAGGTTTACGCCATTGGCACCCGTTTAACATACAACTGTAGAAGCAACAGAGACGAAATGGGAATAGGGCTTGTCAACTACCTGCTCTTCAATTGTTTGCACTTAAAATTCTAGGTTATGTCTTCTTCGTAGACGTAGGGGATCTGATTAACACAGAGGTGAGAGATGTGAGATTCGCACATAAGCTTGGGACAAATTAAAACGTCTCGAAATAAAGAAGAAGGCTCTATTAGACCCTAAGTTTCCCATTTAACCCCAACTAAAACGCACACCCGATCTGCTTATAGAAGTGAGCCTCGGCATTAGCCGCTAGAGAACCTTATTCACCCAAGCATGCAAAATCATACTCTTTGCGTACCAAATATAAATACTGACGTACCGCAGGGAAGTGTTCTTAGCACTTTGCTATACCAGTCATGTACTACTTGCAAATCGAATGCACGATTCAAGGCAAAAACAGAAAAGACAATCGAAAAGCCTACAGAAAAATAACAATAAACACCAGGTCAGTTACACCAAAGGACAAAAATCTGATGAAACGGCTTTAATGAAGGAAAATCAGTCTAAATTAACATTGCTAAAAGGGAAGTTAATAATTTGCCTGGCTTTCTAAACCATATCTCAATTCCATTTCGTTACGAAGCGAAGTACCTCGGGATGGCTCTTGACATAAAGTGGTAGTGTCCACGGATCTTAAACGAAGAAGAGCAATACCGTTCGGGGACCCGGCTTCCGTTTTTTAAAGGGGAAATCGCAACGAAAATTTACAAGATGCTTGTATGTTATATACGGGGACTCTATTCCTTTAATCGCGTCTGTCAAAAATTGGTCACAAGTCGGTTTTTGTTTTGACACGCTCCAAAAACGGCAGACACGGAGACTAACGTAACAAAACTTCACGATCCACCAATAGGGAGACTGCCGATTGAAGGTGCTCGAAAAAGCTGAATTCGGAATTTTAAGAAACATTTCAAGCGTGGGTTATATCCTGTATGGAATATTTCGACAGAGAAAACTGTCTGCACGATGGTTGTCGCTTTTGTCCCGCCGGGGAAACAAGTACAACCGGGAGACCACGTCGAAACAATGTTTGAATTTCTTGTTATTTCGTGATCGTTAACACTTGAACAAATCAGAAACCATAGAACAGTAGACTTCACATGATGAGCGAAAACCTTCGGCTTTTTTTTTGTGTCAAAAAATGAGTTCAACATCGAGTCGATGTCGAGTTTTACGTCGACTAACTGGAAAAGGGCAAACAATTCCACAGTCAAGTCAAGTCAAAGTCAGCCAAGTAGGGAGGGCTGAATTATTGTGCCAATTTGAGTCGCAGAAAAAATGTCGAAGCACCAAAAATTCTATTCCGCCATACCTCCACCTTGAGCGGAGACAAATTGGTCAAGCTGTGTTACAGACTGCTGTCCTATCCACTTTATTCTTCAGTTTTGGCGTCATGCGACTTCTCTTTGTGTTTAAACTTCAGAAACTCACTCTCCGGTCAAAATTTGAAGCCAATAAGGGGGTTTTTGCCCCTAATGTTCAGAAAACGTATTTGAAGCATCCCTAGGATAAGTGTATCGACCTGAAAGGAGAATGAACTGGGAAATAAATGGATTCGCACTCTTTTTTTAGTGGACTAATTATTTATAGAATTGTTCTCCCATACACCGCAGTGTGTCCGGTAATTGACGAACCTAGTGTTTTGTGTCGATTTTAAAGGACGGAACCACTCACTCTCTCAGGATAAACTTAACAGGTGTTTGCAAGCTGTGTAAGCAGAGACTTTTATTTCCGTCTGGAGACGTTTGTTCTTACAAATGTGAAGGAGCATGAGCTCAATTTGGTCACATCCTGGAGCCATCTGATGGATTCCGTAATGGCGCGAGATCCCACCATGTTTAAGAGAAATTTAGAGTGCCTGTCAACACTTACATTTTAGAACTATTTTGAATGTGGTAGAAGGGCAGAAGCTCGGCTATCGGTTCAGACATACAACTGCCGGCCCCCATTCCTGTTTCTACCTATTTTCTATGATATATGCACTTCTTTGCGATTGGGCTCTCATAGGTTTGCGCTATTCCTTCTCTAGGCGCACAGGCTGATGTTGTCGTCCTCCAGGAAGGCGTCAGTGCCAGACCATCCTTGAAGATTTCACTTCAGATCGTTCTTAATGACGGGTCCTTCCTAATGGCGGCTCCTTCCTTAGTGCTGTAGTAAGTTGTAGTGGAGCACATAATAGAAAGTGCCTATTTTTGATTGACAGTGACTTATCACAGATTTCCTCATATCCGTGAAAAAAAAAATGTTTTTCAGTGGCTTACGAACTTCCAAAAGCTAGTTTTAATCAATTTCATCTATCTTGATCAGTCGATCTTGCTCAGTCCCCCTCAAATGCAATTCTGCAGTATCTGACGTTAAGTCCCCCCCCCCCCCTTTATAAACTTTCTCAAAAATTTAAAAAAAATCTAAAAATACTTGCTCCCCACTTCCCTTATCTAAGCTCCTTACCTTCACACTCATTTATGAAAAGAATTAACACCAAACAGGGTGAATACTGGCAAATCTTTTTTCCCTTTTGAAAGTTACGACGACTCTGTGCGACCGCTATTTGCTGAAGATCGCGCCATTCAACTAGCACGTACATTTTCTGCATTGCTGAAGTACAGACACAATTCAAATCCAATGAACTTCATTTGCATTTCATCTTGGTTTCCGTTTAATTGCCTGATTAGATGCTGTTTTGTGCGGGCTCAGCGAAGAACTTCTGAATACGTTGTGGTTTTTGTGGATGCAACCACCTCCGTACCAGCACTGCAATTCCCTACAAAGAGAGTCCTTGTTTCGCGGAAACGCTTTAAACTTTATCTCTTATCATTTGACAAAGTTTTGCACATCGTCTTCTTCTGTGTGCCTTGCAATCGTTGAAATTCGAGAACTTTTCGCTGCATTAAACAATCAAGGCGATGGGTAATGGGGTGGTGGGGGTGGATAGGGCTATTTGGAAGGAGTTTTTCTTTTTAGCGATTGACATTTTGCGCAAAGGCTGTAAAGGAATGCATTCCTTTTTTATGTTCGCTTGTCATTTCAAGACACAATTCTTTTTCTTTTGTGCAGGGTTTGCATTTAACTTTGGGGAAGTTGAAGGGGAAAAATTTGTGCATATTCGCGAAGCATAAAGTTCTTTTGGAATTTAATTTAAAGGATACCTTTCAAAGTATGGGAATATTGCCTTTTCTTGACGACTTTTATCATTTTAAGGACGTCAACGGAGAAGAGGGATATTTTTAGCAGGTTTCACTATAATCTTTGCAAAAGTTGTTTATCAGGTCTGCGACCCATAAACGGTCTGAGCCTGAGCTAAAGCTGCCTTCCATTCTTGATGGTGCCGGGAACGCTGCTACCAGTTGTGAAGACCAAGCGTCCGCAATTACTCAGTCTCTATACTGGATGTTCGGCCTTCTTCTCCTTCTCGGACCTGGAGGCTGGGATTCAAAGAGACCCTAAGCTGGATCGTGTTTGTCTATTTGCTCGATGTGGACGAGCCATTGTAGTCGACGGATTTTTCCCTTTCAAACTACAGTCATATCATGGAACAGCACATAAAATCGGCAGAAGTAAGATTTTTCATTTCTATTGTTGTTGGGAAACAAAATAATAACTTTTCTAAATTTCACAAAAACAAGCCCAGAAGTCGCAAATTGCAGCTCCAACTCCCGATCCCTCTCGCAATTAGACCATGTGATAGCGGACGCTAGAAAATTAAGTCCTGACTACTGGAATTAGCTTCCTCGAGACTGTCAAGGGTGGAAGCCGTCATTAGCTAAGCCGGATAAAGAATTTAAGTACATTCCTCAGATCTCTCACTTCCTGCAAATGACGAAAACCCTCTATCCCATACACGATTATTTATAACCGAATTTCCGTGTCAATTTGTTCCCAAAATCATCACAACTACCAAACTTCCCTCATCAACACCAAATCCAATCAAATCGATCATGAAATCGATCGTATCTGTTGCGAAATTCACTCACACCAAGAAAAGAAAAGACAGACACACACGAAAACTGCTCTCCTCTATCCTTCGACGCCTCTTTCCACTTGAGCTCTGCCACAGTGTCAACCAGTTGCGGTGCGGATTGGCAGAGATTTTTTTTTAATTAACGTCCCGCTAAACGATCACACGACGTTCTCTCGTTAGCAGGCACAGTCTAAATATCAGACAAAATAAATAAAAAAAAATGATCTGCCCCTTGCTCCACCCCCACCCACGAACAGCCGGCTGGTCTATGTATCTGTGTTTGTTTAAATTATTTTCCCATTCCACGAGGAGGTTATGGAAATGAAAATAAAATTCACGGGGCGAGAATATTTCTCAGACAATAGAAAGTTATGAGACACGGGCGAATTTCAAATCTTAAAAATACTTCTGGAAAATCAAAAAAAAGGAGGAGAACGAACGACTTGGATGGAATTATGGAATGTATCTTTTATGAGGTGAGCTCGTGTTGGGCGCCAAAATCACGACACGTGTCATCCGCGGAATGTGCTCTAATAACGACTGTCGGCAAGTTGGCAAATGAATTGCTTTCGCTTAAAACTGTTTTATTGACAACGAAATGAGATAAAGCAAAATACATACCCTCCTATCAGGGGTGGAGGGCGCTTAATTGAGAAATGTTTAAAGGATCCACAATCGATGGATTCACAGATAATGAGTACTAATCGGCGGGCATTCGCTGTGTGGCGGAGGGTGGCGGTAGGCGTGACTGGGGCGTGCTGGTAAAGAGTCATGTAATTCCACTTGATGCCCGAGCGATTGCTTAATTAGATTGAACGATGCGTCATTGCGGTAATTTGATGACTGATTGGTTGACAAGCCTAATTTTCAACACCCGTTGTGTTGTTCATCGATTAAGGCAATTAGAGTGCAGTCTTCCGGGTGTTGCTTCCTTCACTGGTGGTGATGAACTGAATGATGAACTTTTTGGTGGGCGGACACATGTTTGATTCTATACATTTGCGGTTTGAATTTTCGTTCATCTGGTTCATGACATCGAATCCAAGGTCACCGGAATTATTCAGATTTGAAACTTCTCGATGGGTTGCCTTCTGCAACTTTTCATTTACATTCATAACCAAAGCTCGGCAGTTCCTTTAGTTCGCCAATCTCTTCCTTTCTCCTCACAGTGAGTACTCAAAAGAATTTCGTTCGATCTAAAAAGTACACTCAAGATTTTCTTCTAGTCTGCAAACGATGATTGATCCGATTCCTACCGCACTCCTCTTGTCTTGTGGCTTCAGTTATGCCAATGTAAAAGTCCCAGTCCCAGTCCCAGTCCCAGTCCCAGTCCCAGTCCCAGTCCCAGTCCCAGTCCCAGTCCCAGTCCCAGTCCCAGTCCCAGTCCCAGTCCCAGTCCCAGTCCCAGTCCCAGTCCCAGTCCCAGTCCCAGTCCCAGTCCCAGTCCCAGTCCCAGTCCCAGTCCCAGTCCCAGTCCCAGTCCCAGTCCCAGTCCCAGTCCCAGTCCCAGTCCCAGTCCCAGTCCCAGTCCCAGTCCCAGTCCCAGTCCCAGTCCCAGTCCCAGTCCCAGTCCCAGTCCCAGTCCCAGTCCCAGTCCCAGTCCCAGTCCCAGTCCCAGTCCCAGTCCCAGTCCCAGTCCCAGTCCCAGTCCCAGTCCCAGTCCCAGTCCCAGTCCCAGTCCCAGTCCCAGTCCCAGTCCCAGTCCCAGTCCCAGTCCCAGTCCCAGTCCCAGTCCCAGTCCCAGCCCCAGTCCCAGTCCCAGTCCCAGCCCCAGTCCCAGTCCCAGTCCCAGTCCCAGTCCCAGTCCCAGTCCCAGTCTCAGTCTCAGTCCCAATCCCAATCCCAATCCCAGTCCCAGTCCCAACCCCAATCCCAGATCCTAATCCTAGCTCCACTTTTCGACTCTCCAATTTTTTATATCTGTTCAGAACGTGCTTCCGCACTGAACTATTGTCTCATTGTCACTCATGAAGGTCTCCCTCCCTCTGAGGGCCAAATATTCACTGCTGTCATCCCCAGTGAAGTGCTGTCATCCAGTCAACAGAAAAATACATGTCAGCTAATTACGGCTCCCTACTTGACACTTCCGAGTTGGTTGCGCGTCCTCCTTCTGATTCCCAATTGGGAAGCACTCCATTAGACAGAAAAGCAGATATTTATGAATTTTATCATCTTCCCGCCGCTGGTCGCCCTCCGTCGCAGCAGATAACGCAGAGCGGTTCGCTCGCATTGACGTCAGACAGCACCTTGTGGGCTCCGCACATCATTATCTGTATCTTTTTAGGCAATTTGCTCTTATCTCCCAAATCCAATCGATAACCATATGCGCCTCGAGACGGCATAGGACCCCGACCAGAGTCCGCAGTCAGCATCAATTTGGACAGCCGATGATCCCACGATCCCCTCCAGCGCGCACTAGCGGAAGTGTCGCCGAACTTGAATCACGTCCGAGCACACTCATCACGCCCAGCCCGCAGACTTCGCCGCAAATCGCACAATTCTCGTTACAGAGAAACCCACAAAAAATCTATTTTTAATCGAGAAGCAAAAGAAGCACACGAGTGGCGCAGAAAAAAAAACTGAAGAATAAAACAACGGAAAGCGCTTATTATTTACTTAGATTGTACTGAATTGCAGCGGGCGTCTATAAATAGACGCGCTAATCGGGCTTTTTGCCGTAAAAGATTGCTCTTTTGTATTTGCCGAGCGCGCGATTTTCTGCTAAAGCACATACTCTGTTTTTTTCTTGCCTCTGATAGCCGACGGAAAATAGAAATATCTGCGGAAATGTGCTGGGGAGCACGATTTGATGGTCGATTTGGTATGCTAGAGGTTTTTTTTTTTGTTCAGCTCGATTTGAGTGGACGGACGCGCGACTGATTCTTTGCCGGGGGGAGTGCATAACGCTGGCGCCACTTGACTTGACTTGATGTACAGTCGACCTGTGATGGTGGCTGTTCGCGGTGGATTGCGGATGGGCGAAGATTAACGCTCACCTTGAGTCGGGTATCGAGAGGCCTTCCAAAAATGAGATCATCACAGAGAGGGCGGGGGATTCTGTTGGTCACACCTGTTATCTTTACGTTTGAATGGAATTTTGGGGTTGGGTGTGGGTTCTTGAAAATATTTGACAATTGCCGGAAGAGGATGTGTGTCTGAGGTTTTTTCTTTTTGGTTGGAGGTTGGGATAAACTGGCCTGGAGTGTTCAGACTCAAAAACTGAGCCATTGTACTACCAGGCAGTAACCTTCATTTCATGTAGTTTCTTGGTTTTCAGAGGGATAGCCAGCAGGCGCTTCTGTGAAAAAGAGCTTAAATTGTCAGCTCCCACCACGTCAGCGCCAAACAGAGGCCACTTGATACGAGCAAAGGCGGGACATTGACAGAGAAAGTGCTCTGAGGTGTCTTCACCTTCTCCACAGGCGTCTCAAAGGCTGCCATCACTAAGCCCAAGTAGACTTAGGTGCTTAGCGAATGCCAAATGCCCCATTCGCATGCCGGCAAGTTTTCTGCATTCCTTTCTGTCTAGAGATAACAGAAAGGCCGCGGATTTCTTGCTGACCTTTGGAAGCATGCACTTGGGCAGCCTGCATCGTGGAGAGTCATGTCATCTCGGGTCGTGCTATTGGCAGGCCCAACCATCGACGGACGTCCTAAGAAAGGAGGCGGGTAATTCCAAGGTGAGTTCGGGTCCTACGAATGCCTCTTACGAACCTCGCCTAGCTAGTTCGTCGGCAATCTCATTTTCCGTGATGTCCCGGGACTCAGACAGCTCTTAGCGAAATCTTAGGCCTTGGTGTCGAAGTGTCCGCACTTCAGTTGGAGAGTGCTGAACTGAACACTCCGGAGAAATGGAGCGGAAAGTGGTATATCCGTGGCGTAGTGGGTAATTTCCACACGCCCGAGAGTCTTAATTCTATTCCTGGACTTGACCGTCCATCTGACACCTCCTTGAGTCCCACTTATGTCTGGGAAGCACTCCTCAAAAAATCGCTGTTCCTTGTCCGCGCTAAATTGTAGGTCCCATCTACTCGTGCGAGAACAATAGCACCACCCACAGCACGAGTAGATCCTGAAGAATAGGTCAGCTCTAGTGCATGAGGACTGTAGAGCCAGCAATTCATTTTCAAAATTGCAGTAATCTGTTCCATCCTCCAATTGCCGCCATTCCCCTCCCACTCCCCCACCAACTCATCAGCCCAATTCACGAAGTTAATCATTTCCAAAAAGAGGCGACAGGGATAATATTTTCGTCAGGGTCCACGACTCTAGTTTGTGGCATGAGCTAAAAATACCCCCTCCACGACTTGTGTAAATATTTTGATGTTTGAACAGTTTAGATAAACCCACGGTGCAACTTTTGGAATTCCTCCTTTTCAAATGATTATTTCTGCGTCGTGCGAAATCGCGAAAAATTATGAACTCAGCTGAAATTCGCGAGTGCTATCTGCTTGAACAGAGGTTTTCTGTACACAAGCGTCTCGAAATTCGCGTTTTCGGCTGACTAGAGTTGTTCTGGCAAATTCGCAGTTTGTGTCAGTTAGCGTGACTTATCTTGACGGGAGAAGACATTTGAATTTTGCATGAGACACGGCAGATGATGAGTTTATCTCAACTCTTTAACTAATTCCTTGATTTCCCCTCTTTTCTTTGCAGATATGGATAAATGTAAAGCGCATCCTGGCTCAAGTTCCTGCATCTGATTTGAAGTTCCCTTCACGCTGATTTTCAAGGTAAGTCAGGGTGCGTGGTGCATAGGAAGGCCAATCGATAGTAGATTCACTTGCTTGCACCTTGTTGGGCATACGATACTCGGGAATGTTCATTTTACCGGCTGGCGACACAGTGACGAGGTCAAGTTCACGCCGTCGTCGCTGTGAAACAAAAGACGACACCAGTAGCGACGACGACATTGTAGGATGCCGTTGGAAAGCAATGGCACTCGGTAAAAGCAAAAAAGTTGCGCTCACTCTCTTTTGCCGTCTGAGATGTGCATTAATCCTCATCACCGTGCTTGTCATCTAAATGATTGGGGATGGAGAGGGGAGAGGAGGAAAGTTATAGTTTTTCTAAGTGGCATTAGCGTAGAAGTAATGCACTTGACATGTTTAATAAGACTTTGAAGGGCGCGCAACCGGTTTATCTTTCCTTCCGCAGCTATAGCCACCTTACGCAATGGCAGAGTTCCTGCTTGGAAAGTTTGTGACAAGCTGTTGCTGAGAAAAAAAAGGAATCCTTGGTGTAGATGGTGTTACGCCTCAAGTATCATTAATCTCACTTCAAACGGGGGATTACGTCAATTTTATAATTCTAAAACCGGAGGTTTTGAAGTAGATGGGAAGTTGCGCCTTTGTCCCATGATTCAAGGCAAGTTATGAGGTTTGTACTTGCAAAAAATGGCCACAAACTTGCATTTAATCGAAAAAATCAAATTTGAACAGGACTTAAGTCCTGTACTTCTCCGTCACAAACTGTTTATAGAAAGTGATGAACTGGAGAAACTGCCTACCAGAAGGTGCGTCTATTTGCGAGTTTGGCAATCAAATTCACTACAATTGGGATTATTGTAAAGTGACACAATCATAACAGAGAGGAATGGAACAGAAATTCAGTTGACGTCCATCATTTTTAACTCCCACTAAATCTTTAGTAAGAGAAGTCTTAGAGGTCAACATTTTCGAAAATTTGCAAATGTCGGGAGAAGAGGTTTTAAACGAATAAATCGATACAAATCACGCTGACTTACAGTGGGGTGCAGAAATGAGTACATGTTTGTACTAATTGCACACAAAAAAATAGCAAATTTAAATAAAAAAACAGATCCTTATTTAATGTTCAATTCTAAACAAAATTACTTATAATTCAACATGGAAAATAACAAGCTCTTACAAAAAAAAATTTAAACAAAGACAACTCCAATGTACTCAATTTTGCACCTTACAACATAATCACCGATAGAGCTTATTTTTAATACTTTGTCCATAGCCCCTTATTTCGCAAAACATTTTAATATATCTTGGCATACTGTCCACCAAGTTCTCAATTATTTCATTTGGAATACTTTGCCATTCCCTCAATCATCGCTGCCAAAGATCCTCCAGGTTTTAAGGGGATAATGTGTATATTCCCAACCGTCTTTTCACTATTGACCACAAATTCTCAATCGGATTTAGGTCGGGACTTTGGGCTGGCCACTGCAACAATTGGAAATTTTGCTCAGAAGGCCATTTCCTTACTATTTTGGACGCGTGTTTTTGGTCGCCGTCTTGTTGAAAAATTACTTCCTTTTTAGGATAAGCACTCATATCTACAAAATCGGGAAGATGAGTCTGTAAAATATGTGAATAGTCTTCCTTTTTCATTATTCCTTCAATTTTTTGTAGTGGTCCAACGTGCCACCATGTGAAGCAGCCCCAGGCCATGACACTCCCTCCACCGTGCTTAACGTGGTGCCTTTGGATGATCTCTCTAGGACGACGCCAGCAATATTGCTTGCCATCTGACTGATTTCGATTTGTCCGACCACACTACACGCTTCCAGTCATCTACTGTCCAATTTGTGTTCTCGTTGGCGAATCTCAACCGTGCTTCAGGGCTTATTTATTGCCTTAGAAGCATCTTTCCGCGTTAAAAACTTGTTAAGATGGCTAGGTAAATGGGCTTCTGGCGAAAAAGTTTTTGAAACCGAGCCATTGGGACGATGCAACAGAGGACGGCCTAGGTTGAGATGACGTACAAAAATGGAGAAGCACCCCAACCAACTTAGATTGCACAATAAGCCGCAGCTGACGAGTGATCGTGCTAGCTGGAGAGGCATGATAGTTGAGGCCTATTTCCGCCTATAACTCTCTCCCTCACCTTCTCACTAAGTTTCTAGTTACCTCTGGACATAATTTTTCTCGCCTCTCTCTCTATATCACACAGCGAAACTATGTTCCTTACAATTTTTAATTGCTTTGCTTTTCAAAACTTTGAATTTTTGAAAGTTTGGAGAGTTTGAAGAAGATTGACACGGAGTTTGTGTTTTCGTTGTTATCCGTAGTGGATGGTGCAGTGGATGGCGCAGCAAACTCGCGTTTCATCAGGCTGTGCTCTCTAGATTCGCCATATTTAGTTGAGGCATGTTTAAGAACTTAGTTTCGTCCTGAGGTGATCATTCTCCTCAAGTACACAACCTTGCTATTACTCCAAATTTTCATGAAGTCAATAGAGAAACTAAGATTGTCGACGCTTTTATCACGAGCGCCTAAATTCTAAAATTTCCTGAAGGACTTCCTATAGTTGACAATTTTAAAAATAACTTTGTTCTTGTGACCAGGACGATCAATAATAATAATAATTGAGTGGCACTACAGCCCACAATGGGCCTGGGCCTAGCTTCTACAACAACTATTCATGTTGTTCATGCCATTGTTTTCTCACGAGTAGAAGGGACCAACAGTTTTTTTGCCGACTCTGAACGGGAAGATGTGAGAAGCTTTTCAAGACAATTTGTACCCTTTGAATATTGTCAGCAATTAGAAAGAGGTGATGCCTTGAAAAAATGCGACGTGTCCCGCTCGGGAATCGAACCTAAACCTTCTGCGAGTGGGTTAACGCACTTAGCCACTACGCCACGGCTACCAAGGACGTCAGGACGATTGAGCTTGAAATAGTAGAGTAGAGAATACGAATTTCTAAGATTGTAACTCAACGCCAGGGTTGCCCGCTTTGGTCAAACACATGGCAACACTCACTGAACTTAATGTTAAGCAGCGGTTTCTGCAAATGGGAAGTGCTTTATTTTGATGGTTTTGTCATGTGGAAGAAATGTGAGCTTCAGCATGACACTAGACCCCGATATCAGGACGACTTGTCCAATCCACGTTCATGAAATCAACTGGGTGTTTGCAAATACGCTGTATTCTTATGGAAAATTAAAACATCTGAATGTGTGTCCTTCGAACTTTTTAAATCGAGAGTCTTGATAGTTTGCTTTCTAACGATAAATTTTCCAAATTTGAGGCAGTAGCCACATCTGTTTTTTCACCCCATGAAAAATCCTTAATCTGGGGGGAATCTGTTAGATGGCTGATTAGCATGCTCTGTTTCTTTACCGTGTCAACAACATTCTCCGCGTTCTTTGCAGGCATGGATCTCCCTTCTTCTTCTCTCCTCCTGACACATGTTTTTGTGATAACTTCCACTGACACTAACAGGTCTCTCATTTCATCAATCCTTCACAAGACGCACAATTGACATCTGCTCTGCTCACGAGCGACCTATTCTTAGAAGTCCATGATTACAAATTTCTTCAACGAAATTCCGCGGAGTTTATCGCTGATGCGGAAATTCTTTCAAGATTTGGAAATAACATTCGAGTGCTTCTAACTCCACTCCACTTCCATTTTTTGCAAAGTTGCAGTCTAAATAAAGAACGTTTTGAGATAAAACCGCAGCTTGTGTGTGTTTCCTGAAAATAAAACAACATGCGCTTCTTGAGAAAACTTTGGAATGTTTGATTAGGATGCCAAAACAATTTCGAGAACAGACGGTGGCGGATGTGGTAACTGCTGTGGTGAGAAAATTTAAATTTAAACAAATTTTAGAGCTTAGCGCAGCATCCTTCTTCAACAGAATTCCATCCTGTCATTGAGAGAAGTGGTTTGTTGATACAGACACGATTGTATTTCCGTGTTGTCAGCTTTTAGCGACGAACTGATATCATCTGATTGCGGCTTTCAAGAAAAGTTTGCCCTCCTCAACTGCAACATTGTACACTCAGGAGGTGTAAGGTTAGGTTTGATAGGTCCTTGAGTAGAGGTGCCAAAGCAGAATTTTTTTTTATTTGCTTTCAAATTCAATAGGCTTAGAAACCATACCAAATTCTTAACCAAGTTGATAGGAGTGTTCTGAAATGTTTTTCCTCAAGAGCAAGTTCCACAGAATTTGCGTTCATTTGGCTTCGGGCTTCTTTCTTTTCCCTTTGAACCTGGAGATGGGAATTGAAGAGCGATTTGGTCTATGCGCTTGATGGTACCGAGGCAGTCCATTCGGTTCATCATCTCCCAAACTACAATAACATGTCAGAATAGTTCACAGAGCTCACGTTTGTGCCTTCACTTCTATTCACTTTTCAGACAGGACCGTATGTCCGCCGCAAAATTGTTCCTTCAAAGACCCAACCTCAATGACTGCTCTCAAATGTTCTCACAGTTGCCTCTGTGTCCTGGAGTGAACCAGCGCAACATACAGCGTGCAGACAGCTGTCTCATTCCCAATATTTCATCCAGGACAAAAACCACACGGTCTTCTTAGATGCCTACTGTCTCAGCTTTTTCGCATTCCTCCAATTGGCGGTTATACTCTGTGGAAGCCGTTTTTGGAATACCTAGGCGTGACTGATGGAAAGCCGACATGTGTCCAACTATCGACAATTTTTGGTCATAATCGAGGAGTGGCCGTACACAGCATGCATGCGGTGCTTGATTTCGTTGTGACTTGTGAACTCAAATCCACAATGTCACATCTTTCGATTTCCGAGACGCTTTTCCGCTTTCATCGCGCTTCCCAACATCTCCACCCATCAAATGTCAAGCCAAAAGCAACAAACAAAAAACGCACAACCACACGAAATCACATCACCAAATCATCGTTTGTGATCTGTCAACAAACCAAACAAGTGCCAGTTCTCATTCCCACCCTCAGCATTTCCATCTGTCACCTGTCAGCTCAGTCATCTCAATCCGAAGGTACTCCACGTGCCTTATGTTTTGCTTCAGTCCAAACCTCTCTCCTTCTCTACCTCATGCTATCTCTCTCCCACCCTCCCTCACGCAACCCCTCACGTCGTGCTCCATTGCAAAATTATTTCAAAGTCACGTACATGGCCGAAAAAATCCACAAACAAATTGACAGTCCATGAAACACGGCCAACACTCTTCAGTTACAGGTTTGTCGATGATACCCGAGCTCGAAGCGCCGAAGCCACAAGTCAGGAGCCAGAATTTATTTATAGCCAGCCATGTCCAAATCTCAAACAACAAGCGCTTCTCGTTTCACACAAAACAAACAAGACGTGCCTCGTACTTTGATGTATAATTAGACACACTCGGCGTCAGTCAAGAGCCAGAACCGTGTAGACTTTGCAAAGAAGACACACATCCAGTCGTGGCTCAACAACCCGTGATCCGTTCCACGCTACGCCGCAATGATCTCTCGCGTACACGCGATTTCGACGAAGAGCGGATGACGACGACGAGTTTGCATCTCACACAGTCACAGGCGTGCATCTCACTCGCTCCTCTCGTTAGACAGATGCTGCAAATGTCACTCCGTTTGGCCCACAAGCCCGCCAGCCATCAGCCATCGTGCCCAAGTGGTTGCTGCTCTGACTGACTGACTACGCCGCCCGGCACCGCGCTCCCGTGCCTTCGTGTATAGCGGTCTCTCATCCACTGTGTAGCGCTCACAAATTTATATTCTGAAATCACCCACCAGAGGCGCACAATTACTTCAAGGCCATTTAAAAATACCTCGATCTAAAAATAGATCATCGCCGCGCCGCGCCGCGCCATATGCAAACAACAATACGACGCGGTGCGGCGCGGCGTGGCGCGGTTTGGAACGAGCGCGGGAATATACACTTCATTGCTCTGCGCCGCTGTCACCACTGCGCGACTGCCGCCCAGCGTGCGCACACAACCACCGACACTTAGCGACACAAACACCAGCGAGTGGCGAGCGATCTCTGATCGGTGGCGGTGCGGCGACAAGCAAACGTGTTCGGTTTTTTAAGCCGACTTCTTGATTCCATTTCTTGGCTGCGAGTCGATTATCATTTTTGTTTTGCAACGGAAGCGAGTTAAGAACGAACGCGCTCACACACACACAAACCACGGTGAGTGCACACACACACACTCACAGCTGTCCAAAGCTGAGGGGGCGGGGAGGTTGGCATTCGCGGAACTGTAACACTACTGTCAACGAGTCGCTGTTGTTGCCACTGCAGCCAGCCACGACGGCCACCTTCTGCGCGTTTCATTGTGGCGAATAACAGAACCGGCGGCGGCATCGACGCTGAGGTGCGATCCATACTCGGCAGACGGAGGGGTGTGGGACGAGCTTGGCGCGTCAAGCATTCCGATCGTTTATGTCGCTCCGCTGTTGCCAGCGCGTTTATTGTTTTGTCGCACGCATATGGGGACTGTATAGCGCCGCCATTCTGCCACCATCGGGTGTCGTCGTCGATCTGGCGCTTTGACGTTTCCTTCGCTTTGTGTGTGTGCCGCTTCTGTGTTTTTTTTTCGTCGTTTCACTTCTGTCAAACATTATGTCGCTTGACGCGCCTCCTCTCTTAATTGTGCGTCTGCGTCTGTCATATGACAGGCAACCGCGCCGCCTCAACTGTCACTCGCATTTGACACAAAACAATTTCAATGTCAAAGTTGAAGGTGTCGCTGTTATTGGACCGCGCGTAGTCCAACGGGCGGTCGCGCGTGTGTGGGTGTGCGCGCTGTGGCTTCATTTCAAATATTGACGCAGTTTGTTTTTGCTTCCTCTGTCTCGCGTTGCTCGCTCCGAGCTCCTAGGGCTATTATTCGTGTTCTTTTTTTCCTCTTCCCGAGTTTAATGAACCTTTCGAGTGTCAACCTATGCGCAGCTGAAAACTGCCGCCACCGCCGTCAGATTTGTTGAATGTGTTCGCAGAGGAAGTGCGAGTGTTGGAGCGTGGCCCGGGGGGAGGAGGATAGTAATAAATTAAGTAATTCTGAATTAGACACAACATTTCATGGCTAATCGACGTTTTTTTTTTTTATGGCACAGTTGTTGGATTGCTTGTGTCTGGTGGCGGCGTTGTTGCCGCGTTGCGTTGTCGGTCCGCTTCGCTTGAGGCAGAAACTTTGAGCGTAACCTTTGACGTTTGTCATGCTGATGCAAATGTGACAGCCGTATTTAGAGGTAAACAATTGACTGGGCTATTATTGGACGCGCCGTTTCTGATTGTGTGTCGCTGTGAAACACCGCGCCGGAAAGGGGCACCACTTGTTTGTCCGGTAATCCTGGAGTGTGATATATGCTCCTATTCAAATGACATTTATGTCACAGCTAATGTGCGGTTATATTGCTTTCTTGTCGCTACTGCATGCGAGGGGGACTGCCAGGGGCTGTCTAGTCGTGCTGATAGACGCTGAGTAACTTATTAATGAGCTTGTGATCGAAGATCTTGCGAACGACGTAATTTTTTGAAGTCGTATGTTCTTCACTTAAAATGGTAATCAGCGTGGTTTGAAGCCATCAAATATTCACAAAGCTGTAGATACTGAAAAAGACTCTAGAAATAAAAATTGATACGCTCCGCCTATCGTGGATTTCAGTGTGCAAAGGGAGGACATGTAGAGTTCCATGTCCAGTTTTGACATTCCTACCAAACTCGTGGGACTGTGCAGAGTGGTGATATATAGCTCTCGATGCTCAATCCAGGGCGGCAAGGAATCCGCTGGGGCCTTAAATGTTGGTAAAGGTTTTCAAGAAGGTGACGCGCTGTCACATGAATTTTTTAACGTTATTCTTGAGAAGATCGCGCGAAACTCAAAAGTCAGCCCCAGAGGTGCGCCTTTCTAAAAACCGTTCAACTGGTAGCTAACGCGGCTGTCAATAATGTGTTTGATGGAACGGAAGCTGCTCAAATGAGTCTAGCCGTAAAAGAGTGGCAATTGCCAACAGAAACTTTGAGGTAGGCTTTGTCTACCTCATCGTAATAGTTACAACGTCAGCAAGCTTACGATTAAAAATGCCATTCACTGTTTCTTTGGTCTTAAGCGACGACTGAGCCACAAAGCCCTCTTGCGAAAGTCCAAGCTACCTTTATCAAAGATCTTGATCATTCCTATCCTGTGGCGCAGAAATATGAACGTGACCTTTTACTAGCGGATGAGGAAGCCCTTCGAGAAGGTCTGAGTCCGAATTTTGGTCTTGCTTAAATTGGCGGCATCTGGAAGAGGAGACTTAACGTCGTATTCGACGGCGTGCACGGCGTGCACGTATGTATGGAATGTTTGGGCATCATTCGCAATAGAATTTGAGCGATAGGAACAATTCATAAAGGACATGCTCGTCTGCGATGACATACACAAGTGGAGACCTCAACCAAACTGCTATTCGAAATTGGTGGCATTTGATTGAGACCCTGGAGAACCCCGGCCTGTTGTGCCGCCATAAAAGTGAGAGTTTTTTGAATGTCCCAGAGAATACACTGATAAAATATTTGACGAAAGTATTTGAAAAATGTCTGCTCTTCTCAAGGAAACTTCTTCGAAATAGACGAAGAGCGTGTAATCTTTTAAAACAAACCTACAAGAAACAGGTTAATATAAAGCATCGAGAGGCTTCAAATCAACATGTTTCTTCTGTAAAGCAGATCTCGTAGTCTATTACAAGTTATCTACTACAAATTAAAATTTTCATCACAGAGACGATAAGAATTTCAATTAAAAAACACCAGTTTAGATGCCATGTGCGCCAGTTTGGCGCCCAACACAGGACCACTTAGCAAAAATGTACACAACCACCAAAGGCAAATCTTACTAAACATGCTTTTTAAAGATGCCGCTTTAAGAAAAAGAAAGAACAGCCTACTACAGCGCTATAGTCCATAGGCAACCAAAGCCTAGCTTCTTCAGCAACTATTCGTCTTGGGCGCGCTTTTGTTCTCTCACGAGTAGGGAACGCCTCCAGTTTGATGTTGCCTACGATGGGAATTGAAAAGCTAATCATCAATAAGTAGCGCTCTTTGAGTGTTGCCAGCTACTCAAATCACGTTGTTGAAAATTCAAAATTAACGTTCTATCAGGGAATCGAACCTGGAAACTTCGGTGTGTTAGCCGACCACAGCAGCCATGGTCTAAAACAAGTCTAAGTTCAAAAACTCTTCTGTTTGCGTCTCAGCATAGGTTGTGACTTGACCATGGCTGCTGTTTGCGCTGCTGCATATTTTGTGATAAGTTAGAGTCAATGACAAGACAATCATGTGGTTCTACGATTTAGACAACGTGCAGCGCCCTTGGGCATTCAATGTCCATGGAAACAAAGATGATGGTGATGCCAATTTTACATCAAATCCAAAAAGGTCAATGCATCCTGTAAAAAATGCACTATTTGGAGTTAATGGGGTTTGCCTGGGCACCGATTAATATTTCCTTGAAAATCACTCTCGCTAGGTGATCACCGTTAAAGGCGAGTATAACCAAGCCACATAGCCTGAGTATAGCCAATTGTTTTTTGGCCTATATATGGAAAATCTTACGTGTGTTTTCTTTTCACATTGAACATCTTGCGGCAAGTATTCAAAAGTATAGCCATCTCGCTTATATCCAACCTCTATCCTGAATAGCGCTAAACCAGGTGGTGCATAAGGTGTAAGTCTCATGAGGAACTTAGCTCCATATCGACGCCTTCTTCAGGGTACAATGAAAATGTTATTTTTGTCCACATGAGGCCACGGCGTCAGGCTCAATGGCACTCTACCTGCCTAATGTGGTCATCTCTCGTGGAGGTGATATCAACTGAGTGAAATTTGATCCCGTTCTTGAAGGGTTTCTTTAGGCCACAAGTCTATGCAGTTAAGTCACAATCCACAGTGTCTCTCAAAGTCCCAGGATAGCGGTCAAATTTCCGATTACTCTTGTGCCAGTGTCATAGACAGCCTCCAACTACACACCACTTTAAGCATCATTTAGGGCCAACTTCTAACCAACTGATGAGTACAGAAGATACCTATTAAACGTCTCTACACACAGTTCACTTTATACCAGTGCTCTCTAATTAAGGATTGAGCTGAAAACTCTCCAATTTAAGGTTGGCTAAATTAGCAAACAGTCCTTACCTTAGAATTGTTGTGATGGTAGCTACATGTATCCCTAGAATTAACGCATACCCCATAAGCTCACACATCCTCATCTCCATCTCTCTAAGGCGCAGAGGAGTCAAAGCACATAAGATATCTAAGTGGCGTTAAAACATTCTTTTTTCAAAGTCAAACAACATAATTTTGATCCATCACGCACGCCCCATTCCCCTGCTGCATAGGCGTATATATCCCGCCCCTACAATCCCAGACTTAATGCTTAAGACCAAGTCAACATAAGACGTCAAAAATTTCCATCCTCCGCCCTCACTGATGATTCACCAGGCAAGTCTTCCTAAAAAACACATAAAACCAAGTCTTACTCATTAACTGGTGAATAATCCCTGCCTGGGCGGTGCGCAACAAAAACTCCCTCTCACGCGTCCTTTTTCCCATCTCATCACGGCGTATTATTACGTGTCCTTTATTTCACTCCATCCGTACCTATGGTGTCGTCGTTGTTTTCGTTAAACTGAAAATCATCCAAAAGTCATTAAAAACTCTCCCGGTGAGTGTATCCTGGTTTTTCTCCTTTTCATTTCGCTGCTTCACACCCGTGGCCTTTGGCAGGCATAAATTCCCTAAATTACCCCCGCGTGTCGGTGGCATTTTCATCGTCAATGTTTTCGTTTCTGGGAAACGCGCCGCAACCGCCTAGCGTTGGAGGTTTTAATTATTCGGGAAATCACCATAAACGCGTTTCAAACAACACATACGCTCAGCCGCTATATGGCAGGGATAATGCTCGTGTGCTGGGAACAGAGCGCTGTCAAAGTAATCCCAACGGCAACAAAGCAACAAAAGAACAAATAACGCAAACAATAACAGAAGAAGCCCGCCAAGGGGCATGCTGTTTCCCGAAAAAATAAAACTGTAGCCGACGTTTAGAGTCAATGGCTTTGGTTCCGCCCCGGGATCACGCCTTATCCTCTCCTCGAATTCGCAAATAAAAATATTTCAAATGGGAATGCGTATTTCAGCTGCGTGCTGAATTACTCACAAATTCTTTATTTTTTGCGAAGGACTCAAAATTCCTCCGCAAAGTGTGGGAGGTAATTTTCAATAAGTGAAACTGAAACAAAAGAAGATGACCAAGGGACACCCGAGAATGTCCTTCACTCGAACCAGAACTGGCAGTGTGTCATAAACTGAAAAGTGGATAAGGACTGCTTTTGTACCCTGCGGACGTGTAACAATGGATTTCACGGAGTCAAGTGGCGTCTGTGGGCTGGAGAGCGATAGGCAACGGGATGTGCTTCCTCTTGTAGAAGCGCACAATTGGATTAGAAATGGATAGCCGCTCATGCCCTGCCAGACGTTCAGTTGATGGAGGGAGCAGTGTGCGAGAAAATTGAAAATTGCTGCCAGATTTACAGAGAAAGCATGATTTATTTGTTTTTTTTTTTAAAAACAATGATTTGTGTCATCATACAAGGAGACAAGTTGTTTTTGACCGTTGGGAAAAATGGAATGTGACGTTGAGGTGGTAGGAACTGACATTCAAGACAGTGAGAGGGAGTCTGTTCCTGTTTTTCAGTCTAGTGCAGCGTTGTTCCTTTTTGCATTACTTTCGGCATAGCCTCAGATATGAATTGTTATAAGTAATCAATATACTCGTATTACAGGCATCATAATGGCGTAATGCCCGTGATGCGTGATGCGAGAGAACGAGCGTTGCTTGAACTACCGTCATCTGTCCTCACTAGAATATCACTTAATCAATCATAAAATTCAAAGAAACACGTTGACGATTTCCATGAAACATATGCACCTACCATAAGTTTACTAAACACACGCACTCACGTTTTCAAATCGCATCTTCTGAATGTCAAACTTCAAATGTCACGACGTCATGCGTAAGGGTTTGTCATTTTTTCGAAAACAAAGCGTCGCGTTACAATGGTTTGCATGCCATTATGCTTTACTTCAAACATTTCCTTTGCTTGAAAATTATCGAGCAACTCCAGCGATACTCGTTGATGGTTTAGTTTTGCTCTTTACAAGAACTGTTAACAGTCAATGCGTGACATCGCGAAAATAAGAACTAACTAAACTCTTCACATAAACTTGCATACGTCCTTGTATTATGAATTTATGGAACCACTGATGGAGATGAGGATGTGTTCACAGAACCAGCTTACAGGCTAGTATACATTTTCTGTGACAGATGTCACAATTTTTAAAAATCCACTTTCTGATGGCTTATCTTCAAAATGGTCGTTTATGGAGAAGAAATGTAATTTGACAGGCCACCAATGCTTTGTGTCACCTTTTTAACGTCTCGTCACGTGAAGAATTTATCGAAAATCGAATTAGAAGGTAATAAGAAGATCAAGAGTAACTAACATCTATCAGTGACAGTTTGAAGTTTCTCAGGTAAAAGTCACTTGTGTACAATTGTGCCAGAGGCGGTCCATATTGCTGCCATGTTGGCTAAAGAAATAGGAGGAGGAGAGGATCGATGTTGGAGAGACTTTAAGTAGCCTCCTCATAACTATAAGCTCGTGTTCAATGGCACCTCTGAAGGTTAAATAGACCTTAAGAGAAGAAAGCGTCTTGTCAGATTTTCATTAAGTCTTCAATTCCCCACAAAGCTTCTGTATCCTGGAAGCCAGCGTATTTTTAACTGTTGATGTCCGATAGTCGATTAAACGTCCTGGCTTATGGAAACCGACATAAGTACGAGGGCCGTCTGATAAATAACCGACCTCAACGTGAAGCTAGCGGCACAAGTGAAAAAAAAGTTTCTACTTCAAATTGTGCATATTATAATAGCTACTCGCCAAAATTTCAGAAATTTATCTTGCACCATTATCTGTTGACAGTCGTTTTTGTGAGTGTATTTCGGTGATTGACCCAAAATGGAAAAAATTTAATATCGAGCTGTAATTAAATTTTTATTTTTGAAAGGCAATACGCCTTCACAAATCAAAGATGAGTTGGATTCTGTGTATGGTGACTCTGCACCATCGTTTACCACCGGAAAATTTTGGGCAGCTGAATTTAAACGTGGTCGCCAGAGCTTGGAAGATGATGAACGTCCTGGGCGTCCAAAAACTGTAACCACTAACGATAACATCGCTAAAGTTCATCAATTGGTACTAGGCGACCGCCGGATTAAAGTTACAGAAATAGCTGAGATTATGAAGATGTCAAAAGAACGTGTTTGCCATATATTAAACCAAGATTTGGGCATGAGAAAGCTGTCCGCGCGTTGGGTGTCGCGTTTTCTTACGCTAGACCACAAACGTGCGCGTGCGTGAACATTTCCAGCGCTCTGTTGGCTCAGTTTAGAGGCAATAAGACCGAGTTTTGGCGCCGATTGATAACTGTAGACGAAAAAAAAATTTGAAAAAGTCGCGTGCATCATGGTTAGGTCGGTTATTTATCAAACAGCCCTCGTAATTTTATGGCTAAAATCAAGCTCCTGCTAAGTCAAGATAAAGCTTCACTGATTATCATTATTTCCACTTGTAAAACACCTTGCACCTTATTATTTTTAGATAAAGAGGAGTAAGGTATGGCGCCACTAGTGGACAGGGATATGTAAGAAATCAAAATTTTGTTGTCATTATCAGCGAAGGAACAAGACAGAGTTGTGTTTATTTCAAGGATGCTTAAACGTTGCTTAGGAGGACTATTAGTATTGCCCAGATGAAGCACCGAACACTGAGATCATGCTTAGTGATGTCTAAGGGATTTGATTTGAAGAATTTTTGACGTGGACGCTTCACCTGCCATGATGTAGATGCACGCCTATTTTGTGTATGCTTCTATGTATTAAGATGTGTTCTTACAGCAAGTGCGGGTCACTATACTACATAATACGTATGTAGGCAGAGTGAACTAGCTGCTAGTCTTACACCACGGCTGCCATAGGCAAGGGATAGCTCTGAAGTAAAGATCCCCGAGAGACTCTTTTCGGACATGTGTCGTATTCTTAGTAACAGATCACTCAATAAGTCCCGTATTATATAGGAGGCGCCTCTTACAAAAAATTCAGTCTTCGAATCTGAGCCATAGGGACAATGCAACAGAGGACGACCCAGACTAAGGTGGCGCACACAAGTTGAGAAGGACCTCAACCAGCTTGGAGTGCGCAACTGGCAGCAGCTGGCGAAAGACCATGCTGGCTGGAGAGGCATGTTGGTTGAGGCCCAGGTCCACCACGGAATGTATCGCCACAAGACGAAGAAAAAGACTTACAAAAGTTATTCATTTAATATTGTGGCTGCCCTTATATGTCCCGGGACTTATTGAATGATCTGTTACTAAGAATACGACACATGTCTGAAGAGAGTCTCTCGGGCACAGGGTCTTATTAGCAGTTCCACAAAAAATTATTCTTTCGTCGGGCTTAGGTTCAGCTGCGACTTGCCATCTATTCGGTTTCAGGCAGAGAGCTCTTGTGGACATGTCATTTGTTATTCATGCTATAGCCTAGTTCCTGTTTAAATGGCTACCAGGGCTGCTGGCTGGGTAAAGTGTGGGGCCTTCGATTTTGCCATCCGACTCTCTCACTTAGCAACTTCATCTGACCTCTAATTAGTCTCTGTGTGCCCCGCTCCTCTAAATTCGTCGACAACAACGACACAACAGCTTCAAAGACCACTAGACTGTTGGTTTAAATGGTTAAAAACTTTCTGGTTAAACTGAGTTCTTTGAATGCAAACACATTCTCCCGGAAAAGGAACAGTCCTCGTATAGAACTAGAAATGTTGTCAAGGAATTCACAGAAAACCCCGAGGCTTGTCACATCGCTGAAGAGGGCTTTCCCCCTTTTAGTCACAGTGGAATATTCTTCTTTGGCCAGGAAACGTATTACAGACTCTCTCAGCCATTCATACTAGGAAAATGTCATAAATATATTGGCAAGGACAAGTCAAAAATATATGGTTTCATTTGAGAATGGTGTGGTGAATGGAAAATGGTGGTGGGACCATTTATGCTACAGGAGGCAATCAGAGGTTTGTTTCAAATTTTCTAGGAACGATTGAAATTACAGTCTTCTGCGTTTAGTACACAGTTGTGGAGTTCAAGAAGACCATGTTGCGCTAGGCCTTTAATGGCTCCGGGCAGGGGATGTTTTCCTGGAAAAGGCATCGGCAAAACCTGTGGGTGGGAGACAGCCTCAATTGAGTGGTACTACAGTTCACGAGAGACCAAGTCCTCTCTTCTTCAGCAACTAATGGTATTGTGCTTGCTATTGTTCCCTCATGAGTAGAAGGGACCTACAGGTTTTTGCCAACTCCGATCGACGAGATTTGAAAAGCTTTTCACAAACAATTGATACTCTTTGAGTGCTGTTAGTAACTCGAAAGGTGGTGGTGCCGTGAAAAATGCTAGGTGCCCCGTCCGGGAATCGAAACTAGACCTTCTGTGTGAGGTTCCTTTACTTAACCTCTACGTCACGGCAACCACGGGTGGACACGACAATACGCTTTCTTAACAATCTAATGAATTGGTAGACATGTTTGACAAATTTTGGAACAATGGTTATTTTTTTAAACTGTCATTTATAAAACCAAATTAACACTGAAAGGTGTCACTTATGACAGCTGTTGGGTTGACATCTTAAATTTACCAGTACAGTCTTAGAATTTTGAGAGAAACTAGTGCAAGGACACATCGAAAATAAATGCCACAAAACACTCAGTTATGTGGCAGGTAACACATACCCATTTAGATGACCAAGTGTCAAACATGTGACATCAATTAGTCGTTGACGTATAACAGTTCGCTACTCAGGAACCGTCTTACAGCCGCCTCTCTTGAATTTCAGAAAAAATAAGTCTTTCTTAAAAATATCAATTTGAAAGATGTCAAATTAAAACAGTTACGCCTACAAATGTGATCTGAACTTATCAGGTTCATTTCATCTGATCTGTGAAAGTTGGCAATCATTGACCAAATTGACAAATTTTTTGTGACAGCTGTCAGTTGTTGATGTGCTTAGGCCATGTACGCACGTGTGACTTTAGTTGTAAGTCGTAAGTTTGGTCGAATTTTTCAATTGGATTGAACGAGATTGAATTGACAGGTACTAAAATAAATCTGTCAACTTAGCCAACCATTAGCAATTTAAAATGGTTTTGTATAAGGTTGTCAAATATCACGCTTTCGCTTTTTTGCCTCATAAAAAGTGTTACAGTGATCGGATTTAGTGCAAATATGAGTTGTTTTGTTCGATAATCTGTTTCCATCTAGACGGCAACTTCATAACACCCCCTCGTAGAAGCCCTCCTCCTTATTTGCAAAAAACTCGGACTCGGCCTCTTTAAAGTTCAACTTCACAGCACCAAGAGTGTTTGCCATGAACAGGAACAGGTGGTTATTACTTGGCACTATGTTCGGGCTATATGGTGGATGCGATAAAACCTCCCATCCGAGCTCCCGTATCTTCTGAGGAGTCATCAACGAAGTGTGCGCTCTGACGTTGACCTGGGGGAACACTATATCCTTCCCGTTGGCCAATTCTGAACGCTTTTGGTCGATCGCCTGCGTCAAGCGATCCAGTTGTTCGCAGTAGATGGTAGAATTAAGCGTCTGGCCATATGGAAGCAGCTCATAGTGGATGATTCCCTTCCTATCCCACCAAACACACAGCAAAACCTTCCTGGCCGTCAATCTCGGCTTGGCCACTGTTTGGGACGATTCACGGGCTTTATATTGTCGTATGCGATCCATTTTTAGTCGCCAGTCACCATCCGCTTCAAAAATGGGTCGGGTTCGTTCCGTTTCAGCAGCATATCGCAGGCGTTGATTCGGTCCAGAAGGTTTTTTTTTGCGTCAAATCATGCGGCACCCAAACATCAAGCTCTTTCTTTGTATCCAGCCTTCTGCAGATGGTTTAAAATGGTTTGGCGACTAACTCCCATCTCCTGCGCGACGGTTCTCATGCCACAAAAAGGCTTGTGTAGAGAAAGGGGATTGTCGCAGTGTTTAGTTGTTTTGTGTGGAAGTTATAACGGTTTTTCAAAAATATTGTCATCAAATATTTTTGGTGTTACTGTCTTTTTTGAATCACCAAGAAATGACTGGAAAAATCCAAACTACGCCCCGTTATCGAACATCTTCATACACACACACACAAACACTGCAACACACAATTTTCGCTGATTGAATCTTATCACAGAGCAAAGTCAATGCAATGTCTAGCATGATTGAGAATCAGTCGCTTGAGACATTCGCTAGAATAGAACAAATTCACCTCTCATTCTTCCCCTCTTTCACTGGATTCGTGCGACTCATTGAGCAGCAAACAATACCCACTTGGGCACACATCGCAACACAGCAGCTATCGGTCGTGTAATTCGATAGCATAACCTAAGTGCCTCAACAACAAGACCATTCTTTTTATGCGGCTAATTAAGATCCACACAACTGACACACCTTTGATCTGTTCCTCGTAGGCATCAGCGGCAACGGGAGCAAAAGCGCAGGGTAGCAACAGCATCGGTGAGCAGTATCGTCAGTCAGTCGTGGAAGTCACTGTCAGTCGCGGGCTGTGGAAAGGAAACCACATTCTTGGTCACAAAAGGTTGCTGTTGCGAGGCTTGTTGATAGTTGTTGCTTTTCTGCCTCGGGAATCCAGATGCAACCTATCTGTGGTGTGGGAATCGCGATGGTGGTGGGTGGAGACGGTAATTGAAAGCGGCAACGTTTGACATTTGAAGCGGATGACCTGGAGATCTAATAGCGGTAGCAAATTGGAAGCCAATTTGGAGTGAGTGTGAGAAGATGACATTCGGAGGAGTGGCTTGCATTCATGACCGTCTCTTGGTGATATCTTGAAAAGCGAACTAGGATTTGGTTTGCGCACACAAAGAGATAAAATTTGTAATTTTGGAAGATGTCTTGCTTAAACGATTCGATTTCTCCACTTCAAAAAGACTCAGCTGTTGCGGCTAATTTCAGATTCCCTTTAGCATTTTGTCTTAAATAGCACGACAGCGATAAGGGAATTATTTTAGTCTCACCTCTTTGACCTATAATCAACGGTCGTGGTGCTTCACTGACAGCTGATTGGCAGCCATGAAATCAATAACTTAAAACGTCAGATAATTGCGAAAGCTTGGCAACACTACATGCGTAGTGAAGACCTGTTTGTTTAAATTTGTCCAGCTTTGAAAGTAACGAATATGACAGCTGTCATTTGTCAATGTGACAGGCAGGGAGGATAAATCCCGAAATGGCGGATGTCAAAATCGAACTATTCACCGTTTCTGAGTTAGAAATTGACAATCAGCTTCAAATGTCAAACTAAACCACCGTTCCAAAATTTCCTCTCATCTTCCACCATCTTCCTCACACCCTCCCCAAAATCAGGTCGAAAGCACGTGTAAACCAGCTTTCTTTATACAAAATCCACAATAAATTAGCCGCACAGTCACTCCCCCTTTTGACAGCGACTCCCCATAAATGTCAGCTCAAATTGTCTCGAACAAACTCATAAATTTACTCCCCAAAAAAACAAAACAACCGCAACCACAACCCAACACGTGCGCGTGTGTGTGTGCGGGGGGCGAGCGAGCAACTCATCTCGGCTCAACGTAACCGCCATCATCCACTCGATCACATAATATTCGTCACCCGGACTTGAGGCGGAGTCTCTCGCATCGCCGCTCCGTTATGTCGCAGCCACCCCGATTTCCGGCGCATCGCAATTCCTCTCCTTCACTTCATTAATAATTAATTTCCCTAATCCAATTTGCGCGCTTGGATTTGCGCTGTCGATTTCTAAAACCGAAAGGAAACTTCATCTCCGACCCACACACTCCGAATTTGGGCAGCCTTAAAATGAAAAAATAAATGTTTTCTTGAATCGAGTTCGAGAGACGAAAATTAAAAAATTATACAAAGCAGCACGGCGGCACAGCACACACGGCACGACTCGCTGCGCGCCGCCGCCGTCTAATTTGCATTCCAATTCTGACTTATAAACGCGTGAGGGAAGGGAAGATCTGTTGCCCTCGTTTGCATAAATTGTGGGACAATGATATTAAAACAAAATTAAACCGAAAAAAACAAGACGACAAAAATTGAAAAGGAGTTCATCAAAGACGAAGCCGGCTGGCAGAACGACACGAGCTATTTTCGAATCGCAGCTATTCAGATATTTATGGATCCAAGGAGAAAGAGGTGGAAGGGGATGTGCAACTGAAGTGGGTCACGTTTAGTGGACTTTGAATAGACTTACCGACGGGTTGAGTAACGTTTTGGAAGTTAGTTGATTCGTTTTTTATGTAGTGTCACCTCCCAGTCCCTACACAAAAGGGAGCTGTTTAAGGTATATCTTGCCTTCATTTCGCCAACCTCCAACTTGTGCGAATGAATTCTTTTCATTAAACCAGGATTGTCCAGTCAAGAAGCAGTATTTAGTCATACACCGTCATTTGAACAGATTTTGATTTGTTTTTAATTACGGATGGAGTTTTGAAGTCCTCACTGTGTAAAGTTACAACCTTTGCAAAAGCGTCTTAACACTCCTTCAGCGTCAGTGTCGGCATTTAAAGTGATGGGAAGCCAGAAGATGAATTAAAATACAGATCAGGGCTCCCCAACCTTAACCTCCCATGAATTCAACGCGTTTGCTTGCCAAGATGCCAAAAAATTCAGTAAAATGTTCCCGTGTCTTTTAGTGTCTACTTCAAATTTGTAAGGCATCTCCAGGAAATTTTATTTCACTTTTATCATTTATTTGTACTTCGCTCTGATTTGCATTTGAGGAAGAATTGTGAAAACATGTGAAACCCTTGCCTTGTCAAGGCCTGTTGGCTTTAGTCTAAGAAGAAGAAATTAGCTTGTTTCTCCTAAGCGGCGTTTAACATCTGAGGGAATTAACGAAAACTAAGCTTAAGTCAATACAACGACAAAGAAATTGCAAGGCATAACATTCAGAAAGATACAATACTCTAAACAACGAGAATTTGGAAAATCACAGTTCTGAAACGCCATAAATCTCAAAGTGTTCAAAATTAGAAACTGGAAAGTGAACCTCATCCTAAGAGGCTTACAACCTTTCCATTTTCATTGGCAAACGCTTAGAATCTCAAGCAAAATTTTTATAATTTAGAAATGCCTAAAATTCTGACACGCACAAATCATAAAAGTATTTATAATTTTGAAGCAGCCAAGTTCCAAAAATTCTGGAAAAAATCTTATATCTTTAAAGTCCAAAAACCTGAAGTGCCTGAAATTAAAAAATTCCAAAAACAACTGAGTTTGCTAAAGTGAAAATCGTAAATTCAAATTGCTTAGTCCCCTTACGTCTAAATAAGATAAAACAAAATATACGCTGTTGAGAAAGAATCGATCCGGCGAACAACACCTCCGTCAATGTATGACAATTGACAGCTACAACTTTGAGGTAGTTAAGGAGTTTGTCTACGTCGGGGCAAACGTGGACTCCACAACCGACACCTAAGTGAAGATTCGACCCAGAATCACTCCTGGCAACAGCTAGGGTCGAAACTCCTGACTCGAAGGACGAAGATAATGCTCTACAAGACGCTAATCCTACCCATACTTCATACGGAACCGCCTTCTGGACGATAAGCAAAACGGCGGAGCAGATTTTTTGTTCCTGTGAAAGAATAATTTTGCGACGACTATATGGTCCTGTCTGCGAGGTAGGCGAATGGGGGAATAGACACAACCGCCAACTCTATGTCCTGTACCAGGATGTGGATGTAGTGGCTAAAATCCATCGATTACAGTGGGTCGGCCACATCGGGTGAATGGACAACAATGCTCCAGAGATCAAGTGATTGCAGAGGCTAGAGAGCTCGGTCTTGACAACTGGAAGCAGCGTGCCGTCCAGAATGGAAGGCAGCTAAAGCTCAGGCTCAGACCCTTCATGGGTCGCAGCCCTGATGCATGTGCACATACATACGCTAACGTCCAGGATGCCCAAAGCCCAATCTGATCAGAATTCAGATCCTACATCCCAATTCAAAAATAGTTTAGGCAACACAATTTTTGAAATGTCTTGATATTGTAAAAATTTAAAAAAAGTATTCAAAATGGTGGGTAAGTGCGTTGACCCACACGCAGAAGGTCTAGGTTCGATTCCTGGGCGGGACACCTTGCATTTTTTCACGGTACCACCTATTTTGAGTTGCTGACAACACTCAAAGAGTATCAATTGTCTATGAAAAAGCTTCTCAAATCATGCCGTTCGGAGTCGGCAAAAACTGTAGGTCCCTTCTCTAGCACCGTCTTGTTGAAACCACATGTCGTGCAAGTCAAGTTCTTGCATTCACATTTCACAGTTACGTTACAATTCGCATCATCTTTAAAGAAGTACGGGCCAATGATGCCACCATCCCATAAACCGCACCAAACTGTGTTTCGTCGCTGAACACAATTTTTCGGTAAAAAAGTGGGTCTTCGGCCAACTTTCCAAGTGCCCATTCACCAATGATTTTAAGTTGCGGTAGGTCGTTCGGCTTCAATTCTTGCACGCATTTTGATAATTAAATTCAATAATTTGCAAGCGCTGTTCGTTTGAAAGACGATTCATGGTTAAATTATAGACCAAACTGAAGATGTTTGACAGTGAAAGAAAACACGAAACGTGCGTCAGCTGTTTAAACCAGTGTTGCCAAAAAGATAATAACTAAAAAATCACCATTTATATGACTAAAAATCTTGGAGCGTCACAAACCATCTAACGCCCAATGCCTTCTAATGCCCGTAATATTGAAATGCAAAAAATTCTGAAATGCCTAAATACGAAAAATTCACACAATTTTGAAATATCAAAATCCTTGAACAGCGAAAATTCAGAACTGCAACAGTTTAGAAATTGCTCGGTTTTCACAAGACCCGAAAACTCAGAGGTCCCACAAATAATGGAATGTTTATTATCCTGCAAAAGACAGCAAAATGCCCAGAATCCTGAAACGCATAGAATTCAAAAATGCTCAGAATAACTGTTTTGACCGAAATTCGGAATTTATCAAAATATTTGTAAATGAATTTGTGTATTATGAGTATTTTAAATGAATAATTAGCAAGTCCCAAATTGGGCTTAATTCAAAAATTCAAAATTTCGGCAACACCCAAAATTATGAGTCCCTCAGATATGCATAGAATTCAGAAACACCAAAAATTCTGAATTATCCAAATGTCTACTTTTGAAATCGAAAGTGCCACAAAAAATCAAAACTGTAAGCACAAAAATTGCAAATGGCTAAAATTTTTAAATGCCGAAACTTTTAGACTGTCTAAAACTCGAAATGGCCAAATGTTTCAAATGCCCAAATGACGAAAACACAATGTATCACTCCCGTGGTGGGACATATGTAACTCTTACTTGTATAAATTGCTTAGACCCCAAATCAGTTTCCTTTCGTTTTCAAAAAAAAAAACAAAAGTAACGTAAAGAGAATGTGCCCACCCACGCGCATTTCATATCTGCTCCAATACGCTTCTTACGTCAATTTGCGCTTCCAAACTGGTCAAAGTCAATAAATCTCACCCTCAATTCTCTTCCATCTGCATAATCGTCAGTATCAATTTCTCCGCATTTACGCATTTTTACGCTCGTGCAGATATCACTTGACAAGACAAACAAATCCCAGATAAAATTGCCCCAAAAATAGCCTCTGACATGTGAAGATGGGAGAAACCATCTCATTCTTCCAAGACGCAATACAGTTCCAAAAGCTGATACGCAACTTATGATTATGCAAATTTCGGACCGAAACAAATGATGAGTCACCGCCGAGTGGAAAACATCCTAGCCACTGAGAGCGTCACTCTCGCCGTCATTTTGCTGGCTAATCGCACTAATACCGCTTAATGTTGTCGGAGTGACTAAACATTTGTGAGTTTACTGATTAACCCATCCAGGCGGATTAGGTGACGAATTTAAGGGATTTTGAAGTTAAGGGTGGATTTTGTGGAAACCATACAGGGGCAGACTGACGATGGACAGAGGAATGAAAGAAGTGGCAGTCAAGCTTCCTCTACAGAAGACTTATCAACAAAGCGACATTCAGACATTCCTCTTCAACTACTGTCCAACGAAAGCTGCCCACTCGCAGACTCCTCACTGCAACAATGTTTATTCAAGAAATTGAAACCTGTCGAGGGATTAGTAGCAAACGTCGCGTCCAATTAACCGCTTAAAGACAGCCTGCCATCTCATAAAACTTGAACTTCACTTAACTTCCCCAACAGTTTAGCGCCTTTTCTGTTTACCAGGGATGTCCATGTGCATGCCAGGAAGCCACCAAGTCACCTCTGCACCTCGTTTCAATTAATCAACCACTCCCGTGACACTCGTTTCATAACAAAACAAAACAAACGAGCCAACGCCACCCGAACATGAACTCAGCTTGAACTCTCTCCGGCTCACTCTCTCTCTCTCCCTATCTCTCTCTCTCTTAGTCAATCCTCGGCAATCATCTGCTGCCTCACTGTCTGTGTCTGAATCCAGTTACACCAAAGTCATACATCTGTGCATCCACCGAATAGCCGCAGATCATTAAAAATGCGGATCAACAGGGAATCTACACACAGACGCACATCAGCACTCACACGCGCACTCGCTTGCCTCCATCTGTCCCGGCGTCTCAGAAGCTCCCAAGAGTCTCGTCGGATGGTGCCACAAACTGTCGCTGTTTTTTCCCGGCGTCTATTTATAGAAATCCAGTTTTCGGCAAGCGAAACTTAAGCATACCAGTTGTGGGGCGACTTTCAGTGCGCGGACGACGACGACAACGACGACGACGACGGACCCATTGGGGATCGTTTCCCGCGCATACGCGACTGGGTGACGATGACGCGGCCGAGGGGCTGGTATTCGTGCGTGCCATTAAGACATAAAGATCGCAAGAAAGCTGCTTGCTGCTGGTGCTGCTTCAGCTGCTCCCGCTTCTGTTTTCTAGCCAATGGCACCAATGACAGATGACGGAGTGCAGCTTTGATCCTAGGCAAACGGGCAAATTGTTCAGGGCCAGCTGGCACCAGTGAGGAACGGGCGGAGAGAGTGTATGGAGGCAAACAGCACAACCCCACTCATATACAAACTCTGGCCACATTAAATTTGCTGATTTATGTCCACGTACAGATGGTCGTGTCGGTGATGGTGCCATTTTCATAGATAAGCCATCCACTGACAGTTGTCAGCCATTGCACAGCTGTGTAATGGCTTTTACTTGTCTGTTACCCTGTGCTGGCTTGGCTGCCGGAGGGATGTCCGGCTGGACGAAATAAAGATGCGAGTGCCTTCGCCGGGCGAGGATTGATAGACAGTGAAATGTGCGACTTAAGTGCAGATGTTGTGCTGTGTCATGCGACAAGTTTACTGTCAATTTTTCACTCCTTTCCGGTTTTATAAAATGTATTGGATTCTGGCTTTAATCATTTGTGGATTCGTAGGGAAAGAGGTCGAGTTTAAGGCTAAATTGACCAGCAAACTGATCAAAGGTTGCCACAACACTGCATTGGCGACAAAAGTGACAGATGGCAATACAAGAGGTTTGTTCGATTTGTAGTTAAGACATCTGAATATGTCGAATTTGAAAAAGTTTGTTTGTTACCTAATTGGCAAAATGGCGGGTCTGTAAAAAAAATGTACTTAAACGGATGCAATGTGGAGGAACTTTTCACGAAAATGACTTCATCATTGTAATTAAGTTGGTTCTGTCACAAGGATTACGCAAGGTGCAAACTCGAACTAAGCTAAGGAACAATAACTGGAGCCTTACGTCGGATAAAGAGTAAGCCTCAAAAGACGCAAGATGTGCCAAACTTCATGGCTGTGCGCACGTCCACCAGACGTTCTTTCTTTATACGCCTGGAGCAGTTGCATCTTGGCCCTATTGCTGACATTGTGCATGTATTACAACATCTTTCAATGCTTCTTTTGGGTGGCTTTTTCATTAATGCTCCAATAAAGACCGAAAGGGCATTGTTTAATGTTAACTTTGTTCTCAAAACAAGGAAGGCCAATGAGTCAGTGGGTTCAAAATGCGATGGGATGTCCTGTACACCTTAAAACTCACATGGATGGGCCATCACTCACTGTCCCAATCGTTCGAAAGATTCTTCGAGCTGTGGTTTCCATTCGTGACCTAGCCATCTTAGGCGTTGAATCCGAAGACCCTCAACTAGGTGCGAGCCGCTGTACAATTGAATCTTTTCTTCCAGATGCCATCAACACAAGCAGTGAAAAAGACCGCACACTCAACTTTTTTCTCAAAACGACCAAGGACTTCTTTCAGTAAAGTCCAGGTTGCTGCGCCATGAAGCAGGACGAGGATCGCCAAAGTGTAAAATAAAGTCAACTTAGTGGTGCCTCTTGAGCCCAGAGATGAAGTGATTGGCAAGTCTAATTCTGTGCTTGATCTCAGTGCTGGTCTTATTATCCCTGTCCAGAGTCGAGTTAGACCAAATCCTTGATTACCCCAATGCTCTGACGTAAAGTTCAGTGTACTTCCGTGATGATAGAATTACTCACCTCTAGACCCATTTAAGGCGCTTCCGCTTCAATGCCAGTAAACTCCTTTATGACGCCTCGCTCTTATCGTCTAATCACGTCAATGTTGCCTGTCATTGCGCAGGCAAACAGTTGGGAGGACTTTTGGAAAACCGTGTCAGTGGTATTGGCATTTCGTACGATCTTATATTTGTATCCCTTGAGCGATCGTAATGGCAACTCAACTCCTTAACCACTTCCAAGATAGCGCAGCAATGCGCGTCTTCCTTCTTCTTAATTTGGTCGGCAGACTCAATTTTCTAAGACGTGTCTGGGTTCCGGAACACCATGGGATCACGGGAATGACCGCGTCTTTGGTTAGGACATCCGTGGTTGGGTCTCCCGATAGCATAACCAGAGATGGCATGACTCTCCAGGGTGCAGGCTGACCAAGTGGATGCTACTAAACGTCAGCAAGACAGTCGCGGCTTTTTTGTTTGCAGACAACTTATTGGTGACACTTCACCTTCACTTAAGCACATAAGTCTGCTTGAGCTTAGTGATGACACCCTATGCGACACCTGTGGAGAATGTGAAGACACTTCAGAGCACTTTCTCTGTCAATGTCCCACCTATGCTCGTATCAGGTGGCTGCTGTTTGGCGCTGACGTAGTTGGAGCTGAAAACCTAGGCGCCCCTTTTTCACAGAAGCGCTTTATGCTTTTCCTTCGAAAGACCAAAAAAATTACATTAATCTTTGGATACTGGCTGGTAGTACAATGGACCAATTTTCGAGTCCGAACGCTCCATTGCAGTGTTTCCCAACCTCCAAAAAATCAAAAAAAAAATCCCTATAGCATTTAATTCCCCAACATCGATCATCATAACCCGTGCTCTAAGATCAAAGGCATAGTTGTCGAGTTTTGGGACTTGGTTCGATTACCTCATTGTGAATCTGTCAAGCAATCTGAGTCCAATAATAATAATAATAATTGAGAGGCACTGCAGCCCACAAGGGAACAGAGCCTAGATTCTACAACAATTACTCGTGTTGTGCGTGCTGCTGTTCTCTCACAAGTAGAAGGGACCTACAGTTTTCTGCCGACTCCAAACGGGGAGATTTGAGAAGCGTTTCATAGACAATTGATGCTCTTTGAGTGTTGTTAGCAACTCGAGGTGTCCTGTCCGGGAATTGAACCTAGACCTTCTGCGTGTGGGTCGATGTACTTACTCATTAAGCCAATGCGACCACTGAGTCCAATACGAATAAAAAACTAAACCAAAACGGGGACTCCTCCATGAATTTGTGTACCACTCGAGCCCCTAGTCTCTTATTCAGTTCGCTACTCTTATGTCCTTGAACCCGAAGTACGAATGCCGCAAGTACGCTTAACAGTGTTTTATTAACAAAAAGTCCGAATGAACACGGTCTGCACTTAGCCAGCCTCTTCACTGTCCCCCAATTTCAACTGATTATTGTGAGGCTGGATCTATAGCTGCTGTCCGCAGTGATGTAAATGAGGTCTGCCATAACCTAAATTTGTTAGAAGTCTGCCTCCCAAACCTCGCACATCATTGTTGTCCCCTCTTTAAGCCAATTAAAGTTCAGCACTCTTGCATCTGTAATCCGATGCATCGACTGATCAGCTTGCGCAACAACTGAAAGGATGTTTTGCTTTGAAATCATCCCCAAATCCTTGCTGCAAACATTTGAAAGCATTGCCAAAGGACCGTTCTTAATCGCTTTTCAAACAGGGACTCATACTCGCCATCGATTGTCAATTATTCATTCTGCGACTCCTGCCCAAGCAAGGGATTAGGTTGTGTCCCTCAGACAACCCAACACAACGGGTGTAATCACATCTAAGCACCTAATCCCCCACAAACGAGTTGCATCATTGTCCCGGTACACTTGTGAATTTCGAAACGATGCGATTGGCTTTTAGACTGCAACAGTTTTTGCATAACTGCCGTACACGTTCATTCAGTGGGAGGAGAAAGGGAGGATGAGATGAACTGAACTGAATAGGAGGCTGAGACCATGAACCAACGCACCACACCACACTGCCCTCCTCTTGATGTCACTTGTCGTGAAACGCAAACAACGCGAATATGTCCCTAATTCAGTTGTGCCGTCTGGTTGGCTTGGTTCACCTTCATTTTTAAGTCAACTGACAGATTCTGCTACATGTTGGCGTTTTGCACTCGGCTGAGGGTGGAGGGAGGAGGGAGTCACTGTGTACCGCCCGGCTTAGGGTGTCCGAGATTAGCCTGACGGCGTTAAACGCTCTTATCACTTAGCGATGACATTATCTTGTTTTGGTTTCTAATTAGGCGGTCTCGGCTAATTGCAGGTGCCCGTGTGCAGAGATCTCAGCTGACGTTCGAGCTGTCACGCATGTGGTTGTGACCTCGCCTCGACTGTATTACGTAATTGCGAGAACCACAAAGACTGTGGGTCCTCAGATCGTTTGCACGGTGGGAACGATCGAGTCACATGGGCGTTTGAGAATTGCCCGCCTGAATGAGTTCTTCTTGTGGATCGCTGGCAGGCGTGGTAATTCGATCAACCTTTCTGATCTCCGTCGCGAAATCGAATTGCCTTTGATTGGGTCGATCGGTTGTTTTTTGGAAATTGCTTTTTTCTCTCGGCGCGGCTTGATCAAGTCAATTGATTGAGCAAATTGCAAGTGACAGTGATCTCATTGACAAAATATATATTATCGGAAGCTTCTTGGGACACATTCTGCAAAGGCTGGGCTGATTGAGTGAACTTCACGGTCTGAGGGGGTGATAGGAGAAGGAGAGGAAGTAGCCTACTGACCGAAAATAAAATTCAAACGGATTGAATTCAGCGGCACTTTGAAGCTGGCTGCATTCAATTTCGGTTAAGGTGGATTTGATTTTTCTAGTTTAGCTGCAGGAGAAACGACAAATGAAGTGATCTCCTCTGGGGAAAGTCCTTTACCAGAAGTTATCTGATGTGTGTTATGGTGGCGTTTCCTATTTCTTTGTTTTAACCCCCGTATCACACTGAGTGGTGGTTTCTGTCATTACTGATGCTGAATACTTAGCTTGCGCCGTTCGGAGTCGGCAAAAAACTGTAGGTCCCTTCTACTTGTGAGAGAACAGTAGCACGCACGACACGATTGTTATTGTAGAAGCTGGGACCTGGTCCTTTGTGGCCTGTAGTGCCAAAATTAGCATTTGGAATACAGACCAGTCTGTTTAGCAATTAAAGCGCCGAGAAGTCCCAGTCTGCGTAATGCCATAAAAGTCTAAGCTCACGCTTTCAGTAAAATCAGTACTCTTCGATTTTACGCCCGATAATGGTTGAATCACTGAATTAAATTATTTCTCAGACTCAGCCCTGTTGGAACCCTTTTTCAAATCTGTAGACCCACATTCAAGAGCAGTGAGAACTTCTTCTCAACTAGAAACACAGTTAAAGTTCACAGCCCAATAGGAATTTGTTTCAAGTCACCTCCACAAAGGACTAATGGTTCAAGATCTTAGCCTATTCCTCTAATCCACAACAGAGTGAAGGGAGTTATCTACTCTCAACAATCCTGATTAATTATTTAATGCGGCTTATTCTATATTTGAGATACTGACCAGGGGAAGACCAAGAGCCTTTTCATTCTTTCAGTAATTTTCGCATTCGCTGTAAAGCTCGCTCCAGGGTCATAGAGCCTCATATATCACTTCGAACGTCTTCAAGATAAGTGAGATCAGGATTTATTGATCCCATTTTCGTCATCCTTAAGATCAGCGAAATCAGAAGTTTTCGATTGCACCTTGGTCATCCGACGATCATCCTCAAGATTCATAAGATCATGCATTTTTGTCATCACTCACATCGTCCTCCATAACAGACTGATCAGGATCTTCAAGATCAGTTAAATCATGAGTTGTTGATTTCACTTTAATTGCACTCGAGATAAGGGGATCAAATTATTAGACTCCATTCACCTTCAAACTCTGCGTGTTCAGTAGTTTTTGACTTCACTCCGATCGCTCTCAAAAGCGGTAAGATCAACATTTTAAGATGTCTACGATCGTTCTCCAGTGCAATGAAAAGTCAGTAAAATTAACCAACTTTACTTTCAACTTTACAGTGATTGTTCTCCTCCTCATGATCGGTAATATCAGTCGTTTTTTGACCACACTTCGTCCTCAAAAACATACTGATACCCCGATCATCCCCAAGATCAGTAAAATCAGTAGTTTATAATTTCACCCTGATCCTCCACTAGATCAGTTGTATCAGGAGTCTTAGACTTCACTGCATTCATCGTCAAAATCCGTGTGATTAGCAGGTTTTGACTTCAATCCGATCGTTCTCAAAATCAGTGAGGTCAACACTTCGACTCTGCTCACATCTTTCTCAATGGGATCAGAATTTTTCGATCACACTTTCCTTAAGATCAGTGAAATTAGTCGAGATGGTCCTTCTGCGATCATCCTCAAGATCGGTAAGATCAGGAGTTCTTATTCTTGACTTCACCCCCACCGTCCTTTGGATCAGTGAAAAGACTTCGTTCGCACTTCAACTCTTTAATATGAGGAGTTTTTCTTTACACTTCGATCGTGCCCCCGATCAGTAAAATCTGAATTTATTGATTTGAACTTGACCGTCCGCAAGATCAGTTTGATTTGGAGCCTAAAACTTTACACCGATCGTCCTCAAGATCAATGGCATTAGGACTTTTAGTCTGCGCACCGATCGTGTCCAAAATCAGTTAGGATCCACTTCGCTTGATTTGTCGTCAAGATCATAAAGTTAAGAGATGATCACACCGATCATCTCAGATCAAAAATTTTCCCCATCACTTCGATCCTTCTCAAGATCAAAATGATTAGGACTCGTTGACTAATCAACAATCGTCCTCAAGATCGGATTTTTGACGTCATTCTACTTGTCTTCAAGATCGTCGAAAGTTGAAACCGATGATCTCAATTTCGGAACTGAAGCTTTGAAACTCAGGCTGTTATTTGATCAGTTAGATCAAGTGTCACTGATTTCATACCGATTGCCATTGAGTTATCAACACAATAAAAGGTTGTCTTGTTGTCCCATGCCGTTCTGTCGCCTCTAACAGCACGCCGTCCTGTAGTCCTCAACTGTGGGAGCTTTTGACTTTACTGTGCAATGATTTAAAATTTGGCTACATGTCACTGAGCCTCCCTTCGCGGTGTCGTTATCGTGCTTCTTGCGAATGGGAACATCTAATAGGAACTTTGTAAGGTATCCAACTAAAAGTTGAGCTCCATCATATTTCTATTGAACTAAAGGAGGAAATCCAATAAAACTTGGACCGGGAAAGCTAAATTGAACCAAAAACAAACCCCAAGGTCTCACCTTAAACTTGTAATTTTTTTCCGTCGTTAGACTGCACGCTTTTCCAACAGTGACAAGTAAATTTTTCACGTGTGCTTGGGCAGTTCTATCATTATCATGGCTTGCAACTGTGAACACGGCTTGGTTGCCCTAGTCCCATGCAAACTGCACCACTACTCCATTCTCCAATTCATCGATAACTAATCAATTTCTTTGTTTTTTTTTTTAATTTCAGAGGAAAAAATTCCAACCAATAGGTGTCGCGCTGATCGGCCCCGGCCTAAGGGGCCATGACGCGTTGGCCCTTTAATCTGCTCCTATTGCTCTCGGTGGCAACAGCATTTGTCCCGGGTGTTATAACAGTGCCAGGTAACCGAACTGTGCTAAATGTTGGCTATTTGACCGCAATCACAGGCGAACTGAAGGACAAACAAGGTTTGGCAATATCCGGTGCATTAACAATGGCTCTAGATGAGGTAAGCGCCCTTCAAACATTACATTCCTACATTGACCACTAATTATGACACTCTTCCCCTTTTTTTTTTGTTTTGAAGATCAACAACGACAAGAATCTACTGCCAAACGTAACGCTTGCTCTGCGCTGGAATGACACTCGGGGCGATACTGTGCTTGCTACACGAGCTATAACCGAAATGATATGCGGTGGGATTGCGACTTTTTTTGGACCGGAGGGCCCGTGTCATGTGGAGGCGATAGTTTCGCAGAGTCGAAACATTCCAATGATTTCCTATGTAAGTATGACAAGTGTGTGTGTGTTGCAGGAAAAAAATGTTGCGTATACGACTGAGGGGACGCGATTGAGAGGAATGTTGTAGATAAACTTTGTTAGGGGGAAAATAGCACGTATACGACAGAGTGGATTTTGCATTTGTTTTTCTGTTATATGGTATTTTGAGATGTACTGGAGCTCTGGAGTAGTTCTTTTTAGAGTTTTGCTTACATTCGCCGGTCTATGAAGATGTTTCTATAGTTTTGGGCAAATGGTCTTCGTAGGAGTGTGGTGCTTTGAAATTTGATGAGAGTTCGCTTGCAATTTAAGAAGTGGATAGCTATGATTATTGGAAAGCAACTTTCGTCTACGCTCTTATAGAATAAGATCCCAATCGTTGTCGTTCTTACAATTCTCAGAGACAGACAGTTTACAAGATTGCCCCTGCTAGCCATGCCCTATAAATTTGATCGCAAAGTAAACACAACTCGTCGACTATTTTTAATTTATGGCGTCATTACTTCTGTCTGCAAGTTGGAAATAAGTGAATTAAAATCACTTATAACACATCACTTAATAAATTCTGAAATTAACTGATAAAAACACGTTTTCTAGGCAAAATTCAACTTTAATCATCAACATAGATTCCTTCAAGAGTGATACAATCAGTCCAACGCTGCTCTTACATTTCGATACCTTTTTTGTAGAACGATTCTTTTGGGGTCTGAAAAGAGGTAGAAGTCGCTGAGAGCCAAATCTGGAGAATACGGTGGGTGCGGAAGCAATTCAAAGCAAGTTGGCTCTGGTAGCTCACGCCTGCTGACACGGTGCATAGTCTTGGTGGAAGAGAATTTTTTTCTTCTTCATATGGGACCGTTTTTTTTGCAATTTTTTCCTTCAAGTTCAACATTCGTGTCACAAGTCGCTATTGATCCTTTTGTCTTTC
Organism: Eristalinus sepulchralis; assembly: GCA_944738645.1. Taxonomy (NCBI): domain Eukaryota; kingdom Metazoa; phylum Arthropoda; class Insecta; order Diptera; family Syrphidae; genus Eristalinus; species Eristalinus sepulchralis. The sequence continues at coordinate 12,165,631 of OX122885.1, read as the reverse complement.
TCAAGATGACCGATGAATAAAATTCCGTGTGCATCCCAAAATACGGATTTCATCACCTTGCCCTTGTGTTTTTGGACGCTTTTGGTGTGGTTCACCGGCTACTGTCCAATCCGACTGCCGATTTGATTGTGGAGTGTAGTGGTGGATCCATGTTTCATCCATTATGACATACCGATGCAAAAAGTTCTGTTTATTCTGGCGAAACAGCTCCAAACAGCTCTCAGAATCATCGATATGTTGTTGTTTTTGGTCCGTTGCGAGCAAGCGCGGCACCCATTTCGAAAACAGCTTTCTCATGGACCAATGTTCAGCAATCTCATGCAATTTCACCAAGTCAGTTTTCCGAAACGATTTCGTGTACTTTCTCGACGTTTTCAGGTGTAACCACTTTAATTGGCTTTCTAGAGCGTTCAGTATCTTTGGTGTCTGTTTCACGTTTAAAGTCAGCATATCACCGACAAATACTTGTTTTTGATGGTGCATGGTCCCTGTAACACCATTCAAGCCATTATCATATTATATCAATGAATGAATGAATTTTTGTTAGTGGCGCGCCCTATAAGGTGCCGAAGAGGAGGGTGTATCATCACAGAAAAAGTGGATAGGAATTTTTAGTAGAAGACAAGTGATCATTTACAAAAATGAGGAAAAGTGTGGAAGACAAAACAGAGCCCTAACACCAGCATTAGTTGGATAGATAACAAACTTGAACCAATTAGAAACAAAGGGTGATTTTTTAAAAGGTATAGGAAAGTTCTTAAAAAAAAACACATAACATTCAGAAAAATACATGCAATTTTTATTTGAGTCGATATTACGGTCCACATAATTTAATGTTTGAAGATTATTTCATGCAAATGTTGACCTTGACTGCGCCTATAATTTTCCATCTGCTTAGTCCAATTTATGCTTCGAATAAATGCTTCAATGTTGTCTTCCAATGCGTCACTTGAAGTGGGCTTGTCTGCATAGACATGAGCTTAAACATATCCCCACAAAAAATAGTCTGAAGGCATTAAATCGCATGATCTAGGCGGCCAATTGAACGGTCCCGAACTTTAAATAAAATGTTCATCGAACTCGCCTATCAATAAGTCCATTGTTGCGTGTGCTGTGTGGCATGTGGCACCGTCTTGTTGAAACTACATTCATGCAAGTCAAGCTCTTGCATTTTGGGCAAAAAAAAGTTGGATATCATCTCACGGTAGCGCTCACCATTCACAGTTACGTTACGATTCGCATCATCTTTGAAAAAGTGCGGTCTGATGCCATTAGCCCATAAACCGCACCAAACTGTGACTTTTTCTGGATGCATTGGTAGCTCTTGCAATGATTTTGGCAAATATTCACTCCAAAAGCGACTATTTTACTTATTTGCGTACCCACTCAGCCAAAAATGAACTGACCATAAATTGGAAGAAGCGCTCTTAACAGAGCACGCATTTTGATAATAAAATTCAATAATTTGCAAGCGTTGTTCGTTTGTAAGACGATTCATGGTTAAATTATAGACCAAGCTGAAGATGTTTGACAGTGAAAGAAAACAGGAAACGTGCGTCAGCTGTTTAAACCAGTGTTGTCAAAAAGATAATAGCTAAAAAATCACCCTTTGATTTGTTTTGAAGGGTTCAAAGATAACTTCTAATCCGGTGCAGGTTGATATCCCTGAGAACTCTTGCAACTCTATGAGTGTGAAAGTGGATTTGTTCTGGGGTTAAATGTATGCTCTCAAGTACGGGGGGAGACGAATCTTAATGCGCTGAACTGGTTGCGAAATGTACAACAAGCACATACCTTACTAATTTCCTGGCAACCGATGTAGGGTCAAAGCCTTGGCTAATGTTGCCTTCCATGCTTAAAGGTCCCGCGCACAATGCTTCCAGTCATCCAAACCAAGTTTCCCTTCTTCCTGCAATCACATGGTCTTCATTTCAGAGGTTGGGTCTTCCTCTTCTCCTCGATCTTGAAGACTGGGATCCGAAGACCCTCTTAGCTGGAACGTCGTTATCCACTCGATCGATGTGACCGAACCAGTGTAGTCGACGGTATTTTGCCTTTTTTGTCAGTATAGCACATAGAGTTTCCATTTGTGTTTTCTCCTTCATTAGTTTTCCTCATTGACATGTCTGTACAGCCACCGTAAAATGTTTTTCTCTAAGGGCCAAGGAAACCGCCCAGCAACAAGCAGATTAGCTTTCTCTATTGAGCTGACACCTAGGTTGTCATTGTAAATGAGCGTAGGGATCGTTGGTCGATGCTTATGTCGCTCAGTTCTGCCTGCATGAGAAGATTGCAAGAAATGGACCTAAAGAGGGTTACAAACGAACAAAAGGGATAAAGGACACTTTCTTCCTTCTCCCCAATACGAAAGCTCCGACAAAAGTAGTTGCAGGGAAGATCTAGTGGCTAGTACTGTGTGTCTGCCAATGGCCATGCGACAACCCCGGTACTTATTGAGTGATGTGTTATTATTCTCGGAAGAAGTGCACTTCTCTATCCACTACCAGTTGCTCATTAGATTGTTCTTTCCCACACTGGCCGTTCATCGTTTGCTCCCTTCATATTCTCCCTCAAATCATTAACTTTTCCAATCCCCACATTTTAAATTACTTAAAGCTGTTCTTTCCCCCTTTAATTTACCTGAAAATAATTCGCAACGAAGCAGTCATTACGTTCTTCCTCGCCATAGCTCATGAATTGAGCAGGAAGACAAAGTATTTTTTCTTCCTCAGACAGTCTTGCAGCAACAACTTGCTCTATGCGTTGTATTGTTCCTTGGCAAGGGAACGTCGACACTAAACGGCGAAGTTTGAAAAGTTTCCTCCTCTTAAGGACCTTCGTTAGTGATTTTTGAGTTCCGAACTGCTGAGCAAATGAGTCGAAAATAGCAGTCAAGAGAAACGGAAATAGGTCACTAATTAGCAGTTCTTCACTGCTTCCAGTTGTTGAATATCTCTGATGTCTTTTAAATACCCAGCATTCACTTCCTGTATCTGGGTGGATATGTCAGTGTAATTCAGACAATCAATCAATTCCCTCAGTCATAAGCGACATTCTCTCCACCAGTTGCTTCCGTTACAGAATCTGCTACAAAGTCCCAAAGCGCTGCTCCTGACATTTAACTTAGACTTAATTAATAAATTTCCGTGCCAAAGTTATCCTCCCCGTTGGGCTTCCTCGCTATAAACAGCATCGCTCACGCATTGAAATTAGCTCGAGCGCAGGGATCTGAATGAGATTTTCAACTCTCGTCCAAGTACGCTACGCGATTACATTTCAGCCCCGCAACATTCAACAGGCTTACGCTGCCCACGCTGCCCCCCAAGCCACTTTCTATTCATAAATCCCCCCGCCACCGCTATATCTGCACCGTTCAACTTTTTTGCTCTCTGTATTATTAGAGCTTTGCCGCTTCATCGGCCACGCTGATGAGAGGGGGGTTGAAGGGGCGAAAGTACGTAAACAAGTCAAATTATTTGTCTTTTCCCTTGACTGCACTGTAAACGTAGTCGGACGCTGCTGGTTCTCCCTTGCCCTGGGGGGTGCGGTTGGGTGGAACTTTCCAACTGTGTGTCTTCAGTTTGAAGCGGTTATCTCTGGGAAACGGTCTAAAATTCAGAGAGAACCAGAAGTTCTCTCAATTCGACCGCAGATGACCGTTGAATTTCTGAAATTTATGCTAATGAAGGGAAATGCGAATCCGAGTGGTCAGTTTCTGATCTCACAGAGGCAGCTGGAATCCCCCGACAAATACCCAGCTTCCGAGTAGACATCGCTTTCAATTCTGAGTGGCAGGATGTGTGCTCATCTGCCCGCCGGGAGAGTTGGAAATTAGGTTTGCATTGAAGTCAGTTATCCCGTTCGAATGCACTAAGGACATGCTGTCAGAATAGTTGTGAACTGATTGGAATAATTTTCGTTTTAATTTCAGAAATGCTCGGAGAACAAGGCATCCTCGATACCGACATTCGCCAGGACCGAACCGCCAGACACACAGGTAAGTCGACACTTCATTAACTGGCTTCCTTTTTTGAGCCTGTCGTTCATTGTAGACGTTGAAAAATGAAAAAAAAAAAACTAGAGACAAATCTGCGTGTGCCATTGTCATGGAGTGGGTGTTGTCATTAACCGTGACAGGGTGAGATCGGGATTATAAGTCGCCGGTACGCCGCAAAAGGTTTTGGGTGACATGGAGAAAATTAATCGGGCGACATAATAAGAAGTAAGCGAAAGGCAAGCGCCGTAAATTAAATGAGTTGTCAGGGACAGATTTATTACTGCGGATACTTCCACTCGATGGGGAAAGAGCCCTTTTATGGGGATGTGCATTTATTTTGTTGCTGTGAACTTGCTTGAACATTTGAAGCATCCCTTCATCGGGCAGTATGGTAGAGAGGTGGTAAAAAGGATGCCCATATGGATAACGCCGCGTCATCTGCAAACCTTGTGAAACCTCCTCGTGAGTAGTACTTCTGATGTGCCACCAACAAAGTTATGCATGCATTTCCAGATGTCCATACGAGCAGTGTCTGTCAGATTTTCCAACTCTTCAAAGGGAACACTGCCCAAAGCGGCGCATCCTGTTGATCACCAAAGCTGGACAAGCACATATCATGTGTTTGACGGACTCTTACTCCCGCAGTTTGAGAAGGGTAGTTTTTTTAAGGGTTCGTAGGGTCTAAGTCGGAGCTATAGCTGCCTTTCATTCTCGATGGTCCCTGGCACGCTGCTTTGAGTGGTCAAGACTAAGCTCTTTAGCGTCTGCAATCACTTGGTCTCTGTACCGGAGGCTGGGTTTTGAAAACCCTCTTAGCCGGAGAGTTGTTCTTCATTCCCTCGTGGCCGAGCCATTCCAGTCGACATATTTTTGCCTTTCGAACTACATCCACTTCCTGGTACAGCACATAGAGTTTGCGGTTGTGTGTTCTGCTCCATTTGCCTTCCTCGCAGACAGGACCACACAGTCATCGCAGAATTTTTCTTTCAAAGGAACCAAGAATCTGCTCTGCCGCCTTGCTTATCATCCAGCACTCGGCTCCGTATTAGATTACGGGTAGGATTAGCGTCTTGTAGAGCATTATATTGGTCCTTCGAGTCAGTAGTTTCGACCCTAGCTGTTGCCGAGGGTGATTCTGTGTCGAATCTCCACTAAGGTGCCGTTTGTGGGTTAGACACACTCCTTAACTACCTCAAAGTTGTAGCTGTCAATTGTCATACATCGATGGAGGTGTTGCTCGACGGATCGATTCTTGTCGACTTTGTCTTTAAGACCAGTTCGTTTCGCATGCTTTTCAATAGCCGTGTATGCGTCTACAACGGCTTGCTGGGAACGGATGATACAATCGATGTCATCAGCATATCCCAGCAATTGCATTAATTTGCAGAAGATAGAGCCCTTTCGTGTTTGTACCTGCCCTCCCCAATATCCTCTTCATCATAATATTGAAGAAGTTACACGACAGCGCATCTACTTGCCGAAATCCGGTGCAGAAATGGAATGGTTGAGAGGTTCTCGAACCAAACTACACAACCGCGTCAGTTTTCCCGGGACTCCAAATTCGGCCATCACGTCTAAAAGTTCATTGCGATGACAGTTGATCTATAAAAAGGTGGTGTGTATCGATTTGATACTAGCTTGTCTTTTTCAGGGTTTATGTGAAAATTAAGTCTTTGATTTGCCGTGCCGGAAGCCACACTTGTACGTGCCGATTAGTGTGTTGCAAAGACACACTTCGATCAGATTTGGATTTTGTAGGCGACAATCAACAGGAAGATACCTCGGTAGTCCTTGCATGAGGTAGGATCTCCTTTTTTATGGATTACTGCAATCGTCGGACATACTTTCGTCCTCCCAACTTCTACAGAAAATCTGTTGCATGCTGCCAACCTGTACACAGGCAAAACAAAGATGTTTTCTTTAAATTGACTTAAAACCTACTTTATTCGGAAGACGACTTTGTGTTATCAGAATTAAAATATTATTCGTGTGACATGACCGCAACGGCTAGTGCCGACTTTGTCGAACTTGGACGTCTTTGACGACTAAGCGCTAAGGCCAAACTCATTTCTTTTTTGGATTTCGCTGCTTCCGCTTTCTCTTCTTATTTTTCTTCTTGTGGCGCTACAGTCCGGGGTGGACCTGGGCCTCAACCAACATGCCTCTCCAGCCAACACAGTCTTTCGCCAGTTGCCGCGCACTCCAAGTTGGTTGGGGTCCTTCTCCACTTGTGGGTGCCACCTTAGCCTAGGCCATCCTCTGTTGCGTTGTCCCAATTGCTCAAATTCGAAGACTTTTCGGGCCGGAGTAGTGGTGTCCATACGCTCTACATGGCCTAGCCATCTTAAGCGCTGTATCCGGAGACGATTGTACAGCCCATAGAGTTCGTTGTTAAATCTTCTTCTTCAGATGCCATCAACGCAAACAGGGCCAAAAATCGCACGCAAAACTTTTCTCTCGAAAAGATTAAGGGCTTCCTCATCCGTTTTTAGTAACGGCCAGGTTTCCGCGCCATAAAGTAGGACTGGAATGATCAAGGTGTTATACAAAGCAAGCTTAGTCCTCCGAGAAAGGGCTTTATTACTCAATTACCTCTTGAGCCCAAAGAAACATCGATTGGCAAGAGCGATTCTGCGTTTGATTTCGGTACTGGTGACTATCCACTGTTTCCGCTTAAGTTGCTCCCAATGAACGAGTAAGTTCTTGGTCGCTTTGGAGGAGGTGTCCTTCAAATTAGCCTTGGCCTTGAACAACAAACAGTACGAACTGTGCATCGACATCATTCTGATCAAACGAGTTCAAGTCTTTTGTCTCAGACGGCTAAGCCATATTGAGCGAATGGACAACAATGGTCCAGTCCGGAAAGTCTTCAAATCCAAGTCCGATGAACAACGGGGTAAAGGAAGACCAGCCCCAATGTGGCCCACGCGCCTGAAAAGAGACCTTAATCAGTTGAAGCAACTAGCACAAGGCCGGGGTTGATTGAAAGGCATTTTCGCTGAAGCCCAGGTCCACACCGGGCTGTAGCGCGAGCCAAAGAAGAAGAAGGAGCTCAATGCTTCATTCGGGAACCTCCGCCTGAGAACTATAGAATTGAATCGTCTTAAGTTCATCTTCGAGGTGACTCAATGGTTCAACAGCAGTAAACCAGCTTCTAATGCCATTTTTCGAAGTAACCGGGTGTTGAAACAAGAACTCAGCCCAAAATATACCGCCCACATAACAATTTGGTCGATTGCGATCGTTTTTCTTCTTTCAAACGGATGGCTTCAACCATAGCTTAGGTTGTACTTTAATCCCTGTCGATCTGGACTCGCAACGTTGGTATACACCTCAAGCTAAAACAATTGTCTAACAAAAGAGTCTAATTCAAAGTAACTAATCGGTCCCAACAAATTTTAAAATTTATAAGCTCATGTAGTATTTGAATAAGAAACAAATATTCTTTACGGATATCGTGACAATGTTGTTACATGCCTGACATACAAAAGGACAGAACTGATTTGTAGGACTAGACTGCTTGCAGCGTTGCACGAGCTCTAACTCCTGCTGGCTCCTGGTACTTCTACAGCAAACTCTGTGTGGTATAGCCTGAGGATTGGGTGCCATTAACGCAGCGCCTGATGAGAATCTATGATGCGACAATGAAATTGATCAAATAAAGCGATGTACAGGGTGGACCCAGAAACAAGTTGTTTTTTTAGCTTAAGAACAAACAGTCCCAATAATTATGAAACACTACAAGACATCGGTAAAGTCTCTGGCTCCTGGCTCCCCCAATCCTCGGAGACCTTGGTGACGGTTTTAGGCTGTAGCTCGTGGCCTGACATAAGTGCTTAAATCATTTCCAGATTTTTGCACATACCATTTATCATGCACAGACACCCGCTAAAAGTCTGAAGGGGTCAAATCGCACCTACAACGTGGTTAGTTGCACACCGTTGTTCTAGCATAAAGTGGCTACTTTTTTCCCGCAGAGGTATGACTCTGACTTCCAGTCCACATTTCCAACAGAAGACAGATGTCAGTGCCAAAATGACTTATGATCCAAAAAAAAAAACATAAACAAGAAATAGCCCACCCTGTAGAACCAGTATTTCCAAGTGTCATCCTTCACTTTGTGAAATTGAATTAATCTGTCCCTGCATTAGAGCCAAAGTGCCAACAAGGCAACTGCTTCTCAGAAAGTTCCACAGACTGCCTGACGGAGAATAAGATGAAAACCACTCAGCCGGCACACCAGAATCCTCAACAGACTTCAGAATTTCTTTTAAAGATTGCTCCGTTAACCAATTCAATCATTCCTGTATCTCACTGCTTCCATTCAGAAAATCAAAAAATCCATTTCCAAACGTTCACACGCGGTGTCACTCCGTCTCTGTGCCATTTGTGTACTCTCTACGGGTCTTTAGCTGCCTCTGACCCAAAGGTCATCAGTCGAATTACACTGGCGTCACACCGATCCCACACCCACACCCACCCAACCACATCAAACTCGATTAGAGCCCCCCGGCACATGAGGAAAATTGAATTAGCTGCCGTCAACGTCCTCGCTTTGACATCTGCACTCACATGCACAGAACCTCATCCGTTTTGTCTGCTTCTCGTTTCAGGTAACCAAGTCCGTGATTTCACTGCTGCGGTACTACGGCTGGAGGAAGTTCTCCATCATACACGACGAGCGCTGGACCACCGTGGCGGATTCCCTGAAGGAGCAGGCACTGCAAAAGAACATGACCATCAACCACAACGAGAAGGTCATCGACAACCACAAGTGTTGTGAGAACTTTTTGGCGTGCTGCCGTAGTGGCTACTGGTATCAGGTACGTCGCGCCGTCCCCATCCTCCCCCAACCCCCAACCAATTCAGCCCTCACCCCGACTCACTCTCTGTCATCGTTTCCTCCAAAAAACAGGTCATCCAGAACACAATGAATCGCACACGGATCTACGTCTTTCTGGGAACCGCGTACGCTCTGGTCGACATGATGGCCTCCATGGACAGCGTGCAGCTCTTCTCCAAGGGGGAGTACATGGTTATCTTCGTCGACATGATGACATATTCGCCCAAGTACGTCTGCCGCTGACGCGACACGAGATTCTCATTAATTCTGACATTTGTCGTCTCAATCCGCAGGGAAGCCGAGAAGTATCTCCTGAAGCCGGATGTTGTGGAGAAAATGACGACATGCGATGAGAGCGAGAGCTTCATGAAGCTCGCTCGCAGCCTGTTGATCGTCGTCTCGACCCCACCCACAGAGAACTACGAGAACTTCACCGCTAAAGTTCGTGAATACAACACGAAGGAGCCGTTTAACTTCTCCCTACCCTCACTGTTCCACAATAATAATTTCTTTAAGGTGAGTCCTGCACGAGTCCTCTACACAGACGCCCCTCCTCCGCCTCTATGTCGTTGTCGTTGTCGCTGTTGTATGCAAATAGTCAACAGCTGTAATCGCACGGCGCGGCGCTCCATTCCATTTCCTTTCCCGTCCTTTGTTTTTTTCTTATTACCTCGGCCTTGTTTGTTTGTACACCTTCCCTCCGCTCCCCCTTCCTCCCCCACCACCATAGGGCTTACTCCGAGACGAAAGGACTAAGCAACAGGAGAAGACAAACACAATTATTGCCAATTCGTGCTGCACTACGGCGACTCTGCCCTTAACCATGTTAGGAGTTGATCTGTAGGTCCTTTCGTTCGTCGGTCCTTCTGCATGTTCATTGTCGTCGTTCCTTGCAAAAGGGTTTTGTTTTTCGTCTTTCGTCCTGTGTTTGCCCGAGAAGCAATTAAATACAATTTTTTTTTTTTGTTGTTTGTTTCAGTTTGTATCAATATATGCCGCCTACCTCTATGATTCCGTGAAACTCTATGCCTGGGCATTGGATAAGCTGCTGCGTCAGGAGGAGAGACCTTTAACGGATGACGTGATATATGATGTAGCTAGTAATGGAACTAGAATAATAGAAACCATTATAAAAAATCGTACTTATAAAAGTGAGTATTTACACATTTTTCCCTTAGTCCTTTTTTTCCCGTTTTTTTGTTCTCTTTCGCCTCCCCGTAGATGTCCTTTGGTTGGGGTTTGTGCGTTTCCCTTTGAAATTGGTTGCACAGCTGTGAGATATTTATCGAGGAATCTTTAAGGATTAGGAAAGGACGTTCGTGTTTCTTTCTCTCATAAAACTAACTGCTCTAGGAGCAGGACGGTATCAGTAGGCCGCTTGAGGTCATCTGCACAGATTATTTATCGCCAGAACATCTAGATGAGAATTCCTTTGCTTTAAAATTTTAAAGTTGGCTGTGTGGCAGTGGATGGTGTCACTATCCTTTGGAAGCATATCTCGCCCAGGTCAAACATCCTCAATTTCTGGCCATAAGAAGACCGTTCTTATCTCGCTATAGCATAACCATTCATTTTAACTGCCTGGCCAGGCCAGGAACTGGCATTAATCTTACATGCTTGAGCTCCTATCAAATCCACGAATCCACGGAAATACATAACACTATGCTGTCGGGTCTCTATTTAAGCATAAGCTACAATTGCAGGATTGAAAAGCGAAATTGAATTTATACCAAAACAGAAATATTCTACTTCTCCTCAGCTTACGCTTAAAGAAGCAAAGAGCGTGCATCAAACCGCTCTGTCCCTTTGTCTGAAGGATTGTGCGCCATTATGTTCTCTTCTTCTTCTTTCACTGGCGCTACAGGTAGGGGTGGACCAGGGCCTCAACCAACATGCCTCTCGAGCTAGCCAATCTCTCGTCAGCTGCCTCCAATTGCACACTCCAATTTGATTCAGGTCCTTCTCCACTTGCGTGTGCCATCTCAGCCTAGGCCGTCCTCTATTACGTTGTCTCAATGGGTAAGATTCAAAGACTTTTCGGGACAGAGCAGTGGTGTCGCTTTACAAAGCCTTGCCATCTTAAGCGTTTTATCCGAAGACGTTTGACCAAGCGCACGCCGCCGTCCATAAACTTCGTCATTGAATCATCTCCTCCAAACGCCATCAATGCAAAGTGGACTTAAAATCGCACGCAGAACTTTTTTCTCGGAAAGATAAAGGACTTCCTCATTCCCTTTTTAGTAGCGTCCAAGCTTCTGCGCCGTAAAGGAGGACTGGGACGATCAAGCTGTTTTACAAAACCAGTTTAGTCCTTCGGAAGACTCTTGAGAGACTCAATTGCCTCTTGAGCCCAACGAAGCAGCGATTGGCAAGAGTGATTCTGCGTTTTATTTTGTCTTTGTCTACCTCGAAGTTTCTGCTGCCTAGTGTGATGCTCTGTCCGAGACGCCGATGTCGTGTGTTCTTCTTTGATGACAGCATATACTTCGTCTTGACCTCATTTATCGTCAAGCACGTTTTAGCCGCTTCCGCTTCAATGCCAACAAACGCCTCATCAAAGGCTCATTGTGTACGTTCAATCATGTCAAAGTAGTCGGCGTAAGCTAGCTGTTGAAAGAACTTTTGAAAGGTCGTGCCTCTGGTGTTAACACGTGAGTTACGCACGATCTTCTCAAGGATGATGTTGAAGAAGTCACATGACAGTGCGTCGCCTTGTCTAAAACACTTTTATGACATTGAAAGTCTCGGTGAGTTCGTTGCCGACCTTGACGGAGCAGCGTGAGTTCTCCATAGTCATCCTACACAATCTGCCGAGTTTGGTAGGAATGCCAAAACTAGACATGGCACTGTGTAGCTCGTCTCTATGCACACTGGCCTTGAAGTCGACAAATAGGTGGTCGCCTGTCCACTAACAAGGTGAAAAAATGCCTTCAAGTTCAGTTCATGAACTCAGGGACACATGGAGATAGCCCCGACTTAAATGTACAAATCGGCGTAAGTATGTCCCACTCTGCTTTCGAGTCCATAGATTTCAATTTTCTCAAACGAACCAGCCATGATTACTGGAATAAAGGTCGAAATGGGATTCATACCTCAGGCTCGCAGCTCTTTCCTCAAAAAGGGAAACCGTCGGATCAGGACGAAAGAGCTTGCTATTAATTTAAAATTCATCGTGAGATTTAATTTGTAATGTACAATAAATCACACTAATTTGAAAGTTAACTCAAAAATTGTATTATTGTTCAAAAGAAGAACGTATGGCATTTGGTTTTTAAAAGGAATATCATGTAATTGTTGGCCACGACTTCATTTAAGGTTGTTCATGCGAAAGGTCCAATTTGGAGGAAACCGACTGGTGTCTCGGGAAAAAACACGAGTAACGTTAGCTTCCAAATCGTCAAAACTGGCGGACCTGTGAGACTTTGAATATCCATGGTCCCTACTCTCGTTAATTTCGTTTGGACAGTTACTTTAGGAACCTGAGGTTCAGGTTCAATTCCCGGTCTGTGGACCTCGCCTTTTTTACGGCACCACCTCTTTCAAGATGCTGGCAACCCTCAAAGAATCTATGAAAAGCTTCTCAAATCCAGCCGTTCGGAGTCGGTAAAAACTGTAGGACCCTTGAGAGAAGAGTAGCATGCACAACACGAGTAGTTGTAGAAGCTAGACCCTGGCCGCTTGTGGGCTGTAGTTCCACTCAATTATTTCCCTTAGGTCCATAATTTGAATACAATCCTTTGCGTGCAAATGAGATCTACAAACAGCCTAAATGTCATAAAAAGGACCTAGTTTTCATTTTCGAAGAAGACGGCTCAATCCACCCTGTAAATGCCTTTCAATTTGCTTTAATCAACACCGTTAAAGTCTTCGACAACAAACGCCAGCTTCAGAACATTTTCATTGCCGTGGATTAAGCCTTGGTACTGCTGGCGCTTCGAAGAAGACAATTTAAAGGAAGTAATTTGTGAATCGAACAGAAGTTCATTTCTCACTAAAAAAAAAAATACAAAAAATCCGTGCCTCACTGAATTCATTATGAAATTCCCTCCAAGACGAATGCCCAAAGCCAGGCGCCTCCCACTCCCTCGAATATTTCTTCACTGCCCTTGAGTTCTATTTGGCGTCACAACCTGCGTCTCTCTCTCTCTCCCCTTGTAGCAATGACCATAAAACTCCATAAAGTTCCTCCTTAATCTGGCCACCCACCGATATTGCCTCCAACAATCGACGAAAATTTATAGCCGCCCGACCTTTTCGGAGGAACATCTGCTAGCACACTCACCGAACAGCAAAAAACTGAAGAAATTTCATTGAATCCTAAATCTCTGCGAATAAATTTCAACGCCTCCTCCGTTGTGGCACATATACTGCTGTAGAGGGTGCTCACAAGCCCACCACCCATTTCACCACAACGCCATCAACTCATCCGAATCTTTCTCTGTTCCGTTCACAGGTGTTACAGGTGCAACCATTAAGATCGACCACAATGGAGACTCTGAGGGTAACTTCTCCGTGCTCGCCTACAAGCCATCCAAGCACAATCTTCGCGATAATCTCACCTGTAATTATCACATGATACCTGTTGCGTACTTCCAGCAAGGAGAAGATTTTCCAGTGAGTGAGTCGTCATTTTTTTGTTTTCAATTTTAGTTTCCCTGGGGCAAGGGACCCCATTTTGAGTTCCTTTGAGCGCCGCCCACCAAGGCAAGTGCTTAACTGCGTGTGTCTGTGTTCGTTTGCAGGAATACAAGTTAATCAATGGATCCGCTCGCATTGACTGGGCCACGGGGGGCGATCGACCGTTCGACGAACCGATGTGCGGCTTTCTGAACGAGCTCTGCGAGAAGGATGATCGACACATCACGTCAGTGGTGGTGGCCGGTGTGCTGGCGCTGGTCCTCTTCTGTGTGGGCGTCATCACGATGAGCATCTACCGGAAGTGGAAGATCGAACTGGAAATCGAGGGTCTGCTGTGGAAAATCGACTCATCCGAGATCAAGGGATACTTCGGCAATGACATTGTGTCCTCGCCGAGCAAGGTAAGTAATCGCAGTTTCCACCCAACCAGTGCTGTTATTGAATTTTCTTTCTCTTCCCCCACACGCCACAGCTGAGTCTAGTGAGTGCGGCATCGTTTGGATCACGTTGCTCAAATCAGCTATTCACAGCGACGGCACGTTTTCGTGGCGTTGTCGTCCGCATCAAGGAGCTGAAATTTCCAAAAAAGAAGGACATCTCACGCGAGATCATGAAGGAGATGCGTCTGCTGCGCGAATTGCGCCACGATAATATAAATAGCTTTATTGGAGCTTGTGTTGAGCCAATGAGAATTTTACTAGTCACTGATTACTGTGCCAAGGGCAGTTTATATGATATAATCGAAAACGAAGACATTAAGTTAGATGATTTATTTATTGCATCATTAATACATGATTTAATTAAGGTTTGTATTGAAATTTTAACTTTTTACATTGTTTTGTAGTTTTTTTTTCATTTTCACAATGGGTGGTGATTTGGCGGCACTTTCTTATTAAAAAACGTAACTTTCGTAGCTTCACTGATCTTAGATCAAGTTTGTTTTGTGTCTTGGGAAACTTCTAGTCTAAAGGAGCGGTGCCCTTGTTTTAATTTTTGTTTCACTACTCAACTTTGACCAGAGCTTGCGTTTTTGTTTGTGGTTCTTTTTCAATAAAATCGTTAGGTCTGTGGTGTTAAAGCTCACAAAAGGATACGGCCCTATGACATGATGAATTAATGTTGCTTTCACTGTCAATTCGAGGACCTGTGACAGTGCAAAAGTAAACTCTAGACTCTAGAAACTGCTCAGATTGCGCACAGAGTTGTGGGTGCTACTGTCCTCTCACAAGCACAGTGGACCTACAGTTTTTTGCCAACTTCCAACGGCGAGTTTTAATAGGCTTAGTTCGCACACAGTTTTGTCAGCAACTCGAAAGAGCTAGTGCAGTAACAAAATGCGAAATATTCCATCTGGGAATCGAACCTGCGACCTTGGCGTATGAGTCGACGCACTCTCCTCTTTCGCACTACGCCACGGCGATCACCAAGAGTAACGTCATTCCAAATTTAGTTGGCCATGTCTTAGCTGGAACCCCAAGACGTCAAGAACCTTGTGATTTCTGACGGGAAGCCTGTCGCGCGATTTGATGTTCAGGCCGGTTCGTTTGCGGTGTCTCGATAGTTGTAGTTGCTCGGTACGTGCCAATAAGTGCTTGTTCCAGATTCGTTGGGGCCACCAAATTCGCAGACATCGGCTTCCAAGCACCTAAATCCAAGAAAATACTGCGCTGGATGTTTCTTTTCAGGCGTCTAGTAGAAACTACGTCACTTTTACCAATCGCTGCTTCTTTGGGCTCAAGAGGCAATTGAGTAATCAAGTCCTCTTTCAAAGGACTAAGCTGGTCTTGTACAACAGCTTGATTATCCCAGTCCTTCAGTCCTCCATCCCTTACAGAGCGGAAACTTGGACGCTACTAAAAGCGTATGAGGAGGGCCTTAGTCTGTTTTAGAGAAAAGTTCTGCGTTTGATTTTTGATCCTGTTTGCGTTGTTGACCTCTGGAGGAGAAGATTGTAGGCTGCACAGTGGCATGCGGGTGGGCCATGTAGAGCGTATGGACAGCACTGCTCCGGCCGAGAAAGTCTTCGAATCCGAGTCATTGGGACAACGTAACGAAAGATGACAGGGGCTGAGATGGCGCACACAAGTGGAGAAGGACCTCAACCAACTAAGAGTGCATAATTAGAGAAGATTGCGAGAAATCGTGCTAACTGGAGAGCTGGTTAGTTGTGGCTCAGGTCCACCCTGGATTTTAGCGCCACTAGAAGAAGAAGAAGAAGAGGAGGAGAACAAATTACATTGGAGTTGAATTATACTTGATTAGAACTCCATATGTGGACCGATTGTGAGAAACCAGATTTTGCTTCAAAAAAGTGTAAAGTGGCATGCTCATCAACTTCTATAATTTACCACACTGCCCAGACACCGAACGGCGATCGAACGCTTTGCATCCTTTCATTCTGTAATATGTCGAACTCCATAGTGACGCCGTATCCGCTGTCAATTTTACGAGAGCAGTTATTTATTCTCTGTGGTCGCCGTGGCGCAGTGGTAAGTGCATCGACTGCGGCGCAGAAAGTCTGGGTTCGATCCCCGGACGGGACACCTCGCATTTTTTCACGGCACCACCTCTTTCGAGTTGCTGACAAGACTCAAAGAGTATCAATTGTCTATGAAAAGCTTCTCAAATCTCGCCGTTCTGTAAAACTGTAAGTCCCTTCAACTCGTGATAGAACAGTAGCACGCACAACACGAATAGTTGTTGTAGAAGCTAGGCCCTGGTCCGTTATGGGCTGTAGTGCCACTCAATTATTATTATTATTATTAGTTATTTATTCTGTCAAGGTTGTAATGAAGAATGGATCACTTATGACATCTGTGTATTTAAGATTTTTCAACCGGTTTAACGGACTCTATTGTACTTCATTGATTGATCAAAAGTGAAGATCTGTGTTCCTCGTCTAAAGTTAACACGAATAGTAAAGTCAATAATAGTCACCCTTGCCTACATTCAGTCTTAAGAGAAAATGAATCAGAGAGTTGGTCAACTTTGACTAACTCTGCAGTGGCTTTGATAATTTTGATAATCTCTTCTGGCATGCCTTGTTTAAGGCGACAGAAGAAAAGGCTTTAAGCTATCAAAACCTTTCTTAAAGTCAAAGAACGCTGCGTAGATTGAGAACTAAGCTCATTGCGCTGATTAAAGATGATGCAAAGAGTGCTAATCAGGAGACCAAACTGCGACTGCGTTTACAGGATAACCGACTAAGTATACAGAAGCGGACAAATTGATTTTCCCGCGATGTACCTTCCACAGCAAGAGAGCTGCAGTTCATAATCAGCGACGTTAACATTCCACTTGAAATCGACAGAAGTCTAATTCCTCTATACTTGTTGCAGTCTATGTCGTCACCTTTCATGGGAACCTTCACAAGAATCACTTCGTTCCAACTTTTCGGAATTGTTTCAGTCCTCAATAGTCCTTCTAAAATGTGTATCCAGATATTCGCTGTTGTTTAAGAATCACACTTTAAGAACTCAGCATGGACGCTATTACTCCTAGGGGCTTTGTTGTTCGTAATCTTGAGGGTCTATCCCATTATGTATTCTGGGATTTTATTTCAGTCATCGTCTGCATACTCCAGTTTTCTTCAGGGCCATGTTGTTAAGTCTAAAAGAAGTGCTTCTCTGCTCATTTTAATACAAGTCACAAACCTCTTCATACTGTGAGGGTTTCTTCTACCAAGGCTTCTATCCTGTTATTTCTAATTAGTTCACTGAATTCTTCTTTGATTATAGTACCATCTATGGCGCAGAATATTTCCGAATAATCAGTGGATTTTGTTGCTGCTTTTCTGGCCAGAGACATGGTTTAAGTGGCCAAGCATAGAGAGGAGTTTTATTCTGTTTGACTGCAGACGTTCGCACATGACTTAGGATTTCATTCATAAAGGAGCCTAGTTCCATGATGGCAGTTCCATTAGATTCTGTGAAAAATGACTTGGACACAACTAGCTAAAGCCTTAACTTTCACTTGGAAGACGCTGAAACGTTGCCCTATGTGTAGTGGGGCCTACTATCCCTTTCCCTCTTCCCCTGTTCCTATTTGATCTTCTTTTACATGTTTAGGGTCTGCCTTAAGGCTGTTTAGCTTCTTCTTAACCTTCTCTAGAAGGATCTCATTTTTTCTGCCAATTTACTCTACCCTCTGTAAAGGAAAATTTTCACTCAGCAAATTCGGCACATTCCAAAGGACACTGCACTAGAAATCCTGTTCATCCTGTTGGGCTATTAATGACGTGAGCTGGAGCATGAAATCACATCCACGGCAGGTATGGGGTTAATGCAGTCACGAAATCAAAAGCCAACACATTTGCAGGCTCCCAGTTATAGGTGTGAAAAGAGTGGACTGGCAGTGACAGTCTGATCAGATACTATATTCCGATGCCACTGGCAGTAAGAGGCCACTGTCACATATGTCTTACCCTGACCATCGTGGTTTCAACTTGGAATAAACTGTGCCCTATCGTCAGTCCTTATACATCCTGTTCCCTACGATAAATGGGAACAAATACCACATAGAAATATGGTAGAGTATTTTTACTCCTGACCGAATATGGAGTTGAACTGGATGCTGTGACCCAAAGCACAGCAAATGTGTTAGTCCTCGCTCCCTTCCGAAGAGAAGTGCTTTCCCCTAAGGACAAGATTTTATCTGGTATTGTACTAAGGGTTGATAAGGGTGTCATCGCCCTTAATAATAATAATAATTGAGTGGCACTACAGCCTACAAGGAAACAGGGCCTAGCTTCTACAACAACTATTCGTGTTGTGCGGGCTACTGTTCTCTCATGAGTTGAAGGGATCTACAGTTTTTTGCTGACTCCCAACGGCGAGATTTGAGAAGCTTTTCATAGACAATTGGTACTCTTTGAGTGTTGTCAGCAACTCGAAAGAGGTGGTGCCGTGAAAAAATGCGAGGTGTCCCGTTCGGGAATCGAACCTAGACCTTCTGCGAGTGGGTTAACGCACTTAACCACTACGCCACGGCGACCACATCGCCTTTACTCTTGCCTAAAAGAATTTCATGGTACTAGGCCACCAATGCCAGATGATCACGTAAAACCATCTTTTCCCAACGAATACGCTGCTTGCAGTCGCCTAGACCAGGTCTTTCATTAATCATTCCAAGGTCCTTAAGCCAGAATTTCATTGTCCGTGTTCTTCTCAAATCCTAGACACTAGAAATAGAACCCCCTATGATGATGGAGGATATTTGTTCGCACGTTCATTGTGAACCACCTTTAAAATTCCCTCAACGGTCTTTATCACTTTGACCAGATTAGAATCCTGCCTTCTACCCCTGGAGGCATAAATCTGTCACAGACACTTTGGCTGAGGTTAAGTTGGCTACTGTTCGCTTGGCAAATGGTCGATTGTAACAACGGATCCAGATCTCGTCCGAAAATTGATTCAATTTCCAAATTCAAACTGTCTCTACTTTCGCAGACAGTGCAGACTTAAAGTCATTTGCGTCCCAAATGAAGCACATTAAGAAAGAAGGTGAAAAAAATATGAATTGTCACACCAACCCCTTCAGTCTTCGATTTCCAATCTGTTTCGCTCCCTTTTCATCCATTTTCACGTCAGCTGCAAATCAATCACTGCACTTTCCTCCCATTTAAATCCTGCAGCCAGTACGGTGATACTGGAAATTCATATACGTTCCTCCCTGCTGGAACAATAAATTCCACTTCTCACCCATAAACAATATCCACTCGCAGATGTGTTCATTTGCACATTTCCATCCGTCTGTTGCTGCCTCACCGAACACCATCCCATTCACACGTTACCAAAAACCGCCCCCCCCCCCCCTCTCAGACAACACACACACTCAATCTGTGCTTCTACTTCACAGGGAATGATTTATATTCATAATTCCTCGCTGGGATTTCACGGAAATCTAAAGTCATCGAATTGCGTAGTTACATCGCGATGGATGCTCCAGGTGACCGATTTCGGTCTGCATGACCTGCGCCACTGTGCGGAAAGCGAGTCCATTGGCGAGCACCAGCACTACAGAAGTAAGTTTCACACGCCACCTCAAACTGCAGTCGTTTTGATTTCTGTTTCTTCGCCATTTCAGATCAATTTTGGAAAGCGCCGGAGCTCCTGCGAAATCCAAATATGTACGGGACACCAAAGGGAGATGTGTATGCATTTGCAATTATTATGTATGAAATTGTTAGTCGTAAAGGCCCATTCGGACAGACGGCGTTTGAACCAAAGGAAATTGTCGATTTAGTCAAGAACAAACCGGTCGATGGTACCGAGCCATTCCGTCCGGAGCTAGAATGTATTAGGGAGCTGTGTCCAGACTACGTGTCCAGTTGCATAAAGGACTGCTGGAACGAGGATCCAGAGTTTCGACCGGACTTTCCAACGATAAGGTAAATTGTTGCATCCTTCACCTCGCCTTGCACTCATCACATTCCAATTCATTTGCAGGACTCGACTGAAAAAGATGCGTGGCGGCAGACACAAGAACATCATGGATCAGATGATGGAGATGATGGAGAAGTACGCCAACAATTTGGAGGAGATCGTGACGGATCGCACGCGTCTCCTGTGCGAGGAGAAGAAGAAAACCGAAGATCTCTTACACCGAATGTTACCTCAGTCCGTGGCGGAGAAGCTGACGAAGGGCCTTGGCGTTGAGCCGGTCTCCTACGACTTGGTATTTACCCGTCACAGCTCACGCCCACTCCATGACTAATCATCTTGCCACGTTTCAGGTCACTATCTACTTCAGCGACATAGTGGGTTTCACGGCGATGTCCGCTGAGAGCACTCCCCTGCAGGTGGTTAATTTCCTCAACGACCTGTACACCGTCTTCGACCGTATCATCAAGGGCTACGACGTGTACAAAGTGGAGACGATCGGCGACGCGTACATGGTGGTAAGTAGGCTGCCCATACCCCTCCGATTCCGATTCAAGACTAAATCCGCACGCAGGTCTCTGGGCTGCCCATTAAAAACGGCGACCGACACGTGGGCGAGATTGCGTCGATGTCCCTGGAGCTGCTGCAGGCAGTCAAGCAGCATCGGATCGCGCACCGGCCGAACGAGACTCTGAAGTTGCGAATAGGCATGCACACCGGCCCTGTAGTAGCCGGGGTCGTGGGCCTCACCATGCCCAGGTACTGCCTGTTCGGGGACACGGTGAACACGGCCTCGCGCATGGAGTCCAACGGTGAGGCACTCAAAATACACATATCAGCCAAATGCAAGGAGGCGCTTGACAAGCTGGGAGGCTACCTGACGGAGAAGCGTGGCCTGGTCTCGATGAAGGGGAAGGGTGAGGTGATCACGTACTGGCTAGTCGGCGCAAACGAGAAGGCCATCCAGAAGAAGCCAGTCAACATGACTGACCTGCCGCCACCCCTGTTCTGCCGTCCAAGAAAGAGCCCCAAGCTGAACTGCGACTCGCGGCACCCCAGCATGCTGGGCATGCACTACTGCGGTGCTGGCAGTCGCCGCCAGTCTAGTGTGCCGCGTGCCGACATCGAGAGCATGAACAGCCTGCACGGCTCCACATATCACATGCGGGACTCGCCGTGCCTGCCAATAAGACGGCTAGAGCGGTCCTCGACCATCAACTACTACGGCAGTGGGTTCGGTGGGGGAGTCACCGGCGGCATGTGCACTAGCAACTGTGACAGCCGCGCAGGCAGCAACCCCCGCTTTCGGGCAGAGCACACAGCATCGCACAGCACCCTGGACCATTCCGAAATTGAAACAATCTGTGATAGCACCAGCAACAACAGCAGCAAGCCACTTGCCATGGTCAGACCGCAACGGGTCGTCAACCCAACAACGACTTCAGCATCAACTCAGGAAATTTTCCCCATCGACAGCGCCGACAGCCTGTTGCGAGAGTCTCGATCTCTGGATCCCATGCACCCGTGCAAGTTGTCCAAGAACAACTCGCGCTCCCTAGACACTGGCGTATCACTGATAAGCGGAAACCCCAACGGCGGAGCGGCCGACGACGAGCTCGAACTCCTGGACGCCGACAACGGCCATGTGATGAACGACGGCTCCAGGATATTGCCATACAAGCACCTAAACAACAACTGCAACGGCTCCGTGAGCATCGTTGACGATGCCCACTGTCCATTGCTGCAGCGCCAGGCCTCACTCACCTGCCCACCAGACGAAATTGTGCTGCGCTCCAAGCGGTGGCGCTCTCTCGAAGCCATTGAGAAGTCCAGCGGCAGCATCGGCAACGCCGCCTTTAGTCAAAACAACAAAAAGTCCGTGAATCGGGGCTCCATTGCGTCGTGGTTCATGAATTTCCTGCAAGGCAACGGCATCCGCTCCAGCGACGCATCCCTGCGCCGAGTGGGCATTGTGCAGACAGCGGTACGAGGTGTGCCCGGCTTCGGCGAGATCCCCTCACCACCCGATCGGGAAAGTATTGTTTAATTTGTAATTTTGTTTAGTTCTTGTGTAAGAAAATCATTCAGAGAGAGAGCGAGATAGCCGCAGAAAGTGAGAGAATTCTCGAAGGGAGTGTGATGGTTTTCTTCAAACTTCTATTTTTTTTTATCTAGTCACGCACTTCGTAGAGACTAGAATTATGAGTTACAAACACACACACACACACACGCAACGAATCAAAGAAATCAGGAAAATCAATTCAATCCTCTTGCGCCTGCCGCACGCCACCTGTCTGCTAAGCGCGGGGAGCAAAGAGCCATCAAATCGAAATTAATAAGACTTCACCACCAAAACAAAATCACGCATCATATCGACTAAAGCTTAAATCAAAATCACCACAATAGGTCCTAGTTATGTAAAATCTAGAAAACTTTCAAAAAACAAAATGGTTTTCTGTTTCCACAGAGTTTTTGTTTTTGGTCTCGAAAGAGAGAGGGATGTGTTGGAGTGTTTGAATGTCAGTTGGGGAACTTGGTGTTCGAGAGTGAATGGAGGGATGTGGAGGCCTGCTTCTGTTTAGTGCAGGGCGACAATGAAATGCCTGGTCAAAGTGCGTATTGATTGGAGGAAGAAGGTCTCTTAGCGTCTCTCTTGGGGTTGCGAATGAAATGCTTGCTTGAAGTAACGCAAAAAAAAGGAGAAGAACGAAACACCAGACTGCCTTCTCACAGTTTTAAATATTTTTCCAACCTAAACCCTGGCTGCGACATATTCTAGGAGAAATTTAAATTTTTTGTGTAAAGGAACAAGACAGGCGCACTTGAAGTGATCGTAGATTTGCTTTTAAGTGCTTGAACAGACACAGACATGCATGATGAACTCAAAATGAGACTTTAGCAAAGGGAAATAGCTGAGTATTGGTTTCAACAGTGACTAGGATTATGGACAGCAGAAAAGTGGTAGCCAGTGTGATTTTCGCTGATGTCTTGCACTAGGAAATTCTGCCATTTTGCGCACCCCAGCAGCGTTATTTAACATGGCGAGTATAATATTGTCGCTTCTTTCGCCTCTTAAAGGAAGACTTGTTGTCTCAGGAGATGACTGTATCCCTAAGCAGTCCATGGAGTCTTCTAACTCGTAGTATTCTAATGATTCTGACAGGCAAGATTGACTAAAGCAAGACGTGCGATTTTTGGGACAACATAGCGCCCCCATTGCCAAAACAAGTTCGTTCGTCAGCAGGGTAGGTGGTTGACTCCAATGCGCATCCAAGAACACCTAAAACACCGCGCAAAGAATACTAAGATGGACGACTTATGATAGAGTTTGCTTTTGGTCCGCTACAGTCCGGGGTGGACCTGGGCCTCAACCAACATGCCTCTCCAGCCAGCACGGTCTTTCGCCAGCTACTGTCAGTTGCGCACTCCAAGTTGGTTGAGGTCCTTCTCCACTTGTGTGTGCCACCTTAGCTTGGGCCGTCCTTTATTGCGTTGTCCCAATGGCTCAGATTCGAGGACTTTTCAGGCCGGAGCAGTATTGTCCATACGTTCTACATGGCCTAGCCATCTTAAGTGTTGTACACGGAGACGCTTGACTAGGCGCATGTCACTGTACAGCCCATAGAATTCGTCGTTAAATCTTCTCCTACAGATGTCATCAATACAAACATGACCAAAAATCGCACGCAAAACTTTTCTCTCGAAAATACTAAGGGCTTCCTCATCCGCTTTTAGTTAAGGAACTACTCTTGGCAACAAATATTTAGTCTGTTCCGTGAGCTTTTATTTTTTCAACGCTTACAGGTCGCACATTGCTGGAACATACTCTTTGTTTGTTCCTCGTCCAGAGGCTTAACACTGACTTGACAGTTTGCTATTGCTTTTCCAGAATATCTTCAAGCGAAAACGAGGTGGAAATGAGGTTAAGAGTATACGACACAATTCAAGCATCGTTTCAAACTGTCTTCTTAAAACACCTGCAGTTTAAGCCTTAGTTCAGTTGCATTATAATCTCTATTTGAACAGTGCAAAGAATGCCATAAGTGAACATCCATTGTTAATGGAGTGGTTTCTTGTGAATTAAGGGAGAAGAGAAGGACTTAGGGCTCCTTTCAGTTTAAATCCTTTTAGACCAACAAAAGCAACTTCAGTCCCAAGCCCAATGACCGAAAGGCAACTTATGCCTGAGTCTCAAAATCACACGAAAAGTTGCCAATAGTTACAATGTGTTACAGAGTCCTGGCCAAAATTCAGTTCCCATTTGCTTTGCAAGCTGTACTAATCTACCTCAGCTGGCTGCGTCCAAGAATAGCTCATCACGTAAACTGCACCTCTACTACTCCTCTCACGTTTTTTGACTGTTCTCTAATTTGA
Source organism: Eristalinus sepulchralis (assembly GCA_944738645.1). Taxonomy (NCBI): domain Eukaryota; kingdom Metazoa; phylum Arthropoda; class Insecta; order Diptera; family Syrphidae; genus Eristalinus; species Eristalinus sepulchralis. The sequence goes on along the minus strand of OX122885.1, from coordinate 12,141,399 downwards.
TGTAAACTGCAATAAGATGTCAATTATCAACAATCTATGACTCGGTGCTCGGTTTCGCACCGTCAGTCAGTCTCAGAACGTGATGCATCTTATCATTTGTCCATGTTTTCAATCAAGAAGATGAAGGATTGAAAGAAATATATGTATATCTTAGACCAGTTCTTACCTCTTATCCACCTTCTGCTCATTTCATGACTTATGTGATGGTTTAGCAAGTGGCTCGTCAATTCCCTATACTTCTTCTAAATTCATGTATTTCGGCCGTATAGGCGTTAGTTTAGACATGGATGTAGAAAAAAAAATCTCGGTTGAAACCAAAAGGGCAAAAGAGGAAACCATCAAAAGAAAAAAACTTCACATTGAAGAATTGGGGAACAACACCGATTAAAAATTTACCGCATTTCGAGACTACTTGAGCAGATAAAATAAAGGTCGAGAAAACTTAACGAACACTAACGAATCTCATAGCCAATTATTTGTGGACGACGTGTACTGCTCACTTGAATCTACTACATTTGGCTTGCTTCTGTGCAACTAAACGAAGCTTATCGAAAATTAACGAAACAGTCTTTACCAAACCCTTCTGTTACTTCAGCTGACTTGGGTTTTTGCACGCCACTCATGTTTGGCCCGAAAGTCAAAGTTCGCCCCAAATTTGTGGTTTTAGGACATACGTAAGCAATGACTTAACATAACGTCGAACACGCAAATAAATTTGGCAATTTCTAAGTTAGTTTCCTGAGCGATCAGAGGCTAATCCACATCATCTTCGAGCCAGTCGGGCTCAAGTGGCCCCCAGAAAAAAACTATTTAAGAGCTTACTTGTCCAATGACACATGCGATTGAGACATCATCTCTGTTACTATTTTCTTAAGCTTTCTCCTGGACACCAGGATATTGCCTTCTTCGGTACGACATCTGTTTGTGTGACGACTGACTGCATTCTTCAAACCAAATTCAATCTTCGGAGTGATGTTCATCAGAATTCCATTTTTCTGTTGACGACTTAAGATGTTTTCATGAAAAAATGTGAATCTTTGCAGTCATCGTTTCCTTTCGAGGAAATAAGCGGCATTTGGTTTAATGTGGAGAGAATATGACTATCCCCGATTGATTGAGAAGAGGAATGCGATTCCAACAGATAGACGACTGTTAGGATAAGGTGTATGACGGAAATTGAAAAACTCAGCTGGTTGCACTTAGACACAGATCCTAAGCATGTTTAAGTCGAAGGCTGTGGATTGAGAGCTCTGGAAACATCTTGTGGGTGCATCGCCCCTGCTGCACTTTTTGTGGGGTGTGAAGGCGACTAAAAAGGGGTGAACAATGGACAAGTCTGTATATTAGAAGAAAAAAAGTGCAAAAAGTGTCAAACTAATAGACAGACAGAGAGAGAGAGAGAGAGAGAGAGAGAGAGAGAGAGAGAGAGAGAGAGAAAGAGAAAGAGTAAGAGAACTGTAGAGATTTGTAATTGTCAGATAGCCACTATAGGGTCTTAAAATTTAAATTAGTTGAGAAATTGCCAAATTTGTAAGACAGTTGAACAGAAAATGCACTAAAAGGGGGAAACATCACGGCAATAATTAAACCAACCAATTATGGAAAAGGTCATGTAACTTGGAGGGCACTTTAAACTTTCATGGAACAGGAACCCATTCAAATACTTCTCCATCATGCTCTGCCTCTCCATCAAAGCAGTCCTTAACGAGCTTCAAAGCTCCACTCTGAATCCCCTGAAAACTCGAAAAACAGAACATTTCAACACTTTACCATAAATTTTGCCATAATCAAAAAAAAAACCCTTTCAACAAAAAAATTTAATAAACTCCAGAGAAAAAATTAACAAAATCTGTTTAGATATTTATTAAGAAATGAATTGTTTTTATTTGTATTTTGTATCCGCTAGAGTGTCACTGCGCGCATCACCATTATTATGTTATTTAATTATTTTTAATGTGTTTTTCTTTTCTTGTGTAATTTCTCCTTAAGTGTAGTCGTTTACAGAAGTTAGGCGCAGCAAATTATTTATAAATATCTTGTTCGCTATATTAGGTTATAAATGAATGATGAAGTAAATAGGTATCTTATTTGTTGTTGTTTAATTAGTAAATAAATGCAAACAAAAAAAAAGTAAATAATTATTGTGTAAAATACAATTAATTTGTATTTTAATTAAGAAAAGATAAAACAAATATAAAAAATGAAATCAATCAAAATAGTGAACAAAAAAACAAACAAAACCTCAAATTTGTGAGTTTGATTTATAAAGTGTCCTCCTCCTCCTCCTCCCTCGCCAACAATCAGTTTTTGTTAATTTTTCTTTATTTTCTTGTCTGTTTTGTTCTGTTTCTTTTTATAATGATTTAAAATTTGCAATTAGAAATGTTTTTTTGTTTTTCTTTAAATAAATATATATACACATATATATGTATTTAGTCAATTATTATAAATATTTCTTATACATACACACACACATATGTATATATATTTTTTTATAATTATTTTAAACAATATAATTGTGATACAGAGATTTAATAGTACATTTTTATGAGAGCGAGTAAGTTGAAGAAGAGCGCTAAAACGACGACGACGCGAACGACGATGACGACGAGTAGTAGTGAATATAATTTTTATTTTTTATTCTTATGTGGTGAAGATTAAATGATAAGGGACATAAGAGAATGCATTCAATTGAAGGAGAAACAAACAGTTGTGTATAAATAAACGAATACAGTAAATATGTAATATAAATGAAGTTAATTTAATTTTATTAGTTTTTTTTTTTCTTTTTATTATTATTATTTTTTTTTTTTTTTTTGTTTTATGTTTTATTAGTTTCTGTTTACAACATAGAAATGATCAAATGAAAAAAAGTTGAGAAAAAAGATGAAAACAAAAATAACTAACCACAAATGCCTTTTACTATGTAACAAATGAAAATATATTTAAAATCAACAAAAAAAAATCTTGAAAATGGACTGTTTTGTTTTTATTTCTACATCTGGAGATGGTCGTAATTTGTGGGTGACTTTCCAAGGACCTGTATTTTGAAAAATAAACCGTGCAAGTGTGAGTTTCATTCGAACAAATAACTTTTTTATTTGGAATAAGCAAACCAAGTGGTCGCCGTGGCGTAGTGGTGACTGTGTTAACCGCCACAAAGAAAGTCTAAGTTCGATTTCCGGACGGGATACCTCGCATTTCAAATCTCGCCATTCGGAGTCGGCAAAAAACTGTAGGTCCCTTCTACTCGTGAAAGAACAGTAGCACGCACAACACCAGTCGTTGTTGAAGTAGATAGGCCCTGGTCCGTTGTGGGCTGGACTTGGACTTTTTCGCGTGGTTCAAGAAACTCACGGTGAAAATTATCGACCCACCGAAACCACTGTTTCGCGCCAGTTTCCATTTGTGGATGAAACTTGGTCGGTTGGAGCACATCTTGCTGTAGTTGAGAGTGTAGTAAGCGTAGACTATGACGAATCATTTTGTCGTTATTCTTAGCAGCTTGACCATGTGCTTTGTTATATTCAGGAACATGGTCACGGTGAGCTCTGGTTTTAATATGGAGACGCTGAGATCAAAACAGCGTGTCCACCAATGGACTTGTTGAGAGAAGCCTCATGTTCGACTTTGTCATTATTTTCTGACAGGCATGCAAACACATCATATTTACTACACAACATTCTTATTCCATCAGTAATAAAACTCATAAACAAGATTTAAAAAAAGTGCATTCTGAACTTAGAAAAGACCGGAATGACACCGAATTTCGGATTGTGCAAAATAATAGCACCAAGTGCAAAAAATCATAAATTTGAAGTTAAAGTCAATCAAAGAGTAATGTTTTTTTGTTTGTTATTGGGTTAGTACTTGGTCGTATAACCTTTATTTTTAAATACAGCATCAGAACGTCATGGCATGTAGTCGTTTCAGGTCTGACATCACTGAAAAGGCATATTCCTTTACGCAACCTGTACAACATCCCAGGGCTGTTTTATATTTTTGGGTTTTGGTTTATGTTGCTTTCTTTACATCTGTTCAATAGTTTTCAATGGGATTCAGGTCCAGAGACTGAGGCGGCCACTCCATAACTTTAACTTCATTGCTTTGGAAAAATTCTTTGGCCAGCTTGCTCGTATGCTTGGGGTCATTGTCTTGCTGTAGAACCCATTTAAGCGGCATATTCCATTTTGCGTAAGGTAGCATGGTTTCTCTCATTATACTGACGTAAACTCCGGCGGTCATCATCAGTTTTATCAGAAAAATGGGACCAGAACCATAAAAGGAAATTAATTTAGGTTTTGCTCTGCCGTGCCTTACAGTCTTGATAGTTGTGGTTGAAACTTTTAGTTTTTTCGCCTGCGAACCAATGTCCTGGTCCCAGGAGTACCAAATAAAATTATTTTGGATTCGTGCATCCATAATATATTGCGCCATTTAGAAGGTTCCCAGTTCAGTTGTTCTTTCGCAAATTTGGTTCGTTTTAGTAGGTTGACTTTTGACAGTAGTGGTACTTTTCAGAGACTTCTGGCAGGTAAATTCTTCTTTACCAGCCTTCTTCTTATTATTGACGATGCCGTCGGTAAATTTAACTCCTCTTTTATTTTCCTAGCGTTCATAAACGGGTTACGTTTGGCTAATCTTACTATTTGTCGTTCATCGATAGGGGTTTGTTTTGGTTTTCTTCCTCTTTTTTCATCCTTTTAAACGTATTTTTTGGCATTTGCGATCATTTTATTAGATCACTCAACAATTTTACTTATAAATTTGTAAGTTTTACCCTCAGAAAGCAATTTTTTTTTATATTAAGACACGTTTCTCGGAAGTACAATACACATCACCATCCATTTTACTAACCTAACAATGCAGCATTTTTGACATGTTATGTCTTAGTAACTGCAACAATATTCGTTTAAAGCCAAACAAAATTCGAACCACTGGTGTACACTTCGAAAACGCTCTTCAGAATGACGTGGTGCTGTTATTTTGCACAATTTAAATTCGGTTGCATTTTCGGTAACAGGACCATTTTTGATGGCAAGATGCATTTCTTCTTGTCTTGTTTTTTGGGTTTTATGACTGATGTAATAGAGATGTTGTGCAAAAAATATGAGGCGCCTGCCTGTCCACAGCAAAAAGGAATTAGCATAATAGTGACAAAGTTCAACATAGTGCAATTATTTTGCACAGTGCTGTATATACGTTGTGTGTTATCACACCTTTGAACTATTTTCTCTGGGGATATGCAAATTCTCAAATCTACAATTGATCCTTTGGAAGTCAATATTACTCATGTTATTCGCGAGATACCAGTTCCAGTCGCCCAAAACTGGAAATTCTGAATGGATCAGACATAGTTGTGACCAACATTTACATGATATCATATCAGACAAAAGTAAACGCCATAAATTGAACTCTTAACCGATAATAAAAACTTCAAGATCACTCTCAAATTAATTTGTTTCATTTTACATTATAAATCAACCCTTACGATGATTCACCTTTCAGATTACAAGCCTCAATCACTTCGTAACTGAATTTTCACCGGCACATAAATTATTCCTAGCCGCTTCATATCTTCACATGTGTACACACACTACTATTAAGCACAAATGCTCCTCATTTCAACTGTGGTGTGTCTGCGAACTTTGTTTACGGGTTGAAAATGATATGAATGGGCTGCATACCAAAAACATTCGAACTCATCTGCTTAAGCGGACACTTATTATACATTTGATCATTTCATGAAATTCCCAACTCCGCTTTCTCCTTATACCCTTCATGCCAATCGTGCACCGTTAGTTGGAAACTTTTCCCAACTTTTATATTGGCAGGCCGACCGGTGGGAAGGACTTCTTTCCCGGAACGAAATCGTTTTTAGTAAAAAAAAACAGAAATGCGTCATATGTAGCGTCATCATCATCGTCATCATCATCTTCAACCGCATTTTCCATTAAAGGGGTCGCTGGGGCAATGCCTTCTATGACCTTCAGGCCATCGACTCTAAGTCATCAGTAGCTATTTCCAAGCGCAACCAGGCAAGTTTATGGAATTGATCCAACCACCTCGCACTGGACCTACCGAGCGGTCGCCTACCTGATGGAGTTGCACCTAAGGCACGCCTCAGAAATCGTAATGTAGGGTTCATCAGTAACACGTGGCCAAGCCAACGAAATAAATCCAAGCTCAACATTGAGTGCCCCCGAGCAGTCGCGTTTGTAAGCCTCTCACGAGGGTAACTCCCGCAACGGCACGGAGAAATCTCATCTCGGCAGTCTTCCTTCGGTCATTACCCAAATTTCATGACCACAGGTAAAAATTGAAACAAACACTGAGTTCAAAACCGATAACTTGGCTCTGACACCAAGCTCGGCCTTCCCTATTATTGATCTAGCAAGGTGCTTCAAAATTGATCCAGGCTGACCAACCCTACAAGAAAGCTCAGTGTTGCTCCTCAAATAACTCGTGAAAAATACCCCGAGATATTTAAAATTCTCAACCTGTTTTAATGGGACTGTATTAACATTTAGAGGGCATTGAACAGGCGTAATGACCATTAGTTCGGACTTGTCCACGTTCACCTCCAATCCAGCATCAGTACGTACGGCCACAAACCTATCAGACGCACGCTGGAGTTTCGTCTGGGGGGATGTGAGGACAACTTAGTCATGGCTTACCCCCACATCCCCCAATGTGAATCATTCCTCGCCTCGGCAGAGCTGCAATATCCAGTCCATATATAAAATGCAGAGGAGAGGTGACAAGACGCAACCTTGGCGAGGTCCCATTGTGGAAAGTATAAATTTACTACCGCTCACCCAAACACAGCTGCCACAGTTGGTGTAAAGAGATTGAATGGCACTCAACAGTGGACCATCAATCCCATACTCCTGTAAAACACTTCTTAGGTTTACCTCGAAGGACTCAGTTGTATACCTTTTCCAAATCCACAAAACAATTGTAAATCGGTTTAGCATACTCCCAAACTGACTGACTGACTTAATTTTTCGGGTCGTGAAAAGCTGTTCGGTTGTACTTCTGCCGGCTCTAGAACACACAAGTGGAAAAGTAAATCAAAGAACTGGACAACTGTGCCGGCTGAAGAGAGAAAACGCTCTTAAGAGGTTGGTGGAGGCCACTGACGGTCAATTCTTCTTCTTCTTCTTTAACTGGCGCTACAGTCCGGAGAGGACCTGGGCCTCAATGAACCAACATGTTTCTCTAATTATGCACTCCAAGTTGGTTGAGGTCTTTTTCTAATTGTATAAGCCATCTTATCCTAAATCGTCCTCTGTTGCGTTGTCCCAATGGCTCTACATAGCCTGACCATCTTAAGCGTTGTATCCGAAGATGCTTGCCCATGCGCATGCCCCCGTACAGCCTGTAAAGTTCGTCATTGAATCTTCTCCTCCAGGCCCCATCAACGCAAACAGGACCGAAATTCGGACACAGAACTAATGACTTCCTCACCCACGTTCATTAGCGTTCAGGTTTTTGCGCCGTAAAGGAGGACTTTGAACATGAATCTGTTGTACAAAGCCAGTTTAGTCCTTCGAGAGAGGGCTCTATTACTCAATTGTCTCTTGAGCCCAAAAAAGCAACGATTGACAAGAGTGATTCTGCGTTTAGTTTCGTACCGTTACATCACTCCTAGAAAACGATTGACGATCAATTAGAATTGGATGTGACTTTTACTCAGAGACACTTAAAAATAAGCTCTCAAATCCAGGATTCGCAAAATTTCACGTACTACTACATATGGCGAGGCTGTTTTCGATTTGTTAAGTTGGCCAAGTTATAGAATCCTTGACACAGAGAACAACATCAGAAATATACAAGTAGGAATTTCAATAAAATATTTGATACTTCAGACGAAACCCTTTATTTTTTTGAGATGTTGGTCGCAAGAGTCGCGTCTATGACTTTCTATTTGGCCGTCTAGAATTTCCTCTCTTTGTGTCCAGTTACGAAGGGAGCCGCGCCATATCACATTTGAGTTTGACAGTCACAGGACCTCCAAACGATCGTAAAGCATTGTTTCACATGTCCTCGAAAGCTGTCGATCCCACTCTGCGTAAATGGAAAATTCTGATTCGTTGGCAAAGAATCCCACTATCATGCTGACATACTGTGTCACTGCTTATTTTCAAATCCAACCGAGCAACGCACCGTCTTCGTCTGAATGCAATCTACACTATCTCTGTAACGATAAGAACTGTTTTCAAATAACAACCCTTCCCAAGTTTCTGCCACGCATCAAGTCACTAAATAATTGAATCTAAATGTTGACAGCGCTCGAGTGGATGTAAGAATTGCAAAAACCCCCACTTCTGTTATTCCATGAAATGGACGATTGTTCTGGCCACCTGCATAAGCAGGCAAATATTTTAACAGCGACGATAAGTAAATATTTTCGTTCCGCTAAATCATAGGGCTGGTTGCGGGCAGTCGGAGAGGGGAATGCAGAGGTGGAGGGGACTTGAAGTCCATGTTGACTTAATTTCTCGGGTCGTGTTTGCATAACCAACACTGCACGTCTGCCTTCGATTGAGTGTTGACATTTGTCTGCTGTTTTGGTGGCAGGGATTTCCCACAGAAGGTATTCATAAGCTCATTAAGTTTTCATGTGGGAGGATGAAATTTTGTTGACTGTTGCCTACGATATCCTGTTTTTTTCTGATTTCATAGACGGTTGATGATATAGGAAGAGGGATGGGATTCTTGTTTGTCGTTTGGGAATATGAGTTTTTATCGTCGCTTTACTGTCTTCAGTAGCGATTCTTAATCTTTCTACTATTGTTGCTCAAAAGTCTTCAAAATTTTACGGCACATAATGAATTATTAAAAGCGGAATGACACAAAAATCGAGTGAAAACTTTGCCTGGATCGCGACTATCCTTTGCGAGAGCAGAAGTAAACCTGCGTTGTGAACTAAAGGGAACATATTACAATGAAAGGAAAGATAGAGGCAGTGTTCTTTGATGTCCCGTGAACCACCATCGGAGGACAGTCTGTTTTTTAAGTGACCTCCTGGGGCGCTTTACCATAATACTTCCTTCAGGACCCTTGTACATCTCTTCGTCGACTTATTTGTCCAAGTTCTTGCCGAAATACTTCTCAAACTTGTGAATAAATCCTTACCTAATTTCATTTTCATGTCGCTGTCAAGTTCTAGTGCCAAGTCCTTGTCCGAGTCCTTGTCCGAGCCCTTGTTCAACTTCTTGGCCAAGTCTTTGCCTGAGTCCTTCTTCAACTACCTTGCCAAGTTCTTGCCCAACAGCTTGTTCAATTACATGGCCAAGTCCTTGCCCGAGTCCTTGTCCGAGTCCGCGGCACTTGAGCGAGGTATTTGAATGAAAGTTTCGGTCTCCAAGGCAAACATAGGACTTTTCTTCAAAACTTCTACATTTAGTGTACACAAAGGTGTCGAGACAAATCACATGCGTGGTCATGGTTTGAAAACCATAGCCTCAAAATAGGCTTCAGTTTCGGCGATCACCTTGAGCATCTGTTTGAGGTCTGAAAAGAGGTTGAAGTCGCTGGGGTAAGTCTGGAGAATACGGTGGGTGCGGATGCAATTCAAAGCCCGAATCGTGCAACTTGGCCATGGTAGCCAGCGACTTGTGACACGGTGCATTACTTCGGTGAAAGTGATTTTTTTCTTTTTGTAATCTTGCAATTTCTTCTTTCAAATGCACCAATAATGTCATGTAGTATTCGCTGTTGATTCTTTTGCCTTTCTCAAGATAGCTGATAAATAAAATTCCGTGCGCATCCCAAAATACGGATGTCATGACCTTGCCAGCAGACATTTGTGTTTTTGGACGCTTTGGGCGTGGTTCACCGGCTGTTGTCCAATCTGGAGTGTAGTGGTAGATCCATGTTTCATCCATTGTGACAAACTGATGCAATAAGTTCTGTTTATTTTGGCAAAACAGCTCTCATAATCACCGATACGTTGTTTTTGGTGCATTCCGAGCCAACGCGGCACCCATTTCGGAAACAGCTTTGTCTTGGTCAAATGTTCTTGCAAAATAGTGTACACACTGCCTTCTGATATCTTTAAGGTGTCAGCTATCCTTATCAATCTCACTTTACGGTTTTCCAAAACGATTTCGTTTACTTTTTTGACGTTTTCCGGTGTAACCACCTCAATTGGCCTTCCAAAGCGTTCAGCATCGTTGGTGTATGCACGGCACCACCGATAAATAGTTATTTTTGATGAAGCGGAGTCCCTATTGCGCTTTATAAGCCATTGCTGAGCTTGCGCGGTATTTTTCCCATTCAAAAGCTATGTAATCAACACACGAAATTCTGTTTTTTCCATTATTTTAAAAATTGCAAAAGTAGCGTCACTTGAAGCACTGTAACTTGTAACCTTATAATTAGACTGTCATGAGAATTTGACAAGTATCATTTGAATGTTTGTACTTCCTAAAAATAAAATTATTTTTTATGCCAGTCCCGGGACTTATTGAGTGATGTGCCATTTAACGGTGTCATGTGCTCTAGATTTTTAATACTTTCAGGCAGCCAAGCAGCACTTTAGGCCTTATCCTTCAACACTGTAGAAACAACTACCATAAAGTGTTACGTGCAATCTCTTGCCAAACACAATAAAATGAAACTTGTCCAAGTTCCTGCAGGGAATTAATTCCCTTTTATGGAAACTGCTTCCATAGGCCCTGAGCCTGACTAAAGTGCCAATTAGATCGCAGCTACAACTGTGAATAACGGCTTGGACGCAAACTTCAGTTGGATTAGTGAAAAAAAAATGGGTTGGGCATAAGACAATGAAAACGTTTAACCAGACCTGCACGAATATTCTTTATTTAGGCAAAGTAAGTATAAGAAAGACGATGCATCATGCAGTTTGGTTCGAGAACTTTTGAGCCATTTAAAACCTGTACCGGATTTCGGCAAGGAGATGCGCTGTAGTGTGACTTCTCCAATATTGTGCTGAGGTGGATAGGGCAGGTGTGAACACGGAAGGCTCTATCTTCTGCAAATCAGTGCAATTGCTGGGATATGCTGATGACATCGATATTGTCGCCCGTTCTCATCAAGCCGTTGACGAAGCATTCACGGCTATTAAAGAACATACGAAATGAACTGGTCTTAGAGTGAACGGGGATATAACAAAATACATGCTGTCGAAAAGGAATCAATCCGGCGCACAACACCGGGGTGTAACAATTGACAGCTACAACTTTGAGGTAGCTAAAGAGTGTGTCTACCTCGGGACAAACGTGAACTCCACAAACAACACCTGAGTAAAGATTCGGCGCAGAATCACTCTTGGCAACAGATAGGATCGAAAGTTCTGAATCAAAGGACGTCTAGCTCCATAAGACGCTACCCGTACTCTTATTCAGAGCCCAGTGCTGAATGATAATCAAGATGACAGAGCAAATTCATTGTTCCTGTGAAAGAAAAAGTCTGCGACGACTGTACGGTCCTGTCTGCGAGGAAGACAAATGGAGGAAAAACAACAATCGTGAACTCTATGTGCTGTACCAAGATGTAGATGTAGTTCGAAAGGCAAAAATACATCGACTACAGTGGCTCGGCCACATCGGCCGAATGGACAACAATGCTCCAGCAAAGAGGGTCTTCGAATCCCAGCCTCCGGGCTTGAGAAGAAGAGGAAGGCCGAACTTCCGGTACAGAGACCAAGTGATTGGGGACGCTAGAGAACTTGGTCTTGACAACTGGAAGCAGCGTGCCCGGGACCTTCAAGAATGGAAGGCAGCTATAGCTCAGGCTCAGACTCTTCATGAGTCGCAGGCCTAATACAAACACGCACACACACAAGTCTAAGACCGGCCATTGCGGCCTGACATACCACAAGCGGAATGTAAGCCAAGACAAGGACTGCCGGCTATATTTTGAAAGAGAACAATGGGGTTTGATTGTTAGGGAAACGAATTTTCCATTGAAAACTGCTAAATTCAGTGGGTTTTCGGACTACACAACAAATGATGTATCTCTTTTTCATAAGGGAGCAACAACCTTATCAACAATAGATCTACAAAGGATCTACAAAGGCCGAGATGTCCAAGCTGCAGCGACAGGTTTGTATAAGGGGAAAATGAATACAAGACTGCTTCCTCCTCAAACAAGCATTTTATTATTGCTAAGACCTTGGTTTCGTCCTCGTATGCGACGCTTATGATGGCTTAGTCATGTAGAGCGTATGAACACCACTGCTCCGGCCCGAAAAGTCTTCGAATCCAAGCCATTGGGACAACGCAACAGAGGACGACCCAGGATAAGGTGGCGCACACAAGTGGAGAAGGACCTCAACCAACATGGAGTGCGCAACAGGCGGCAGCTGGCTAGAGATCGCCTGGAGCGGCATGTTGGTTGAGGCGCTGGTAAACCCAGAAGAAGAAACTCTTGGCTAAACGTTTCAGTGAATCTTTTGATGCCCTCCTCTCTCAAACTTGGCATATATGGATAACCAAATAGTTATGGTTGAAGATGTGATTAAAAACTTTAACTTTGACTCTTCCCCGGCCCCGATGGTAAACCGTCCATAATCCTGAATAAGAGTGTAAGTTTCCTTGCTCAAGCCCTAATGCCTTCACCCGTATTTCGTTGGTCGTTACATTACAATGCGCATTTCCGTCACTCATACATGTTGACCCTCCGCATAAAAAAAGTTCCAAAAAACGACACTTCCAATTACCGATAAATTCCTAAACCATCATGCATTCCAAAACGAAACACCCTCCACTGAAAATTGATTTTCTCCTACAAGCAACGTCCTTAGCCGTTGTGGACGCTTCGCAGACTCAAAAATCTCACAATTCGTCATTTCAGGTAAGACCAGATTACAGTCTCCCCAAAATAAGTCTTTCCCCTAAAAAATCCAAACCGTCTCCTTATCACCTTTTTTCACAAAAATAGATAAATGTCCAAACATCTAACTGCAAGCGCGCCTTCCCGGAACCGCATAGAAAATCCCAGTTCAGTGCGAGCGCCCATCAACTTCTTACGACCCGTCCATCAAGCATCAAAACACTTCACTCCTCAGCCGGAGTAAGCAACGAGTACGTGCCTATCGGGCCGACACAACCGACAAATGCAAATAAAATGAATCACTGGAGCCCGCATGCAGAATACCAGAAGCAAACCGGTTGCTGACTATGGCCCTAATCACTCCGGCTCGTAGATACCATGAACGTTAGACATGTCTTCGCCCCTACGGTGGACGGATTTGCGATGCGCACTTGTTGACGCCCGCCGCGCCGCCATCAAACCCACTTCTATGAACTCGAGAGCAATTAAAACCCCCCGACAAAAAGCAAAACAAAACAGTTGCTCCAGAAAGACGTGTAAAGTCCCCGGAATATCGGCTGAAATCAATTCGTCGAAAGCGTTTCGCAGTTTTATTTGCACTCCCCTGCATCCACGAAGCGCCTCCGCCGCGCCGCATCATCTCGAACTCCGCGTGAATCCCCGCATTGACTGCCTTTTATCGGTTTTCACTTTGTGATATCGTTCGTCGTGCGTATATAAAGTGGCCACAGTTGGCCAACTCCAAAGCAGTCCCACTGACGCAGCCACAACATGAAGAGTCAACTGATCGTCGCCGTTGCATTCCTTGGTGAGTTGTTTTCTAACTTTGGAACCGGGAAGTAGTCCTAATCGCCGCCACTTGCAGCTGTTCTTAGCTTCTCTGGAGTCCTGGCCGCCATCGGCACCTACGACTACTGCGGCAAGCCCTGCAACGATGGCAGCAGCCTCATCTGTGCGTACAACCAGCGATGCTATCAATGGTTTAGCAGCCGCTGCGACTTGAAGAAGAGGAACTGCGACTATGATGATCGTAAGTGTGCCAACGGGTGGTCTTGGGAATTTTTTTTGTTGACGGTTTCTCTTCGACTCCTTTAGGCTTCCTGGAGGTTTCATACTCAACTTGTCTGCTGGGCAATAAGTGTCGCGGAATTTGAGTGCGCGGAGGCGTCTAAATTGTAAGACTGATGATGGTTCGCTGGAACGGATACAATCTGGGAATGACTTTGATTTGAGTTTGTGCTTTGTGATGGGAAATATACAAATTTTTTGAAGACGTGAAAAGTTGCAAGGTTTTGTTATTTTTGAATACTGAGTCCGGCTGAAAGTAGACTTGACGCAGCAGTTGGCGTGTAATGATGAGCTTAAGCGTTTGAAGGCATTTGGCGATTGGTTTATGAAGGGAGAAGACTTGTCTTTGTGACTGTGTGGCGGACAAGGACACCAACCGTCTGCTGACAAACGATTCACAGAAGTGGATGCAGAGTTGGCATAACCAGGGAAATATTTTTTCTCAAAACGGTTGTACGAACAAGAAATCAGAGATTAAGGAACCAAGGAGATACTCAACTAAGACCAGTTTTAACTCCTTTCCCACTGCGTATTCAATCCAGGGATTTTATAATTGCGGAGGAAATCCCCTGAGACTCACCCATTCTCTTACAAAATCCCTGGATTTTCGACCACATTTTGAACAAGATGGTTGCCGATCGGTGGATTTACAACAAAAAGGGTCGAAAATCCATGATTTTTTTCTAAATCGCGGCCATCTTATCTCTGCAAAAAGTCCATTCTCTCTGAGCACGATTAGAATTTTTCGACGAGCAGAAGTGTGTGCAGTGCAGGGATATTCCCCTTTTCTTTAGATGTTATTTTTTTTCTTGAATTGAGCTCCACATACCACTTTTCTCAACGGACGCTTTTTGTAGCCACTTTAGGACACGATGTTATATTTATTTGAAAGAGCGTACATGTAACCTTCAAATTGCATTAACAGTTTTTTCACTTTGACCACCAGTTTTTAAACCAGGCTTTTTGTGTAAGTACTTTCATGTTTGGTGGAGTGTAACAAAAATGCTCCAAGAGGCTTCAACGGAAGACCACATTTTTCTGAAGCTTGAAATATTCTCTATCAATGGTGCAAATATAAAAATGCACTTTTTTGCACTTTGGGAGAACGAGTCATTTGAATGGGGCAATGTCGGGCATTTTTCGGATTTTTTTTAATTTTCCTACGATTTCCTCTCTAATGCTTGTGTAGCTCACATACCATGGGCATTAAACAGGCAATTTATATTATTGCTAAATGTAATATTTTAGGTTATGAAAGTGTTGAAATAATAAAGTTTATTATTTTTATTACTATTTTATTTCAATGTCGTAAAATATACGTCCGGTTTACAAAGTGTAATAGTAAGGAAAAATAGGAAAGTAGTAGAAAAATATAGAAAGTATTGAAAGTGAAGTTACTGAAGCACTTCAACAAGTACTTAATCACACCGTAAATAGGCTTATGAAGACTATAGATTGCACAATATTCCAACTGCAAGAAAATGTTAGTCTTATTGCAACTAGTGTCTTTCGCTTTTGATCAAGTGGGGTTGTGATCTTCTGGGCGAAATAAACTTAAGCCAACATTTCCAAATGAAGATTCGAATCGAATTCGATTTGTGTTTATACATCACATTGTTGGTACCGCTGCAATTGATGGAATCGGATGTTAATTTGGAAAAATCCTCGACCTTCTTTAACACAATACTGTAGGCTGGTAAAATTCAACTAAAACAAAGAACTATGGACCTAATACTCGTTTTTGTGAGTGTATTTCGGTGATTCCCCCAAAATGGAAAAAATTGAATATCGAGCTGTAATTACATTTTTATTTTTGAAAGGCAATACGCCTTCACAAATCAAAGATGAGTTTGGCTCTGTGTATGGTGACTCTGCACGATCGTTTACCACCGTAAAATTTTGGGTAGCTGAATTTAAACGCGGTCGCAGGAGCTTGGAAGGTGATGAACGTCCTGGGCGTTCAAAAACTGTAACCACTAACGATAACATCGCTAAAGTTGATCAATTGGTACTAGACGACCGCCGGATTAAAGTTAGAGAAATAGCTGAGATTATGAAGATGTCAAAAGAACGTGTTTGCCATATATTAAACCAAGATTTGGGCATGAGAAAGCTGTCTGCGCGTTGGGTGCCGCGTTTGCTTACGCTAGACCACAAACGTGCGCGCATGAACATTTCCAGCGCTCTGTTGGCTCAGTTTAGAGGCAATAAGACCGAGTTTTGGCGCCGATTGATAACTGTAGACGAAACTTGGATTGAAAAAGGGGAACTGGCCCCAAAAAAACCTAAAGCTGTGTATTCGGCTGGGAAAGTGATGGCGAGTGTTTTTTGGGACAGCCATGGAATTATTTTTATAGACTATCTTGAAAAAGGAAAAACTATAACAGGAGCATACTACGCATCATTATTGGACAAGCTAAAGGAAGAAATTTCGAAAAATCGGCCACATTTGCAAAAAAAGAAAGTCTTGTTCCACCAAGACAACGCACCATCTCACACCTCGACGTCTTCGAGGGGCCGATGTCGACAAAGCTCTGAATCAGCTCTCGGTTAGTCCGAGGCGTGGACGAAGTGCGTTAATCCACGATGATTGATCCATTTTAGGCATCTCTGTTTCAATGTCTGTATTCGCTTCAGTGACAGCCCGCTCTGTTCGTCCCATAGAGACAACTTCATCCGCTTAACCTAGCACATGAACGGACTAGGTCGTTGCTCTGGTGTTGACTCGTGAATTTCACGCGATGTTCTCAAGGATGGCCCTGGAAAATCATATGACATCAAGTCTGTGACTGTGACATCCTGTGTAAAACCTTTTTCTCAAAATCAAAGGTCTCAATCTAAGTTCATTACAGATTTCAATGGAGCACTGAGAATATTCCATAATCAACACACACCATCTGGCGAGTTTCTGAGGATTATCAAAACTGGACTTAAAGGTCAACTCCATGCACGCCGTCTTACACTTCATAATGAAAGGACGGATAGCGTTCCATCCCTTATGTAGCCCCACTGTCAGAGTGGGTGAAGGACATGCAATTTTGCAATTCTGGAGGTTGAACTCTTGAAAACCGCACAAACACACGCCACATTTTACTCAAGAATTCCATCCTCCAACAGCTTTTGGTGTGGATTATGGATCTAGGGAGGACACCTCGGACATCACAGTTGCCAGTACGTGGCACTGTCTCCTCACTTTGAACTCTAAACACATCGTTTAAACCAGTTTGTAAATGAGGTGTGAGTTGAGTGGGGATATCCTTTCCCCTATCTCGTAGACTCACATAAGTCACAATAAAAACCAACGTATATGAAGGGGATAGTTTATCTTCATAAACCTGATCCGGTAGAGAAGTCCTTAATGGATAAAACAAAAACATTCCGCTAACAAGGTTAAGGTTCTTCAGCTGCAGAAGACAGAAGAATTTTTGATGTAAGCTTTGTTGCGTTTGAAGCTCCTTGAAACTCTCCATTCACTACTTTAAATCCATTGTTGCTAACTGTTAACAGACGTTTCGCCGGTTCACTAGGAGTGCTTTGGACAGAAATTCTGAATATAACCACAATTTCAAATTTGTCTACAAACAGCAAAAACAAAGAAACAGGTGGTAATCACTTGGCGCTATGTCTGGGCAATATGGCGGATGCAATAATACCTCCCATCGAGTCATCAACGAAGTGTGCGGTCTGGCGTTGTCCTGGTGGAACACTACACCCTTCCTGTTGGTCAATTCTGGACGCTTCTGGTCGATCGCCTGCTTCAAGCGGTCCAGTTGTTTGCAGTAGATGATAGAATTAAGCATCTGGCCAGCTTCTGGAGCAGCTCATAGCGGATGATTCCCTTCCAATCCCACCAAACACACAGCAAAACCTTCCTGGCCGTCAATCCCGGCCTGGCCACTATTTGGGACGATTCACCGGCCTTCAACCATGACCGTTTTCGCTTGATATTGTCGTATGTGATCCATTTTTCGTCGCCAGTCACCACCCCCTTCAAAAATGGATCGAGTTCGTTCCGTTTCAGCAGCATATCGCAGGCGTTCATTCGGTCCAGACGGTTTTTTTGCGTCAAATCACGCGGCACCCAAACATTAAGCTTTGTTTTTGTATCCAGCCTTCTGGAAATGGTTTAAAATTGTTTGGTGACCAACTCCCATCTCCTGGTCGATGTCACGAGATGCCACATACCAGTCTAACTTGATGATTTCCATGATTCGATCGGTATTCGTCGTTACAGGTCTTCCGCCGGCTGGCTTATCCATGGTGTCGTTTTCACCGGCTCTTAATCGTTGAAACCATTCCTCCGCGGTTCGAAGTGATAGAATACCATCCCCCAAAACACAATTATTCGCAGGGAACGTTTCTCCAGCGGATTTGCCTTTAACGAAGGAAAACTTTAAAATAGCGCGAATATTTAGCTCCTTGTACATAGCCAGAAAATTCCAAAGACAAAAAGGCGGGAGGGAGATATTTGACAACCTTATAGCATAAAACTACTTAAATGAAAAAAAAAAACTTTTTGAAATGTGACGACGACACAAAAGTTTTGCAGAGCATGGAAACATCACTGTTCTAAACTGTCATTATTAGCAGATAAAGGCAGCAAATCGTGCATATTTTTCAGGGCTCATATAGTCAACTGGTGAATATGCATCAAATTTTTAATTGTTTCCGCAGACTATCATTACATACTATCTTGGCGTTATTTGAATGCACACTGAAAATGAAAGAAATAATATTGCATACCACTTTGCGCCGCTCAACTGCCTCAAAATGCAAGAAATTTTTCACGTCACGAAAAAGAAACAGTTGCATATCGTTTAGGCGTTAAATTTTTTTCTACAGTCAGCGGCAAAAAATGTACCCTTTATAATTTGTATTCTTAAGCAGTCGTTAATGAGACCGAACTTTGATAATATCAGAAGAAGTAGTCTATTATTTTTTTTTGTGAAATCATTTACTGACCTGTAGGAGAGACATGTATTTTAAAATTGACAACATTTTGAAAGAAATGGATTTGTGATTTGTGTTGTGTCCTGTGTTGAATTAATGCGATAATTCCTTTTTAGTGAATAGAAACCGCCTTAAATTGCTTGTTCCCTTCGTGAGCGGTCAGTCAGTTATAAACATGTCTTGGTTTTGGGCCAAATTCTGCAACCGAATCCTTTTCAAACCAAACTCGTAGACATCAGTCAACTCTACAAATTCCCACAACTTTGTCTCGAAATGCTCCAGAGCTGTGTTGTCTCCTCCACAGGGATGGACCGTCACTTAGAATAAAAATTTACTTAAAGCATTCAGCCAACGATAACTTCTGGGAGTGAATATCTTTGGCAAAGCCTCAGCATTTCACTGATGGTTGGTGGCTGTCAAACGTGCACGTTGGCGGTTGAAGCCTTGAGGTGGGAGCAGGGATTATGCTCCCTGTTAATCTTTGGTGATGCTTCATGAAGAAGTTGCTTGATTAGAAAAGGAAACAGCGTGAGGACCTCCAAGAAAAATAAAGGAACATCCCCATTTTTGCCATTTTACACTTCACAGACAGACCGTCCATAAGAATTCAGTTCAACAGTGACAGCACACCTGGGGGGATGAGAGGCACAAGGGGACATTTATCATCATACATTTTTTGAAACCCATTCTTTATAGCTATGATCACCACGACTCGACGAACGAAAACAGAGCTAAATCCGGTGAACTCATGTCTGGAATTGTTGTCTTCAAGTAGAAGGGCTGCATGAACACGAAAACTCCTAAAAAATATGTGAAACGATGGCGTCTGCATGTCTGGTTCCCAGAAAACAACGACTGTTGCTTTAAAACCTTTTGCAGAGTGGTACTGCAGGATGTCCAGATAAACGATCATCACAAAACACAACACTACCGCTATGGCGGTGAGATTTAGATATTATAGGAATCCCCTGCTCTAAGTCGGACAAACATTACGGATCTCTTATGGCATGATCCATGCATTCCGATGACATCCTTACAGTTGGCCAGTCACAGCGATAGATGCGGCTGTATAGAAAAAGAAGGCCACACATAACGTGCCTAGACTTAGCATCGTCTTAAAGAGCTATAAACGCAGTCAAACGTCATCTCATGTTCTGCAGACTCCTCTGCATTCCTCTCCAAAAGTCCAACTTCCTTTAAGAAGGACAGTAGTGAGCCACGACTGAAAATCTCATAAGACAGTGGTACTTCTGCTTAACGTGAATATGGTCCCATTCCAACCGAAAACCCATTAAAACGTTTGACATAAAGTAAAAAACTGTATAGTTCCTTTATTTCCTCCTCTGCTTCAATTACAATCACAAATCAAAGCGGCCGCGCTGGTAGATGTCTCACATTTACGCGCTCTGCCGTCTGTAGGGCATACTTCAAGTTAAGTACTAGCAAACACAGCTTATCCTAAGTAACTAGACACGCATCTCCCTCCTCTGTCCATCTCCGTTCTCTCACTTCGTCCCTTACGCGACTCATTAACTACTATGATCAGGCACTTGTTTCGTCTCTTATTTGATAAGATTTCAAGAAAAATAAAAATAAAATTAAAGTAACGCATCAGCAGCTAATCGCGTTCACGGATGCGCACAATGCCCGTTCGGCAAATCACTCGCTGTCTCTAGTTCCATTCCCATCTGCTGACGCTGATCGGTCTTTCGATGTCACGCAGTGCGACACGCGTTCGCGTACACAACGGCATCGTGCAGGGTTGGGAAGACGTCAAACGGTCCCTCACCCAGAGCCATGCTGTGCACGATGGTGTTGTAGACGCGATCCGCTGGACTGGCGATGAATATCCGCGCGCCCAGAATCGCCATCTCCTTCTTGATTTCGCTCAGGGTCCGACAGCCGGCCATGTCGATGTGCGCCAGAAAGGAGAAGTCCAGGATGAGGACTCGGAATGAATTCAGCAGATTTCGCTCGCCATTGATGACGGCGGTGACGGGGGCGGCGGCAATGATCGAGGCACGGCGGAGTTTTTGGCAATCCACGTTGATGGCGTCGTACATGGATTTCTTGTAGAAGTTTCTGGTGGCAAAGTTGAGGGAGCCGGCATAACGGAAGATCTTTGTCTCTGGCACCTCAACTGCGTTGAGATGATGGCGGACATCGACGTAGACGCCGTCCTGGCCGGATATAGTTCCGAGCAGAGCGCTGTACGGCTTCAGGCCCTTCACGTAGAGAGTCATCAGGGAGCAGCAGATACCCACAAGAAGGCTGAAAATGGAAATGGATGAGTGGATGCTGTGTAAGTTTGGGCAGGAGACTTGGGAAGTCATCAAACAGGCTTCAAAGCACAGAGACAATGCTCAGGCTACACCCATCCTTACCCAATGTCAATATCGATGAAGACGACACACGTGAAGGTAAGGAACCACGTCAGAAGCTCCAGCTTTCCCTGTTGGGCAAACTTTTGCAGCTCCTTCGCCTGCATGAACATTGGCTTCAGTGCCACCATAATCACACCGGCCAAAACGCACTGAAAAGCATAAAATTCAAGTATGAAGTGAAATTAGTTTTGAAAGCATTTGAAAGTACTCACCCTTGGGAGCGTACTGAAGAACGGCCCAAGCCAAAGAACTGTTGACAACAGTAGCAACGAGGACACAAACGAGGCGACCTGCGTCTTGCCACCCGTTTGATCCTGGATCACAGATCGAGATAGCGAACACGCCAGTGGATAGCACGAGAAGCATCCGCTGAAGATGTTGCCCACGCCCAGCGCGAAGAGCTCCTGGTTGGCGCGGACCTCGTACGAATGCTTCTGGGCAAAAGTTAGTCCCATTGACATCACAATCGAATAACTGACAATGGCTATCGCTATCGAATCGACTGCCACCATTGGCAACAGTTCCAGTGGCGGGACCTGCGGTGCCGGCAGTCCCAGAGGAATTTCCCCCAGCAGGGTCACCTGGTAGTTTCCGTTCAAGTCAAACCACCTCGAGGCCAGAGTGCCCCCAACAACGGCCACCAGTTCGGCGGGAATAGGGAAACGTGTGCGTTTGGCCACACAGGGCTTCAGAAACTCATTCATGACGACCATGAAGGTTACGACGCATAGCCATACGCCCAGAGCGACCAGATTTGTATTGGGAATCGCTTGTCCTAGGTCGAGAAATGAGTACACAATCTTGAAGGTGCCCTTGTGACGAGGAACTTGCACGCCGATGGTGTCCTTCAGTTGGCTGGTTACCACGTGAACAGCAGCCGCTGTGGTGAAGCCATTGACAAGAGGTTCGCTAAGAAGTGATGACAATGTGCCCAGACGCAGGACCGCCATGAGGAGCTGCAAAGAAAATTAACTGTCAGAAGGAATCCTTTCATGGCTCCATTTTGAGACTCACGTGTATGACGCCGGTCATGACTGCTGTCGCCGTCGCAACCTCTAGCGGGGTGTAGCCCTCCTCGCCAGGCTGCAAGTCTTCAGTGGCGTACGTCTGCACCACCTTCGAGGTCATGATACTGATCACCGCGAACGTTCCGATTGATATGTGCTTCGAGGTGCCCAGTACCAAGTACACTAATACTGGAAAGATGGCCATGTAGAGTCCATTGCTGGCCGACACGCCCGCCAGGATGCCGTAAGCCATGCCGTGCGGGATGTTCATGATGGCCACCGTGAAGCCGGAGATGATATCTCCGATGAGGTCGGTTCGTACATTGTATTTGGGCAGCCACTGGAATATTGGAACGATGCCTTGAAAAAGGCTGAGGAAGCTCCAGTTGCTCCAGTACTTCCGCATGCCGAATACGATGCTCTTGTCGCGCGCCGCATAGCGCGTCTGTTTGATGACTGCCTCCTGACTGAGAACGTCACGGTGGATGTCTATCTTCGGCCGTCCCTTGGGCTTTTGGTCGAGGAAGGATTTGGTCAGGCTCTCTCTTCTGCACGAACAAGAAGAGAACAAAGAATTATAGCTTCAAATGGAACCGCACACCAAGATGGTTTATACATTGCCTACTCAGTGTTTAAGTCATTGGCCATGGTGCTCAGCTCAAGTTGACACACATCTGGTGGGTGGCGGGAGTCGCTGGGCTGTTGGTGCTGTCTTTGAGTGTACGACGGGGAAGGACGTGGCTGGATCTTCTTTAGGTGTTCTACAGCAAACTTCCGGACATGTTTAAAATCGAACGGTGGAGGTTTCTGCAAGTGAGTGAGGATAGAGAGCGAGAATTAGCAAATTGAAAAATAAAGTAATGCTGGAGGGAGAAGAGGGAGAAGGGTAACGATTTCAAGCCTTGAAGCGGGAAGCGAACTCAATCTCTAATGGAATCAAACAACAACTACGCGGCACGAAGTGACTACTCGATGTAAGGGTTTGGGCTTTAGTGTAGCGATACCCCGAAGGTGACGCAAGTATTTACCCGTCCTTGCATTGCGTGTTTGTCCATCATGAGGAGCACTTGGGAGTAGAAGGATCTGTTAATTGCGTGACCTTGCCTTTCTGCAGTGAACAACAAAAAGATGGGAAATTATACATTAGTGAAAATTGGTTTCGGGGATCGAAGGTGTGCAACGGTGTATACTTGCTGTCACTAATTCCGAAAAATTCGGAGTTTCAAAAAAGGTTAAATTAATGCCATTCAGTATGTATCCACTTTTAAACAGCTGACTTTTATTAATTTTTATTACTCCGAAAAATTCGGAGTTAAAAAGAATATTCGTTTCTCATGATTTTGTAGACCTTTTGAAGTTATCAACGTGGGAACAATTGAAATGTATGATTTTTACTCGCTTTTAGGACTCCGGACATGTAGTTGGAGTGCAAATCGATGTAAGTAGGTAATTTGTACTTCGAAATTGCAGAGTTCCAAAAAAGGTGTCGAAATGATGTGACTTTTGGCGCTCTTTAGAAATCAGAAGATGCGAACAATTTCAAATAACTAACATAACTCCAGTAATTTCGAAGTTACACAAAAAACAACCTAAAATGTGAACTAACAAACGAACAGGTGTTTCTAAATACATTCCTTACTTCGATAATGTCAAGGAAAATATGCGCAATTGCCTTGGAGTTAAATCAACAGTATCCAAGGTTTAGAGTTAGTTAGTTACTAGAAACTTTAAAGGGATATGAAGCAGCCATCTCAAAGATCATTCCTGCAACGTTAGACGAACGCCTGTGAGTGTCTGTTTTCACTTTATTCAACTTGATGAAGCCAAGTGTTAGAGAAATGGATCTTCATTTTAATAAAAGAATCAGACCGGCTTGAGGATCAAAGAAGGTTAGAAACGTTGGCAGCTGACATTTTGAACGACAGTTTTCGATCGTTTTTAAACAGACTCTGAAAATCTGACAGTAAAGCGATGCCTAGTCAACAAGGCAAGGGTGAGATGTGTCTTCTAATGGAATCATTGTTATGAACAGAAGAATTGTCCTCTTTATCTCTCTTCTGTTTCTAAAAAAGCTAATCTTAAAAAAGCTTAAGAATTTTAGAATTCATAAAGATGCTTGAAGATAGAGCCTTCCAAATATCTGCACGGACAAAGAAGCAGTGGAACTCTGCAGCGCCTTATCTCTCCGTTAAGTCCCTCAATAAAGAAAAGAAGACAATCTGACCGAGTTCCGCAACAGCAGCGTTGGGAAGATTTAGACAAATTTTATTAAATGACTTGAGCATCAGTCTTTAAAGGAACCAGAAGACAGACGTGTTGATCTTTGAAATGACCTACTTTCGAGTAGTTGGGTCAACGCAGGTTTCTTCTGAGTGACTGCTTTCTGGCCAAAGTAGACGATTCCCTGTCAATCCCACCAAACACACACCAAGCCTCTCTAGCGGCCAATTCTTGTCTGAACACTTTTTGCGTCGGCCAGTTGTCATTCGATCACGCCCATTTTCGCTAAATGTTTTAGTAAGCAATCCATTCTTCATCACCAGTTGTTATCGCCTTTAAAAATCGGTTTGTTATGGTTCTCTGGCGATCACAATAGAGCTGTATCTACCTGTTTCTGATACTTAGAGGCTTAAGTTGAAGCAATGAAACTAGGGAGCCATAGCGGAGGATCAACAAACCAAAATCCGTAAGGGTCACCCTCGGATCCACTGATGTCTTTTTATTGGAGGTTGGAAAACCCTACACTGGAGCACTCAGAATCGAAAACTAGTCCATTGTACTATTTTTATGATCTTCCGAAGGAAAATCAGCAAGCGCTTCTCTGATAGAGAGCCTAGGTTTCCAGCTGCCACCACGTCAGCGCCAAACAGTCGCCCATAACTTGTGCAGGAAAGTAATGCCTGGGAAAGGCTCCTAGAATCAGGTGACAGAAAATACGCTTGTACAGAAGGAAACGAAACGACAGCGCCTACATTTGGCCGTTATAATAGAACTTCCACAATTGGTTGATGCTTATGGGCTTAAGTAGGAGAAGTGAAACTACGTTTTGCCTCATTCTATCTCTCACGATAGAGTACCCACTACGAACAATAGAACTGCCGATCATTAATGAGACAAGTAGGAGCAATGAAGCTAGAGAGCCATGGCGGAAGATCAACAGACTAATGTCCGATCCACTGATTGAGCACAACCCTCCTTCTTTTTATTCCATTTCTACTACCCCTTGGCCTGATTAGGGTAATCGGGTTTCCATGAAGTTAATCGACCAGAGTATGACCCAAATCAGTAGCATAGGAAGGATGTGAGCATTCGGTGTGAATTACCAAGCTTTACTTACTTCCGCGTAAAGAGCTCTGCACAGATCCACAAGCCTTCCCTTCTATACTCGTCTGTCTGAGCTTATTCGGAGTTCTTTGTTCTTCTTCTTATTTAAGTGGCGCTACATTCTGGGGTTGATCTGGGCCTCAACCAACATAGCTCTCCAGCTAGCTAGGAGTTCCCTGTATTACCACTCAAGTGAAAATGGGGTGCGTGAGTATGCCATTTCAGAAAGAAAATTCCTTAAATTCTGAAGCCACTAGCCCTTAATTCTGCTTTTTACAACACAATTATGTGATTTGAGAGATCGGGTGTAAAGATACTTCAAAAATGTTGAAGAATGAAAGAAGACAGTGGCCGCCGTGGCGTAGTGGGTAAGTTCGTCGACCGCCGCGCAGAAAGTCTGGGTTCGATTCCCGGACGGGGACACCTCACATTTTTTCACGGCACCACCTCTTTCGAGTTGCTGACATCACTCAAAGTGTATCAATTGCCTATGAGAAGCTTCTCAAATCTCGCCATTCGGAGTCGGCAACAAACTGTAGTTCCCTTCTACTCGTGAGGGAACAGTAGCAAGCACAATACGAGTAGTTGTTGTAGAAGCTAGGTCTCTTGTGTGATGTAGTACCACTCAATTATTATTGTTATTAAGAAAGAAGAAAATATCGTATTTTCCGTTTGGTATAAAGGAAACACAAAAGAAGATGAAGATGAGATCTTCCTATAAAGGTGTGGACAGTCGAAATTCGAAGCAACGGAAGGGAGTAAAACAGTCTGTCTGGCGGTGGAATGGTTTCCTTGATTATGACATTCTTTGAATCACTGTACAGCGGAGTCGACTATTTGAACAATGTGTCATCAAGCCATTTCCGATACTGACTCTGACTCAATGAATAAAAATAAAATAAACAAACGCTGGATAGCAAGGCCCAAGATAACACACAATGTATGCTGTCATAAAATAAGACTGTGGATGTTCAAGCAAAAGCAAACTGTTTTCGTAGAAATTTTCTGGTTAACGCAAGGAGGGAGTTTTTCCCGACTCTCACTGTCTGTCATTCATTTCGATTCTTTAGAAAAGGATAACAAACTGCTTTGGCTTTTGAAAACAAGTTGTACAGGAACAGGAAACAAAGAAAAGATCTAACAGACTGCATATATGCGATTTTTGTCGAAGTGACACACGTTACGTTCAATGTAAACGAGCGAACATGATATCACCTTGGATCTCATTTCAAGGTACACGTTCTACATTTTGCGTTTGAAAAGACTTACGACAAAAATCAACAAAATGCGTGCAAAATCAAAGGATCTAAATTAAAAACTAAATTGAAAATCATTTCAATGTCCGTCATTTCACTTCAAATTGAGTATCACAAGACGTCCGTCCAACCTTGACACTCGTGCGTGCGGACTAAAAATAGTCCCTCACTCTAAATAACCACACAACCACCCAAGACCTTCACTCGGAAACACTCGGAAACACTCGGAAAAAAATAAATAACGCTCGCGTATACCTCACAGCTTTGAAATACTCTCGATTCCGGCGCCAATCAATGAATCAATGAATCACGACTCGAAACGTGAAACAGTAGGTGTGCGTTGTCCGCGTCTACTCACCCGAAGGACAACCGACTATCGACTGAGGGCAGTGTACAAATGTGCCACAGGTACTGCCGCAGTCGCGCACTCTAGCAAAACGTTATCACAAGAGCTAAGCCAAGAGAAAAAAAAAGCGAATAAACACGGCAAATTGACTCGTGCTCGTGCTTATCTGGGCATTTATTACCAATTGATGGGACATCGTTATTTATTGACGTCCCACACTCCGCGTGGTTGATTTAATTTGCGATTAGATTATGCGTTGTGTCGCGTTGCCCAGTGAAGTAGCTGTCGACGCTGTTTGATGGTTAAGCGGTTTCGATTGGTGTTTTGATAAGAATATTGACGGTTGTTGGAACAGATTGCAAAAATTAACAAAAAACTGTGTGATAAGGGGCTTGAAAAACTTAAGCCATCCATGCCCAGGAAAGACTTTGAAGGTGAGCCAAACAAAAACAGTCAAAATTTCACATATTGTCACAGATCGGTGAAATTGCTTTCCAAATCAGAGCCAATTTGTACATTTGTGCCCAGTGGTGTGTGTCCGAGTTGTCATGGAAATGTACGGGATTTCACAACGCGCACAAATTATATGAATTAACCCCCGACTTGTTTGTCAATGCAGTGCTTCCGCGCGATCGGTGATCGTTGCGTGAATTTTTTGTTTCTCATGTTGTTTGCCTAACACAATGGGAGGGTAATAAAAAGTTTTTTTTTTATCAATTGCTTGGATCACAAAAAAGGGTTGATTTTCTTTTCTCATCATCATCATTTAGTTTTCCCATGAATTCAGAACCGACTGCTGTGGGAAACAAATAAAGACGGAAGTGAATGTGGATCCGGAAAACGTCGAAAAACGTATCCTACATTAAGACTAATCAGAATTATTGTAAGCAATGAAGGGTGTCCAGCGCCCTTAAAATTTTTTGATGAGAATTGGACGAGATTGGTAAAATTGGAGGCTTAGTGATCGAGAGGATGGTCGCCGTGGTCTAGTGGCTAAGTGCGTCAACCCACACGCAGAAGTTCTAGGTTCGATTCCCGAACGGGACACTCATTATTTTACTGCACCACATGTTTCGACTTGCTGACAACACTCAAAGAGTATCAATTCTCTATGAAAAAGCTTCTCAAATATCGCTGTCCGGAGTCGGAAAAAATTGTAGTTCCCTTCTTCTCTTGAAAGAACAACAGCACACACAACACGAGTAGTTGTTGTAGAAGCTAGGCCCTGGTTCCTTGTGGGCCGGCCGTTGACTCATACGCCGAAGGTGGCACGTTTAATTGGTAGAATGAATTTCTCTTCTGCCTGGGCCTGGGCCTCAACCAACATCCACTCATCGGGCATGCATTTCAACGACCATATCTGTTTATATGGGAGGCATGGGTCTGTGTACACAGGCCAACGTCGTTGATCACACTCAAGCCAGTGAGATGTCAACACTACCTCTGCCGGTAGACAAGTCAAATTGACACAAAGCCTTCTGGTAGATATAGAACCTCCCAGACTCTGCGGGGTGAAACCTCTTTGTCTTATCGTTGTACATTTCATGGCCATCTTAAGGGCTGTGTCAGGTTGCAACTTCATCGTAGAACTTTTCTCAGGATAAGCCAACAGGGACCCTGATGTCATTTGTCATCGACCAGGACTAAGACGATCAAAGTGTTGCATAAAGCCAAATTTGTCTTTCTCAGAAGACTCTTCCACATAATTACCAAACAGAAAAACAGCGATTGCTAAGTATTAACGATTTTTGTTTAGTACCCTTAAGTGACCAGAATTAAGTCACAGCACGGGCCGAAGGTTTAGAGGAAGAAGTAGGGCATTCCTAGCGAGGCGTATATTGCGGGTAAATCTTGAAGGGAAGGAATGCAACTGGTTAGCTCATTAGAGCATTTTAGCGATGAAATAGCGATAAAGACGCAACATTTCGTCGATGTTTTAGCGAGTCGATTGACTTTGCAGCATTAGTACTACCAATAAGTTTTATCGCTCGCTGTTGAATTCTATTTAGTAGGTGCAGGGAGGTCTTAGGAGGTCCAGGCCACTTACGCCTCATATATTTCCGGATCAAAAGGGGTGAAATATTTCTTGCACCGCTTTAAGAAACCTAGACATTTCGCTGCATTTTTGGCGATCTCGAATATGTATTCATTCCAACTAAGTGTTGAGTTGATGCACATACCAAGGATGCAACGTTTTTCGGTTTCAACAACGCTGGAGCCAATCATGGATAATGACTGGTTTTTGAGTTCACTTAAGTGAAAGTAGACAGCACTATGCCTTGAAGGAATTAAATTCCACTCCATTTTTCTTACGCCAATCAATTATGCTGTCAAGATCGGTATTTAATGAGCTTAACATACGCTGCCGTTGGGGTGGTGACCGTGGCATAGTGGGTAAGTGCGTCGACCCCCATTCAGAAGGTCTAGGTTCGATTCCCGGACGGGACATCTCGCAAGTTTTCACGGTACTACCTCTTTCGAGTTGCTGACTACACTCAAAGAGTATCAACTGTCTATGAAAAGCTTCTCATATCTCGCCGTTCGGAGTCGGCAAAAAACTGTAGGTCTCTTCTACTTGTGAGAGAACAGTAGCACGCACAACGCAAGTAGTTGTTGTAGAAGCTAGGCCCCGGTCCCTTGTGATCTGTAGTGCCACTTAATTATTATTAACATACTCTGCGGTTCTAAGACTATGGTCGAAGTCTATGGTGTAAAAGGAGGGTCGAGAGCCAAGGAACGAATATGAAAAGCTGAGGATACTGTAATCACTGAAGAAGTGAATAGAATTAGAAATAACTGACAAGAGATTTTGCATGTAGATTGTCCTTGATGTCCGTGCTGGTGTTTTCGACCTAATTTACAGTGTGACATATGTTTACGGAATCCTGAAAACATTTGGTAGCTTTTGTTACGCAGCGTTCCAAAAGTCAAATTATCGATTATAGCATATACTCCATTTTGTCCCTTCCTTTCCTATCCAAATGTATTTTTTTATTGTTCATTTTTTCTAATTACTCCTTTTTGTCCTTGTTTAGTATTGAATTCACCCCCTGTTCTGGCTGGGTTGCTAAGTCACAAAAACATGCACATGAAAGTTTTACTTCATGCTTGAGTGACATTACAGGCCACAAGGGACCAGGGCCTAGCTTCTATAAAACTACTCGTGTTGTGCATGCTACTGTTCTCTCCCGAGTAGGGAGGACCTACAGTTTTTGGCGACTCCAAACGGCGAGATTTGAGAAGCTTTTCATTGACAGTTGATACTCTTTGAGTGTTGTCAGCAACTCGAAAGAGGTGGTGCTGTGAGAAAATACCAGGTGTTCCGTTCGGGGATCGAACTTAGAACCTTGAAATGTGAGTAGACACACTTTCTCACTACGATACGGCGATCCTCAACAGTAACATCATCAGGTTTAGTTATCCTTTGGCGTTTATTCTTCAAATTTACAGATCCATGTCTGTGCTGTGCGCCCTAAGACGTCAAGAACCTTGTGATGCGAAGGGAAGCCTTTCGCGCAATGTTATTTTGAGATCAGTTCTTTTGCGGTGTATCGATAGTTGTAGTTGCTCGGTACTGACCATAAGTCGATATTCGTTGGGGCACCAAATTCGCCTAAGTCCCAGATAATATGCTAAAGGTTTCTTTTTAGACTTCTAGGAAAATCTACGTCGGAGTTCAATATGTGCAGTTTCTTTTGGGTGAAATGTTGACTGGAACTCTAAATTGGAACCAATTGTAAGAAAACATGCATAATGTGGCCACGATCACTTAGCGACCACGGAAACATGAAAGCTTTAGAATTCTTTAAATCACAGTAATTCCAGTAAAAATATCAAAAAAGTTTTCTTTTATTTTCGGAAACAAGTTGACGGCATATAGTTTAAAAATGTAGCACCTCTGAAGATACTGTACTGTTTTGTCCACCCAGAGAATCAGTTACAAAAGATTCAACGGTAAGTGAATTCCATTCAAAACATTTGTTCTTCTATTAGACGTCTCCATCTTAGGAACTTCCCTATCTAAGGTAGTGGTCCCCATTGGGAGAGTAGCCCTGCACATACTACTGTAGGCAAAAAATATATAAAAGTTTTTTAATTCTTTTACGATTCCGATAGAGACAATTTTTTCATTTTTAAGTTGGCACACTGTCATCTTGTCGAAACTTCACGTGAAAATATTCATTAGCCTGTGAGATACACGTCTCTTCAAAAGCGCAAAATTTGGCACCGAAATCAGTGACAGTAGTACCAACCTAAAAATAAATTTATCCCTTTTGCTATTCTCAACAATTTAAATAAATTACAAATTTGTCCACAGTATTCGGTTTTGGTATGGCATGGATACCGAGACATCTTTTATATTTCCAACATTATTTGCCATTAATTACATTTTAAAACGCATCGAATTCCTGTTGAATCATAAAACAAGGTCCCGCTTAAGTTGTTTCTCCACTACTCCCCCACCCAAACTTTCGATAACACACTGTAACTGACCACCCCTTCCAAAGCCATAACCCTCACGACATAAGTGCACATTGTTCTCTCAGATTGAGGAAACCCTAATGGGGGGCAATTTTCACGTAAAACGCTTTAAAGTATAATTTTACATCTAATCGATTGTTTGGTTTTTCCCTCCATTCCCTTATTAACTAGGCATTTACGTGACTTTTTGTACGAAACTATAATCTGTATTGAAACGACCGGAGACACCGACATTCGTTTGTATTTTTAAAACGGCTACAATTCGATTAAATTTGATATCCAATTGCGCCATAGCCCGATACCGATAAGATACACACGAACTTCTGGGTTGGACACGATTCGATAAAAAAAACAGCAGTTACACGCAATTGACAGGGTTTTATGGAAATGGGTTGCAGGTACCTTACGATCCAGCATGATGGTGGTTTGAACTTGAATTTGATTGGAACGCAAATACTCGGAGTGAATGCAAGTGAAAACTGAAAACGAGAAAACCTTAGACGAGCTGAATCGCAGAAGACGAGTAGTCTGCTTATTCTTATCTTGTGTGAAGTTATAAATCAGGGGGTCTCAGACGGGATTAAAGGCGCTGTAGCTGCAAAGTTATCTTTGAAGAGATTTATGACAGAGTTTACCTCTGAATTTGAGGAGGGGGAATTTATAAAATTTGATGTCTGTTGACTTTTGACATTCACTGAAGCATCTGATTACAGGAGAAATGGAGCAACACTAGGAAATGAATCAAAGACACGCGAATTGACAGCGGTGGAGTGTGCAAAGACAGTACATTGGAAAGCCACCTGGAATACTACATTTATTTGGAGTAGCCCAAGCTAAGTTCTCCACAAAACAGAGTGGATTACCGAAGGGAACTTTGCGGGTTTCACCTTGATTCTCAAAGACCAAGGGCGAACATTTGTGTCTTCTTCGATGTTGCAGAGTAAATGAAGAAAATGGTTAACCTCTTCTTTATTTAGACAGCTCATGCAGGGGAAGTTCTAAGAGACGCCCAGTCTCCTGACTTGAATTCCAAGAAACCACTCGCATCTACTACAATTCTGACTTTTGATCTGTTAAGAGATGTCAGATCTTTTCAACGTTTTGAATCAGTGAGAGTTCAGGGCGATGTACGCGCTTAGCGGGAGAAGGTAGCATTCGGCTCAATGGCTCAGTGCCATTAATTTAACAGAGGTTCGGTGATTGCCCTGATTTTGGTTGCGCTGGTTAGACGCTACCAGTAACCTGAAAGACGCATTTCTAAAGAGTCTGAACAAATTTTTCCAAAAGCTCCTAAGTGGGAGTATTTTGTTATACCAGAGATCGCGGTCTAGGCTAAGCCGTGTAGAGCATATGGACTCCCCGAAGTTTTCAAATCTGAGCCATTGGGACAATGCAAGAGAGGACGGCTTAGGCAAAGGTGGCGCACACAAGTGGAGAAGGCCCTCAACCAACTTTGAGTGCTCAACTGGAGGAAAATGACGAGAGATCGTGCCGGCTGAAGAGGCATGTTGGTTGACTCCCAGGTCCACCGCAGACTGTAGCGTCACAAGAAGAGATCGTGGTCTAACATGAGAATATCGAAGTTTTTTGAGGGGAAATATTTTGTACTGGTGTTGTCTTTATTTGTGGGTGCCCGCTTGGACGCATTCGAAATTCTTGTGTTTCCGATCGAGGTAGTACAGAAAACATACTCTAACGGACAACGTCAGATGCTGTTGCCATTTGTATTCCTTTTATATGTAGTAGAGAAATCTAACCGATGGGTTATAATTTTAGCCATACCTGAGTAGGTGTCTCTACGAGCACCGCTTGTATTTCTCTTTAAGGGTTAAGTTGAAAGCAGTAAAAAGGGTAATAATATCAATACCAAGATCTGGCCAAAGGCTGTTTATTTGGCCTCAAGAGACTGACTAACCAAGCTGGCTTTGCAAGACATTCCCTGTCCTGTTCTCTGGCGCAGAAACTTGAACCTTCGTAGAAGCGAAATCTCCTCGTTAGATTTTTTGTCCTTTTTGCATTGATAACATTTTCAAGAGTTGCTCCATCGACGAACTCTTCAGGCTGTACGCCGGCATAAGCCCAGTCAAGCGTCTACGCATACAAAGCTTAAGATGGCTAGTTCATGTAGAACGGATACATTACACCGCTCCGGCCCGAAGAATCTTTGAATCCGAGCCATTGGAAGAACGCAAACGGTGGACGGAGTCACCTGAGATGGCGCACAAAAGTGGAGAAGGACCCCAATCAACAATGGATGACAAATTGGAAGCTTCTGGCAAGAGATAATGTTAGCTGGAGAGGCATGTTTGTTCAGTTTCAGATCCACATCGGGCTATACGAAGAAGAAGTTTAGTTCAGTGGGGAGGAACTGAGTATTGACCACATTCACGATGTACTACTACTACCAACAATCGCTGCGCGTTGCTAATGGGCCATGTTCGATTGAAGACTCCATTTTCCACCAATGGCTGTTTTTCTTGTTCCTGACTTTTTATTTAGAAACGCGCCAAATTTTGTGACATCATATGAAGAGTGAGTACTGTTGCTGTTTTACCTTCTGCTGAGAGTTCTGTCTTCCCCCTCGTCAAACTCAAGTTGATCTTTTCTTAAAAAGAACGTGACGCTATCTCTCTACAGCAATGACAAACAGTGGTACACACCTCATTGCTCGATCAATGAGAAACAGCACAGAAAAATTGTGAAATGATCTCCTCAAATTGACACAGTTCATCACCAAACAATTAGACATCATTTTCCATGTGACCGTTGAAGAAACTTCCGTCCGACCGTGAGCCATCGCCATGGAAATGAAAATGATTAGTTTCACATCCTCCTTAACCCACACCGGACACAGCGAGTCCACGAAATAACGTTCAAATCAATTCTCCATTACCAAAAACCATTTGTATCATTTAGCATCGCAGTTAACACACATACGGGCACCTCTTTACACATGTATGTATATTTACATGCCAACGCCATCATCAGGAGGGCAGTATCACAATGGAATTGAATGGAACAAAAATAGATTTGATTTATCTGACAGCGGGAAACTTGTTTCCGCGAAATGGGAGAGCCGCAGACACCTGCACAGGTGGTGTTAAAGTCGCTTTATGATATTTGATTTGTAGATCCCCGCTTAGAAGTTTACGAGAACTGAGTGCACTTGAGAGAAAAAAAACCCCTTCCCTAGAACATGTCTCATGAACCAGGCCACCAAATCTCAGTTGAAGGTTTATTAGTCAATTAGGCAGCCACTGACACTTTGCGACTGTGTTAATTAAATTCACACATCGTGGCATATTTCGTAGAAACTGAAATTCGACGCTACGAGGAGGTGTCATCGTCTTCGAGAAGATCAATCATTTCTGGAGACTCATATGAAGGATGACGCAGCGGTGAGTTGTGAAATTTTTGGCAAGAATGCTGTAAAAAACGGTGATACAGGTTTGTATCGTAGTGATGAAATTTAGTCTGTGTACAGTGCTTGAGAGTTGTTTGTTTGTCTTGCCCCCCAAATGATTGGGAAGGCAAGATGGAAAATAACACGTGTGTATGGCAAGTTAAACAAAAAACTGAAATTCTTACTGTACAAAATTTTGCAAGATATTAACATTAAAGGTGTAGTCCACTATTGAATAGTTGTATGCGAAGAAAAAAACTACTGGTCCCTAAGCGGTGACATGCGAACTCATTTGTTGCAGTAACCTCAAATGAAGTAAAACAGAAGTTCATTCACAAGATCGAGAACTGAAAGTCACGGAAAATCGAAAACTCACTACCCTCACCATCTCCAAAGAAGCAAAATTCCATAGAGGCACGTTCAACTCCAAAATAAACGGAAAAAAGAACACTATGAGACGAAATTCGGCAAAATTTGAGGCCTACAACCACACATCGTCTAGTGGCTGTACACGGCCATCGTCCAACGTGAAAAACAATTACCGCTGAACACTACCAAGACTAGGCTGTCTAAGCATAGTTGAAACTCAAACTCCTCTGCAAACGAGACTGGCAACGATGCTTCAACCTCAACGTTTTCAAATTTACGAGTATATCAAGAATTATGCTGTCAAATCAGCCATGCCATGTACTGCAAGCTACATTCAAGACTACTCGAATCTTTCAGTCACAAAGGCCTCTGGTTTCTAGTTACAGACTATGAAAAATCGAAGTATGACTTGACGACGAGTATGACTGATCTTTATACCAGACAGGCAGGATTGGGAGAAGCCGAATGTCATCAAGGACATCTCCCGTTTTCCAACCATCGCCACTGACGCATCGAAGACAGAAAATGGGGGCACTTCAGACGAATCACTTAACATGAATAATGCCCTTCGGTTTACTCACTATTCCAGTGTCTTTCAAAATGAAATCTTTGAAATAAAGAAAGTTGCGGCAAATGAACCTTTTTGACATTTGAAAAGACAGTCAATCAGGTGCCACTGAAATCCAATCTCATCAATTCCAAGTTTGCCAAAGACTGCATAAAGGACCTTAGACTCCTAAGACCACCCAAAACTATATTTTTCTGGTTTCCTGGACATTCTGGGGTTAATGTAAATGAGAAGGCAGAAGGTTTTGCCTCGTCAACGACCACTCACTGATTTAAAAGTAAGGTACTTTAATGAGCTCAGCGAAGTGGAGAAGGTGCAGATCCAGGCATCAAGAAATCTGTTTTAAGATCTAGGTGGCTGCTTAGTTTGCTTCCAAACTGTGCATACGCAAAGGACCTATACACGCCCACTGAGTGTAATAGCTTCTCTTAGCAAAAAGCCCCACTGACCTAACCTAACATAAGGGGCGACAGCGAAAATTTCATTTGTGACACTAAACAGTACTACCCTCTTACAACAAGCACTTTAGAAGAATTGGCCAAGTACACTTTGGAGTTCTTCTGTCGGTCAACTTGATCAGTGTCAAAAGAGTTTTGCAGAGAACGAAGCAAATTGTAACCAAAGGGTGCAAGGCGTGCATCAAAATATCCATAAACTTCCTTCTTGTTCAAGCCCTCAACGAGGTAACATCATTGGTTTTATTCTTCCTAAGCCAGCACCTATCGACACCCATACAGAGAATATGCAGCATGCCTCTAGATCAATCTTACGACCAGCACCAATTACGTACGTACTCACAGAGTGAGTTATTCGCTGTACAAAAAACAAACTGCCATATTCATAACCCAGCAAGGTCTATATGAAACAACAAGTGTAAAGAACTGTAGCTTAGAAGTGCACAAAGCACTAGAAGGCGCATGTAAAAGAACAGAACAGAAAGAACACAATTGAAAAGAAATTCAATGGTGCAGTGCATTAAGCATCCCAGAAGCTGACAGAGTTAGCTCTGCTACACCAAACAGCTTAGTGGGGGTCTTTAAGCATCTTACACTCTATAATCACAAATACATTGTTTTCACATCAGAAATGCCGTCTGGCTTTGTTGAGCTTGTCTTGCTGAAATACTTTAGAATTACTTTTGGAATAGCATTCAATAAAGACGGACATTGATCCATTATTGGAAATAATTTGTTTTATTTAAATCACATTCAACTCTCACAACCGACTGTCATTAAACGAGACTAAATTACACATATGCCGAATAACAATCGGCATCCTCCCACGTATCTGATCCCAATCTGTCTAAACTTCCGCCCCGATTTTTATCTTTCTTTGGAATAGAAGTGAAATAGAATAAGTTATAAAATGAGAAGAGAATGTTTAACGAACGTCGATGCGATGGCGTCACCATAGAATGGAGATGTAAGTGAGAGAAGCAGTGAAACAACACGTAGAGTAGATTTATACCAGATCTTTCACTCACACACACGATTGGATTGCTTTATATCATGATGACCATTTTCCCAACAGTCGAAAGTAACGCACAACTAGACGTCTCAGTTGCTCAAGTACTTACTGAGATTATGTTTTAGGAACTGTCTGAGAATCGAGAACTGAGATCATGTAGGACCTGGAGAGAAAGGGCTCTTTTGACATTCTATAGGTTACAGGACTCCGTTGCAATGCTACTCCACACTGAGCGGAAATCTCTATAACCGCCTGGTCTGATTCAGTAGGGTAAACAATCTGAGTCAGACCAGTCAGCGCCCGATTTTGAGTGTTACTCGTAAACCACAGCCACCACGACACTTCCACAAGGCGGCCAAGAAGCAGGCTGAAGCGAAGTTCCAGGGGATTCTAACCTCCCGTGGTACCAGTATATAGCCTCTGGTCAAGCTGTCACTACCAATCAGGCTGCCTTAACGCCTGGGTCTGGTAGCCGCCATTCCGAAATAAAATCTGCTGCATCAGTGATTGACACTGATTTTGAATCAAGTGATTTTGGATTTACCTGCCGTTTAAACTTAATACTGCAGAGTCCATACACCCATAGTCAGGAAAACGCTGACTAAAACCTTGGGAGTTATCCCAATTATGAATTTGAGATCTTGTCTTAAGGACAGTCACTCCCTTAAGACAGTAAGGAACGAGGCCTTTCTAACACCTTTGCTGTTTTGTGAGTCACACCACCCGCTTCACATCGAATCAGAAGTAAATTCCCATGACCATATGACCTCATCCGACCCAGGTGACTGAGGCGGATCAAATCAGACAGCACGGTCGAATACCTAACTCTTCCCGCGATTTGTCTTTAAGCCACAGCCATCACGATACTCCCACAAGGGAGCCAACGGCATGGTCAGGCTTAAACTTAATTTCAGGGTCCCCTGACCACCCGTGGTACCAGAATATAGCTTCCGGTCGAGCTCCGCAACTGTGTTGCTCTCGGTAGGATACCTTAACGTCCAGGACCGTACCTATGCGTTGCCATAAGTGCAGGCTTCATTCTCACTCGTCGTCTGCTGAACACTTCCCTGGCAAAGCTCCTGATCGTGTCTATACTGTGTCTGGTAGGGAGAACCAGAATGACATCGTTAGTCCCATCAATGCACGATATCTTGAGAGCACTACAAATGGACAGTGATGTGAGCTTTATTACTATCAACCTGAAGCTGATATAGCACATCACTCAATAAGTCCCGGGACATATAGGGGACGCCACTAACAAAAAACTAATATTAAATGAATAATTTTTGCTAGTGGCGCCCCCTATATGTCTCGGGACTTATTGAGTGATCTGTTTTATAACTTTTTCACACACGGCTGAAAACAAGTTAAATGCCATTTAAAACGGAAAATTAGAGAGCTTAAACTTCTAACTGGAGATTTAATGGAAAGCATCACTTCGGTAACAATTTTCCATAACTTTGGCCAAGGCCTAGGTCCATTCTCGACCATAACGCCTTAGAAAGAAGAAAAAGGAGGATAAGAGCATCATATTAAGACTTCGATACGTTGTAGGTGTTGGACTTCCAGTTCCGTTTGTTTTATTTGCTCCCGTTTTCATCAGATGTCATCTACCCCTCTTCTATTGAAGTATTCAGCTTCACTTTGTCTTTTACCTGATGATGAGTAGCTGAATAGAAAGCTACATATCGTACCACAAAGAACAAACTAGTTACAAAAGGAAACAGAAAGTGTTTCGAAACTCCTAAGCCTCAAAATACAAAAAATCCCGAAAAGACTAAATTTCATAAATAAATTAACATAGTGAAAGTGTGCGTTATTTGAATTCCGCCCCCAGACAAGACAAGTTCGAAGAGAACCATAAGTCAACACAAAGTTATGACTATGGGCCCATGACACACTTTTTTTTTCATCCCGAAACAGGTAAAAATGTCCAAACGCTGTCTGTTTTTGAGGTAAACAATATTTTTTTTTGCAAAATGAACAATGTTCGGTTATTAGGTCTTCAGTGTTCATTTTCTCTTTTCTTTGTTTCCATTTTTCGCTTTTGAATACTGGTTTTGCTTTGTGACCTTTTGACTCGAGATTTTGGTGCCTATGATGGACTTACCTGTAACCACTAACATTCGTTAAACTCGTTTTTCCATCGAAAAATTAGCTAAACCTATTTCAGTGTTTAGAGCGACGCATTTAGAGATTTACACGATGTGTCGGATTGGAGGCAGAAGGCTGTGAGAATCAAGACAAGCAGCAGAGGAAATATTGCCATCAAATGAAACTGCTGTCTGGATAATCTCGTAGTCTAGTACAGACAGCAGCACAATTGTAGATGTCAAATACAGACTCCAAAAGGCAAGGGCAGCAACCGGGCAACTGCAGTCAATGTCGAGGAGTTCCCAGATTTATAGAAACACAAAGT
The DNA here is from genome assembly GCA_944738645.1 of Eristalinus sepulchralis. Lineage (NCBI taxonomy): Eukaryota > Metazoa > Arthropoda > Insecta > Diptera > Syrphidae > Eristalinus > Eristalinus sepulchralis. The sequence goes on along the minus strand of OX122885.1, from coordinate 12,101,552 downwards.
TGCTGGGTATTCAACTCATTTGAAAAACTTATTTGATTTCCAACAAAATTCTTTCAAAAACTTAAAATATTCAGTAGCAACTATATGCGTACCGCGTCTGATGTTCTGGTAGACATAACAAAATGGGCCCAATTGTGATAGGGGTTACGAGACGCAAATGCAAATGAGTCGGCCATTCCATCAGAAAAAAGCAGTCAGCATGGGCAGAATGACGAATAATTAAGACCCCCAGAAAACCTAGAGACGATCGATACTCCCTCCTGGAACTAGGAAAATAAGACCTTCAACCATCCGAATGATATGGATACGGAGTGGAAGCCCCAAGCACCTGGAGACGATTGGTACTCCCTCCTGGAAGTAGGAAAATCCGACCTCTAACCAACTGAATGATATAGAGACGGAGTGGAAGCATCAGCCAGCTGGAGACAATTGGTATTCCTCTACGAGTGGTACAACCTGGAGATATGGAGATGCCAAGTGGAAGCCACCCAGATATGAAGTTGCCAAGTGGAAGCCACCAAGAGGTAGCACATTCAGAGATTTCCAACGTCACTATCCAGTAAGTGACCTCGTCCTCCATTCCAAGTTGAGGTTTAACTTGAAACCGGTTCACTGTCATTGCCATCACTGTCAATTCACACTCCCATCCCCCCGTAATTGCATTCATCTTGAAATGCAATTCCCAAAGCCCACTCTATTGTTTTCCTCCTCGAATTCGTCACACACATTAGTTTCCTTGAATTTCCCAAGCCCTTGTCACGCGTCTGCCCACAGTCGCTTACATAATGCCTTGCAAGCTGAAAACGCCATCTCGATCACCTTGACAGCACAAATACCTGTTCACACACGCATGCATAATGCATTCGCGCAGCGCAGCGTAGTCGACCACCTCACGCTCACCGTTTGCGAGAAGGTTTCATCGGGCCTTGTTCCGTTCCGGCTACTCACGTGACTGACGAACATAAATTCACTTTAGACAGGCCGGAAAGTTGCAGCGAATGCCACGAATGAACGACTGAAGTCAATGACTGTCTGCTGGTAAGTGTGATGCATGAGCACGGAGGTGATCGATTGAAATCGAAAATTAAGATCATCGAGCGGCACACACCTCCCTGGAAACAGCGATCTGCTGCTAATTTGAATAGACTCGCATCCGCCGAAAATAAATACTTAGCTAGTCAGGGAATGTAAACAGAGGCGGTGTTTGCGAAGAGCATGAGTTGTGCTCAGGTGACGGGCACTCGTTCGTATGAGAGGTTTGTGTGCTGGCCAAATATTTTGATTGTAAATCTCCGGTGATCGCGGGCAGGGTGAGTGGCTGCTCAGAGATCTGAAGTAAGTGATAATTCGAACAAGTTGGTGAAGCGTGTTGTTTTTTTCCTGTTATTTGGTTGTGTGTGTTCTTCTGTATTGCGATTTGTGATTTTCTTGTGGCTAACCTATGCTTGGCTTTAACTTGTCAACTCATAGGTGAAAATGGGTGTCGTTTTATTTTTTATATTCCGTCTGTTTGTGTTTCGAAATAGACTTTCAGGAGAAAGAAGTGCAAAGGAATGATGAATAGAACTCTCACCTTTGTGGGTAAAAATTGTCTTTTTTTAGCTAATAACTTCATTCTGAGTGTGAGTACAATATTTTATGCGAAACGGCAAAAGGTCAAAAGGGATGTTATTACTCTTTGTGTAGAAAAACTTTAAATTTGATAAGAATTGTGACGTTAACATATTTGTTCGCGTCGAATTTAAGTAGGGAGCCCTTTTCTTTGGCAAATTTGTCTCAAGTCATCTTCATACACTGTGAACGAGTTTCTCTCAACGAGTTGGAAGGACGAATATCCGCGCATCTTAGAATAAATTCAAAAAGCCTTCCGAATCTCCAACTATTGTATTTTATTTTATTTAGCTGCTAACCCTATAGTTTTTTTTTTCTTTTTTGGTGTTAATGCAATTTTACGTTCGGACTTAAATCTGAAATCTATTACTTCGCCTTTCGGTGCCAGAACGAATTGCGTTTTAATTTTGTACCAGTATCTGATGCATGTAAAGAGTGGTCCATACATAACGCACGATGTTAATTGTGTGTCACGCTTTAACGTCGAGTGTTTTTGCCCAACTTATTTTGACAATTTTTTAATTTTCCTCGTTTTGATTTTTGAAGCGTTGGGTGTTCAAATGGGCAATGGCTAACCTCTGCCCACCATCCGGACTTCAACAATGTTTAAATTCTGCAGAAAGACCAGCAAAAAATACACATTAGAAACACTTCACATTATTAACAGCAGCAACATTATGAACAGAAAGTAGGACACACAAGACATATCGGCGGCTTAATCAACAATGGTTAGGGCCCACCAATTTTGAAATTTTGATGTTGTCTTTGAACAAACATTAAGATTGGCCAGTGCCAATTTGAGTGCCAACAATAAGTGCAATAATAGTTTTTAGTTCAAATAATTAATCTTCAATTTCAATAGTTTAATTTAATGTTGAATGTTATATGTCAACGAATTTGTGTTCCAAACCCAAAAATATTACTCAATTGTAAGTTAATCAGTTCCATTTTTAATAATGTACACCAATTCTGCGTTATTTCTGCCGTCTCAACAAGCAAAGATCCCCTGAAGACGACAGCATCCCCTTTTGAAACGTCGGGACAACACAAATGAAATAATTTTGTTTCATTTGCTCCTTAATGCCCAAAACCTACGAGGAATTAGATTCTTCAACCACAAAGTTCAAATCATAATGCACTTCGTGACTCCGACTCTCACTTCAGTGGATTCATTAATTAGCAAAATTATCGAATTTGGGCAAATGAGAGAATCCACGAGAGATTTTTGACAAGTCGAGGCATCCATAAAGAGTGACCGTTTGGTGCGGTTTATGGGTTGGCAGTTTCATCGGACCATGATCCTTTGAAAATGATGTCGGCCAAGCAATTGCCGTGAATAGTGTTCGCTTTCGCGAAGTGATACCGGATTTTTTGTGGTCGGAAATTGAAATAAGGAGCTGTGCCTTCAACAGGATTATTTGCCACTTGCCACACAATAATAATATTAATTGAGTGGCCCTAAAGTCCCCGAGGCATCAGAACTTTGCTTCTTCAACAACTACTCATGTTATGCGTGCTATTGTCCTTTCACCAGAAGAAGGAAGCTACAGTTTTTTACCAACTCCGAATGACGAGATTTGAGAAGCTTTTTACAGGCAATTAGTACACTTTGAGTGTTGTCAGTACTTCGAAAAAGGTGGTACCCTGAAAATTGCAAGGTGTACAGACCGGGAATCGAACAGGAACATTGGCATGTGGGTCGACGCACTTACCGACTACGCCACGGCAGGCACTACACTTGCCAATGAGACCGTGCCCCTTTTCGTGACAAATTCAATGGTCGTGTTACCCCACGTCGTGGTGGTCTAATTTGACATCGTTGAACTTCCTTCTTTAGGAATATTGAAAAAAAAAAATTGTACGGCAGTAAACCAAGATCAAATCAAGAGCTAAAGGACAAGATAATTCGGCAAAACGACATTAAACCTCAATTATGTCGCAAAGTCAATGAAAATACAAACGGATAGCGACATGCCACTGAAGCAGTAGCAAGCATTTGGCTGATATTTCGTCTCTAAAATTGAAACGTTATGGCGACCCAAATCCCGTCGATTTTAAGGCCACATACGAGAGTATGTATAGAGACGAGCTATACAGTGCCATGTCTAGTTTTGGCATTTCTGCCAAACTCGTCAGATTGTGTAGGATGACGATGGTGAACTCTCACTGCTCTGTCCAGGTCGGCACCGAACTCACCGAGACCTTCAATGCGAAAAAAGGTTTTAGACAAGGCGACGCACTGTCAACATCATCCTTGAGAAGATCGTGCGTAATACCAGAAACACGATCTTCCAAAAGTCCGTTCAATTGCTAGCTTACGCCCACGATATTGACGTCATTGGACGCACACAGCGAGCCGTCAATGACGCGTTTGCTGGCATTGAAGCGGAAGCGCCTAAAATGGGTCTGCTGGTGAATGAGGGCAAAACGAAGTACATGCTGTCATCAAGGAAGGACGCACCACTTCGACATCTCGGACAGAACGTCACACTAAGCAGCAGAAACTTCGAGGTAGTCAAGGACTTTGTCTACCTCGGCTCAGTGGTAAATAGGGACAACAACATCAGTACCGAAATCAAACGCAGATTCACTCTTGCCAATCACTGTTTCTTTGGGCTCAAGAGGCAATTGAGTAACAAAGCCCTCTCTCGAAGGACTAAGCTTGCTTTATATAACACCTCGTACTTTATGGCGCGGAAACTTGGACGCTACTAAAAACGGATAAGGAAGCCCTTAGTCTTTTCGAGAGAAAAGTTTTGTGTGCGATTTTTGGCCCTGTTTGCGTTGATGGCATCTGGAGGAGAAGATTCAACCACGAACTCTATGGGCTGTACAGCGACATGGGCCTAGTCAAGCGTCTACGGATACAACGCTTAAGATGGCTAGGCCATGTAGAGCGTATGGACACCACTGCTCCGGTCAGAAAAGTCTTCAAATCTGAGCAATTGAGACAACGCAACAGAGGACGGCCCAGGCGAAGGTGGCGCACACAAGTGGAGAAGGACTTCAGCCAACCGAGTGCGCAACTGGCGGCAGCTGGCGATAGACCATGTTGGCTGGAGAGGCATGTTGGATGAGAAGAAGAAGAAAAAGAAATGGCACTACAGTTCAGAAGGCTTCAGGGTTTAACTTCTCAAGAGTACAGGAGATTTACAGTTTAACGCACACTGCAAATGCCGACATCTACGAGTAGATCTCTCTGGTTGTTGTTAGCAACTCAAAAATGAGGTGGTCTCATAAAAATGAAAAAATGTGAGATAAATGAAAGCCATGTCCAAAAATCGAAATTCGGCGCCACGATGACCGACAAACTCTGTTAAAAGTCCAAATAAGCCTTATGGTACTACTTCAGGTTGAATTCGATTGAGACTCTTGGAATTGACGTATTTTTCCACGCCAAAGGCAATAATTTAGTTTCAGCGTGTTTGTTATCAATTCGAAGGCGCTGCCAATGCTTCGCACTTCATAGTCGCAATCAGTCTTTTGTCAGCTATCAGTAAATTTCCATTACGCCGCAATGTCGAAACTTAATCCTCAACAAATAAGACTTCAACAATACGACGTTCTGACCTTTGCACGACGGCTGTCGTCACGCTTCCTTTACAAATTTTATCGGCCGCGTCTTACAACTGAATCTCTGGTGTAGACTATCGGGGCAACTGTAAATTAATTAAATTCTAATTGACACCATTCCAGGAGACAAAGTAATCGTGACCATAAATCCCGCACTGCACTTCTGCGCCCCTAATCACGGCCACATTTCAGCAATCAAACCCTAATCTAATCAAACCTTTGCAGATAACAGAACAAAACCTTCGGCACACGAACCATGCCAGCGACGTTATCGCGTTCCAAAGATTTACGAACGTCCCCCAGTCAAAGTCTCCGCGAATTGCCGGGAAAACGAACAAACAAGTTCTAATTCCTCGACAAGAGTTCACAATAAATTGTTATTGGTGCCATCAAGTGAAGTCTATCAGCCGTTGACGTCGCCAAAAGCAGACTCTTCAGCACAAGCCCTCACAGTCACGTCTGTTTGCTCGACAAGTTCCGATGACCAAGTACGCCGCCCTCCACATCCTACCACCGAAAACCGAAGGCGCAGTACTTGACGACGCCAACGTCGTTAATTGAAGCCGACAACATTGTAGGGCGCGCGCACACGCCCAGTCGTGGTCGGCCATTAAACGATCCGAACTGGATTGGCAATTGCGTGCGGGGCTGGAGGAGCCCCATTGCCAATTGATTAACGAACTCGCCAGCCACCCCCTCCCGCAGCGTATGTGTCTTGCGTTAATTGGCTCCATTATTCACTTGACGACATCTGAGTCAATTCATGGGTTCCGATGGAATTTTTTCGATCGCCTTTGTAGGGCCTTCGTTGGGGGGTGGGGGGAGTTATTGGGTCTAATGTCTCGCGAATCAATCGTGTGTGCCTAATCAAAATGCAATTCAATTGATGTGTGGTGAAATAAGCGTGGTCAACATGATGTTCCTCCTGCGACGAAACCGGTTCGGCGACTTGCACGGCGTCGATTTTGGTTTTGTATGCGACGCTCGTTTGGACGCCGCCGACGATAGCGTGTTAAGCCGAATGGGGATTCCGTCATATTCTGGTCGACGGTTGGTGCGTTCTTGGAAATATTTTCGTGGGTTGTGGGAAATAGGTTTGGTTGGTGGGGGATTAAGCGTTTTTTATTTTTTGTGCTTCTCTCCATCGTCTGCAAAGTTTTGCCTTAACTGGGGACTTCAGTCTATCCACAATTAGGTCGGTAATCGGTCACATTCCGTTGTTGGACGGAATGAGCGTCTTTGGAATTGAAAGATAAGAACAACTCTGAAGATGCCGATCTCTGAGCTTTTATGATGAATTTAGAGTGCCGCTGTAGTGAAAGGAGAAATGAATCACAAGTCAAGCTTCCTTATCGCTTAAGGAATGCGGTTTTTTATAACAAAAACAACCGATAGGCTGGGTTAAATACCAGTCTCATGCGTTACGGAGGTTTTTCAGCGCGCTGTTACAGGAAATACCAAAGCGTTTTGATAGGGATGTGTTCAGAAAAAAAAATTTTATTTCATCATGAGTACTCTGGAGGAAAATTTAGAAGTTGTGTTTATCGTCTCAACACTTGTTTAATTTCTTAAAATCGGGCCTATCGAAAAAATCAGCCCCGAGAAAAAATATGATGACAAAGGATGTGCCCCCAAATGAAGTATCTAGATGTACCAAGGATGATCGAAGAACATTGATAACCACTGTGTGCAGCAGAGCTAAGGCTCTGTAATCATTTCTAGAGGTACAATTTCAGCACTCAGGTTTAATGCAAGTTTCTTTCCACCCTTTTAACTCGATGACTAGTCAGGTGCACCTGACTACAGGCTAAACTAACGAAACATTGTCTCGTGGGTAACCATGTAAAGGTTTGATTTTCAATAGGCTTTCCTTGACAGACTGTGAGTGACTCCCATCAAACTGCTTTCTCTTTTCTGTTCAGTACAGTATGGCAAATTATCAAGGAAATATTGACACAACAAGAGCGTCTTCGAATTGTTCACATGAATCGTCTTATTACCAAAATGCGTGCTCTGCTAAGAAAGTTCATCGGGCGCTGCTTCCATTTTACGGTCAGTTTAATCGACCCACTGAAGCGGCTATTCGGGCTATTGTGACTAAATTTCGCACCAAATTTACATTGTTGGATATTGAATCAACAACACGCGTACGTAGAGTGCGAACTGAAGAAAATATCGCCAGTGTTAATGACGACCCGCAATTATCGATTCGTCGCCGTTCGCAGCAATTGGGCCTCTGTTACTCAACAACGTGGAAAATGTTACGGAAAGATTTAGGTGTGATGCCCTTCAAAATACAGCTGGTGCAAAAATTGAAGCCGAACGACTTACCGCAACGTAAAATTTCCGGTGAATGGGCTCTTGGAAAGTTGGCCGAAGATCCACTTTTTTACCGAAAAATTGAAACGAAGCTAATTTTTGCCTCAATGGGTTTTGGCAAATGGGGTAAATTATCAGAATTGTCGACTTTGCAGTTAATATCAGCCAGAAGCATTGCAAGAGCTACCAATGCATCCAGAAAGTGTCACGGCATCATTGGACAGTACTTCTTCAACGATGATGCGAATCGTAACGTAACTGTGAATGGTGAGCACTACCGTGAGATGATATCCAACTTTGTTTTTGCCCAAAATGCAAGAGCTTGACTTGCATGACATGGGGGCTTAACAAGACGGTGCCACATGCCACACAGCATGCGCAACAATGGACTTATTGAGAAGCGAGTTCGGTGAACATTTTATGTTCGTTCGGGACCGGCCAATTGGCCGCCTATATCATTTAACGCTTTTAGACAGTTTTTTTGTGGGGCTATGTTAAAGCTCATGTCTATTCAGACAAGCCCGCTTCAAGTGACGCATTGGAAGACAACATTGAAGCATTAATTCTTGAGATACCGGCCGAAATGTTGGAAAGAGTAGGCCAAAATTGGACTAAGCGGATGGACCATTTGAGATGCAGTCAAGGTCAACATTTGCATGAAATAATCTTCAAACATTGAATTATATGGACCGTACTAGCGATTCAAATAAAGATTTCATGCATTTTTCTGAATTTAATGTGTGTGTTTTTTTTAAGAAAAACTTTACTAAAGCTTTTAAAAAAAACCCTTTATTAACAATACAATTCGCCAATTTGTGCCCCTGTTTACATCCACTAGACTATTAATACTCCATAGGTTGGACCAGTTGTAACTGATAATCTGCGCAAAAACCTTAACAAATAGTTTCGTCGTGGGACTCAGCAGCTTGGCCGCTTGCTTTCTAAAATTCAAACACATGGTCTCCGTGAACTCTGGTTTCAACAAGACGGCGCCATGAGGACTGGACATTGGACTTGTTGAAAAATAATTGTATTGAGCACTTAATTTAACGTTTTTGATACGGCTTAGGCACATTAGGTATATTTTGGTCTAAGGACATACAAAGTCTCAGGTCTTCAGGAATACGAATGCTTGGAATGAGGCTTGAAAATGTGTTGGAAAATGTGGACGTATTAGTTGTGTTTAATGTGATATTTAATGTTCAAAACGTAATTCTATTGGGAACTGAAAAACAGATTTCCAAATTTTAAGCGTGCTTCGTTTGACCTTACACTCATCTCTTCCTCTGTAAACACATCCAACTCAGATCAACACCCTCGCCTGCATGCAAACTTCCTACGCTCTCACATCTTCGATTCCGATCATTTTTCAATGGTCTCTTCTTCTAAACATGCTCAGGAGAATGCAGTCACTACTCATCTATAATGTTGTCAAATATCTCCCTTTTGCCTTTTTGTCTTTTGAATTTTCCGGCTATGTTCAAAGCGCTACAGAGATCGTATCTGGCAATACTATACATCATTTGAAAGGACTTGATATAACTTACAAAACGACTCCATGCATGATATTGCTTTCAACAGTTATAGACGTCTAAACATGGAGTTCACTAACGCCGAAATTCGTGCTGTTTTTAAGATTTCCTTCGTTAAAGGCAAATCCGCTAGTGAAACGTTCCGTGAGATTAATGGTGTTTTGGGGGATGATACTCTGTCACGTCGAACCGCGGAGGAATGGTTTCGACGACTCAGAGCCGGTGAAAACAACACCATGGATAAGCTAGCCAACGGAAGACCTGTGACGATGAATACCGACCGAACCATGGAAATCATCAAGTTAGACTGGCATGTGGCATCTCGTGACATCGCCCAGGAGATGGGAGTTAGTCACCAAACCATTTTAAACCATCTGCAGAAGACTGGATACAAAAAAAGCTTGATGTTTGGGTGCCGCATGATTTGACGCAAGACAACCTTCTGGACCGAATCAACGCCTGCGAACGCGATCCATTTTTGAAGCGGGTGGTGATTGGCAACGAAAAATTGATCACATACGACAATATCAAGCCGAAACGGTCGTGGTTGAAGGCCGATGAATCGTCCCAAACAGTAGCCAGGAAGGTCCTGCTGTGTGTTTGGTGGGATTTGAAAGGAATCATCCACTTTGAGCTGCTCCCATATGGCCAGACGCTTAATTTTACCATCTACTGCGAACAACTGGACCGCTTGAAGCAGGCGATCGCCCACAAGCGTCCAGAATAAGCTAACAGGAAGGGTGTAGTGTTCCACCAGGACAACGTTCGTTGATGACTCGTTAGAAGCTACGAAAGTTTGGATGGGAGGTTTTATCGCAGCCACCATATAGCCCGGACATAGCGCCATGTGATTACCACCTGTTCCTGTCCATGGCGAACGCCCTTGGTGCTGTGAAGTTGAGTTCAAAAGAGGCTTGTGAAAAGTGGCTCTCCGAGTTTTTCGCAAATAAGGAAGGGGGTTTCTACGAGGGGGGTATTATGAAGTTGCCGTCTAGATGAAAGCAAATTATCGGACAAAACGGCGCATATTTGAACTAAATCCGGTCACTGTAACACTTTTTATGAAGCATTGAATGAAGAGCAAAAAAGGGGAAGGAAGATATTTTATATGGTGTGCTTGCGCCGAACAGATGCAGATGCATTCCTACAGGGAAGGCCTAGTTTACTTCTGTGCTCGGTAATCAAACAGTATCGAGTTGTTGCTTCCCCAACCAGGTAAAGTCAAATTCTCATCAAAAACCACCGTCAGCACTATGCGATGGTCCGCGTGAGAGCTTTCTTGAATCTTTTCTTTCCCCCACTGCTAAGATTAGAGAATAGATTTCAATTTCTAATGCTGACGGTAAACCATATGTAATGCCGCATTTAAGGGCCTTCCTTGCCTATTTACATGACAAACCGCAGTCAATATGAATTGACGGCAAAATGAACACATACAAGTCGTCATATCGCAAGAGGGTCTGCCTACTGACGCCTATTTGTCCAATTTCACGGATGTCATGAAATATCGGCAAAAAAGTTCCTAATAATCTGTCTTTCTTCGCCTCAGAAGTTCTTAACGCACTTCCTTTCTCAGGAAAACCCGCAATGACTTCTGATGAGTTTGAATCGTTGGCGGAGGATCGAGTTTCCTGGAGGTCTGTCGTGCATGTACGTTGACATTCAGTGGAACATTCGGGTCAACAAAAATGATGATGATGCTACTGTTCTCTCAAGAGTGGTACACAGTTTAACACTAAACAGTGACTTTTAGTTCCCTCTGATCTTTGGGAGAGATAAATTCAAATCTTTTTTCGGGATCAAACCCGGGCTTCACACCAAGAAGTTCACACAACCAACTCACTAAGCCACATTGGCTACAAGCAAAACCTCCATAATTTGTTACCCAATTGTTCAGATAGAGATCACGAAACTTTCGTGACTTCATTCTACTCTATCCAGTCAAACAAAGCAGAACTTGAATACTTCTTAACGAATCTGTTGCTAACGCCATTTAGACCCCACAGCCTAATCGAACGTGTCATTTCGCATCACGTGAATTTCCAAAAATAATCTCGCACACACACATCACTTTGTGACAGTTCATGGCCTATTAATACCGAGTTCTATTTGCCTTCTAAATCCAAACTGTGTGAAGGTGACAATTTTGGTCGGGCCAGAGATGTTTGCCGAAGCCATTTTGAGAAATTCGTTTCGTTTTGCGCTTCTTTGCGAAATTGGAATGTTATCAATGACTTCGAAAATTGACGGATAATTCGAAGATCATGACAAAATCCGGTCTCATGCTTGAGATTATTTTAATCATAAGACCGGATTCCTCATCATTTAACAGGGATTCTGCCATCAATGGGATGTGATATGATGATTTGCGAAATTTTTGAGTGATGGTCTAACTTGAGGTTTTGATGACAATTAAGAGTCTTAGCGTAGGAGATGCAGAATCGAGAAAACAGTGCGTTGGTGGGCGACGTGGGTTTTAAGAACTATTGACAGGTATCACCCAACGCAACAACAAGCAGAAGTGTTCTGTTTTATTTCAAATTGCGATGTCAAATGACAACATCCATGTCAAAGTAGAACCACTCATGTGTTAATGTTGAAGAGAAAGCTGTAACTGTAACTATCCAGTAAGCAAGTAGTACAGAAGATTGAAGAGGACAGTTGATTCGTGGAACATTTAGAAAGAAGAGAGAGCCTTCCAAATAGGCATGGATACCCGCCGTTGCGTAGTTATGAACTCTTACGGCGATAATCCTTAAGCGGCAAGAAAAAAAATCTCTTCAAAACTTAACCTTGAGCAAGCATATGACTTGCTGTAGTCAGTCCAAGCCCCAACCGTTCAGTTACGTAACCAATCACGCACCTAGATTATAGTCAAGAGAATAACACGAAATTCTTCAACTTTTCAGCTGCCATTCACAGCCATATCTCAAATCACCTCATCTTGACGCCGAACCGAAAAGCGCCATAACCGAAAAGCAATCTTTGTCCCCAAGAGCATACGTCGCGCGACGTGTATTTCACCAAAAACCTCAAAAATTTCCAATCAACACTTGGATTCATTGCCAAAGTTGTTCACACAAAACGCCAATCATTTACTGGTATCAGTGCTTCGATAGTCACGTTGACCTCAAAGCCATGCGTCAAAGTTTCGTCTTATCAAGACCTTCGGTGTGAGTTGAAGACGAGGCGACAAAAAGTGACTTCTGCTGACACTTCGCAACGGAACACCACTCCGTCAGGGGTCACAAGCGCGATGGTCGTGTCAGTGGCTTCTGTTCGGTGCACACATTTGTGGTGACCGAGGGTGGAGCATAAATCATAATAATCCACTTACACCCCACGTTGCGAAACGACGGCGAAGTGCTGCGTGCGTCAGGTGGGGAGGGCCCTTTCCGCTTGCTTCGCTGACAGAATGTCGTGCAGGGTTTTGCTGAACTCGTTACACAATTACCGCTCGTCGTAATTGGCACACCTAAGCGCTGGTGAATTAATTTATTTCAAAATAGACCTTAAGCCGGTTGAGTGCTCGCGCTAATTCGCCCTACAAAAGCGGACAATTTGCTTTGCCCGACGCGTCTCCACGTTTATGACCGTGATCTGATGCCCTGTTCGAAAACTGATTACTCCCCCCAAAAAATGTGTCATGTGTTGTTGTGTGTGTGGCGTTATCTGCAGTGATTCACTGTTCAAATGAAGCTCTGCGAGCTTGCAGAATTTGGCGCGTGTTTTCCACTCTAATCAATTCGTAGGAATTTCGTGACACAACCAATCGTCGACTAGTTAAAGTGCGCAACGCGCACTCTCCACTGATTCCAAATCATGTGGCCCTGGATGCGCATGTAGGGCCTTCAAGGGAAATCTTATCTTTCCTTGTTCGCGTTGTGTCTGTAGGCAAATCGGACGCGTTATCTTTTCAGGTGGTCGGTTTGTTCTGATTTTTGTTTTTCTAATCAGCGATGGAGTGGAGCTGTAAGTGTTTCAATTGACGGCGAAATGAACCTTGGAATTGTTTGTGTCAATTGAAGACTGAAATGCGAGAAAGTGATGCAATGGAAGATGCAATTTGATCGAAATGAAGATAAAGGAGGAATGGAAGCGGCGTGCAGTCGCGCATATAAACGGTGGTGATGGCAGAACTGACATTTAGTTTAAGTTCATTGAAGTGTTGCCGTTCTCGTGCCCAGAATAGTGGATTTCGCGACGTTTTTGGTCATATTCCTAAGAACACAGTTGGCTGGCGTCAAGTAAAGAAGTCAAGTCCTCGATCAAAGTGAAGTGACTGGATCCTACAAGCGTTAAAGTAGAAGAAACATGATTTCACAACAAAGCGCGCTTCTTGCCAAGGGCCATAAACACACTTTGCCAGCCTCAACTCCTTCAAATTCCAACGCTATCAGCCTGCTTTTAAAAGCCCTACAACATAAGCCTCAAAGCGATATCCATTTTCAATCAATCACTGATAAATATCTACAAGGCCCATTAGACCCTTATCCGCTCTTTATTATGTCTACGTGAATAATTTTCCATATTTGTGTCCAATTAGCCGAAGACGGCACGTTGTGGTCACACTTTAGCGGTCTTTACGACGCCACGTACTTTAATCAGTCGCATTAAATCAAAATTTTATTGAGAATTATAGATTTTATCGGGAAATCATAAATCGACCAATTACAAATTCGCCGTGGGCTCTACCTACGTCTGCCGTTTTGTCGGCACATGATAATTTATTGACGGATTTTTTTGACATTTAATTGATTGATGGTCAATTCGTAGGGAACTGTCAGATGAACTTTGTGGCAGTGAAAGATTGGCTTTGGCTAAAGAGGCTGGTAAGCTGAAACTAAAGAGTTATTACCGGGAGTACCTTTCCCTGCGAGTTGCCAACATTATCCTCGCTTTTGCACGGGTCAAGTTCAAATACAGCGTCCTCGTGGCGCCATTAGCCATCACAACACCCGTTGTGTGGTGAACCAATGTAAGCAGTGAACACCTCTGCCCGAGAGCTTGATAATGGGCCCGACCTACCAGCCTGTGGGTTGTGTGAGGGGCTATATCCCTCATTACGTGAAACACTTCTAGTTCAGAGACAGCTACATGCCTAGAGTACGAATGGGTCTAATGTCGGCGACAACGGTTTTCGATTCAGCAGGTGGAAAGTGAGGTCCCTTAACAGACTACGTGCAGCCGAAGTACTTGAAAAGAGCATGGGCTGCTACAAAGCAAATATCACCGACATTCAGGTAGTGTGGTGAGATGGGCCAGGCAAAAGGAGGATGAAGGACTGAGACATCTACTACAACGACTGCTACAGACAGGGAAGGCTGCGCTCACTCGACGCTCATTCGGATGCGGATTCGTAGTTCGAGACAGTCTTATGCAAAAAGTCTTAAGCTACAATCCCGTAAGCGAACGCCTCACGACAATCCGTATAAAGGCTAAATTCGGGAAAATCCCCTAATTTGCCCTCACGCCACGACTGAAGTGAAGGATGACAACAGCAAGGATGACTTCTTTGATTTCTAGAAGGAACATACGATAGCTGCCCCAGCTGTGACATCAAGATCGTTCTAGGAGATTTCACCTCTCACTTGAGAAAAAGGGACATCTTTACTGAAGTCATCGAGAAACACGGACTCAGGCTGGTGGACTAAGCCTCAGGGCGGAACCTCTCTGTGGCAAGCAAGGCGGTTCCCGTGGGACAGCGATAGATACACAAAATTCCCGCTTAAGAGAGTGCCTGAAAATGCGATCGCAGGTATATTTCTCTAGTCGTTGTAGTTGCCCAGTTTTCTTTTTGAAAGAATGCAATAATTTGGCTAAATTCAAGGATTCAAAATAATCAAATGAATAAGTCACTAAATTCTTAGGAATGCTGACTTCTGCTTCAAAATATGTCCATTTTTAATTGTGGCCAAAACGACTTTAAATCATTAAGTTTTGATGAAGTTTTGATAGAATTGCGATGGCTACAGATTTAAAAACCTTACAACTCTGCGTACTTAGACCACAAATACTTGCTTACGCTAGACCACAAACGTGCGCGCATGAACATTTCCAGCGCTCTGTTGGCTCAGTTTAGAGGCAATAAGACCGAGTTTTGGCGCCGATTGATAACTGTAGACGAAACTTGGATTCATCATTATACGCCCGAAACAAAAATCCAATCTAAACAGTGGATTGAAAAGGGAGAACCGGCCCCAAAAAAACCTAAAGCTGTGTATTCGGCTGGGAAAGTGATGACGAGTGTTTTTTGGGACGGCTATTATTTTTATAGACTATCTTGAAAAAGGAAAAACTATAACAGGAGCATACTACGCATCATTATTGGACAAGCTAAAGGAAGAAATTTCGAAAAATCGGCCACATTTGCAAAAAAAGAAAGTCTTGTTCCACCAAGACAACGCACCATCTCACACCTCAACAGTCGCCATGGCGAAAATCCACGAATTGCGATTCGAACAGCTTGACCATCCACCTTAGTCACCGAATCTAGCACCAAGCGACTTTTTTTTGTTTCCTCAACTTAAAACTGCGCTCGGCGGCCAGAGATTTTCGTCAAATGAGGAGGCAATCTCTTTCGTGAACTCGTATTTTGCAGACAAAGATGCCAAGTACTATTGGGAAGGGTTGCAGCGATGGGAGCATCACTGGGAGAAGTGTGTGGAGTTACAAGGAGACTATGTAGAAAAATAAATAAAAAATTTTTGAAAAAGTCGCGTGCATCATGGTTAGGTCGGTTATTTATCAGACAGCCCTCGTAGTTGTCCTTACCACTGCATCCTGCGACTAGCGCTTTCAGGTGGGGTGAAAATATTCGGCTTTGCTGACGACATCGCTATCGTCACTGTGGCAAAACACATAGAAGACGTGGAGGCTGCTTCGAATACAGCGATCTCAAATGTGAAAGAATGGCTCGAAAATGCCGGTCTGAAACTTACGACACACAATTCGGAGGCGGTGCCAATCACCAGTCGCAAGAAGGTGGAATATGAAAACATCATAGTTGGGAACCAGTCAATTAGGTTCAAGAATCGGGTAAAGTACCTAGGTGTTATGTTGGACAACAGGCTCTCCTTCAGGGAACACGTTAAATATGCCAGTAACAAGGCATCACTTGTACAAGGAGCACTCTCTCGAATTGGTGGACCCGGGAATGCACGCATGCAATTTTTGGTCTCGTTTGCGTCGATGGCATCTGGAGGGGAAGATTAAACGACGAACTCTATGAGCTGTACAGCGACATGCGCCTTTTCATTGGTCCGGCCCCAAAAAGTCTTCGAATCTGAGCCATTGGGAACACGCATCAGAGGACGGCTTAGATATAGGTGGCACACACAAATGGAGAAGGACCTCAATCAAGTTGGGGTGCGCAGCTGGAGGCAGCTGATGAGAGATCGTGCTGGCCGGAGAGGCATGTTGGTTGAGGCCCAGGTCCATCCCGGACTGTTGTGCCACAAGAAGAAAAAGCAGAATCCTACTCTCACGAGTAGTCAGTTCAGTTCACCTGTGTGCAGCTCCGATTTGTGATAGAGCAGTCTCTTCAGCGCCACTGAAACGGATGATACCGTCAGGGTACAGACTTTGCAAACTATCAGTGGTTTCAGGATCACATCTGATGAGGCGGCGCTCGTCATAGCAGGAATTCTACCTATAGACATTCTTGCAGGCTAGCTTATGAGGGTGTACCACTAAAGAACCCCGGACAGGCACCAAGTCAAAATTATAAAAGGAGAAGAACGAGCAGAGCAAACCAGATGGCATGCTCATCCCCGTCATCGAGACCTGGATATCAAGATCCGCAAGGGAGTGCAACTACCAACACCCACAGTTCCTTCTGAACATGGCGGCTACCGAAAATATCTGCACAGGTTTAGGCACGACAACTCGTCGCTGTGCCTAAAAAGCCCAAACTCCGAGGAGGACGCAGAGCACGCAGTTCTCAACTGAAGTCGCTTTGCGCAGGAAAGGCAGTTGGTAAACCTCCCAAGTGGCGATGATATGATTCCTTATATGATGAGAACTGTAAAGCAGTGGAATGAGGTATGCTTATTCATTGTGAAGGTTCATTCAAAACTTAGGCAGGCTGAAGCAGAAATGGCATCCCTCCAGAGCAGAGCCTGAGTCGCTAACCAACTCCGCGAATTAATACCTAACGCCAGTGAGTGGTTAAAGTGTGCAGGGTGTGGACTAGTACGTAGGCGTCTTTCCGTAATCGATCGCAGCTTGCGAATCGTACATGCTGGCAGCTTGGGCTGAGATAGCAAAAGTCATTTTTGCATTATGTGTAGAAATGTTTTCTCCTATCTTTGCTTTGCCCGTCACAAACTCAACTCATCAGCTCAACTCTCTTCTATTTTGAAAGCTTTGAGACGTTGTTAAACGATGGCTGAATTGACTTTGGCTACCTCTTGAAAGACGAAATACCAACGCAAGCGCACGTTGCATTCCGCGTGGATGTACTTTTTGTTGCCCTAAACGGGCATCCTTCAGCTGACTGGGGTATTCAATGTTAAAACCAGTCTTTGCTTGTTGCTGACAATCCATAATCGGCAAGTAAAACCTGCTTCTATAAGAAATCGGTCGGACTCGAGGTTTATCCTTCAAATTGTCTTAAGAAACAGAATATTTGACGAATTTGTTTATGTGGCTGATCACGTGATCGATTTTGTTGACGGTTTGACCATTCGGCGTTAACCAGATTTTTGAATATACGAGGGCTGTCTGATAAATAACCGACCTAACCATGATGCACGCGACTTTTTCAATTTTTTTTTTTCTCGTCTACAGTTATCAATCGGCGCCAAAACTCGGTCTTATTGCCTCTAAACTGAGCCAACAGAGCGCTGAATATGTTCATGCGCGCACGTTTGTGGTCTAGCGTAAGCAAACGCGGCACCCATGGCACCCATCTCATGCCCAAATCTTGGTTTAATATATGGCAAACACGTTCTTTTGACATCTTCATAATCTCAACTATTTCTCTAACTTTAATCCGGCGGTCGTCTAGTACCAATTGATGAACTTTAGCGATGTTACCGTTAGTGGTTACAGTTTTTGGACGCCCAGGACGTTCTCATCTTCCAAGCTCCTGCGCCCACGTTTAAATTCAGCTGCCCAAAATTTATATTCTATATACACGTATATTCTACGTTCATGCTGCCGTTTTGTAAAGTTTGTATTTTTTCAATAATTTTCCATTGACAGTGACAACCCGACTTCGTTCCGGAAGTTGACAAATTTATGAAGTCCTAAAAAGTGTCAAGAACACAGAATTCCCCTGAATGCAACCCACTTGCCATTTGACAGCAATATCATTTCGAAAACGCATCGACGCACAAAGCAAAAACAGTCGACTTCCGTCGCCATCTAGAGTACGTCGACTGCGTATGCCTCCGCGCAGTTTAATAAAATGATAAGCCCGGCCGCTCATTTCAACACAATTTCCTGATATTGCCAATTCACGACCACTAAATCGATTAGCTGATTCCATCATCGATAAAATTGATAAGATTTATATGTCGAACTTCGAGACGTGTTATCGAATCATTTATCAAGGTACCCAGCGAAGCCGGTTCAGGTTATCGGGTTGTTTGGAAGAAGTGGCTTATAGTGGACTATCTTCACAGGAATTCGAGGACTTTGTCCAAGCGGATGCGTTTAGGGATAATTCAGTTTCTCGGATGCGCGAAAGTCTTATAGTTCTGACCTTGAGTCCTTGAGTCTTCCGCAAAGCTCTCTTTTGACAATCTGGACGATCTGGTGTAAAGACCCGATTGCTTTATTTTAATCTCACGCTGACTTTAAGAATAAGGGCTGTGATCTGCACAGAATTACAAATGGTCAAGTGTAGGGCGCCGACATAGCAGTAGCTAAACAAGTTGGCAAGACCGCCGGTATGAATGAAATCTGGCCAGATATGCTTAAGACGATAAGTAAAGAGGGAGTCTTGTAGCTTTCTCGTGGCATTAAAGTGGCCTAGGAATGCTGCGAGATATTTGGCGATTGGCAGACTTCAGACATTAATTATAATTGAGTGTCACTAGCCCACAAGAGACCAGGGCCTAGCTTCTGCAGCAACTACTCGTATTGTGCGGGCTTTTGTTCTCTCACGAGTACAGTTTTTTGCCTACTCCGAACGGCGAGATTGAGAAGCTTTTTATAGATAATAAGTACTCTTGGAGTGTTGCCAGCAACTCGAAAGATGAGAGGCCGTGAAAATTGCGAGGTGTACAGACCGGGAATCGAACCTTTGTCGTGTGAGTCGACAAGCTTACCCACAACGCACGTCCACCACAGACCAGAGTGGTTCTTCTTCTTTTACTGGCGCTACAGTTCGGG
The DNA here is from genome assembly GCA_944738645.1 of Eristalinus sepulchralis. Lineage (NCBI taxonomy): Eukaryota > Metazoa > Arthropoda > Insecta > Diptera > Syrphidae > Eristalinus > Eristalinus sepulchralis. Next base: position 12,082,176 of record OX122885.1, on the reverse strand, counting down.
GTGGACATGGGCTTCAACCAACAGGCCTCTCCAGTTCGCAGTTCCTCTCGCCAGCCTCCTCGAGTCACGCACTCCAAGATGGTTGAGGTCCTTCTTCACTTGTGTGCGACATTTCAACCTAGACCTTCCTCTGTTCCGTTGTCCCAATGGCTCCGATTTTAAGACTTTTCGGGACGGAGCAGTGGTGTCCTCACGCACTACATGACCTAGCCATCTTAAGCGTTCCGAAAGCGCTTGACCAGGTGTATGCCGCCGTACAGCGGTTCGTAAGTTCGTCGTTAAATCTTGTCCTTCAGACGCCATCAACGCAAACAGAACCACAAATCGCACGCAGAACTTTTCTCTCAAAAAGACTAAGGGCTTCCTCATCCGCTTTTAGCAGCGTCGAAGTTTTTGCGAAGTAAAAGAGGACTGCTCAAGCTGTTGTACAAAGCCAGTTTAGTCCTTCGAGAGAGGGCTCTATTACACAATTGCCTCTTGAGCCAAAAGAAGCAGCGATTGGAAAGAGTGATTCCCCAGAGTGATTGGTCTTTTTAGAAAAGGGGACAAGAGGGAATGATGATCGAGAATGATTTCACTTTTTAAAGGCCTCCGCGGTACTACTTTAAAATGTGGAAGGCCCGTTCTAGAGGTATAGTTGAGTTCAGGTTGGGGGCTTTGATACCGGCAGAGGTGCAACTTTTCACTCTAAGAATGACATTTCAGAAGGCTTGGGGAATGCCAAGCCGATCTGCAGTTGTTTTGAAAACTCTGGAGCGGTCTACAAGAGTGACAGGGATTGATGGTTCCCTGTTCAGTGCCATTCAATCTTTATACTCAAACTGAAGCAGCAGTGTTCCGTTCGGTCAAACGAAAGTAAATCCGTGTACTTTGAAGGGTGCGTCTTGTCACCTCTCCTTTTCATAATGTATATGGATGTTGCAGAGCAGCCGTGCTGCTTTACATTGGGAGAGCTGTGGGTAAGTCATCTTCGGTTCGCAGATGCCTTAGTTGTTCTCACATCTTCCCAAACGGAACTCCAGCGCGAGCTGGTTTGTGGCCGTTTGTACTGATACTGGAATGAGGGTGAATGTGGACAAGTTCAAAATAGCTGTTCAATGGCCTCTTCATGACTGTGGAGTTCCATTGAAACAGGTGGGGAGGTTCAATTATCTCGTGGTCACACAGAGTTTGTAGGTTTGGCCAAGTTGGATCATTTTGAAAGCAGCTTGGAAGATCAGTAATGAGTAGGGCCGAGTTTGGTGTTAAAGCCAAGTTATCGGTTCTTAACTCAGTGCTTGTTCCAACAGAATCATTCCGCATGATCTTTTTCTGCACATCCTGTTGTCATCAGTCCACAAAAACTAACAGCAGTACACATTTAAAACAGAGTTTAACTTTTGCGAGGTTGAGAAACCATCTTGGATAGTTCGGATTGATCCGTAAACAACAAAAATACGTTCAAAAGACGGGGACAGTGTCCATTTGACCAAACAGAAGACTTGATTCTCTACATCGGCTTGTCACCTCCTGGTTTTCCGAAGACAGACCGGCAGGCGCTTCTGTCATAAAGAGCCTAAAGTTGTATAGTTCTGACCAAGAATCTTCCGGAAGGAAAAGCTCTCTCTTGACAGTTTGGACGAGCGGATCTCGTAACGCTGACTTCAGGAATAAGGGCTGCGCCGACCTAGCAGTAGCTGAACAAGTTGGCAAGACCGCCGGTATGAATGAAATCCGGCCAGAAATGTTTAAGACGAAAAGTGAAGAGGGAGTCTTGTAGCTTTCTCGTGACATTAAGGTGGCCTGGGAATGCAGCGAGATAATTCAAAAACTGGTCCATTGTACTACCAGGCAGTAACCTTAATTTACTGTAGTTTCCTGGTTTTCCGAAGAAATGCCAGAAGGCGCTTCTGCGATAAAGGGTCTGAGTTTTCAGCTCTCACCACATCAGCGCCAAACAGCAGCCACATGATAGGAGCAAAAGCAGGACATTGACAGAGAAAGTGCTCTGAAGTGTCTCCAGCTTCTCCACATGCGTCGCAAAAGGGTGTCTTCACTACACCCAAGCAGACTTAGGTGCTTAGAGAAGGTGAAGTGTCCTATGTGTGCACCAACAAATTTTCTGCACTCTTTTCTGTCTAGAGATAAAAGGAAAGCCGGGGATCTCTAGCTGACATTCGGGAGCATGCATTTGGTCAGGCTGCATCCTCGAGAGTCATACTATCTCTTGTTGTGGTGTTGGGAGACCCAACCGTCAACGGAAGCCCTAACGAAAGAAGAGGGTAGCACCAAGATGGCTTCGGGCCGTACGAATGCCTCTTTAGAACCTTGCCTGGCTAGTTCATCAGTAATCTCGTTTCCCGTGATCCCGTGATGTCCCGGAACCAAGATAAGTCTTAGCGAATTCAGTCTGCCGACCAAATTAAGGGAGGACTTGCATTCCTGGACTATCGTGGAAGTGGTTAAAGGGTTGAGTAAGGCCTTAAGCACAGCTTGCCTGTCACTGCAGACGCAGATACTTCGCCCCTTCCACCTATTCTTAACAATATAGTTGGTTGCCATTAGGACCGCAAACCTTTCCGCCTGGAAGACCGATGCGAAATTACTTAAAGAGGTGTGAAGTCTAAAGTTTTCGTCTTCCACCAAAGCCCCGGCACCAGATCTCTCCGTCGTCTTGGAGCCTTCCATGAAAACCCAACAACATTCCCTTCCCGGTTCAGTTTCTGACCAGAGTCAGTCTTGGACACAGGGATAGTCGAATATAAGCGACGCAGCTGGATTGTGCTGGCTGGAGAGGCATGTTGGTTGAGGCCCAGGTCCACCCCGGACTGTAGCGCCACAAGAAGAAGAAGAAGAAGAAGCTGGATCGTTGGTGACCCTGCATCAGACTGCATGTCCATGATACTTGTGTCATAGGAGATGCAGTGGGAGAGGTAATCAAGGCGCCAGTGCGAGTGGAACCAAAGACCATTCCTTTTTAGTCGGGAGATGGCCTTGATTGTACAACCCATGATGTGGATGTAAAGGGAGAGTGCCCCTTGGATGTCGCGACAGACCGTTTTTTGAAACTTGGTGAAAGCAGCAGTCACGCATTTTCGCGAAAGATTGTTCCACCAAACGACTGATGCATAGGGGAGAAGTGGTCTCATCATTGCCGCACACAGATCTTTCTGGTGATCAAGCAAATTTTATAGAATAACCATTTACCTTAGAAGGTCGTCATGCAGAGCCGTGCGACATGAACCTTAAACTTTCGAATATTTGTATACGCATTTTTTTACGCAAGTCTCCCTCAAATTAATTCAACTTACAAAGAAAGCTGAGATAACGACCATTTGTCTAAACTGAATATTCGTCAACATAATCAACCTTAAGGCGACTTCGGGAAGAGCTCCGTTGCACCATAAGTACCGTCTTACTCATTCGGCTGCAACAGCGAACCCCAAGCCCGCTTCGAAAAAATTCATAAAAACCGGCTTACGTTCATCAAATGCACTCCCCTGGGCTTCGCTGCCAACTACCTGACAACAAATCAGGTTTCTCGCGTGTCTTCACCTCAAAGCGTGACAAACAAACAGTCTGCGGTTAATTTCTGAAAAAAAAAGAACAGGTAAGACTCAGAACCAACCGTAATTACACCATAAACATGCTTATGGGCACAGTAATGCGTAGCAAGTTAGGTCATAAAACCATCACTTCCGTCAAACATCGCAACGACGAACAAAAGAAACGCCAATCAGCTCAAGCAAAACACAGCGCGAACCACAAAACCCCTCATAAAGTTGCAAAACTTTGCGAATTCCTCATTTTTTCTTTTTTCAATTTCCACTCGTGATAACTCATTCGCGCCACACTCACACACACACATGCACCGCAAATTCATTAAGGCAGCCCCCCACAGAACCAAACAAACTCCGCCGTCCACTTGAAACCCATCGCCAAGTGTGAAGCGAAACAACAGTTGGTCACGACATCTTTCAATCTGATGAGATCCTTGTTGTAGGCGGAGCGATAGAGAGGGAAACACAAATCACAACCAACTACTCACAGCAGTCGTTCACTTGACACTCGCCGATGTGACTCAAGCAAGTGTCGTCCTCGTCACAGTCCCAAATCTACGTCCGACTTGGCACACACGACAGCACACTGGACATGGCTCGCACGCACTAAGAACTTGGGAGCCGCGCTGCCGTCACCGTACATAACACACGGCAGAAAATAGAATTGTTATGCGCGCGCCAAGCCAATATACCCGCACGCCCTGAGGGGCACACAATTCAATTAAGGGCAACTGAACTCTTACAAGCTTCAGCCGGAGTGCAGAATTTGAATTCAATTTGCTGGTCTATTGCTTTGCCTCACAGTTTTGAGAGAATTATGTGACCGATGGTTAGATAATACATGCCGAGACACTCTGACCTTGAACCACCGATGATATGAAGACCAAATACATTGTGCGGACGCATCTGCGATTTGGGGTTGTTGTTATAGAAATCGATAAAAAGAACCCCGGAGATGTGTCCCACTTATCCTAGGAAATTGAATGCACACACAACATACGTTTGTCACTTGATTGATTTAAAACTCGTTGTCTCCCAGCCGCTGTCCAGCTGATGATGATTGCAATGACTCCAACTGCAAATGTTGAATAAACTCCAAAAGAAATCTCTGGTCGACGTCAATACGAAAACGGTGGTAGGGTGTATATTTATAATGAACACGATTTCCTGTTTATCTCTTAATTTAAGTACGAAACGTTCGAGTGAGGTAATTCGGTTTTTTTGTTTGTTTTTGCTTTATTTAGAAACTACGCGGAATTGGTAAAAATTTCGAACCGAACAGACTGTTCACAGGGCTTTTACTCCACTAATGACAGTGCCATCGAAGAGGAACATGACATTTGAAATTGCCTTCCCCAACAACAATCAGCGACAGTCCCCCCACTTTGGCGGAGGCTCAGCTGATTTTGGCAGCATGATTTATGACAGGTGGATTTTCGCTCCGATATTTGCAATGGACAGTATTAGGGTGGAAACACAATGTGTGGTTGTTTTATGAAATTTCAAATGTTTTCTTACATATCGTTTGAACCTATTTATTGTTTTTTTTGTGTGCTTTGAATGCAATTGATTCACTCATTTAAATTTATTTATTTTAAAAGCAATTTTGAGAATAAATCCAAAATCAAACCAAGTTCTCCAACTTCTTCTTCACTTTATTGCATTTGAAGAAAACAATAATGTAAAACAGAAACCAATAAGAAAGGAATTGGTCTCTGATGTAGAACCTAAACATCCTTCAAGGATACAAGCAATTAATCCATTCTTCACAAATGTTATCGATACAAGAATACAATTGTTTCCCCGCCTCTAGCGACTCTCGACAACAGTCGACTCTCTAGTCTCGAATTAGTGCTGCTGTCATTTTGACATTTCTCAAGTTGTTTGTATTCCATTCTTTTGCGACATGCCTAAAAACTTAGCAACACTTTCAATTTCTGTCGCATTTTCAGAACGTTATCGATCAAACAGCAGCGTCAACCTTATTTGATAGTCCATCATGGATAAGCCACAAATAATTGAACACAGTGCTCTGCCCCTAAATTACACAATCTTCGATGTGAAGTGGATTCCATGCTCCGCCAAGTTTCTGGTCATGGGCACCAAACCAAAGGGAACCGGCGTCATACAGATCTTCGAATTGAATGAAGCAAAACCGGTGATGATCAAGGAGATTGAGAAGAAAGTCGCCTTGAAGTGCGGTTCCTTTGGTGCGTCGAGCTTGAGGAATCGTCATCTGGCTGTGGGAGACTTCGAGGGAAGACTTCAAGTCTTGTAAGTGCTGCAAATCCGTCTCTGACCTCATGTAACCTTGCAACATCTTTTCAGAGACCTTGAACGCCCAGAACTCCCGGTGTACAGTGTTTCTGGGCACAACACAATCATAAATTGTCTCGACGCAATTGGTGGCAAACAAGTCGACTGTGGTCCCCCAGAAATCGTCACCGGCAGCCGGGATGGGGCGGTGAAAGTTTGGGATATCCGTCAAGGCAAAGATCCAGTCGTGGACATTACCCCCGATCCAGAAGGAGGGGGCGATGGTGCCACGAAATCCCGCGATTGCTGGGCTGTGGCCTTCGGAGATGCCTACAACAACGCCGACCGCACTGTAGCAGCTGGCTACGACAACGGTGACCTGAAGCTCTTCGATTTGCGGTCACTCACCGTGCGCTGGGAGAAAACTGAGAAGAATGGCATCGTTTCGATAGAGTTTGACCGCAAGGACATCCCGATGAATAAGATGGCTGTGGCCACCCTCGAAGGCGGTCTCATTGTGTACGACATGCGAACAGAACACGCCACAAAAGGATTCGCCTGTGTGTCGGAGAAGAATGCTGGACGCTCAGTGGGAAGCAATGGGGTCATCTCTGGTCCCAAATCGACTGTCTGGTGTGTGAAGCATTTGCCGCAGAACAGAGATGTCTTCATCTCATGCGGTGGGACGGGTTCGGTGCGTCTCTGGGAGTATGAATATCCCGACAAGCGACGTAAGGACGACGGAGAGGGCAAGGAGATCGGTGTAGCTGGAACTTTGAACATGATCAACGCCACAACCATCTCCAGTCAGCCGGTGAATTGCTTTGACTGGAATCCAGACAAGATTGGGCTGGCTGTCTGCGGCTCCTTTGACCAGACTGTCCGGGTTCTTGTCACCACTCGAATGAATATTTATTAGATTGTTTGTTAAATATATTTTTTTGTTTCTTTTTAAGTCGTGTTGTGTCTTTCTTTCCTCTTCTTTGTGGTCAAAGAAAAAAAATGTTTAACTGACAACTGGGTGAATTCGTGAACGCAACCATTTCCTCGAGTATCGATTAAACATGTGCGAGTTCAGTAGCTGTCACTTGGTAAGAAGTTCCGTCATTATTTTTCAAACAATTTTTTACCAAAATGTTAGACGATGATTTCTCTCCACTTTACCTGTGTAATTTCAACGACTCCTTGAAGGAAGAAGGTGACAAATAAGCAATGTTCAAATTACATCAAATTAATCTCGTCTCCGTTCTGTAGACATTCCAAATTCAGTTCTGAAAGATGTGTTGACATGCAACTGGAAGTTGGAGGACTTCGAGAGGATTCTTCAAAAGTTTCAAAGCTTCAAGGATTCGGATGCGATCGTGATTGAGGATGCTTTCCTTTCTTCGATCTCTCTGGGATTGGCTTTTGTTCAATGCAATTTTACGGGACCTTTCGAAATTCTGCCGGGTTTCAAAAAAGTTGTGCAGAAAACGTTTCCAAACGATTACGACGGAGCCAAGAAATTGATGGTAAATGGCGAGGAGCTCAATCCAAATGTGCAGATTCCTGAGTTTCTTTACGCCGCCAAGGAAATCCTTAAAGTTGTGGAAGAAAAGAAACCGATGTCACTGGTGAGCATACCGACAAACATCTTCTTCCACACGTGTCTGAGTGTCTCTCTCTCTTGTAGGTTGTTCAGTGGTGGAAATTGCGTCTCCTTTGTGTGCATCAAAGCGTCTTGGATGAGCTGACAAGTGACTTGTATGAAGAACTGAAGAAAACCAACGAATTCCTTCTGACAAAAGCGAAATCCCTCCAGAATCTTGAGCTGGAATCACTGCTAAGACTGGAAGTTGCCTCAGGATTCTTACTATTCCACAGAACACAAAAATGTGATGAAGTCTTGACAGCCCTCTGTTCCGAATTGAATGTCGAGTTGAGCATCGAAGGTAATCTCTCATCCTCACCTCGTAAGAAGCGTTCTTAATTTTCCTCTGATCCCTAGGTCTCCTTGGACTCAGAACAAAGTTCCAACAGAAGCCACTTCCTCAACTCTGTCTGAAGGTCCAACAAAACGCGGAACTTGACATTCCCTCGTCAAACGTTTCAAACGGAAGCACCACGTTACCCAAGCTGCTCAAACTGGACGACGACACACGGCTGGAGAAGATAAAATTCCTCAATGAAGAAGACAATCATGTCATGTCCCTGCCAAGCATCCTTCAAGTCGTTGTCCTGACAAAAGTGTAAGAATTTCAAACCTCCACCGAATCCCCCAGCACCATGTGAAACGATTCCATTTCAGGAAACTGGTGAAACGTTCCCAACCCACAGATCGATTAGCTGAGGAAGAGCTCGAGCCATACATCAACACTCTCCTGTACCAAGATCACGGACCACTCCAAGTGCGGCTGGCAACGTTCCTCCTAAACATCAGCCAAGAGGCAAAGCACAGTCGCACAGTGGACCGCAGTCTCAAGCAGTGTGAAGAGGTACTGAATACCATCAAGAGTGCAGCCTACACCCTTCCGCAGAAGCTCTCCTATGGTTTCGCTTCGTTCATCGTCCCCAAATGGGAAATGCAGATGCAACTGGGTGAGCTGATGGTCAGTCTGGGGATGACGAAGTCAGCGCTGGATCTGTATCTGCAAATCCAGGCGTGGGAGAAGGTCATAGAGTGCTACACGAAGCTGGATCTGCGTCACAAAGCCGCCGAAATCATTCGCCAGGAGCTCCAGAAGAAGCCCACAGTCCTCCTGCACTGTCTCCTGGGCGATGCGACTGACGACGTGAAGTGCTACGAGACCGCGTGGGAGTTCAGCAACCAGACCAGCGCGAGAGCACAAGCTCATTGGGGAAACTACTTCTTCGCTCGCAAGGAGTACGCGAACGCGCTGCCCCACTTGAACCGGTCCGTTGAGATCAACGCTCTGCAGGAGAGAATTTGGCTGCGACTGGGCTACTCAGCGATTATGCTCGAGAAGTGGGACGTCGCCGTGCACGCGTACATAACCTACACGCACTTGGAGCCGCTGGGCTACGAGTCTTGGAACAACCTGGCGAAGGCACTCATCAAGCTGGGCGACAAGAACCGAGCGCACAGGGTGCTGGGCGAGGCCCTGAAGTGCAACTACCACAACTGGAAGGTCTGGGAAAACTTCATGGTGGTCAGCGTGGACACTGGCAACTTCGAGGACGTCATCAACGCGTACAATCGTTTGAGTGAGTTAAAGGATCGATTCCTCGACCTGGAGGTGCTGTCGATAGTCATCACGGCCATCGCCAATGGCACCCCCGACGCCCAGGGCAGACATCCCAAGCGGCTTGTGAAGAAGGCGAACACCTTGCTGGGCCACCAGTGTGTGGTGCATGGATCAGAATCGAGGCTGTGGGAGTTGGCGGCAATGCTCGCCGATACGCCTCTACACAAAGCGCAGAAGCTCCAACGTGCCCATCGGGCGTTCCTGCAGAAGGATCACGCGTGGGCGAGTAAGCAGCAGTCGTCCCTAAAGGTGCTGCAGATGTGCAAGGAGATCAGTGAGAAGAGCCTGGAAGCTGTTGACAGCCATGACGAGTCGGAGAAATCCAGTGTCACGTCCCAGATATCTTCAGCCAGGCTCAGTGCACAAGCATGCATCCGGTCGGTGGAGAAGGACATGGAGAAGTGGGAGGAGAACGAGAAGGTCCTGGCTGAGTTGAAGGAGTTGTTGGAGAAACTCACCAGTGTCCTCAAGCAGAGGATGCCCTAAGGGCGAGAAATAAAGACGTGAACTCAATGTGGTGGATTTTTTTTGGTGTTTCATTTTGAGGTTAGGAATGACCGTCTTGTGAGTAGTTAACGTACTTCTAGTCACACATTGTTGCTTCTTGTAGAGGATGTGCACTCCTCGAAAAGTGGCTCAAGTTTGACATTTCTCTGCTCATTCACTCTAAACTTCCGCATGTCCGCCTTCTCTCCCTTGGGGGAGATCTCTCCGCAAACGCACACGCCAACAGAATCAATTGACGTCCGACTCTGAAGCGCCTTCTAATAGCTTCCAAGGAAATTTAATTTTATTGTCGATGCCAGATAATCCCGATCTGCGTCACAGCCACCACCAGCCACCTACGTTTGGTGTAACTTACGACATTTCCTCCAGGCGCTGTGTAATTTTTTTTTTATTAAATTTGAGTCACGGCACATGCTACGCGCCACCACCGCCCATGAGCGGAGCATCTACAAGCGCGACGAGGCCGACGAAGACGGCGCAGCATTCAAGAAAACACTGCTCGGCACAGATGTCATCAGACGGTTCCACGTGCCGTCATTTTTTTGCACTTACACTTCACCCATCGCTTGCCGGCAGCAGAGCGTGGGCCACCCCACCCCACCATCCCACCCCTCCCGGGGGGGTAATGGATGAATCCCTTAAATCATTTTGTTGTTCCAGCTCCACGTGTTCGGTGTGGGAGTGGTGGCTGATGTCTATGTGTGAGTGGGGGGTTGGCTACGGACAGGGAATTGCGTTCATTCCTTTAGCTACCTTGGGATGCCCTTTGAGAGCTTTTCAAGGGACAAGGTCATGGATTGTGTACAGTGCTGCTCTTTCTCAATGCCAGATCAAGGTGAAGCTGGAGGTTGCTTTCGGTTTGCTTCTCTTCTCCTTCGGCATCGCCTTCGTTTGCTTCTTTTTGGTTTGTTTTGTTCTGCACGTTCCTCATTGAATGTGGGCTGGTGGTAGTGGCTTGTGGCCTGTGGCCTATATCCCCACCCCCTGCCGCCTTGTTTTGTTGCAGTAGGTTTGCTTGCGTCTGAGGTTAGTTTAAGCAACTCGTGGCTGCGAATCCCTGCACTTCGATTTCTGCGAAGTTTGCTATTGAACAGGGATTCAGACGTAAGGCAAGCAGTCCTTTGCCATCGCTAGGCTTCCGAGTCATGGAGCTCTGGGTAAATTTGAGTGGGCGGGCTGGCGGCTGTGTGAAGTGGAAAATTTGACGTGATGGATTCAAGAATACGTTCGACAAGATTAAGACTCGTGTAGGCGGTGTTTTGATGCTGTTTGCCTTGAGATGAATGCGTCGAACGTACTTTGATCTTTCTGTGAACTGACAGAGGCGGGCTGAAGGCATCACCTGTAGGCAATGTGTGTGTGTGGGAGATGCGATGATTTGAGCTTCATTTGATAATAAAGTTGGGCGAGACTTTGAAGGGAGGTGACACGTTCCTCGGGGAAACCATCGTTCATAGGGGTGGGGATAGTTTCGTTAAAATTCTTTCTGATGAATTGGAACTGACATGTGGGGCAATTAGAAGGAGGTGAGACTGCCAACAGCTGGGGATGCGTATAATAGGTCTGTTTGCGTAATTAGAGGGGATAACATATTTCTTGCATCGTTTTTGGAATTGTTTTTGGCAACATCAAATGATGTGATCCTTCTGATTAAGTATTTGGGTTGATTCACGTACCGAGGATGGAAAATCCTTCGGTATGAACGACGATAATGACATCCATGAATGTGGGCTGCTTATTTTTGGAGCGCCTGATTGGCAGCATTGAGTTTTGGATGCATAACCTTCCATTCTTCCATTTTTGAAACAATTGATGAAACATACGCGGCCGCTCCTAGACTTCGGAGGAAGAAGATGGCAAAGGAACGAATATAAGCTTGTCTAAGCGAAGGACTGAATTGAATTGGAAATAGCAGACACGAGACAAAACAGAGTCATGGGGAACACTCATCCAAAACAACTTTTTATTGGACGGTTCGAAGGATAACCTCTTATCCAGAGAGGACAAGACTCAGATATGCCAGAAGCACGCATTTTTGACTAGAGATCCTGATGCCAGAGCCTGCGATGTGCCTTTGAAATGACAAGTGGAACGATCTTGCTTTGTGCAATGATTGGTTCCACTCGCCGGTGAGATGTGATATCAGATCGCTAGTGGATCTGCCGGTCATTTAGATGTTTCGGTGCCGTTTCATCAGTCTTTCTTCTTCTTTTTCCGGGAGTGGACCTAGGCCTCAACCAACATGCCTCTCCAGGCAGCACGATCTTCCGCCAGCTGCCGCCAGTTGCGCACTTCAAGTTGGTTGAGGTCCTTCTCCACTTGTGTGCGCCACCTTAGCCTAGGCCGTCCTCTGTTGCGTTTTCCCAATGGCTCAAATTCGAAGACTTTGCGGGCCGGAGCAGTGGTGTCCATACGCCCTACATGGCCTAGCCATCTTAAGCGTTGTATCCGTAGACGCTTGACTAGGCTCATGCCGCTGTACAGCCCATACAGTTCGTGGTTGAATCTTCTCCTCCAGATGCCATCAACGCAAACAGGATCAAAAATCGCACGCAGAACTTTTCTCTCGGCATCCTCATCCGCTTTTAGTAGTGTCCAGGTTTCCGCGCCATAAAGTAGGACTGGGATCATCAAAGCAAGCTTAGTCCTTCGAGAGAGGGCTTTATTACTCAATTGGCTCTTGAGTCCCAAAAAAGCAGCGATCGGCAAGAGTAATTCTGCGTTTGATTTTGGTACTGGTGTTGTTGTCCTTGTTTACCGCGGAACCGAGATAGACGAAGTCCTTGACCACCTCGAAGTTTGTGCTGCCTAGTGTGAGGCTCTGTCTAAGACGCCGATGTTGTGTGTCCTTCCTTGATGACAGCATGTACTTCGTTTTGCCCTCATCAACCACCAGGCCCAACTTAGCCGCTTTCGCTTCAATGCCAGCAAACGCCTCATTGACGGCTCGCTATGTTCCTCCAATCACGGCAATGTCGTCGGCGTAGGCTAGCAATTGAACTGACTTTTGGAAGATCGTACCTCTGGTATGGACTTGTGAGTTACGCACGATCTTCTCAAGGATTATGTTAAAGAAGTCACATGACAGCGCGTCGCCTTGTCTTAAACCTTTTTTGACATTGAAGGTCTCGGTGAGTTCGCTACCGACCTTGACGGAGCAACGAGAGTTCTCCATCGTCATCCTACACAATCTGACGAGTTTGGTAGAAATGCCAAAACTAGACATGACAGTATATAGCTCGTATTTATGCGCACTGTCATATGCGGCCTTGAAATCGCCAAATAGGTGGTAAGTGTCGATTTGCACTTCTTGGGTCTTTTCCAGGATCTGCCGTAGTGTGAAGATTTGGTCGATGGTGGAATTCCCTGGCCTGAAACCACACTGAAAAGGACCAATCAGGTTTTTGACGAACGGTTTCAGGCGTTCACACAGTACGGCAGCAAGGATCTTGTATGCGATATTAAGGAGACTGATCCCTCGGTAGTTGGCGCAGTCGAAGGGGTCTCCTTTCTTGTGGACCGGACAGACGACACTGAGATTTCACTCACCGGGCATGCTTTCCTCCGACCATATCTTACAGATGAGCTGGTGCATGCACCCAACCAGCTCATCCCCAGCCGCTTTGAACAGCTCTGCGGACAGTCCGTCCGCGCCAGCAGCTTTGTTCGACTTCAGTCTCGATATTGCTATCTTGACCTCGTCGAGGTCGGGGGGACGGAATTCTTGTCCATCGTCGTCCAAATTGAGTGGAACATTCTGCCTAACAGCGGGATTTGGGCCGTCATCGCCGTTTAAGAGTCTGCAGAAATGATCTTTCCAGATTCTCAGAATCGATTGTGACTCTACTACTAGGTCTCCGTTTTGGTCCCGGCAGGCTTCGGTCGCAGCGTTGCCTGGTAGGCTGCATGTGCATGCCTGCACTCGTCAAACCATGGGTTCCTTCTGCGTGGTGGCGTGAAACCCAGTTGACGGTTGATTGATCATGGGATCGCGTACTACTCACAGAGAAGTTCGGTCCCGCGGCGAAGTCCAACAGCCTGAGTCCGTTTCCGGAGGTGGTGTCTTGCAGGCTGTGTTTCCCGATGACGCCATCAAAGATGTCCTCCTCCCTCCCAGCTGCGCATTGAAATCTACTAGAACGATCTTGGTGTTATAGCTGGGGCATCGATCGTATGTTCTTTCTAGGAGATCATAGAATACATCCTTGCTGTTGTCATCCTTCTCTTATGTCGGGGCGTGACCGCAATTCAGGCTGATGTTCCCGAATTTAGACTTAATGCGGATTGCATGAGACGTTCGCTTACGGAATCGTTGCTTAAGACTTTTTGCCTTAGTCTGCCTTGAACAACAAATCCGCATTCGCGCTGCCTTCTCTCCCTGTAGCAGTCGCTGTAGTAGATGTCGCAGTTCTTCATCTTCTTTCTGCCCGGCCCATCCCACCGCACTTCCTGGATGGCGGTGATATCTGCTTTGTAGCAGTCTAAGGCCTCCGTAAGTTGTTTGGCTGCACGTGGTCTGTTAAGGGACCTCACATTCCACGTGCAGAACCGAAAATCGTTGTCCTTTGTACATTTGCCGGGGTCGTCAACATTAGATCTGTCCATATCCGAGGCATGTTAATGTCTCTGAACTGGGTTCTTTTTGTGTGGTGAGGGAGTTAGCTTCACGCACAACCTACAGACTGGTAGGCCAGGCCCATTATTTAACCCTTGGGAAGAGGTGTTTGCTGCATACATTGGTTCACCACACAACGGATGTTGTGATGGCTATCCAGGGGGCGCCACGAGGAGGCTGTAGACCTGTGCCGGGACGACGATAGTGTTGGCACCTTGCCATGTTTAGTGCGATCAAAGACGTTGCCTCCTGTGCACAGGTCCATGCCCGTAAAAGGGTTAAGAACCAAAGAAAGGAACGTGCGCCAATCTGAAGCAGTTTCCAAATCCAGGCAAGTTGCTTGTTCCAGCTCGTCCATAGAACACCGTCAGCAAACTTAATGAGTGAAATCTTCCACTAATGCCAACTGCTAACAAATCAGCTAAAATGATCTATGAGATCCCCTCCGCCATTCTGTCAACAATGACCTGAACAGGCTCGTACACAGTCTGATAAGTCTCCATCAGGGTGGTCTAGGGCGTAGTCTACATCAGGAGATTCAGCGAATGATGCAAGAAGTGTGAATTGCCATTCATCACCTATTTGTCGATTTCAAGGCAGCCTGACCCTCGTTGTTCCGTTGAGGTTGGTAACGAGTAGGCGCTACCTGCTGCCATGTAACTTCTTCAACATCATTCTTGAGAGGATCGTGCGAAACTCATAAGTCACTACTGGAGGCACAATCGTCCGTTCAAACGCTAACCAAGTAATTGGACGAACGGAGAGAGCCATCAATGAGGTTGACATGTATAGAAACGGAAACGGCTGAAATGGAGGTAAGCGAAGACGTTTGCAGTCATCAGAAGGGACGCATAATGGCAACCTACTGATAGACTGTCCAAATTGGCAGCAGACATTTTGAGGTAGTCAAAGACTTTGTTTACCTCAGCACCGTAGTTAACAGGGCTTACAACGTCTGTACCTATATCAAGAATAGAGTCGTTCTTTCCAATCAGTAGTTGTAGAGCCCTCTCTCGAAAGACGAAGCTAGCTTCCGCTAAACACCATGATCATCCCTTTCCTGTCCTATGGCGCAGAGGCCTTGGTAGTCTTGGTAGTTTCGAGAGCTAAATCTGCGTGCGACTTTTAGTCCTTTTTGCGTTGATGGCATCTAGATGAGAAGATTCAACGATGAACTCTACAGGCAGTACGGCGCCATGCACCCAAACAAGAGTCCACGGATAGAAAGCTGCAGACGGCTAGGTCATGTATGGCGTACGGAAAACACAGCTACGGACCGAAGAATCTTTGATTCCAAGCCAATGTCACAACGCAACTGAATTGGTTCTCCCTTGAGATGGGCTCTCCAATGCAGAAGTCATCTCGCAGACAGCTGGCGAGAAATTTTGTCAGCTGGAGGAGCTTGATGGTTGAGGTACCTGTCTGCCTTAGACTGAAAACTCCACGCTGAGGAGATGAAGGAGACCAGACGACTTTCAAAACTTCAATGACAAAAAACAAAGAAAACAAAAACCCAATCGATATTTGAAAGGACAACATGCCCTTTACTGTCCTCTGCTTTGAAGGCGTCAGAGTACCAAACCAATCAGTCTTCTGCTCCGTTTCGAAAGGGCATCTCCTTCTTACAACCCACCGCAACGAAAAAATCCCTGAAACACTTCAGTCCTACGCGCATTCCATTTTAAATGAGTCAGTCGCCTCCTCAAGCGTCCACAAACCATCTTCCAGTTGAGATAACGAGAAATTCGCTGAGAAAGCAAAAGCAATTTCAAATGCAAACTTGCCCACAAAGAGTCACACTTTCACTCGCAACCCTCCAGCAAAGGCAAAGGACGAGCAGTCGCCACAAAGGAGCAGAAATCTATTGAGTGGAAAATTGTATTCCCACATTTCCAGGGTCACGCAAATCTCCGGCGGACAACCTTCCCCACCGTAGCCGAAATTTAACAACCCTCCCCACCCGTGATTTCCCACGAGCCTGTTCAAGGATCCCTTGACAACGCCTTGTCGCCTTGTTTGTCCAGAGCGATAAACAATCGAAAAAGGACACACGACACCGAAAAAAACAGAAATTAACCCACATACGCTCTAGTGACCCAATATTTCTGAATTCGAAAACAACAAGCCATCAGCCGTCTTCCCCATCCCTTCCACCCTGTCCCTCTCTCGCTTCAAATGTATTGACAACGCGTCGAGAGCTTCAAAGATTCACCGAATCACAGATTCGATGACCCAAATTCCTCCAGAGTGAATCCCTCGGACACAGGCTGTCGGTGTGGATGCTGTTGTTGACAGGGCGACGAGGGTACGACACACAAACACTGGTCGGTCCAAGGGGGAGTACCTTGACGAACACATCGCCCATCCAGCGAACAATGAGTTGCCATGTCGTGTCAGTTGGCATTTTGAATTTTCCTTGAGACAGATTTTTCGTTTCGTCGAGCCTTGACATGCCTGAGTGGGCGGCTAAATTTCATCCCGCTCACGCATAACCGACTCGCTCAGCGTTCGACACATCAGATATCTAATTTCTCCATTCTCTCTGTGTGTCCTTACAGTTTTGTAAGCCACGAAACCACCCCCCCTGCCTCCCCCTCTTCAGCTAACCTTTCGCTCTTGTCGAAGGACATCAACAATCTGAAACTCAAGCGGCATTGGAACTGCGTTAGCTCGCCAAAGCTGGCGCCCTCGATCCTTATCCTCGTCCCGCGAACGACACTGAACTTTTCGCCACACACTCCCTCTGACATTGAGCGGCCCACTGTGTGTGTGTGAGTGTGTCCCAAGTGGACGACTCATTCATTCTCCGAGGACGAAATTCTGGGGGGTAGCCATCTTAGAGAATCAGGAACTCGGTGGAGTCCTCGCTTGTGTAGCGTGTCAAGGTGTCGTCCTCCGATATGGCCGTCTGTGCCCTCGTGTTTGCTTTTATTTTTTAGTTTCGTTGCTTATCTTTACAGTTGTGCAGGGACGGTGGCGGGGGACTCATTCGATCTACGAGCTTTCACCTCGTCCCACTTATGCGGTGTCAGGGCTTAAAACGTCGTGAGGGGGGAAGGACAACACTGTAGCTGAGGAATTAACCATTAGGGGGGCCCCACAGGGGGAGGTATTTGATTAGATGTGGGGACGAGAGAGAGGGAGAGCGAGTTTGATTGGGAACGAGGACAAGGTTGGGTGACAATGGTGGGTGGTGAGTGTGATTGTGAATGAAGGATATTCAACTGGTTGTGTGTGGGGGAGTGGCGGGGTGTGGATGGAAAATGGTTTTCGAATGGATTTGTATCAATGCAAGGGAAAGGAAATTTTGATGCCTTCCGCTTCTGTCTTCGCATGTGTCTTCATTTCGGTGTGGACTTGGTCTTCAGCCAACTATCCTCTCTTGGCGGTACAATATCTGTGGAAAATTTCGGTCACTAATTTGAAGATTCTTCTTTCTTTTTGTAGAACACTTTAATTGTACACATCCTGAGCGACTGTTGTTCCAAGGGCTCAACTTCAAAAACAATTTGAACTGGGAATCTTTCTTTACAAATGTAAACGTCCCGAGTCAGTAGAAGGCTCCTCGTCATTCAACGCTTCGTATCGTATCACTTCTAAGCCGATACTTCATCTCACCTTTCATTAGAAGCGACGGAATGGGCTAAGAATCAGAAAGTCTATTCGTTTCATTGTCATGAGCAATTTGAAGCTTATACTTCGCAGATGATCCAAAGACGATGCGTTCCACAGACGCTGGTGTATACAGAGGACAAGAAAGAGCCACCGACATCTTCCAAGTGCAAACGTCGTTCTTATCAATCTAAGAGCCGTTTAAGCTGTCCCCTGACAATTGAAAAACGATTTGCTTGAATTTCCCCTTTGGATAATAATTTCCCCACAGCTGTCCAATGCTGAGTAAACGTTGCGATCAATTAAGCAAAGTTTCACACCCACCTGCAATTCCCTATGCGGTAGATGTTAATTTGCTTGCATACATCTAGGTGACACAGATTCTGAAACCAGTTGATAGTGAGCTACGCCTCATTCAATCTGCTGCCGTTTGGCAATGGACAAAATAACTTTATTTATTATAGGCTCGGATATAGTAGCTAATAGATAACTTCCCCTTGCGTGGTTCCTTCAGTAAGTGCCTCATCGCATTTACACCTTAAGTTCCTGAGATTGGATTTGGATAAGTTCCAGTTTCTTCTAGCTTCGTCCTGAACAGTTGCAGGAGGAAGATGCGCGTTGCATCTGGTCATTGTCAATTGCGAGACTGGTGCATAGAGAGCTTCTCCACGCTAGTCTGTATCACACGGGAAAGCCAATCGCTGCTTCTATAGTAACAGCTTCGTCTTCTAGGCCACGTTCCGCTCTCACCTCGTATCAATGGATAGTTGAGATAGAAAACGACTAAACTGGCCTTTTGAGGGGTCACTTGGAAATGATGATTAAACTCCAACCTCTCTGTTAAGTTCACGTCAGGTTGTTCCGCCTATTACGTTGTTTTTAGTGCAGTCCCGGTGGGCCGCACTACCCTGATGCTTCTGGCGTTTTCCTGCATTTTCCGCCTGTTTACTAGCCTCGTCATGTCGGTCTCCCCTGGCACAGGAGAACCGATTTGTTAAAATTGATCCACATGTCCCACTTCTTCTTCAGTATAGCTTTTCCATTTTTTGTCCGACTCTCTGTGCTGTGATCTGTTGTGACGGTGGTGTGAAGTATGTCAACGAGTCGTCCGGCAACAGTTGACAGACGGGGACAATGGTGGTCTGCCTGCGGTGGAGGTAATAAAAGAATAGGTCACATTCGTGATCCCTTTTCAAAGTATGGTCTTTGTTGTTGATCTTCTTCCTGCTGTCCCCACACAGAATCGTCTGGCGTGAAGGAAACTATGGATGAAGGTGAAGAGGTTAAAAGGAAATCCCATCAAGTTGACTTGTTCCATTCAAACCCGTGCCTTGCCGAATTCGATCACTTTCCTTTTAAACCCTTGCTGCAGTTGGTATAAGGTTATCAAATGCCTCCCTTCCGCTTTTTTGCTCTTCATTCAATGCTTCATAAAAAGTGTTACAGTGGTCGGAGTTAATTTAAATTTACGCCGTTTTGTTCGATAATCTGTTTCCATCTAAACGGTAACATCATAATACCCCCCTCATAGAAGCCCCCCTCCTTATTTGCGAAGAACTCGGAGAGCCACTTTTCACAAGCCTCTTTTGAGTTCAACTTCACAGCACCAAGGGCGTTCGTCATGGACAGGAACAGGTAGTAATCACTTGGCGCTATGTCCGGGCTATATGGTGGATGCGATAAAACCTCCCATCGAGTCATCAACGAAGTGTGCGCTCTGACGTTGACCTGGTGGAACACTACACCCTTTCTGTTGGCCAATTTTGGACGCTTCTGGTCGGTCGCCTGCTTCAAGCGGTCCGGTTGTTCGCAGTAGATGGGAGAATTAAGCGTCTGGCCATATGGGAGCAGCTCATAGTGGATGATTCCCTTCAAATCCCACCAAACACACAGCATGACCTTCCTGACCGTCAGTCCCAACTTGGCCAGTGTTTGGGACGATTCACCGACCTTCAACCACGACCGGTTTCGCTTGATATTGTCGTATGTGATCCATTTTTCGTTGCCAGTCACCATTCGCTTTAAAAATGGGTCGAGTTCGTTCCGTATGGCAGGCGTTGATTCGGACCAGAAGGTTTTTTTTGCGTCAAATCAGGCGGCACCCAAACATAAAGCTTTTTTTTTGTATCCAGTCTTCTGCAGATGGTTTAAAATGGTTTGGTGACTAGCTCCCATCTCCTGGGCGATGTCACGAGATGCCACATGCCAGTCTAACTTGATGATTTCCATGATTCGATCGGTATTCGTCGTCACAGGTCTTCCGTCGGCTGGCTTGTCCATGGTGTCGTTTTCATCGGTTCTGAATCGTCGAAACCATTCCTCCGCCGTTCGAAGAGATAGAGTACCATCCCCCAAAACACCATTGATCTCACGGAACGTTTCTCCAGTTTCTCCAGCGGATTTGCCTTAATGAAGGAAAACTTTAAAATAGCGCGAATTTCGGCGTTAGTGCACTCCATGTTTACACGTATATAACTGTTGAACGCAAAATCCAAACTAATCATGCGAACTAATCCTTTTGTTGGTTATGTCAAGACCTTTCCAATGATGTATAGTTTTACCAGATACGAGCTCTGTAGCGCTTT
This sequence comes from Eristalinus sepulchralis, assembly GCA_944738645.1. Classification (NCBI taxonomy): domain Eukaryota; kingdom Metazoa; phylum Arthropoda; class Insecta; order Diptera; family Syrphidae; genus Eristalinus; species Eristalinus sepulchralis. The sequence goes on along the minus strand of OX122885.1, from coordinate 12,061,817 downwards.
GTACATAGCAGGAAAATTCAAAAGACAAAAAGGCGGAAGGGATGTATTTGACAACCTTATAAATACTTACGAAACTACAATACTTTCATGGCAGACCGCTTGATCTCAGAAACTCCTTTCCCGCTGAAATACTACACTTCATTCTAGGGTCAAAATGGATTCCACATTTTCTGGTTACAAGTATATTCCATCTAGTCATCGGGTAGTGGCATGGGAATCAATTAATTAAACGGGTGATTCGTCGTGAGGTTTGATTTGTAATGTTAAAGAAAGCACTTAAATTCGAAAGTGAACTTAAAATGTTTCTGATCAGTTAAAAGAACAGTTCATGGCATCTAGTTTTCGAAAATCATATGATTTCAATATTGGCCAGGACAACGTTTGAGGTAATACATTTGGAAGGTCCAATAATTGGGCGACTCATTCAAGAATAGGGATTAGTATCAAATAATAATAACATTGGCTTGGAAAGCTTTGAGCCTGATTCCTAAAATTCCTAAAATCCTGAGACTTTACATGACCCCTCCAAGAAAATGGTCCAGGCTGTCATTTCACGGTAGAAAAACGTTATATTAAGTGTTCAACAAGTCCATTGTGTCAAGTGCTGCATATCTCGTAACGCCGTCTTGGTGAGAGCAGTGCTCACTAAGACTATATGCTTGAATTTCAGAAAGCACATAGCTCGTTTACGTGGCCAAGCTGCTAAGAAAGTCGACGAAACGATTCGTTACAATTGTCGCGTACAGTCTTTGCCATAACTGGATGAGGTCTTATCGGCCGAGAATCCTTCACTAATGTAAACTGGGACTCATATTTGCAAACGGTGGTAATGGGCCCTTAGGATGCCGTGAATTAATCATTTCTACGGAATTCAGGACTCGGCGTCATGGATGTTTTTTTTTTTTAGTTGCGCGAACGGAGTGCTGTTGTCGGCGGCTGCGAAGAGATAAGAAGCTTATGGCAGCATGAGTGTAGGCAGGGAACATCGTTATCTCGTGTCACCACTTTGTTGCTCGCAAAGGTGGGCCCAGGTCATAGAGAGAGAGAGAGAGAGAGAGAGAGAGACAAAACTCAAGCGACACCCGAAAGGGAATTAAGCATCGCGCCCGGCAGAGTGGTAGGTTAAGCTCTGTTGCCACAGACACGGATGCTCGATTCTGTGAGCGTGAGCGCATGTTGATCGATTTCCCCTGAGTTACAAGCCGATTATCGATTAAGCGCACCGTAAGTTGCTGAAAACATTTTCCACAGAATGACGATATTTGGAGACGATGTTGTAGTGTAAGTCTATCGGTGGGGACTTGCCAAATGAAACTAAACAAAAATTAAAAATGAATTTGATAGAAGTCAGGGATGATCTGTCAGAAAAATCCTTTTGAAAATCAAACCTCACTATGAATCAACGCTTATGGTGCGACTCATGTCAAAGCTTTCACTTATGCATTAGAAACTTAAGACTTCTTGTCGAAGCCTATTCTAGTTTACAACACTGCATCCGACTGTGCGATGACATCCTTCTCTTCACCCTTTCACTTCAGCTGCAATGACATCCTTGTCTTCAGCCGCCAAAATTCAGTTCCAAAATAGTTAATCAAAGACTTCTGTTAATCTGCAGACCTCCTTTGGGTTTCCATCCACGTCAAACCCTCACAACAACCTGAAAAACTTGTTCTCTAAAATTATTTCTGTGGTGTCGGAGCAATTCTCTTTTCTAAGCCAATCACAGTTCACGGTTCAACTAGCACGTACATCTACGGTCACATACCATCACCATTCATCGTCAATAGGTCATGACAGCCAGCACTCACTCAAGGAAGCTTGAAAAGATCACCGCTGTCACTTCCACTGCAAGGTCAGCTTCCGCCTTCGTCTCAGCGCGGTCGCTACAGCCCGAGCGGGCGTGATATATCCGCGGAAACGTGTCAAAACGCTCAATTGCACCGAGCGCTCATATCTTTCGCCGACTGAAGTGAGAAATTCGAACCGTAAATCGCTCTCTGTTGCCACCAAATGCATGTTTCGGTGGCCAACACCGGCATGCCAGCTTCTGCCACAGCGCCCCGTCGGATGGAAGTCGCGTCGTCGTCGTGACCCCTTCGGGTGTAGCTAGGGAAGCCATGAGACTCAATTTCCGCGTATTAAATTTAAATTTAGTGCGCTGCGCAGTGCTCTTCGCATGGCGAGTAATGATCTGTCGGGGCACGTAGCCGGTGCAAGCTACGAAGTGATGCATGCCACCGCCGCCGCCGTCGACCCCGTGTGCACAGGGGTGCGACTGCGAATGCAGCACGCTCGCCGGGGGTTCATTGGTGGCCCCGATGGATGTGGGGGAGAGCCGCGGTACGGCGGCGCGCAGCATAGCGTTTCATGCTGCCGCTACGAGCGCGTTTTGGGTTTCCCAAGGCCGGCGTGCACTTGATGTGATTTTCGCGAGCGATCTTGATTTCGAAATGTTTTGTTAATTGCATGCTTGTAGCGCGCAGATTATCTAGAACTCGGTCTGAACCGTGTGCGCGGCAGAGACACAATTGTCGGTGGAGGGTTGAGTTGAATTTATTGTTCACGAGTGCGGCTACTTCCTGGGATGTGAGAATGCTGCTGTAGTCGGGGAGGGAATTCGACTGACGGTGACCTTGGGTGGTGACTAAGTGCGAGCATAAATCTGCTTATGGACAGTAAATCATCATGTTTGACGGGTGACAGCGGCGGTAAGCTGACAAAGGTATGCAAGACGATTAGAAGTGGCAAACAGTGTGTCGGGTGCTCTTGAAAGTTCAAGGTTTTTGGCAATTTCTTTGATTCTACACAAAAGCAAGAGAACGGACTCCGAACATCCTGATTCGGATTTCATCCAAATCTTGTTTGTGAAGACATCATCGTATCCCTTACACGTGATGTATCGGACTACCCGGGAAGGTCCGAGTTTCGACCTCAGAATGGGGCAACATTTCTGGACAGGCTAAAATTTGCCCTAATGATCTAAACTAACTTTGTAGTCTTTGAGGAGTTCTGTCGCATCTTCTTTGTATATGACTCATATTCAACTAATTAAGCAAACATAGAAGGTATCTTCTGTTTCTTCTTCTTGTGGCGTTACAGTCCGGGGTGAACCTGAACCTCGAACAACATGTCTCTTCAGCCAGTACGATCTTTCGCCAGCTGCCGCCAGTTCGGCACTCCAAGTTGGTTGAGGCCCTTCTCCACTTATGTGCGCCGCCTTAGCCTGGGCCGTCCTCTGTTGTGTTGTCTCAATGGCTCAGATTCGAAGACTTTTCGGGCCGGAGCAGTGGTCTCTGTACGCCCTACATGAACAAGCCATCTTAAGCGTTGTACCCGAAGACGCTGGACCAGGCGGATGTCGCTGAAATTTTATAATTCAAAAAACTTCCTTCCACCGTTTTGTCTTTTAAATATTCCGGCTATGTACAAGGCACTACAGAGCTCGTATCTGGCAATACTATACTCGTACATCATTGGAAAGGTCTTGACATAACCTACAAAACGACTCCATGCATGATATCGCTTTCAACAGTTATAGACGTGTAAACATGGAGTTCACTAACGCCGAAATTCGCGCTATTTTAAGGTTTTCCTTCGTTAAAAGCAAATCTGACAGAGAAATATTCTGTGAGATCAATGGTGTTTTGGGGGATGGTACTCTATAACTTCGAACCGCGGAGGAATGGTTTCGATGATTCAGAGCCGCTGAAAACGACATCATGGACAAGCCAGCCGGCAGAAGACCTGTGACGACGAATACCGATCGAATCATGGAAATCATCAAGTTAGACTGGCATGTGGCATCTCGTGACATCTCCCAGGAGATGGGAGTTGGTCACCAAACAATTTTAAACCATCTGCAGAAAGCTTGATGTTTGGGTGCCGCCTTATTTGACGCAAAAAAAACCTTCTGGTCCGAATCAACGCCTGCGATATGCTGGCGAAACGGAACGAACTCGATCCACTTTTGAAGCGGATGGTGACTGGCGACGAAAAATGGATCACATACGACAATATCAAGCGAAAACGGTCGTGGTTGAAGGCCGACGAATCGTCCCAAACAGTGGCCAGGCGGGGATTGACGGCCAGGAAGGTTTTGCTGTGTGTTTGGTGGGATTGGAAGGGAATCATCTACTATAAGCTGCTCCCATATGGCCAGACGCTTAATTCTACCATTTAATGCGAACAACTGTCCCGCTTGAAGCAGGCGACCGACCAGAAGCGTCTAAAATTGGCCAACAGGAAGGGTGTAGTGTTCCCCCAGGACAACGCTAAACCACACACTTCGTTGATGACTCGTCAGAAGCTACGGAAGCTCGGATGGGAGGTTTCAACGCATCCACCATATAGCCCGGACATAGCGCCAAGTGATTACCTGTTTCTGTCCATGGCGAACGCCTTTGGTGGTGTGAAGTTGAACTCAAAGGAGGCTTGTGAAAAGTGGCTGTCCGAGTTCTTTGCAAATAAGGAGAGGGGCTTTTACGAGGGGGGTACTATGAAGTTGCCGTCTAGATGGAAACAGATTAACGAACAAAACGGCGCATATTTTAACTAAATCCGATCAGTGTAACACTTTTTATGAAGCATTGGATGAAGAGCAAAAAAGCGGAAGGGGATATTTTATAAGGTGTGCTTGAGCCGAACAGATGCAGATGCATTCATACAGGGAAGGAATAGTCATCTTCTGTGCTCGGCCATCAGACAGTTTCGAGTTGTTGCTTCCCCAACTAGGTTATGTCCATTTTTTTGAGCGAGAGTAACTGACTAAATCGCTAAGGATCAAAAGAGTGTCATATTTCATTTGATAGACGGCAGGAGACATGGTAAGACCATTTGGGAATACTCCAGCCAATGGCTGTTTTCATGTAAAGCTGGATGTCCGCCTTCCTAAAGCAAGGCGCAATATAGTTGCGTGCCTGACTAATTCGTTGACCTTCTAGGTGCTGGGAATATCCCTGTGGCCGGGCGTGGTGTACACAGGCAAGAATTGAGTTGCTTAACCACCACATATATTGATTCGCGGCAGCCAATTACCGTCGTCTACTCAAATGAGACAGAATTTGGAGCTTCCTAACTGTCCATGGGGATATGGATATCATCTGAAAATACTAGTGTATTCCACTTTAGCCAGGACAGTGCCTCACGAATGGCCATCACATTGGCTTGGAACACACTACATTCATTTGGAATTCTGAACTTATAGTGTAACTTCACAAGGACACGAGGGGACGAGTAAAAACTGTCATGACCGACCACAAAATTCCCAACAAATGACAAATTTTCCCCGGCATCAGCTCCAACACACTCATCCACAAGTGACTACACTCCCATCACTCATCACAAGAACGAGCGACAATCACCGCCCAAGGGTCCATGACTTACTTTTATCGGATTGGCTTTCAAGTAAAATCGAAAAACAAGCAAGTCATCAAGCAAACAAACCTTCGACTGATCCGCATTTGACGAGAGGTCAAGGCGCACACAGCGCGCCGCTGCCGTCAACTTAACTCACTCAAGTCTAATCTTCTGAATCAGTCTCACAGCAGTGCACATACATGCAAGCAAATAGAACCCAGGGCCTCAAGGTTAAGGTCGCAGTCGCAATCAATCAAACTAAGCCATACATTGCACACCTCCACCTCCATCGGCACGCCACCAACAAAACGAACGCTCTGCGAGCAACAGTCCCTACGAAGTTGAGTTTTGCGCAGTTTTGTAGCTGTGAACCGGGAGGGAGCGTGGGACAATCGGAAGAGTGAGGGTGATAGGCGGCAGCGGCAGCAACACCACCTCTAGCCAACGTCAGCTGCCGCTCTTTTCACACTCGGAAATGCCACATTGAAGCCGGTTATCTACACAGTGCATAGCCCCCCGACCATCACCACCGCCATCCATCCACCACGTACACACGCCACCCAGCCGGTAAAGCACGGCACAGCACAGCACAGAGCAAGCGAGTGTGTGTTTGTGCCTGTAAAGCCACCCTTGTAAGATTACATACGGGGTACGAGAGTACGAGCACGAGTATATGGCGCAGTCTAAAATTAAATTCACGGTCAAGGTCTCAAAGCGAGTCATATTCGGCTCGAATGTTCGTATCGAATGTTTACCTAGAAAGTTAAGTGACTGAGGAAGAGAGTGTGAGAGCGAAAGATGGTGTGAGAGAGAGAGCGAGAGAGGGGATGAAGAGACCACCAGTCCACCCACAAGCCCGCGAATAAAGAGCTTGAGAAGAGAAGCAAAAGCTCACGGAAAAGTAAAAAGAGATTTTTTGTAAAACTCACCACACTCTCTTTCGAAGAGAGCTTCAATGCATTTCTCTTCAGCGGAGGCAGAAAAGCTCACTTTCGCTCAGGTAAGCGCGCGGGAGAGATTTGAACATTTTGGCGCGTAAAATAAATAAAAACAAACTCCCCCACCCACCCCACCAACGGAAAAATTCCCACTCCCACACACTGTGCGGGTGCTGTACAGCTCAGTTGACATTCCCGGGTGCCGATAGAATGTTTTTACCGGCATGTGTCAGCACCCCTACCACCAGCCAGCCCACATCGGCATCGACGTAAAGACGAAGACGGTGAAGAAAAGGAGACTTTGTGACAAAAGGCGAACGGCTGCCAAAGAGTGGTGTTAGTTTGCGCAAAACCCCCCCGAAAAAAAATCTTTTCTTCGCCAAAAGCCATCGCAAAGCCTCGTGGTCGTGGCGCAAAAGTGCGTGGCAGGCGAAAAAAAAACCATCGCCCCACCGCCACCAGTAACAGCGACAACAACAACAACACGGGAGAAATAAAACTGCGATATCAAGGTCCCCATAAACCGCACAGGGAACAACCACAGGCGCATGTTGTTTCAATATTCGCTTTGACCTTGAATTCTGTTCGTCGTCGTCGTCGTTGTCGTTGTCGCTGTCGCTGTCGACGCTGTTGGTTTTTTTTTTGCGCGCGCCTCGTTGTTCTTTCCTCTTCCTCGCCACTTTTGGGGGTTCATCATTGCCGGTCTTCGTGGCCGTCTCTGGACTAGAGAGCGAGCAGAGAATCATGCGTGTGTGTCGGTGTGGTCTTGTTGCTAGATAATTAGAACCTCAAATAGTGGATTCTTAATCAATTGTCAGCGGTTGGGTGGGCTGGGGGCGACTGTGGGCGGCGGCGGCAGAGGGTTGATTGTTTACAAGACCTTGAAACTCTCCCCGCTATCGCTGTGCGCTGTGGCTATTCATTACGCTTTTCGACGGATAAATTCGAGCACGTGTGCCGCCGCCGGCACTCTATGCCGCCCGCCCAACCGCTTGGCTGTGGAGGGGTGTTTATTGCTTCTGCTTAACGGATCGGCTTCTGGGAAGTTGATCGATTCGACAGAAGACGCGCAATTCGCAAAATGATTCACTCGCTCATCGCCGGCCACTGGCTTGTCTTAAGCTGTCAGCGTGAAATGAGAGCGCGGTCTCAGCGGATTCTACTGATTCTAGCCATTGAACTCTAGGCGCTGACAGGGGGTGATGCGTGCGCTTGGGCCGGTGTGTGTGTGTGTGGGAGAGGCAGCCTATGTGAGCCACTGTGTGTGCGGGGCCCAAATATAAGTGATGTCATTTTGGTATTTCTAGAGTTTTGTTAGTTTAGCCTCTGAAGGTCAGCATTAAAGAACCACATACGCGATCTATGTACACATTCCCCCAGTCTGCTAGCTCTCTCCTTCTCTTGCTTATTCTGTTAAAGAGTCTGCGTGTGCGTGTGTGTGTGTGTGTGTGCGTGGGGGATTATATTCGCACGACTATTCTGAATGGCAATCGGGGGCGAGGGTAGACAGTAGTTTTTGTGTGTGCGCGCTTAGAAACAGCCAAAAGGCGACTACGTAGGGGATGACCTTGATTTTTATGATTGACCTCTGAAGAGTGTGAGTCGATGATGATGGATAGGAATGGGTGATGCCAAGTTGAATGAAGGGGCCGGGTATGAGTCGCGTGGTTTATTGTCAAGCATGACCCGCGTAAGGATTCGCATTTGTCATTTTATGGGCTTTTTGTGGTCAGTTTGTGCGTGAAGTCACCGGAAGTGATCTAATGCGTTGTTCGTTGCGTGAAATATTGGGCGTAACCCTGTGTATTTCGACTGAGTAGTACATGTGGTTTGAAATGGAAAGTTTTCTTTTTTGGATTTTTCGGGTCTTATCGGGTGGATTGCTGATAGGAAAGGTAAATAAATTGAAGCGAGCACTTGTAAGGGGTGTCAACGAATGCAATCGGAATGTTTGGAGGTACTTCTGTGGAAGAAATCATGAGGTAGACGTTTTTAAATAGAACAGGGAGTTGTTGCAAGTGAAGCGATTACTTTCTAAATTTTGTCTACCAACCGGCCTGGTCCTGTCTTGTGTTTCGACAGATGAGGGAGGCGTAAGTTGATGCAGGTTGCCTGTTGGTAGCTTCAAAAGAAAAACAAAAGATTGATCTATTCAATACATTCCGTCAGCATAGCTGGCTTTCGGTTATGCCTCGAATAGGGTACCTGGCCATTGAGTCCCGAATAAAAAAAAACTTATCAAATCACTGCTCACATGGTTCACACCTTCTATGAGACATATTGAAAATAACGGTCATAATCGGTAAATTGTAGCTCCAACAGCTTTTTTAGTGTGCGCCCAGGAGTGTCACCATCTTCAAGATTTTTGAATACTTCAATTAGATCGGTATCAGATAATTTCAAGAAACCTTCAAACATATGTCTAGAATCTATATGGACCTGTGATCCATTAAAAACTGACTCAAAGAAGTCGGCCAATAGAGCACAGGTTCCATGCAATGTACTTCGAAACACGTTACCCAATTCCATTGCCTTAGGCAAACCTGAGAAATTCCTTTTAGAATTGCCGCAATTTCATGGAAGATTTCATGGACATTTAAACTTTAAGTTCGCAACGGTGCAGGGAGGGCGGTGAACTCAATGTTGAGCAGCTACTTCTTCGGACGGAAAGGGGGTCTTCTTTGGACGGAATGTCCCCTTCATCACGACTCTAAGGCACATCACAAGGGGTGCCTTAGATGCAAATCCATCAGGTAGGCGAGCGTTCAACAGACCCAGGGCGTGGTGGTTGGATCAAGTCCATAAACTCCCCTGGTTGCGCTTGGGAATAGCTTTTGATGATTAAAAATCGATCGCGGAGGATCGACTGACCAGAGGGTGCGTGCATTGACGCCGCGACATCTTTAGAGGAAAACACCATTTTAACTGGCAGACATTTTTGTAAGCTATCAGGTGATTTATTTTTGCTTTGGTTTAGTATTTAAACATTAAAAGTCTGACGCCTGAACAATGCTACCAAAGTGTGCAAATTTGGCCCAAAACGAGTTTGTCGTTTCTCCCAATGTTCATAATCGAATTTTGTTCAGCCATGAAACTCACTTTTGATTGAATGGACACGTCAACAAACGAAACTGTCGTATTTGGAGTAAGTGTAAGTTTTGAGACACCGTTACATCCATAAAAACTGACTGTTGATGTGGTGTGGTGTGCTGTATGGGGTTGGTGGAATAATTGGTTCGCACCTCTTTAAAAACGATTCTGGCCAGAAAATTTCATTCAATGGAGACTGCGGTGGAGCCATGACTACTGACTGACTTTGTTCATTAATTGACTAAACATGATGTGTATGAAGCAGTGATTTCAATAAGCCAGCGCAAAATGCCACACAACTCGTGTTAGAATTGATTTATTGAAGAAACCGTTTGGTAATCGCAGAGTTTTAGGTTACGGATCCATGAATTGGCCTTCAAAATCGTGCGATTTAACGCCGCTTGAATATTTTCTATGGGTCGCTGATATACACCGATAAGCCCAAAACAATTCACCACATAGACGACAACATTCTCCAAGTTATTGCTGATATACGACCACGAATGCTGAAAATAGTTACCAAAACTTTTACCTCCAGATTAGACAATGTTTCAGCGACCCGCAGCCATCAATTATGTTGAAGTCATCATGGCAAAAAATTTCCTCTCAAATAAAGTACGAAAATTATTTGTGATTGCTGTAGCGTAGTGGGTGAGTGCGTCGACTCACATGCCAGGGTCCTAGGATCGATTCCCAGTCGGAAAACCTCGCATTTTTCACAGCACTACCACTTCCGAGTTGCTGACAACTAATTGTTCCGCCATTCAGTGTCGGAAAAAACAGAAGTTATTCCCAGGTCGGCTGTAGACTGTAGTGTCACTCAATTATTTTTATAATTACACAAACATATTTTTTTTTATTCCATTTTAAAGTTCTATACCGCTAAAAACCTCCCCTTTACAAGCCCCTATTCTGGAATACACATTCATTTGTTTGTTTCAAAAAAGGGCCTTAGTTCAAATTGTTTTCTTGTGACATATTTAGAATGGGTTTTATACTGGCTACTACTACGCGTTTTAGGAACAAATTACTCTAAGGTAGTATTAATGTTGGAACTTACAGCTGTTTCCCGCTCACGGTCTTTACAGAATGTGAGTATCATGCAACAGTGATGGTCACAAACATAAGTACACATGTTAGCACAAAAATGTGCTCCATTTCAGCAATAATGCATTCAAGATATTCTTTCTCTTGAATATTGTGGAAAGAATACGGAAGTTTATGTTTTTGATTTATCCCCGGACATAAAGGAGCGCCACTAACAAACAGAATAATATTAGATGAATAATTTTTGTCAGTGGCGCCCCCTATATGTCTCGGGCCTATTGAGTGATCTGTTACATTTAAATACTTAATGCCTTATTTTTGTTAGAGGTTGTGAAACACTGAACTGGAGCACTCAGACTCGAAGACTGGCCCATGCAATATTTTTTATAATTCTTAGACATAAAATTAACAAGGCGCTGTCATTTCACTGAAGGTGATCGCTTTTTCACCATTCACACGGAGTGCCGCAAGTCCGCAGTGGAAGCGTGCTGGGCCCATAACCTGATGTAAAATACAAAATCGACCCACGGAGAAAAACTTAAAAGCAACTTCATCGTTTGACGATTAACGAAAGAAGAAGGAATTTTATTTTCTTAAACATTTACACGCTATGATAAGTGTTTTACAATAGTTCTTAGTGATCATTTACACGTTATGATTATTTATTTGCAACAAGTTTTTTATTTTTCGAAATTGTGGTGCCAAGAACATCGTTTAGTGCCTTTCAGAGATTATTTATCAATTTAAGCCCGGCGGCTGAAAGACCACTCTAAAAGAGCATCACCGTTACTGATAAGTTATACTTTACTTGCTTTAGGGATGTGCCTCAGATGGTGGTCTTGGTGAAACGTCAGCACCAGCGGCGTCTTATCCTAACCTTCCGTAACGTTGGAAAATATTTCAAACTTATTTCCACGAAGTTTGGCCGAAATGAAACCCCTCGGCTTCACGGCTGTTCTCAAATTTTCGCAAAAAGTTCGTGTGACTGGTATGCCAGTGGACAAAACGTAAGGTTCCAGTTATTGTACGTTCAACGTGAATATGTGGCTGCTGTAGCCAAGAGTGTGAGCCGCAATTCACGAACATCTACTCGCCATCAATCAGTTTAACATTTTGCCCATAAGCCTGAGCAAAATTCTACACAAGGGTCTCCAAATATTGGCTTACAAGGTCCAACTGACTCATTAAATGAAGGCGTGCGACCAGCAGTTTCGTAATCACTTTGCAGTGTTAGGCCTTAGATTAGCTTGATTTGGACAAAGACCATCTTTTGGGCGAAAAATCGCTATTTTTCTGATGAGGCTCATTGTCATCTCAGCGGCTACGTTAACAAACAGAAATATCTCATTTGAGCCTCGAAAGCCCGCGCGTTATTGTCGGGAAGCCAATGCATCTCCAGAGATTGGTGGCTTGGTGGGGATTATAGAGTGATGACATCATTGGATTATTTTTCTTCGACAATGAGCATATGAACTACGTGGGTGTTACGGATAAGACAATGACTTGGACGACCGGCCTTAAGAGAAGCCGAAATTTCTAGTTGGCAAACCCTGCAACGATCTGAAATCCTAAAAGACTCACAAATTCAAAGAATTTTCGTGTATATACAAGATTCTCTAATAGCTCTGGACTTGGAGATAATGTTACGGAGGAATTAAGCATCAAAGTCCACATTCATATCCACACCGATGTAGAATTTACAAAAATACCTCCAAACCTTGAATTTTTTTCATTGAATACGTAAAAAGATGATTTTTCCAAGCATTTGAATCCTAACATGAATTCGAACATCTTTTTCGTTTAAGATAGTATATAAGGATTCTTTAATTCTTTAAGTTAGGTTAAGAACAATAACAACCAAGAAATCCAAGTTTTTCCCAAATTTTCTTGGAGGAAATCAAAAAATTTACATAGTCTTAAGCAATACATCTAAAAAACATAAGAGGCCGAAAGGCATAAAATAAAAAAACCTAGATTAGCTTAGAGTACTCGTGAAGAGTCAGTAAGTTAGAATTAAGATCATTAGATTTTATTGGTAAGCTAGCTTTAAGTGTTTTTGTCTAGCATGTAAGTAACGTAGAATGAACTAATTAAAATGAATTAAAATCTAAAAATCTAATCGAACACCTTTTTGCGATATGCGAACATTTTAAAATTAATTTTTGGAGGGAGGAGGAGGGACTAAGAAGCGGCAGACATCTTCTTCTTCTTTTTCATATGGCATTACCTGGGCCTTAACCAACAAGCCTCTCCAGCTGGCACGATCTTAAACCAACTGCCTTTGGTTTCACACTCCAAGTTGGTTGGAGTCCTTCTCCTATGTGCACCATCAGATTAGTGGTTGTCCACTATTGCTTTGTCACACTGTTTGGGAGTTGAAGATTCTTCGGGGTGCAGCAGTGTTGTCCATGCGCTCTACCATCTTCGCCGTCGATTACTTAGATCATGTTTCTGTCACAGTCCATACAGTACGTGGTTGAATATTTTCCTCCAAAAGGTATTAATGCGAACAGGGACAAAGATTGAACGTAGAACTGTTGTCTAAAGGAGCCCAATGGCTTCTTCATCTGCTCTTGAAATTGTCTAGGCTTTTGTGCCATTCAGCAGGCCAGGGATGATCAAGGTGTTATATAATGTTTGCCTGGTCCTGCGACAAGGAGTTCTACTACTTCGAGAAAGAGCCTCCTGAGCCCAAAGTAACAACCATTGTCAAGAGTTCGTACTGTTTGCTTGGGAGCCGAGGTAGATGAAGCCCTTAACTACCTCGAAGTTAAAGCTGCCTAATGTGACATTCTGGTCAAGTTGTACGTCCTTTCTTGATGACAGCATATGAATACTTCGTTTTGCCTTTTTCATCGTAAAATCCTTTTTGGCCGCCTACTCCTCGATACCCGCTCGCTGTGTAGCACAATTATGTCAATGTCACCCCCGTATGCTAGCAATTGTATAGATTTTTGAAATACAGTGCCTATATCAGCCAACATCAGAATGGGCACTGTTGAACAATTTTAAAGATATCCTGGACGTAGATAAAGTACACGTTATATTCTTCTTAGGTCGATGCATTGAACGAACTGCAGAGACTCCTGCAAATGCAGTGCACGCTCACAGGATCCGGACTTCATCTCAAGACCTGACACTTACCCACAAAGGCAGACACAGAGAGATGTTAAATTACAAGATCAAGCAGAAGAATATTTGTCTAAACTGAGTTAAGTCCGCTTAGGCGTTGAATTTGTTGCCACCAATCAGGATCCTCCCGTCTGACGTTGTCCAATTACCGAGTCAGTTGATACTGAAACAAGTTCATTGTACCGCTAGCATCAACACAATTTCTTTAAAAAAAAAAAGCAGACGTCAGAAAAAAGGATCCTTCAGCTGAGTAAACGTTCTGACATCCCAAATTGAATTCACAACTGCCTTTCTTCCCGTTCCTTTCCGGTCTCCTAACGAGACTTCTTCTTTCTTTCCCACCAAAAATTCATAACTCATTAGCATAAATACATTCCCTTCAAGGTCTCCCTTCAGTTCATTGACAGCTCCCACGGAAATTTTCGACACACTCATTCATCCAGATTGCGCAGTGTCTTTTATTTTCGCCCGATACACTCACCCGGTGATCAAATAAACCAAATGAACGAAAGCGTATTCTTCAGCAAATATTTACCGTGCGACTGCAACAAATGCAGCGCCTTCATATCGACGCCCCCGCGCCGTGGCCGTTCATATCGCTGACGTGGATCCAGTCCGCTCATAAACAACTCCTATTGCACATGACTCGAGTGAACTGTTCGCGGCGCGATAATAATTCCAGTCGTGCCCTGCGCCTCTGAGTCCTGAGTTCGTTTGCCTCTTCACACAAAGCTACGCCTCCTTCCCCCTTCGATTCCATATTCAGGACGCAAAGCGGAAGCACACTGCCTGCAGTCACAACTCATCGCGCGACTGTGTACCGTGTCATCTACCTGCCCCATCGGTCCCACGACAACTCATTCCTCGACAAGAGACACTGAGGCTGCCGCCGACATCGCCTTCGTGCAGATCTCTGAGGTCAGCGCCCCAGTGAAACTTTTCCCCAGCGACCCAAGCGAAAGTGAAAAATATGCAAACCGTGCGGTGTGCCCACGATCGTTAGTGGAGCGCGCTGTGGGATCGCGCTGTTGACTGAGTGACTTCAGAGAGGCATAACTCCCTGTGTCCACAGTGTCATCGGAATGTGATTGCGGCACTCCGCACCGCGTCGCCGCCGCCGACGTCGCTGCCTCTGTGAAAATTGGAAATTGGAGTCAAGTCAAGTTCAAAAGCGCATTTTCGTGCCGCCACCGCTCACTCCTCTGCCAAGCGATGTCGAAGAGAAAGTGAATTCACTTTTCGTGAATTTATTATGCTTCGTCCGCCTCGCCGCCGTTTGCCTCCTGGCGCTGTGTGAGAATGTGGTGACTGCATTTGGACAAATCGGTTTGATCGTGGTGAAGCGACGCCATGGGGAGGGAATGGAAAGGAAGGTTGGCCCGCTGCACTAAATTTGAATTTCACAATGCAAAGAAAATCCGGTGGGCGGTTGGGTAGGCGATTTGGATTTGGCAGTGGCCACGGTTTGGTGAGTGGTGGGGTGGTGGGGAGGGAGGGGATCAGGAAAAAATGAAAGTGTGGTTTGATTACGAGGGAAATTGAACAGGAAGGCTTAACGAAATGTTTTGAATGACTTGTATGAATATACTCTCGAATCTTTGGAGAACTCAGGATAAGGATGGAAGTTGACTTCAGCTACGTCTTCAGGGAGTGGGCATTACTTAGGAACCTGTTCGAGGTTCTCCGTCTGCACAACAGCATGTCAGGAGGTGGTGAACACTCGTACGCTGCAAACTTTGTTGACGTTATCGACGGTTGCTTTAAAAAAACGTAGTCTGTGGGACTGGAATGTTTCACTTGTGTCAACCTTCAATAGTAGGCCGTTGAGAAAGATGTACTGCTTCCCGATCAATGAGGCTGCAGTTTTATCTCTCGAATCCTTCCCACCATGAATGGATGACACAAGTGTAATTCAATGCCCTTCATGCATTGGAAAAGGGAAGCTTTGTGGATCATTGTCATATTTCACTTCGACATCAAAACTTTTTCCATCACCTTCACCCTAGTCTGCATTCAAGTACATTGACATGACCGCACACAGAATTAACGTATGAAGCACGACAACCATGGCTGATCAGAACCTGCCCTTAGCCACTGATCGTACTGAGTTCGTGGCTTCCAGTTGTCCACACCGAGTTTCCTAGCGACCGCCATCACTCGTTCCATATGGCGGAGGCTCTGTCCTCATTTCTTCTGTCTGTCTGTCTGCGCGGTATTTTCCTATCGGACGCTGCAAGTCGGGTTTTAGAGATCCTCTTAGCTGGACAATGGTGCGTCCTTGTAGTTTTTGCTGTCAGTAAGTTGTTCGCCGTGGCGTAGTGGTAAGTGCGTCGACCGCCGCGCAGAAAGTCTGTGTTCGATTCCCGGACGGGACACCTGGCATTTCTCACGGCACCACCTCTTTCGAGTAGCTGACAACACTCAAAGAGTATCAACTGTCAATGAAAAGCTTCTCAAATCTCGCCGTTTGGAGTCGCCAAAAACTGTAGGTCCTCCCTACTCGTGAGAGAACAGTAGCACGCACAACACGAGTAGTTGTTTTAGAAGCTCGGCCCTGGTCCGTTGTGGGCTGTAGTGCCACTCAATTATTATTATTAAGGACGAGACAAAGTCCTACCTGCATCCAAATCTTGACACAGCAGGTATAGCGCGTTGTGCTTCCTTTTGCATTCATCTCCCTCACAGATAGGACAGCATACCTATCCTATAGAAGCGCCGAAGAAAATTTAGAAGATTCAGGGCACAACGCCCTCACTCTGCCTTTTCGTTCGTTAAGCATGCCAAGAAGTAGCTTTTGCTACAGGAACATGCTTCCGTAGGTATACCTCACCCAACAGAAACTAAAGTAACATGAGGACCGATTCGTCTGATGAAAGCAAAATGGACCAATCGTACAACATCTTGAAAAATCTGGCCCTTCCTTGATCTAAAATGTTTTAAGCAGAAGATCGGGCTTAAGATTGATAGTGGAATTGGACACTGTGTGATTGCTGAGGACGCAGAATGGTAGGCATCGCCTAAGACGAAGAAAATCTGCACACCGCACTACATCTGATCTGCCCCGTGCTAACACGCCTTTTATTTCTATTTCAAATTCTTGGGCGAATTCTCCTAAAGGGGGTCTAGAGAGTCTCCCCTTCATGGCTAGCTAGTTGTTATGATCGTCTCTAAACGGTTCTAATTTCAATCCCACCCGACTGAAGTGGCGGCGCAAAAGTTCGGAGTATAGTGCCACCCAGCCTACCAGAGTTGACTTAGCTGAAACCTTCTTTCGCATAAGATGACTCGGTGCATGCGTCACCGACTCTGATGGAGCAGCAAGAGGTCTCTATTGTCAACTCACACAATCTGACACTTTTAGTAGGAATGTCAATACAAGATGTGTAGCCTTAAAGTAGACCAATTTGTGGTGAGTGTCTGTTGGACTTCTTGGATCTATAGTCAAAGTCTATGCTGAGAACGTAAAATTTGATTCTTCATCTTTCTTTTCTTGTGGCCCTACAGTTCGGGGTGAACCTGGGCCTCAACCAACATGCCTCTTCAGACAGCACGGTCTTTCGCCAGCTGCCGCCAGTTGCGCACTCCAAGTTGGTTGAGGTCCACTTGTGTGCGCCACCTTAGCCTGGGTCGTCCTCTGCTGAATTGTCCCAATGGCTCAGATTCATAGACTTTTCGGGCTAGAGCAGTGGTGTCCACACGCTCTACATGGCCTAGCAACCTTAAGCGTTGTATCCAAAGACGCTTGACTAGCCGCATATCGCTGTACAGCCTATAGAGAGCGCCGTTGAATCTTCTCCTCCAGATGCCATCAACGCAAACAGGACCTAAGTTCGCACGCAAAACTTTTCTCTCGAAAAGACAAACGGCGTTAGGCGTTCACACAATACGGCAGAGAGGATCTTGTACGAGATGTTAAGGAGACTAATCCCTCGATAGTTGGCGCAGTCGAAGGGGTCTTCTTTCTTGTGAACCTGACAGACGACGCTGAGCTTCCACTCATCACGCATGCATTCCTCCGACCATATCATACAGATGAGCTGGTGCATGTGTCCAACCAGGTCATCTCCAACTGCTTTAAACAATTCAGCGGACATTCCATCCGCTCCAGCAGCTTGGTCTTATCTTGACCTCGTCTAAGTCGGGGGGACGGAATTCTGGCCTATCATCGTCCAAATTGAGTGGAACATTCTGCCTAACAGCGGGATTTGGGCCGTCATCGCCGTTTAAAAGTTTGCAGAAATGATCTTTCCAGATTCTCAGTATCGATTGCGACTCTACTACGAGATTTCCGAATAACTCGCAAGACTCCATCAAGCAGCTGGGGTGATCTGGTTTCTCAGCTGGAGATGATCTGGTTGGTCGTATGTTCTACACATGGGCAGAGGAAAACATGCCCGACGAGTGTAATCTCACAGCAGAGATTTTTAAAACAGAGACCCTTATGACTGAAGTCTCCTTACATCGCCTACAATTACCTCTCTGCCGTTTTGTGCTAAGGCCTAACGCCGTTTGTACACAATCTGACTCCTTTTTGGTTTTTGGCCAGGTAATCAGGCCAGGTTCGCGATGGACCAGATTTTCACACTGAGCCAGATCCTTACAAAAATCCAAGGGGAGCAACTGAACGCCCCCTACCTATTTGTCATTTTCAAGGCTTCATATGACAACGTTTTTGTCTATTTTTGACATATCTACCAAACTTGCCAGATTCTGTAGGATGACGATGGGGCACTCTTGGTGCTCGGCTTGCTATTGCTCTCGCCAAATTCTGTAGTAGAGCCCTCTATTGAAAGACTTAGGTAGCTGTACACAAGGCTCGGATCATCCCAGTCCTATTCTAATGTACAGAAGCCCTTGGTCCCTGTGAGACGACACTTTGATGTTCGAATTTTGGTTCTTTTTGTGTCGATTGCGCCTGGAGGAGATAAGTCAACGATGAAGACTGTTGGCTGTATGGTGATATCTTTTATAGTCAAGCGTCTACAGAAGCAACATTTGAGGCGGCCAGGCGATTTAGGGCCTATACACATAACTGCTCTGTCCGGAAAAGACTTCAAATTCAAGTCATTGGGACAACGTAACCGAAAATGTCCGCATCTGAGAAAGCACATACAAGTGGAGAAGGACTTCAACCAACTTATGGTGCAAAATTGAAGGTAACTGTCGAGAGAGCATGCTTGCTAAAGAGGAGGCTTGTTGGTTGACGTCCAGATCTACTTAAGCTGTACCGCCAAGCAAGGAAACATGGAGTGTTGGGATGCTAACGTGACGAGCGCAAGCATGGATCCGAAATGTTGACACGTAAGCTGATAGGTGGGGCATATTAAAACAATTGTTTTTTCCACACTACACTTCCCCCCACAGCTACATAATGACTTGGACGCCTGTTACTATGAAGCTGGGAAATAACTATTGTACTAAGCAGCGGATAAGGAAGGCATGTAAAGCCTGAATCTGTTGCAAGTAGAGAAGATGCAGCAGAAATTCGATATTCAGAAATGCCAAGAATACCGGGAAATCAAAATCCCCAAAAAATACAATAAAGCCGAAAAGACATGCAAGGCTTGCTGTTTCCTTTCAACTCCTCTTCTTGTGGTCACTGTGGACTTGGAGTAGGTCTTGGACCACTGCATTATGGAAAGTGAAAATGCCGTTGAACTTGCTAGTCAAGAATCAAAATGGGCATTCATGGGGCCCGAGTCAACCTTGGGACTGTCCGCGTCCTTGATTCGGACTTTCGTCGACGACTGGGTTTCTCGACAGCACAACCAGAGATGGCATGACTAGCCAATATGCAGGCTGACCAAGTGAATACTCCCAAACATCAGCAAGAAACCCGCCACCTTTCCGTTATCTCTACATAGAAAAGACTGCAGGTGACTGGTTGGCGTACAAACGGTAGGCTTCACCTTCCCTAAGCACTTAAGCGTGCTTTGGCTTAGTGATGGCACCCTATGTGACGTCTGTGGAATAGGTGAAGACACTCCACAGCACTTCCTCTGTCAAAGTCCCGTCTTTGCTCGGACCAGGTGGCGGCTGTTTGGTGCTGATGTGGTGGAAGCTGAAAACCGAGACTTGTTATCACAGAAGCGCCGTTCGAAAGCCCCAGACATTACATTTAATGCAGGCAACAGTCTGGTACAACCTTCAACAACAAAAGCATAAGATTCGAGTAAAAAAAGGATGTTTCTTAAACATCTGTTGACGAATGATTGGCGCTTTCCTGTGGCAATGGTCCACTCTCCAGGTACATGCATCCATATAGCGGCACCCATCCACTTTGAAGAAGAACAGTCGTAGCTTAGTTCTCGAGCTTTTCCAGATAGTGGAAGGTATTCAGAGAGTGGCCATGCCGTTTCTTCTGCTTACATTCAGTTCGGTCACACCTCGAAACCTGGTAACTTTCTCAATTCCCTGTTCGACAACAGACAGTTAGCCACTATTGTTCGAAATTTCAGAATTCTTTGAAATGTCAGAAATGCCAAAAATGTCAGGAACAAATCGGCAACTTAGAGTACGCTCCTACTCAGAGTGTTCCAACAAGCATGTGCACCCATATGTAGTGGCAGTTAAGAAGGAGCATCACATCATCTCTTTTTTATGTACTAATCACAGAGGTATTGATAATTTCTGTGATCAAGGTTCAAATCAGTGGACTAAAGCTTAGGAACTTTGAGGTAGTAAAGGAGTTTCTCTACCTCGGGACAAACGTTAACTCCACAAATGACATCACAGTGGAGATCCGACGTAGAAGCACCCTTGGCACCCGTTGCTACTTCGGTTTGTCAAAACAACTGGGGTCAAAACTCCAGATTTGAAGGACCAAAGTTATGCTCTACAAGACCGTTATACTGCCAGTCCTGCTTTATGGAGCTGAAAACTGAACGATAAGCAAATCTGCAGAGCTGATTCTTGCTTCGAAAGAAAAATTCTACGTCGAATATATGGTCCCGTCTGCGAGGAAGGTGAATGGAGGAGAAGACATAACCGCGAACTCTACGAGCTGTACCTTGGTCTGGATGTAGTTCGGAAGGCAAAAATCCGTCGACTGCACTGGCTCGGCCACATCGGACGCATGGACAGCAACGCTCCAGCGAAGAGGGTCTTCGAATCTTAGTCCCCTGGTTCGAGAAGAAGAGGATGACCAAGTAAAAGATCAAGTCTTCGCGGACGTAACACAACTTGGCCTTGATGACTGGAAGCAGCGTGCTCAGGACCGTCAGCGATGGAAGACAGCAATTGGTCCGGCTCTGACCCTTCATGGGTCGCCGGCCTGATAAGTAAGTAAATAAAGTTTAGGAACAACAGAAATCGGTTTTAGCCCTAAAATAAGTGTCGCCAGACTGATTTGTGTCCTTACTATTCTGTTTGTAAATTTGCTGCAAAAAAAGGATGCGAAGTTGTACACCGGCATTTGACAATGGGCGTTACAACTTAGCATCCACAATAATGTCCACTTGTGGTTAACTTGTAGGAACCTAACACAAAGCATGCGTTCTGCCAAACCCCAAAAAGTACAACTTCCTTTTTAAATCTTTTCATTTTCAAAACTTTTTGTTGAACCAACCCCCCCACAGATTGATGCCTTGGTTACACAAAATCCACCCATCAAGCAATCACCCATCGATCGGCCCACAATCAAACCTTCGCCACGTACATACTTTACGACTCTCCAACTACCCAAGTGCAGATCTGCAGTCCGATTGATCTTGCTTCGGCCTCACGCCAAGGCCTCGTCTTTCTCACAGACCCCAGTCCGATCGGCATGCACGATCACCCAACGGCGCGCAGTTGTTCACAACCCAATACCGCAGCGGCGGCGTGAGCTTTATATCGATAAATCATACGGCACTCGGAGCAAAGTCGACGTCACCGCAATCGCCGTTATGAGCATCGAAGATCGATGATTTATCAGACTTAGCTGGGCGCGACCATGACCTTGACCGCCTTCGAGTGCACACAACGCCATATCGGAAGTGTATGGACCGTACTCTTGTTCTGCCAACATACTCCTCGATCGCCTTCAACGAGAACACAGCGCAGCACAGTAGCCGCGCGATCAATCAATCAGCGCGCACACCATCACCCTTTCACGGCGGTTCGCGCCCCTGAAGCCAGACATTCAAATGGCCAAGCACTTGCGGAAACAACGCAGCCCGCCGAATCTGAATAATAATCCAATGAATCACGGTCTCCACTTGCCCTCGCAGCAGCTTTGTCCGGGCACACACTTGTCTACACGCTGCTGCTGCTGCCACCGCTGCCACCGCTGCCACTGCCGTCGTCGTTGTCGTTGCCGGCTTACCTTAGATGGGGTCAAACGCGTCCCTCCCCTCGTTCGACAGACAAATGAGCGAAAAAACGAGCACACTGACGTAGCGATCGCCTTGATCTTGTCGCTAGTCTCGCGATAACCCTAACCTTGAAGTGTGCGCGCTTGGATTCGGTTGCTGCCGCCGCCGTCGTCGCTGCGCGTTTCACTCAACGACGACGATGGCTGGCTGTGTAGCGTCGTCTGCATGTGATCTGCGTCTGTGTGACACAATCCGAGATCGATTTTCGTCTAACTACACAGCCACAGACCCAACCATCGCGCCATAAATAAATGCCTCAAAGTACGCCAAAAAATAAGAAAAACACATCGTCGTCAGTCTACACCGCTGCTGATGCATTGTCACCCGGTTCTCGACTCGACAGAAGCGCAAAAAAGTACAAAATCATAAACAAAGCGATCAAAAAATGAAAAACCAAAAAAACCGACGGCGCGACACAAAGTGACAAACTGGCGGAATGGTGTTGACAAAACGAAGCGAAATCAGCGCTTGTGTGCCTTTGTGTTTTTTTTTTTTGATAAATTTTTGTGAACCTTGACCATCACCAGCAGTCGTCGCATTGACATTGAAACGAGACGCTTGACGCCTCGCACTCACACTGACGGAATTTGGTTCATGTCTGGCTGGATGGGGGGTGGACGGGAAAGGGTGAGGGGGGGAGATCAAAATCAGTACCTCCCTCAGTCAGCTGGCCTGTCAGCGGAGTGTCAACGCGGGGTGCGATCGCACCGTTGTTTTGGATCGCAGCGCGCGGCTGCAGCGCGTTTAACATTCGAATTAATGGCCCGGGCGAACAACAGTCTGGATGATGGGCGGCCGGCCGTTGGATTGCGCTAATTTGCATGCGCTGACGCGTCAGCTGATCGCGCTGCCGCCGCCGATCGTGGCGTGCCCGATGTAGGAAGCGGAACCGATAATGAATGAGTTACACACAAGCAGGCCGCACGCGGTCCTTGAGGGGTATTCCTGGGCGAGAAACGAGATCTTGCGACGGGCGCCCAAGGCGAGGCAGGCAGTAAGGAAGACGCGATGAAGGATGCCAGCCGGGTCGTTCAACTGACGCACAAGGGGCACGAATCATCGCGAGACGCATTTGCGATCGTTTAAGTGCCAGATCTCTCCCCGGCCGGCTAATTGCCGCAGTAGATGATGTTTCAGCTGCGTGGCGCAGTGCACGCTCGGGTAAAAATAGACTACGCGCAAGATGCCTTGGAGTTCATCATAAATCGTCGGCGACTGCAACTTGAACTACATTTGGCTGCTAATTGTTGCGACCTCAATAATTGTGAGGCTGGCCGTGTTTCTGAGTACGTGCGAACGGGGGGCGCAGACGATGATGGATTCAGGGCGAAAAGCTGTGCGCTCACCTCGATTAGCCGAGTGAATGGGTAATTGAGTGCCTTGAGAGCTTGTTGCCGACGAAAGGGCAGTCAGTTGAGTGGCTGCTACCTTCGCCGAGATGACGGCACACCGAATGTGTCACAGTCTCATTTCTCGCCAATTAGCGTCGGTTGCGTGACCGCCTCCACGTGTGGACCTTAATTCAATTATCGTCGCCGCCAACGCAGCTCGCTGTGCTGAGCGTCCTTCAAGGAACCCAAAACAACGCACATTTCTCTTCCGTTCGCTAATTTGGACGGTTTCGCGCTTCTCGAATTTCCATCACGGAACTTCCTCAAAACCATCATCCTCCAGCGATATCTGTCGATTCTAATCGCACGCTTGACTGCGACGCTGTTTCCACGACTCCACAGCCGGCCAGTAAGGTCGTGAACTTGAACGCGCCAACAATGAACGAAACTAGCCGCTGACGACTACGACGACGACAACGCGACATTTTGCTAGATGATGACGTTGTCGTACAAATGGGCGTATTATGAGCACTGTCCCCGCACCCCCCCCCCCCCACCCTCCTGCTGGGTTCGTGAACGTGAATGAAATACTTGCACACGGACTGGCGCTTCCGGAAGCGGAGAGAGAGAACTATTCGGAGGCAGTTGCACTGCCGCATTTCGTATGCACACTTGCGAGCGGTCTTAATTCGATGGGAGCCACTGCGAATGGCAAATAGACCGTGTTGTGGCCGGGCAGGTGGATGGCGGGCTGGCCGGGTGGGGGTTAGACGGGGCCGATGGCATGTAATTGAAAGTTACGCGGAATAATGATGGGCTTACGGCAGCAAGCCTTGTTGACGCGGAAGGCACAATTCGCGGCAATAAATGATTCGAGCGTGCCTAATGGTTGTCATCAGTGAATCGGTTTGTGGCTGTTTGCGAACCAGACGGACGGAGGGCAGTGATGACGGATTTGTTTGGGGGAGTTTTTTGTGGTTTTTTGTTGTGATTCAGAGAGAGATAGAGGGAAATGAAGAGAGGGAGGGTGGGAGGGAGAGAGAAAGAGAGAGAGAGAGACTTGGCGGAAGAGTCACAGTTGTAAGAAATGATAAGTGTGCGGGAAATTTGTTTAAATCTTGGGCCTCTGTAGGGACTTGGTTTGGCCTTAGGAGAAAAGATTGGCAGCGCAGAAAAGGGGTTATGGAATATTGGTGATGAACTGAACAAACAGGAAAATACTGCAGCAAACTTATTCCCTTTTGCCTATTTGTCAGTCTCACTGCCTGGCTTATGCAAGGAGTTTCGTAATTGGATGGATTTGGATAAAACGTTGAGTAGGAGAAAGAAGGAACCATCTTTATATACAAAGGCGAATAGTAAACGCTACTTTTTGAAGAGATTCATTAGGCGATTAGAAATGGATTAAATTCGGTGTGTGATCATGGTCAAAGGCTGAAGGCTGATCACCAACGATTTCAAATCCTGGATTGACGGCGAACAAGATTTTGTTCAATGATGATTTGATTTGGCGAAATTGGAAGAGAATTGTCTATTTTGAACTTCTTAAGGGTGATTTTTTAAAAGCTATAAGAACGTTTGTGGAAAACAAAAAAACACAAAATTCAGAAAAATGCATGAAATCTTTATTTGAATCGATAGTACGGTCCATATAATTTAATGTTTGAAGAATATTTCATGCAAATGTTGACCTTGAATGGTCCATCCGCTAGGTCCAATTTTGGCATACTCTTTCCAACATTTCGGCCGGTATCTCACGAATAAATGTTTCAATGTTGTCTTCCAATGCGTCACTTGAAGCGAGTTTGTCTGTATAGACATGAGCTTTAACATAGCCCCACAAAAAATAGTCTAAAGGCGTTAAATCACACGATCTAGGCGGCCAATTGACCGGTCCCGAACGTGACATAAAATGTTCACCGAACTCGCCTTTTAATAAGTCCATTGTTGCGCGTGCTGTGTGGCATGTGGCACCGTCTTGTTGAAACGACATGTCATGCAAGTCAAGCTCATTGTGCATTTTGGGCAAAAAAAAGTTGGATATCATCTCAACATTCTGAGTTATGTTACGATTCGCATCTTCTTTGAAGAAGTACGGTCCCATGATGCCACCAGCCCATAAACCGCACCACTCCTCCACTGAAGCAATCAAGAAAGAGCGACTAAAACTGACAGACTGAAAGGGATTGAAAAGAGTTGTATTATTCCATTGCGTATTATTCCATTGAAACATGAGTTGGAAGGCTACTGTCATTGTACGTTACTTCGGTATATGTCATTCATTTAAAGCGTAAATAAAAGTATTTTACTTCACTCAAATATGTCGAACTTTGTGCCTGAAAAAGTGTTTTTTTCGGGGAGTTCTTGTTCATTTCTTTAATATGAAGCATACTGCCGCCGAAAGTCATCGTATTTTGGTGGAAGTTTATGGTAAACATGCGCTAGCTGAGCGAACGCGCCAAAATTGATTTTCACGATTTAAAAGTGATGAATTTGGCTTGAAAGACGATGAACGTCCTGGGTAGCCAAAAAAGCTTGAAGATAAAGAACTGGAAGCATAACTCTATGAAGATTGTTGCCAAACACCAGAAGAGCTCGCAGAATCTTTACTTGTCACTCAAGTAGCCACTTTAAAGGGAGCTGGATCAATTCAAAAGCAAAGCAATTGGCTTCCACATGAGCTCAAGCCGAGAGTCGTTCGAAATTTTGCTGAAACACGACAAAAGAAAAACATTTTTGTATCTTATTGTTACTTGTGATGAAGAACGGATCGTTTACGATAATCTCAAGCGCAAAAACTCATATGTGAAACCCGGCCAACCGCCAAATCAACAGCAAAGCCGAATATTCATGGCGCAAATGTAATACTCTGTATTTGGTGGGATCAGAAGGTTGTGCTACATTTTGAGCTTCTAAAACCGGGTAAAACTATCAATGGATAACGCTACCGAATACAATTAATTCGTTTGAAGAGAACAGTAGCCGAAAAACGCCAGGAGTATGCGACCAGATACGAGGCAATCATTTTCCATCACGACAACGCTCGGTCCTGCGTTGCTATTCTGATTGAGAACTATGTGAAAAGCAGTTGATGGGAAGTTTTACCTCATCCGCCTTATAGCCCAGACCTTGCCCCTTCTGACTTCCATTTGTTCCAGTCGATTCAGAACGCCCTCACTGTTCACATCAGAGCAGAACATGAAAAATTGGCTTGATTCATTCTTGGCTGCCAAGCCGGCGCAGTTCTTTTGGGATGGGATCCACGAATCGCCATAAAGATGCGAAAAAGTTATAGCTTCAGATGGGCAATACATTGAATAATACTTTTGTACATGATTTTCTTAAATAAACGTCCAAATTTTGGAAAAAAAACCGCTCCACGCAAAGTCTTTTCTTTTCTGGAGATAGAGCGGAAAGATTGCTTGAATATTCTGAGCAACTCCAACTGCAGCCAACTTCAGACTGCCATTACTTTCAAACCGTTCATGACAGTGAGCTTAAATTTTGACATATGACAGATGACAAGCTTTTTAAACGATTTGCGTCTCAGTTGTGTTGAACGGTTTTGGTCTGCAATGTAATTCAAACCGTGGTAACTAGAAAACCATGAGAAGTTGTTGTTAGAGCTCTCCAGCACTTCAACTTCACTCCAATAAATCATTTGTGTCTCGCTCCATAGCTTGTTGCCATGACGCTGGGGTGGTCATAAGAAAACAGCAATATCGGCAGAAATGGCTCGAAGAGGCTCAAATTAAGTGAAATCCGACTCAAAGTGAAAGACAAAAGGCTCTTGAGCTCAACATATCCTAGGAACGGATGCATTGCACACTGAAAACTGAGTTTACGGTTAATTCATTGATGTTCCAAAAGGTGCACGATTTTACACCACAACAGATGAAAAAGTCGTTTTATTAAATTTGGATTCGAAAGAGCGAAGGAGTTGCTACGCTTGTATGAAAGTGGTGAGTTGCCGAATTTGATTTTCTTTCTCGATGCGACACCATTTGCTATCGAGCAATATGTCAACACACAAAATGACTGAGTTTACTAGCCAGAGAGGTATTTGTTTAGTAACTGTTCACCTTCGGAAGGCCACTAAAAAGCAGGAATCACCGATGGTGATGGTTTCGGGCCACCATAAGCGCTGTTGGTCGCTCTACGCTTGTATTTATGGACCGTGGCGTTTAATATTCATATGACCGTGTACAGTGAAACTGTCTAAAAGGCAGTACTGAAGTCTTGGGCAGACATACATACATATGTACATTTCGGTTGGAGACCGTAGACATTTCAACAAGACTCGGCACCGTTTCAAAAAGCGTGTGTCAACCATTATTGGGTAAAAAATAATGTTCTTCGCAACACCGGCTGCAAGTTCGTTAGATTTCTCTGTCGGGGGTATTTTGAAGGCGAAAAAATACCAAAGTTTAGACCACCTCCAACAAGCACATCACTGGCCGAAATACCTCAGAGTCACTTGGGTGCAGCGTGCGATGCTTTCTTCGGCCGTCTCAAGACCATTATGCGCGCCAAAGCGCCATTATAATTTGAAAATTTGTGTATTTTCCAAAATTGTTTGCTCTAACACAAAAATATTTATAAAAAAATACAAAAAATGTATAAATAATAATTGAGTGGTACTACAGCCCACAAGGGACCAGGGCCTAGCTCCTACAACAACTACTCGTGTTGCGCGTGCTACTGTTCTCTCATGAGTGAAAGGGACCTTGTCTTTGAGTGTTGTCAGCAACTCGAAAAAATTATAGCATTTTAAAAAGTTGGAGTTCAAGTCACTCACCGTGTACAGTTGCTACAAATTGAAGAACTCTCTTCAAAACTGTGAAACAGCGAACTGTATGGGGTATGAGGAGGTGGACAGTTTAGTTAGAGAACTTGAGTACCGATCAAACGGGGATTGATCACTTTTTGCAAGAATTCTTCATTATACCACTACAGAGAAATCGTCCTTCGTCCTATTGATTGTGATTACCTCTTTTTTTAAATGTTTTAGGCTGCTTTTAAGGACGCTTTGTGTGTAAGTGCAAAAAAGGAAGGTTACGGAATATGTATTGTGAGGTAGTTGCGATCATTCTAAGCGCATCGCTGATCCTGGTACGGACATAGAGACTGAGAGAGATGGATGCTGACAAGGTGGCGAAGACAGAACGGTGGCAAAGACGGAAACAGAGACGAATACAGGGTGGAAGATGCATAGACAGAGATGGAAACATAGACGCATGCAGAGACGGAAGCAGAGAAGGAGGCAGAGATGGATACAAAAACGGAGGCAGAAAGGGACACAGAAATAGAGACAGAGATGAAGGCAATGACGGAGAGAGGTACAGAGGCAGACACGAAGGCAGAGATTTAGGTACATGCACAGACGTATACAGAGGTTCTGATAGCATTACTGACCCTAATACGAGTCGAATGTTGGTTCCGACCCTTCGTGCAGCAAATAAGTCGAAAAATAGGGTTAACCATCGTAAGGTTTGATTTACAATAGACTTTTTTGACAGATCACTCGTGATTCCTATCAAGCTGCTTCGTAAGTTTTGTCCAGTATTGTTTGGCAAGTTGGCATGGAAAAATTCATGGCAGAACAGCGTCTCCAAATTGACCCGTATTACGAAAGTTTGCATAATGTGAGAATTGGCGTTAATGAGTTCGACCTACTGAAACCAAAATTGGCAAGACCATTCACAAATTTGAATCCCAATTTATGTTAGCTGATGATACTCAATGGCATAGACCACATTCAGCAGTAGGGACTATTGCAGTTGCAGCAGAGAGTCTACGCCATGACAATGACTAATCAATTCACAGTCGTTCTCAGGAGCTTGGCCACGTAAGCGGAGTTTGTTCTTCCTGAAATTCAAATACAAACCTCAGTGAGCTCTAGTTTCAACAAGATGGGACTGCGAGCCACGACCGTGAAACAATGAAATTGGTGAGAAATCAATTCGGTGAGCATTTAAATTCACGTTGCTCACCTAGATCCTAGATCGTGCGATAACACATCTTTGGACTATGCTTCTTGGGTAAATGAAAAATCTCTGGTCATCAGGTAAAAGCCAGCTACGATTGACCCTTTGGAAACTAACACATTACTCGCGGTATCCGCAGCTTCCAGTCACTATGTTTAAATGGTTCTCTCAAAATTTAATCTTCGGAATGGACTACCTTAGGCGTAGTGATATGATGATATCTTTTTTCGAAAAGTAAATGCCATAAGTTGTCCTCTTAACCAATATTACAAAATTCAGGCTTACGTCAAAATTCATCTCTTTCACATTTCATTATAAATCAAACCTCACGCTGAATCAAATGAATCAAAATTTGACTTGGGATGAGCAAGACAAAGAACACCGGAGCGACCACTTGACAAAAAATTTGTAGAAACATTTGGAAAATTTGCACAAAATCAATCATTTGACTTGACACTTTCCTCTTCATGTGGTCCCACCGGCTGAGGTGGACCTGAACAAAAAGTCACTTAAGTTGCTCAAATTAGTGGACTCCTGCTCACAGACAATTTCAAGAAACAAGAGAACGAGTAAACAAACAGGGATGCATTCCAAAATAATTAAGCCCCAATAGTAAGCAGCTCCCAGTCTTTGACAAAATACCCACTTCAGTGATCTGTCAGTGTCTCAAATTGGCAAAACCAGTCAATAGAGTCCGCACCCGGACATGCTTCACACGCTCTATTTGCTTTAACAGTTTATTTGCGCGAACAAAGCCAACAATCGGGAAGGTCGCCCTGTCTAACACAAAAACGCCCCTCAGTCGAGTTCGCATCTGTGTCCAAAACTCATGCCGCCACCCTGCCCGCCAATCGAGGCGGCCTTCAATCAATCGCTGCGACGACGACGACGACGACAACGACTGCCTTCCGTCATTGCTCCCGATCGCCACAGCTCGCACTTGAATCGGATTTTTACGATTTTTTCACCAACCGAAGCCAAACAATAAATCCGAAAAGCCGCAGTCAGATGTGTTCTTGACCCACTTCACCTCATTTTTTTTTGTTAACGAGACTCTTGTGCACTCGGTCGCAGCAAATGGCCTATTCGCGCGCTGCTCACTCTCAAGTCTTTGTTTGTGTGGAAGCGATCGTGGGGATCCTTGGGCTCTGGGTTTGTTCAATGCCGCGTCGCGTTATTAAGGTTGGAAAAAAAGCCATTTCATTCCAGGCATTCCTGGAAGATGGTGATGACTCAAAATTTTGCGCCACCACCGCCGCCGGCAGAGCATCCCACCTTTGGCAGGCGTGGCACGGAGTCGCTGGATGTAGTTCATCATATATTCTCGCTGCTCCCGGTGCACGACTTCGATTGTGAATCTCAGTCGCGAGTAATTAAGAGCTCAGCACCAGCCGCAGAGCGTGCAGAGTCACCACTTGACGGCTGGATGACAAAGACGTTGACGACAAACAACGAGGCGATGGCGAAGAGGAGAGACGACAAAACAGAAGAAAACAACCGACGACGAGACGTATGGCCCAGAATAAATTAGCGGGAGCGCGCTGGAGAGAGGATAGCCGCGCACCAGCCGAACACCCGATCCCGCTTCAGCTCCCGATCGGCTGTGCGCTGGCTTTTGGGAGTCATGGTCACAGTGCGGTCGTTCGCGGTTACTGATAATAATGTTGTCTGGGAGTTATTGTTGCTGCAGGCGGTGGAGGCGGGGCGGGGCGGTGGTGGCGGTGCTCTGGAGCTGATTTGTTTTTCGCTGATTTGATGTGAAGAATGCGGAGAGCGGCCGAATGGATTTTGGTTCTGTTCGGGTTTTTGGGAGAAATCCTGAGTCAGCGGCTGGAAATAGACAAGTGACATTCGTGCGATTTTGGGGTGAGGGCGTCGTCAGTCGGCAGGTGGGGTTGTGGTTTTTGCAATAGATCGGCGGAGGCCGGAAATTTCACGAAGACACGCGGCACGGCGGCGGTGTGGGTGGTGAAGTCATCTGGTGACTCGTCTTCTATTCTCTGGGACCACGGAATGACAACTCCATGAGTTGAGGGATGTGAGTCAGTTCGGGGTACGACGGCTGTGAAGTGGTTCATTGGCGTGACTCAATTGGAATTGAAGACAATCGTCGTGGTCTGAGGTGACCTCTCTGGGCGGAGAATTGACTTTTCAGTCAAGTGTGTCTCAGAGTTCGGAGGGATCCTTCAAGATTTGTGACTCATTGTGAGTGGAGGGACAATGGTGTGCTTGAGATGAGGGAAATTAAGGTTGTGACTGAGGATGAGATGATGGGAGGAGGGAACAAGAGCAAAGATGGATGAAGTGACGAGAGCACGGCAGAAACGAAGATAGAGATGGGAATGTCAGGCTCCGAAGGGTTACCTCCACAAAAAAAAAATTAGTTGTAGTTAGGTTAAGTTTGTTTAGTTGTTTAGTGGTAGGTTAGAATAAAAATAATTTAATTAGATTGCTAAGTTTTTACAGAACATTTTCTTAGTATTAAGTATCACATAGTTTAGTTCTTTACTTGAATATACATACAAAACCAAACACAGAAGCTGAAAGGCAATTATAAAAAATTCATAGATTAACTTAGAGTGCTCGCATGGAGCCAGTAAGATAGTTTTAATTAAAATAAAAGTTATTATAGCTAGTTTAAGTATTTTATATCTAGAATTAATGGAAATGAAACTCAAAATAAAAAAAAAAAATACATTTAAAAAAAAAAAAAAATAAAAAAGGGTTACCTCCACAATAAAGGAAGGGGAAACTGTAGGGGTGCTCAGGTGGGATAAATAAAGGCTGGAATGTAGGCAGAGATGGAAATGTAAGGCTGTGAAGGTATAGAGACAGAGGTGGAGGTAAGTAGTGGCGCATACAAAGAGACAGGACGGAGACGGGAACAAGACACAAATGCTACAATGGAAACAGTGACTTGGACACAGAAGCAAAAACGCAAAAAGAAGAAGAGATTAAGGCGAGGATTAGGGCAAAGAAAAGACATCAAGGAACTCCTCAAGTAGAAAGGATAGATACTGCCAAAGACTACGGGTGTATCTATCTGTTCAAACAAAAAATTTAAGGCCATCTGCTGGCCCCTATAAAGTGGCCAATGTACAAGTGAGGACTAAGAGCCAATGGGGATGTCGAAAAAATTCTAAAAAGCTTAATGGTTCCTAAACTGCATTGCTAAACGCACGTTGGGCGCCATTTGAAAGTGTCAAAAGTTATTATGATGGCACGTTCGATATAAATTTGTTGCATTCTGTCACGGGGGTAGCTTCGATGAGGAGGATGGGGAAGAGGGCGGTATGCTTGTGTTTGCATGGCATATTTGAATCCCACATCACCCATTCCAAGTAAAGTCGTGCCTAAGCTAGCTAACATAGGAAGAGGCAAAAAGATAAAAAAGATCAAAGTCTAATCGGACGGACTTGCTATCACAATATCAAGGCAACGATTTCTGGATAAATAATAAAGAGTATTCAATTGAAGACGGGCTCAAGTTATAATGGTGCCCCCGATAAGTTCTGACTTGTTGGGCATTATTATTGTTGCAGCTGAAGATGTGAGTCTTTGAGACGAAAAACAACCCTGAAACAAGCGTCGAAAAAAAATCTGACCAATGAGTCAAAAATTTAGATCATGAGCGAAAGGACTGGAGCAATGCTGTCAAAAAAATGTTGGCGCTTAGGTCAAAACTGCGATTCATGAGTTAAAGAAAGCTGAACTTTGATTCTTCTTCTTCTTCTTCTTGTGAAGCAACTGTTCGGGGTGGAACTTTGCCTCAACTAACATGCCTCTCCGCCAGTTGCGCACTCCAAGTTGGTTGAGGTCCTTCTCCACTTGTGTGCACCACCTTAGCCTGGGTCGTCCTCTGTTGCTTTGTCACAATGGCTCAGATTCGAGGACTTTTCGGGTCGGAGCAGTGTTGTCCACGCGCTCTACATGGCCCACATGACTAGGCGCATGTCGCTGTACAGCTCATAGAGTTCGTCGTTAAATCTTCTTCTTTAGATGCGATCAACACAAACAGGACCAAAAATCGCACGCAAAACTTTGCTTTCGAAAAGACTAAGGGCTTCCTTATCCGCTTTTAGTAGCTTCCAGGTTTCCGCACTGATAAGGAACAGATTACTGACGCTGGGCTTTGAATCAGAAAAGTTAAGATGGGCCAAAAACTAGACGCACTAAACTTTAAATTTAGTCAAAGACCAATGGAACTAAGTAATGAACTTAAACTTGTTGCTTGGAGTTAGACCAATGAACCTTAGAATTTTTTTAATTAATTTTGAACAAGAAAATTTGGAACAAAAGTCTAATAACATGTTCCAAAACTTAAGAAATGTGTTTATGAGCCACAAACTTGCTACACTGAAGGTGTGTCTTAAAGATATAGACTTAACAAGCACATGAGTCAAAAAAGTTGGCCTATGATCCAAAAAAAAAAAAAAACAAAAGAACGACGCCGCAGTGTCCCAAAATTTTCAAAACTTTGTCAAATGCCATTGGTCAGAATGGGCCTTAAAAATTTGTCCTATGAGTCAAAGTTTGGAATTTGTGTTTAAATTTGTTTTGAAAAATTTAGTTCATGTACGGAAACTTAGTTTAGGAATTCACAATTTGGCTCATGCCCTAAAGAGATATGCGTATTGTCAAAAAGTATCTTTGACATGCAGGTCAAAATACTGAAACTTTGCGCAGAAATTGTGACGCACAATTTATAAAATGTCTTAGTCACAGTTGGTCAAAAAACTTGAGCCGGTTTTCCAAATTCTTACTAATTTCTTCATTTTACCGTTTGTTTTCTCTTGCCTCCTGATTCAATTTTAACAAATATGACGAAAGCAATTTTGTGTCCAGCTCTGCCACACCAATACTGCCCCAAATGGTCATGAGGTTCCTAAATTGCCAAAACTGGCGCCCAACTTGGGCCATCAAATTTACTCAAACTTTTTGCTTTGCTTCAGCAAGTACTCCTTCCAATCAAATACTCTCCACACCCAGACTCTGTGGCGACCCCACTTGACGTCATCCCACTTTTGATCAAAAGTTCCCACAACAGAGAGCGTCACAGTCGCATTCATCACCGCAAACCGTACATGCCCTCATTTCACATCGATGTCGACTCACAATTCTCTGACTTACGAATGAATCAATTCCCCGTCAAGTACTTCGTGGAAGCTAAGCTAACAGATACAAGTCCGCGTCCATTTCTCTGTTTTCTCCGACAAGTCACAGACCCTAAGTACTCCAACGATACAAAGGCACACAAAAGGCGCAACGATTGCATTCTGCGGAATTTAGCGATATCTTTGCATTGTTTCAATTGAAAACCGATCGACAACCTCGGCTGACTGACTCACCGCCAGCGAGGCGCAGTGCAACGTCAACAAAGACCGAGCGAGAGTGCAGAGCACGGTGCCATTATCTATTCCGCTGGGCTGTTGCGCTTCTATTATCACTCGACGCTGCGCCATTGAACTTCACGCTGTTCAATGCGCCCTCTCATCGGGGCAAACCACCCCCGGATCAATGACCACTTAATCAAATAAGACCAACTGCGACGACGACGACGACGACGCCGATGAACGACATTCGCGCAGCGGAACACCGTGCACGCCCTCTGAAGTGTGTGCCCTTCGGCTGGAGCATGCATACATGTAAATCACGTTGCACTCTGCACATGTCCCCCCTCCCCATCCGCCGACACCACAGAGGATCGCCATATCGTCACGATAACTTAATTGAACGCCCTGAGTGCTCGCCTGGCAATTGATTAATAACAAAAGAAAGTCTGACATGGTGGGAGCGGGCGAAATGGGGGGACAATCCAAGAGTCAAGATAAAAATTGAGTAGCCGCCGACACACACACGCACACTCCAACACACGCCCAGGCATCGCAGACGTCCTCTGATTTAATTTATCCCTCGAGTGAAAGAAAGAAAATAAGTGAGCGGCCCGGGGGCTGGGTGAAGTGGGGAACGGCAGAGTCGTCGAGGCACTGAGACTACTCCCAGGATGACCTTGATGACTTCGTGGTATTCCTCGACGACAACATCATTCCCTTTCAGTGGCATCATCGAGCCGCATACATGGCCTTCGTTGGTTCGTTCTCGGTCGGTTGGTTGGCCTCGTGCTTCGCACCGCCCGTCAGCCGTATCCCCTGCGGGTGGGGCGCTCTCGCACTGCGTGGCTGGATTACTGTCTGTCTAGTTGGAAGAAGTCCTTAAATTGTGAAGTGGATAAATTTCCATTAGGTTCGTGCGGGGATAACAGATCTAGGAGTAAAGTGGAGTTTTTGACTTTCACCAGAGGATGTACCTGATGTGAATTGTTAAGTGGAGTGTCGGCGTGATAGACGTGGGTGGCTGAGGAGGGGTTTTAGGGGGTAACTTGGAAGTTTTGGGATCTAATCTGTGTTCTGGAGTCCACGTTCACCCTGGATGGGCATAAGTCTCAGCTGGGCACTTGTCTTTGAGCAGCGCCTTGCCGATTGTCTTCTGCTTTATTTGGGCTGTTTACTTCACCGAATCATTCTTTAATTGAATTGAAATCGCAAGCTGGGTGCGGTTAATATGTACGGGCCAAGAGGACTCTGAAAATGTCAGAAACAGAAGCTCCCATAAATCGTAGCAACTGGGTATCCCAGGGTTGAGGTAGAATAATCAATCCCTTGACGCTGCTCCTTACAACCTTTCCTGCTAGACTTCATTTCAGGACTTGGGTTAGGTGCTGAATTCACACTTTTTCAATATTGATGTTTCATCTTCATCGAGTGGCTTACAATCCATGCTTGACCTGGACCTGAGCAACATGCATCTCCAGCTTGTCAGCTGCCTCCATTATTGCAGCTCTGGTTGACTGACACCTTCTCCACTTCTCAGACGAGGACGTCCTCTCCTACGTTGTCCCCATAGCTCAGCTTCAAAGACTCTTTAGGCCAAAGCAGTGTTATCCTTCCACTCCACAAACACTTGACTATGCTCATGCCGCCGTACGGACAGTAGAGTTCATCGTTGAGTCTGATCGTCGAGATGTCTTCACCGCAAACAGGGACCGAAAACCGCAAGCAGAGCTTTCTACTCAAAAAGACTTCCACATCCGCCTTAATGTCGTCCTAGTTTCCGGACAGAAAAACAGTACAGAGACCATCAAGGTTTTTAACAAAGCCAGCTCGAGACAGAGGCTCAGATACGTCGAGACAGAGGCTCAGAGACGTCGGGACAGAGGCTCAGAGACCTCGAGACAGAGGCTCAGAGACCTCGAGATAGAGGCTCAGAGACCTCGAGACAGAGGCTCAAAGACCTCGAGACAGAGGCTCAGAGACGTCGATGTTGTGTGTTCCGTCCGGCAGCATATAGTTTGTTTCATACACGTTTGCCGACAGACCTGATGGTTCACTGGAGTCGTCTAATAACGTCAATGTCATCCATGTAAGCCATCATGGATGACAATGAAGATCGTGTCTCTGGTGTTGACTTGTGACTTTGGCAATGATCTTCTAGAGCAGGACGTCACATATTAGCGCGTCCCCTTGTTCAAAACAATTTTTCACTTGGAAGGCCTCATTGAGTTCGTTACCCAACCCTGAGGAAGTGGCTGGAATTCTTCATCTGACGATAATGGGAGGAACGTGAAAACTAAACATGGCCTCGAATAGTTCGTCTCCGTGCACACTGTCTTATGTGGCTTTGAGATCGACGTATAGGTGGCAGGTGTCTCTTCTGGGCGTTGTTTCCAGTATCTGTTTTATTGGGATATTCAGTCTGTGGACTTCTAGGACTTGAAACCGTACCGTACGAAGCTATTGACGACTGGCTTCTGGTGCTCAGATAAAACGAGAAAATCTTATGTACGATATTTGGAAGACTTATCCTTCGATAGTTGATGCAGGTAAAGGGGTCTCCTTTTTTGTGGACCGTGCAAACGATGCTGAACTTCCACACGTCGGGCGTGCATTGCTTCAACCATATCGCACAGATTGTAGGCAGTACCCCAGCAGTTCCTCTCCAACTGCTTTGAAAAGCTTTGCAGACTACTTTTTCTTCTTCTTTGAGTGGCGCTCCAGTCTGGGTTGGACCAGGGCCTCTACCAACATGCCTCTCCGAATAGCATTGCGTACTCCAAGTTGGTTGAGGTCCTTCTCCACTTGTGTGCGCCATCGCAATCTAGGCCGTCCTCTGTTGTGTTGTCCCAATGGCTTGGATTCGAGGACTTTTTTGGCCGGAGCAGTGGTGTCTACACGTTCTAAATGGCCTACACACCTTAAGCGTTGTATCCGAAGACGATGTCCCAATGGCTCGTATCGCAGATAACTCTATTTTATTTTTATCGGGACCCCAGAATGCCCCCCTATGTGGGGTAAGAAAAATTTGCCACAGCGGTAGTGGTGTCTTCATCGCCGTTGAGAAGTCTGCAGAAGTGATATTTTCAGATCGTCTCTATGGACTAAGGCTTAAGAAAGACTTCATTCCCACAGACTTGTGCCCAAAGTCTTCACCCACTGAATAGTTGTTTTCCCCGTTGGTAAAAGTTGCGGATGTTATTCCTGTCGTTACACCTTTCCAAGCTCAAGAGACCGCGCGCTTCTCATGGTCTCTGCTTTTTCTTTTGGAAAATTCGTTCTCATTTAAGAAACGGGCACTCTGCCCATCTTTGAAGATCGAAGAGCTTACGAATCGTTCTCGCCCTTCTGTCTGTCATTCATTTATATGCTGCTTGTTTCTCTGATGGGTCTGACTGCGCTTGTTATCAAAATAGGAGTTTTTTGTAAGTGGCTCCTTTGGCCCAGCACATCAGAGGCAGTTTCCCTGATCGCCCTTTGACAAAAGTTCCATTTTTTGTCGATCTCTTTCGCCTGTTTGATTTTCTGACATCTTCAGAGAGACTCAATTGGCAAGATTTCCAGTGATCGATTGCAATTGTAGCTTTTCGACGTGGAACAGCTGTGTTCTTCCTCTACTCCACTGCCCAATCGATATCCGTGTTCTTACCTTGGCCACAACGAAGAAATGGTTGGAGTTGATGTTGGCTCTTTGCAATGTTCGGATACAAGAGTCGATAGCAGATCAGTCTGGTTGTCGATCAAGGGATCATTAGGTCCCTTTGTAAGCATTCGCCTCGTCACGAAGTCCAGCCCAATGAGTGCGTCCTCGAATCTG
Source organism: Eristalinus sepulchralis (assembly GCA_944738645.1). NCBI lineage: Eukaryota > Metazoa > Arthropoda > Insecta > Diptera > Syrphidae > Eristalinus > Eristalinus sepulchralis. The sequence continues at coordinate 12,023,436 of OX122885.1, read as the reverse complement.
TTGAAATGCAGACTCTGCTTTCCGATGACTCTAGCATGGATATTTTTCTTGTCTAGATTTGCATTGAAATCCTCTAAAACAATATTGGAAACTGGAAGCCAGACTTGTCAGTATCTCACTTGATCTAAGGGATGGACCTCACACTGAGGTCAATGGGTGATATTAAGTCCAAGTGAAGATACTTGCTTGCTTACCATTTTTTGCTCGATCTTCCTAAAAATACTGATCTCAGGGCTGGAAAGCTGTGGCCGAGTGGTAGACAGGAGGTTTTGTCAATGGAAAGGAACTCTAACGGGCATAGGGTCCATAACTGATCCGCTTTCAAGAACTTTGCCACTGTCATAACCAAGACCAAATGGGAAAGTATGACGCCGAATTCGTTGGCCATTAACAAGAATATTCTTTGGAGTCTCCGTGGCATCGAATCAAGCGTGTTTCCAAGTTCCATTCCTGGACTGTTCTTCTTCTTCTTCTTCTTGTGGCGCTACAGTCCGGGATGGACCTGGGCTTCAACCAACATGCCTCTCCAGCCAGCACGGCCTTTCGTCAGCTGCCGCCAGTTGCGCACTCCAAGTTGGTTGAGGTCCTTCTCCACTTGTGGGCGCCACCTTAGCCAGGGCCGTTCTCTGTTGCGTTGCCCCAATGGCTCAGATTCGAAGACTTTTCGGGCCGGAGCAGTGGTGTCCATACGCTCTACATGGCCTAGCCATCTTATGCGTTGTATCTGAAGACGCTCGACTAGGCGCATACAGCGCATAGAGTTCGGCCTTAAGTCTTCTCCTCCAGATGCCATCAACGCAAACAGGACCAAAAATCGCACGCAAAACTTGGACTGTTCACTTTGATTTTTTTTGCACGACAGCAACGCCTTCAAGTTCCGTGCCACACTCAAGGATCACGAAGTGGCTATAAAGCTGCTCAAAACTTGCCGTTCTGGGTCGCCAACAAACTGCAGGTCCCCTCTACTCGCAAGAGAATTGAACGCACAGCCCAAGACGTTGCTGTAGAAGCTATGGGCTAACTCCGTTCCTGTCATTGCGTAGATATTGATCACTTGTCCTTGCAAGGACATCATGAGGGTTTTTATTGCTATCGTCATTGTCCTCTGCGTTGTCATTGTCCTTTGAAAGAGCGTGGACACCGATTAGCCTGATATTCCTCCATGATGCCCTGATGCAGAACTATATCATCGAAAAACAAACCTGCATCCATGTGCTACCTTGGTTCTTTGTAGCAAGTACCGTAGTAGATGTGACAGTGCGGCCAATCCCATCAGAACTACTAAATGGCGGTGATGTTTGTGTTAAGAGCTTCTAGGGCCTTATCAAGCTCATCAGTGGCATGCGGTCTGTTGAGGGACTTCATGAGCAGACTTCATGATTTCATGAGCTATTAGCGGAACTGAAAATTGTTTTCCCTATTTTGTTGTGGTCGCCGTGGCGTAGTGGGTTAGTGCATCGACCGCCACGCAGAAAGTCTAGGATCGATTCTCGGACGGGACACCACCTCTTTGAAGTTGCTGACAACACTCAAAGAGTATCAATTGTCTATGAAAAGCTTCTCAAATCTCGCCGTTCAGTGTCGGCAATAAATTGTAGGTCCCTTCTACTCTTGAGAGAACCGTAGCACGCACAACACAAGTAGTCGTTGTAGAAGCTTGGTCCTGGTCTCATGTGGGCTCTGGTGACATTCAATGGTTATTATTTTGTTGTCCATGGTCGCCAGGAGCTGAGTTCCTGGCTGGTTCTCGCTTCCGAACAGATCGATTTTTCTGGTCGGATCCTGGCTCAAGCCCCTGCTTGTTGCATACATTGGTTCAGGACTGAGCGGCTGCTCTAGAGGCTATCCAGGGATGCACGGACCTAGGCTTGCCTTTGAATTTGATGAATGATTCGATTCAGTGAAGTGTTGAACTTGAATCATTCGTGAATTGTGAATGATTCATCTCTAGTAGCAAGCAGCATTGAAGGAAGCTATCTGGCACATTGTGAGAAGACGGCGGAATGGAACCTCTTGTGTTCGACAGAAAAAGGTCCTTAAGCATTAATCAGCAGTGGGACAAATTCAAGAACGAATTGAAACCGTGTTCACTTTCCATCTGAACCGAAAGCAAGCAATAAATTTCCTCCGATCGGGATTTACAACTTAAATCCAAGTCATTTCAACAAAGGCATGGAGCATGAATGCCTATTTCTCAAAGCTAAGAAAATGATGAAGTTTGACTCATCCACCGACGGAATTCATATTTAACTCGCAGCCTTCTAAAAAATCACTCTCACTCTCGCTCCTCATCCCCCACCACCACCACAAATCGCTTTAAATTCAAAATGAATGGAATTCAATTTGAAAAAAAAACCCTTCAAACGTATCAGCAGAAGCTAAGCTCCGTGAGCCATGATGGCACCCTTCCCGTCGCAAATCCCGTGTCGACTTCAATCCCTAATCCATCTCATTCATAGCCGGGATCCCACATGAAATAGATTTTACGGTCCTCTCGATGTAAATCGTTGCCCCCCACCATCCGCTCCAGCCTCGCATCAATCAATTGATCTCCATGGCCGGGAACAATGGTCGCCAAGAGACACATATAGAGAGACGACGAGTGGCCGCGGTGGTTGAGAGGAGAAAAATCCACTTTGCCGGTAATTTATTTGCAGCCCTAGCGCGTGTTGACCTTCCAATTCAGAGCGACAGCGGCGCGTAATCAAATCCAACACGTGTGTGCGTGCCTGGCTGTGTGTGTGTTGAGTGTGTGGGTTGAGATATTCGTATCCTTGTGCACGAAATTGCTGGAATTCAATTTGCGTCCTTGGAAAGCTTTTATTATCAACTCGGGCAGACAATACTGTTTGCCATCCCACACTGCAACACGCACAATCAACCCCTGCCACTGAATGAGAGAGAGAGAGAGGGGAAGAGTGGGGGTGCGGTGAGGTTTGCCTCGACTTACCAACTAATAGGACGTAGTAACAAGCGGGCTCTACGGAGACCTTAGCCGTGACACAATGAGAACCCTTGCACTTGAACCGCGCGGAGTTGAGTGCACGAGCGCGGCGTGGGTGGCAATAACCAAGCTCGTGGCAACCTTCACATTGATTCCGAGAGAATGACAAAAGCTTCCACCTCCGGCCGCCACCGTGTCTATTTTTAGCAGTCGGCGGCGGCGGCGGCGTTGGTGGTGATGGTGATGGTGTCGATGGCAGAGAGAGGGAGCGAGAGCGAGATCGAATTGCAATATGATGTGTGCAACTTGGGGACACATCGCTGGAGGGTGCTGGTGGGTGGGCAGAACGATGCGACGATATGGACGACGACAATGCGACTGACGTAGGTTGACCAATTTGAATGCTTGATTCGTTCTGGAATTTTGAAGTAGTCGCCGCTAGTGTTGCGGACGCAACTGCCGCCGCCGCGGTGCTTCACCGGAAGTGGTCGATAGAAGTGCACACACATGCGGTGTGCTTGTCACATATGCTGGATGAAGTGGTGGTGCTGGTGACGTTTGACAGTTTGCATGCAATCAATGAATTGTTTGGGGGGAGGGGGGCTTCGGAGCAGCATCGAATTGCAGCACTTAAGTGGAATTGAAACGGTCGCTGAACATGATTTTCATGGATATTGCATGCTTTACGACAGATGACGGAAGCTTTGATGTGAATCCTGATTGAAACTTAAGTCATCTTGTCATCTTGGAGACAGATTGTTTTTCCGCCCACGGTTGGCATTTGACTGTCAAGGATACAGACAGCATCAATTTGTTTCATTGAGACTCTCCGACCGAATGGTTTTTCAATGAATGGCATAGATGCACTTCATAACAACAACAATAGGGCGACGATGAGTAGGGTTTCGTAGCCATATACGTCATCGACACATCTTTTGAAAAGAATTTGAGGTTTGCTTGAAGCCAAATTTTAAGGAAATGTGTTCCGTGCCTTCCGGTTTTACTTCAATATTTAACTTGCGTCGGACTTTTTGGCGGTATTGGCCAAGTTAGCATCACATCTAAGACCTTGCCTCAAGAGACAATTACTTCATCGAGGCAGCCAACCAGCTTGTCCCCACAATTGTTCACAGGTCAGATCAGGATGATTGTATCTCATTGGGAGAGGGTTGGAAACTGAAAGCCAGACTTGCCAGTATTCCACTTAATCTGCTCGATGGCAACATTGAGAATTTACCTGACACTGAGGTTGCTGGGCGGTATCAAGCCCAAGTCAAGATATCTGTTCGCTTACCAATGGTCGCTCGACCTTCTTAAAAAGACGGATCCTAGGGTCAGAAAGCTGTGGCCGGTTTTAGACTGAAGGTTTTTTCAATGGAAAATATTTCCAATAGGCAATGGGTCTATAACAGATTCACTTTCGAGAACTCTGCCACTGCCATAACCAAAACCAAATTGGACGGGTGATACATTGGCAAAGAAGGGATCGTATTGGACCGGTATCTTGGGTCATTAACAAGGACTCTTTGGAGTCTCTAGAAAAAGCTGAATATAAGATCAGTGACGTGGATGTAAGCATACTTTCAAATTCGATTCCTGGACTGTTACTTTTAATTTTTTTACGCGACCACCAACACTTTCAAGTTCCGTCCAAAACTCAAAGATCACTAAGTGACTATAAAGCTTCTCAGAACTTGTCTTTCTGGGTTGGCAATAAACTGTACGTCCCCCCTGTTCGAATGAGAACAACAGAATGCACAGCCCAAGAAGTTGCTGAAGGGGCTATGTAGGCTTTGTTCCCTCGCGGTACGTCGTAAGGCCACTTGATTTATTTTCTAAAACTAGTTTCCATTTTCCAAAGGTACCCTGAAGGATATTTTAAAAAGAATGAAGCTCTGTCTCACCTCTATGTGCCTAATTGGGATCGATAAATCAGATAGAATTTACCATTTTTTTAAATTTCACAAGTCATTCCTGTCCGCTGAAGAAGATTTTCTGAAACTCCTAAATTTTCGGAGTAGTGATATTACCTTTAAATTTGGTTTTATATGCGCAAAACCTATTCAAGTCGAAAAAATGAATTGAATTCCACATTAGTCTCGACAGTTTGATGTCAAGTCATCATCAGCTTCGGATGTTCTTAATTTTTTTGTGAATTTTTGTGTAACTCCGAAATTTTCGGAGTCGTAAACTTAAATTTAAACTTGGTATTTAATACGTAAAACCTATTTAAAGTTCAAAAATGGAGTGAATTCCACATTTGGCATAACAGTTTGAAATGTCAAGTCATCTTAAGCTTTAACCCGAATTCAGCCTCCTGGGGTAGAGGGTTCTAGATTTCTAAGAGCGTAAGCTTATTAAGACTACAAGCAGTGTTCGATTTTAAAAGTTTAAGAAACGGAGTAAAAAGCTGGCGGATGTTTTTGATTTTTTTGTGAATTGTAGGGAAACTCCGAAATTTTCGGAGTTGTTAACTTAAGTTTAAACTTGGTGTTTAATGCGTAAAACCTATTTAAAGTGCAAAACTGGTGTCAATTCCACCTTAGGCTCGACTGTTTGAAATTTCAAGTCATCTTAAGCTTCAAAAAGAATTCAGTTTCCAGTGGTAGAGAGTTCTAGATTTTTAGGAGCGCAAACTTATAAGGAGTATAAGCAGCATTCGATTTTGGAAGCTTAAGAAATAGAGTAAGAAGCTGACGGATGATTTTAATTTTTTTTTGTGAATTTTAGTGTAACTCCGAAATTTTCGGAGTCGTTAAATTGACTGCAAATTCAATCATATGGAAAAACATTTCAAATTCAACCAATTTATTTGAAATAAAAGCGTTGCTGAAGAAGCTAGGTCCTGGTTCTGCAGCTCTGACTCACCTCTGTACACAGTTCTCCAGCTCTGGCTAGACTGGCCTTAGTGGCACCAATAGATCATACTGCCAATCTGAGCCCATAATCAATGTCATGATGGATGACAGAGAATTCTGCGTTCAGTACGCTTCTTTAGTTTCCGTGAACGCAAAGGAGGGTATCGATCTGAAGAAGTTTTCTCTAAAACAACACTTTAACAAAACTTCTAATGAACCTTCAAAGACATCTCATACAGCACCGCAAGTGTCTGTTCACAGCAAGTGACTAATTTAACGTCTAGGGGGAAATTCCAGGCAATTACGAGCAAAAAAACGTCCCACTGGCAGCAATCACAGCCCATAGACGACCAAATCCATTCAGCAGACCCATTAATTCTCTCAAAACCCACTCAAGCTTCACTCGAACATTGATGGCTTCCCTGGAAAACATCGTTGCAAGAGGGGAGAAGAAGCATGATCCCATCAAACGTCCTGAGCTCTGTACACAATCATTGTCCTCCTCCCCCTCATAATCCGTTCCCACTCCGTAGCTCCTTAAAAAAATGCGCCGATATGCCCCCCCCCCTTTTTGTTGTTCTCAGATAAATGCTCTCCAATCAGATTGATCCCCAGAGTTGTGCTCTCATCGCCGAATGTCTGTCGGTCCTTCGAATGGGATTTTGCTCCTCGTCTCACAGGTGTCAAGGAGACCACTCCCCACCCCTCCGCAACCTGAACTCAAATGAATGCAATTATCTGACCGTAAACGGCTTCATTATCCATGTCCAGCCGACAGACGTCTCTTGAAGCCTCTCACACATGTACCACCCATCCACCCACTTGACATTGGCACTCATCAAAGGCTCATCGAAGTCCCGTCCACAAAAGACCACGTCTGTCGCACAGCCAAGTGTGGGCTGATCCCTATTACGCCTCGAATTTCATTTGCACTCTGCCATCGCTCGTGTTATTATCGTCATTATCCTTGTTACGGTGCTTCGTGTTCTCGTCCTCAATCCACTTCAGGGACAGCAGAACAAATGGAAGAGCCTGAGCCAAAAACAAAGTCAGAGCCAGAAGCCACCCATCCGAAGGACATCACCCGCCATCGCCTGGTGGCCTGGTCGCTTGTTATACATCGTGCGCCGCCGAGTGCTGCGATGCCGGCTGCGAAACGCGAAGATGTGAAGTACAGCAACGGCAACAGAAAGTACACACGAAGCGATTGAAACTAAGCAGCAGCTATGATGGCGGTCGTGGCGGTGGCAACTGACTGGAGAAGGCCTGCAGCCCACCTTCCGCTTGTGTGTTCATTGGCCAAGGCTAAGCCGCACCAAAAAAAAAACGACTCTTTTGCGTCATTGCTGTTGCTGCTGCCTGACTGACTGCCTGACTGAGTGCCAAATGCCGGTGGCGGCTCTGTAAGGAGTGTGTTTGGCATTCGACGAAGGACAAGGACACCGGCCCACTCACTCGTTCATTCATGAGGGCCCTGTAAATGTCTCCACGAGCCGGCTTTGCTCTGTCTCCCTCCCTCTCTCTCTCTCTCACTCCCCTTCACTTGCTCATCCTGTGTAGTCGTCTGTGTGTGTGAAAGTGTTTGTGAGGGTTGAAGGTCCCTCAGCATGTAAGCCCACCTAGGCCGAGTCCAAATCAAAGAAATTTGCGTCTTGAAGACGAACGAAATTCGATTGCACACCCGTGCCGCGTTCGAGACGTCCTTCGGGCGTCCTCTTCATTAGGCTGCTGCTGCCATATCGCCATTGCCGTCGTCGTCGTCGTCACATAACCAGCTCCTGAGTCTTATCCAAAAATAAAATATCCTTTCACCGAGACTTTGAGCAGAGAAGAGGAAGAACAGAGGCAATTATTTACACGAGCCGCTCCGAAGGATACCAAAACGGATGCACACACAGACACACACACACACAGCCTCATATCCATCCAGTCCCTCATTGTCACTCGCTGGCTGGCAGTCGGCTCTCAAACCGAGAGAGGGAGAGAGAAAGAGATGGAAAGCTGAAATCCTTGTGGTAGCCTTGAACTTAACCAAGCTCCCAAGTTTGTGTCCTTGCCCAACGCTCAAGTACACATCGGCCGGTTGGCTCTCAATTTGTTTTTTTTTGTTGCTGCCTGGCCCTGGTCTGACAGTAAGTGTAGGTTGATAGATGAAGGATATGCCGTGGGGTGGCCGGGTGGCTTGGACAGATATTGAGTTTCGATAGAAGGTCGTCGTGTGCCGAGGTCCTTGGGGGGATGGCCTCTGTGAGCCCTTTGGTGTGTTGGTGGGCACTTGGAAATTTTCCATCCACTCCTGCTAATTAGCGGTAATCTCACACAGCCATATGGCGAAGGTAACTGTTGCATTCAACCGCCAAAAGAGAGCGCCACAGAGAAGAGTTTCTCTTCATCTGAGAGCTTTTTGTGTGGAGAGCGGGCGAAAACTTTCGCCTGCAAAGGTCGGTTCCCGGGTTTGTTGACGTTTGCCATTGAGCAGGGTCACCCCATGTCTCCCACACACACACACACCGACGCGCATTCGCCCACTCCCAGACACTACAACAGAAACTTGCACAACTTCGGTGTGAGGCTCGATGCCGGAAAGCGTGTGAGGGGGTGTCTTCTGGATGGAAATCCGAACCCGTGTGCCGCCCACACAGGAGGTGCCCATGTGCGTCAGGATCGGTGTCGGGTTTGTTATCAAATACTTGTGCAAGCCGAAGCGCAAATGTCAGAGCGGAACTTTCCAGAGGTAAATGAACTAATCAGCAAGCGCCCCCCACTGGGTGAGCTGCCAATTTAATTGGTGACCTGTAGCCTTTGCACGATGCCTGCGGAACTATTTTTAGTGGAGGTGTGTGCTTAGAATTCCTGTTGCGTGCGGGAGTGTGGGAAGACGATGCCGGTTGCTGGGATCGTAAGCGGATTCTGACATTGTCATGGTAGCGAGGTGACCTTTCCTCGGCTTTGATTCAGAGAGAAGACCCTTTTTTTTCTTTCGACTTTTTTTTCACCGCACGTGTAGACCCACATCGGAGAAGGACGCTGCGAGTAGCTGTCGAGATTGTGCGGGCCTCGTGATGCTTTGGAAACAGAACTCATGTTGAAACACGGGTGGACTTTTTATCATGCTCTTGGCGAGGAGGGCATGGACTTTATTTTGTGATGTGCTGCAGCTGGCATGACAAGTGAGGGTACAACGTGATTAAATGGCCGCCAGCAAATTTAAAAGTCGGAGCTTGCACGGAACTTTGAATTTTTAGGAGTCAGTAGAGTGACTAAAAATTGCCCAATTGGAAACGAAATAATTATGGGATGTCATGTCAAATCTAGTTTAATTTGCTGAATGAGCTAAGAGTCCGGCACGAGGGTGGATTTTGAAAACTTTAGCGAAAATTTTATGACTTTCTGGGCACCTAAGCCATGTCCGATTCGATGAAAAGTCTTTAAAATCGTGTGTCAATTTTGTCAAAATGCGCCATTCTTATGTTACATAAACTTTTCTGGGAAACTCCGAAAATTTCGGAGTCAAAAAAGGCAATGTAAAAAATGTTATACTGAACCCATGACGCGTGAATCTTGTCAAAACTGAGTCCTTTCACACACTCATGCCGATCAAGGACATAAGCGATACGATCTGACCAAATAATTTATGATCTCTCAGAGGACTGTGAGACTTAAGTTTCAATGAGTTCAGAGAAAAACTGACAGCAAAAAAATTAAATTTTAAGAGATAAGTCATTCCTATGCGTAAGAGGAAATTTTTTGAAACTCCTAAATTTTCGGAGTAATGAAATTTACTTTAAATTTGGTATCTTAAGAGCAAAATAAACTGAAATTGAAAAAAGGGACGACCCTAGAAAGGAAATTGCGATTTTCCCTCGACTGCTTAAGACGGGAATTCAGTTTCCTGAGCTGAAGAGTTAGGAGCTTAAGCTGATCCCGAGAATCACAAAGCGTGTTCGACTTCGACAGCGTAAGAGAAGAACAGACAACGTTAGGCGGCGTTCGAAAAAACGCAATTTTTAATTATTTTTTGTGCATTTTAGTAAAACTCCGAAATTTTCGGAGTCATTAAATCGACGGTAAATTTAATATTTTTACTGCAAAATTGTTCGAATTTCAAATTAAGGCTACTTGCTTACAAGAAATGCGTTAACTCTTTGTTAGACAGAATCCAGAGTATGAAGTCTAGCCCCACTCACAAGCTGCGGAGAGTCGTCGTGTCCGAGTGATTCGATACATCGCCCTCGAACTTTGTTGGCTCTCGGTGCATTAGCTCATACCACGGTTTAGTACCTTGCTGATTCTCTGCAGTACTCAGGCTCTGGATCAATTCATCATCATCCAGTAAACTGCCTTTACGCTAACAGCAAGAAGTTTCTTAAGATGTTCTCCGACCTACACACGAACAGCAACATACGTTATCGACCCCTTGTAGAAAAATGCCAAGGAGTGTGTATTTCGTTCACTGAAATATCATACCCTTCCCTGTTCAATCTAGATTCAGCAACAGGCGGATTGATGTGAAAGATTGTTTCAAAGGAAACTTTTGCTTTCTGTATTCAACAATTCACTGAATCTGAAAATCGAGTCCCCCATTAAAGTTTCCCAACAACTCAACACCCTTTGTCCGCTAAATGGATCACTGCCAAGTGCTGTCGCGCAATTCCGTCACATTATCACGTCTCCGTGTGTGGCAGCGCCTTGAAGCAGTTCATTGACGGGCAGATTGCATGCAGCGGCAGAAGAAGCTCACATTTCCTGAATTTATGATGTGCCGTTGCAATTCGATTGTACAGAAAACATTAGATCGTCATCAGCGGTGTGGGATTTCTAGGGCGCACAAGCAATCTCTAGAGGGAGGGAGGGAGAGAGAGAGAGAGAGAGAGATGCATCAGACACTGAACTTGTCAACAAAAGAATCATCTTACGTCTACTGAGTTCTCGGAATTAGAACCCTCGCCGTTTCTTGTTTGTTTTTGACTGGTGCGGGGTGCATCATCGACTGCTGCACCTATGCCGGCGTGGGACGAGTGAGTGAGCAAACTGAACAAATCAAAGCAAATGACCATGTTCAAGGTTTTGAGAAGATTCCGATGTCATTGCGAAATTCAAATGGGGTACAGTTGTATGGGAAGGGTGGAGGTTTTGGTGTTTCCCCCTGACGATGCATGCTCTCACCTATTTCATGAGATCTGAATTCTGATAACTGTGGCGAAAGACAAGAAGCAGTTGAAAGATGGCGACTTTTGTGACTAAGGCTTGGGGAGTTTGCAACACGAGAGGAGTCTGATGTGACTGTGACACCTAATCGACTCGTTACACTAAACGGCCTCTTGACAGATAAGGATCAAATGAAGTCTAATGATTTGGTGAGACTTGTGCTGCTTTAGAGACTTGATTTCCGCTTGAAAGTCTGGAACAACTTGAGGAACGTTGTCAACGAGCAACATTACAGCAACGAAAGTAATTAGAAATCAGTTTCTTGCAATTGCCTGTGCATTCACTATTTTAGGAGACGTCAAAATTTGTCAGTTGACATCTAAATTTTGTTTTGTGTAACTCCGAAATCATAGGAGCCATAAAATCCAGTTTGTGATAGCTACATATTTGAAATTAGTTGCATCTAGAAAATTTTTAAGAGCCTGAAAAGACAGAAAAGAAAGAGTTTTTTGATACGCCGAAATGTTCAAGTGAGACAAACCTACATGTTCGGAGTCCTAAAAGCGAGTAAATATCATATATTTGAATTGTTCCTACGTTGATGACATCAAAATGTCTACAAAACCACGAGACTCAAATACTCCGAATTTTTCGGAATGATAAAAGTTAATAAAATTCAGTTTTGTAAAGTGCCTGCATTCTGGCTGGTATCAGTTTGACTACTGAGAACATTTTCTAAAACTCCGAAATTTTCGGAGTCGAGAATTTGAGACTTAATAGATTTGAATTTTATTTCTTTGTGATTGTTACTCTCATCTGAATCCGAATCATACTTTTGCTCTAAATCTGATCTCGTTTGACTGTCTTTTATGGTCGAAACATGAATGAAATGACATACAGGAGACCTCTTAAGTCTTTCTAAATTTTATTTCACAGAAGAACCTACACAACTACAAGTCAATCTCTCTAAATCTACCCCTCTGAAGATAGAATCCATCGACGGAATTGAAAATCTCGACTTCGGCGTTTATCTACCACCCACCCTATTCCTCCCCCTTTCATCCCAATCCATCATCACCAGCTTGGCTCCTTGAGAAGAATTTTGTGGACTTCTCAGATGACATTCTCGTTCTCACACTGAATTTCCTTGGAATAACCTTGGGGCCACAGGTATTCACTGAATATTCAAAAAGCACTCCAAACCCCCCCCCCCCATTCTCACGGCTTCTTTGCCGTGTTGATGTTTGTTAATGTCAAGCGTTGAAAGGCAATTCCATTACTTTTATGACGTGCATCCCCATCATCCATTCCAGCCCAGCCATCCATCCATCCATCCTTCCTTCCGTTCCGTCCCATCCGTTCGTGTGTTTTGCCATCTCAGAGAAATCCTTTGCATGTGGCAAGTAATAAAACTTTTGACACCTCCAACGTGCCACGAAAGACACCTTGAAGCACGCGCCGCACATCAGCAATTCATCCCGCAAAAATGTAATTATCTATCACACTTGTCGTCATTCCGCGCCCACCCCCTTAACTGGTGGGGGTTGCTGTTTTCGGAAGTCTTAAGTGCCAGAGAGTGTAATTCACCAACCCCAGCCAATAAATCGACAATGCCCGTCTTGAAGTTCGTTCTGCGCACTTGTTCCCACCTGCTGCTGATGTCGTCGCTGACGCCATCACCGTTGTTACTTCTTCCCCTGAGCTGGAGGGTCTGGTAAGCTGTTTTCCTGTTGTACGAGTAAATATGGCAAACGAAACGGAATCAAGGAGGATTCCTGGTAGGAACTAAAAATGCGCAGTTTCCTCTGGCATTGTCACCCCTCCACCACAAAATTAAGATTTTATTCGAGGGGATGATGGAGTTTGTTTAATTGAGAAAGAATCAGCTGAAGGGGGGGGGGGGGAAGTGCTTTGACAACGTGACACCACACCTAACCACACACAATGGAAGGTGACATTATTTACTGTCGGCATTACGTACACACGCGTTCACTCACCCCCACGCCGCGATGCACAACACAAGACCTGAGGCTTTAAGAAAATAATGAAAAACGTAATTTTGAGATTTCAGGGGATGCTACCTCCACTTCAAGCCAACCCCCCGGCGTATGAGATCACTTCCCTTCCGCCAAAAGTAGAGAGCGGCAGCAGATGCAGGAGCAGGCACATTCAATGAAGCAATGAACATTGCCCACTTGTGTGCATGAAGTTCGAGGTCGAGGTACTGTGGGGTGGGTGGGCGTAAATGTAAGGGTGTTGGTGTGCAAGAATAAAAAGACAAAGACACGATATCTGTGAATGACGGAAAGCTTTTCCCTTGCCCACTTCCTCATCCTTGTTAACTCTCAACAAAGTTAAGGGTGAGCACAGGATAACACTCGCACACATCCAACCCCCGTTTCTCTTTGGTTGTGTCTTCTCTCACTATTGCGTGACATTGTTTTCTGTCAAAAACACACACACACACAGTTTGTTGACGGGGCAGTGTTTTTAGGGTGAGGGGATGTGGATTGAATGAAACGTGTGCGAGGCTATGACATTTCACGGGGTGAACGTAACCTTGACCGGATTCGACCTTGAATACAAATTATATTCAGTTCTCCTTTTTTGACTGTATTGACACTCAATAGGAGCGCGTTTATACGTAAATGTCCCTGTGTGTGTGTGTGTGTGTGTGTGTAGGTCTGGGGATGATGAGCAGAAGCAAATGGAAAGCACATTTTGAATTTTAATCAAAATTCAAGAGAATTTCATTAAATCTCCATTGTGGTTGGGGGGGGGGACGTTTAAATGTGAAGCAATAGAAGCGCACAAGCCGCCTTTAATCATCTCCCGTTCTGAAGGCTAGCAGCGGTAGTCCATGAGAAGACGAAGGCGATACAGGAGATATGTGTGGTTAAGAGGCTGCGAAATGACAATTTTTTTGGCAGTTTACTCGAAACGGTGGCTTGTTGGAGGGAAGTGCTTTATAAAAACGAGTTAATAGGCACTTACACTTTATTTGTGCTGAACCTTAGGGCCTGCTATGTCACTGGATTCCACCATGTCGGTGCTGCATGTGTACAGTGAGCTCCTTCTTTGTGGACACACTTCTTAAGTGAGTGATTTCCTTAAGCGGGGCAATTTTTTTTGGAGCGATTAGCTGGAGTTTTGTCCTCCTGCAACAGTTTGTCAATAGCTACAAGGACTTTGTTAACCAAGGGGCAAATGTGAGTTCCTCGAATGACATCCTAGTGGTCGAACAATCGCCCTCGAAAACCAGCGCTCTGGTTTGATGAAACAACTGGTCTCAAAACTCCTGACTCGAAGGACCAAAATCATGCATTCCTCTGGAGTCAAAAACTGGATGATAGGCAAGACAGAGCGAAGCTGATTCTTGCTGCCATTGGAAGTAACAAATTTCTTCAGACTTAGGGTCATATCTGTAAGGAAGGTAAACAGAGAAGAAAGATATAGCCGCCAAAATGTGGAAGAATCTGTCAAATGCAACGGCTCGGACACCTCAAGGACATGAACGTGTTATAGCCACAACAAAGTGGGTCTTTGCATCCGATCTTCCAGCTTCATGAAGGAGAGGAAGATCAAATCTTTGGTATAAAAACCACGTGATCGTGGACATTGGACATCTGTGACTTGATGACTGTAAACAGCTTGCCGAGGACCGACAACGATGAAAGGCAGCGAGATGTCACGGACCCTCAGCGGTTGCCGGCCTGATGAATAAGTAACTAAGTCTTGTCCTCTTGTGTGTTCACTTCAAAAAAGAATAGTGGCTTTAGCTTACTATCAACAGCTCGGAGCAAGATTTCTCCAGAATTTACGACGAACTGAAGGTCTCTTTCCAGACATACAGATGAGATCAGCTCTGGTGGCAACAAGCCACTGATCAGATTTCAAAATTTGTACCCAGAACTTTTAAAATTTCATCCAAATTTGAGTGGTATGTCTCAGAAAGGAATGACGCCAACCTATGCAAGTAGGTTGAGTTAGTTAAATTTTGCCGCCCATCAGATCAAAACTCATCCATAACTGGGTATAAACGTCCTCAGGGCAACGAAAAAGTCGATGAATAAGCAAGCAACGGGCGACTCTTCAGCTTTTAGCTAAGCAGAAAACACACTTCCCTACACATTCAAGTACGTACTTTCAGCGGCATCACCAGCAGCTGTGTCGAAAAACCAGTCTAGCACGGAAAAAAGACACTGTTAGACTAGGTAAAAGTGGCATACGTCAGATTGCAGGCATGCTAACTATACACTCTCTCACGGAAAACCATTCAAAGATGTTAGACATCCGATGGGAGATGCGAAGGAGACCCTTCTTCACTACCTAAGAACTTGCTAGTCTCTTCGGACGCTGAACCTATCCAAGCAAGCTTATGTCAGAGTAGGAAAATAAGGATACTTCTAAATGAAATAATCTGACCAAGCCTGAAAAAGTTAATTTTGGAGTCATCTAGTTAACATCTCTGCTCCAGGAGTCACCTCAAACTTGACCATCCGTAACCCCGGACTAGATTACATGAGGTTTGGTACGAAAGGCCGGTTGTCAAACTGACAACCACACTTAGTGCACATTTAGGCCTATTTTGAAACCGTGCCGATAGAGTTCCTTAATATCAAAAACCAATTTGTTCCTGCTTAGAGGTAGTCAAGGACTTCGTCTACCTCGACCCAACGGAAAATAGGGACAACAACATCAGTACCGAAGCAAAATCAGTTTTGTCAATCGCTGCATCTTAGGGCTCAGGAGGCAATTGAGTAATAGTGCCCTCACTCGAACAACAGCCAGCTTAGGCTTTGTACAACAGCTGGATCATCCCAGTCCTCCTATACTTCACAGAAACTTGAACGCTCTTAAAAATGGATGAGGCTTAGTCTTTTTGAGAGAAAAATTCTGCGTGCGATTTTTGGACCTGTTTACTTTGATGGCGTCTGGAGGAAAAGATTCAACGATGAACTCTATATTGCGGCGCCTAGTTAATCGTCTTCGTATTCAACGCTTAAGATGGCTAGGCCATGTAGAGCATATGCACACCACTGCTCCGCAGCCCAAAAAGTCTGCGAATCTGAGCCATTGGGACAACGCAACAGAAGACGGCCTACGTTGAAATGGAGCAAACACAATGCAATATGAGGAAGCTGGGGAGAGATCATGCTAGCTGGGAAGGTATGTTGGTTGAGGCCCAGATCCACCCCAGAGTGTAGCTAATAGAAGAGGAGGACGAATGGGTTCTTGCTTCAAAGTTGGTAATTTCATTCACTCCGCTCTAAAAGATTTTTAAAGACGACCGGCCTAAATGAATTTTCTGTGTTGCTGTGAGGACTTCGTAGTCGTGCAGAAGGTGAGCCATGGATTCAATTTCTTTCTTGTCTCTGCAGCTTTTCGAAAAAAACATGGATACGAGTATTCACCTCGCTCGATAATCTTGGATGGCAATGATCAGGGTCCTCAGGCGAGTTTCCTCAAATTTTATAAGACAGAGGGGGAGAGAGAGAGAGGAAGAGAGAGATTTTATATGTGAAAAAGATAGAAGGATAGAAAGATAGAGATGGAGAGAGAATTTACCCTCATCCATTCGATACGTGTACTTTTCTTAAGAACTCTAATCTTTTCGGGGTTGTGGAAAGAAATTGTCGAAAATCCCGCCGTGAAACCATCAATTTAGAACTTCAAATGGTAGTAAGAATAAAGTATAATCTACTTGCAGCTGTACACACGCTTTAAGAGTAGTAAGAGTTTATATATGTTGCCAACACTGTGTAGAAATCAGACGTTGATCACTAGAAAAGGTCTGCTAAATCATGGGGCTGTATCAATTAGGGGAATCAGTATTTTTTAAGAAATCCGAATTTTTCGGAATTGTAGAAACGAATTACATTCGGCTTTTTAAAACGCGATCCGTGTTGAATGCTTCCCATAGCATCAATATCGCTGTAAAGATAGTTATTTGGAACTCCGAAAATTTCGGAGTATGAATACAAATCGGATATTTAAAAACTTTAGCATTTTGATTTCGATAAGGGCCAAGAAGCATTCTAACTTTCACTATTTCTGAACACAGTTGTCCTAAGTCCTGAATGACATCTGAATCACTTCACATTCATATTCAAATCAAATCTTCACGGACAGAAAGAAAGAGAGACACAACCGAGACAGAGAGAGACAGAGACAAAGAGGGAGAGCGAGGGAAAGACAGAGAGAGTTTTTGCAGTTGAGCTGTGACTGAACTGTCTTGACCATGGTTTGCTTAGTGCGTAAAGGGTATGGAAGACATTTTTTCTTCTGATGGGAATGAAGAGGATGCGGCAAGTCTCTGGATTGTCAGTGTGCCCTGGTATCCATTTAATTTGAAGTACAACGCATTGAATAAACACAGAATCCACTTGACCTCCAGTCCGTACTAATGCACCATCACTAACTGATATTGAATTATCAGCTTTCGACAGCCGAACAAAGTTCGATAAATTCCAGGTGACCAGATAAGAATGGAAGAAAAATACAAAAATAAGCGGAATGTGTGAGATTTCAAAACTGAATCTAATTTTACTTTGACGTATGAGTCACTTAAACTTGAGGTTCTCCGGCAAAGTTAAAGGCGCTTGAAAAGAGGGTTTATTGTTAAATCTTCTTCTTTGGAAGTTGCTGCTAAGGTTGACAGAGAGGTTCTGAAAATATCATTATAGCCCACTGCACTAGAGTTTTTTTTTGTGACACTGGAAAATTTACTTTTGAGCACAACAGTTCCAAATAAGCGTTACTTTCCTGCTCTGTGTAATAGCTATCAATTCTTTCCTTTACCGTTGTTTCGTTTTAGTCTTTCTCTTCTTAAAAAACAGTGCTGTCCATTGACTTGTACAGGAACTTCTGAGTGCACTTATACGCCAAAATAGGTCTCATACTCGTTAAACAAAAACAGACCTCATATGCACCCGTTCCAAGTTTTCGGCCAAGGAGAAGGGACTAATGAAAACTGCCATCAGCGAAGAAGTGGATCTGATTGGAAATGACAGACAGAGACAATTCGCAAAAGTAAGAATGAGTGGCGGAGGCAGAAAAGAACCATATCAGATTATCATCCTACATCCCATCACATTTCATCCAACTGAGTACTTGAGTTCATATACATAGCGGGGATGGTAAGTCTTTCAGTTTGAACGACGCAAATGTCATCCTTAGGTGCAGGTTGATTATTTTGAGCCTTGAATGAAGTTTTAACCCCAAGTGATCAATTTCAGAATTGAATGTGCTTAGCATGCGCAGCTGTACCTAGTCTTTGGTTAAAGAAGATGTCCATGAGCGAAGGTGTTAATATGACCTTAGCTGAGGGCATTATCATCGGCGAAGCAGTGGATTGAATTTGAAGTAGCAGACAAGAGTGCCGAAGACAAAACAGAGCCATGGGGGATTACTAGGAAATCAACGGTTTAAGAGGTAACTTCTCATCTCATCGATGCCAAAAGCACGCATTTGCAACAAAGAGAGACTGCTGCCAGACTCTGTTAAGTCCCTTTGAAATATAAAGGGCAACGATCTCTTTGCATTGATTTCTCGGTGAGATATACCATGAGGTCACCAGTGGACCTATTGCTGCAGAAGGTGTGCTGCTGGTCAGAAGCTTCCATGATTCAAGATACATCATAATCTGAAAGGGGTTCCCATGAACTTAGAAAGAAGGGAAATACATGCTTGTGTTGTGGGTCGGTGGGAGCCAGGCCCTGGTCCAGTCTAGACACATAACTTACTTGCAAAGCGTCTCTTAGGCGAGGACAGATAAAAGAGCTTATTGGTGGACGTAGCGCAGTGGGTAACTGCGTCAACTCACAGGCTAAGGTTCCAGGTTTGATTCCACCTCTTATTTTTCAGATGATGATGATGATTTTTCGATGATTGAGGTGTTCCTTCCTTCCGGAGAACAGGGAAAATACTATCCGGCCAGTAGTTTAGATCTTAAAGGACTCTTGCAACTGTACGAGCGCTAAAGTGCATTTTATAATGTGACAAAATTTTCGCTCTCAAGTATGCATAGGTGGAAACAAAGTGCCTTGTAGCAGCGTTGAACTGCCTGCGAAATGTGCAGTAGACCGATTAGCTTTATCCACAGAGCTGACAGCTGGCTTGTCATTGCAAACGAGCGCAGTGATCTAAGACGAGGGTGTAATTTGTGTAAATTACCACGTTTAGGAGCTTGTAGTTTTTCTGTCTTAATTTTGGGAACTTCACACGTCTGATTAACGCCTCGCTGTCATTCAACCCAGTTTAAACTTTGTTCGATCCTCAGACGGGTTAACCCTGTAATCCCGGAAATTCGACTTTCTCCCAACACACGCTGCATTGTTCCGACTCAAATCATGAGCTTCTCCATTTTCTCACTCATTTGTTAAAGGGAAATCGTAAATGCAGGGTCTCACATTCAGCCGTAACATTTTTCAAATATGTCGATTTGACAAAATAGCACATCTGTCCTTTGAAATTCAACTCTAGCTCGTTCTAGAGCCTGACTTTGTATTCACATCCGGTAAGAATACCGTCTGAAAACCATTTGTCCTTTACAAATCCAACTCTTACCATTTCCAAGAGTAAAATGTGCTTCACATCCCCTCCGCAAGTCCGTGGGCATTTTCAGCCGCACATCAATTCCCAGTGCTACGGTTGATTCGAATCGAAATTTCACTTCACTCTTCCTTGCCTTTGCGAGCGCTCCTCTTTCATTGACCTCGAATTTCATGGTTTGTACGCTCTTCAGCGTACATATCCTGCGAGAATACACACGCACAAGGGACGCGCGAGCGAGGGAGAGACGAGTGGGAGACCCTGGTTGAGGTGTACGCGTGGACGCAGTCAGCATCGCATTTTTGGGGGGGTGAATGAGCTTTTCCAAAATCCGGCCCGGTAGATTGTTGCTCCTCTCTCTCTCTCTCTCTCGCTCTCTCGAGTCCACCCACAGAGGGGAGGAGGTTCGCTTTGCTACGCATTATGCGTCCGCAAGTTGTTTATGGGCTTAGGAAGATTGCGTGTGCGTTAAATGAATTTATCCCCGCAATAAAGACTGCCACGAGTGTCATGCCATTTCCTGGAAAATTGTGCGTAGCACCAGCACCTACACACACCGACACGAAGCTCACCGCGTACACAGAGACTCATCCCTCGCTGGGGGGTTGAGGGAAGATGGAAACGACTTTATTGAATCATCTCCACGTGTAGCGCGTTTTGGCGTTTATTGGTCTCATCCACAGGGCTTGGGGTGACGGGTGACGGGTGGCGGGGGCGCGGCAATGCGGTAGAGATGCTAATGCCTTTTGGTGGCTTGCACGGCTGTGCTTCCGTGTGGCTGCTGTGGCGGGCGACGCACACAGAGCGTCTTGGACCACGCTTGTGCGCAGAAACCCATTACTGTCGTCGTTGTTGTCGTCGTCGTCGAACGTGAAGAGTCCTGTGTGCGGTGGCTTGATTTCTGAGGATGCTCATGCCGGCACCTAGGTCAGTCCAAGGGTAAAAATTAGCTCCGCTCTGCTGCTGCTTCTCGAGTGGGTGGGGTGATTGAGGAGGGCCTGGGGTTGCTTTGCGTTGGCGGACGAGCCGTGTGAGCACACTCAGCGCCCGGAAGCGAACCGTCTTAATGTAAGTGTATGTGTGTGTGTGTACAGTGTCGTTGAGTGGATGGGGTAGTAAGTCTTGAGGGCGCTTGTTATCCCGGATGGATGAATGATGTTTACACGTGCCTGTGCTGTGACATCCGAAGGCGAAGTAAGCAAACAAACGGCACGAAGAAACGAGCCGTTGAACCCAAGCGATTTTAATCTCATCCATGAGGCTTCCGTTTCACCTTCAGCGTGACGGCAGGGGCGGCAGCGAGGGCAGCCTCTTGTTTCGGGGTCGCGCAGGGAGAACAGTTTAGAGGCGATTAATTTTGCTGAGGCGCCTTGGGGTTGTTGACGTTGTTTCCTGTGGAGTTGCGTGTTATTCGACGGAATTGAATTTAATTCCCCCAGCTGCGTTCAACTAGACCGTACCTGAGAAGTGACCTAAAAATAGGCGAGGCTTCTGTTGAAATGAGGGTGCGGGTGGAATGGTGGATGTGAACTTTGGTGCGGGGGAGTTATGCGATGTTTGAGCTGCATTTGGAAGAGACTTGGGAGTCTTCAAGTGACTTGGAACTGTAACTCAGTTCACGATCGACGGGAACTCAGTTTACGATCGACGGGAACTCAGTTCACGATCGTCGGGAACTCAGTTCACGATCGTCGAGAACTCAGTTCACGATCGACGGGAACTCAGTTCACGATCGTCGGGAACTCAGTTCACGATCGTCGGGAACTCAGTTCACGATCGTCGGGAACTCAGTTAACGATCGTCGGGAACTCAGTTCACGATCGTCGGGAACTCAGTTCACGATCGTCGGGAACTCAGTTAACGATCGTCGGGAACTCAGTTCACGATCGTCGGGAACTCAGTTCACGATCGTCGGGAACTCAGTTCACGATCATCGGGAACTCAATTCACGATCGACGGGAACTCAATTCACGATCGACGGGAACTCAATTCACGATCGACGGGAACTCAGTTCGCGATTGAAGGAAATTCTCGTCCCGAGACAGCTCAGCTTCTGTGGCAAGAAACTTGTTTTAGGCGCAAGAGCAATGGGACTGCGAAACCGGAGTTGGTGGAACTTTAATAAAAAAATGCAAAGGAAAGCGAAAATCTCACTTCACCCGCTCCCTCGAGGCGTCATCAATCTTCCATTGTAACTCAAATGAACACCCACCCATCACACAGTCTTGCCGTTATCACTTTCAGCGCTCATTTGAAATTTAATTGTCATCCCTATCTGCCACCCGCGTCGGTTCAGATTATCCCAGCGCCGCAATCAGCCTCTCAACCTTCAACCGAGCACCTTGTGTCATCGTAACCTCAAGCGGAGAAATAAAATCCTCATCTACCGTCACACAGTGACGGCATCGGTGGCGTCCCATGGCGTTGGGTCGCTTGAGTGGATGCTGGCTGGCTGGCTGGATTCAAGGACAACAATTTAGCACAACCAATCCCAAGATTTCCATTTACCCTGATTGCCTACACGTGCCTCCGTCGTCGCCGCCGCCCCCACCTCGCCCTCGACAGTATCTCGGCACCTAAAACCCATTTGTAGACTTATCTCACCAAAAATAACTTTGCTCTTCCCGCCCCCCTGCCCCCCTCTCGCATCCTTCCACCCGCACACACGCAAGCAGTCACCACCAATCACTTGGCCCACTCGAGTAAATCATTTCGTGCCAGCCCGGCACACTCGTGCGTACATCGGTGCTCCCTCAGGATGTGGAACCACGCGTTTTAGCAGTGAATTCCATTTGCCCCCTTCTCCAGGCATTTGCCTCTCGATGGATAACGCTACCGCGTGCCAATGTTCGGGCTTTGAGCATTGAGCCACGTGTTCCTGATGGTTTGGGTGGCGCGGAGCCGGATGTGCCAAGGAACTTTCGCTTCGCCTATCCGGGGAAGCGTTGTTTCGGAACGTGCGTCGCCCCATCCCTCCATTCAGTCCTGTTGCTACAAAAACGAGTGATCCTTTTCAATGTCAAACGGAAGCTTGTTCGCCTTCCTAGCTCCTCCCAAACGAAAAGCCACTCGGCGGTCTTTTTTCCCTTCGACGAATTTATGTCCTTTCCTCTGCTAGGACGGCGGTTGGGGGGACTTTAACGCGTTGACCTGACTTAGGACAGTTCAGTTCATTCCCTCTGGTGGATGAGGGGTGGAGCAGTTCTAAAATTCATGGTGAAGAAAGGAATGTAAATTTTTGGCGCGAAAACTAATTTTCTTCCTTATTTATAGGAATCCCAAGGCACGTTTCGATTCGTTTTTTTTGGGGTATTTTCAGAGGAGGGTTTTACTTTATTTACAACATCCCCAAAACAATAAGTGAAGAGGGTGTTTTGAAGAGGTGTGGTGCGAGGGGGGCGGGGGTGGGGCAGGGTATGGAAATCATTAGAACTGCGAGTGGTGAGTGGATAAGTATATAAGCAGCAACCCTCAACCTTGAGCATAATGAGGAGGCTTTCCGTTGGTGTTCGTTTTGCAGAGGGGAGGGTTTGGAGGGTGGGTTGCCCTACTTTTTTACGCAATAAATTTTCTGCGAGGCCTAGGGTAAATGCGAAGTGAGTTGGTGCGTATTGGTTTTAAGGTGCATTTCTGAGAGAGATTCTGTTGTCCTAAGGGTTGCTAGTTGGGCAGGTCAGACACCGCAGGAACGAAACAACGATCGTAGTGAGCAGAGCTCACAAGAAATGTTCATGCTTGGGTTGCTAATAAATCAGGTACTGTTCCTTGACGATACAGAATCTTACATGGACGTGATTTCTAAAGAAACTTGGTGTTGAAGAATTTTGAAGTTTCCTAATAAACGGCGGCGATAGAGAAATGATCATCTGGAATGGAACGCGCTCAGTTTTTGCCCCTCATAACTCTTGAAACCGTGGGCTTACCCCATGAATCATTGGGCTATGGTCCAAACTGAATTAAGGTCCATCTAGTATCCTCCTCACAAAACATAGATTTTGCCCTCTCCAAGCTTACCCTTGCGAAAGAATACCCAGCCAGAAACAGACTGAGGGTCTTCACCCAGGTTGTTGTTTACGAATGGACTGGGATTGACTGTAGAGTGGGTGCTGGTGTACACTCAAGAAATCTTAACCTCCGTCTCTCCATTATTCAACTTTTATACTGTAGCGTCCTTCAGGCAGTATAAAAGTAAACTTGGAGTGCGCAACTGGCGGCAGCTGGCGAAAGATCGTGCTGGCTGGAGAGGCATGTTGGTTGAGGCCCAGGTCCACCCCGGACTGTAGCGCCATAAGAAGAAGTCCTTCAGGCAGGGATATTGGCAACCACAGAAACGTTGTCATGGATGAAGAACAATGCTGTGTCCAAAAGGAATATAATCATGTGCTCAGACATTCAGGTTGCAGTTAAATCGGTTGGAGGCCACGATTTTCAGTCGAAAAACCTCCCTCAAGTGGCGCCTATCTCTCAATGAAATTTCCAAATACCCTAAGATCCACCTGCCGGGCGACTGCAAATCCGATGAACTTGCCAGGCGCCGTACCAAATCCATAACCTCACCCAAATTTGGCATACCCTTCCTTACAGCAAGACATCTTCTCACCTTCAGGCGGTCAAAGAGTCCCACTTGTCCTTCAACCAGAGCTACGACGAGCTCGTACTTGGCCCCAACTCAATACCTAACGTTCTCTATGCCATGTCGGGTTAGATAAAATGCGTCCACGGACCATACTAGGCGTCGTAACTAGCGGCTGCGCCATGATGGAACACACGCCTCCAGACTCTGCTTCCTTCGCAATGACTTCTGCAGAAGTTGCAGAGACTGGGAGGAGGTAGAGTCCATGTCTCATCTCCTCTGTGGTTATCAAGTTCATGGAAAAGTAGGAAGAAACACCTAGGAAAGTATTTCTTTGACAACCTAGGAGAACTCCACGACATTAGCGTGACAAGGAACTATCTCCGAAGAAGGAACTATATGCCGGTAGTCCCAATGGTCGGAATCGTGGCCTACGTGTGGTTTCCTACTGGCAACCGCCATCTCAGCTGGCTTCCAGTTGAAATTGTGTTGCCAATTTGAAATTCTGCGCCTTTTAAAAAGCTCCCGTTGGACGCAGTGGTGACACGTTGGATGTAAAAGGTGCAAAAATGAAATAAAAACAACCGAGTCTTTGGGTGATTTCTGTAACAATCATATATTGGCGATACAAATTCCGTTTTCAAAAGATGGCTCCACCTGCAATTTGTACCTGATCCTGGGAGTGATTACCTACTTCATTGGAAAGTTGTGACATTTGTCAGCAATGATTAGTGTCCATTAGCGTCCGTTGTAGACAACACCGTTGCCTCTTCGAAAATGACCGGATTTGTCGAAAATAAACAGCATTTGCTGGAAGTGTTGATTTTCTATTTTAATTGGAGAAGAAGAAGTCCAACTGAAGTCCATCGCATGTTTGTAGAAGTTTATGGTGAATCTGCTCCGTCTGCTAAATCAAACAAAGTGTACTTTCGACGCTTCGAAAGTGGTTATTTTGGCGTTGAAGTCATAGAGCGTCTTGGGCAGACCAAACAGTTTAAAGATGAAGAAT
This sequence comes from Eristalinus sepulchralis, assembly GCA_944738645.1. NCBI lineage: Eukaryota > Metazoa > Arthropoda > Insecta > Diptera > Syrphidae > Eristalinus > Eristalinus sepulchralis. The sequence goes on along the minus strand of OX122885.1, from coordinate 11,998,351 downwards.
TGGAGGCTTTACTGCATCAAGAGCGGTGCCAAATGCAAAGTGAACTTTAAGAGTTGTTAGGAGTGACTCAGCCACCAATTTCCGTTCGGTCAAAGAAGTTTGGATTTTTTCCAAAGCAAAGAAGTTGGGTGCCGTACAAGTTGAAACCGCGAGATGTCGAAAGACGATTTTTCACCTCAGAACTGCTTCTTGACCGATATCAAAGGAAGAGATCGTTGCACTGGATCGTGACTGGAGATTAAAAGTGGATGAACTACGATAACCCCAAGAAGAAAGAATACTGTGCAAGGACTGGTGAACAACTTTCATCATCGTCTACATTGACGCCAAAGAAAAACAACAACCGCTCAAAGGGCATGCTCTGCATATAGTGGGTCCAGTCGGGTATGGTAGCCTCCTTCTTCCTCTTCTTTTTGTGGTGCTACAGTCCGGGGTGGACCTGGGCCTCAACCAACATGCCTCTCCAGCCAGCACGGTCTCTCGCCAGTTGCGCACTCCAAGTTGGTTGAGGTACTTCTCCACTTGTTTGCGCCACCTTATCCTGGGCCGTCCTCTGTTGCGTTGTCCCAATGGCTCAGATTCGAAGACTTTTCGGGCCGGAGCACTGGTGTCCATGGCCTAGCCATCTTAAGCGGGCATGGTAGCCTATGAGCCCCTAAAACCTGGTGAAACCATTGATGGGATCATTATCATTGTCGACTAAAACTATTGCGCTGGAGCCGTACATTGGGTGGAACACGGCCAGAAACGTTCGAAAGGCATGAGAAGATGACTTTGACCCCACGTCACTGTAGTACTTAAGAGTTACATGAAAAAGCTGAAATAGGAGGCCCGACATCATCCAACATATTCCCCAGATCTTGTTCCTTCCGACTTCCGGCTTTTTCGACGGATGTCAAACGATTTGGGGGGTGTACAGTTCGGGTCTATTGAAAAGACGAAGAATGGTTCAATAATTGGATCGATGCCAGGGAGGATGAATTTCTTAGCCCACAAGGGCTTCGGGCCTAGCTTCCTCAGCAACAATTTGTATTGTGCTTGCTATTGTTCTCACAAGAGAAGAGACCATCTGTAGTTTTTCAGAGACAATGAGTACTCTCTCAGTGTTGTCATCAACTCGAAAGTGATGGCGTCGTGACGAATGCAAGGTGTTCAGCCCAGGAATCGAACCTGAATCTTCGGTGTGTGGGTCGACGCACTTCCCACTACGCCATGTCGGCCGCATGAATGAAAAATTCACACTTCATCGAAAAAGATTCACAAATCCTGGCTAAGTGTAACCTAATACAGCCATTGTCTGGACTTCTTGTGTTTCTTTTTCATATGGCACTACAGTTCGGGTGGACCTGGGCGTCAACTAAGAAGCTCCCAATTTCGCACTCCAAGTTGGATAAGGTACTATCTCACTTCTTTGCACCACCAGGTCCGTGCGCGTCCTCTATTGCGTTGTCCCCCTGGTTCGAAATTGACTACTCTTCGGCCTGGAACAGAGTTGCCTTATTCATCTTAGGCTTTAAGTCTGTAGACGCTTGGAAAGGCTCATGTTGCTGTACAGATCGTACACTTTTTGGTTGAATTTTCTTCTCCAAAAATCATCAATGTGAACAGCACCAAAGAACTTTTCTCAAAAAAAGATCCAAGGGCTTCTTCATCTTCTCTTGAGATTGTCCAAGCTTCTGTGCCAGAGCAGAAGAGGTAACATAATGCTAACTTTGTCTCTAGGGGGAAGACTGAACTACTCAATTGTCTCTTGAGTCCAAGGGATCAGTGGTTGGGCAGAGTTACTCTGCCTTCAATCTGGGCACTGACGCTGTTCGAAAGTCGAAGGGAAGTTCTTCACTGCCTCGAAATTATGACGATGTGACGTGTCGGATGTGACGTTGTAGCCAAGTCGTCGATGTTATGAGTCCTCTCTCGATGACAGGGTGCGGGTCATTCAGTCAGTTGTCAGCCTCCGCTTTGACACTAGCAAGCGCTTCATTGTTGTGTCACTGTGTTCGACCACTCACGTCTGGACTGACTCCTGGTTGTTTTTGTCTATGAGCCTTTTCCAGTGTCGGAGTTTTATCCAGTGCCCACTGCGGCTGAAAGAAATTTCTCAAACAGTGCCTTACAAGCGAGGCTCTTTGCCTAAATTTACAGAATTCAAGTCATTTCATCCCCCCCTCCTTCTCCCCCCTCCCCTCTCAACACATCTGCATCGAAACATTCGCTCGTGCTTCCTCCAACTCCAACGCACGCTGTCTGTCCTAATGATTTACAAACAGCTTCCCGTTGTGTTCTCGTTATGTGCGCGCTGTCAGGGCTGGCACTGAGCTCCCACCTAATTTACTGCCGAACACTCGTAATACCCTCAACGTGCGTAATACTCCGCCAACGCGACAATGCCCTCAGCACCGTTCCCCATGGAAGACCAAGAAAAAACCGAAAACGCAGCGAGGAAAACTCCCCTTCGAATTGACAACGATGATTACTTATACTCGTATGTTTCCACGAATAGCTCAGGCAGAGTGTGTGGGGGGGAGGGGTGGAAGGAACCGACAAATTTATTATTTACTTCGACCTTGAGCTACGCATTGTATACAAAACAAGTCCTAAAATACGCACGCACGCACACCGAACCGAGCCTCGTCAACCGCACACGCACAGCTCCGACCGCCGCCACCGCGCCGCGCTGCGTCCCCTCTGTCCGATTACGGCCAAAGCGCTGATAAGATATTCCATTCCAAGGGGGAAAGAAACGATTTTTCGACAAACAGCTCCACCATCTGACCCTCGCCACCATCGCCGTCGACGCCTGTGCGGCGGAGTCCTTTCAAGGCCCTTCCCGCCTAACATTCGCACACGTGGCAGAGCAACTATGTACTGACAGCAGTCCTCCCCCTTGGTGGCTACCCCGCCAGAACCAGCCCGATGGCGAAAATGGTTGTGCGAGGCACGTAGAGATATTCCCCCCCCCCCCCCCCCCCCCCCCCGCCCCTTCGACACCGACCACGGAGGAGTTGCTTCTGCTTGTGCAGAGCGAGTGTATGTGAAGGAGTGCGCGTGTATGTGCGGGGGGAATATGTGTCTGTGTGCGTGTGGGAGTATTGTCCTTGCTTGCTCCTTGGGGATGAAGTCCTTGAACATGGATATAGCCCATGTGGCAGCGTGTTCTCTAAAATTCCCGCGCAAATTGTCTTCGAAAACAAATTACCCTCCCTCCCCCCCACCTCCGCCCACACACACACACACACGCACATACTTACATACCCGCACAAGCCCTAGGACCAGTCCCGGACAAAGGAGCAGGCGAATGGGGGGGGGGGGGGGAACGGTGCTGAAGCACGCATAAGTGCCCATATTTTCGGGTTAACTACATGTGTCAAGGACACTCGATGTTGAGGCCTACTCCTGGCTTGGGGTGTGGAATTTCATTCCCGGGTCGAGGAATGAAATATTAGCCCCCCCCCCCCCCGTGAGCTGGCTGCTTCGCATTTTCTTCGTTTGACGCTCAAGACGCGTCCTGCCGGCAGAGACTTCACGCAGGAGAACGTGCTTTTATGTGTGCGACGAGCTGGGAATCCTTGAATTAAACATCGGAGCCTTTTTCACGCGGGGCACATCACCCGCCGCACATTCCACCCGTTTTACGCATTCGATACGCGTAGCAGTCGCCGATGGTGGTGGAGGACAAGCGACAAGGATTTAGGAACTCAATAGGCGCAGGGTGGGCACGATGTCCCTGAAAGTTTTGCGGGGTGCGGCGGGTGGTAAATAATTCACAAAAGTCGAGGAATTATTTTTTTTTTTGTTCATCGTTGTGTGGGTTTTTTTTCAAAAGCCTTGTCGTCCTCGTCCTTGTGGGGTAGAGGGGGGGGGGGAATAGAAAAGTGGAACGACCGTGTGGGTGCCACTGGGGTGGGTATTAGCGCGATGGCCTTGACGATAAGACACAAATGCGCCGTTCAGTTGATGCGGTGCGGTGCGTGAGTCCCTGCGAAAATCACAGGGTGGAGCGGAATCGATGATGACTGATGAGGGGACACTTGACGGGTTTTTTTTTTTGTGCCAAGTTTGTCAGGGTCACCGGAGAGCTTCTGGGTGCTTAAGCTGCCTAAATCCATTCTTGTCACGGAAACGGAGGTTCTTTATCACTTTGCTGGCCTTTTCAAAAAGTAGTGGCCCTAGTCTGGAACCTGCAGTAGCCCCACCGATTTCTCAAACATTGATGGCCTTCAGGTGACACGGATTCCATGTCCACACTCTGTGTCCTCCGCTTAAGTACACATCTCATCACTTTACATCTAATCTCACCGTTAACTGCTGTCTCACGTTGCCGATTGTCCTTGACAAGGTGGCTGGTCTTCAGTTCCTGCTCCAGCTCTCGAGCTCTCAAATTGGATTACCACGTCGAAGAGGGTGCTCCGCTGTCTTTGCGAGGGGGAAAAAATAAAAACTGTTATCACATCATCACCAGGCTACTTTACATATAAATTAGAAGCTCTCCGTGATTTGTATCAGGCCTCCCTTATCATCCCACCACCACGGCGGTGGTGATGGTGTCGCAGCTGTGTGTGTGTTCGCATTGCTAATGGATATCATTCCCCTCCCGGGGGGTGGTGGGGGGAGGGATGGATCAGAAATTCATTTACAAGCTCGTGGCAGGAAAGTTTTTACGAAAGATTTGGCCTTTCGGCCCCATTGGTTATGACCTTACGGATAATTAGGAGTAATGAGAATAATTTTGGGTCTACTCCTGGGGACCAACAGGTCAACGGGTTTGGAGAATGAGAAGGGTCGGTTTTTTTTCTGAAGGCTGTTGATGGGTGCGTGCCGGGGGAAGGGGCGAGGTGCGATTGTTTATCAGAGTTGAGCTTGACAATGACAAAAGAGACAACCTGAGGGACAACAAGGGTGCGTTCATTAGACATTTTTCGGGAAAATTGGTTTCAGCTCTCGAATGAATGAATATTCATGGAAAATGGTGAATTTTAAGAGGAATTGATTGTCCTGCGTCCACTGGGGAGTGGTGGATGGGTTCAATGTGGAGTGGATGCTAATCAGATGGACAGAGGGACTAAGTCAGATCTACAAAGATGGTTTGCTGGTGGCACAAATCTGAACAAAGACAGAACATCAACAAATTAATCAAAATACAAAGGTTGGCGTGTGTTTAGACAACAGGAGCGATGAGAATCTCCATAAACTGGACGTTCGAAAGTGCTACAATAGCTGACTTCAGCAGGTCATTGTTGTACTTGCAGTGGGTGTGTGGCAAGCTGCACAGAAGCTATAAGAGGGCACCTAGGGGTTGACCAAGTCAATGGACTAACGAATGTCAGTGATCTCAAGTCACCGTTCTTAGAATTCAACAAACAATACAAAATCCTAGTGGAGAACAATGGATCAAAATTCCACTTTGGATAACTGAAGATGGCCAAAGATGGAATACAGTCAGAAAAGTCAAGTAGGGACAGGCATTGAAGGACATAAATGTAACCTACAAATGGCCCTACCCAGAGGGTCTATTAACTTCCACTGGGAATGTCTTCGCCGCGAATGAAGCAGCACATTGCATCAACAACCAAAACCCAATAAATTCATGAATATCGTTACCCTGAGGCAGTCAAGCAGTTCTTCAAGCTGTCAGAAGATCTAAGTTCAGCCCCAGGGCTGTCTGGTACTGTCATTAGGTACTCAATGCGAGCAGAGAAACTCTGATATGGCGTACCACTAGGCAACAGAAACTTCGAGGTAGTCAAGGACTTCATCTACCTCGGCTCCGCAGTAAATAGGGACAACAACACCAGTACTGAAGTCAAACGCAGAATCATTCTTGCCAATCGATGTTTCTTTGGGCTCAAGGGGCAACTGAGTATTAAAGCCCTCTCTCGAAGGCCTATGCTAGCCAGGCGCAGAAGCCTGGACGTTACTAAAAGCGGATGAGGAAGCCCTTAGTCTCTTCGAAAGAAAAGTCTTGCGTGCGATTTTTGGTCCGGTTTGCGTTGATGGCATCTGGGGAAGAAGATTCAATGACGGACTCTATGGGCTGTACAGCGACATGCGCCTAGTCAAGCGTCTCCGGATACAACGCTTAAGATGGCTAGGCCAAGAGCGCACTGACACCACTGGTCAGGCTCGAAAAGTCTTCGAATCTGAACCATTTTGACCACGCAGAAGAGGACGGCCCAGGCTAAGGTGGCGCACACAAGTGGAGAAGGATCTAAACCAACTTGGAGTGCGCAACTGGCGGCAGCTGACGAAAGACCGTGTCAGCTGGAGAGGCCTTTTGGTTGGGGCCCAGGTCCACACCCGACCTTTAGCGCTACAAGAAGAAGAAGAACTCTGTTATGGGTGCCAGGACATGAAGAAGGCGCTGAAACTCCGTTCACTGGCCTTTTACCCCTTCATGGTTTCAATAGAACGGATAAGCAAGTATATTCAAAGAAATGGACTAACAGATGCCGCATCAAATTGTGGAACAAACAGGAGTGACTGACTCCAGGGACAGAGCCGAAACAGGTTCAACCGCAGGATACCATGTGGGACACTTACTGGCCACTTCCCATGCACCTTTCACCAATACAAAATGGGTCAGAGAAGATCAGAAAACTGCTGACACTTTGGACAAGCAAAGGAGCCTATGAAACATCTACTAGTCAACTAGATAACAAGCAGACAAAGAGCGACAAACAGAAACAGATTGTTAGGACATCCCATCTAAAGAGATTATAGACTTTCTCGGGCTAGCTCTGAGGTCCTTGGCAAATAGATCAATAATTGTCGCCGTGCCAAGTGATTATTTGCCCACGCCACAGAATCTTCAATTCAATCTTGAATCTGGACTCTGGGTTTCGAAGAACCTCATGGCTGGAGCGCTGTGTCCCATGCCCTCCATGTGGCTGAGACTGCATCTTAATCTGGTAGCAGCATGTAGAGTCCGCGGTTGTGTTTTCTCCTCGATTGGTCTTTTTCATAGACAGAAGCGGAGAGACAAAGCGTCAAATTTTTCAACCACCTCGCCCTAGGTCTGCCTAGCGGTCACTTACTTGATGGAAGGTACACCTTGGATGATGCGTGATTAATAAAGGGGACATGCGTACCATGTTGCGAAGCCATCGAAATATACCCTTTCCGGTCGAAAAAAATTGCTGCCCAATATTGGGCTCCCCCAGCACTACCACGTTTCCAGCTTATACCTGCAAATTACTCCCTCAACAGAACGGAGAAATCTCATTTCGGCAGCTTATGTGCGCCATCTGATTCCTTAGGTATATTCCATGGCTCAAATTTCATGGCCATTGGTAAGATTTGGATCAAATACTACCTTAAAACCCATAGCTTGGGTATGACATCCTTCTAAGTGATTTACTAAGCTGCTTAAGAATTGTTTCAGCTTGGTCATTATTACTCGAAAGCTCAGCGTAGCTTCCCACATCAATCGTTAAAAGAAAGAAAAACTTCTCCACCTGCTTCAATACGAATTCCCAAAACATCCTACCATCTGATTGGAAAAAGTGTTGGGAGTACAAATTCATTTTCGGGCGTCTTTTGTGTTTTCATTGAAAATACGTCAAAAGTGCATTACCCATCCCTCTGGCAATTTTCGAGTATGATCTCTAACACACGGCATCGATGGCCATTCTTTGATTTCTTCAAAAGACCCGAATCGGTGTGCCCCTAAATCCTTTTTGCATCCGTAGAAAAAGTCTGTAGTTAGAGGTCTGGAGAATGCGGCGGGTGGGGTTAGACCTCCCATTTAAGGGTTTCCAGGTAGTTTTTGACAGCTACAGTCACGTGGGGTCGAGCTTTTCATGTTTCAAGCACACTTTCTCATGTCTTTCGGTAGTATCTGGCCGTTTTTTTGCACAATGGACGGCTACAGAGCATTAGCTGTAGTAGATTCATTTTTCCATCAAAGGTTTCCCCAAGTTTTAGGACACCACATTTGTCTGGTTCACTAAATGCAGAGTATGCCCTTTGAACGGCTGATGTTTTTCTTCGGCGTCAATGTAGACGATGATGGAATGGATTCACGAGCCTTTCACAGTATTTTTTCTTCTTGCGGTTATCGCAGCACATCGACTTCAGCCATGGTCCAGTACAAAAATCTCTTCATTTGATGTCGTCCAAGACGCAGTTCCTAGGTGAAAAACCACCTTTCGACATCTCTCGGTTTTAGCTCGTACGGCACTCAACTTCTTTGCTTTGGAAAAATTTCAAATTTCTTTAACCGAACGGAAATTAGTGACTGAGTCACTCCTAACAACTTTTCCAGCTCACTTTGCATTTGGCACCGCTCTTCATCCAGTAAAGCCTCCAATTCCTTATCTTCAAACTTGACAGGCTTGCCAAGACGCTTTTTGTCTTCGACACTTAAATCACCACTTTTGAAGCGTCGAAATCACTCCCTGCGTGCTTTATCGGTCAGAGCATAAACTTCTACAAACATGCGGCGGACTTCAGTTAGACTTCTTCTTCTTCAATTAAAATAGAAAATCAACACTTCCAGCAAATGCTGTTTATTTTAGACAAATCCGGATATTTTTGAAGAGGCAACGGTGTTGTCTAAAACGGACGCTAATGAACACTTATTATTGCTGACAAATGTCACACCCTTTCAATGAAGTACGTAATCGCTTCTAAGATCAGCCACAACCAGCAGGTGATGCCATATTTTGAAAACGTACAAAGTGTATATATTCTTCTTGTAGCGCTACAGTCCGGGGTGTACCTGAGCCTCATGCCGACATGCCTCTCCAACCAGCACGGTCTTTTGCCAGCTGCCGCTAGTTGCGCACTCCAAGTTGGTTGAGGTCCTCCCCACTTGTGTGCGCCACCTTAGCCTGGGCCGTCCTCTGTTGCGTTGTCCCAATGGCTCAGATTCGACGACTTTTCGGGCCGGAGCAGTGGTGTCCATACGCTCTACATGGCCTAGCCATCTTAAGCGTTGTATCCGAAGACGCTTGACTAGGTGCTGGTCACTGTACAGCCCATAGAGTTCGTCATTAAATCTTCTCCTATGGGTACTACCAACGCAAACAGGACCAACAATCGCACGCAAAAAAGGGCTTCCTCATCAGCTTTTAGTAGTGTCCAGGTTTTCGCGCCGCAGAGTAGGACTGGGACGATCAAGGTGTTATATAAAGCAAACTTAGTCCTTCGAGAAAAGGCTTTATTACTCAATTGCCTCTTGAGCCCAAAGAAACAGCGATTGGCAAGAAGGATTGTGCGTTTGATTTCTTTACCGTGAAACCAAGGTAGACGAAGTTCTTAACCACCTCAAAGTTTCTGCTGCCTAATGTGACGCTCTGTCCGAGACGTCGATGTTGTGCGTCCTTCTTTGATGACAGCATGAAATTCGTTTTGCCCTCATTGACCACAAGACCCATTTTAGCCGCTTCTGCTTCAATGCCAAAAAACACCTCATTGACGGTTCGCTGTGGTCGTCCAATCACGGCAATGTCGTCGGCGTAAGCTAGCAGTTGAACTGACTTTTGGAAGATCGTGCCTCTGGTGTTGACTCGTGAGTTGCGCACGATCTTTTCAAGTATGGTGTTAAAGAGTTCACATGACAGTGCGTCGTCTTGTCTAAAATCCTTTTTTGACATTGAAGGTCTCGGTGAGTTCGTTGCCGAGACCACATCAAAAGTCGTCGAGAAGAGTCTAAGATTCATACCTTACCTTGCGATCAAGGGAATTATTGTGGTGCCTCCTCTCTACGTCTTGACAGCTCATATATGGACATAGACACAGACTCACAGTCAAGATAGTAAAATCATTCAAATCTCATTTAAGTTTAACGCCACTGGATAACTTTGACCACTGAAAACTTCTCCGTTGAGGTTCAACTTCATTTCTGTTTACAGCGCCATCTAGAAATCAAATCCCAGAAATGATGCCATCGCTCACTAAAGACACACATTCGTCAAAAACTCGAATAAATCCCAAAATCGACCAATCGATGTAAAAACAACTCCAAATGTTGATTCATACGCGTCAACAGTTCGCCAAAATGTGAACAGTGAGTTCAACCAAGTGCTCGCCTCCACATTCCGCACTCACTGACTCATCCCATCACTCACTTAGTCGCGGCACACATTGACCCCGAAACCTCAGTCCCGTCCTCAATTCCGAGACATAACCCAGATCCTTTGTAACCCGCTCGCAGCGTCCGCATCAAAAAGAAAGCTCCCATCATCCAGAACTACGAGCATGCCCAAAGAGTGCGCGCGCGCACACACACCGCGCCACCACCACAGCCAACGACGAGAAGACTAATCACCCGAAAGTTTCACTTCTGCGGCGCTGCGCCATCGTCCACGCCTGCCGGCCGAGATAAAAAGCAGCGCACACCAGTCTCAATCAATAAGGCGCTAGAAATCTAGATCATCTCGGAAGACCCGAAAAATGATCCGTCAAAGCTCATGCCCATGGGCGGCGGGCCGAGTTTCCCTCCGGCCAATTTAGAAATTGGTCAACGGCAGTGCGGCGGCAGAGCCAAAGGTCCGCCGAGTACCCGAGAGTGCCCTCCTTCTGCTCGCGTGCACGGTGCCTTACCCGCGGTGTGCATCTCGCCGGACTAGAATCGCCGCCGAGTGACATGCTGGATGGATGCTCTTTTAATCGCGACCATATCCGGAAGTTCAGCACCGTAAAATCGACCGACAACAGCAACGGAAGCCACAGCAGAGGATGAAGACCTCGATAAGCGGCGGCGTCATCGCCGTCGACGAGGAGAAGAAAACCTCCGTCCACGGCTCCAACAGCAAGCGGCGAAAACGAAACTGGAACACTAGGTTGCGCCGCCGGAGAAAGACCCAAACCTGAATACGTGCCCATTTCTCTGTGTGTGCAGCGCGCAGCACGCAGGCGTGATGTAGAAACCGTGTTAACTGATTTTCACTTTTACTCGACATAATTACTTTGGCCTGACCCACATTTGGGCCAAATTCACTTTCTTCGCCGACGTCGCTGTTGCCGCTGCTCTTTGCCGTTGACTGCGCTGGCTGGCTGGCTGCGACTGCGACTGTTGCTCGTCGTCACTGTGACGGAGATGGAGAGAGAGTGTGTGTGTGAGAGAGAGAGAGGGAACTAGCAGCGACACTAATCGCCATTCAGGTTTGCGTTAACGCTGCGAGTGACGAACGCGGACAGATGTACGACGCCCCACACGACTGGTATCTGGAGCTCAAAGCGCGAAGTAGAGTTGGCCTAGGCGGCGGCAGCGGCATCGGCACACCACCGTGGAGGTGCGGCTGCGGATTTTCGTTTCTTTTGTCTTGCCCGACTGACTGCTGCTCAAGTGGCCGCTTGACTGAGTAAAAGCGTCAAACTCTTGAGTTGGGGCGCGAGTTCATTGGACCCGTCTTTGTCTGCGCCCAGCTGCGAGGCGGCGCACGGCAGCGGGCCCGAAGTGTGCTCATTATAGCGGTTATGAGGCGAACGCATAAAATTAGTTAAATTAACGAAGCTAATGACGGCGGTTTTTTGAGGAAAAGAAAATCATTTCACTTTTCATCGCTGCTGCGTGGCTGGGCGGCGAGCGGCGCGCCGTGCGGACGGGCCGGCCGACGGAGTGTTGATTTATGCGATTCTGGGTCAGCGTGCGGTTGGTTGGACTGGCCGATGGGTGATAGCGGTTTTGGATCGTGATTTTTTTTTCTGTTTTCTGTTTCGTGGATTAGATTGCCATGGCCTATGAGAGTTGCAGCGATTTTCACTTGAAGGGAGAAAGTGATCATTGGCGGTGAGGGTTTTCGTCTGCTTTCTTATGGCGATTGTCCATCCTTTGCATTGCATTGATTCTGTTGTTACCGTTGGATGCTCCACAAATATGAACTTTGAAAAAAGGGACGCAAACGAAAATTAACGGAGAAGGGTAGAGCTGGAGAATGGCAGAGCTGTTTCGATTTTTTAGGCTGGTTTGCCTTGATGATATCTGAAGAAGAAGATTCAACGACGAACTCTATGGGCTTTACAGCGACATGCGCCTAGTCAAGCGTCTCCGGATACAACGCTTAAGATAGCTAGGCCATGTAGAGCGTATGGACACCACTGTTCCGGGTCGAGAAGTCTTCGAATGTGAGCCATTGGGACAACGCAACAGAGGACGGCCCAGTCAAAAGTGGCGCACACAAGTGGAGAAGGGCCTCAACCAACTTGGAGTGCGCAACTGGCGGCAGCTGACGAAAGACCGTGCTGGCTGGAGAGGCATGTTGGCATGAAGCTCAGGTCCACCCCGAACTGTAGCGCAAGCTACACTCTGTCCGTTTTGAAAAGATGGCGTCACCTGCTGGTTGTGGCTGATCTTAGAAGCGATTACGTACTTCATTGGAAGGGTGTGACATTTGTCAGCAATAATAAGTGTTCATTAGCGTCTGTTTTAGACAACAACGTTGCCTCTTCAAAAATATCCGGATTAGTCCAAAATAAACAGCATTTGCTGGAAGTGTTGATTTTCTACTTCAATTGGAGAAGAAAAGTCCAACTGAAGTCCATCGCATGTTTGTAGAAGTTTATGGTGAATCTGCTCTGACCCATAAAGCATACTTTCGACCCCTCAAAAGTGGTGATTTTGGCGTCGAAGTCATACAGCGTCTTGGCCAGCCCAAAAAACTTGAAGATGAGGACTTGGAGGCCTTACTGAATCAAGAGCGGTGCCAAATGCAAAGTGAACTGGAAGAGTTGTTAGGAGTGACTCAGGCACCAATTTTCGTTCAGTTAAAGAAATTTAGAAAAGCAAAGAAGCTGGGTGCCGTACGAGCTGAAACCGAGAGATATCGAGAGGCGATTTCTCACCTCAGAACTGGCCCTTGAAAGACATCTAAGTAAGAAACTTGCACTGAATCGTGACTGAATATGAAAAGTGGCTGTACTAAGATAACTTCGAGAATGAAAAACTCTGTGCAAAGCCTGACGAACCCATTTCATCATCGTCTACATCGATGTGTTGGGGTGGAACAAGGCGGGTGCGGTGTACTAGTAGCTACTGAAACCAGGCGAATCCGTTGATGGGAAACGTTACCGACTACAACTACTACACAGGAGCCGTGCATTGCTAAAAAAACGGTCAGAAACGACTGAAAACCATGACAAGGTGACTTTGTAACATAAAAATACTCGTCCCCAAATCACTCTGGCAGTCAAAAGCTACCAGGAAACACTGAAATGGGAGGTCTTACCCCACCCGCCGTATTCCCCAGACCTTGCTCCTCCCGACTACTGGCTCTAACAGTGATTTTCTCATAAAAAAGGATAAATTTGACATTCGCTGTGGGTATCTAATAAAAAGCGTCTGTAAAGTATCCTTATCCAAGAAAATTCGATTTTCCTAATATCTCTTCTAATGTCTTCTAATCCAACGAAGCTCAAGACGTCGCCTTCCACACAAGAACTGCTAGATGTAGACGTGATGGAGGTTGGTATACGAGTACACTGCACTAGATTGCTGAGACCTTCGTTAACTGTAGTTTTCTGGTTTTCCGAAGAAAGACCAGCATGCGCTTCTGTGCTTAAAACCTTGGGTTTTCAGCTTCCATCACATTGGCGCCAAACAGCCGCCATCTGATGCGAGAAAAGGTGGGACATTGACAGAGAAAGTGCTCTGAAGTGTCTTCACCTTCGCCAGAGCCGTCGCAAAGGGTGTCTTCACGAAGACTTAGGTGCTTAGCGAAGGAAAAATTTCCCGTGTGTACGACGACAAGTTTTCTGCACCAGAGATAACTGAAAAGCCTCGGATTTCTTGCTGACTCTCGGGAGTATGCACTTGGTCAGCCTGCATCCTGGAGAGTCATGCCATCTATGATTCTGCTGTTGGGAGATCCAACCGTTGACGGAAGCTCTAACCAAGGAAGCGGGTAGCTTCAAGGTGGGTTCGGGCCCAACGAATGCCTCTTTAGAACCTTGCCTGGCTAGTTCATCAGCTATGTCGTTTTCCGTGATCCCTTTATGTCCCGGAACCCAAACAAGTCTTAGCGAATTCAGTCTGCCGATCAATAGATGAAGATAGTGCTGCCAGAGTTTTTTGCATTTTTGAACCATCTGACTATAATTTATCGTCGTACTTTTTCGAACGCCCGGTCATGATCAACTTGTTCTCTTCAAACTAGGATTTTGTTTTCTTTTTTGCCCTTTCCTCCTTTACTTGTTCCCGTAAACCTTCACTCTCTTGGGTGTTCTTTCATTTTAAGCACTTTTCTGTGTATTTAACACATCCAGGATCGATATCGGCTTGAGAGGGAGGAAGCTCTAAGCACGGTACAGGATCATTATTTTTTTGGTTTCGAAAGCAGCTCGTCATATGGTCTGAACTTTGCCTTTAAAAAAACCATTGAACAAATGAGTGCCTGGGAATGTTTCAAAGAATGCAATTCCTTTGAAGACATTTCTAACAACTTTTTCGCACATTTCTCATATTTAGGCCATAAATTGAATTATGAATGCGTCTTAAGTTCAAATATTATGCGGCGTAGACACAGTCTTAAGACTAGCGTCACCGAAACAAAGATAACAATGACAAAAGACATGACTTTGGGAGCTAATTGACGCCGCCAAAAACACGAACTAAATCGGCCAGGAAACTGAAACGGCACTAAACACAAACTTGCTCGTGGTGTGTGGCTTGTTGTTCCGTCTCGCTTGGGAGCCACATATTCTCAATATTCAATCCCTGGCCTGAAAAGAATCGATTATCACTCAACCATATCGCTCTGCATTGACTGCAACCGTCAGCGGCATCCTCAAAGAAATACGGACCAATGACCATAGAGTACACGAAACAATAACTTTTTCTTGATGGGACGACATTTGGGGGATCTCTGAGCCTCAAATGCTCCCCATATACAAGCCCACCCAGTGAGAAATCTGCCTCATCACTGAAGAAATTGTTGTTCGAAAAATAGATGATCCAACAGACCAGAAGTGGAAGCCGTGGCGTAGTGGGTAAGTGCATCGACCCAAACGCCGGAGGTTTAGATTCGTTTCCCGGAGGGAACACCTCACATTTTTTCACGGCACCACCTCCTTCGAGTTGCTGACAACACTCCAAGAGTACTAATTGTCTATGAAAAGCTTCTCAAATCTCGCCGTTCGGAGTCGCTAAAAAACTGTAGGTCTCTTCCAGTAGTGTAAGAACAGTAGCAAGCTCAACACGAGTAGCAGAATCTAGACCCTGGTCTCTTGAAGGTTCTAGTGCCAACCTATAATTAACAGCCCAGATGCGTGTCCACGGTGCTGTGAGCAGTCAGTCTTCAGTCCCTGATTGTTGCATAGTTTTGAAAGGATAGAGGTGCCAATCTAAATCCAAACTACGCCATAGTGGAGTGTATGACACGTTGAATTGATGCGAACTCTGGGTAATCGATAAATTCGGGTCATCATTTTTCAATAAACTTCACTTGACAAAATAAGAACACATCCGTGGGAAAAAAGCTGTCCCCTTCCTTCCTTTGTTTTCTTTGAGTTTTCAAAAACTTGAAAATGATTTTCCTTTTACAGGTGGAAACGAAACCCTTTTAAAGTGGCTGTACTGAAAATGTGCCAAAAATGTCATTTGGATGTCAGGCAAATGGTTCTAATGGCTATTATGTCGTTTCCCAGAATTCGAATGATCACAAGATCGCCACAAATGATAGCATTCTTAAACGGCAGCCATTCCTGGCTCAGGAATTATGTGTAAATGGGAAAATGCTGATATTTGAAACAAGACAGTTGGGAGAACGTATGAAGACTGACAGTTTCTTTCATTTCCACCTGTAGACAGAATGATCTCACGGGCTACATGGCTCATCACTTGATTGCCGCGATCACTCAACTTGCAGTGTTCAGTGTTGCCGCGAATTCTTCCCAATTTCTGGTAAAATTGTCCAACTTCGGCAAAATTTATTTAGTTCTAAGAATTTGTCCAAGACACAGCGTTTCAATGAATTTCCAAAATTGGGCCATCACACACTGGGCACCACCGCTCTCTCTCTCTCTCTTTCTCACTGTCTCAAACTTCATCTGAAACTGATTTCAGAATGAAGTTGTCACATCAGTAGATTTGCCTGGTCTCTGTTTTTCGTCAGAAATCTTAAAATTTTCCCGTGCTGCGCGTCGATCAAAGTGCTCTCCTAAGCTCCCATTCTGTGCTTCATTCTCTCTCCCAATACCTACCGGAATGAAACCACTAACCAGGCCAAGATTGAAAATTGAAAAGAAAGTGACGCCGTCGCCTCGGCTCAATACCTCCCCCGTGGCCTTCATTGAGTGCAAACCTCCATCTTTATCTCGGGCACAAGATCACCTACCAGAGTCATTGTCATGTCGAGACGCCCCCAATTGATCGTGTGATCACTCCCCAACCGGCCCCGTTTTAATTTCCCTAATAACGGCAATCAGTCAGACTGATCAGATTGCGATCAGTGATCGTTCTTCACTTGACGCAAAGAAATTTCTATCGTTTACCAAAGCCACCCAAGCGATCACTTCCTCCCCCCCCCCCCCCCCTCGGCAACCTCTCCACCACCCTTTTAAGCAATTTCTCTAGATCGATAAGCACAGCACTCTTGAGTGATCGATTCGTTGGACCTTATCGTGCGCAGGCCACTCTCTCATGAACCCTCTTCAGCCACTGCGCTACTCAAGCTCACGACTTCAGCGGCCGAAGAACCATCCCAAAGTGGCCGATTGCTGTGGCATATCACGGCCTAATTCAACGGCACTTCACGCGGCCGGCGGCGGCGGCGGCGCGGTGGGAGAAAGGGGACCGTGTTCCATTCATTCGGCATTCACAACGAAAGTGCGATGACTTTCGATTTCATGAGCGAAAGTAGGCACATTGCCATCCACAGCGCAGCGCCAGCAGCGATCCGTTTCCAACTCCATCGCCGTTATCGTTACTCGGGCACATTTTGAGGTCAAAAATGAGGCTACGGTACACAGCGATTGGAGCTGGTGGTCTTCTTGATCATCTTGGACTTCGCTTGGTTCGTTCGCTTTATTCGTTCGCTACCTGCAACATTGTACGGCAGCAGCACGACCGTCTTGTCTTGTGGCATGCAAATGAATTGAAGAGAGTGAGAGCAGTGACGTAGTGACGGTGCGCCTCAGTGAATGTGCCCGACGAAGAGGTCGCAGTGAAATTTCTTTTTTTCATTTTTTTCCCTCAGCTTTTTCTATTTGCTTGCGAAAATTCTGCTGCTATCTGATTTGGTTTTTGGGGTTAGGGAAATAGATTCGCGGCACAGTTGACTGGAGCGGCCGCTGTTCTGAATCGCTTTGAACTAGATCCCACGATACGGTGCGATAGGAGATGTGATTTGGGTGAGACTGTTAAATGGGGGGAAAGTTCCCTAGGACAGAGGAGAACGCAATGGAGGCATATAATCCTTTCTTGGGACTGGTAGTAAAGATTGCGACCAAGAAGGAGAAGAAGAAGGATTTCCCTTTTCCTGGAAGAAATAGGGGACTACCAGCAACAAGAGGCTTCTCTTCAATGGACAACTGCCTTGAAGCTGTAAGTGTGTTGTGTTTCAATTTAAATGGTTTAGGTCCCCTGCTTTTTCTTCTATGTATGGCGCTGCATACCGGTACCCTCTTCAGCACGCACGATATTTATTTGATCTGCCTTCAATGGCGTCGACCAAGTTGCTTGATGTGCTTCTCCACCTGTGCGCTTTAGTTCAATGGAAGACATTCGTCATAACTCCTAAAACTTTCACCTTATGATTGATTCCAAGGCGTACAAGAGAAGTGCAACATTTTAAGGAACAACCCAAACCCAAACAGATCTTGGCTGCAATGACTTTTGTCGTAGCTGTAGAGACGCGGAAAAGAAAGAATGCTATCCCATCTCCTCTGTTTAGCGGAAGCCATTTCTAGAGGTAGAAAAATCCACGAGGGAGCATACTTCGGACAACTCGCGAGTTCTATAAAAGACTCCAATTGGGTTTCGATTCAAGAAAAGTAGATCCCCGATCCGCGTGGCACCACATGGGGCCTCACCGAGGCTAGGAGGGCTTTTAACAAGTGCAACCTGACACATTCCTACCTCAGAGAAATAAAGTAGCCTTCCCAGGACAACGAGGAATATGATTCAGAAAGTACAGACGAGTCCCATAGAGTCCTGCAGAATCCAGTAGTTTACATTCAGTAATTTTCAGCACAACTTTCTCCCGAGATCAGAAGTGGTCACACTTACCCCCTACGTCTACGGTATTCTTGTTTTTCTTCTTGTGGCGCTACAGTCCGAGGTGGACCTGGGCTAAAACCAACATGCATCTGCAGCCAGCACGGTCTTTCGTCAGCTGTCTCCAGTTGCCCACTCCAAGTTGGTTGAGGTACTCTCAACATGTTTGCGCCACCTTAGCCTAGACCGTTCTCTTCTGCGTGATCCCAATGGCTCAGGTTCGAAGACTATCGAGGTGGCTCTTACATATGCCGTCTATTTTGTCAAATCGCCATGGAAGGACGAAGCGTTCAACAGCAGGTGCAAGGGCTGAGTGCTCTCTTTGGAGCAGCTTGACATATGTCACATAGCCATTCTTGGGTGAGGGGAATAAGGGACTTATGGATAAAGTTTTCTCTCCATCAACTAGGCATCCACGCTCGTGATAATTGTTGAACAGATCTAATCCTGTGGCATACATGAAGAGCGCCTAGCTTGCATTTTTTTACTTAGAGCGTGTAGAGATCTGTGCCTCTAGAAGCAAAGAGCAAATACAATAATTTGTCAACTGCCCGGCGTTCGAAGCAGTTGAGAGTGTAGTACACTATGGGGTTTTTTTTGCATTTGGAATTCCTTATAAAGTTCAACTTACGCATCAATTAAAACGTCTTGAGATGGTTGGGACATGTAGAGCGTATGGACACCACTGCTCAGACCAGAAAAGTCTTCGAATCCGAGCCATTGGGACAACGCAATGGAGGAAAGCTTACGCTAAAAAGGCGCACACAAGTAGAGAAGGACCTCAACCAACTTGGAGTGCGCAATTGGTGGCATCTGGCGAGAGAGGAACGTGCTAGCTGGAGAGGTATGTTTGTTGAGGCATAGGTCCATCCCGAACTGTTGCCCAAGAACAGAAGAAGAAGACCATTCACAAGCCTGTGCATGGCTGTTGGAAAAAATCGATTTTTCGAACAACATTTTCTTCAGTAATGAAGCACAATCGGATCGAAACCAAACAGACGTACACACACACACGCATACTCTTAACGAGCGGACAACCCAGGGACATAAAAAGAAGTCCTCGCCAAACGGACGCTAGAGAGCTTAGTCATGACAACTGGAAGCAGCTTGCCCGGGACCGTCAAGAATGGAAGGCAGCTATGGTTCAGGCTTAAACCCTTCATGGGTCGCATAACTGATAAGCAAACAAGTATGATGAGTGTGTTATCTCAAGGAATGAGCTCGACCATCTTCTGTGGAGCTGCGTTAAGTCATTGGTGTATGCCAGCAAGCCGATGCCATTGAAAGACCTCAGAGCCAACAATAACGGCGAAATAGCCACCGTTTCGGCCGAACTATGTATCCCAGTCGTTGAAAATTGGGTCCAAATCGACCGTCGCAAACGTGGCCGTCGTGGCCAAATGATCAAAGTCAAGTATATACAGAGTTTTTGTTGTACTTCAAGCCACAAAGAGTTTTCGTCTTATGCTTAAAAGAAAGTTGTGAGGTCCTTACATTAAAAAGCGGAGAAAGGGTGGATAAAGGGTGGGTCTGGATTGCACGAGAGGCGATTGGTCTGTCGATCCTATTTCTTAAATTCCCTAACGATCTTCTAGAGTTCATGCCGTGCACTACGCCGATAATCTTCCTGGTCGTACCGACTCGTTGGTCTCTGTCAAATGTGTCCTCGCATCCTGTGGGTAAGGACCCTCGCACCTCTCAAGGATGAAAAACTTACCTCGTTCCGACCTGAAACATTTGGCGTTCACTGACGACTTCCTCGTGATATGACAACATGTCCTCGTGCAGAATATCATCCTCCTTCACCTCTACCCGACTGTCTTATGTTTCTTGACCAGCGCTCGTCATTAAATGTCCAAATCAGCTTGGATAAGAGGTGATTGCAGACCTATTTCGGTTTGTGTTTTCATTCCGAAAAAAAAGGTTTTTCCAAAGAAATGATACGCGCAACTCTGTACCGCCGCCGCATCTTGTCCCACTTGAAATGCGAGCTCTGCGTAAAAATAAAATAAATTTATCGCAAGCACGAGTGAGTAACGATCAAGGTTTCGCATTCCGTCATGTGACTGAATAAAATTCCCACTTCGTCAGCGCGTGTGACAGACTATCAGGTTCTTAGTTAGCTCACTTTTAAGAGGTCACTACTCACGATTGAAGAAGAAAACGTTTTTCTTGCTGTTCCTTAGAGGTCCAGACGATGTGACTGAATTTATGAATCACTTGATTCAAAATCACACTCTAATGAAATCACTAATAGATCCAAAGCTCATTTTGTGGCGGAATGGAGGCAACCAGACCCAGGTCTTGAGGGAACCCAACTGGCAGCTTGAGCAGAGGCTTTGTTCTGGTGCCATGGGAGGTCAGAAGCCCCTGGAGCTTCGGTTTCAGCCTGACCGTGCGGCATGCTCCGTGTGGGAGTATTGTGGTGGCTGAGGTTTAAAACCCCATATCTCGGACAGAGTCGATCGCCCTACTGATTCAGACCAGACGGCTTGGGGACTTTCCCGGTTCAGTGTGGAGGTGCATTCTCAACTGGGTGCTGCCACAAAGAGAGCGGCAGAGGTGTTGAAAAGGCCTTGCTGCATACCAAGGTGGGGTGATTGTCCCTCAAACATGATCTCATTTGGTACTTGGGTAGCTAAGGCGTCTAGTCTCGCGTCTCCTCTATTGCGTTGTTTCACTGGTTCGGCGTTGGAGTCCTGGAGTGGCAGTTTCAAGAAGAAGTTGATCTACTTGGAGCTACAATACAAGAAGTTAAAGACTAGGTCATCGTAGAAGGTACTGAACCTGGACGACAAAATGAAAGTCAATATCAAGCAGATCCAAATGAATTAGATGCCGACACGGTATCCACTCTAAGACACACATTGCCAACTCAAGTCCAAAATAATGAATTACTTTACAAAAATTCAAATTTTTTAATTGTTTGTGTGTGTATGTTTGTGTGTGTGTGTGTGTGTGTGTGAGAGAGAGAGAGAGGGAGAAGGAGAGAGAGAGAGAGAGTGTCAGGCCTGCGGACTATGAAGGATATCCGCCTTCCAATCTTGACGATCACTTCCAGTTGTCAAGACCACAAGACCAAGCTCTCTAGCGTCCACAATCAATTAGCCTCTATACCGGAGGTTCGGGCTTCCACTCCTCCTCGAACTCGAGGGCTGGGATTCGAAGACCCTTTTAGCTGGAGCGTTGTTGTCCACTCGCTCAATGTGGCCGAGTCACTGTAATCGACGAATTTTTGCCAGTGCCGAACTACATCCACATCTTGGTACAGCACATAGAGTTCGCAGTTGTGTCTTCTCCTCCATTCGCCTTCCTCGCAGACAGGACCATATATTCGTCGCAGAAATCTTCTTTCAAAGGAGTCAAGACTATGCTCTGCTGTTTTGCCTATCGCCCAGCTCGGCTTCTTATAAAAGTATGTGTAAGATTAAAATCTTGTACAGCATTATCCTAGTCCTTCGAGTCAGGAGTTTCGATAATAGCTGTTGCCAAGAATGATTCTGTCCCAAATCTCCACTAAGATGTCATCTGTGAACTTCACGTTTACCCTGAGGTAGACGAACTCCTTAACTGCCTCAAAGTTGTAGCTGTCAATCGTCTCATTCCGACCGAGGTTTTGTTCGGCAGATTGATTCTTTGTGGTCAGCATACATTTCGTTTTATCCTCGTTCACTGAAAGACCAGCTCGACTTGCCTTCTCTTCAAAAGCCGTGAATGCTTTTAACATACAGCGGCTTGCTGGAAACAGGCGCATCGATGTCATCACCATATTCCAGCAATGGCACTGAATTGTAGAAGATATCCTCTCCAGCACAATCATACTTACTTTTCAATAAATCGATTGTAACGTATGATGGGATCTTCGCCATCAGTGACCGGATCGGCTTGGCTCTATGAAGTCTGCAAACCCTGCAGTTTCCGATGACCTTCCGCATTTGTCAACCTGCATTTGTATCACATCACCCCGACGCAGCCCACGAAACCACGGAATGAATCCTGCATTGCCAACCACATTCCATGCCGTAAGTGGTGCCGGTACCCCAGGAATATCCGCAGCCGATGCACCACCCGCTGCACTCAGAGTAGTGCCTCCCGTCCTGAGTGTCCCAGCCGTTACTACTTCCGCAGGGCCTACTACTGCAAATGGTTCTGGCTTTGTTGCCTGCACTCAGCCAGAATAACTACAGATCCATTCGCTGCAGGATCGGATCGCCGCTCTGGAAGGACAACTCAAAGCCACGCAAGTGCAGCTAAGAAATAGCGACTTGCAATGTAACGCGCTGAAATTGGAAATGCAGTCCCTGCCCGTTAGCAGGCCCTTAGCACAATTATCAGTGGCAGTTACACACGCGGCGGAGCCAGCTCAGCAGGAACAAGCCACGCATACGCAACTACCGCCTTTGTGTGCCTAGCTGCCCTTATCCGCTTACGTATCAACGTCATACTCCTGTACGCGGTTTTAGCATTTGTACGCACCGCATTTGTACACGCAGCCTCTGCTACAGGCATTATCCTTAGGTCTTGTGTGAGGACAATGCCTGTAGCAGAGGCTGCGTGTACGAATGCGACGACGGTGCGTAAGTACTTGATAATGACAAAGTGTGCAGTGGGGCTCGTGGCACCATCATCTCTTCTAAAACCTTCTTCTTCTTCTTCCGATGGCGCTAAAGTCCGGAGTGGACCTGGGCTTCAATCAGCATGCCTCTCCAGCTAGCACGATCTTTTGCCAGCTGCTTCCAATTGCGCACTCCAAGTTGGTTGAGGTCCTTTTCCTCTTGTGTGCGCCATCTCAGTCTAGGACGTCCTCTGTTGCGTTGTCCCTGTAGTTCAGGTTCGAAGACTCTTCGGGCCGAACAGCCCATACAGTTCGTGGTTGAATCTTCTCCTCCAGATGCCATCAACACAAACAGGACCAAAAATTGGACGCATAACTTTTCTTTCGAAGAGATCAAGGGCTTCCTCATCCGCTCTTCTAAATCCAAGTCCTTCCAATTCGAGGCAAAAATAATCGGTTTTCATGACGCGATAACGCCCCAAAGAGAAGTTATGATCGTTATCGTCAACGAAAAGGTTTGGCCCAATAACGACGCCTAACAGATATCTTTTGTGGATGAAGTGGTTATGCACGAAGTACATGTGAATTTCCAAGCGACCAACAACACATATTTTGCTGATGTACGACACCATTGAGCCAAAAATGAGCTGCGTCACTGAAGATGATTGATGAAATTAGGAATCTTGGAGCCTCTCGCCAGCCAAATCGGAGAACATCTGTAGCTTCAATTGGTCCATTGGCTTCCATTCTTGATCTTGTATGAGTGTAAACCATGATCCTTGCGCAACAGATGCCATAATGTGATCTGAACGATGCCCAATTCTTGGAAACGACGTCAAATTGACTAATTTCGATTGTTTGCTACGAACGCCTGAACGGCAGCGATATCTTCGAAACTTCGACCAACCTGTTGTCTCATTGAGACTGCAACGTCATACAACGATAATGTTTTCTTTTTGGGATGCGCCCATGGATGTGGTAATCTTTCCAAGATACTAGCAGCCCGAGCTGCTAGAATGCACGATTCGCAACCCGCGGTGTGGAAAGACACCTACGTACTAATCCACACCCTGCAATCACTCGCCCGCGGCACTGCCGCTGGGTATTACTTCGCGGGGATGGTTTGCGTCGCACGCTCTACTCTGGAGAGAAGTGCTTTCTTCAGCCTGTCTAAGTCTGTCTTGTCTAAGAGCCTCCACAGTGAATGAGCATTCCTCATTCCAGTGCTCTACAGATCTCCTCATGTAAGGGATCATATTATCTTCGCTTGGTAGGTTTACCAACTGCTTCTCCTGCTCAAAGCGGCCGCAGTGGAAAAATGCGTGTTCTGCGTTTTGCTCGGAGTTTGGATAATATGGGCTTGAAGTGGAGACCCAACAGAAATTAATACAGCAACAAGAAGACTGCAAGGGGGATATCGAGGACAACCGCTTTAAGAAGAGAAGCAGACTGCAACGTTCGCCTATTGGAAAATTAAACTCAAGAAGAGGTTTCGAAAGAGATGAAAGAGGCACCGTCGTCCCGGCAGCCGCCAGCAGCGTCGTTCCGGCAGCAGGCAACAGCGTCGTCCCGGCAGCAGGCAACAGCGTTGTCCCAGCAGTCGGCAGCAGCTGGTAGTTTTTCACAAGCTCGGAGAACAAATCAGGGTGTAAGCGGAAATGCTAGATGGTAAAAAGTGCCCCTTTCGATATTTCTTACGCCGAAATACTTCGGAGAATGAAAGCAGACCCAAGACAACGCGAATCTGTCTCTAAAATTAGAAGAACCCAGAAGGGTGCACTGTTCTTTCTACTCGAAGCATCAGGCAAACCGACCACCCAATACAAAGATGCCATCTCGGCGAACCTAGGCGAAGGAGTAGAAGAACACGCTCTGTCGCAGAGGATGACCGTGGAAATTAAGGATATCGACGAGGTTACCACCAGGAGTGTCATTTGCGAGGCGTTCAAAGTCCAATTTGATGTTGAACTGAACGAGGCTGATTTCTAAGCCTTAAGAAGGCATTCAGTGCACTCACGTTGGCACCCTGATTCTGCCAACGCACAGCGCGAATATAATAATGACGGCGATGAGCACCTACCTTCTGTGAAGGCGTTCCATCTGGCAGCCAAATTGCTTCTTCTCCTTTTATAATTACGGCTTGGTGCCTCTCTGGTGTTCTTCGGTGATGGCCCCTCATAAGGTCGTCTGCGAGAATGTCTATGGGTAGCAGTCCTGCTATTACGAACGTCGCCTCATCAGATGTGATCCTGAAACCACTGATAGTTTGCAAAGTCTGTACGCTGACGTTGTCATCCGGTTCAGTCGCCTTGATGTGAGTGATCTAGCCCAAATCGAAGCTGCACACAGGTGAACTTAACTGACTACTAGTGAGAGTAGGATTCTGCGACCACCAATATTTGGAAGGCTTCGAGAGAGTACTCCTTGGAGAACAGATGACCTCTCACTGGCGGACTGTACGTGTTCCCTTCCGGAGAGCCTGTTGTCCAACACGACTCCTAGGTACTTCACGCACTCCTTGGACCTAATTGTCTGGTCTCCAACTATGAACACCGGTCACAGTCATCCTCCTTCCTAATTACCCATACCTTCAGTTCATCACGCTCTCCATTGCTTAAACGATTTAGCTGCCCCTTGCCACACATGCCAAAAATACACTCTCCCAGCCTACATGACCGATCATATCGTCTCTCAATTAGCTGTACTAATTTGCACAGCAGCTATTTGCCGAGGCACTTTTTTTTGTCGTTGTTGTCGGTCGTCACCTCGAGCACAAATCGCTGCGCCCTGACCCTCGCCCAATTTATCACATACTACGGCCACTCGAATTGAGGTCTCTCGCTGCCGTGCGCTCTATGGACCGGACAAGACCGTGTCGTCCGTCAGTGTTTCGGCGTTTCGGCGTTTCAGTGTCGCCTTGAGCGCAAAATTGAAAACACACACCAACACACAGAGAGACACAAACGTCCGAAAAATAAGTGCTGACCCCCATCAAAATTGGGTCAGTCGACGTGGCGTCGGTTTCGGGTGCCCTTTCGATGTCAATGGCACCCTTTAAGTGTGACATGTGTCACTCGGCCCGCATCGATTGATTGCAGTTGAATGTCATTCACGTTCACGTTCAACTACCGCAATTAACCCCGACGAGACTCCGAAATGGGGTCATGAAACCTTGCGCCGCCGCCGTCACAGTCGCCTCGCACAGCTGCATGGAAAGTTAGGTACGGCGGCGACGGCCGATATTCACGGATCGGGGATACTCGCAGTGACCATAGCCGATGTTTGTCCAAACGATTAGCGTTCGGCTTCTCCTGGCCCAATCTCTGGGCAGAGTCTGTCGCCGAATTGGACTTGGGTGTGTGCGTCTGACGTCTGACAGGCGTACGCTGCGTAATTCACATCTCGCTCGGTGAGACAAAATCGTGGAGGTCAATGGACAGAAATCGAAAGGGGACCGTGTGCGCCGCAAGAGCTGCCGCATTGTGCCTCTAACGCGATCACGATTACGTAGCGCACACAGCCAGCCACAAATTGAATGCGTATCGCAACTTTCCAAGCGGCCGCCGACGAGAATTGTGAGAAACAATTCCGCGTTGCGTGCGCAGATGGTGGCGTGCGCGTGTGTGCGCGCGCAGCAAGTGAGGGCCATTTGCAGTGAGAACACTTTCAGCGGAGGTACACAAGCGGCTGAGAGCTTGACGGGCGTCGAGAGTGGTTTTAATCAGGAAGGCAGTCATTAAGACGGCGAAGGTGAACTAATTATGCATCTAAGTGGTTTTCGTTGCGATCGGACGACGGGCGCTGGTGCGGCGTTATGAGCGAGAGAAAGCGGTGCGTTGAAGAAAGCTGCTGCATGGGCCCGGGCGCAACAAGGAGATCGCCATAGATTTGAGATTTTGCAATTTACATGGACTTCTGGGGTTCTGTGGCTCTGCTGAGGGTGAGGGTGATCTTGATCCTAATCCCCACAGCAACTGACGACATTTACTTACATTGGACATCTACATCAAGACTGGCGAGCTAGTTACAACTGACGCAGTCGGCAGTGCACACTGGGCCAGCAGTACTTGTGCGGACAGCTACACACCACTTGGTCTCAGCCACCAGTTGAACTGCAAATCTGACAAACTGAACCGAATCCGGTCTGCATTGGCGCCCCATCGCCGTAACATGGGCATCTTTCTACAGTCAGGGTCAGTCCAGTCCAAGGTATACGAAAGCCTCCAGGGGAATAAAGCCATTCCGTCGAATGCTCTCGTGATAAGCATCATCCGCGTAATGAAACGCACCAAATATTAGTCCTTCCCTGAGACCATGGCACGCACAAGATGCCTTCGAAACAGCTTTTTAATAACAATGTCCAGCCTGGTTGATCTCTCTGTACAAAAGCATAAGCTCAACTTTGGGCCGTGTATCTTGGAACAAGCCCGTAAACATTGTCTTCCTAAAATCCCTTGGTTGCTGTAAGATAACCAGCTTACCACAGCAAAGGCTTTTCTAGCTTACGCCAGACATAATGCTAAGGTATCTCAATACAGCCAGCCAGCCAGCAAGCCAGCGATCCAGCCACCCAGCCAGCCAGCCAGTAAGCAAGCCAGCCAGCCAGTAAGCAAGCCAGCCAGCCAGTAAGCCAGCTAGCCAGCCAAACAGCCAGCCAGCCAGCTAGCAAGCAAGCCAGCCAGCTAGTAAGCAAACCAGCCAGCTAGCAAGCCAGCCAGTAAGCAAGCCAGCCAGCAAGCCAGCCAGTCGGCCACCCAGTAAGCCAGCCAGTAAGCCTGCTAGCTAGCCAGACAGCCAGCCAGCCAGCTACTTAGCAAGCTAGCCAGCTAGTAAGCGAACCAGCCAGCTAGCAAGTCAGCCAGCCAGCCAGGCCGTCAGCCAGCCAGTCAGCCAGTCAGGCAGCAAGCCAGCCAGTCGGCCACCCAGTAAGCCAGCCAGTAAGCCTGCTAGCTAGCCAGACAGCCAGCCAGCCAGCTACTTAGCAAGCTAGCCAGCTAGTAAGCAAACCAGCCAGCTAGCAAGCCAGCCAGTAAGCAAGCCAGCCAGCCAGCAAGTCTCTGAGACATAATTGAGGTTCGATGTCGGTAATGTGTGGAATTGGGTCATCCTTTAGGTCTTAAATTCTTCTTAGCCTATTGATGGAGACTTGGAGGTGGACTTTTCTTTAAATACCCCCAAAAGATGGAAGGGCAAACGGTGATCGTGGCGGTCAATTAACATCGTCACGACGTGAGGTAACACGGCCATTGGAATTTCTCTCGCAAGAGAGTCATTCCTTCGCTGGGTGTGTGGTAAGTGGGACCATCCTATTGGAAGCACACATCATTCAAATCAATTTATGGCCAGAAGAAGTCCGTTAGAATCCGACGATAGTGAACACCATTCACTGCAACTGCGTGGCTTGCCTCATTTTCGAAGAAGTACGGTCCGATGACGCGTCATACTGTCACTTCTTGTGGATGCATCAAATTTTCACCAATTTCTCGTGGATTCTCATTCATCTCTCATCATCAGTTGATCGATTATCTTATTCTTCTTCTTCTTGTGGTGCTATAGTCCGGGGTGGACCTAGGCCTCAACCAACATGCCTCTCCAGGCAGCACGATCTTTCGCCAGTTGCGAACTCCAAGTTGGTTGAGGTTCTATCCACTTGTGTGCGCCACCTTAGCCTGGGCTGTCCTCTGTTGCGTTGTCCCAAAGACTCGGATTCGACGACTTTTCGGGCCGGAGCAGTGATGTCCATACACTCTACATGGCCTAGCCATCTTAAGCGTTGTATCCGGAGACGTTTGACTAGGCTCATGCCGCTGTACAGCCCATACAGTTCGTCGTTTAATCTTCTCCTCTAAATGCCATCAACACAAATAGGACCAAAAATCGCACGCAGAATTTTTCTCTCGAAAAGACTAAGGGTTTCCTCATCCACTTTTAGTAGTGTCCAAGTTTCCGCGCCATAAAGTAGGACTGGGATGATCAAGGTGCTATGTAAAGCAAGCCTAGTCTTTCGAGAGAGGGCTTTATTACTCAATTGCCTCTTGAGCCCAAAGAAACAGCGATTGGCAAGAAGGATTCTGCGTTTGTTTTCGGTACTGGTGTTATTGACCCTGTTTACCGCGAGATAGACGAAGTTTCTGCTGCCTAGTGTGACGCCGAGACACCGATGTTGTGTGTCCTTCCTTGATGACAGCGTGTACCTAGTTTTGCCCTCATTAACCACCAGACCCATTTTAGCCGCTTTCGATTCAATGCCAGTAAACGCTTAATTGACGGCTGGCTGTCTGCGTCCAATCACGTTAATGTCATCAGCGTAAGCTAGCAGTTGAACTGACTTTTGGAAGATCGTGCCTCTGATGTTGACTTGTGAGTTGAGCACGATCTTCTCAAGGCTGATGTTAAAGAAGTCACATGACAGTGCGTCGCCTTTTCTAAAACCTTTTTTGACATTGAAGGTCTCGGTGAGTTCGTTCCCGACCTTCACGGAGCAGCGAGAGTTCTCCGTCATTCCTACACAATCTGACGAGTTTGGTAGGACTGCCAAAACTAGACATGGCACTGTATAGCTCGTCTCTATGCACACTGACATATGCGGTCTTGAAATCGACGAATAGGTGGTGAGTGTCGATTTGGATTTCTTCTGTCTTTTCCAGGACCTGCCGCAGTGTGAGTTGATCGAAAAAGTCACGAAGTAAATTTTGACTTGATCGCCCACTTTCGTAAAATGCTTCAACAATTTGACCACGCTTCTCAATTGTGTACCTCTTCATGGTTTAGCCAACACTGAAACAAAGAAATGTGAAATTAATTTGACTTTAATTATGGTTGGACCACCCTTTATATCTAGACTTGGCACTTTTCACATCAAAAAGTGGGACACGAGAGATTGACTTTTTTTTCAAAAGATCTGTCTGTATGATGATTTTTTGTTAAGCATGTGGGAGCGGCCACAAACGTTCTTCAATCCCAAATTTCTTATTTGCAACCTTACTCCAATCGTTGCCTAATTAAGGAGCAAGTTCGGTTTGCAGTCCAACGGCTTACTGGTTTTCCTGTTTCCTTTTCTTGTTCATTTGCAGCTTCAGAAGCAGTCCAAGCACTACCAGACAAAATATTTGTTTTTCGGCAGCGCTCATCTTGGTCAGAAGGTTTCTTCGGTCTAAAACCTTTTGAGGTACTTTTGAAGTAGGTGATCGTGAGTTCTCCTAGGATTTTGATTGGAGATTGGGTTGGAGATTGGAAAACACTGCACGGAAGCGTTCAGACTCAGAAAACTGGTTCATTGAACTTTCAGGCAGTGAATCTTCATTTCATCTAATTTCTTGGTCTTCCAGGGGACAACCAGCAAGTCCTTCTGTGATAAGGAAGTTTTCAGCTCCCACCACAAAAGTCCTAAACAGCCGCGACCTGACCCGATCAAACGCGAGGCATTGGCAGAGAAAGTGCTCTGCAGTGCCTTCACCTTCTCTATAGGCGACGCATAGGGTGCCGTCACTAAGCCAAAGCAAACTTAAGTGCTAAGCGAAGGTGAAGTCTTCCGTTTGTACGCCAACAATTCATCTGCAGTCTTTCCTGTCTAGAGATAACAGAAAATTCGCTGATTTCTTGCCCGACGTTTAGAAACATTCACTTGGTCAGTCTGCATCCTGGAAAGTCATGCCATCTCTGGTTCCGCTTTCGGGAGACCCAACAGTCGGCGAAATCCCTCACCAAGGACGTGGTCAGGCCCAAGGTGGGTTGGAGCCATATGCCTCTTTGTGTCCTTGCCTATCTAGTTCATACGTCTATGACCCCTCCCACCCGGACAAGCCGTAGCGAATTCAGTCTGCCGACCAAATTAAGGGGAGACTTGCATTCCTGTACTATGATGGAAGTGGTTACAGAGTTGAGTAGACCACAGTTTGACTTTCGCTAAAGACACACCGCCACTTTCGCCTATCCTTCACAATGTAGTTCGTGGCCATTAGGATCGCAAACGTTTCCCCCATGATGACCGAATGGAAATTACCTCAAGAGGTGTGAAGTCTTTTATTGTCGTTGTTTACCTAAGCCCCAGCTTCACATCCTTCCATCGCCTTGGAGCCGTCCGTGAAAATCCGAGTACATTCCCTTCTTGGCTCAGTTTCTGACCAGAGTCAGTCATGGACAGCCAGGGAAAGTCGACTTTGTATGAACGACGCAACTGAATTGTTGGTGTCCCCGCATTAGACGCCGTGTCCATGAGACTAGTGTCATATGAGATGCAGTGCACGAGGTCAAGGAAGCTCCAGTGCGAATTGATTGGAAGACCCTTCGTGTTTACTCGGGAGATGGCCTTCAGCCTGCATCCCATAATGTGGTTGTCAAGGGGAGGGAGATTTGCATTTGCAGAGCAGTGCATCAAGAGCCGAGCCAGGCGTGCTAGACAGAACGTTTTTTGGAACTTGGTGAAAGCAGCAGTCACGTACTTGCGCGAAAGATTATTCCACCAAACGACTGATGCATTGGAAAGAAGAGATCTTATCATTTCCATGTCGGTCCTTACAGACTTTTTTGGTGGTGGATCCCAAGTTCTACCGAAAACTCCTTTATACTGCCAAAAGACTGACTGGATTATATCTAGGGCCACCTGGCTACTTGCACATACTGCCGCAAGACATGGTCCCGTGACAAGTGCGGCTACATAATCAGCATAAGCTTGTGCGAAGGTAAAAGATCTATTCAAGGCGTCAAGCAAGGAGTCGACCAACATGCACAAAAAGGACAGGAGACTATTTATCCTCCACATTACGTACTAGTAGCAATCCGCTTCCACGACTATAGTTCTGTTCACTAGCACTGCCTTCATCCACAACACCAATGATTCTTCTACGCCATGTTTCTGGCTGCGTTACACTTGCCATCAGAAGTCACACCCTCTCTTCAATGAAATTTTTGAATTCTCATTGCCCTCTTGCCACTATTTCCCCATTCAAAGTGGCCAACGCACACCTCTCCGCTCAGAAAAAAATTAGAAAAGAAAAATCACACTTCCCACCCGTAACAGTAAGAAAGTCAGAAACCTCTTTGGGGTCATCGACGCCAGGTGAAAACTACAACTCCCCCCCCAAAAAAAAAAAAACTCGATGTAACGCAACATAATAGCGCCGACAAAACTTTCACATGCACTTCAGCATAAAGCCGAACAATGTCCGCGTCCATCGCTCCTCGCCCCCTCAGACGATCAGGTATTTCACCGAATTCCACCCGTCAAGCATACTCAAACCGACCACAACACCACGTCGTTTCCAGAAATCTCGAAACCAAGTTCACTGACCGTCGACGTCGACGTCGAAGCCGCTCCGCCGCAGCAACAAGTACCATTTCACCGTGTAACCAACTTTCATTGGGCCCGTAACCAAATCAACAGCCCCCCCCCCCCCTCCTCCTGTCACCCCCACCTCATCATCATCGAAGGGATCTCCAGCAAACTATCGCCGAGCTGTAGCTCTTCTAACGAAAAATTATGCACCCGAGAGAGCCGAGTTGCAAAAACAACACCAGACCACCCCACCCCCTCCCCTTCCCCCTTTCCATCGCCCCATTCCACACGAAAGAAAGTAAAAATCTATGCTGTTGCAGAGATACACAAACAACAGTCAGCACCGCCACCAGCGAGCGCCAGAAACGAGATTATGTCGAGCACCACTGGCGCTGCTGGAGGGATGTAGCGAAGGGGACGGAGAAAAGAAATTTCCGAAAGGCTATTGACACCATGCACTTATGCCGCTGATGACGAGCGTCCACGTCCCCCCACCCATCCCACCGCTGAAGCACTCTCGGTTTTCTCCAAATCGAAGGCGAACTGTCGCTTTAACGCACAACGTCTTGGCTTTACCCACTTGATACCGAACTTGGAGTCATTGGCCGCCGTCGTCGAGTTGTGTGTGAATCCACTTCACTCTCTCATTCCACCCGTCCCCCCTCCGCTGCCGATTGACCTCAATCCGAGCCACGGTGCGGTGGCAGCATAAGCATAAAATTGGCCCTCAGCGCACAACCCCCCACCTCACCGCACCCCCTCCACCCTCTTCTGGGACGGCCTCGTCAGCTCGTCATAATAGACGCATTAATCGAAAGTGTAATTCTCGTTTTCGTTTTCGTTTCGCGTTTTCACTTTTTTTTCTCGTTCCTCGTTCCTCGTTTCGTATGCAGTCAACGGGGCGCTTGGGTTCCGCATTGTGCCCCCCCCCCCCCCCCCCCCACCCTCTCACGTCACACGATTTTTTTGTTTATCTGTCCGACTGAACTGTATTATGGAGATTCGAACGTGTGCCGCTGTGCACCACCTCGCGCGACCGGAGAAAGTCCCCTCCCTGGCGTCCACCCAAAAACCGGGCATATCTCTCGCTGTATCTGTATCTATGACAAAACACATTTTGAATCTTGAATTGATGGACTTGGAGACGAAACGCCGAGACGACGAGGGGGATGATGGGTCCGAGGCGGAGAAAGACAGAAAGAGGTGCGAGCAAAAAACTCTCGGTTTCACCTGGAAGTTGCTTTCCTCTTTTCGATTTCATTCTCGTTTTCGTTTTCGTTTGCTGCCGTTGCGGCCGAGTGTGCCAATGAATGTCGTGCAACAAGTAAAAGTTTTCAAAAAAAAAAAAACAAAAAAACGTAAACACAAGATGAAACAACAACAAATTGTATTTTGTTGCTGTTGCGTTGCGTGTCGTTCAATGCGAGCGAATGCGAGGCGGTGGGAGAGTTCCGCGAAAACAGTCTGGTGGTCAAGGAATCGGACGTGCTAGTGGATGAGCTACAAATGATAGATGCGGTGGATCTTAAGGAGGCCCTTCCTTTAACTCGTTGAGGCACTATGGGTAGATGTGCCGCCTCCAGTTAGAGTCCACAGTTAGAGTCCTGCGTTCCACTCCGATTTACAGACTTTGCTGAAGAAGTTAAGGAAAAGATAAAGTTGTTGTCGGCTTCTTCTTTTCCTTTGAGTAACACTGCAGTCTGGCGTGGACCTGGGCCTCAACAAAGATGCCTCTCCTCATATCTCGGTCTCTTGCCTTGGTGTCGCTACTCAACTGAATTTTACGCAAATGAGCATTTCCAGAAAAACTTCGTACGTCACTTCATGAAGATTCAATCCCGTATTCAGAAGGCTTTCATGAGGAAAGCCTAAGGTACGGAGGAATAGGTGGACCAATAGGCCATTCACTTAAACCGGCATATCGGGTCATCGTGTCCTTTTTGTAGGCTTATTGCCTAGAGTGCCCCTTGAGGTACTTCTGCTTAGTTGGAAGAGGGCCCGATTTGTTTGACGATGTCCCTTAGCTCTCGTCCACACATCAGACACTGCTTTGAAGTTTGATTTATACCGATAAGACCGCTGGACACTGACCCTGCAACTTCTACAGTAGTCGCCCAAGACTTGTGAATGGCTGCCAATGACGCAGTACTCTGTTAGTACCTCAATTGGAATCGAAAATCCTTTCGGTTTGGACTCATTCGTGATCTTCATTTTTTCATGCAGTGGTCAGAGGACCTGTTGACGATCAGCACCTCCATCGGTTTTTGTCCGTCTGTCCGTCTGTCCATCTGTCCGTCTGTCCATCTGTCCGTCTGTCCGTCTGTCCCTATCCGTCTGCTCACTCTGTCAGTCTGTCAGTCTGTCCGTCTGTCCGTCTGTCCGTCTGTCCGTCTGTCCGTCTGTCCGTCTGTCCGTCTGTCCGTCTGTCCGTCTGTCCGTCTGTCCGTCTGTCCGTCTGTCCGTCTGTCCGTCTGTCCGTCTGTCCGTCTGTCCGTCTGTCCGTCTATCTCTATCAATCTTCGCAAACGAATGCAGATGTACTGGACCTAGCCCGGTAGACCCGGGCTTCAACTAAAATGCTCCTCCATCTGGCACGGTCTCTCACCAGATGCATGTATATGGGAGGTGGCTTACTCAAGTGGCAGTCCTCCTCCACTTGTGTGTGCCATTTCAGACGAGGTCGTCCTCTGTTGCATGGTCCCAATGGTTCGGATTCAAAGATTCTCTTGGCCGGAGCAGTGTTATTTATGAAAATGAGGAATTGGAGGCTTCACTGGATCAAGATCCGCGCCAAACTCAAAGTAAACTCGTAGAATCATTGGGAATGGTTCAGCGCCAATTTCCGTTCGGTTGAAGAACTTTGAATTTATTCAAAAGCAATGAATTTGGGAGCGCTACGAGTTGAAACCGTGAGATGTTGAAAGGCGATTTTTCACCTCGGAACTGCTTACTTAAAGACATCGAAGGAAACGATTTTTACACCGAATCGTGACTGACTGAAACACTACGTAAAGCCTTGTGAACAACTTGATGACACTCATGTGGCGCAAGTCTTTTGACTCGCTTCTGTTCAGTGTCTTGCCAAACGATCTTGAACAAAATTGACGAAGTACGTTGGTAAAAGTTGCCCGTGATCTGACAAGGATAGCCTATTGAAAATCAAACCTTACGATGAATCACCCCAAGCAGTCTATTGCAGATTTGATCAAACCACCTCGACCCGGGTCTGCCGAGCGGTCGTCTACTTGATGGAGTTACACCTATGGCACGCCCCCTCCATCTTCGTCTACATCGGCACCCATCCCCGATTCAAAAGTCACGCTGTACGTATGGTGAAACCAGACGGGTGTGATGGACTACGATCTGCTAAAACTAGGCGAAACCATTGATGGGATATATTGCCAACTACAACTAATGCGTTTTGGCTATGCATTTCGTGAAAAACGGCCAGAAACGACCTACAGACATGAAAAGGTGATTTCGCAACACAGTCGACCCCACGCCGCTGTAGCAGTCAACACACGGATGTGAGAGGTCTCACCCCAACTGCTGTATTTTCCAGACCTTGCTCCTTCCGACTTCCGGCTTTTCCGCGGACGCACTACGATTTCGGAGGTCACCGATTGGAGACTTTAGGAGAACTCCAAGAATGGCTTCATGATTGAATCGATGCCAGAGAGGATTCATTTTTTTTAGAGATGTTGAAGATCTTCTTCTTCTTCTTGGAATGGCGCTTAAGTCCGAGGTGAATCTGGGCCTCAACCAACATGCCTCTCCAGCTAGCAGAGATGTTAGAGATGGTATCCCAAAATTGCCAGAGGGATGGGAACAAGTAGTCGCTGCCGTAGGACAGTACGTTGAGTGATGTATTTTTTAACGTTTCTTCAATAAAAACAATTTTCAACACAAAACAAAAATAATTTGAACTCATGGGGGCCACGGCGTAGTTTTTAAGTGCGTCGACCTACACGCCGCAGATCCAGATTCGATTCTCGGTCTAAGCACTTCTCATTTTTCACAGCACCACCGCTTTCGAGACAACACTCAAAGAGTTCTAATCGTCTATGAGAGCTTCTTAAAACTCGCCGTTCGGAGTTGGCGAAGAACTATAGGTTTCTTCTAGTCGTGAGAGAACAGTGGGACGCACGCTAGTAGTCGATGCAGAAGTTAGACCCTGGTCCCTAGTGGGCTGTAGTGCGCCACTCAATTATTATCAATATCTGGCTATCACTGTCTTGTTCTACACGCTAGAACATCCTAGATTTCTTAAAAGTCAGATGTTGTATTCTAGAGCAACTGGATCCTACCCACCTGCTTCTTGTATGAAAAAAACTTCATTTGTCCAATGTTCCCTTGCAATCTTATTACAAGCACTTTTGTGTACCTGAAGCAGCATATGGAGCCCAACAAATGTTGAAAAGGAAACGTCACGTCTTGATCGTCGACTTTCAACTTCCGCTCAACCCAGCACTGAAAGACAACCCCGAGAACTTCCCTGCCTTCAGCCTCCGTATTGCCAACACATTCAGCAAAACCTTCTGTTCTCAGATAACTCTCAAAACTTGAAAATCATGTCTCTCAGACGCGCACAAAATTCAATGTCAAAGTACACCCCAGCCCACAACTACACTCACCACTCACGTGAGTCTGCTGATATGGAGCTCCTTATCGGCTGAAAATCCCATCCCTCCAGATAAGAACTCCCACCCCCTACTTTCCAGCCACACTGTAGCCGAGCCGACCACAACACGACGAAATCCATCACAGGCAGAGCAACACAAGCAGCAGCAGCAACAGCGACAGCAAGCCACTCGAAGAGCACCGAGACCAACCAACCCAACGCGGGTAGTGGTAGGTAGTCGCAGCTAGGGTCGAAGTCAATGCACGGAATTGAGTTCATCGGGTTTGTTGAACCTCCCCGGAGAGCCGTGGTTGTCAAGAGTGAAAATTCGATACCGCTACGCGGCCACCATCTCCTCTCCGACCCCAGCCACTGATGCTGTTCGGCTGCTTTCAGCTGGCCCGGAGTCACATTTAATTGGGTGTGCGGCCAAACAGCTGGCCTGTCACCAGCTCTCGTGGGGAGGGGAGCTCGTGGAGCCGCTGCGATAAGGGCAGCCATGGTGGGGGTGGAGCGCTGGTGAATTTATAGGCTTTTGAAAGTAGTCGAGTGGATTTGGCGTTTTTTTCTTTTTTGTGGGCGAGCTCTCGTTCGACTGCTTGATGGCTGAGAGGTCAGTGAACGGTGACCGGTGTCGGGGCAAGCGGTGAAAACGACCGAGAGGCGGCGGCAGCTGTGAGCGGGACATGCAGTGGGTAGAAATTAACTCGGTTAAGGTGAGGATACGCGCCGCCTCACAACCTGACTGGCATGTGAAAGTCACCCTTTTCGCGGGGCCAACCATTCATCAACTGGCGCGTCCGGGGGGAGGACTACGGACGCTGGCAGTTGGTCACGCGAGTAGGATGTGATTTGCGCCGCCGTTCGATGAAATTCGAAATTCGGACGAACGCAGCGACGGCCGACATCGCGAACTCAACGACCGCCTGTCGGACAGGTGAAAGTGTCGTGTGCTGGTGTGCTTATCGACGCAATCGAAGTCAATTCACGTGATCGCCGGATTGGTCATTTAAATTTGGTTCAATTCATTTGGGTATCTTGTGGCAGGCGTCCGTGGTGGTTCGTGGAAGGAAAGCCGATTAATGCGATTACCCGGCCGGGGAGGACATTCAACTTCTTTGCTTGAATTCGCCGGAAATTCCAGAAGGCATTGAACTAGGTTTTGTGTGGATGGAGGCACTTTTTTTTGTTGGCGTTACTCATCGGGGGGGAAGGTTGGTGCGTGGCGAAGTGTGAAGGGATGATTGTCCTACGAACTAGTGGCATGTACCATCGATATCCTGATTCTGAGGTATTCTGATGAGTCACTTCGGCAGAGTGTCATTTGTCACAGCTGAAGGGTGAACTATGAACAGGTCGGTGGGTTGTGGTGGACAAGGACAGAAACAGAAAACAGGGAGTTCCACTTACTTAGCGTACAAAAGTTGAAAGGAGAGCGGTATTGAGTGACTTGTCGCGTAACATGTTTTCAGCATCTTTTGAACATTTTCTGATGTAAGGGTTCAATTGGATTGTTTTCAAGGTCGAGAGAGGCGAAAGAAGCAAGGGACGAGAGTAACAAAAGTTGGTCAGATAGCGCCACTTGACTTACAACTAAGGCCGGTCACAGCTCAATCTTAAAACCTCCCTTAGCCATTTATGAGTCCAAATACGTCTCTGGACCACTATGCCATTGGAACACATGCCTCCACACTCGGCTACCCGCTCACTCACTTCTGCAGAAGCTGCAGAGACGAGAAGGAGATAGGATCCATCACTCACCCCTCTGTGACTGTCAAACTCTTGCAGAAAGAAGGACGACCACCTGGATTAACTTAGTGACATTAGTGTGGGATAGGGCAACAACTTCAAACCTAGGTTACAATAGTTTTGAAGGAAAACAGGGAGTTATCCCCGCTGTGTTACAACGGGTCGAATGACGGCATAAGTGTGGTTGCTTCACAGGTAACAATCCGCTCGAACCTAATCTAAGCTAACCCCGAGCTAGAATATTCTTTTTTAATTAATTTCTCGTAAATGAAATAAACAACCTGGATAAGTACCCATGACATCCGAACACAATAGGTCTTGACTTGAGGGTGATTCATCATTAGGTTTGTCTTATAATGTAGACTAAGACACATGAATGTTCAAGGGAACCTTAAATTTTCATGATTAGTTAATAGAACACTTCATGGCATCTTCTTTCTGAAGACGATATCATGTAAATGTTGACTGTGTCTCAGGTGGTCCATTGGTTCATTTTGGGCGACTTGTTCAAGCATAGCGACTGGTATCTCCCTGATAACTCGTGTCACAACTGCTTCCAAAGTGTAAATTGTAGTTGGCCATTTTGTTGCTGATGGGTTAGCCACAGGGGTGTAGGTTCGATGAGGAGGAGGAGGACGGCGGCACGCTTGTGGTTGCTCGGCTCAGCTCGTAGGACGGGGTGGTTCTTGTCCCCCTCACACCCACATCACCCATTGCCCGCAAAAAAATTCATGTAATAACTGGCTGAAGGAAGATAGAAGGGAAAAGGGAGAAAAAGTTGTGAAGAATGAGAAAGCCGAATACCCTAACCTGACAGCGGATGGACATCTTACTTAGAGGGACGGATAGAAAAGAAGGGTGTCCTAGGCCTATGTCCTTACCACTTAACAAGGCCGGAAGGTTGTTTAAGGAGCTAAGTTGACTGTCCTATCTTAAACCTTAGCTAATCTTATTTTCTTAAAATTAAGCCTACTCAAGACCTATACTAACTTAAAACTACCTAGCTTCACCTTACTACGAAACAAAGCCTTCCAGCGTCATTTCATGATAAAGATTCGTTAAGAGCCAGCGAGTGCCTGATGTTGTTGGCACAAGTCGTCATCCCACCCCTCATGTCCAGTTGCTATCTCTCTTGGCGCATCAGCGAGAGATAGCCTTTTGGCGGAGACGTTACCCACGGCTCAACGCTCCACCCCGTCTGCTCACCAAGATGGACGGCCTTCCTTATATCACACACACACACGTTTGGCAAAACGAACCTGAAGACCTGAGAAAAAATAGTCCAAAGGTGTGGTTTCGCACAATTAAGGCGGTTGACCGTAGATTGAGTGATCATCAAAGTAACTTCTCAACATGTCCTTTATTTTAGGCGTTGTATGACTCGTAGGAGCGTCTTCTTGAAACCAGAGCTCACCCTGTGCTTAAACTTCAGGCCAAGCTGCTGAGAATGACGACAGCACTACGACGTACACTTTCAGCTACAGCGGCTATAGTCCCTTTTGCTTGATGCGGTTTAAATGGTTGAGTCTTATCCACTTTCGTACACTGGGACTCAAATTTGCGAATAGTAATGGCAATAGCAGTTTCAGTTGGTCGAACATGCCCACATTCCACGTGCAGAACTGAAAATCGTTGTCCTTTATTCGTTTGTTGGGGTCGTCAAGATTGGATCCGTCCATATCCGAGGCATGTTCTCGTTCCTGAACTCGGTTATTTTTGTGTGGTGAGGGAGTTAGCCTCACGCACAACCTACAGACCGGTAGGCCAGTCGCTGCATGCATTTGTTCACCACACAATGGATGTTGTGATGGCTATTAAGGGCGCGCCACGGGGAGGCTGTATGTCTACTTGACCCCTGCACGGACGAGGTTAGCCTTGGCAACTCGCCATGTTAAGTGCGATCAACGACGTTACCTCGTGTGCATAGGCCCATGTCCTCACTAATGTACTCTGAAATTTGCAAATGGTATCTTCAATAGTGGTTTCAGTCGGTCGAACGTGCCCACTGGAAGATCCTTCATTCTCTCGATAAGCGCTTCTCTATCTTCCTCTTCTTCTTGTGGCGCAGTCTGGGGGTGGACCTGGGCCTCAACCAACATGCCTCTCCAGCCAGCACGGTTTTTCGCCAGCTGCTGCCAGTTGCGCACTCTAAGTTGGTTGAGGTCCTTCTCCGGTTGTGTGCGCCGCCTTAGCCTGGGCCGTCCTCTGTTGCGTTGTCCAAGTGGCTCAGAATCGAAAACTTTTCGGGCCGGAGCAGTGGTAACCATACGGTCTACATGACGTAACCATCTTAAGCGTTGTATCTGAAGACGCTTAACCAGGCGCATGTCACTGTACAGCCCATAGAGTTCGTCGTTAAATCTTCTCCTCCAGATGCCATCAACGCAAGCACGACCAAAAATTGCACGCAAAGACACTGTCGTGGTGTGAGTCTTTGGATGATGACCTGCCGAACGATGCTTTACAAAAGTGAGAAAACACTTTGATAGAAGTTACCCGTGATCTGACAAGGAAAGCCTATTGAAAAGCAAACCTTAATCTAAGCAGGCTATCACAGACTTGATCCAATCACCTCACTCTGAGTCTGCCGATCGGTCCTCTACCTGATTGAGTTAAATCCAAGGTACGCCTCAGACGTCATTAGGAAGGAGACATCCCTACCAAGTGGTCAAACCATCGAAGTATACCCCTGTCTGTCCGAAGAAGTAGCTGCTCAGCATTGAGTTCCCCCCTCACTGCCACATTTCACACTCTATCCTGTCAAAGAACTCCTAGCCCAGCAGGGGAAAAACTCATATTGGCAGTCGGTGTACGCGATTTTGTTCTTTCGGCCAACACACAAATTTCATGACCACAGCCGAGTATTGGAACAGACATTGAGTTGGCTTTCACACCAAGTTCGGCCTTCCTGATTATTGATCCTCCGAGCTGCCCTGAAAATCGATCCAGGCTGTCCAATACTACAAGAAAGCGCAGTGCGAGCCCCAGATGCCTAAGCTACTCCACCTGTTTCAATGGGAATCCACTAAGACTTGGAGTGCGATTTGAAAATGAACATAACTTCGGATTTGTCCAGATTCACCTTCACCTTCATTCCAGCATTAGCACATACGACCACAAACCTATCGAGTGCGAGTTGGAGCTCCGCCTGGGAGGATGTGTGACAACTCAGTCGACTGACCCTCAAATCTTCCTCGCCTCTTCTGCACTGCAACATGGAATGGGTGGAAAAAAGAAGAGGTGACAAGACGCACCCTTGACGACACCCAACGCGGTGAAAGGTATTTATCATTGTTACCTAGTCAGTTCTTAGTGAAACAGAATGGTCTAGGTAACGAATAAACTTTCACTGCAAGGGCAGGAAAATGAACTGGAACTTGATCCCGATTCTACTAGACCTCGGCTTAGCCTCCTCAATGAGGTGTCAAATTCGCCTTGAAGGAATTAGGTGCGTATTCTATCAAGGAGGTGTTCTTACAGCTTGTCGTTATAGATCCTCTTCTTGAAGCCTCATCACCATTCACAGATCAAGATGATTCACCTAAGGGTTACAATTTCAGTTTGAAACAAAGTGCGTTATTTTCCAACAAAATACATCTTTCTTTAAACATTTCTCCTCACAAAATAGTGGCATTTCACTGACTTGAAAATAATCACCTTTGGCATACGCCTTGGACATCAAATTTGTCGACATATCCACCACCTTGACTCGATGAATGGTTACCTTTCGAAGTCCATTCAAAATATACACTCTGTCAGAAACCCGAACAAACTGTTAACCTTTTCCAATGCAAATCGGTTGACATTCAATTCTGCACCCTGTTTGCATATATTTCCAGCCGATATTTATGTAAGTTCGAAAAGGCCGCTGCATGACCTTTTCAAGAAGAGGAAGAACTTTCGTCTGAACTTTCTCTCAAATATTCAATATTCTTCGTTCATCGCTGTCTATCTCTATGCCATTGTGGTCCACTCACAAGTTATGGAAACAACATGCGGTGACAATGCAAATCTTAGAGACTGCTCTACGAACAGCTGATCTGCCGTCCATCGTCAAGCGATTTCCATTTCTCAATTATTCCACTTCCCCCGTCCGACAAATGCCCACCCACCATCCAATCCATCCGTCCGTCCAGACAGTTCAGACTCATCACCGATCACAGATCATCCACTTTGTTAACCAGATTTCGCCTTCCAGCGGAGGCATCTGACATCGACCTTGAAACAGGTCCGCATAGCATCCAACGGCACAAGGTGACCTCCCAGCTGACAACAGAAACGCGACACACTGCCAGCTCATATGCTAATCCGGCAAAAGGAACGCGATCACGCCCCAATTAATTCACACTCGCGCTCAGCCTCCATCGATGATGTTGCCGCCGTCAATTGACAGCCCTCCATCATCCTTGTGGGCCAATTGTGTTCCGGTCATCTGTGCGCCGCCGCCGCCATCATTCGTTGTCCATCAAAAAAAAAAAAACAAGCGAAACAAAGGCAGAGATCACACGCTCTGACCATCGTCGCATTGAACGTGTCAATATGTGACACAGCACCACGATGACACTGCGGAACTAGAATCTATTTAGCTTCCCCCATCGCCATTTGCATGCCGCTCGAGGTCAAACCCTGAAAAATATTATTCGTGTGGCCCGCTTGCTTAAATCAGCCGCCGCTGCCGCGGCCACGCCGTCAATCTAATTCATCTGAGCTTCGTCGTCGTCGTCGTCGTCGTTGCGAACGTGAATTTGGCGCGCTGCGGCACTCTTAAGGAAGTCAATCTTTGGCGAGAAGCTCGCTAGAAGGTTACACTCTCTCGGCGGCTGTGTCGACAACGGTGACGGTGGCTCAAGCCAACATTCTAAGCTCACACTCACACACACACACCCGCGCACAGTCTCACTCTCTTGCCCGAAAGATATGCTAATTCTATGCGGAGTCTTGCTCCGCCCGGTCTACGGAAGCCGCTTAGTTAGTGTGCCTCTAGAACATAGACCGCCGTCTAGATACAATATCTTTCCGCTTGTCGTTTCTTTTCATCGCCTCTTCTGCTCTTTTTTTTCAGTTTTTTCTTTTCTTTTTTTTTTTTTTGATTTTTTTTGGCAAACGATGGCCTTGGAGGTGCTGGATTTGGGGGCTTTTTTGTAGCGCGCTGCTGCTAAATTATTCATCGGCACGCTGAGCAAATCAGTTTATCGGTGATTCGCGACTTTGATTGCCTGCCTTCGTGTCTAGATATCGTCTCTGTTTCATCCGGCCAAATGTTGGCGGGCGGAGGGGGGCTGGGAGCCAAGGGAGGGCGCCTGACACGACTGACAGCCCGTGTGGGAGGCGGTGGGAGGTGGCTGTGATGCTTTGTTATGCAGTTTCACGTCTGTTTTGCTTGTCGTTTCGCTTGGAATTTTGTCGAAAATGAAAAATCGAAAGTCCGCCATCGGTTTGGTTATCTTTTCGTTCTGTCATCGGAGGGCATCACCCCCCTTCCCTTTTGAGGGGCTTGAATTTTAGTTCTTTCTCTCCTCTCACCTCGCCTTGCTGTGGCTCGCAGCGCGACCTGTTGCAATGTGTGCGTGCGGCTTGTTGCCTTTTCGCTTTTCTAGAGCACAAGAGAAAGTAATAATCTACACGGCCGATGGCGGTTGTGTGTGTTCCGACAATAGAGTGAAAGACTTTCGTTTTCACTTACACTTTCGGTGCGGCGTTCTTCTTCCGCCGACGTCGCGGATGGTAGGGCTGGGTAACGTTTCTATCTGTTGAATTAATTGACCAAAAATTGAAGAATGCCACGAGAGAAGTTGATTGGTTGGTGCTTCAATTTGTGTGTCTCTTTTTTTGGGGCTAGGGGGGTATTTATGAGTTTTCCCCGGTCGAGAGATCTGAGAAGAAAGTGAAAATTAAGTGAATGCAATCGTGATTTGCGTTTTTCTATTCAGAGTGATGGGAGGGGGTGGAGGGAGGGGGGGGGGAGGTCTATTACCGTATACCGTATGATTTTCTAACACAAATCTGCCGTTGCTTGATGGCAGATAGGTGAAACTGAAGAAGAAACGAATGGCGAGTGTTCTGACAAGGAGGCACACCACGTCAACCGCTTTTTAGCACATGACTCAATAAGTTCTGGGACTGACATAAAGGGGGCGCCACTAACAAGAAATTCATATTATTTTTAGGAAGTACAAACATTCAAATGATACCTGTCAAATTTTCGTGGCAATCTGATGATTGGGTTACAAGTGACGCTACTTTTGTGATTTTTAAAAAATAATTTCGAAAGCCGAATTTGGTGTTTTCATTAAACACGGCTTTTTGATGGAAAAAAATACAGCAATGGCTTTAAAAGCGGTACAGGGACTCTGATCTATCAAAAACAACTATTCGTCGGCGATAGTTTCTTCTTCTTAAGGCGCTACAATCTTGAATGGGCCTGGACCTCAACCAACATGCCTCTCCAGCCAGCACGGTCTTTCACCAGCTGCCGCCAGATGTACACTCCAAGTTGGATGAGGTCCTTCT
Source organism: Eristalinus sepulchralis (assembly GCA_944738645.1). NCBI lineage: Eukaryota > Metazoa > Arthropoda > Insecta > Diptera > Syrphidae > Eristalinus > Eristalinus sepulchralis. The sequence continues at coordinate 11,953,491 of OX122885.1, read as the reverse complement.
CCACTTGTGTGCGCTACCTTAGACCGGGCCGTCCTCTGTTGCATTGTCCCAAAGGCACGGATTCGACGACTTTTCGGGCCGGAGCAGTGGTGTCCATACGCTCTTCATGGCATAGCCATCTTAAGCGTTGTATCCGAAGACGCTTGACTAGGCTCATGCCGCTGTACAGCCCATACAGTTCGTGGTTGAATCTTCTCCTCCAGATGCCATCAACGCAAACAGGACCAAAAATCGCGCGCAGAACTTTTCTCTCGAAGAGACCAAGGGCATCCTCATCCGCTTTTAGTAGTGTCCAAGTTTCCGCGCCATAAAGTAGGACTGGGATGATCAAGGTGCTATGTAAAGCAAGCCTAGTCTTTCGAGAGAGGGCTTTATCACTCAATTGTCGCTTGAGCCCAAAGAAACAGCGATTGGCAAGAGTGATTCTGCGTCTGATTTCGGTACTGATGTTGTCCCTATTTACCGTGCAGACGAGGTAGACGAAGTCCTTGACTACCTCGAAGTTTCTGCTCCCTAGTGTGACGTTCTGTCCGAGACGTCGATGTTGTGCGTCCTTCTTTGATGACAGCATGTACTTCCTTTTGCTCTCATTAACTCTCAGACCCATTTTAGCCGCTTCTGCTCCAATGCCAGCAAACACCTCATTGACGGTTCGCTGTGTTCGTCCAATCACGCCAATGTCGTCGGCGTAAGCTAGCAATTGAACTGACTTTTGGAAGATCGTGCCTCTGGTGTTGACTTGTGAGTTGCGCACGATCTGCTCAAGGATGATGTTAAAGAAGTCACATGACAGTGCGTCGCCTTGTCAAAAACCTTTTTTGAGTTCCTTGCTGACCTTGACGGAGCAGCGAGAGTTCTCCATCGTCATCCTATACAATCTGACTAGTTTGCTAGGAATGCCAGAACTAGACATGTCGGCGATATACTGACTTTAAACGTGGCCGTGCAGACACCAACGATGCCGAACGCTCTGGAAGGCAAATTGAGGTGGTAACACCTGACAACGTCGAAAAGGACACAAAATTGTTTTGGAAACCGCAAAGTGGGATAGCTGACACTTTAGAGACATCAGAAGGCAGTGTGTACACTATTTTGAATGAACCATGAGAAAGTTGTTGTGCTCTCCATGAGCTGTCCATGAGAAAGCTGTTTTCAAAATGGGTTTGCTCACAATGGACCAAAAACAACAACGTATCGATGATTCTGAGAGTTGTTTGGACACTTTCCGCCAGAATAGACTGGACTTTTTGCATCGATATGTCACAATGGATGAAACATGGATCCACCACTGCACTCCAGAGTCAGATCAGCTGCCAGCGAGTTGAACAGCAGCCGGTGAACCACACCCAAAGAGTTCAAAAACACGACAGGTCAGCTGGCAATGTTATGCCATCTGTACTTTGGGATGCGCACGGAATTTTATTCATCGGCTATCTTGAGAAAAGCAAAAGGATCAGCAGCGAATACAAAATGGCGTGATTGGTGCATTTGGATGAAGAAATTGGAAAAAGAAAAAAAATTCTCTTCCATCAAGCCAATGCACCGTCTCACAAGTGGTTGGCTACCATGGCCTTGAACTGCTTCCGCACCCACTGTATTCTCCATATCTGCCCCCCAGCGACTTCTACCTCTTTTCAGACCTCATATGATGCTCGCCGAATGAAAACATGGGTCGCAAAGACAAAGCGTTCTCTATCGAAATGTTAGAGACTTATTGAGTGAGTGTGAATTAAAACCTAAGTCCGGCGAGAGTGGATCTTGAACCAAGAAACCTCTCCACAGGATTCTACCTCCATCCAGTATAAACTCCGACCTTGAGAGCTAAAGAATGGAGCCGAAATGCTGTCTCTGTTCCTTCTGACTGCTGGAATAGCCTGCTTGGCTCGCTTGATAAAAAAGTCCGACATCGTGTTCCCGAAACATTAGAAATCCGACTTTGTAAATTGTAAAAGAAATCAGTGGAGAAAATCAATTCAAATGAACAGAATTATAGTCGCGGAAGCTGATTGCAACCAGTGTCTTATGTCGGGAGTAAACTGGGGCTGCCCGCAAGGTAGCCTCCCTCTGGTCAACTCTTTGTTTAATTCCTTGAATAGATCTTATAGCTCCACCCTGGCTTATGCAGATGATACAGCCGCACTCGTCACCGGACTATGTCTTGCGGCCGTATGTGCAAGTAGCCAGGTGGCCCTAGATATAATCCAGTCAGTCTTTTGGCGATGTAAGGGAGTTTTCGCTAGAACTTGGGGTCCACCACCAAAAAAGTCTGTAAGGACCTCTATGGAAATGATAAGACCTTTTCTTTCCTATGCATCAGGCGTTTGGTGGAATAATCTTTCGTGCAATTACGTGACTGTTGCTTTCACCAAGTTCTAAAGAACATTCTGTCTAGCATGCCTGGCTCTGCTCTTGATGCACTGCTCTGCAAATGGAAATCTCCCTCCCCTTGACAACCACATTATGGGATGCAGGCTGAAGGCCATCTTCCGATTAAACACGAAGGGTCTTCCGTTCAACTCGCACTGAACCTTCCATGACCTCGTGCACTGCATCTCTTATGACACTAGTCTCATGGACATGCCACCTGATGAGGGGACACCAACAATCCAGTTTCGTCGTTCATACAAAGTCGACTTTCCCTGGCTGTCCATGACTGACTCTGGTCAGAAACTGAGCCCAAAGGGGAATGTACTCGGATTTTCACGGACGGCTCCAAGACGATGGAAGGAGTGGAGCTGGGGCTTAGGTGAACAACGACAACATAAGACTTCACACCTCTTTGGGTAATTTCCAGTCGGTCATCAAGGGGGAAACGTTTGCGATCCTAATAGCCACGAACTACATTGTGAAGAATAGGCGGAAGTGGCGGTGTCTGTAGCGATAGCCAAACTGTGGCCTACTCAACTCTGTATCCACTTCCAAGATAGTACAGAAATGCAAGTCTTCCCTTAATTTGATCGGCAGTCTGAATTCGCTAAGGCCTGCCCGGGTGTCGGGACATGAGTGATAATAGACGGATGAACTAGCTAGGCAAGGAACCAAGGAGGCATATGGCTCCAACTCACCTTGCGCCTGACCACGTCCTTGGTGAGAGATTCCGTCGCCTGATGGGTCTCCCGAAAGCACAACCAGGGATGGCATGACTCTCTAGGATGCAGACTGACCAAGTGAATGCTCCCAAACGTCGGGCAAGAAATCCGCGGATTTTCTGTTATCTTTAAACCGAAAAGACTGCAGACGACTTGTTGGCGTACAAACGGAAGACTTCACCTTCGCTTAGCACTTAAGTGTGTTTTGGCTTAGTGATGGCACCCTATGCGTTCCCTGTAGAGAAGGTGAAGACACTTCAGAGCACTTTCTATGTCGATGTCAGGTGGCGGCTGTTTGGCGCTGATGTGGTGGAAGTTGAAAATCTAAGCTCTTTACCAGAGAAGCGCCTGCTGGTCTTTCTTCGAAAAACCAGAAAACTAAAGTAAACAAAGGTGACTGCCTGGTAGTACAATGGACCAGTTTTTGAGTCTGAGCGCTCCAGTGCAGTGTTTCCCAACCTCCAACAAAAAAAAACCTAACATACCGTTAGATGATATCTATCTCCAGAGAAATTTTCAGAAGAGATATCGAATTCAAGTAAGTCAAGTAAGTATGAAGCAGGACTTGTTGTCAGAAACGCGAAAAGAACTCAAAAAAGCACCGGACCCAAAGCGGAATACAACGACTTATCAAAAAAAAATCAATCTTAACAGTTCCCCATCAAGAGAAGCGACGACTTGCCAGAACAATTCAACCGGCCACACTTCGGCTCATCAAAATTCAATTTCGAAATTCCAGTCTTGTATCAAAACATCTCATTAAAATCGAATTTGGCATCTCCACTTCACACTCTGAAGAAAATTCAAAATGCGAGTAGAAAGCGAAAGTAAGTGGCGAACTGGATTTTCACTGTTCCGGTGCCAAATGAAATTAAGCATACCGCTCGCATGCACTTTGGCTTCTTTTCTCTTTTTTTGTTCGCCTCCTTCTTGTGATTGTCTTCACACCCGCTCCCCCCCTCCCCCCTCCAACTCAGTGTGTGTCAGTAGGAATTCATTGAACCGAAGAAGCTAACAAACATCACCCAGCACTGCACGCATTCAAATTCGAGGGAAGACCCTACACGCCAGTGGCACTGCTTCGCAGACTCTTTCACTATTTTCCCTTTGGCTTCTCGGTGGCTCGGTGTTGGGAGAAATCTTGTGGCAATTTATTTGAAGTGCGACGGGTGGGAGAGAAGAGGTCAAAACCCCCCAAAACGAACGATTTGTCTTTTGAGTGAATTGGTGTCAAATGAGAAATTTGCTCTTCCGCCGCCCGCTGTCATGCGAGGGCCATGAGTGTGCCTGACATTTGTTTTAATTTTTCTGACATTGATGACGGTTCACATTGATTTCCGTGCGTCAGGCATGTCAAACGTACGAGGATTTGGTCAGGGTTCGATGGGCGTAGGGTTGGTTGCATGGTGCTGGTGAGAAGGTGGCGTAAGTGGGTGGCATGGGGGGGGGGGGGATGACAATTATTGGGAGTGACAAGATGAGATTTTCGATTTTGATTAGGTTAATGTTCCAGACCAGACCAGACAGATCGGAAGAGGAGAAACTTAGGAAAAATGGAACTGGCGCCAAGGGATAGACCTCGAACTGTCGTTACCAGCCAAGAGACAGATTTTGAAACAGCAAAGACATGGAGAACGAGAAGAGGCGATCAAACAAAATGGCATCAGATCTGAAAATCCCTTAAAGACAAAAATTTTAAATCCAAAAACCTAATTCCAAAACGATTCGATTGCGAATATGTATGCGGAAGATGCAGGAGCATGTTTCCAACTTTATAACAGCCAGAATGGGCCGCTTGGGAGACTGATTCTATTAAGTTTTACATAACTTTACTTTTCTGTCCAACTCCCCTTCAAAAATTGAGACGAAGCGTCCAGAAACTAACAAGCGACTCAAGCTGAGCAGACGTGAGAAAGTGCCAAATAGATGACTAAGAGTTCAAAACTCAAAAGAAGCGTTCAAATACAGGCAAAGGGTCCCAAAGCTGAAGAGGTGTCCAGAGCCTAGAATAATTGTTCGAAGCAAAGCAAAGGACTCGAAATCAAAAAAATTCGATACAAAAGCGAAAACTACAACAAAAAAACGTCAAAATAAGGACAAGCGTTCATAAGTAGAAGAGGCTTCCTCAAGCCCAGAAGAATGATCTAAAACCGTGCAAAAGCAAGTCAATATGTCCAAGGACCAGATGATGTAAGCAAATATGGCGAATGCTATCAAAAATGAGGAAGGGTGTCCAAACACAGAGAAAAAGCCCAAAATCATTAATAATGTTTTCAAAAAGTGGTGACAGGCCCCAAAAACGAAAGAATCCTTCAGAAGTCTGAAAAAACGTCCAAAAACTAGGAGAGAGATCGATGCCAAAAAATTGACGAAGGGTTCAAAATTATAGGAGACAACGAACGACAGGATTGTGTGTTCGAAAAAAGGGAAAAGACGCATCATTTTAAAAACAAGGAAAAGAGTCCACGAACAGCCGAAGTGTCCAACATAACAGTTGACATCAAAAGTTCAGATTTTGTGCCAAGAAACTGTTCAAAAGGCATAGAAAGGGATGAGCGGTTCAGAAATCCAAAAATTGGTTGATCTTCGAAGAACAGATTTTGTATCAAAAAACTACTGAGAAGGTTCAAAAATGGGTCAAATATCATAGGGGACGTCCAACGAACAAATGCTGTATCCAAAAAATTGTGAATAGCACTCGTTCAAAATATAGGAGAAGTGTCCAAAAACAGGTAAAAGGTCAAAAAATGATAGAGTCGTCGTTTAAGCAAAAGTTCAAAAGAATCAAACGAAGTGTCCAAACCAGAGGAAGGGCCAAAAAATCATATGTGATGCAGAAAAAGCGGAATTTGTGTCAAAAAATTGGTGAAAAGACCCGAAAATGGAAGAGCAGTTCAAAAGTCAAGAGAACCGTCCAAATCAAAAAATGGTGAAGGACGCCAAAACGCATGAAACGTACGAAATCAAGAACTGGCAAACGGTCCCAAAAGCAAGACACTTGTTCAAAAATCAGAAATGCTTTCAAAAACAGCCAGAAGTTCAAAAAACGTTATAGTCGTCAGAATATCAAGAAAAATTAACAAAATCAGCTAAAATGTTCAAAAATGCTTCCAAAAACCGCGGAAAGCCTTAAAAGCAGAAGTTTTGACCAAAAATCCAGAAGGGTTTCCACAAAACAGACGAATGGTCAAAAATCATTGGTGATCCCAAAAAATCAGACGATGTGTCCAAAAGTTAGTGAAGGGACCAAAATTGAAAAACTCTTCGAACATGCAGGAAAAGTGTGTAAAAATAGGAGAAGTGTCCAAAATCATAGAATACGTTCAAAAATTTAAAGATGTATTCAAAAATAAGTGCAAAATCCAAAAACAAAACATCAAAACTCAGCTTAAATTCTACAGAGCCCATTTCGAAGGATTTTGGATCTTGAATCCATAAAAGAATCAAAGAGGACTTAGCCGAACTGAATTAATTGTCTCGTCAGTGTCAGGATCAAGTGAATCATTCAAGTCCAGAACACGCTCCTCTGAGGAGGATGTCTATTCGTGGATGAATTCCATTGCTCCAGTGGTGATTTTGACACCAAAACCGTCCCTAAGCGTCAATCCAAGTTCAATTCAAAATCTTAACGACTTCCGCCCCCTCAAGACACCCTCTGTCATCACTCATCACATCATCTCCCGTTGTCGTGCGTCGGTCGAGTCATAGCACACACAAGCGCCCGCATGCTTTCAACCCTCCTCCAGTAGGGGGACGTTCAAAAATTCACACAAACCCACACAGCCCCAGCGCTGCCGATGAAACATTCACATTCAGTCATTCTGGTTTCCGGGAATTTTTCGCAATGAACCATCCACCAGCCGCCGCCATGAGTAATTGCGAATTTTCCTGGCACGCTCTGCGCCCATGCTCCAGCACGCTTCGGGGAGTGAATTCATTTTTCTTTCCATTCCGTGCGTTCCCTCCCCCCGTGCACATGGAGTGTGCGTGATGACCTTTGACCATGGAACGAGTTCACACGGGGCCATGTTCAATGTCACTGCGTACACCCTTCAAGCCCACCACCACACACACACATACACACGCGCGCGCAAATCCGGTTTGTTGGGGCGTCAAGGGCCGTTCAGATCTGCGTCATTCCCAGAGGTGACTAATCGCCATTATGTCAAATCACGAGGACGCACAGTGGGCGGAGGAGTTAAATTTTCTATTTCCCCATCGCCAGGGCACGGAATTTCTTGAAAATAGAAAGGATGACCGTCCCGGCTAATTGCGCGACAAGGAGGCCGGCTAATGGACAAGCGCTCGACTCTCCGCTGACGTCCTCAACTCAAAATATAATCATTGACCTTTCGCTGGCCTTCCTACGTCACCGGAAAATCACAATAGTTTCACTGAACTGTGCGGGACCCAGTGTGGGGGGGGGATTGAACACGCGCTCTGTCCTCTCCCCCCCGCTCGCCACCGGAGAGCAACAGAATTCCACTTTAATGGAGACATTAAGTTGAGTGAAATGGCGGCGCACACGGCTTCAGAGAATTAGTTCTTGGAACGAGGCCAGTCGAGGGTCGGCACTCGCAATCGATTTCAAATCAAATCGAACCATCACCCCGCGCCACTTGCAATAGTTCCGATGCACTCGTGTGCAGTTGGCAATGGACGGCGGCGGCGGCGGCGGCACAAGGGCATCGATTTGGATCGGAAATAGCTGGAGGGACCCCAAGGAGACCGAGTTGACCAGCAAACAGGTTGGTCTTTGCGTTATTTTCGAGCGCGAGTTAATCGCAAATGCGCCATTGACCGTGGCCTTGACTGCTAACCCATGTTTACGCGGCAAACGGTCCGTATTTGCATACAGCAGTTGTTGTTGCTGGTGTGTTCGTTTCTTTTGCCGGGCCTGTTGACGCGACTTTTGAATTTTTACGCGAACTCAGACTAGGCGGGTGTAAAGTCAAATCATCGTGCGTCATGATTGGTTGCTAAATCATTCTGACGTTCGAGAACTTTGGAATGGGCGAGTGTGTGCTAATGGGGTGCAAGTCTGACATGAAGGGTTGGTGTGCTCTTTTCCGGTTCTTATGAAGCTACAGTTGGGTGAGGAACATTTGGCAATTCGTCGGGTGATTTGATGGGGAGCAAGGGTTTCAATTCTGAATTGAGAGAATTTCTACATTTCTTTAGAGTTCTGGAGCATTGTCGGCACTCAAGGAGCCAATTTGAAAGATGAGCTCTTTGAAGCCAAACGATGAACCTACACGGGCAACAGACAATTGAGTTTGTAGGAGTGACTGCAGCTACAAGGGAAAAAAGCGAGGATTCGCATATTTCTTCTTCTTATGGCGCTACAGTTCGAGGTGGACCTGGACCTCAACCAACATGCCTCTCCAGACTACAAGACCTTTTGCCAGCTGCCTCCAGTTTCGCACTCCAAGTTGGTTAAAGTCCTCTCCACTTATTTGCGCCTCCTTCGCCTTGACCGTCCTCTGTTGCGTTGTCCCAGTGGCTCAGATTCGAAGACTCTTCCGGAGGGAGCAGTGGTACTCTCTACATGGCCTAGCCACCTTTAGGGTTGTATCCGAAGACGCTTGACTGGGCGCATGTCGATGTACAGCCCATAGAGTTCGTCGTTGAATCTTCTTATTCAGATGCTATCAACAGAATCAAAATTCGCACGCAAAACTTTTCTTTCGAGACTAAAAGGTGTATATGCCTGTGCACACGAGGTAATGTCGTTGATCGCTCTCAACATGGCGAGCTGCCAACACTTTCCTCGCCCGTGCTTAGGTCTAGTTGACATACAACCTCCTCGTGGCGCCCCCATCCGCTGTGTCGTGAACCAATTTGTGCAGCAAACACCTCTTCCCGAGGGCTAAATAATGGGCCTGGCATACCAGCCTGTGGGTTGTGCGTGAGACTAGCTCCCTCACCGCGTTAGAATCATGGATTTCAAAGACACCAACATGCCTTAGATATGGACGCATCAACTGTTGGGAATACACATGGTTCGAGAAAATCTGCAGTTTATGAGTCCAGAAAGAAGACAACTCTAGCAGCAGTACAACTGCTGGTGTTCCCCAGGGCTCCGTTCTGTCTCCGACACTCTTTCTCATTTTCATAAATGATCTCTTGTCTGCTACTTCTAATCCTATTCACTCCTTCGCTGATGACAGTACCCTCAGCTTCTCATATTCGTTCCTTGGCTCACGTCCCTGTACTTCGGCCGTAGACTTGGAACGGCGGCGTATGTCAAGCACATTAAATTCCGATCTTGACAGCATAATCGCTTGGGGTACAAGAAATAGAGTGGAATTTAATGCTTCCAAAACTCAGTGCTGTCAACTGTCACTCAAGCGTTCCCAAAATAACCAGCTGTTATCCATGGACGGCACCTGCGTTGTTGAAACCGAAAAACTTTCCATCCTCGGTATGCGTATCAACTCAACACTTAGTTGGAACGATCACATACATGAGGTCGCCAAAAATGCTGCGAAATGTCTAGGTTTCCTAAAACGATGCAAAAAATACTTTACCCCCTCTGATCTGGCTACAATTTACAAGGCCTACATCCGTCCTAAGCTCGAGTATAACGCTCCTATCTGGTCTGGTGCTCCCAATACCTCCCTACACCTACTGGATAGAATCCAAAAGCGAGCGATAAAACTTATAGGAGACAACAATATTGCGAAGTCGATTGACTCGTTAGAACACCGACGTAATGTCGCGTCTCTGTCACTGTTTTATCGCTATTTTAACAAGAAATGCTCAAACGAATTAGCCAGCTGCATTCCTCCCCTTCAAGAATTCACCCGCAATACACGCCTCGCAAGGAATGCTCATCAGTTCACCCTTAAGCCCACCTTCGGACGTACAGTTAAGTATAGAGACTCGTTCTTCAGCCGCACAACACGAATATGGAATGCTCTTCCCTGCTCAATATTCCCCTCTCATTACAATCTACAGACATTTAAAACCAATGTGCACCGGTACCTCCTCTCCCTCTCTTCCTCTCTTCCTCTATACCTTCGGCCCGTGCTGTGACTTAAATCCGGTCACTTAAGGGTAGTCGTAACCCCTTTAGCGCGCGCCAATTATAAAAAAAAAAAAAAAAAAAAAGACAACTCCGATGCACTGGCTTTGAACAAATTTGGGGACAGACCCGCCTTCAAATTTAATAGTTTCCATTTTTCGGATTCAAACTATGAAACACCAAATTTAAAGTCGCTATACTTCGGACCGGGTTTTGGACAACTGGATTGTCAACTGGATGGTCAAATAATGCTGCCGGTTGTTTAGATGGTTGGCGGATGAACTATGAACCGTCTGACTTAAATCTTTGAAGGGAGTCAACGAGGGTGTACTTCAAAAAGATCAAACCGATGTCATCGTAGACTGAGTTTTCTTAGGACAACGTTCAGCCACGTAGACTGACAGATTGATTGTCACCTTCTCCATAATTGCGGTATTTGTGCCGTCATCCCATCCGTCATCCGTCGTCGAGCCTGCCTTCCAGATTCTCAGCATCGATTACGAGTCTTCTACAATTTGTCAATTTTGGTCCCGGTAGGATTTGGTTCGAACTCTCCAATCCCGAGTTAGTCAGTCAGGAAGCGCTGCTAATGAAGACACTGTTTGGATTGTGTGAATTTGTTTCTGTTTTGTAGAAGGCTCGTCGTCCTTGCTTGGTTAGCCATAAATGGTCTTCTACTACAGGATCCATTTTCAGAGGAGTTGAAGCTCCTTTTTAGATTGGCGCGCACTAAAGGGATTGTAAAGTAACCTTAAAAGACCGGAATTAAGTCACAGAATGGGCCGAAGGTATAGTGGAAGAGAGGGAAAGGAGGTACAAGTGAACATTGGTTTATTTTAAATGGATTGTAATGAGGGGGAAAAGTTGAGCTGGGGAGAGTATTCCATATTCGTGTGGCGCGGCTGAAGAACGAGCCTCTAAACTGCAATGTACGTAAGTTTTTCCGCTCGCTATTGAATCCTGTTTAGTAAGTGCAGGGAGGTTTTAGGAGCTCCGGACCAAAGAGGAGCCTTATGTTTTGGGCGGATGTGCGCCCAAAATATTGTTGCCGGATCAAACGGAGTGAAATATTTCTTGCACCGCTTCAAGAAGCCTAGACATTTCGCTCCATTTTTGGCGATCGCGAATATGTGATCGTTCCAACTAAGTATTGAGTTGAAACACATATCGAGGATGGAAAGTCTCCGTCAACGCTAGATCCAATCATGGATAGAAGATCGAACTTTAATGGCCGAAGAGGATTGTCGAGAGCCAAGGAACGAATATGAAAATCTGTGGGTACTGTGATCAGCGACGGAGTGAATTGAATTAGAAGTCAAAGACAGGAGGAAGAGGAAGAGTTTCGGAGACAAAACGGAGTCCTGGGAAATACCAGCATTAATATGTTGAATATTATACTTGATCGTGGTTGCCGTGGCGTAGTGGTAAGTGCATCGACCGCCACGCAGAGTGTCTGGGTTCGATTTCCGGACGGGACACCTCGCATTTTTTCACCGCACCACCTCTTTCGAGTTGCTGACATCACTCCCAAGTATCAATTGTCTAGGAAATGCTTTTTAAATCTAGTCTTTCGAAGTCGTTAAAAAACTGTAGGTCCCTTCCACTCGTGAGAGAACAGTAGCACGCACAATACAAGTAGTTGTTGTAGAAGCTGGGCTGTAGTGCCACTCAATTAGTATTATTAGCATACGCTGCCGTTCCAACTCTATTCCCGAAGAGGAGGGTCAAGAGCCAAGTAACGAATATAAAAACCTGAGAGTACCGTCATAAGCGAAGGATTGGATTGGATTAGAAGTGACCGATAGGAGATCATTTTTAAAAATGGGGAACAGTGAACTCTGCCTTTAAATTTTCAGGCGCGACAATCTTGCTTTCTCCTACATTGTGCAAGGTTTGGTTTAATTTTTCGGTTTCGGATCTGTTGGTGTGGAAGCCATACTTCCGGTCATTAAGAAGCTTCCAGGTTTCAAGTTATTTCATAAGCTGATGGCTTATCGCGTTGTCATGTCCTTAGAAAGCAGGCATGTAAGTGCTTTGGGTCGGTAGGAGATGGATGATGAAGGGACGGGCTCGACAAATGCTGTTTTCCACTTTTTAGGGAAGAGCTCTAAAGAGTAGGAGGGGTCGGAAGGCTTACGCGGTGGTTTTGCCAGTATAGAAGAGTCCCTCTTTAGAAGAACAGGGAGTTTACCATCTAAGGCAAGACGTGGGGCCTCGGCTACCCATGCATCAGATGAGGTCTTGCTTTAAGACAAAATTCGCTTTGGGCGTGAGGCCTTTTTAACACCTTTTCCATTCCATCAGAGCAAGACAAACCTTAATAATCAGAAACAGAAGGGTGATTGAAACTGGCTCAGGTCAGTCAGCAGAGTGAACTAACCTCAGCTCTTACCGGGATTTGAGCTGAAACCACATCCACCACGGAGGCCCCTCGAGATGGCCTAGAACACAGTCTAGCTGAAACAAAGCTTCAGGGGCTCCTGACCCCCAGTAGCACCCAAATAAGGCCTCGAGTCAAACTATCACAGCGGCTTCCATCGCTCCAAATGGTCGTTTGTTTCATCACTGACTCCGTGGGCACTAGTTTCCGTGTTTCGAATGTCATTTTGAATCATTGCCTAGCCCGTACAAGGGCATTTGAAAAAATATCAGAACACAGAAAGTTTTCAAAGGAAACGTCTAAAAACTGACCCCCAACAACCCCAGTAGCCACTCAAATTGCCAGCAGAACGGTTCAACATTACGTCAAATTGTCAATCTCAGCTCACCCTAGCTCAACCTGGTTGAAGTGCGTGACTGTTTCTCATCCACTCCCCACGCATCTTGTCCCTTACCCCCCTCCCCCCCCCCCCCCTTCATCAACCACCACCCTATTACGAAACTCCCCGAAGCCTTCGAAAGCGAATCAATGCCCCATCTTCTCATATCATTTGTCATTTGTCACTTATCCCCCCTCCTCCCGCACACACCAAACCCATCACCTCATGTAAACGCTTTACACGGCAATCATTTTGAAGGCGACACGTGCCAAGCCGCAGTCAGTGCGAGAGATAGTGCGTATGACTGTGCGCTATCAATACAGAGGCCGCCTGATAGTGGAAACGCGGAAAAACAGTGAGACATGTGTTTCATTACCAAGGTCTCTCGGCCATAATGCCTGTGTACAAAATTTTTGTTTTCCTCTCTCTCTCCCTCACTCTTTGGTGGAACGCGCTAATGTCTGACTGGGAGGGCGTGTGTGTGGCAACCTTGGCGTGACTTTCGGTGACGTTATCAGGTGATAAGAATAAGATCCTCTAGATTATCATTTCCTGTCTGATGAGGACGCCGGAGGGTGATGGCGGTACACACATGCCTGCGTTCGCAAGGGAATCAATTTTTGGCAATTCGGGTGCGTGTCTGGGGGGAGTGGTATGGTGTTGCCTTGGTTGTTGACTTGGTTGTACTTTCTATCCCAAGGAGGAGGCAGTCAATCGAACGCTAATAGAGAGCTGTAAGTTGTCAGCCGATTAGAGGTTTGAAGGAATGTCAAAGGTAGACGCGACTTTGACTTGATCTTCACTCTGCGCTCTGTACTTTACCAACGTCTAACTAAAGCCAACAAGCAACATAGACCATATCCAGACATTAATTCAGTTCAGTGGAACAGTTGATCTCTTGGGGGCTTCCCTGGTCCCAATCTACAGCGACAAGGATCCGTCAGCTTATTGAGGAGCAGTTCTAAGCATTCATACAGAGAGGCGACTGATCACTCTGTAGTCGCCGTAGTCGGGGAGTGTCGCTTGTCCCGTAACCTTGCGACATAGAAATCCCAGTCTCATGATCATCCTTATCACCATTTTCCGTGACCCGTATGGTTCTCTAAAGGAGTTGCACTATGCACTAGAGACCACCAGGACGCTTGATCCTCCCTCATGCACTCTTTCTGATCAGAACCTATTTCCAAGCGCCACCAGTCGACTTACTGGACTTGACTATGTCGCCCTGGGTCTGCCCAGTGATTGCCTACCTGATAGAATCACATCTAAGGACCACCTCTCATGACGTGATGAGGATAACATTCGAATATGTAGCTGCCAAGCATTGAGTTCCCACCACACTGACGCAATTCTAGTTCTAACCCTGTAAGTTACCCCTTCAGGTTGGTAAATCCTACAGGAAAGCTCAGCTCACAGTCAGACGAGGCTAACCGCAGTCCTTCACACTTCAACTAGTCCCGCATCTCCCAAAGTCATCTAGGGACCGAATTCTCCAAGTCAACCGACTCTGTGAGCTCCTAGAGTGCACATATCGCTTCCATTCTGGTCGCAGTTCCATCTCCAAATGTCCAGATATTTGCTCCACGTTGATCTTTCTTCTCACAAATCTCACAAATCCCAAAGATCCGTGATCGTACACCTCATTCCTAAATCAAAACATTCTAAGTGCCAGCTCTAAGCATAGATCACACCCCTGACTCATGGTCGCTGCACGCTAGATCGGTCTCGACAAGGCCAAGTCGACCATTCGCAGTCTCCCTCTCTCTCTCTCACTCCAGTCCAGTGAAAAGCGTGCCATTTAGAAAATCATATCTCACTCTCATCAAACGCAAATATTTACGTCCCGACTATTGATTGCGCATTTTGGCGACCTTGGAGCCTCGAAAACAACACAACTCGCGAAACCCCATAATTAATTGCGAATGAAAAAGATTATAGCGCTTTAAAGCACTTGTTTACCGCCGCATTCGCCGCCGTCGCGAATTCGCAGCTCATTTTGAATCGCGCTGGAAGTGTCGAGAACCCGGAAGTGGCTGGCCAGTGGGCGCAGCGTTGACAACGGAGCTGAGGAGCGTCTCGGAAAACAAAAAAATCCCCCAAAGTCACCTCGAGTGCACGCGAACAGCGGCAGGTTAGGTCCCAGATTGCACATGCACTTCCTCGTCGATGCGCAGCTACCCAAAGTTGGCTCCCCCGGGGGCTTACATAACCCACACTCGATTGTACTCAGATCAGTCACAGTACATCGCCTCCATCAGTGGACGTGCAAAAGTCACTACTTCCTAGGCTCCAATGCCCTCCGCCCCCCGTCTCAGGGGTAGAGGGGACGGTCGCGAGACTGTGTAAGGGAGAGACAGAGAGAGAGAGGGGCGAGAGATTCGTGACGATAGGTAATTGATTTTCGCAAGCGTTTGCTTCCCTCAGCACTGACCTTGATACGAGCGCACTGTCAGGCGGGTGGGTGCGCCTGTGTGAGTGTGTGGCGAAGGCAATGAAAGCGACCCGGAGTGGGGACGATTGCCAGCCCCTAAACGGATAAGATAAGGCGACACTGGAGTATCTCCCCAAAGTCAATGTCAAAGAAATTTTTTTTTGATTACGTGCTGTGCGGCTGCAACTGGACGTGATGTCGGCGGCATGGGGGGGGGGCTGGGTAGCTGCGATAGTCAAGTCATGTGAATTGAAGATTCATTCATTGAGGAATGCTGATAAGGGTTATTAGAGGCAAGTGAGTGGAGAGAGTCGACTTAGAACTGGCACTTCACCCTGCTGCTTGATCTAGTCAGTTGTATGGCTGTGGATGTGGATGTGGCTGTGGCGCCGCGCTTCGTGATGAGCGGATGAGCGGATGATTCAATGTGTTGAGCTGACTACTGAGAAAGTAACGTGGTTAGAGACAGAGTGATGTGGACCACCGCGATTCCGTGACTTCTGTGGGGTGGTAGGTCGAGAAGATCAAATGCGTCAGCATTTAGACGGCTATAGGTTAGCGAGTTGAGATTACGGAGAGACCTTTGCTGACCCGGATTCACAGTGCAAAGGTCACAAAATAGGATGGGATGGGTTTTGGTCGCAAAAAGTGACGATGCGTGTCTGGATGATTGAATGTATTCAACGGTTAAAGAAATTCGCAGATTCGTCCTCAAAGACGCCTTTCTTTTTTGAAACACGCGGGTGAAAAGAAATCAGTCAGAGACTTCGATAAAGGTGGTGACATAAAAACTGGCGCCCGACAGACGACAGATGCTATGAAGCTTAGGCTACAGTCCACGGAGGATCTGCGCCTGTCTTTGCAGTAATTAGTCGTGTGCTATTCTCTTCTTAGTAAAGGAGAGAGAGAGAGAGAGAGCACAATGCCGACAACGAGCAGATTTTTGTAGACTTTTGCACTGAGGATTGTCCGAAACTCAAAATAGATGGAGCCGCGGATAGTTAAGGTTCGGTAATGTGGCTCTCGCCAAGAGTGGATGGATAATAGACAATGGACTCAGAAGTTCATTGTGTTGCCATAAAGTCGATTACCGTCCGTTACTTTTTTTTCCTCGGACGAAAGCTTTATATCGCAGTGCAATGAGATATAAGCTAACGTCCACTGGATTACAATCTGTGGACGTACGTCGATCTAAATGGGCTTTGAATACATCGTTACGCAAAATTGAGGACGAGCGCCCAAAGTCATGAGTCCAGTGCAAGGTATGGACAAAATTTTAAAATACCCACCAGAAGTTGGCGCATAGTATGGTGTGCAATTTTGGTTGTTAAGCAAAAGAACGAAACTGGCGCCCGATAGGTGGCTTTCTTAAAAGAGAGCCCGACGCGTAGAGGTCTACTTTACGAATTTTTTTCCTGTCACCTCAATCCTTGATGGATTGTGTTCAAAATATGGAAAGAAACACGAAACAGAGATGGATATGAAATTTCTGAAGATGACATCGACTGGCCTAGGAGCAGTACAGTACAGATAGCCTGGAAGATTTATTCACTTTATGTATGCCAACCACATAAGTTCACCCAGCAGCTTGGACAAAAGTCACAAGAGGTAGGGGAAACATAATTGACACTCCAAAGCTTCGCGTCTGACATGGAGCTTGACTATGACAAAATTCCTTAAGATGCCTAACAGCTTCAACACTCATATTTAACTCAAAATGTGTGCAACAGAGCAAAGCAAAATGATCCGAATTTATATAGCGCCCGAGGTCAATTACACCTTCTCTTCAGACTCTCATTGGTTTCCTTTAGTACATACAATCGAAGCGCAAATATGTCGACAATGTTTCAAAAAATTATCAGCATGCAATTGTGGCGCCTGATAGTTGACGTCTAACAACAAGCAAAGTGACTAGGACCCATTTCATTGACTGATCACAAAGGGTAGTCAGATGGCGTCACAGCGGTAACGCATTAAACACCGTTGGATGGAAAAAAACCTTTGCCTTCTGTGTAGGTCGTGTACCACTGGAGGAGCTAAAACTTCGGCAAGCCAACAAGAAGCGGCCAACTAAAGTTGAAACTGATGAGTATCAGAGATCAAAAGCCGTGTGAGTATTATTATCTGAATTCACGAAAATGAAGGCAATGAAGGTAACGCATCTCTCTAATTCAAAAGCGGGTAGATTTCCTTAAAATTAGCGCAAAGCAACACGTGTCAGATGGGGTTAGCACAAGACTTAGAAGCACATTTTTCTAATAAGATTACACAGTGCAATCACATACTCCGAAGTAGTGCTACTCAGAATCTGAGATCTAAGGAAAGAGAACTAAAAATTATCGAAGATAAAACTGGCGCCCAATGCATGATTTTTATTAGGACATTAAATGACAACCAGAAGGTTCCATTAAGTGGTAAAGTACATCCGTCGATTGAGACACATAAGCTACCGTCCAAGATTCGAGAAATTACCAAATCTGCAAATGGCGCCCAACAGTTGCTTGTAATGTAATATCAAATATTGCATCACACATTGGAACCATTCAGTCAGAGCCATTTTGAGCATACAGACAACTTCAATTCTGTCTAAAACATAGAAAAAGCCATCAACTGAGGCCCTGATGGTGACTATCATTATGGGTCTTAAGGTTCTACAGGACTACCAGAAAATCGGTTCCAAACAGAAATACGGTGGGGACAGATGTTGCAAACTTAAGTGGCGCCCGGTAGGGAACATTGAATGTGTCACCAAGTGCCGCTTTGAAGGCGATAGCGAATGTTAGGAGACTTTGGAAGATTATGTTATCAGGGCTTTATGCGTTAAGAAATAATTTTACCCAATTGCAGTTAAGGCCCATTGTATATCCTAGTATGGCTGCATGGTGAGCAGCTGATGTCGGCATGTGATTACCAAAAGTACACTGATCTGAGTATATATTTCTTTGAAGTCAGAGATCTGGACCGTCACAAGTTCGCCGAGTTCATGAAAAACCCTTGCTTTCACATGATTGAATGAGCCATCGTTCTTGAAAACTGTTCAGTGACAAAAGAAGTGTTCCACTTCGTCCCTAAAACTCCTGCAGAAATTGCTAACAAATCGTGCAGGGAACAGGGACCGCGCCTGATAGAATACGTATATCTTTCCCGTTCCTCCTTATGGCGAAAGCAATGGGACTTAACGCAGCCGTGGTGACTCTGCCACTGTTAACTTGATAACTACTCAGATTTCGGTCCAATGAACCACCAAATCTTTTCGCTGAGCTAAAGAGCGGATGAGCCTTAAACTTGGCTTGAACCAATCCGTGCCAGTTCATCTGCATTTACATTTCCTTTAATGACAGAATGTCCAGACGACCAGATGAGGATTATTTTTTTTTTCCTCCTTTGGCCTTTAGGCTCCTTTATGCAGTCTTTAGCACATTAGAAGTTTATGAGATGGGATGGGGCCCTTACGGCCACATGGCTGCTTGAACAAGTGGCTGAGTCTCTTCGCTTTTCTTAATAGCAAAGACTTCTGTTTGAAGGATTAGAATTGTTTACAAGCCGATGGACATTATGGCAGAGGATTCTTGGTCCTGTCCTGTCTTCCGTCTTTTATTAAAGCCGTCTTATTGGGGAGGAACATGAAGGATAAGACATTGAACTTCATCTGTAATATAGGCAGAGATGCAGTCTAGAAGCAAACGTGGGCTATGACAACTGCATCAACATGCCAAAGAGTGTATAGCTTACATGAGCATCTACAAAGAATTTCAATTCTTGGGGCTCTCCCTTCGTACTTTCCTGGCCGATAGACTTTCAATTCGGTTTTCCCTGACAGTTGAACTATCATCTCCGCATTAGACCATTTCTTGATCACATTTCACCAGCTCCAGCTTGTCACAGTTTTCAGTCAAGCAACATGCCTCGGCCATTAGAAGTCATGTTTGGCATAGTCCCCTTCCCCTTTCACTGCTATTCCCATCTCCCAGCCTGCACAGCACTTAGCCCCACAGATGCATATCATCGTGTTAACACGGCCAGCCATTCGACCCTCTGTTCAACTTGTTGCACCGATAACTCAGCCCACTATCTGCTGGACATCATCGCAAACCCTGCGAAGTACCCTGTGTTCCGAGAAAGGGAAACATGAGTAGAGCGCGTCTCTCCACCCCTCCGCACCGCACACAATGACCCATGTCACAAAACGAATATCAGCCGAAAAGAGTCCAAGTCCAAGTTAACCTTGCACACAGTCACACAGGCTCTCAGCGCGCACGAGGGAGAGAGCGCACGACACACAAGCGATAGTCTCTGGGGCTTTTTATGCCTGCACCTTGAAGTCATCATTACGGAATCTAGGTCAGGAACTCTTGGATTCACATGAGATTCATATGCACACTGGCTGATAATCGGCTTATGTGCCGCAGCGGACGCGAGCGGGGCGAGTCCCGAGGAGCCACCGCCAGCGCCGCGCTCTCGCTTCCCATGAGTCTGGCCGCGGACACTTGATACGATTTATAATCGCTGATGTCGAGCAAATTCTCGGGAACCAGGCGACTGGTGGCGTTACTAATTAAATAAGAATCTATGTGTCAGCGAGGCGGCATGCCACGACTTGGCCTCTCTGCATGCAGCCGCTGGCAGAGAAGTGCTTGTGGGGGTGAGGACGTGTGTGCTCGTCTAGCGATAGTTGACCCGGATCCATCTCAACCGAGTAATTGTTCGCCTGATGGGTCGTCGAGGATACAAATTGTCTTGGAGTTCAATGCGATGGCTCTCCTTCATTGTTGCCGCTGAGTTATTTATGGCAGAGCACGCCGCCAAAGTGGGAGAAACCTTGGCGATAAGAGAATTGGGTTACTCATGCGCAAAGGGATACACTTGGCTTTGACTTTTCGATTTCTTATCAATCTCTCTCCTTGGCATCGCACTTATAAACAAAGTCTTCGACGTGCCTGATGGTCGAGTGGAGATTCCTCTGAAGGTTGCAGCTTGACCAAAATAGATCCGTGCAGTTGCAGATCCAAGGTGATCCAGGTTTTCCTGGGCTTAAGCTTTGTTTGGAAGAGACGCGACGCTTGACAATCAATGGCCTTCCGTGATTTCGTTGACGGCGATCTTCATGTCCCGTCACTAAGTGTCTGCTCACTGTGCTCGTTGAGCACGTCTGTTGTCCTTGCTCTGCTCGTTGCAGTCACAGATCTCACTTTCCTCGTCGAGCATCCTTTGGTTCCTTTTTGGGTATACAACGACGGTCTTTCGTCTCCAGGGACTTTCCTGCATTGTCAAGCTTTGTGCATTTATCAAGTTTGCTCCGTTTGCTGTGCAGGATTTATTTCACACTTGATGGGTGCTAAGAACAGAGTCAAAGAAGTGGTCAAAGTGGTCCGATGGTCAAACATCGAATGGGCGCCCAGTAGATGACTCTTGATAGGACAACAAGTGACGCTCCGTGTGCATCCAACACGCCGTTCTCAGCTCATTTCACGTGATCGCCGGGTTTTTTCCACTACGATGGCTGTGCTCTGTGTACATTTCCGCTGCGCTTGGCAAGCTCCTCGCTTTCGTTGACTCTTCACAGTTGACGGACTGTTTTCTTAAAATGCTGGGCTTGTTGAATGCAGTCCAGCTGTGTGCATATTCAGTGCTCATGAAGCTCACTGTCCACCAAGGATGCGCTGCTTGCTGTGCTCGTTGCAACTCTTTGGTAAGCCACACCCAATAACCTGCTGAAGCCATAGAAGGCGACAGCTGTTGTGGCTGAATTCATGCCATTTGTCAGCATGTCCTGCCGATTTCATGATTTCTCTGTCATGGCGTCCTCTTCGCATTTGTTTCGTCTTCCTTCGCCGCCATAGCCTCCTTCCAACAAAGCACGTCCACACAGTCAAAAGGACCAGTCCCATCCCCCAGCCAGATGTCCACCAAAGGAACGCCTCTAATCAACAGTAAAAAGAAGATTAATGCGAAAATGTTGCACGTCTGTCATCACCGTCGAACCTCCATCATCTCAGCCGCCTTCTAGAGGTCCACCATTTCGGCAGCAATTTGATTCAATTTCCCGAAATTATCTGCACCGCGTCAGCAGCACACTCAATCAAACTTAACACTCCCGTGGGGCTGTGCAAGGTCAACTCCACCGCCTCCACCGTTACATCCCGCAATCAAAATCCGAGAAAATGCCTTTTCCGGGGAATCATAAAAATCATCCCCCGCCCCTCGCGAAGACGACGCACGGGCGTACATATCGATGACAGCAACACCGGCAACAGCGTGGACGTAAACAAATAAAGCGCCAGTACACAGCACAGCTCCGAGCGTTACATTTAATTATTTGCCTTCGCTGAATTCTTTGAAATCGGCGAAATTGCTGAAATCGCTGAATTCGTTTAGCTAAACAAACACGACGCCATCGCGAGTGGGTGTGAGGGGTGCGAGCCGCGGCGGCAGCGAATTGCGGACTACGACATTTTGTTGTTGTTTTGTGTTTTCTTCTATTTTGCATTTATTGCGCCGGCAAAAGTGTGGGAACGGCGTTGGGTTTGATGAATTTCACAGGAAGGCCAGGACACAGATATAATTGGTTGGAATGACTGACGGCGGTTGGCACACTCTTGAGTTCATTTAATCACTTTCTTGTGATTTGTGTGCGGCCGGGGGAGGGGAGGAACATCAAGGTCGCTGTCACAAGTTGGTGGTTGACAGCAGGCTGCTGGGCGGACGATGGTGTGTTTGACTTTCAGAAGACCTTGACCTCTGTGGATGGGAGCACTTGCCAATGGGAAGAGTGACTTGATGTCTTCCTAGTAAAGGTCATTACGCTCGTTGATTGAATTGCGTGATGAAGTTGATTTTATTGAATTACAAAACGGACTGGGAGCCTATAGCCAGAGAGAGAGAGGGTGGGTCTCCCCGTTGAACGAGATGTAGTTACATTGCCTCTCGACCATCTAAATGGAAGCCAAAACCACCCCAGACTGCCTTCCATCTCTGAAAAGAGACTTGTGGTACAATGGCTGTAACGCAAAATGGAAGAGGCGCAGAAGAAGGGTCGCTCTAGAAGATGAGAGGAGATGAAGATTCCAAGTCTGAAGAAAAAATCTCTCACAAACTTTAAGCTCCAGAATGTCGAAGAGTCTAGGGACAGACAACGAAGACCACGGGCTCAAAGCCTTGATGCTGGGTTTAGGAAAGGAACTCACGCTTAACGAAGTTGTGAGATAACTTATTGCTGACCCACAAGACATAGTTGATGTGCTCAAGACCTGGCCAGCGGAGAGTGATAGGGATACAGGAAATGGGGACTTCCAGTTGATGATGCAGAAGAAGTCAGAACCATTTAAATGTCGAAGAAAACAACAAAGCCCGAGTTTCAAAAGGCTTCCCATTAGAGCCCTTCAAGACCGGTGGAGGAGTTCTGATGGGGAGTAAGCTCCATCTATAGAACTACTGGAAGATGAAAACAGGCCCGATAACAGAAATTTCAGCTTCATATGCCTCGTTCACAAAAAACGGCAATCTTACCTCTTACAGCAGCTTTAGAAGACATATCCTTGTTCAATGTCGCTTGAAAGATCCTGCCCAGCATACTGTGCGGACATCTGAACGGAGGTTTGCACCACACTAGTCGGCAAGTAGCAGCGGGGCGTCTCAGCTAGTACCCAGCAATTCGACTATAGACCAACTCAACGCAGTGGGAAGATCAAGAAGCTTAGAGTCGATATGCACCACCTTTCTATTGATTTCAAAGCCTCTAACGACAGCCCTCCCAGCAAGGATCTATACTGGGCGATGGTCGATTTTGTGGTGACGGTCTGGTTGCGCCACTCGATGCTCCGTGTAGTTCGATTCAGGAACTTAGGAGCTGTTTGAAGACTGCGCCGGACTTCGACTAGGAGTTGCTTTGTTGTGTGATTTCTTCAATCTGGTACTGGGAAAGATCGTGGGGCAGTGGTGGCTGTAAACACGGAAGGCACTATCTTCAGTCATTCAGTCCATGTACCGGGATATGCAAAAAAAATCGACATCGCCGCCCGTTCCTAGCTTGTCCTTCTGGAAACATTTACGACCAATGATGAAAAACTCTCTTAACAAAAGGTTGTCCTCGCAGACCCCTTTCTCAGACGGAACGATCTGCTCTAAGGAAGAACAAAATATATCCTGTCACACAAAAAAAGGGAGTTTTCAGGTAGAGAAGGAGTTTGTCTACTTCGGGGCAACCGTTGTCTCGACAAGCGACATCGCAGTGAAAGTCCGACGAGGCATCGCCCTTGGCAACCGGTTTCGCTTCAGTCTGTCGAAGCAACTTTGCTCCAAACTCATGACCCGAAGGACCAAAGTTATGCGCCACAAAGCTCGTACTCCGCCAATTACTATATGGAGTCGAAACCTAGACAACAGACGAAACTGTGAAGCTGTTTCTCGGCGTCTTCGAAAGGATACACGATTCCATCTATTAAACGGTGGAGTAGCCACAGCCACGAGCTGCATCAGGCTGTACAATAGCTGTGTCTAAGTTTGTCCACTGCTCAGGCTCCACTAACGCTCCAGATGGTGATCGCATCCTGGGCGTCTGGTTCAAGAAGAGAGAAAAACCGAATCTCCGGTAGAAAGACCAACTAATCACGGAGGCAAGTCAATTTTACGAGAAATACATGATGTCTGACAGATGAAGAATTTGGTTTTACGTGATCACCTGCCGTTACGGTAGATAGCGCAAGACTAGACGTCATAGTTAGTCAAGTACCAAATTGAAGTCATGCTTGAGGGGCGCTCACCCAACTTGGTTTGGAGCGAGGCAACTCAAAAATTTCTACCGTTCTCTGGATCGCAACACCCGGTTGAGAATGCAACTTTACACTGAGCCCGAAGTGCCCTCTAACCACATGGCTTGAATCAGTAAGGTGAACAACCTGATTCCGACTAGTCAGCAAAGTTCACTAAGCTCGACTCTACCCCCGATGTTGGGTTTTAAGCCACAGCCACCACGATACCTTCACAAGGGGGCCTAACGCACGGTCAGGCTAAAACCGAAGTTCCAGGGGATCCTGACCTCCCGTGACACCAGAATGAAGCCTCTAATCAAGCTGTCACTACCAGTCAGGTTCCCCCAACACCTGGGTCTGATAGCCGCCATTCGGCCACAAAATGAACTTTGGCTCAGTGGATATGATGTATGACAGTAAACAGAAGAAAGAAAACTTAAAGCCAAGGAGCACAACGAGCAGGGCAAGCACATCTCACGTAGCACGTATCAATACAGTCAGCTACCACAACGAGCACAACAAGTTTTCAGAGGCATTCAGGAACTGTAGACCCAGGAAGCCTTAGAAACCGCCAGCCAACATTTTATGGGGATTCTAGTCAAACCATCGAACTCGACGATCAAATCAGAGGACGGTGAATGCATCAACCAATCGAGTATAGAGGCCACAAAGATCATGTTTGTCTAGAATAACTATCAAATGTCCACAAAAACAGCACAGAGCGTAAACAAAAAACAGAATTTAATCTCTGCAGGAGGAGTTTTGACCTTCAAAGAGCACACCGAGCACTTTGAGCACAACATTCAAATCGATCACAGGCAGCAGCACGAATATACAAGTCAGACAGCCACCAGGAACACAGAGAATACCTTGATTTCAGTGAACCTGACGCACGTCGGAGCTATTCTTGTAATCCGAAAATGGTCAACTGTCGGGCGCCACTTGACGAAATTATAAATCATTTCAGTTCTTGTAGCAATTAGGCCCAATTTCAATGACGTCCTAGGAGGAATAAAGAAAATGTCCTCTGAAGGAAATTGTGTCGACTTTGTAGAGCGCTACGACGCTAACAATTGACGCATTTCATTGATTACACTTCATCACTGGGACACTCTGCGAGAACGAACTCCACAATTAAGTAAATAATTGAACAAGCATCTCATTTTCACCTTCTCGACTAATTACCGGCATGTCCTTCCCTTCTCCCCCGCAATCACAACCTGCGTCAGTTAATGGGACGAAGGAGGGGAGTGAGAGCAAATCAGATGAGAACCTCTTCACCAAATTGATCCAAGCCCCACCGAATAACACTGCTCGTCGCATGAAAACATCCGAGTACATTCCTAGCGCCACCGCCGCCGCCAGCTTCACCAACACGCAGCACAGCCACCGGGTTAAGAGGAGGTAACGATACACGCGCGCACTCATACCAACCCACCGGCTTTGCCGACCCGCCTGTTACGCTTACGCGGGCGCTCGCGTTTCACATTGAACTTCAACTCGCGAAAAATAAGCAGAACAACGAAAACAAAATTTTGTTCGCTGCCGCTGTCGTTGTACACGTCCATCGCTGTATTTGTTGATAATTTTTTTTTTCGCCAATTTTTTTTTTATCACTTCGTTCTAATCAGCTTGTGTGTGAGCGCGCGGCAATGGCATTGAAATACGCCAAGCCACAACCCCCACCGCCACCGTCGTGGCGGAGAAGCAGAGCGCAACTAAGCAGGGATGGGCGGCTGCTTGGGGGTTGGAAGTGGTGCCTGCGACGACGACGACGACGACGTCAACGGACTGACCCTGAATTCGTCAGGAGTTATGAAATAATTAACGCACAATTCCGCTTTTATCGCACACTTGCCAAAAAGTGTGCGGTTGTGTAATTCGACTTCTTCGTGGTCTGTTATCGCGCGGAATGGGGCGGCGACGACGCGCAAAGAACATGCCCGACTCGGGTCTGAAGACTCCTCGCACACGGATTTCGTATCTGCGTGTGGGAATATTTTTAGACGCTCACACTGACGCGTCGATGATTATTAGCCGGAATTTCGGTCTTCAATGTCAATCAGAATTCGACGGGATCTGCATGGAATCGTGCGTCTACTGGCAGCGGCAACAGGCGAGAGGGAAAGTTGGAACAGATTGAATGCAGGTGGACATGGCCTTGGTCTATTTCCTTTCCAAACACCTCTCAAGTGGGAAGTTGATGAAATTTGGGGCGCTTATTGCATCAGTGTGCGGGGGAAGGGCAACGAGTTGATGGAGGCGAAACATATTTCGGTCTCTGGCGGGTTATTGGACGGGGATTTATGGATTTTGGGTCAAGTGGAAGGCCTTGGGGGAGATAATGTGCGATTTGGTGTGGTGTCACTGACGGTTGTGGGTCTATATGAAATCTGGACTTGGAGCTGATGTCGCCGTCCGCAGCAAAGAGTCTGATGTGGACTTAGAGAAAGGGAGGGCTAATGAAAGATGTTGTTCGATCCAATGAGCGCGCTGATCCTTTGGAGCTACAGAGGCAGTAGAGAAGGCGACTTGGTTAGGTGGGCTGGTTGTCCATAGGCAGCCTCACGTAGGATGCTTTTGGGCCCATAGACAGATCTGGTGTTGACGATTCCAGAAAGACTATAACCATCGGTTCTGCATGTCTTATGTGCGGTTCCTTAAGAGACCCCGTGCTGACGTGCTGACGAAGAATGCTGGAAAACAGACTTTACTCCTACAGAGACAATGCTGTGGGATGAAGGAAACAAGAGGATAATGAGAAGGTGGCGTTCAACTAACTCTAAGGAAAAATAGTTCCATACGTTCACAATGAAAGCAAGGCGCATCGCTGTTAAATTCAGGAATTTTAGACTGAATTACGGTCAACCCTCGTCAACAGAGGGGAGAGCAATGATGATTTCTTCGATCTCGTAAAGATAACTTAAAAGAAAGATTATCTCTGGACTTCTGTCGACTAGTTCTTCTTTGTTTGGCGTCACCGTCTGGGATGAACATGGGCCTCAACTAAGAACCCTCTGCAACTAGTACGATCTTTCCGCAACTGCCTCCAGTTGCCCATTCCAAGTTGCCTGAGATTAATTTCCATTTGTGTGCCAGTTATGTAGCTTGATGACGTCCTCTTCTAAGTTTCCACAGTGGTTAGGAATCGAAGATTCATCAACCTAATGCTGCGGTGTCCTTTCGCTCTACATGACCTAGTCATCTTAAGCATTGCATCCGTAGACGCTCAACTAGGTGCATGCAGGTAAATTACTCACAGTTCGTACGGGTTCTCCGTTCTCCTTCAAATGTCATCAACGCAACGTTCTCTGTTCTCCCTTAAATGCTATCAACACAAACAGGATCAAAGAAAGCTGGCAGAACTTTTCTCTCAAAAAAACCAAGGACTTCTTCATTAACTTTCAATAGAGTGCATGTAGTGGTCCATTGTTCATTTCTTGGCCTCACTTAAAAATTGAGTGACACTGCAGCCTGCAAGGGATCAACCGTGAAAAATTCGAGGTGTTCAGACTTGAAACTTCGGCGTGTGGGTCGACGCACTTGCCCACTACGTCACGACTCACTTATAATAAAGTCTAGTGCTAAGATCCGCAAGGACCAGGAGCCAATTCAGATCCAGCTTCGAACTGAAGATGAGCAGCGACTAACTTAATAGAAGTGAACGTAGAAAGTTTGAACTGCCAATAGGTCACAATACATTCCAGGCCAGCTCCAGTTGTGGTATAAGTTTGAGGGTTCTAGTTAGTCGGTTTTTTTAGCGTTTGCTACTCACCACAAAGCAATACTTCCAAAAGTAAAAATGGGCTTCACGATGGGCGTTTACGACCAATGTACGATGTTTGGTTGTTCCTGCCATTTTTCTAAGAATGTCTGTGTATACATAGATGAAGAAGGCATTGAGACCTTCTTTCTATACTTTCGTCAGTGTTTCTTCTCCAGTTCACTTTGGAAGCGTAAGTATATAATTTGCTTCTTTGGAGATGATGGAGGAAATGTTTCTTTGTCTTCAGGATTTTGTATTGCCCTTGTGAATAAAACCAGCGCTGCTTCACTTGAGTTGATCTCAAGCGACTGCCCAAGACAAGAGGTTACCCAATACAGGCTCCATAACACCACTGGCTGTGAGTAAGACCGGGATAGTTGAGCCATCGGATTAGGCAACGACCTTGCTGCAGAGAGATCTTAGAAAATTTTTGAGAGAAACGTCGCTTGTGGAGTTTCTCTGTTACCATCACCTAGTTTCGAATTTATTATTCTAAGTTTTCCTGATGGGAAGGAATTTATGGAATTTTAGGTTACCCCAAGGAAAACAGGAGACGACTCTGAGGAAGGTAGGCCTTAGTGCCTTGTGGACTGTTGACGCCCCACAATATGAATCTCATGTCACTTGATTTATCATGAGGTATGATTTTGTTTGGGCAGACCATGCCTGACACTGCTCCTTCACATTTGTTCAGGATCTTTTGGCAAGTCATCGTGGGAAGACTCAGACCACAACAGCGTCTATTTGTATTTCAAAATCAGCATTTTGTAAAAAAATATTTTTCGTGCGACTTGAGGAACCAATAATAATTGATAATTGAGTGGTACTACAGCGCCCAAGGGACCATTGCCTAGCTTCTACAACAACTACTCGTGTTGTGCGTGCTACTGTTGCCTTCCGAGTAGAAGAGACCGACAGTTTTTTGCCGACTCCGAACGACGAGATTTGAGTCATAGTTTATTGACAGACTCTTTGAGTGTTCTTAGCAACTCGAAAGAGGTGGTGCCGTGAAAGGTGTCCCGTCCGGAAATCGAACCTAGACCATCTGCGTGGGGATCGACGCACTACGCCACGGCGACGACGCTTGAGGAACCAATACCATTCGCAAAATTGTTTATTTTATTTATTTTTTATTTATCTCTCTTGGCGTATTTTACGTAAGGATCCTGGACGTTCAATTTCGACTTGTCCAAGAATTGCAGCCAGCTGACTTGAATTTGCGTCATATTTTCAGTGAAGAGGCTCTGGAAGAACTCAATAAAAATCCGATGT
The DNA here is from genome assembly GCA_944738645.1 of Eristalinus sepulchralis. Lineage (NCBI taxonomy): Eukaryota > Metazoa > Arthropoda > Insecta > Diptera > Syrphidae > Eristalinus > Eristalinus sepulchralis. The sequence goes on along the minus strand of OX122885.1, from coordinate 11,924,400 downwards.
TGGCAGTTTTTTTTTATAATTGGTGCGCGCTAAAGGGGTTGCGACTACCCTTAAGTGACCGGATTTAAGTTACAGCACCGGTAGAAGGTATAGATGGAGAGGGAGAGGAGGTGCCGGTGCACATTGGAGAGGGAAAAACTGAGTTGGGAAGAGCATTCCATATTCGTGTGGTGCGGCTGAAGTCTCATTTCTGGGTCGAAAGATGAATTTATATACAAAGTTGCTGCGCTTGGACAGAGGAGTAATCGGAAGAGTTCCAAGATCTACTCCTCTTCTTCTTCTACTTGTGTCGCTACAGTCCGGGATGGACCTGGGCCTCAACCAACATGCCTCTTTAGACAACACGATCTTTTGCCAGCTGTCTCCAGTTGTGCACTCTAAGTTGGTTGAGGTCCTTCTCCACTTCTGTGAGCCACCTTTGCCTAGGCCGTCCTCTGTTATGTTGTCCCAATGCCTCAGATTTAAAGAACTACCCTTACGCTCATTAAAAACATCAGTACGCCGTGGCGTAGTAGGAAAGTACGTCGACCCCCACGCAGAAGGTCTATATTCGATTCCCGGACGGGACACCTCGCATTTTTTCACGTCACCACCTCTTTTGAGTTGCTGACAACACTCAAAGAGTATCAATTCTCTATGAAAAGCCTCTCAAATCTCGCCGTTCGGAGTCGGCAAAAAACTGTAGGTCCCTTCTACTCGTGAAAGAACAGTAGTACGCACAACGTGAGGCCTTGGTTCCTTGTGGGCGGCCAATTCAATTGTTATTATGCTTCGGTCTATGTTCTGGTTGGATCATTGGTCCATAATGGTTTCGTGAGCCCTGGGTTCAAGAGGATGACGCTGTGAGCCAAAAAGAGCGTTTTTGATGAATTATTTTGGTGAGGACTTAATTCCAAGTTTGTTTACAGTCAATTGGTCACCTAGATCGATCTAAATCAAACAGTTTCGACTATTTTTTCTGGGGATATGTAAAGGGGTAGGTCTTTAGCAATAAGTCAACTACGAATGCCGCCCTAGCGTTACTCCTGTTATACGAGAGATACCAGTCACTGCGCTTGAACGAGTAGCCCAAAATTTAACCATTCGAAAAGACCACCCAAATGTAGTCCTAGCCTACATTGACATGATATCATCTCCAATAGGTAAATGCCATGATTTGTTCTTTTCACCGATAGGAAAAGTTTTAGGTTCACTTTCAAATTTATGTGCCTTATTGTACGTTATGAAGAAAACCTCACGATGAATGACCTCTTTACAAGAAAACGATTTTTCATAAAGTGGGAATATTGACAGTTACTTTTGTCAATCTCATTTGGAGGCAAATGGAAAGCAATTAGACATCAGTTGGGAATCATGAGAGACCGAAATGTGAAGAAAATCAGCTTAAGGTACAACACGCATGTCTCTTACACCACTATTGACAGCATTCAGATCCAGCAGAGAGATCAAATAAACTTAACAAGCTTCCGGTCTCTGTGAAGGATCTATGTATAAGGCACGACCAGGTCTTATGGTCCAGGGGCAAGGTGCCTAGTTACCCATTCCATGCGCACTGGCATCAGCGAGAATCTCTTCCATGAAAGAGCAGATTAGGTATAATGAACTTATCGAGCTCCCGACCCGTAAAGGATTTCTGTATGAGCACTTCCAGGTTTCAAGGAGCTCTGGCATCAGCGACAGATTGTTCTTTAAAAGGAAGGTTCAGTGCTCCATTTCTTCTCGGACCTATGGGCTGCTCGGCTTAAGGGCCGCCATTCCTGAAGCGCTATTGTCTATTTGCCTCCGTCCTGTTTTGGCTTTTTGGACTTGGTGCAGCGTCTGCTTGCTGACCCCTCTGCCTCTCAAATTCAAGTTCTCAGCTTACCACAATTCATTCAGCCTTGCTAAATTCCAAATGAACCACCATACTTATCCTGTTTGATGTGGCGTAAGGCACCCCCCTCTGTGACATAATCAACATCCAGAAGCGGAACAAACTCCGGCAGCATTTGTCGAAGGAACTAGTTTCTGCACATAAATCGTAGTCATGGCTAAGATATCTCTCTCCCAATGCTCGCCGATGTCCGATGTCATCTGTGCGAAATGATAAAACTGGTTTCAATTCTCTTTTTTTTTATTTTTTTTTTAAAACAAAAATTTGTTTTCATCTTCTTTATTTATGATAATTTTGTTGTTCACTTTTTTTTCTTTTGTTTCTCTTTTTTTTTGGTTTTTTTTCTTGTTTTTTTTTCTTATAAGTTATATTTATAATATATATATATATATATGCATATTTCAATCCACTCCTCATCTTGTATGTTCATTGTAAGTTTTTCTTAATGCATTTTTTTTTTTGTTTTTGTTTTTTTTGTTTCATTCCTCATTTTATACGTAAATATGTTGTTTGTGTTCATCATCATCTTATTTAAATTACGGACAAAATACATACACACAATTTTGTATTTACTTTGTTTTACAATTCTACGAAGTTTCAGATTTTTGTTTCACTTTTTTGTCTTGTTGTTTAACTTTACAATGTGTCACAAAAATTTTTTTTTTGTTGTTCATTAGATTTTAACTTATACTCTGATGGGGTTTTCTTGGTAGCGTCGAGGGGACGGGGGTGGGGGCTTTCAGATGACCCCCTCTCTCCGCACGACGCTCTGTTTGTGTGTCTTGTGAGAATGTCTCCCTAATTTGTGAGTTTTTTTCTTTTATTTTACAGTAAATACTTGTTTTGTTTTTTTTTTGATGATATATATACCATATGTAATATAAATACACTCAATGTGGTTTTTTTTTAATAATTGTAAGTTTTTTTTTTAACATTAAGAAATTGCATGTGTTTTTTTTTTTTTTTTTTTTGGTTTTCTTTGTTTACACTCATACAGACATTCAATTCTACTCTAAGCACTACGAATAAAATTCTACCAGAATTCGGTGTATTTATTTATTTAATTATTTTTGTCTCCAATTCGATAACAACTGAAAAAAAAGAAACAACAGAAAACCGTTGAAGAAAGTTGAAACAAAAAAGAAAAAATCACTCCTCGGGATGACAAGAAGACATGCGCCAACCAAGTGAAGAAGAGGAAAAATCAAACAAACCAAGTGCAACAAAGTGAAGCTGAACCCAAAACGAAACGAAAAAGCGAAATGAAGAAATAAAAAAAATTAAAAAAAGTTTTCTTTTTCAATAAAAATGAAACATATCTCTTTTTATTTCAGTTTATAATAATTATAGTAATTATAATAATAATAATGATATAATATATTGTATTGTATTTTTAATATTTAAATTTATAGGTTTTTTATTTTTTGTTGTTTATTTTTTTTTTTGTTTGTTTTTTTTTTATCATTCCTTTCATAACAAGAGTAAATTCTAAGAATACACAAGAATAAGAAAATTGTTTTGTTTGTTTGTGTTTTTTTTGTTTTTTGTTTATTTTCATATAATAATATTTATTTTTGTTTTTTATTTTATTTACAACAGAATATAATATTTTTTTCTTTTAATAATAATAATGTTTATGCTTTAAGATGAAGAAGAAGAAGAAGAAGAATTATAAGAAGAAGAAAAATAAGATCCTTTTCTCAGTATTGTGTTTTTGTTTTTTCTTGCAATTTTCTTTAAATATATTATCTTCACATTCACAATAAAATTAGAAAACAAATTATTATTAATTAATTAATTTCTTGCATTTTTTTCTCTTTTCTCATTTGCTTGCATCTTTCGTTCACATTCTTAGTACAATTAAGAAACTGAAACAAACACGAATTTATGGTTGCTAATTGAAAATCAATGCTGGGTTGGAAAATTCAGAAATTCTATGTTTTTTTTTCTATGAATTCTATGTTTTTCTTTTTTTTCAATTTGAGTTTTCTTCCTTGTGCAATACCATTCACACAAGTCACAAGTCAAACACACAATGAAAACAACTTTTTTTTCTTAAAAAAACAACACAATTCACAATATATCAAATCTTTTTTTTTATAAAAAAAAAAACAATGAAGAAAAAAATGATTAAGAGATCTCTAAGAAATTGAAAAAAAAAAAACAATTATTATTTCTTGAAAATTGTAATTTTTTTTGTTTGTGTTTGGATGTGTGTGTGTGTGTGTTCATAAATTATATTATATCCTCTTAAGACATGTATGTAGTTCTCTTATCATTTTCTTTTTCTGCTGATTTAAATGAAGTAGGTTTTCATTTTTTTTTTCTCACTATTTACAACTTACAAGCTACTATTTAAAAATTTAATTGTTTTGTTTCTTTATCTCATTCTAATCTTATGATGCTTAGCTTACAGCTATCTCTTTCTCTTCTAGATTAACTTACGCATTAAATTCTCAATCAATGATTTTTGTTTTTTTTTTGTAATTTCAAAACCCAGTTCTTTTGTTCGGTTTGTGTGTGTGTGTGTTGGTTTCATTTTTGAAATGATTATCTCGCAGAGATGTTTTGTTGATTATATTAATTCTCTTGTTGTAAGACTTGCTTTTTAAGTTTAAGTTAATATTTAATACATGTACCGTTAAATTTCTATGTTTTCTTACGTTTTTGTGTTCTTTCAAAATCTCACTTACAGCTTAAGGACATTTTCGGTTTTTTAAGTTAGTTTATGTGTTTTTTTTTTGTTTTTGTTTTTTTGTTTAAATACAATTTGTACAACATTCTATGTTATGTCACCATCTTTCCACCAGAAATATTCATTTTTTTGTAGTTTTTCTTTTTGTAAATGAAAATAAATATTTTCGCTGTGTTTTTGCTTTTGTCCCTTAGTCCAAAAAGTTGCACCCCCTTTCCCAAACCCAATGCCTAAATATTAATTCAGTCTCGCTCTTTTTGTTTTAAATATTTTTTTGTTTTGTTTTGAACAAATTTTGCTTTAGTCTGTAATTTGTCAAAAGAAAAAAATCGATGTCTCTATCTTCACCATCATCTTTCTCTTTCTCTCGCTCACCTTCATCTGTCTCTTTTGCTCGGTAGCTGTCAGCCGCTGGAGCACCACCTTGTTTGCTGCGATGAGTGGGTGTGTGTGTGTGGTTTACAGGTGTTTGTACAGAGATACAGGGACTAACGAACGGAGGAGGAGGAGTTAAATAAAAACAATTTGACACTATTTACAAGACGCTGCCGTTGCTGCTGGATGCTGCGGCTGCGGCTGCTGCCACTGCTTTCTCTGCAGGGTCGCGGCGTGTGCTAGGTGCTGCGACAGTTGTTGGCGCGCGGTGCTCGCATTCGTTGTCTCTCGTCCTGCGGGCACTTGTTACGCTTCGAGCAGGACCTTGTGCACCTGTGGCGTGGGTGGCTGCGGCGAGGCGGTGGTTGTCGCTGTCACCGTGACGTCGGCTGACATTGTGGGGTATTTGTGCGCGACGAGGGCTTGAATCTTTGACGGTGGGGGTGTGGGAGACTTTTTGGATAGATTCAGTGGCTGTTGGGAGTCAGCGATATCGACCTGCAGTTCGAGCAGGCGCGGCGAGTGGGCCGAGGGGGATGGGCGCGGAGGTGAGACTGATGTTGAGTGCGGCGACTGGAAGTAGTTGCTGCTGGCGCCGTTGCTGCTGCTGCCGTTTGAGTTCGGCGAAACCGACTGCTGCCTGATGGTCGTCGTGGTGATGACCGAATGGCCCTGCCACCGCATGCCGTTGGGCGTGACGGCTGCCGGTGGGTGCAGCGTGGAGGAGGAGGCCGACGCTGAGGATGGTGGTGGGGATGCGAGCGTGACAGTCGTCGTCGATGGCGAGGAGCAGTTCGAGTTCGAACTGGAGCTGGGCGATCCAGAGCTCGCGTAGTGGTGCTGGGGAGCCGGTGAGTTGGCGGCGCACACCAGGAGACCGTTGGATGTCGCTGTGCTCGGATCGCGCATGATGTAGTTCTGGATGATGTCGGAGCGTTTCATCTGCTCGGGCGTCATGCGCGGCTCTGCCATTAGGCTCTTGGCCAGCACCGAGTGGGTGCTGGAGAGGGACGAGTGCTGCTGGTAGTTGGCACTGCTGGCGCTGCTGTCGCGGCTGCTACTGCCGTTGGTGGCGGTGGAGGTGTTGCGCGTCAAATGCATATGCAGCTGGCTCTGATGCTGGTGCGGTGGTAGAGAGTGGTGATGTGGTGACGGTGATGCGGTTGATGATGATGCTGGTGGTGGGCTCTGTTGGTGCTGCCGAACGGGGGCTGGCAGCGCGGACGACGGTGCCGGACTGGTGGTGGCCGGTATCGTGGCCGAGGTGGTCGACGCTGGGGTGCTGGTCGCATCGGCTTCGGCGGTGTCGAATTCCCTGTGGCGGAGGGCGCGGAATTTCTTGTGCGGCTTGTAGGCCTCATCCATTAGGGAGTTCGTGTCGTAGAGTGGGGGCGCTTGCAGCACACGCTTCAGGACAGGCATGTCTTCGACAATCTGCCTCTTCATAGCTGCACTCGAGGTGCACGACGGTGACGCCGACGAGGAGGAGCTGGCCATGGCGGTCGATGGGGAGGCTGACGAGGCGACGATTGTGCTGCTACTCGTTGCTGCGGCTGCCGTCGCCGACAGGCTTTGTGCGGCTGCCTCAGCATCCAGGGCGTCGTCCACACTTGACCGGGGGCTGGAGCACGACGAACTGCCGCCACTGCTGACGGTCTTCGTTGATTCGTTCTTCTCATTGCCGCTCTCGATGCCCGAGTCAGTGGGTGAGTCTAGCTTCCGGTAGCGGTGGTGATGCGCGGGACCCGCCGTCAAGTGGTGATGCAACTGGTTGTGGGAATGCGACCGAATGATCGGTGTGATTGTCAGACCGTTCTGAGTGAGGTGGGCGTGGGGGCCCACGATGTCAATGTCCTCACCAGACGAGCCCGAGTTGGCACGGTTACGCAGCGGGCATGTTCCAGACAGTGTTGCTGCCAGCAGGGGAGCGGAAGACGCCAGCGATGATTGCGACGAATACTCCAAATCTCCGGACTCAGTGCTCGATACCGATCCTAGCGGTGACTTCGCCACGTCGTCCATACGAGCATCATCCCACGACGATGCTGGGCTCTTTGATGGCTGCTCGTCGTCCATTGACCACATCTGCTGGCGCAACAGCTCTTTATGTTCCGTCCGGAATACGACCAGCTTCTCGGTGTGCAGCGTGCTCAGTGTGCGCAGATCCGGCATCGTCTCCAGCAGCTTCGCCATGAATTCCGGCTGATCCGGTCGATTCTGATTGATGATTGTCTGCAGGCACGCCTTCAGCCTGCTGTACATCTTGTCGATCAGCTCGATGTTCCTCAGTCCCGGCCGGTCTGGGGTGATCAGAACAATGGCGCAGAACAGGCCAATCTCGGCATCGCTCAAATTCATAGAATTCATTCGCTCCGCGAAGTTAAACGTCGAATCGACAAGGAATCTCGCGTTCGCTCCATTCTGTATTGCGTCACGGCGCATCACCTGCCCGTTCAAACAGATAATACTGTTAATCGACGAATCGAACATGCATATCAGCCGCACAAACAACGCATCGAAGAGGCCAGCCTTCAGCAGGGTGAATTTGTCGTCTTGTGTCAGCAGCTGGAAGCCGGGTATCATGCCGGCAAAGTCGATCACACCGCGGATGACATGGGCGAAGCGCTGTGAGAACTCCTGCTCTGATTGTAGTTCTGGTGCTGGATTTAATGGGCATGCCTGCGTGGAAAAGAGAGGAAGAGAGAGAGGGAGGGTAAACATTAAAAATCAGCTTAAACTTGAAATGACATAAAGGGGGAGGACGTGAAAAGTTCACGCGAAGGTCACAATCGAACAGCGAAGTGATGAGAAAAATCAATAAATTCTCACCCACACCATGCCACAGCACAGAAGTTCATTATTCTCTTCCTGTTCTAATGGGGGGGCGCGAGGGTAGTTGTGCAAAATGAAAAAAAAAACAGAGAAAAGCTTCCAAAGCTTCAACCGGCCGATAGAGATAGTTGTGGCAACTATCTGACGCGGTGGATAAAGAAGGGGAGACAAGAGATCTGTGTGCGAGTGTGTGTATGTGTGCGCGCGGCATGAGAGAGAATAGAATGACATTAACGTCAAGGTCGACGAACTATAGTTCAAGGTTCTGAAACGGTATAGAGAGTGAGAGAGAGAGACAGTGCACGCTCTTCGCTTTTTCCGGATAATGACTGAGGGGTTGGGGGATGGCAATAAATAGTTTACTGTCACGGAATATTGTGGAATGTAGGCGACAAGCCCACCGCAACGACTACCGGGTATGTGCAGCGACTGCTGCTACTGCTGGTGTTCATGATTAATTCATTTATGGCGCCTGTCACTCGCTACGATGAGCGGTGGAGGGGCTTGAAAGCGGTCGCATTCTAAATAAGCAAGTATCCACGTGGTTCTATGGTGTTTCAGAATCGATCCTAACCTCCAACATCCACCATCACCTCACCCACGACAAGGCACACCATGATCGCGCGCTTCTTCTCGTCGACCATCTGCGCCGCCATTTCGTATTTATAGCCGTGTTTGTTCTTCTGTTTCCGTTTTAGCATCGAGATAACCTTGAATTTTGATTTAGAATCTGACCGCCGCCGGCTGTGACATAAGACATGGTTCCTGATCGTCTTTTATTTCTTTTTCATTTTTTTTTTCCTTTTTGGCAGCTTTTCACCACAGTCAGGTGTCAGTTCTGGCAGCGATGTGGTGGGTTCTTTAGCTTGGGCTGGACACACATGGCGCGTCAAAGCGAAGTGCGCACTTCAATCTGAGAAACAGTTAACTGCGCGTAATGATTTTATTTGACCTTCACAAATACCTTAGTCACAGTCCCACACACACACACATACAGCCTGTGACAGTGTATGCAAAAAAAAAAAAACGACGCACACACATCGCAACATTCGTTACAACAAAACTAGGAAATAATCTCTGGGTGCAAATAACAGTCAATGTCAAAAACGATTTGATGTACTTCAGACGTGCCGCGTGTGTGCGATGATCTCCATCTCCCTTCCGCGGCGTGTTGTGACATTGAATTGAATTCAAAACTACACACAGCATTCTATTGACCAGACGCAGATTAAAAAAAGAAGCTTAGACGCTCTCACACACACACACACATACATCTTTTGTGTGTTTGTCTCTTTTCCGCGAATCGCACGTGTACTGTCAATGTCACGGCAGCACAGCACAGCACAGCAGAACAACAAAAAAAAAACAAAAAAATACTTTCTTCTTTCTGATTGTGCTCCTTTGTGCGTTGCTTATCATACGACGCCTGAGATAACGGAGGTTTCTCAGCTGTCAATGTCAAAAACTTCACCATAACCTTAACCTTAAGCCCAGCAGCAGAGGTTGATTTCGCTCGCGTTTGTTGCAATTTATCAGCCAGTTCCTGCCGCGAGACGCTTGTGCAAGCGAGATAGAAACAAGAAATGACAGTGTCAGTGTCAAGCAAAGTATCTAACAAATCGCCTGAATTGTCATGTGGTCCCCGTTGTCGTCTGTGTGTGAGACGTCAAGACTTAAGTGATTTCCTCGTATTTTTACAAGGTCGTTCACAAATGACGTCGTCCGTCTAGAAGCGCAAAAACAACAAAAAAAAACAACACGGCGACAACAATTATTTGCTGTGGTGTGTTGGCTATAGATGGCGTTGCGGTATGCCTGTGTGTGGTGGATTCACACATTTGATTGAATCCCATAAAAATATAATTATAAACGGTTTTCATTTTATCGGCACACGTGTGTTTACTTTGCTTCCCCATACGCGTACACACCAGCCACCCCCGTCGGCCATGGCAAAACTGACGTTTCATACCGAAACAACACATGACGTGTACGGGCGCACTGAAGTGCCCAGACGTTGTAAAAATTTGTTGCGCGCCGCAAAGCGGATGAATGCATCAGAATTCATGGCGACGTTGCACGGAGAATGACAAATTTTCTGGAGTTGCTTGCTGATTAGCCATCGCAAAGATCGTGACACAGACCGCATATCTGCACAGGGTGGTGTGTGAATTTTTTTTTTTTTTCGTTTTTTTTAGGGGGTTTGTGCCAATACAGCGACACGACCCACACAGCCATACGGGCAGCGATTTGAATTTGAGAGAAAGATAGACATTTTGATTCGTTTTTATTATTAGCTGTTGCTTTGCTCGTTTATAATTTCAAGGCTGAAAAATAACTCGATACAAGGTCGCTTTGGCGCTTTTTTTTTCTTCTTTTGTTTCCTCTCTCTCTCGGTCTGTCTGTCTGCTTGTCTCTGGCCCGTTTGCGTTCAAGTGAATTCTACGTGCTATGTGTGCGCACTGTCATAATTCTACGTTCTTATGATTTCGCCACTCTTCTCCCCACCCCCATTCGTCCACAAATGAACCGTTCGATCATACGCATCATAAGGAATATGATACGGAAGTGATCTTTTGACATCCAATTCGCTTCAATTCGATTTCTTTTTTTGCTTGACAATGACATTGACATTTAGTCGATCTCTGACACTGAAACAGGCAATAGAAAATCCTCCACATTTCTGGAAGAAGAACACTCAAATGTCGACCTTGGGGGAGAGAATGTATGTCTGCGTCTACAAAATTTTGACAGGATGATGTCTGTAGAGGTGAAGACACGTTTTCTTATCGTCATGCGTCCCAATGTGTGTGGGAATTCTTTATAATTTATCTGACTTATGGCAAGTATTTGTATTTTTTTTTTGGTTGTTGCTTAGTTTTTTTTTCCCCCGATGACTCAAAGGGGAGAGAATTTTAAGCAAGAATTTTGTTATTACTGTTTTGACATTGAATGAAGGTGTCAAGAGAGAAGGAGGTGAAAGAGGGAGAGAGAGAGGGAGCGAGCGCATGTGTACATGATATCATATTGTGTGGCATTGAGCGAGCAACAAAGGACAGATAAGCGGATTGAGGAAGACGGAAAAGCTGTGTTCTTGTTCTTTTTTTTTAACTGTTTCCCAAATACGTGTGCGCGCGATTGCCAAAATTGAAAACAAAATCTGCTGAAATTTGTTGGCACCCGAAGCTGAATAAATGTCAATGAGGTATTTAAAGTGTTAAATCAAATTGTTTTGACCATCTGGCGCCCAACGGTGGACACAAAAATATGCTTTTGCGTTGACTTTTGGAAGGAGGATAGTTGACAGGTGATTTGTATGGCTAAACTGATGTATATTTGGTGGGAAAGTTAAGCAAATGCGTAAATTGAGAAAAATATTGGCGCCCAACAAGGGATCATTGAACCCTAGCAGACATATTTATGGTAATTTGTGAGTTATCTATATCATAATCCTCTAATTGAGCTTGCATTTTGACTTTTCAATGATTTTTTTCTCAAACTGGCGCCCTACAGTGGACATAAAAAAGAGTTATTTTACTTAAATTTTTGCGGAAATTGTTTATACACTCCTTGCTTAGCAATTTGTATTCTAATCTATCAAAACTACAAGAAAATTTACGTGATTCAGTGAAATAATGGCGCCCGACCTGAGCTCTTTGACTACATTTTTGTTTCAAATGACATCCATTGAGACCCATCCACGAAATCCCTTATGAAAGCGGTTTGAAAGCGGTAAGAAGGTGAGTCTTGCTTAAGAAAAACGTGCAGAGAATACCCTAAACATCTCTCACAGACTATGGCGCCAAATCTTTTTCAATGAAAACTGGCGCCCAACGCCCCATCCTCACACACAATCGCCTATAATTACTCAATTTGATAGGCAATAAAAAAAGGCCTTGTCGCACAGCGTGTTCTTTGAATTCTCAAGCAGTACAGAGAACCCAGAAAACAATTCGAAAAATGAACAAAGTCAAACAATGAGCGCCAGCACAGTCAATAATGTCAAAGTAACCTTTTCCCTGTCTCTCGCTTATGCATTTCATTATCATTCAAGTACAGTTTATAAGCATTTTTCCTCCTTTGCTTTTGAATAAATTACATTAAATACATTTCCTTGTTTCAGCAGCGGAGAGATGGAGAGAAATCTTACACTCACTCCGAACGGGAGTCTCATTCAATTAGAATACCTCTTGGATGTGTATACACACTATAGAGGGCGTGTATGTGAATTTTATGACTTCTTTAGCATACATCATTGACAGACAATAAAGAAAAAGAACATTAGATGGGTGGGAGCTAGAGGGGAGAAGGCAATAAAACAAGAAACGTCAAACGTCAAGGTTGTTTGAATACATAATCATGTGAGTCAAACTCTGTTGAATTCCTTCCATTCTTTCTCTCTCCCTCTCTCTCTCTCTCTCTATTGCTTTTCAACGAAAGCGAGAGTCTCTCACTAGCGCTTAAGTGCAATGAGGTTCGATAAGCTGCGCGCATATTTATCCTCATCCTCGATTGAAGGTCATTGTCAAAAAACAAAACAAAAAAGAACAGGCTTCAGTGGTTAACCTTGTGCAAACAATCACCAAGACGGATCAACTTGAAGAGAGGGAGAGAAAACATTCAGCTAACAAATCAAAGGTCGATTCAAAGAAATGAAGGCGACTTTGACTTCACTGCCGGAAATGTATCTAACAGCAGACAAATACACCTACTTTCTGTATCTGCATACCGACACTGAATCATGTTTTACTCAGTTCAGCTTGCAGTGGGTGTGAAGTTGTTTTTTTTTCGCTATTCGATTGATTGACCCTTGCACCTTGAAGGTAATAAGTGATTTTCTGAGAATCAAGACAAGTTTACTCACCAGTAACGTTGGCATTGAATATGATGGGCATTCCCTTGCCCTTTGACGCATAGCTGCAACCTTTTCCTTGGTAAATTCGCACGTCTCCAAATGGGCACGCAATACGGCTGCTAATAGACGCGGTTGATCGTCTAATTCAGTGGCTAGCGCCCGATGTTGACTGCGATTTTGTGTACTTTGTTGCATGGCGGCTAGGATGCGCGCTTTTTCACGTTTTGGTACACGACCAAATCGTACAGCTGAAATGAGAGAAAAAAAAGAAAATGATTTTATAAAAATCGATGTTTTTTGTGAAAACATAGAAAAAACATAGAATTCATTTTTTAACTGATACTAACTCCTTAACAACTTTGTAAGCAAATGCAATCATTATCGACATGTGTAGCTTCATGAAAGGTGATGAAAAAGAGAGTCGAACCTAAGTAGGACTACAGACAGGTGGTAATTTTTTTTTCTGCGACCCCAAAAGTGACCAGGTGTCAAGAAGGTACGTGTGTTCCAATTTCTCAATGCAAGAGCGACAACAATAACAATAAATGCGAAAACAACGCCAATGTACGATGGGCATGTATCTGCTGCCGCCGGGAAGGACGCACACGGATACTTATGTGTATGAATAGTATTTTTATATCCGTTTTCCCCCTGTTTGCACGAAACGAGGAAACCAACAGGGCACATCCAACACACTGCAGAACATGACAAAAAAAAAAAAAAAAACAGCCGAACAAAACGAACGAAGCATGCAGCCATGAGTGAGCCCTTAAGTAGGTCATTGCCTCTCTTCAATGATTTTCGTTTTTTTTTTGGGTGCGCGCATAATGATATTTTTATTTGTTTGCTCGTCGTGTGTGCGTGTGTTGCTTTTTTCGCCTCTTCTTACAAGACGGCTGTGTTACACTTTCTCTGCGCCAGTCTCGTGCGATGTCTGGCGGCCTAGAGTGAACCTCTAGAGTGTTTTTTTTTTTGGGTGAACTTTCTCGCATTCGGCGATGGCAGTGGGGGCGAAGACGCAGCACACATCACGATTATGAACTCTAATGAAATCGTTCACAGCCTCTGCTGCCCACTCAGTCCCTCCATTCATTCTCCATCCCCCACTCCGCCCACCAACACACACACACCCACAAAAATCAACATCAACAGCAGCAGTAGCAGCAGCAGAAGAAGAAGTGTAACACTTCAGAGTCGAGTTCGAGGTTTCGTACATCGAAAGTCAATCAAGAAGCGCCATCGCACATAACCAAAGCAGCACACAAAACTCTTCTCTCCTATTAATTTCACTTCGCGAACGCGATACACAGCGCGCACACCGTGGATGTGTGTGCGACTATCTCTTTTCTTTCCGCGTCTGCCGCATCTAAGAGGTCATGACCTACAAACTAAAAAAGAGAGTGCCCAGGTGAGACGACGAAAATTTGTGACAGGCCAGCTTCACTTCACGAACCTAGTGAATTCGCGTCGACTGAATGAAAGAGAAAGCGACACGCAGCCGCCGCCCGTTTCGTCGTCGCTATGGTATGCACTACAATTTGACAGCTAAACTGTCAATTTATACAGATTTGTCAATTGATAATTCACAACCGGTATGCGAACGCATCGGCAAACACCTCTGTGAAGCGGCCGGCCGTCTCGCCGCACGCCCCTTCACACAGCATTCTGCACAACGTTCGTGTGGCGGTTGTGCTGTGTGACTTGTATCTTAACCAGACCACAACAGAAAATGAAAACGAAAATGAGAGCGCCACCTATTTTCCTCATTTCACGACCAGAAAGAAATTAGATAAACCAAACACAGACTATGAGAGAGAGACAGAGATGGAGGGGGCGATTGACAGAATGGTCCACCACCGTCTTCGGCAGACACACATATCGCCATATTATCGTCAACTGGCATCTTTGTGGTGCGCGCCTGTTGAATGATCATTTTCAGTTTCAAGCCACCTTCCGAGAGAAAGGCGAAATGAGAGAAAATCTAAAAGAGGTCGAGCGCGCGCTCCGGCACACCGAATAGAGAACGACCAAATGAAGAAGTGTGTTACTATACTACTGCTGCTGCCGCCTCTGTTTCTGTTTTCCTTTTGTCGCGAAATGAAATTGGCAACAAAGAGAAAGAGAGGCGGATAGGCAGGATAGGCAGAGCGAGATATGGAGAAAAAAAACTGAAGTTTTCGGAAAAATTATTGGTGCGTGAGGCCAACTGCGCGCATAAATTATGAGCTCTAATTTTTCACCAGTTCACCAGTACACCAACTGGTGGTTGTCGTCGTCGGCATCGTTGTGTTGCTCTTGCGGTAAGCGCCTCTATTTGACGCTCTGTTAAAACGAAAATCGAAAGCAATGGCAACGGTGAGATGGAGCGAAAGAGAGAAGAGGTGGCTTGAAAAAGAAAGTGCAGTCAGTCCGAGATGGGAGAGTTGACGATGACAGTAAGGCCAGGCCTAGAGTAACACACTTGGCTTTGGGGAAATTAATTGGGGATTCGGTGTGACTGGCGATTAGATCGATTAGGTGGGAGGAAGTGGAGCGAAGTTGATGATGGGAAATGTAGGGCTGCGGCTTGATGGGGGGGAAAATTTGTGGGGGCGATGTGCAAGAAATGGAATGGGTGTGATGGCAAGTTAGGCTGAATCTGAATTGTAGGCGTGAAGCGTTTTGGAACAATTCTGACGGTAGGTTGGCTTGGTCAGAACCACGCTTGTGATGCTTGCCTCGAATTAAGACTATTCGGGAGCAGTTTTGGAGTATTGGAGAAATTTTTGAAAGAATTCTGAGCATCATGGAGTTTAATTTGGAACATATTTCGGACCACGATGGGCCAGAACATGATAATTTGCGTAAGGACCAGTGGACATATTCTAGTCTTTTTTGGAGCCGTTGAGACTTTTGGAACAGTTCTGGTCAAATATTAAGACAATGAAGCAAGAAACATGCTTATGGGAATTATTTTCTAACTATTTTAGAACAAAATTCATTTCACTCGGCTTTGTAACATAAATGGAATTTTAGAACGATTCTGATCAAACTTTTGATCAGAATACTATTACATGTTAAACGATGAGAATCAGTAGAGTAGCTTAGGAACCAATCAAATGACACTTTCATCAAATTTGAGCGCCATTGGGGAAAATTTGGATCAATTCTGATCAATTTCTGATCTGAAATTCTGATCTTTTAGGCAAACTCAAATACTACTGAAAGAGTTTAAGAGTTCCCCCATTATTTGTTGTAAACATAAACAATTAAGGTCAGAAATTACACAATTGAAAAGGTCGAAATTATGGTCAAAATTTTATTTAGTTCCAGTCCATCGGGTGCCGCCTGTGGTTGCCGAGACATTTTGTGCAAACAAATACATACCTAAAGAGAAACTCTTTCAAAAGGTAAGACGCTTTCAGACTGAAATTGAAAGCGAAGAGCGGAACTAGTTTTGTGACAAGTTGTGTAAATAGTGGCGGCGGAAATCCCAGACTTCCGAATTTGTTCATTGAACTGAAGTGTGAAAATTAAAGGATCGATCTTTTTGGCAATTTGAACGATTTGTAGGAGAAGCCTAAATTTGATCCTAAATTTTGATTGATTGATAGAGGGTGGATATGTCGAGATTTGATGAACGCAAATGATGGACCATTCAATTTTGTCCGAGTTTTGATTTTGGAGTTCTTGAATTTTGTCTGATTCAAGTCTTTATGGACTTATGTGGAAGAGAACTAAATTTGGTTGAAGTCCCAAATTTAAGAGAGAAGCCTAAATTTGATGTGAGTCTCAGACATTTCTATCAGAAGTAAGTGAAAATTGGGACACGTCACAGACAGAAGGCGAAGAAGACAACATTTTTCCAAATTTTTAAGTTCTGTCTTGTGATGGAACAAGTCACGGCGAAGAAGGTAAAGAAGCAAACATTTGACGGAAGGCCTAAATTCTGTGATGTACAAGTGCTGTGTATTGGAACGAATTTCTTGGCAAGTTGTTGCGGAGATTTGGTTTTGTACTTTTTGTTGAGAAATCAGTAATTTGGGGCGGTTCTAAATCAGTCAATTACAACTGCACAAAGCCCTGATTTTAGTCAATGCTTACATACGTTTGAAAAAAAGTTCCGAATCAAATTCAAATTTCTATCAGGAATTTCTGATTTCTTAGCTACGCTTTGGATCCAATTTTGGAACATAAAGTAAGGAGACTTACATTTTGGACAAAATTTTGATTTTTTTTGTAACGAATGGACGTTCATGTAAACGAGCTTTTAGGTTAAATGATACAATTTTGGAGACCTGCTTTTTTGTCAAAATCCTGAAACGAATTGAGTTTTCAGACAAACAAAAGAGTGTCCTAAAATTGGGCCTAAATTTCTTGTCGAAAGGTCAAAAGCAAAACGACATAAATTGAGTGTAAAGTCAGTGCTGGAATGGAATTAAATTCCAATTTCGCATTGAATTCCAATTCCAAAAGCCCCCCCATTTCCATCCCAAACAAGTTCAAAACCTCAAACAGGTAAATTGAGTCATAACAGGCACTTTATCTCATCACCCGCGGTACTGCAGTGCATGACTCAAAATCCGCACACTAAAAAGAAATTCATTCGACAACGCTGACAGTCTTGATACATACGTGCATTGTGATAGTTAACATTCCCCTTAAGTATTCCTTTTAAAATTGGTAGTTCTTCAGCCATTTTTCTTGTTGTATAAATTAGGTTTCCGCTTTTGAAGGAGTTTTTTTTGTTTTTCTTATACTTTGTTGATAAAAATTAAAATCATATAGTAATCCACAAATTGTTTGATTTCAATTTTTGTAGTTTTGCGACGGCATCAACGTTAGGTACACGATCTCGCTCTATGTTCTTATTTTGTTCAGTTGATTCGGCAAGGTGAAGTTAGTTATCCAAAGGAGATTTATGTTTTTTTTGTAACTTTATAGTTGCTTAATTTTTATTTTTTTCTTATTTTGTGGTGGCACTTAAATGCACTGATTGATAAATACAGAAAACAAAAAACAAACACACCAACAGGAGCAACTTAAACCAACAAAACCAATAAAAATCACAGTTGAACACAAACGAAAACAGCAAATGGATGCAGATGTTTTGTTAAATATTTTCTATGTTTTCAGGTACAAGAGATTTTTGAGATATATAGATTTCTTTTTTCGCTATGTTTTACTGGTCACAGTGATTTGTTTTATTGAATAAATAATTTTCCATTGACCACCACTTTGTGTTGCATTCACTTTCAAATTCACAAGTATTATGCATTTTATTTTATTTTTTATTTTTTTAATTTAATTTTATTTTTTAAATTATATTTATACACATTTATTTTTGTTTCTTAGCAAAAAATAATTAAACAAGGAACTTTCTTTACATCACATAATATTTAGGGTTTTTTTTTTGTTTTGTGTTTTGTAACTACTTTTAAAAAATATATTTTATTCCGTTCAGTTGTAGAAATTTCGCGTTTCCCCGGTATAATCCTTTGTAAAGTTGTAAGTTTTGTCGAAAATTATCTTCGTGCTTTCATTTGATGTTGATCTTCAGAGAAAAAATTTCAATAATATTTTTTTCCTGTCACACGGCTGTTTCTAAAATATATTTATATATTTTTGCTTTTTTTTTTTTTGTTATAGATCAAACACTGTATGCGCGGATGTCGAATGAATGTATATGTATCTATTTTGTTTTGTTTTGAGATTTTTCTGGTTTCCTTTTGATTTAATTGCAAATGCAAACATGACAAAACTCGACAAGGTCTTGAACGCGACTAACTGTAAAATTCGCTAGCACGTTACGAATATAGGTAATAATCACACAAAAAGTTGTTGTGTACAACACATTTGAGGAGAGATACCGTCGACGTTGTCTCCAATCAAATAAACCGCACACACTCAATAGCAACGCTGTTGTGATACCACACGGCACGGGGTACAGAGACTCTGCCGAGATATGAATGTTGTGTGTTTTCGCTCGCGGCTCTTGTGGGCTTTTGCTCAGACCGAATTCTGTTTACTCCTCACTGTGGCCGTACAACAAGAAAAATAACAAAAACGATACAAGCAACCAATCAACAAAAAAGCTCTCCCACGAAAGAGAGTCACCTCAGGTGTGTAAGAGTCGCGATAAACTCTGAGTTGTGTTCCGCTCTTTGAGAAAGTTTTAAGCTTTCATCAATGGATAGCGAGCTTTTGAGGTCGTATAGTTCAGTGTTCGGCCATCCAGATGTCTCTGGCGTATACGCAACTGTCTCAAGATTTTTCCGCATTGTTTTGTATACAAACTCAAATTCATTGAACCGGCTGCACGATAAAGTTCCTCTCTTCGTCTCTCTTAGGGCGAAGCTTTTCACCAGACTCTCTTAACTGTGGGGAATGAAATTCTCTCTTTGAGCTTTTCATCTCTGCTCTTCGAACTGCAATCGGAAAGTTCTCTCTCACCCCAGCCCACACCACATCACACTCAGCGCAAATCAAATAAACAGAATGTGCATCTGAAGTGAACCTACAACCAACAGCAAGGAATTCAATGCACTAACCTTGAACTTCACTTGAACGACGGAATATTCAAATATCTCATATTCACAGCAAAACAAATGCAACAAGGCGAAATATAAGAAAAAAACAGGAACACAAGTAGCAACTCTGGCAAAGGGTGGCAAGGGGCTGTTGTAAGTCACGAGGAGGTGTGTAAATTGACTTGTTCCTTTTCTTGTTTTGTTCTTGATTTATCAGGGCGATGACGGCGTTGGGAAGCGATGATAAACACATCGGCCTTGTTGTTTTGCAAACAATTTTATGAAACGCAATTCGATACGTCATAAGTGGCACGATTTGTTTTTCTCTGATTCAAGGCGGGGATTTTGTTGGTTTCTTGGAATTTTTAATGAAAAACATAGAATGAGAGGTCGGTATGGAAGAGTCGTGCGAATGGGTTTAGTTTGTAGGCGATTCGTTGGAGAAAAGACGGCCGACTATATTTAAGTGAAATTTTGATGTAGGCGATTTAAACAACTGTCAGCAGACTGTTTTGCAGAAACATAGAAGCAATTCAATCAATCAATGAGAAGACTTTGATAAACTTTGTATAGAACTTAAGAAAAGGTGGATTTTTCGCATTTATGGAATAAGAACCATCGTGATATTTTTAAGTTTAAAATTCAGATTGGCGCCCAACAAAGGGTCAACGTGAGAATCTCTTCTTTAAAGCGCTGCCGAGAATGACTACTGTAACAAAGATTGTGGGTTCTACTGCACCGTGAAACATCATTGTTACATCACTCGATGACAGTCGAAAGTGGTGATCAATGGAGTGACGATGGGAGTTAATAAATCAAATGCAACAGAGCAAGTTTATAGCGAGGGATTGGCTCATGCTAAGGACAGTGCTATTATTTCTGAAGAGGCCTCAATCATCACATCACTGGGTACGTTAGAAAATCAAACAGAAATTGAAGACAACCGCCCTACGGCAATCTCTGAATCACGGCTGATGCCAGACAGCTGACTGAACACTGACTTCAAAAACACTCATCTTAGGGTTAAGTTAACAAGAGATAAAAGAACATTTTTCCAACATCAAATCACTAATGAATTGACTCCTTTAGAGAAGAATAAGAAAAGTGGCGCCCAACGCTGGATTTACACAAAGCCGTTAATAAATGAAATACAGCCAAAATGAATTTAGACAAAATCATTCCCACAAATAATGAAGCTCAAAGCTTTACTTCTTTAATGATATCACACTCTCTCACAAAAACAAAAGTGGCGCCCAACACTGGACCAACAAAAATCCGCTTATCAAGTGCCAATTTGACACCAAATTTCACAAGCTACGCAAAACACTTATCAATTGTGAAAGCCATTTGCACACATTTTTCCCCCCAAAACAAAATCTATTAACCATCAGCTGTCGAATGAAACACAAAAAAACTGCGAGAAAAAACAACAAATTAACACTGCATAAAAAAAAAAAAACAAAAACTCTCTTTTATTACCAAGTCTGTCAATGCGTTTGCCAAATTTCATCTCGCCACAACCACGACCGCACTCGCATGTCCCAAATTTCAGCTCACTTCGCCGTCGGATACATGCACGTATCCACATAACTTGCGTTTCTATGTTTTTTTTCGCTTTGCAGTAGATACAACTCATAAAAGTACTTGACACCTGTCATATCCACACCTACTAAATTCAGCAAACTCAGCCAACCGTTGATAATCATCAACGAATCGAACATGCATGAATGTAGCGTGTATGCAAATTATTATTAGCCACACATTTTAACGCAAGAAATCCCCTCATAACGGATTTTATGGGTTACATTTCAAAATGTATAAATATGTGCACAGACACAAAGTGAATGAGGAGACCCTGAAACATTGTTAACTCGCCCATCGCACCACACATACCCTCCACTCCGAACTTATGAAGCAAGTTCCACGAAAAGAGAGAGGAATGGAAGGAAGGGAACAAAATAAACAAAAATAAATTATATATAACACAACCTGGTCATTGAACTATTAATGGGACAACATCTATACAATAACCGAGCAGCACAACCAGCCAGATAGTCAACCACTCAGGCAGGCAGGCAGGCAAGCAGGCAGGCAGGCGGGCGAACGGCCAGGCGAAGTTAACGCGAAGCGGAAAAAAAAGTGAAAGTTAACTCTGTTGTGCGAGTTGTGTAAAGAGAAAAATAAATAATTGTTCGAATCTGGTATATTTTCGTTCCCTAGATTCATTCCCCTCGCTCCGGTTCATTTTTTGTGCGGAGGAAACTGACAATTTGCGCGCGCGCGCGTCCGCGATCTCCAATTGCATAACACTCCTGCTCTACTTCACTGATCCAGTGACGGCATCTCATAATAATCAGGAAATGACCAGAAATGCACAGAGTTGAGTGCAGGAAAAGTGTCACACAATCGGGAAGCAAATCGAACTACACGAACTCGCTAGAGTCATTACCAACTTTCTGCTCCCAGCCGAATCCCTACCACCACCGCCACCAAACTACGAAGATTAAGCAAACGAATGCCATTTCTTAACATCACTTTCACTTGAAGAAAAAGAAATGGGGGGAGAAAAAAACCAACACACAACCTAACCTCAATTTTGTTTTCTTTCTCCGTCGCTCTTGTGTGGCGCACGCACAAATGCGATAATCAAGTGATGACAAGTGGTGGCGGGGGGTTATATCTAACCAGCTATCAAACGATATAACGGGTTCATTGAACCCCACCGACAAAACCTAGACAACAAACGGCACGACAAGTTGCATAAGAGACCTTTTTTTCTCTTGCGATGTTTTTTTCTATGTTTTTTTTTTTTCATTTTTCAGTCTATTCAATTTGAAATTATTATCGAATGTAAGGGTAACCTAAATTAATTTACACGACGACCTCTCAGCGCCAGTCGCCAGTAGCCAGTCGTGAAACGTCACGACCGACGGACGGTGCTCGCCAGTCATGTGCGATCATTGTTACTGTTTCACAGCTCACAAGGGAATGTCAAATTTGAACGAAAAAATGAGACCGAACTCGTTGCTGTTGTCTCATTCAAATGCATTCGATTGTGCAGAGTGCAAATTTATACAATATACGCGAAGAGACAGTGTGTACGTGTGTGTGTGTGTGTGCTCCCGCCTTGTATATTTGCGAGCTTGCTATTGAAGGCACGAGTGAATGACCGAGCATGACCTAAATTTGTGTCGCTGCACTCGGTGCGAGTTCTGTTTCTCATCACACAAACCTTCTCACTCACACTCACACACAAGCACACACACGAGGCAGAAAGAATGCAAAAAGACATTGCATCTCGCAACATTTTCTGGAAACATAGAATTTTGTTTCAGATTCAAATGAGTCTCTGTTTCGAATTTCGAAATTTCACACAGAGAACGATGAGAATCTCTAATTAAACGTCAAACACACACCCACACACATGCACAGCCACTCAGGCGTATGAGTAATGTTGCGAAACATTTGAATAATCAAAGGAAAACCTTCGAGAAACTTTTTGCCTCCCAGTCGCAGCCACACTGTAGTGTAGAGATTCTGATGTCGATGACCGGAGCTCATCGAGGAGGGACACACTAGCTCAGACTCAGATAGACTTCATGGGCATTCGTGACGAGTGTGTGTGTGCGAGAGAGAGAGGGAGGCACCACAAAACTAGAAGTCATTGAAAAATGAAAGTTATTTTTTTTTCTTCTTCTTCTTCTTCTTCGTTGTCCAGAGAGCGAAGGAAGCTCTTTCGCTCTCTCACTCTTCGAGTATCGAAGTCTCCCCAACATCGTCCCCTCCTCACCGTCATCGGCCAAATCGCGCTGTGACCCCGGACTAAATACAAAGTTTGCTCTACGGTTCGTTCCACCATCAACGGTGACTGCTACAGCTGTGTATCGAGCATCTCTCTGCCTCTCTCTCTCCCTCTCTTTCCCACTGATACTCGTAACCCATTCATTTCTCGTTAGGCAAGAGGTAAATAACCTCTTGAAGGTTCATCTACTCGTCGTTGACTTTACACAGTACACACAACGGGCACACAGCGAGCACACACCGCGCACAGGCTGTGAAGGTAGGCCTGCCATTAGTTCGGGTGAATTTATTTATTCATCTAGCCACAAATTAATTGGCATGACAAATGTACTTGTTGTGCATGAAGACGACGACGCGGTGCGTCTTTTCATCGGTTAATGCTCTACAATTACGAATTCTCCTCACTCTCTCATTTTGATCGCTTGCTACTCGCTGGCGTGCTTTTTTCTTATGTTTTTTTATTTTGTTTTCTTTGTCGGGTTTTGTGCGCTCTGTTTTTTTTTCTTGCTTCGGAGTGTGTTTATTTACGTAACGCATGAAATTTCACTCGTTATGCAATAGAAAGCAACACGAACACGACCAAATTGTTGTGGCGAGATGACAGCGGACGGTGCTGATGGTGGTGGCGGTCCGTGGCGATTTTTTTCTTCTTCATCACTTGGAGAGAGATCTCGCTTGTTTTGTAACATCCGCTGTAGAGGCGACAAATCAAGCGCCACACCGAGAGCCACAGCAGCGGGGATGGTCAAAGAAATCGTCAATCACAAAGCCCGTCGACTGACAAGTCTCGTCTTCATTTGTCAGCGGCTCTTAAGCGGCTTACACAGTGACCGATCTATCGAAAGGAAAATCCACGACAAGCTGAAAATGCGGCACACACGAAAATTTCCCGCATTCGAAGGCAATCGCTTCCGCGTTTCTAAAATTAAAAGACCGACGAGCTGAAGAAGAATTTCACACGACTGACGATACGTATTTTTTTTTTCTGTGTCAAGTGGATGAGCAGAGAGAGAGAGGGAGAGCGAGAGATGACAGCGAGTGGAGGTGGAATGGATGGAGATCTCCTTCCACTTTGAGACACTTGAAATTTCAGCGACAGCGGGGATAACCACTCAATAGCGTGCGACCTGAATAGAGTTCAACATTCAAATGAACTGTCAGTCGGTTCAATTTAGCGCGACCCTCAAAAATGTTTCCCTCCACCCCATCATGGGGGAGACAACAATAGAGATTTCTAAATTAGACATTT
The DNA here is from genome assembly GCA_944738645.1 of Eristalinus sepulchralis. NCBI lineage: Eukaryota > Metazoa > Arthropoda > Insecta > Diptera > Syrphidae > Eristalinus > Eristalinus sepulchralis. Next base: position 11,900,214 of record OX122885.1, on the reverse strand, counting down.
ATGTACATCCACCCCCACCGACACATCATTCACACCACACACCCATCATTCGCACATAGCAAAGTAACAGAAGAGTGCGGTGTGGGGAGAGGGAGGGTGTGTGGTGGATAATGTGCGTGACACATCTGTCTACAAGTTGCATAAAAATTCCAAACCAATTCAAAAACTATTTGAAAGACCTAGAAAAAAACAACTCACACACGTATCATACGTTCCCTCATTGTCGTCCCACCGTGCACACGACCACACGCACACCACCTTCAAGGCGTTCAATGAGTGAGCGCGCGCGAGAGCCAGAGAGAGAGAGGGAGAAAGAAAAAAAATTTACTTTCAATTTGGTTAACCTCGTGCTAATTTGAGTTCATTTTAATTAAAATAACCGCCGCGCCGCCAACGACAACCATGTCGACCACGACCAGAGGCTGTCAGATAGGCAGCGTGCGCTCGTCAAACGACTGCAGCTTGATCTGTATGCTAACCTTTGAAAATCCGTGAAAATCTGTGAAGACCTGAGGTGTGCCGTTGAATCTTTGACATTTCGCACGTTTTTTGATTAGATTTGAAGCAATTTTTTGACAGCTACGTGGTGAATTGTGCAAAATATTCACCACCCTCAGACAAATTAAATCAAACACAGCTCGTAAAAAGTAATTTTTTATGCGAATTGATAAGAGCACTCCTTGTGTGGTTGACTTAGATACAAACACACATACGCTGGGCAAGAAAGAGACACCCTCAAGTGAGTGAGTGAGGGGGAAGCAGAAAAAAAAAGTAAAACAACGACAACGGTGATGGGTGACGGTGACGATGGTGGCGCGGCGGAGGAGGAGGAGGAGAAATATTGTGTGTGCTATAATAAATGCTCTGGCTGACCTAGTTTCCGTCGACGTTATGAACGTCAGACTTGTTCGGTCAATGAACTTCTCTCCTCACGGGGTTCGCCTCGGCTGATAGCATGCGTACACACTCGACTATCGCGCTCCGTCAGTGCTCTGCGTGTGTGCGCGCTGTGTTATGTGACTGTTGTGCGTGCGTGTTTGTGTTTGCTATTTCAGTTTCGTTTTCTATGAAACATTTCTTTTTTTCCCCCCCAACTGACTGCCACTGCTGCTGGGGCTGGTTTCTCCTGTGTTGCGTGGACGTATTTTAAAGAGATTTTTTTTTTTGGCAAAATTTCACGCTTGCAAAGTTCATGCTTAATCGATGAAATAAATTTTCACATTTCTAGGTCAGGCTCAGTTCGCTGTGTTGTTTCTTATGTTCATGCAAACTCTTCTTTCCTTGAAAGATAACGAAACAGAAACAACGACAACCGACAACAAACTTAAGGGGAACACGGTCATTTTTATTGAATGACAAAAAAAATGTAATAACATCAGACACAATGTCACAACACACTACATGACAAAATAACGACCGACCTCCTCCCTCCCCCACGCACCGTCGGCGCCAGTAGAGTCTCTTTACGCGTAAATCTATGCTGCACAGATATACGAACGTTTTGTCTGCGTCTGTACTTTTTTTGAAGGATTTTCTGGTCAAGGATGAGTGGATTTATTATATCAAATAATTGTATGAAGCAGCCAGTAGCACCCATGGGTGCCATAACGCCCATCAGCCTTAGCGGGAGAGCAGCAACAAAAAAAAAATGAGAAAACACAACGCAAATGGACTGGGGAGAGAGATGAATGAATGAACAGATGAGAAGGAGAAGGAGATGGAGGAGGAGGAGAAGCTGAAGGCGGAAAATCGTAATGACACTTTGTTGTCAAAATTGGGTCAGAGATGAACTTAAAAAATATGTGACATTGTTTCGGTTGTTTTTTGGCACACGAGTACGAGGTTGTTTTCGATTAGATTTGGAGGTTTCATTATGCTCTGGCTGACAGGAGGATGCGATATTTGTTTGCAATTTGATGTTGGATGGTGTGACGGAAGTTGTCGTTATTAGATGGATAGGTAAAGTCGTTGACAGAGAGGATATTTCAGGAGATTTAAGTGATTATTTGAGAATCAAGTTTATGCAAGGATGAGCGGGGCAGAAGAAAAGCATTTTTTTGACAGATGATGTGTCAAACTTTTTAAAGAATGGCGATTTTTATACATCAGTGTGTTGATTTAAAGATCTTTTGCTGACTAATATTGACATTGGGCACGATTATCAATGAAAATCTGCTTAACTGTCATTTTTTGTTGACAGAAGAACTGTCAAGTTTGTTACAACGATTTGATTCAAGTGCCAAGAAGTTCATCCATCCAAGAAGAATTTAATTCCCCAGAAGTCCTTAATGTCAACTTCCGAGAAGAAATTCCTTCAAATGTTTCTTATCATGTGGTAAACATTTGAAAAACCCCGTTTTTGGTGCTTCAAATATTGCACAAAAAATTTCTAGGAAAAAGACCAAGTACGTAAAAATTTTAAATCTGTCAAATACTTTACAAATGACACTTAAAATGATACCAAATGATTGAAAAATGATGACAATTCAGTGAACACACAATTTTGTGACATCAAATGTCACACCTTTGACAGTTCAACTGTCAAAATTTAAACAAATGCCAATTTCAGTGCGTCAAGTTCGCACTTACTGACTCATAAGCGAACATCAAAATTTTTATTCCATATTTGACAGATTGATTAGAAACGACAGTGAATTTAAATCGACTTGAGGTCCAAATTTTTTGACAGCTGTACTGTCAAGTATTGGAAAGAAATACATGTGTAAGTGTCATTATTTTTATTGAATTATATGTTCTCCAGTTATATCAGCTAAGAACGACTTAAAAATCATATTTTTGACAGATCCAACTGTCAATTGTCTGACAAAACTGACCAACATAAAACTGTCAAAAATTTACGTACATTTTAATCATAAATTTAATATCATTAAAAAAGTGGTAAAATTTGGCTATGAAGTGATATGAAATAGAATGTCACATTTGACAGAAGAACTGTAAAATATTGTACAAATTTGGCAAACTAGTCAGAGAAGCTTAAGTGTGAATGAAAACGAATGCGGACAAATCGGCTTAAACAATACTTATTTTGACAAATGAATTATCAAATGTCAAATAAAGCTGACTTGGTGAATGTCACTTAAACTTAGCCATTGTCCGAACTATAGCGTCACACCAGATAGCAATGAATGCCGATTTTCGATAATTGATTCTGAATCATTTAATGAACTGAAGTGATTTTCACTTTTTCTGTTGCATCAACTGTCAAACTTGCCACAGTCCAGATGGGTCATTGACCAAACTGGCAATTCTCCAAACATGACACATGTCATTTGAATAATGACTTCTTCCGAAGAAGATAGTTGATTCATCGATCAAATTTCAAGCGAATTCCAATCACCTCAAGAAATTATGCAACAAAAAAAAATCATCTGTCACCGTGTGCTTACGTCAAATCGACTTGTGTCTTTGCAAAACCCCGCGAAATTCCCCCGAATTTAACGGGTCTTCATTATAAAATCGCAAACAAACTTCCCACAAGCAGAACACCATTAGAAACCCGTCAACAGAAATTCCCCGAAAATCATCTCTCTCATAATGACAGTCGAAGAAAAAAGTCAAAAAAAAAAAAAAAAAACAACAAAATCCCCAACCTGTCTACAGAGAAGTCATTAAACCTCCTCCCGGAACCCATTAAACCGCGCTTCAATTCTGGAGCACACTCGTGCGCGACAGCCCTTATCAAGAACTCACGATGAGTCAACCTCAAAGCGTTTCCTCTTCAGCCGAGATGCGGCTTCTCGCATACTAAACTCCTAGAAATTTCCAAGCAGAACTACTTTCAGTTTCACTAAAGTCAATGCCCTAGCTAAACTCCATTCTTTCTCCCTCCTTCTCTCTCTCTCTCTCTCTCACACATGGCTCCAGGCGTCGCGCCTATGCCATCTAGCGATGATGGCGAGCTCTGATGTGGACAACTCAGACGAGAGTGGTGCTGCGGCTGCTGTAAAACTCCATTCGACTGATGTACTACTTAATTAAGCCAAGACAGGAGCAAAACAGAAAAAAAAAATGTGCTTTCTGTTGTGTGAAGACATGAAGATACATCTTCTCGTCTGGGCGCCCCAGACCCCCCACCCCCTCCGCGCCATCGCTTTGTTTTTGTGTAACGATCAGTGCTGTGAGCTAATTTATTATCTCATTCACTCCTGGGTTGGCCTCTTTTTCCTGTTCTGTATCTCGAAACAACACTCAATTGCGCTATGCTATGCATAACACCCCCTCACCTCACCGCCACCACCCGCGCCCTCCCCCACTCCCCCATTGCCTTTGCGTTCTCTGTGTATATGGTTGCAGCAACAAACAACAGAGGCAGTAGCAGCGGCAAAAAAAAAAATGTTCGCCGTTCACGAATTGGGTTAAGTCCGGTCATTCCACCCGTAGCACAATTCCACAAATTCACCTCCGCACCTATCTCTCCGCCTCTCTCGCGCCACTGCCTCGGCTCATTCTCTCTGACCCCCTTTACAGCCGCCTGTGTCGACGAGATCCAGTCTACTCCTACAACCACCACAATGAGGAGAAACAAAGCAACAACCGAACTGGCTACAGCCACAGCGACAGCCACAATCGCGCAGTCATATGGAAATACGCGCTGCTCGGTGTGGTGAATTTGCTCTTGCCACTCATCCACCACTCCTTTGTCATTTCGTTCGTGTGGGGAGTGGTGAGTAGGTCTCGTCGTCGTCGTTCGTTCACACCAAACGATAAGCGAATTATTACGAAAAAATTGAAACAAACATAAAATTCATAGCATTTCTCCTCTCCCGCGCCGCGATTGACTATTTAATTTCCTTTCCTTCGGCCGACAACTGAAGAAAAAAAAAAACTGGGACACAGGCGAAATATAGCTGCTCACACACTCGCCCGCTCATCACTCACACACAGCCGCAAGGCACACAGTTCAGTGTCTGCCAGGAGAAGGGTATGTTACGAAAAAAAAAAAAAAAAAACATAGAAGCAGTGAGCAACAGAAAATTTCGTTCATGGCTGGTCAATGAACTCGGCTCGCAACATGTTTGTTCGTCATTCCTTCGATTATGTGTGTGAGAGGGAGAGAGACTCGTTCGCTCCCACTTTGGGTGTGTGTACGATTTTGGGGGGATACGTGAAATGGGGTGGATGGGGAGGGGGGATGTCACTGTACTCTGGATTGTATGTTGTAATCTTATCTTGTCTATGACGGACGGGGTCTTGATTTTTGAATATTGTGTGTTTGTTTTTTTTTCTTCTTTTCTCAAGTGATTTCAATGATTAGCAGGTCAGGGGGAATTTCAGCTGACTTACTTCTATGATCACTTTTCTCTCAAATATAGACCAAATTCGAGGACAACGGAAGCCAGGAAACAGTATTTTTGATTTACTCAAATTTGACGAAAACATAGAAAAGTGAAGGGATGATGAGTTTACGCTCGAAAAGGGTTTGTTTCCAGTTTTTGTCACTAACTCATTGAAAAAATGTCAAAAACTATAAGCAATGTAAATCAAAACTGACAGGAAAAAACATAGAAAAGTCCAAACTGCTATCTGACCATAATCAAATTGCTTCTTTCTGAATATTTGTTGCTAATATATCATAAAAGTGCCAAAATGTCTAGTAGACAGGAATACAGGGACTCAGAGAAATCATAAATAAAAACATAGAAAAGCGGGAAACTGAGTTTTGACATCCAAGAAAATTTTGCATCGCAAAATTGATGCTGATGCATAGCAAAAGATATTTTGAAAAAAATATACGGCCATTAGAGAGGGACTCAGAAAAATACAAAATTGTGGAAAAACATAGAAATACTTTAGAAATTCGATTTAGCACACAAAAATCGTTTGTGTCACAATCTTCTTGCTCATAGAAGATAGAAGTATCAAAAAGTTTTACAAAAATAACTCCGAGACTCATGAAAAAAACATAGAAAAACGAAAAACCTTTCTTTACCCTTAAACTATCCTCGAAATATGAAGGGAAATGAACAATTTTTGACTTACCATCTCTGCTCATTCCGACAGCGATGCATTTTTTCAGACGACAATACTGACATCTGTTGCGATTAATTCGCAATATACTGCACTGTTGGTTCTTTGTACATGGACGATATTGAATCTTTTGCTGAATGGAACGTCGAAAGAATCCCTGAAAGAAAAAGAAGAGAAAAATATTTAAAATCAGTCAAACAGTTCATCGGAGAGCTGTCAAAAAATCAATCAAATTTAAGTGTGAAAGGTGGGAATAAGAAGTAAACGTACATCACTCGTTCCGGCGGCTAAATTCTGTGCTGTCGTGCTGCCCTCTGTCTTAATCTCAATTTGAACAATCTTCTTATCACTAGGCTTACTATTGCTACTCAAATTCTCATCGAATTTCTGACATAAATAGTTCATTGTGAGCGTTTGCTCGCACAACGCCTCATCATCGCATCCCGAATCCAAATCCATCGCCTGACAGCTGTTGCACTGACACGGCGTGTCTTGATCCAGCTCCAGTTGCTGTGGTGTGCAGGTGCACGACGAGAGGACCGACGAGGCGGTGGATGATGCCGTAGACTGAAGGCTCGACGTGCTGGACATGCTCGAATTGCTGTCCGAACTGTCGCGGCGATTGTGCGATGATGCTGATGATGATGATGAGGAGGAGGAGGAGGTGGATGGTGGTGTTGGTGGGGCGGTTGAGTTCTCGGGTATGATACCCAATCGTTTGGCTAATTCGGAATTTTGTCTTTCTAACGATGATATGGCATTTTTTTCATCACTGGCTGTTGCTGTTGCCGTTGTCGAATCCTTTGATTCGCTTTGCTGCTGGGACTGTGACTGTTGGTGCTGTTGCTGTTGCTCCTGTTGTTGCTTGCGCTGCTTCCACTCGCGAGCGTAACGAATCTTTTTCCACGGACACTGATACGTCTCGTAATTGTTATGATCTGTCAGCGAGATCGTCTTTTGGCTTTGCCCACAATCACTGTCAACACCACCGCACTCATCCTCATCTAACATATCATCGTCGACACCCATCACACCACCGATTACCGACGACAACGACGACGAGGACGACGACAGCGACGACGATAAGCACGAAGACGATGAGGACGACGACAACGACGATGATGATGATTTTCCGTTTGCAGATGACAGTTCATTTTGACAGAAACTTTCGCTAGCCGACGCGTCACTTTTATGCACTCTACTAATACTACTATTATTACAATTATTGACATTTTGCAGCAATGAACTGACGGTTGAGTTCGAATTCGAAAACTCATTTGGCGGTAACATTGCCGTTTGCAATAAAGTTTGCTGCTGCTGCTGCTGTTGTTGATGCTGCTGCTGTTGCTGCTGCTGCTGCTGCTGATGGTGATGATGATGGTGATGATGATGATGATGATGCTGTATTGACTTGAGTCTCTTACGATGATGCGATGACACATTTTGTGGATGCTGACTATTGTTCACATTCATTTTCAAATGTTCACAATGTGCACTTGGACTAGGTGTTGTCTGTTGTTGCTTACTGCTAACGCTATTAATACTATTCAAATTTTTACTAATATTACAACTATTGGTGGATGATTTTGTTGTTGTTGCTGTTGCTGTCTTAATTGGCGCCGATTCCAATAATTTAACCAACGCCGAATGTTGTTCCTTCAACTGTTGGCTCTTTTGATTTATCATCAACGCGGTTGTCATTTTATTATTGCAATCACTGCCGATACCAATGACAATTGTTGATGTTTTTGACAATTGCTGTTGATGGTGGCTGTGTTGCGTGGGCGCCTGATGAGGACTCTTGCTAAGATCTGTTGTATCCATTGCGTTTGGATTTGATTTGGTTGGTTGATTATCAGTTATGATTTCTTGAATTGCACAACCCATTACTTAAATTTATGTATTTTGTTTTTTTTTTGTTTTCTTCTTTTCACAGAAAATGTCTTCTTTGTTTCTTTATGAAAATAAATCCCAGTATGGTTGGTTTTCAATAAGTATTAATAAGGAACATGGTTGAATTCATCAAACTGCTTAGTCCACTCCGACGTACCGCTTAAAATTTTTGCTTTTTTCAAACTTTTTCTTTATTTATTTTTTTTCTATGTTTTACCGTTAATTTAATTTTATCCTATTTTCGCTCAGAGATGTTAGAATTATCGCACAAAAAATTTCTTTTCTAAAAACCTTCCTCTTAGTTGCGACAAATTTTTGATTCGAGACGAAATACACAAGGCAGAACAAGAAGAAGAAGAAGAATTGAAAAAAACCGCGGGACACAAAATATTTTTTGTAACCGTTTCATTTGACAAACAATTTGCGAATGATTGCTAGCCCCAACGTCAAACTGTTTATTCGTTGCGAGAAAAATGTTGCTTGAGGTTGAGTCGATTGGCGCTCCACGGTGCTGTGTCTCTCGCTCTCTCGCGCCATGTGTGCGTGTGAGATACATGTGAAAACTATACGAAGTCGAGACTCGTTTACATTCCTTTTTGTAGTTTTCTTATTCAATCTCTTTCTCTCTGCCTGTCTGCGGTGTTGGTGTTGGTGTGGGGGATCTCTCAGAGAACGCATGAGAGAGAGAGAGAGAGAGAGGAACGAACTCTACTTTTAGCGTATTTCCCTCGTAATTTGCTGTTGTGTTGTGTTTTTTATTCTGTCGTTGTAGTCCAATTCGATTTTCTTCTTTGCCACACTCTTCCCGCCTCCCCAGCCATGGTTAGTCGTTGAGTCCCCTTGACTCGTAGTAGTTGTGAGTTGAGTTCTTTGATGGCCGCCAACCTCGCGCTACATAGATTGTGGGGTAATTGAAGTCATTCACACCGAACCCGACGAAACGAATATGTAGACGAGAGAAAGAGCGAGAGCAACCACGACGACGACGACGACGACGAAGGTGAGGTGAGAGAGTGGTGCCCAAATCAATGGGGGCCACCACCCCACCCCCCAAGATGTTGTCAAACTTTTGCCTTATCAATTTGTTTCGGGTATTCCGCCTTTAATGACAGTTCCACCCCGCTTCCATCTGGCGCCCAACATCAGACCCACCTGTCCACCTGTAAGCCAGTTGATTGATGACTGAATTTGATTTATCTATTCCGCGCAAACATCCCTAGGCCTGATTTCGCTTTTTATCGATTCAGGACACCGTTGCTTTGTGGTGGTAGACTGCTCGTTGAGGCAGTTCATTGAACTGAGCGACTCCCGATAAGAGTGAATTCTTGCAAATTGGGAACATCGTCGTCGTCGCGTTCAACTGCAGTCCATTGCACTCACCAGCCGCCCATCTCCTTATTCCATTTTTCTATTCTTATCTCCCACCACATTCGTTTGCTATTTGTTTAATATTAGCAATTAATCAGTGTGCAAAAATATGAGCCAACAACAAATTGGCAGTGAAAGAAGAAAAACGAAATCGATTCTCGAATGTCCGCTCTCTCACTTCAACTCACGGTGTCTAGTAGTTTGCGCGCGCTGTTCGATCTCTTTCTGTTGCTTATTCCATCTCTCTCTCGCTCTGGCTCCCGCGAATTTGTTTCTCGCGCTCTGTGTGTGTGTGCGGTTGGTTGTGCGTTCGTAAAGTCATAGCCAGTTCAACGAACTCGCCATTGTCGTGACCTACTTTTCGGTCAGCTACCTCGAACCGAATGTGGAGCTCATTGCTGCTGCTGCTGCTACGATATACATTTCTGACTGCGACTGGTGTGCGTGTGTGTGTGCGAGGCGAGTGTGGGTATGTTTCTTATCATCAACCTCGTCGTTGGGAGATTGACTGCGAGGGGAGTATCGGGCAAGGACTTGACTTATGAGCGATAGAATCCGAAGGCAGTGGATATTAGTTTTCAGCAAAGTAAAACAAAAATGTGAGGAAAAGCGACTTTTCCTTGAGAAATGTTTTTTTTTTTTTTGACAGCGGTGAGTGGACAGCATAACCACGTGCGTTCGTCTATTCAATCGATCCGCCATGTTCCTATTTTGACAGATCAGTGCGTTGTTGCTGCACGCACTTTTCGATTGCGTCATGACCCATGCAGTGGCAGCATAAATTCAAATCGATTGAAATAGACACCAAAAATCGGTTGTGCCCGCCGCCTAAACCTACCCAAATGACAGCCGCAACAACAACAACAACAACAACAGCAGCACAGAAACGAGAGGAGAAGGAGAAGCAGACCAACGAGACAACCAACGGACCCACAAGAGCACGGTTTGGGTGTAAAGCACTGCCAATAGCCATGAGTTCGTTGACGTTTGGCTGTTGGTTGCTTGGTACGCAAGCGCAAACAGATGAAACGAGTTTTTTTTTCTTCTCTTCAAACGAAAGTGAGAGGGAATTGCACATAAATTGTGATATTACATGACGGCCGCTGAGGTTTTTTTTTTTTCCTTTTTGTTGGTTCATTCGCCTTCGTCGTCGTCGTAGTCTTCGTCTTCTTCTTATTCCACACTCATCGATGGGGCTTTTGTTCGGTTGGAGATTTCTAAAACTGACGGGGATCGGCTGAAGGCGGGGGAAGGGGGGATGCTGAGCAAGTTGTTATCTAACGCCACAGTTGACTTACTTTTAAGTCACGCGATTTAATTTTGATTTACAAATTCTTGACTTTCTGGGTCATATTAGGCTGAAATTAGGCATATTTGTGAAGTGGTCGGCAATTTATAGATGATAACTGTCAAGAAGGGGGGAAAGTTTTTTTTGTTTGCTCATATTAACACACATGCACACAACTGTACGGCATTCACTTTTTGGCACTAGGCCGTGGGATGGCAATCGGTTTTTATACAATTTGTGATGGACACAAGTGTCAAATTTGACAGGTGACAGGTGCATGAGAATTTATGTTTTCTTGCACAAAATATGCGACATTCCATTGCAGTCTCCTCTTGGCGGACTGCTATGCCCATGCTCTGTGATTTGGGGACTGTGACGGAGATGTGTTTGACAGGTGATAGGTGTCATTGAGAGTGGAAACGACTGCGATCAAGTCACAGGTAATGATGGTTTTAAATGGGGTCAACGTTATTTTACAGTTCTCGACTGAGTTTCATGAATTTTCAAAGGCGTCTTGGACTTTGTCTAGATGACAGACGTCAAAAAAATGACATTTTTACCATTGTGATGGGGGGTTTCAAGTGGTTAAAGAGCATTGGAGATGGAAACACAACTGAGAGTGTGATCAACCGGCTTCTGTGGTGGGCATTTTCAAAAGGGCTGCTATAATTTAAGTGTGCTCAAGCCATGACAGATGGTGACAGATATCTAATTGTGTGCCCATAAAGTGAAAAATTGAATTCGAAATATATTCATGATTTATGGAGTTCTAGGGACGTATTGAGATATTTTTGAAAAGTGACAGATCTCATTGACGTTCTGACAGGCAAAAAAAAACATAATAAGTGATGCATGAAGGCTGGGTAGCGGTATACCTGTCACCTATGTAAGTGATGTAAATTAAGGGTCTTTCTAAATTTGACTATCTACGTCTATTATGACGTTGGAAAATAATTTTTTTTGGTAAAAATGACAGCTGTCAATTTGCAGGTTTTGACATATTAACTTGTAGGCAGACTTAAATGAGGTGCTTAATGATTCCCATCAATTGTAAACCGACTAGAAAGTCAATCATCAACTTAGTGACGATTTTGTGGTCACCGAGATGACAGCTGTCACTCTAAATTTTACAAATTTTACTAATAAAGCAATGTTTGACACGGTTTTAATAAATTTAGTGTTTACCTAATAATATTTTCAAACTCCTCGCGTGCAAAACAGCGCCATCTGTCATCCTGACAAGATATTTCAACACTGATTTTTTTTTAACAAGCTATGACTTTTGTTTTGGGTTTCACATGCTTTAAGTTGATACAACGTCTTTCATCACGATCTAGATGAAACTTTAGTATATCACATGTCAGTTTGACATTTCAAAAATTTACTTTTTGAATAAAATTTTGACAAACATTCGACCCAAAGCCCACCATAAAAGACCTGCTTGTCCATCTCTTTATTTCGTCTACCATTGAGTTGATTAATTTTGCCCCGAAAACGATACCATCTGTCAAATTGAAAATAATTTAGTTTGACAAGTTGTTCGATGATTAAAATCTTACAACATTTGCTAAGCATTTCAACACCCTCAAGCAACAAGTTTTGCCTTCTTTTGGTGCACATTTTCGATTCAAATTCATCTCTTATGTCAAATAATCATACACATGTCAATAAACTTCCCACGCAACCGAACTTCCCAGAACTTTCCCAACAAATCCATCCTCTGACAGATCATCATTTTTCTCTCCGCCTCCAAAATCAAACAAATTTCCGTTTCGTTTTTTGATTTCCAAACGAATTCCGAATGTAAACAAACACATTGCTGCACTAATCGACTTTCAATTTGACGTAATGTTTGACGTTTCATGTTCTCAAAATAAACAATACCCGTCCCCCGTCCCACCTCAGCGCCCATCGTGTGATTCGTGCACCGAAGAAATTAATGTAAACGCCACCTAAAGACCCACCGTTGTTAATTGATTACACTTGCACTTTGCCATAGCAGCGGCAGCGGCACTTTGGCGCCATTTGATGAAATGTCTAATCTAAGGAGAGCAAAACGAAATGGGTCATCCGTCATGCTGACTTATTTTCCGATGCTCCACATCCTCGTCATTTGACAGCAGGTGCACCAACATTGCTTGTGGTCAAGTCTCCCGCATTTTTTTCACATTGCAATTCATTTTCGATTGTCTGTGGCAGTGCAGTGGGAGGGAGTGGGGGGAGAGAAAAACGGAAGCGGCACAGCAAAGAGCTAACTGATGCCAACGCTACGATAACTTTTCATTTTCTTAGCAGTTCTCACTTTTTTTCTGGCCGGATTTCATCGTAATTGAGAAGAAAAGAGTCTTACACTTTCCGTTTTAATTTTTTGTTGCTTTTGATATTTTATGATCTAGACTAAGGCTGCAGAAGATGAGTTGTGCCCGGCAAGGCGCGTAAGTGAAGAGGAAAACCCCAAAGAAAAGTAATAAATTTTCACTTTTTAAGACTCTCAACTGCTGGTCCGGTACACCGTTAATTTTTTTTCGGGTTTTCAAGTGAATTCTAGTTCTTTTGAAGACGGGAACAATAACACACACGATGTGTGTACATTGAAGTCGTTTGACAGGCGAGATGAATTCCTTGTAAGCGGATTTGTCACCGATGAATTGTGAGATTCATAACGGTGATGATGAATGGAAGCTGAGCATGTGCTTCAGTGACGGATAATTGGGGGGGAACAATGCATCAATTGAGGGATTAGAAGTTTTTTTTTTCTTTCTGCTTGACTGACTGACATTTTGTGCTTGCTGTCAGATTACATTTGATTTTGTGTGTTATCCCTTTTGAAGGGCTTTGATGTCTAATTGGATTTGATGTAGATTTCATAAGAAATGACATTAGAAATGGAAAGTTATTTGAAGTGTTCAAATTTTGACATCTTGATAATTCGAGAACAAGTGACATAAGTTCTTATGCAACAGAGAGGTGTTGAACTCTTGGCATTGGAGACTCGCTACTGATCACATTTTCTGCTCAAGACCAGTGATACACAACACAGTTTTCATATTTGACATTTGAATTCTAAAATGAATAACTCTTTCTTTGGAGAATGACATTTGTCATTGAAGCGTTGAAATTTGACATTTTAAATTTGACACACATTTAAATTAAACTTTGAAGCTGTATGTTTGACATTTGATTGAAGTTCATTGGCAAATAGACCGTTAAAGTTTTGACGTTTCACTCATTTTCAAGCATAACGTTAAGATTCGTTCGTTACGTTTAACATTCTTTATGGTGCGAAGTGTGTCTCTTAACATACCCCTTAAACCCCCTCTTTGACACTTTGTCTTTAAAACAAAGTTCGACATCGCAAATAGAAGCTCTTCGACCTGCAATAGACCAAATCTAGTCGTGTGATCATGTCCAACAGAAGATTCTTACAAAAATTTGTAATCTGTCTTTTTGGTGGTTTGACATTTTATCAATTAAAATGTAAGAGGTCTATTTAAGGTTTAAAAAAGCACTTTATATGCTCATTTTTATACTTATGAACTTTATTGTGAAAAAAATATTCTAGCTGTCAAGTTGACATTTGTCCATTTTGAGCCTGTTCCAATAGGACAGAGTTCGATGCTTAGTGTGATGACTACCATTGCACACAGAATGCATACAGAATGAATACCCACAAGGAATCTCGTGACTTTTCCTTTGCATTTGTCATCTGTCAGTTTGACATTTGACACTTTTGAATTTGATATTAGGTTGTTCAAAGGAATTCTCGTGATATTTTATACGCCTATCGTCACAGGAAGACAAATTTTGTTGGAAAATATGTCACCTGTCACTTTGACATTTAAAAAATTTTGCAAAGTTACTTTGACATTCCTTCACTTTGCCTTTATAACAGAGTTTAAAGAAGCATCTGAGTGTTCATAGCGAAGCTTGAAGTAGTTTATGTCAAAAAATGTCACTTGTCACTTTGCCATTTATGCACAGAAAAAGATACTAAGAAGACCACAAGCAGATACCACATTTATTTGATAATTTTCATGCAATAATAGACTTCACCATAAAGCTTGACAACCCAGCATATGATACCCTCCCATCAGTCACATTCTTTGACAACCAACACCTGCAGAAGTTTTCCAAGAAAACATGCTAAGAAAATCACACCCTGACTCCTGCTCAAATCATTGCCAAATTTGCAACCAAATCCCATTTGTCACTTTGACACTTGGCAGGTCCCGCCATGCATTTGTCCCGAATCTCTACAGCGACTCCACCCACTTCACTCATGATACATTCAAGTCCATTACCACCTCCCTCCAAGTCCAAGTTATATTTCACAATAAATGACAGCTGTCAAGTGTCACTGAACTCGTGAAACAATCAGCAAACAGCCATAAACCTACCAATTCGAAATGAAACCGTTTTGGCAGGACGATAAATATCCCTCATCATCCACTCCCCATCTGGGGAGGTGGGTCCACCATCGATGTGCCTGCCCTCAATCAACTTCGCTTTACATCACATTCTCATCGCGCAGTTTATGAGGTCACAGTCCAACTACCCATCTGGCCTCCCTCTCTTCACCATCATCATCATCATCAACATTGTGTTGATCTGTCGCTTTGTGTCAATTGACGTCACACAACAAACATGCAAACCTCCTCGCAAGCCAGTTCATTCACCTCCATTCGCCACAAAACACCCAACAGCGAAGCGCGCGAGAGTGCGACTGAATGTGCGATGTACTGAGCATAAGACCTCTTCCTCCGCCACCCGGAGCAGCGTCACTGTCGCGTCGTCGGTGTGTCGCTATATTGGCGGCCTAGCGGGAAATATCATTTGCGTTCGGATACTCGGTCTTGTATTTATTGTTTCTGTGGAATTAAAAGAATTGTATCGCATGCGGGGGTGGTAATTTTATTTAGCTTCCGTGTCCTCCTTCTCTCTCTCTCACACACACTCTCCGTCATCCACCGCATCTCCTTACCGCCAGCCAGTCCACCCACGCGCGCGCTTATTTTAATTGAAATCAATGGAGGAGCGAACGTAACTATTAACAATTATTTAGGTTAACCCACAGAACGAATAACCGATCAAACGATTTGACATCGCTCGGGGAGCGAAGGAGCGGGTGTGGGGGGAGTGGGTAGGGTGGGGGCACGCACATAAATTCTAAGGGTTGTCATCGCAAAGGCACAGTTCACCGCACACAGTCCTCTCCGATTGCAGTCCTTTGCACACACGACAGCGAGGGAGACGAATGGAATTCTCTACCCCAAGAACTCACACCCACCCCCCCTCCCAACGACCTCCAATACACAAGAGCGTATGCGAGTATTTTATGTGTGAACGGGAAAAATGTGGGTCAACGGACGCGAGTAACCTTACCACAGAGCTAGCGCGCGTAACGGAAAGGAAAGCACTTTCTCTCTGTAACCACCCCCTCGAAAAAGAGTTCAACAAACATCCGAGGGGATGAGTGGTGTGTGTGAGCGAGAGAGAGGAATAGAGTGTGTGTGAATATAAAGGGATCCCGGATACGAGTATCGCTTCATGTCCGCATTCCTTCACCACTCCCCCTCCCCCCACCCACCCCCAGCCAGGCACTGTCGATGCTTGCCGATTTCGAAGCGCAAAAGCGCCAAAGGAAACGAGGAATCACAAATTAAAGGATCTCCTCGTTGAGCAGATACACAGGCTGCTCCGCTCTCTCTCTCTCTCTCCCCCACTTTTGAAGTACACAACGTGTGCACAACTAGCACTTGCCTTTGCGAGATGCTAACGCCCTCGATTCGGGTCACATCCAGGGTTGACACAGGGTTTATGTGTGCGCTGGGCCAGGTGGTGGGGCAGCTTCCTTCCTTTTCTTCCGTTTAGCGCCCCCGTGCACCCGCTGGTGTCATCTCAGCCGCCACCTTCGCCGACGTCGTTGTCGTCTTCGACAATGTAAAGACGAGGCGGCGCACGTGTGGCTGTGTGTCCCATTGAGGGTGTATGCGCGTGTTCCAAATTTCGATTTCAGCCAGGGGTTGTGATTTGCTTTGACCCAGATCGGGTTCATCGACCCCCAGCGCTCTTGCCTCGGTGCCACGGTGAGAGCGAGAGATACACAGGGGATGCATGGACCTAAATAACACTTTTGGCCGAGCTCGAGAGCAAGTGAATGGCTGCTGCTTCCACTGCTGCTGCTGCCACTGGTGGCGCGTTCAAGGAGGTCGTTGCACCTTGCTGCTGCTGCTTCCCATTATCATCGCAGGACGTGTGTGTGTGTGTGTGTGTTTGGGAATGCCAATTGAAAATGTCATGATCTGGAATTTATGCTGAAATGTCAGATTGATGTGCTCAAGCACACGACTCACGGCTCACAGCTCATAGCTCACGGCTCACGGAGATCCGCGTAAATGTCACTAAATTAGAATTTTCCATGCACCACTTCGCCAGAATATCGCCGCGCCATCCAGCAGCAGGGGCAACAGCAGGGCCAGCAGCAGAAACAGCAACAAGCAGCAGCAGCAGCAGCACACACTTGTAGGCTGTGTGTGTTTGTGTTGGCCTGCTGCAGTTTCTGGGCTCCCATTCCATGGGCATTTGCATATTTCGCCAGTAACGGCGCGCCGCACCGACCGACAGACCGATACCACCGATATCACCTCCCACCACAGCGCACATACCTTCGGTGCACGCCGCCGTTCTTTGTTATAGATTTCGATAAAGTTTCTTGCACTTTTGGCTAATGGTCGGTTCGCAGTCCACCTGGCCAGCAGCACACACAACGGCGCTGCACGGCGGCAACAAGGTCTTTTCTCTCGCTTGCGTGTTGCAGAAATTTATGTTATTGCCTCGGCAGGTGAGTGCACTGAACCCGCGGCCGACGACAAGACGCGGTCGCCATGCACTGGTGTGCAGCTAGCGCGTGCATCTGTGTGCGGGCCTCGGCTGCTTTGACACACAAGTCCAAACTACACTCGAGTTTACATATTTTGTCATCGGCTCAGATCGATACACGGGACCCAGCACACAAATCTGGGCTGTGCAAGAAAACTTGTTTCGGTTTTGTGATTCTTTCGCGGGCTCTCGTTTCTATTGAAACACTCCTCCGTGGGTGGATGGAGGACGACGGCGGCCATACAGGTCCGCTGTCCGCCGAATGGCCTATGAGTCACAGCCACTGTGCAATTTGTTGCTTTTCTTTTGTCGAGCTACCTCTTCTGTGACACACCACACAGGGCGTGAGAAGGTGATGTCGAGCGAAATGGCTTTTGATTAATTCGTGCCTTAATTACCACGGTGGCTAAGTGTGACAACTGCAGACAGGTGGCATGCATGTAATTTGCCGCTTTATTGATGGTAAATGTCAAAATAAATGTCGACCAACGAGGGTGTGAGTCTGAATGTCAAAAATTATCTTGACAGATGTCATCTAGAGTCACAATTTCTTGAAATGGTAGGTGAGGGGATGACGGAGGTGATGTGGGAATCATTCATCATACTAAATGTCAACAGCGACATGTTCATTTCAGCTTTTTTTTTTGTTTGAATTGTCACTCGGTATAATTAAGTGTAATGGGGTTGTTTAACATCTCTAACGGTCATGAACTTTTCTTTCATTTCAAGGTTGAGGTGGATGTTGGAAATTATGTTGACATGATTGGATATGAAACGACTTGGCGAATTAAATGTTTGACAGACGTCATGGTTGACATATTAAACTTTTCACGGATAACATTTATGACAGATGTCACTTTTGCCACGAAGATAAGTCGAATGCCAGGGGCTAATCTCAGGCGTATTGACCGATTATTTCTGAAAGTCAAAGGAAATTCAAGAATAGATTGTCAAATTTGACATTTTCAAGAAAATGTCAAAACCAAAGGGAGAAGATCCTAGTCCCAGACACTTCACATTCTTCACACTTCACATTTTAAAACAGTTTTGAACAAATCTATCCGAAATAAGAGACGAGGTCACTTAAGATTAGCGCTAAATTTTGTGACAGCTGTCAAATATTTTTAGGCAGATTTTGTTTGGTTTTAGGGGTGATATTATATAAATGCCAACAATTTTAAGAATAGTCAAAATGAGAAATATTGCATTAATCGCACATTATTGGTTAATCGTGCCACAAATATTTTTTTTTTTGACATCTGTCAAATTGTTCAAGTTAAATCCGACAATTTATTGTAACTTGATATTTCATTAAATACCGCCAGGGGGAATGCTGGAAATACAGCTGCCAAATTTTACATCATTCCCATCGACAACTGTTCAACTACTGACATCTGTCAAAATGTAAATCGTTGCCACGGAAATTTCATCACTCGTCTTGAGATATTGACGACTGAAAAAAAAAATTCCAAATGTTTTAGGATCCCTCAAAGCGTCGAAAGTTATTTTCTTTGACAGCTGTCAACTTTTCCCTTCAAAGTGGGAATGTTCGTATATCGTTCTTTTACTGAAGAACATCTATTCCTAATCTCGATAAATACTGATTTCAAAAAGTCCCGAAACCGCAATCATGTCAAAGCCTAAAGAAGTCAAGAAATCCGAAGTTCTAGAAGTCCAAGATTTCGAGATCAAGATCAGAAGATGTCCTAGGTCTCTAGAGACCCAAGGTAACAAATATTGACAAATTTAAGACCGCGAGATGTCCAAAAAGTTTCAAGGCCTCAAATTTCAGTGAATTCCAAACCGTCAAGAGGTTCCAAACCCCGATAAGTGCAACCTCTTAAAAAGCCCAAAAGCGACAAGAAGTACAAAATCTCAAAAATTCACTTGTGCCTGTCTACAAACATTCCCAAACATTTTTGCCAGATATCATTTGACATTTCCGTGTGCTGTCACCGACTACATTTGAGTTCAATTTCCAGCACAGATAATGTTCAACAAGGTCGTCGCGTCGTGTTTTATTGTTTTGTCACGCTGTGGTCACGACATCGCTGACATTCAACCGGACAAACGAAACAAGCCGACTCCAAATGCCAGCAGTGAAGGTTGCAACTACCATTCACCACAAAATGCGGAACAAATGCGGTTTGACATTTGACAGCAAAACAACACAAAAATTAAAGTGGATCGAACTTTGATGGCACATTTATGTTTGAGCGAATCTGGTATCGTTGACTGGTGTCTGGTGATATTTTGTAAATTAGGAGAGTCCTTGGAGGCAGTTTTGAAGCATATTCAAGAGACATAGGCCTTCTTACTCTTCTTGTGGTACAGTCCGGGGTGGACCCGGGTCTCAACCAACATGCCAAAGGCCATTTATTTTGAGTTTGCTTCCACTGTGACTCACAGCAAATGTAAGACAACATACTCATCATCAAGACGACACTGTAACATGCTGTGAACAAGAAGCAATTTACCCCCCCCCCCCCATTGGACTGCATGCGTTCACAACGCAACGCCAGCCAAGAATGCAATTATTGTCGCATGCCCCAGTCATAAAGGGCAGTCCGGCATGACTCACACGCAAAACGGAAGCTATTTATAAACACCCTGAATCATACCACCCATAATATGCTTCATTCCGAGAAACAAGCAAAAAAAAAAAAGAACCAATAATTCCGCGTTGGGCGCCATTCAACAGAGTTTTGATGTGATGTGCAACAATTGTCTGTGTCGGTTCAGAGACTGAAGAAAGTCATTGAACTCTGGGGTTTGTTTGTTTGTGCCCGCTGACGGGGAGGGAATTTTCTAGGCCACCACCACCATCATTAACAATGACGATGACACATCGAAGATAGGTACGCAGCGGCGTTGTGTGCACAACACATTATCGTTTCAAACGCAAAGTCCCTGTTCTCCGCGAAATCTGATAATAGCTGAAAAGCAGAAAAAAATATACACAATCTGATCAGTTCAGGCATTTCCGCCATAAATGAATAAACAAAAATAAACGATCGCTCTCCCCCCCGGTCTCTCTCTCGCTCTCTCCCTCTCGCTCTGTTCCCGATGACCTTATTTTTAGGTCTGATAATAATTTTTTGCAAAATATTATGTGTGTCTGTACTCTCTGGGCGTATGAGTGTATGCCACTTCGATGGGGAGAACGTGAAGGAGAAGGAGTTGCGAACAATTATGTTAAATATCTAAACACACTTGAGAGATAAAATACATTTCAGAGCACGGACAAAAAAAGCCACCAACCAACAACCAGCAAGAACCCCAAATAGATACGCCCGCCACCACCGTCACCTCTTCCACTCCATCGGTGCTGTGGTGCCACCGCCGCCACCGCCACCGCCACTGTGCGGTGTATCTGTGTGTGATTGCAAATTAAAACAACTATCGCAGATAATCACGGTAATAATGGAACAGAGAGCAATAGCAAGAGAAGAAAAAAAACAGCAAAAAAAAACTCAAATAATAATTGAAGTCGAAGTTGAAGTCATAGCGCTGAAGTTAATGTGGCGGCGGCCGCCTGAGCCTGATTTGGGTGTGCGAGCGTGTGAGTAGATGGGGCGGGGGAGCAGCAGCACCTCAAATCGACAGCGGCAACAGAGTGACTGTGTGCGGCAGTGGGTCAATGAACTTTTCGAGGTTGACTTCTAGTGAATTGTACGCGATAACGAATTAGTTTCATGGTGATTTTGCAAAATGAACGCACACTCGCATTCGCCGTATCTAGCAGATATTCGGGAGTGGGGGATATGCGATTTGAAATCTATGAGAAGAATGACTTGCTTTCAGACTTGATAAAAAAATATTTGACCACCCACCACCCCCTCGGCACACTCAGTCTTGTGCCGAACGACTGAATGTCTAGATTGAGTCATGGGGCCCCCGAAAGCCGTGGCAGCGCCTTTAATCATTTCGAGGAAAAAAACGCAACCACACGATCGTGCAGCACTCAGAACTGAATAACAATAATCATATCCACCCATCCACCCTCCGCCGACGCTGCCCTCCACTCCAAACATTTGCCGTGTTGATCGTGGCGATCGTTGCGGAGGGGCACAGCAGAGGAGGGGCGCAGAAAAATTGAATTGATGACACGTTCCGTCAGAATTGAGATTTATGTAAAGGTGATTACAAATTACCGCCGAGGAATATTAATTAAGCCGCAACTGCACAGGAGGCGCAGGTATTTCACTCTGTTCAAATTCAATTACAGGAAACCGTCGTCGCCGTTAAGGCGATTCTCTTTTGTTTCTCCGTTTTCTGTGATTTCAGTTTTTTTTTTTTTTTTGGTTAGTTTTTGACAACTGACAGACGTTGTCTTTGATTTTTATCAATTGACACGTTTAGAACTGTTAGGTCTTGGAGTTGGAGTGCAGTCTTCTTATGGTCAGCCGTAGACGTCGGTGGCGGCACATATGAATGCATGCAGTACAACGGTATTGAGTTTGAGTCACGTGCCCGGTGGCGATGATGATCGGTATCTTTGTCCAAATCAAATAACAGACCGAAAATCTTGAATGACATTTGGAATGTGACAAGGGGTCATGAATCTCTTCTCTCAGTTGGGACAACAGTTGAGGATGGTTCTTTTAAGGGCCCACCTGCGGAGTGAACGAACGTGTTAACCTCGGCACAAGTCCGCCATAGATTGTCAACTGAATTCAACTCCAACAACAATCAAGATCGATGGTGAGTTGTGGTGAGGTACGATGATAGAAATGACAGGAATTTAGGCCGATGAATTTTGGATTGGAAAACTTTATTTTGACATCTAAAACTGGGCAAAAGGTGAGGGAAATTCAACATTTAAGACCAGCAGGTGGTAGTCTGTATGAAAAAGAAGTTCTATGTTCTTAACCACATTGGGTTCTTCTGATTGGAATAATAAACTTTTAGAGCAGAGGTTTTTAAATGAACAAATTTCGATACTGAAGTCATTTCTGATCAAAAGGTGCAAAAAGAAAATTTTCACAATATTTGGACATTTCTTAAAAATTTGACATTTTATTTCAAAAATTTAGGCCTGCTTTTGTGACAAAAAGAATGGGATAGTTAGGGCCCTTAAGGACGTCAACTTACAGCCTCTTTATTGAGCCAACCTAAGCCACCTTTTCAATTTTGATCTAAAAGCGGATAGAAAATTTGGACCCATCTCTTTTATCAGTCTAGAGCTTTATGATTTAAAATGACACAGTTGTATTATCTACAACCACAGATGACCAAATTTTAACATCTGTCTAAGAGTGCAGCAATTTACTTATTTGAAGAAAGACATTGCCCCTTGAAATCATTCAAATTGTAGGCTCTAGGCCTAAAATTTTTACAAAATGTTTGAAGTTTGAAATACCCAACTATTACACAAGCCTTCATACCCCTAGAACTTGTTGAGAACTTTACAAATTGTCTTAAAACATTGGGGACGTCTCATGGACTAACTTTTTTGTTAAAGTTTTTAGGCCTAAATTTTAATTGATTGATCCAAAACTTGACCGAAAATGTGGTTGGTCTAAGCACTTTGTCAACAGAACGAATAATCCTTAAAAATATGTTCACCAATCTAAAGATACTACTAAAGTTCAGAATACGTGACCAAATTTTGAACGATTTTTTCGATCAAATTTTCAATAACGAGTAGCAAGTTTTCATCATCTATGATGGAAGCAAGGTATTGAACTAAGTAATAGAATTAGGCCAGAAACCCAAAACTATTGAACCGAAAAATTTTTGATCGAAATTGTTGACATTTGGCAAATGTGTTAAGTTTTGCATAAGCCATCGTCTATCTGGTTAGACCTCCCAAGACTTTATCAAAAATAGATTCAGAAAATTTAGTTCAAATTATTCAAAATTTGTACCAAATTTAAAGTTTGAACTGTAAATTAAGATCACATGAAAAAGTATGATTCTAATGCTGTTCAAAGGTTACAAATGAAAAAGGAGGTCTGAAAAGTGGTTTTCAATAAATGAGAAATTTCTGAACAAAGTGGTTAAGTGTACCAAATTTTGCATCAACCATACATTTTATGCTCGAACACTTTCAATTGATAGATTTGACATTTGGCAACTTGGAGCATTCTAGAAAGCGAAGAGAATTTTCATAGTTTGGCCTAAAAAGTACTTTTGGACAACCCCAGAAACCTTCAAGAAATAAATTTGTCGACAGACACTTGTCAGTCAATTTCTTTTTGCCACTTCACAAAAAACTAACGGTACTTCAGACTAATAAAAAAACTAACAAACTTTCGTCGAATTTCTGACTCACACTGACCAGCAGCCATCATTCGAAAACAAAAACAAGGAACAACAAAAAATATATGTGTCAACTGAAACCAAGCGTAACGTCCGTCACCGCTGCCGCTGTATCCCGCTTCGTCATCACAACAAATTGAATGCATAATAATTTTCGGTTTTAATCAATTAACACAAAGGACGGAAAGGAAAGTCCGTCAGTGCAGTGCCGGAATATTGGCAACGTTTGCGCGTTTAATTCGCAAACGCATCAACATAATTAACCGACGAAAAAAGAAAAAGAGTGACGATGCGTCGTCACAGCTCAGTCCCAGCCAATAAACCAGGCCAACAAAATCCACCGAATTGTGATGAAGACGAAATCATAATATACACAAACATTTACACCGCGCCACAGCCATCGCACAGCACGCCAACCGGCCAGCGAGCAGGCAAGCACGTCCCTCCATCGCGCCGCTGCTGGTCGTCGTGTCGGTGACGGACCGAATCAATGCAACCGGCAACCTAATTAACCATCGGTCATCGGCCCTTCGGTCGCCGTACACCGAATGCGAACATGCAAGCGCATACATGATGCACACTAGCAGCACGCCATGCAGCGCTGCCGAGGTCTGAGGGGAGTCACCATGATACCAAGTGACACAAAGAGCAACACCATGAATTTCACGCGCTCCCCGGGGCCGGACGGATGACAAAAACATCGCACAGGCGGTACGGCGGCAGCCGCCACAAGGCGCGCAAAAGGCACAAAGAAATGCCCAGAGGGCCCTGCTGCTCCGAAGGCGAGGCGCGGAAGACGAGCTGAGATCTATTGGCAATTGCATGGCCGAGTGACAGGCCGACACACCAACTGTAGCGGTTCTGAATAAATACAGAATTAGATTATTTTAGCTGTAAACTAACGCCTAATCGGAATATTTTATATTCCTCGCTGGTTTCAGTGCAGCGCACAATCGCTATCATCATCATCATCATCGTCAAGACGGACGAGCAACAACAACAACAGCAACTTCGTCGCCCAAACGTCACAACGTCCAAGCGACCGATCGCCCAACCGCTTGACAGTTCAGTGCACTTTTATGCAATATTTGCATTTGCGCTCGCCAGAAGATTTGACGGCTCCCGCTTCAAACACTAATCTATCAGCGGTTAGGGTAGGTTAGGAGCGCGGCGCACAAATTTTACGACGAGAGCAACACAGAGAATACACAATACCCAGCAGCGGACAACGACAACGACGATGAAGTCGAAGACGAATCATGTCCCTTGCGCAGTACGGGAACGAGACAGGGCGAGCGTCGTCGTCGGACGTGCTCGGTCTTTTTGCTCGCAAACTATTTTGCATTCACTGAACGCGCTCACTCTAGAAGTAGAAGCAGCGGCAGTAGCAGCAACAGCAGTCGCAGCAGTAGGCTTAGTCAGGCACAGTCTCATTCAATTGCAGGCATGCTGTCAAGGCAGCGTTGACGACGGCGACGACGACGACGACGACGTCGAGGAGTGAGCACAGAATGTGGCGGCGTGTTGGTGAATGCACACAACAGGCCGGATGGCAGTGTTGGTGAGGTGAGTGAACGGCACCGACCCAAACTCCCAATGTGCATAATTCTGTGTGTCAGTCGTTGCTGCGACTGTTGCTGCTGCTGCTGCTCGATGCAAGGCCCCCTCCGATCCCTCCCCCCGCCCCATCTCACACACAGACACGCCACAAATGTTGGGTTGGCCTTTGTGAGAGACGGCATCACACGACAGCGGCGAACATTCGCGAAACGTCACAATCGCGCGCATTGCATTGGGTGCGTTCACTTACCTCAATTTAATGGTGTTAGAACGCACAACAAATTGCCGCCAATATGTGCGCCTCCCGGCTGCCCCCCTCCCCCTCCATCCACACATGCCGTGCGGCTATAATGTGTGCGCGAGAAGGAGTGCGCGCGCGCTCACTCGCTTAGAACAACAAAGATTGTGTTCGGCGCGACTCGTCGTTCGTCGTTGCTAGCGCGTCATAATGTGCGCGAAAATTCAGTTCAAACAGGGCCACAAAGGGCAATGAACCAATGCAACCCGTACCCGCAACCCGTACCCGCACCCGTGCCCACTCTAGCTTTGGCTGCACTTTATTGCTGCCGCTGTTGTTGTCGGTGGTGGTGGTGGTGGTATTTTGTCGCTGCACTCGATTCTTCGTGGAGCGCAGTTTTTTGTCTTGGGCTTTTTGTTTCTTCTGTTTTATTTTTTCGTTTTGATTTGCTCCCATTTCGACGACGATGTGTGTTCCTTTGTTGTTGGGTCGGTTTGGTTTTGGTGCACACACCAGCCAACAGCCACCAACGAGCAGCGGTATGCCATCGCTACAGAGGGCGCGCGGGCGAACTGGTGGACGGGTGGCAGGCATACCGCGGTGATTATCTGGAATTTTCGAAATTTTGCACGATAGAGGTGGAGGCAGTACGGCGCGCATGTGGGAAAGCTCAAGACGGATAATAATTCACTAACTAGAAGCCTCGTACTAGAGAGGACTGCGGGGGGGGGGGGGATGTTTGGAGACGGGCACTTCTGAGCGGAGTTTGCGTGGGCTGATTTGTTGTGAAAAAAGGGCGGTTAGTAGTGTAGCGGATGTTGCTACAGCATGCAAATGAGAGATCGGCCACGATGCATGCGAATTTCGCGTTTTTTACCCCGGTTTTTCGTGCCAGATCAGATGAATGTGCATTTTTGCCCGATCTACCATGCGGTTGATTGATTCGAACAAAAAACGCATAAACCTCCCCCCCTCCACCGCTGGAGTGGATGGCAAAACTCAGCACAGAGCACACGAAGTGGCGCACAACACTGAGGCACTTGAACGACTTTTGACTGGATGTCAATTGTGACAGAAGTAAAAGGAACTTTCGCGTGGAGTTGGTTGAGTTGAGCGCGTGGGCGCGCTTCAGGTACATCTTCCACGAATGGGCATGTCGATGATTAATTGATATGTAACCAAGTTTATTGGGATCTGAGGAAGACACTCAAAGAGAGGCAGAGAATCATACGTCGAATAGAAGAGGCAGCGACGTGAAACTTGTCATTTGCGGGAGTTCAAGTGACATGAGCTTACAAGCAGAAAATATTCATCTCTTATGTTCACATGTGGAATGACAAGTCTGTCGCTGTCAAATAATTGTTTTTAATTGAACTTTCGTGAAGTTGATGTCACGTGAGCCTTAGGCTGTCATACTTTGGCACAAGGAACGAATTGTTGGGTGCTTCAAGAAGGAAAGCAAACATTTCATAATGGATGATTGTTGCCGTCACAGAAATTCTATTGAAGTCGATGTAACATGAGTCTTAAGCTGTCAGTGTGGACGTCACTATGGCACATTTCATTGATCTTAAGATTGTGTACCTTAGATGAGGATAAAAAAAATGGTAACATGAAGTTTTTTTTGGAAAATTAATTTTGACAGGTGACTGTCAAATGCCTGCTCCCTATGTGATGTCACAAGAGCCTTAAAAATCTACTACCAGTGCAACAGATGGATGTAAAAAGGGTCTACAGGACTTTTTGTCGCTTTAAGTGAAAATGAAGACAGAAAAAGACACAACAAATTTTGACAGATCTAAATATTTTTGACAAGTTGAGGAAAATATTCATGGAATTCTGCAGGAAAACCGGCAATTTTTCGTGAGATTTGTTTTATTTTTCCCATATAACACATTTTTCAGATGTCAAATACAATATCTGACATCTTCATATTTGCCATCTGACGTTAGACATTGCAAATGAAGGACGGGTAGAATTTTGTGAGTCACACTTCAGGTCTTAACAGCTTTACTGGTGACCAACCGATGACAGGTAATGACATTTTGACACAATTTGATAGAAATAATCACATTCCACGGAAACGATCAAGATCTTCGATTCACTCTCGGTTTATTCCGAT
This sequence comes from Eristalinus sepulchralis, assembly GCA_944738645.1. Lineage (NCBI taxonomy): Eukaryota > Metazoa > Arthropoda > Insecta > Diptera > Syrphidae > Eristalinus > Eristalinus sepulchralis. The sequence goes on along the minus strand of OX122885.1, from coordinate 11,872,614 downwards.
TTATTCGGCAGTGAATTCAATCTTTTGCATCCAATGTCATAGATTGAAGACAATAGTTCTTTGACGTCAAATGTCATGCAAAGTCGTTTCTGTCATTCAAAGGAGTGCCAGTATCCAAACCCATCCATGAAGTTCAGTGCTAAGTGTGGAGTTTCCAAAATTGGACCACAACCAGATGCTTAACGAAATCTGAATGACATTTGCTAAATTAAGAGAACAAGGAAGCGCCGCAAAACCTACCGCGAAAAAAAATGGAGATCAACAGAAGTGTGCAATTGTCATAAAGATGAAACCGCAAGCACCGATAAACTTCTACTTAAACTATCGACAGGTGCCCGATAATCGCACCCATAAACCGAGCATCGACTCTGAACTTATCGCATTTAAATCGTCACCGCCGCCGTCGCAAAGGATACCGCCTTCAGCGTGAAACAAAAATAACAGGTTTCTCAATAAATTCCAATCGTGTTCTCGTCGCGATATCCCTCGTCTCTCAAGAGGGGGAGAACAAAAATAGACGATGCACACGCAGAAAGAGAGAGAGAGGAAGAGAGAGTAACTCTCCGAACTGATATAATTACAACATCTAACGACAAAAATTTGTTCACATTTCGCATTTCGCACGCATAATTAATTTCAATGCATTAAAAATAGAATTAATAGCCTTCTGTCAAATATTTCAACATTAACAACATGACGGAAGAGAATCGAATCAGTGCGGCGGCGACCGAAGTGTGTGCGTGTGACTAGGAAATTATGAGACCAGGAAGACACTCAAACTGGGCGACAATCTGTCAACTCAGACGGGAAAAAAGTGAGAACATGCGGAACAAATGACAGATGGTGTACAAATTTACACCAAACAGGAGATGTGTCACAAAACATCGCCTGTCTCAATCGGTTGCAAATTTAATTCGAATTTTCGGGTCAGTGAAAAGTGACTTTTCATTTGTCACATGTCACCCTGACGTTCATCATCAAAAATGTCCCCCACCCGCTCTTCGGTTGACGCATTTTTTGATGAGTCACCCGGTGAATTGTCGGTCGCTGTTGTAGGCAACCGTTATTTTCAATGAAAAATCACAAACCGCCGTTATCAGAGTTTCTGTTCGATCAGTACACCAGTCAACAGCTACACAATTGCAAATTAGAATTTCTAAGTTTATCCAGAAAAAAAAGAAATGACCAGCGACAAAAGGAAAGCGGCAGAGGAAGGGAGAGAGAGACAGAGGGATGGAATGCCGAATGCATATCAATTATGCAATCATCATCGTCGCTAGGGAACGCATTTCAGTGGCGCGTGAGCTAGAACTGCACATTTCGCTGCAGTGCTATTTCCGTCACCAATTTCTTCTTCATTCTCGTGAGCCATATTTAAATAAGGTGTCTCTCTCTCTCTCTCTCTCTGTCTCACTCCCTCTCTTTCTCTAATCATGCGACAGGACGGGATAGACAAGCGCGCGCGTACGTGTACCGTAAATAACTAATTCGCAAAACTGCATGAGGCCACTTAAGGTGATGCACCGTACACATTGAGCACGCACATCATTTTCGTGATCGTTGTGCTCGCTGCTCTGTGCTGGGTGGTGTCGCATGAATTATGCTTTTCTTAAGGGAAGAAAAAAAAATCGGAAAGAGACACAACAAATCAGCACGTGAAGTCAATGACACCTGAGTTGGTCGGGTCGAGACGTCATTAACATCATCACGGGGCGCGCGTTCAATGACTGACAAACGACCACAACGACGACGACGATGATGCTGACGACCGTTTGTCTATAGTGCCGGCTCTCCCCGCCCTCAGCGGCTCAGCCCTCATGAGTGAACTCAATTGTTTAGACATTTTGTTTACACCCGTGCGTTTTTTGCTTTTTGCTCCGCGCCCATTTCTTCACACATCACAGTCAAACCGCAGAATTTTTTTTTCTGACCCCCCCGATCATTACACGGTTGAGCTTTGGCGTGAAGTGTCAGTGCACTGTCACGGTTTCACACTAGCCCAAGTGTCGCACACACGCAGGAACACGGAGGGGGAATTTCCTGTTCTCATTTTGCTCGTCGATGACGCACTGTCACACTGCCATTTCTGTCAAATCGATGAGTCAGTCAGTTGGTGGACACGGGTTTTTTTTTGTCCTCCTCCTCATCCACCTAGTTTGTGCGTTTCTTTTCCCAGACCCAGTTTGTGATAAGAAGAGAAAGACGAAGACATCGGTGGACGATGATGGCGAATTGAACGCATTCCATGGGGCTGCACGTCATCGACCTCGCAACAACGAAAGTACCGCACAGTGCAACGACTTTCGCATGCAATTTCCTCGACGAGGCAGGCAGTCGCGGGAATTCAAACACAAGAGCAAAGTAAAAGAATCACAAAAAGAAACGAAAACCAAAGAGAGAGAGGGAGATAAAGAGAAAGAGAGGGAGTGCAGAAGAAAACAACCTCGTGAAATGCATAAGAGTTCATTCACTCTCGGCTGCAAGCATACAGGTTCCCGCTTAAAGCTTCTCCTCCACAACACATCAGGAATGTGTATGTATGTGTGTGTTAGTGGCTTGTGGGCGCGGAGGGGGTGGGGGGTGGATGGCTTCGCGCACACGTTAGTGCATTATTATATCATTCTCGGATTCCCTTGCACATCACTTCTTATCCTCGTCGACGGTGCGCGTCATCGTATCGGCCGTTATCAAATCAAAACTCTCTCACACACACACACACTCAGTCTCGGGCAGTGCATTTTGCGAAGAAGAATCGAGAAAGAAGAAAGACGAAAAAGCAGGCGACCTCGTGTGCGAAAATCTGACTGAACCGGAGGCATGCCCACAACAAATTTTTTTATTTTTGCTCGTTCTTATGCTCGCTCTTCTGATAGTTGTTTTTGTTTTCTTGTTTTTCATTGTCTTCCTCTTTTGTTTTGTATTTTTGCACGTTCCCCTTTCTCCACCAGTTTCTCTCTCTCGTGTTCCTGCACGTGAACAGGTAGCAGGGACAGAACGGTGACGAAGACCACAACGACGACGACGACGAGCACAACAACGAGCACGACGACGACGACGACGACGGCGACGATGATGATGATGATTGTTTTGAGTGTTGGTTGTTGAACCGCAAATCGAACAAAGGAACGTTGACCCCACTCTCTCTCGTTCTGCTTCCCCCCCCCCCCTCCCCCTCCCCAGCCACTCCATCACCTTCTCCGTGTGTTCTTTTCTGATTGATCGTATTGAACACCGTTGACAGGTCTCCAAAAAAAAATAGAAAAAACCACATGCACCACTGAGGGAGCGTAGAAATTTTTCACAAATCACTGACACACGATGGACGAGAGTTCATTAGACTCCGATGACCTCGAGATGGAAAGTGTGTGTGCGAGAGACTGACTGTGTGAAGTGGGGGGGGGGGGGTGTTACACAAAGTTGTGTCCAGGGTTGCAGCAGAACGGATACACAGCTGCGCTTGGGTGTCCAGTTATACAATCCTAATCCCCAGATGTGCAATGTGCAATGTGCATCCCCTCCGAACAACCCCATATCCTTGAGGGCCACAATTTTAACGATTCCCGCGTTAAAATATCTGTGCAGCAGCCACCCACCTTCGGCCATGTGTTTGCGTGTATCCATTGTTTACTTCTCTCCCTCTCTCGTTCTCTCTGTCATTCTCGGCTCAGTTCATTGCACTATGCCCTCGCCCCAGTTTCGATGAGGCAGGCTCTCCACACACCACAAAGTACCCGCATACTGGATCTGTTTCTCTTTCTACCCCTAAATACATGTCATCGACACAGCGCCAACAACAACAACGACCAACAGCACCAAGTCATCGACGGCGAGCAAAACTACACACCAACGATGACGACGAGGACGTTGCTGCTTGAGAGGGGGCGGCCGCGGTAGAGGACGCAGAACAGCACAGAGGAGGTACGACTGGCATACATAAGATTCATTCAACTCGGTCCACGTCCATCTCTATCCATCTACCATAGCACGACGACCGCCCATATAACCTGGTTTCAGTTCGCGCTATCTTTCTCTATCAGCAGTCATCGACAGCGACGACGGCAACGAGCACGACGACTACGACGACGGCTACCACGGTGCGGCAGGGGCGACGGTATGCAGCACCAGTTCTATTGGCTCGGTATAGCAACACACACACAGGCCATTGACGTCATGAGCGTCACTCCGCAACATGCTGCAGCAGTTTTTCGAACTCGACGCCAGCTTTCGAAAGCTTCTGCAAACTCAACTCAGTTTTCATTGCATATCCACGGGGCTGGCCGGTGGTTCATATGCTACAGAGACACCTGAAAGTAGGCTACACTTTTTCCTCCATCGAAAGCAACGTTTATGACGTCAATCGGGTTGATGGCATTCGCTCTCTCTTGGCTCCGTGCCGTCGTCGTGCTGCACACTGCAGAAGTGAATTTTTCTTCTTTTCGCAATCTCCACGCATACACTCTCGCGCACGCTATGACGGGGAGAGCGCGAGAGGCCGCACTGGCTGCTGGCTGGCGATGTTGCTGGTGTTCGTTGGTGCTCTGGAATGGCACTAGAGGACTGGGAAGTGGCAGGAAGGGGTGAGTGTGTGTATCGGCGCACGGTGGCGTTGTGTAACCCAAATAAGCGAGGTTGATGACCCAAATTGCAGGGTGCGACGACCTGTATCTGTGACTGGTGTGCTTACTGCTCGCTGCATGTTTGCCCTGCCTGCCTGCCTTGCTGAGTGAGTGTAGAACATATCGTCGTCATCGTTGTGACGGACGTGCCGTTTGTTTGTGTGTGTGTTGCCTTTTTTTTTTGCAGAACTGAATGCATTTTATGTTTTGTTCTTGTTCTCTCTCTCTTTCTCTCTCTCGTACACTTTCTCGTGGGCACAGGTCGATCGTTCTCGAGGAGAAGAAGAATTTCTGGGTAAATGGACTTTAGCCCGACTTCAAGAAGCTCAAGCAGCAAAGCGAGGCGCAAGCATGCAAATTGACGCGCACACCGAGCACGCATGCAATAAATTCTAATGAGCACACGGATTGCGCGCTGTTGTGCGTTGTTTGGATGCCTGTTTGTTGGCCGTTGGCGATGATTGAGTGAATTGTGTGCGCGATGCCACCGGTCCGGTGAACCCGGGTGGCTAATGCATTTATTTGCCGCCCTGGCTGAAAGAGAGACTGGTGCGCGTGATTGAGAGACGCATAGGTGTTGTGGTGGGCTCGATTGTGCGGATGCCTATTAAGGGTTAATATCCTTTCGCACTCCGCTCCGAATGCATTCCGAAGAGGCGGATGCACTGGCGTTTGTGGATGGATGGCGGTGGTGGCACCTCAATTGCGTGTCAGTGGAGTGTGACAAGTGGGCTCACTGCAGGGGCAATTGCGGTCGTTGGCATTTGCATGTGAGGGATGGGATTTTGGTTGCGTTGGAGGAGTTCTTTTTGGGAATCTGTGGTTGTGGTGTAGGTTGGACATTTTAAGGACTCAACGATGAGGAAATACAATTTCGACTTCCATACTGTCTACTACGGCCTTATTTGTTAAAAAACGAAAGTCAGCCTAAAATTTCGTGCTCGGAAGGAGCAGGAGGACTTGAAAAGTGAAATGCAGGAGTAAGGTCGTAAAAATCGGAAAATTGCTGATAGGCCAAGTCTACCCGAAATCTGATCAAATTCAGACTGAAGTCCACCCGAATTCTGGCAGAAGTTTGATCGAAGTCTGCTTAAAATCTGACCACATTATGGTCAAAATGGTCTCTGCGATCTACACATGGAAATAGGTACATAACAAAAATAATGAAAACAAATTCAGAATTCGATCAAAAATTCAGAATTTGATCAAAAATTCAGAATTTGATCAAAAATTCAGAATTTGATCAAAAATTCAGAATTTGATCAAAAATTCAGAATTTGATCAAATATTGTGTAATCAAAGTTGAAGTTTCATACCTTAGCCCACATACTGGAAGTCTCAGCCGGGGCATGTGGAATCTCTACTGGGCACGTGGAATCTCGACTTGACTTTCCTCGCAGCTTGTTCTACGGCCATTTTGTCCTTAATTTTTGGACCCAATTTTTCAAATTTCAGAACTTTTTTGAATTGAAGACTAAAATAATCTCAGGCGACTAAATTAGATTCCAAGAAGGAACGAGGACTTGACTCCTTGTCGATTGTGTTTCAAAAAGGAAATTCAATTTTGAGCAAAAGGAAAGGTCGCTTGATCGTCGATCATTTTGATCCAAATTTGTGGAGGCATATTTCAGTCAATTTTTCAGGAATCTAAATTCTTATCCGTTTCAAAGAAGTAGCTTCCTGCAATCAATTCCAGGGAAACATCATTTTCCTCCTTTTCGACTTTGTACCAAAAAGTTCAAAAATTGTCAGAGTGTGAATATAAATTTGACTGACTGCATGGACTAACGAAAATTAGTAAAGTTTTATCAGTTTTTCTAACCTACACTCTTAGGCCTAAATTTTTGACGTTTTATCAAATTTTTATGAATATTCGAAAAGTCCAAGTCCGAAAGTTTGAGCCTGAATTTGACATGAAACGCTGGAAGTAACTACCTGGTGGTTCTAAATTTCTGTTCCAAATTTTTTGAACAAAATTTCGGTCAAGTCAAGCAAGAAGTTAAGCAAAAAACAAAACGAAAGCAGTATTCCTGTGGAAATACTCACGTTAAACAGCGTTAATTTTGGACAATTCGAATTTGGTCAGAATTTGGAACACATTCTATTTGGATTAACCTTCAATTGTCTATCCTTTCTCTGCCATCTACACCAGGTTTGATGAAAGTCTAGACAAAATTTTGAAGATAGGACCTACCAGCGACTGATACTGCTGCCTGACCAAAGTTTGTGGCCAAAAAAGTTTCGGAAATCTTCATAAATTGCTTCTGACAACTTTAGAGTCGTTTGGAAAAACACTGAAAACCTGTCCCACACACAACACATGGGTAGGCAATCACTTGCCTCCTCTCCCTCTCTCTCTCTCTCTCTCTCTGAGCTGAAACATTTTCAATGCAAAACAAATGACATTGGATTCCATTTGACCACCATATTCCCCCTTGTCAACCGAAAAAAACAGAAAAAAAAACGGAGCACAGTCGAAGAACTCCGCATCGGTGTCGGCGTCGAACATGTGTGTCGTGTGCATGTGGATCCATGTGCTGTGGTTTTACAAGTTCATGCGAGTTCATCGACTCTCAACCCCTTCTCGGTATTCGTTCACTAACTTCCTTATGTGGGAAAAAATTTATCCTTATTTCTTTCATTTCCCTTCACTATCAGTGTTCTATTTTCAGTTCGAAAAGGCGGCGTTGCACACTCACTCTCGGCAGCGGCTACGAAGACAGGAGACCTGAAAGGAAAGGCGGCCGCAAACGAAGTCAGTCACATACCCCCATCTTACACAAACAAACCATAAAACCCCCATCAACAACATCATCATCATCATCATCATCATTATCCTCATCGCCGTTGTCGTCGTCAGAGTTGCAACAGACAACAGAGAAGGAAAACGAAGAAGGGGCAACGACAGGCTCTATGGCGGTCGGTCGTTCCAGCCCAATGAACCTAACCAGCGACAACGATCCCCGGGGACGAGCGATGGCAAGCAGTGTGTGTGAGGGAGTGAGAGAGAGAGAGGAGAGCGTGTAAAGTAAAACAATGACGACGATAGCGAGGTGGAGGAGGAGGATAACGATGAAGAAGAAGCAAGAGAAAGAAACGAATGCACTCTGTCAGTCGTTCAAGTGCAATCGAGAGCATTCACCCCACACACACACACACAGGCAGCTTTTCTTCCTCTCCCCTCCCCCCCACACGGACCGTGCACACAGTCCTCGTTCATTATCTCGTTTGCCACCTTCTTCGACCAGCAGCAGCACATGGCCAGGCAGCTTGTTGGGCCTCACTGGAGCTGGAGAAGCACAGAACCCACCACCATCGGAGCGCTGCCGCTGCTGCTGCACAACTGCATTCGAAGTGAGTGCGCGCCTGTAGTCGTCGTGCGCCATCTGATTCGAGAAGAAACGCCAGAGCGAGAGGGAATCAAAAAAAGCTATTCGTTCGGTTAGAATGCAGAGCGCCGAGAGTGCAGCGGGGAGTGCCGCGGTATGCCTGTAATGTTGCGTACATTCATGCACCCAGTCAGACAACATTTTCGATGACGTTGACCTTCGCCGATTGAAATGGTAGATTATCACACACACACACGCGCGCGCGCTCGCCACATCGATACACGGACATGCAGGCAGGCAGAGATACACTCGGGAATGGGGAATGCAATCCGTCCTGTGTGCTGCTGGTGCTGTTGCAGTTCATTACAATTACCGCCACCTCCCGGGGGGGACTTCATTTCTTTCCCCCTCCCTCCCCTCTCCCACATCCTATGCCTTAGCTGTTCCCTTTGAAAGCGATTTCCCAACAACAGAGCATAGCTTGACTGTGTTTTTTTTGTGCAGTCCCTCGGGTATCTCACAGGAGAGCAGCAACAGAACAGCAGTGGCAATCACGTTGGAGTGCAATAAACTCTCTCTTGCGTTGGCATCTCACCGCCCTCTGCACAGCAACCTCATTACGCCCCAAATTGAGGTTGGCTTCGAGGAATTCAGCGAATTTGTCGCAGGAAATGCGTGCTCGTGAATTTTTGCGCGAGATTCTCGCCCAGCGATATCAGAAATCAATTCCGGACGATGGATGGATGGCTGGTGAGTTCTCACACGCACAAGAAAACTGCTCTCAGTGTGCCCGGGGATCAATTACCGCCCCGAGGACGACAGCACAGTGCCCAGGAGAGGAAAACACAGGAAAACAAAAATGAACGAAACACATTATACAGCAGCAGCAGCAGCAGCGACCCCTGTCATTGTGTGTGCGGAGTGCGGAGTGTTGTTGTGCTCTGTTATTGTCATCGATTGCCGTAGCCGCTGGCGGTCATTGGGAGTTCATTAGTCTCGATAACGATACACATAAATAACATGGGCGATGATGATGAAAACGAGGCGCAAGAATATCGTGTGGGGAGGAGGAGGAGGAGGAGAAGGATGAGGATGGGAATGATCTAGATCATGTTGCGTTGTGGAATGTGACAGGAGGTGAATTCGGAAAATGACTCCCTATCGGGGGCGGGCAATTTAAGACAACAACGGGATGAGAGAGATCAGTGCTTGGGGATTGCAAACAAAGGAAAGGCTGAAAGTGTCACAGAAGATGTTTCCTTGAATTTTTGTTTTCTTCAATTTGACAGATAATCTGATTCGAAGTGAACATTTTGAATGTTGAATGAAGATTCCGTCATCTGTCAAAGTGTGATCTTTGATGGTGTAATTTTACAGAGCATGTCAGGAGGACGACTTTTGTCTAGGGGTGTTGATCATGAGGCGTTCCTTTTTGTAGTAGACAAAGTCAATTTGGAAGGCTTGCGAACAAAGAAATCCCCCAAAACTGACAGTATATCTCACTGAATTTCTGATCACTTTGACAGATGGTTCGATATGAAGATGCACTGTTTAAAATGGTCTCAACATATGAGCTTCTACAGGCACAATTGTGTAAAGCAACAGCTCCTCCTCCACCTTAAATTCGACCATGAACCGCAAACACCACACAGCCCATCAGTTCGCTCCATAAAAAATCGCTTCGATCGGATGGTCAAGCTCTCAGGGAGAACAAATCTCTCAGTCCCAAAGGAATGCTCTTGGGAAACGAAATTTGTTTAATACGGTGCTTTCTAGTCAAGATTCTGCTGATTTGAAGGATTATTTTTTGATAAAAAATGATGAATTCAAGAGCAAAAGTGGCGCCCAATCGAAATCTCTAAGACTCTCTGAAGTGAACAGATTTGATGAAGGCTTTTCTCACAGATCTAAGTATTGGTCAAAATGCTCTTCTGCCCTCTTGGGAAATTACCATTTTTATCGCACCATTCAACTCAAATGGAGACATAGAAGGAGGCATATGAAAACAAACAAACTGACCCACAAACTGCCTAACAGTTGGATATCGGACACGGATTATCCGATATCTGAATGAAAACTCAACAAATCCCTAGTTTGAAACTGCTGGGCCCACGAGGCTTTGTTAAGATTAAAAATGGCGCCCAACAAGAAGCTTATCTGCAAGGCATCACAATGGGCATACCTTGGCGCGGATGTAAAACTTCTTAAGCCACCTTTCATATTCCTCTCGATCAGTTTGGTTTTCGAACTTATGTTTTTGAACAAAATTTCTCCGCTCTTCAGTTTCAAAAATCTGACAATTAATCTCCAAAAACTTACCCAAATTTGATGATTTCTAATTGAAACCTGAAAATTTAACATTTTCTTGAGTGGCGCCCGATGAAAGTCATAAACTTGACACCAAATTTATTAATTTTTGATACTCATCACAATCCAAATGCCTTCCCCACGACACTAATATCGCGGAAAAAGCGGATGCTTACACAGCAAATCGTTAAAGTGTCAACTCAGCGCTCATCTTGTCCCCAATAATCCGCCAAGTCTCGATCAATTTCCTATCCCCCACGAATCGAAATGTAATTCAACTCCTTGGAAATTCAATCCTCATCGGATATCGTCTGACCTAAATACAGACACTGTCGCGCTAGCAACATCACAAAACGCCTGCCCTCGGTGTCAAGTGTTAAATGTCAAGTGCAATGTTATTGTAATCTGATCCTGCAAAATTGCAATAATTTCACAAATCGGTTGAACGAGGAAATTTCAAAAATGCCCACAACGCGAAAATTTCGATCAATATTTTGACAGTTGAAAATTGCTGTGACAGAGGTGCCATGGTGAGAACGCCATGCCATAGGTCGACACTGTGAATCATTCGATTTCCTGTTGTGTATTCAATTTGACATCTGTCACCTCAATTGTAACCCTGACATTGAATTACTTTCTCGTTACAATTAAATTTTGGTGTGACTGTGCCCCTTCCTCGTGACCCCTTAACAAAAAAAAAAGAGAGAAAAGAAAATGTGACAAGCGGGCGCGGCGAATCTCGGGGAGAAGAGGGTTTCGGTAATTTAATGGCTTTTGTCTTCGTGCTGTTGACTTGGTGTTTTGGTGAGCCCCACACGCACTCACCAGCCAAGTCAATCACTCATTTCGAACGCACTCCAAGAGAAAGACGACCAACCAAAAATAACATAGAAAAAAAATCCCCCCCAAAAGAAAAGAAGAAAATAGTTGCGATGGAGTAGGAGAGAGCGGCAGGCAATCAAAACGAACGGCAAGGGAAACAGAATGGAGAGAAAGGAAGGAAAAAAAAAACAAGAAACCATCACACAAGCAGCAACAGCAAAAGAAAGAAGCACAGCGGCAGGGGCACAGAGAAAAAAAAAAGCAGCAGCAGCAAACAAACGACAAACGAAGGGGATGGAGAGAGAAGAATTGACATTGAACGAGTTCATTCACATCATGCCTGGTCAATTACCGCACATATATTATCTCATTCAATGTTATGCTGTTTTGTGTGTACGCGAGCGTGCGCGCGCGCGATGTGTGCGTGTGTGCGGTGCGTGTTTGATGGGATTTCGACGAGCGCGAGTGCGTGTGTGCGTGCCGCTGTGTGAGTGGTGTGGCAAAAGAATGTGTGGTAAATGCGTATTTAGTGTCGTTTTATTTTTCTTTCACTTCTCCACCACCTTCTCTTCCTGCGCTCCTCGTCCGCCGCCTTCCTCATCAACAATTCACGGCTCATGAAATTTTTAACAAACAAAATAATGTACACACTCACACGCAGTTAGCGCCTGAATTCTGTTTTTTTTCTGTTTTGTTTTCTTGGCAAAAACAAGAAAAACAATTGTCGCCTGGAAAGAGGGAAAACAAATCCAAAGCTCAGTCTCGGAAATCATAAAAGCCGAGCCGCCGTTCAAATTCACACAAATGGAGGTCACTTGAGCTGACGTCTGTCAAAAGATGAACTCCATTGCATAGAAACAGATCAGGAACAGTAGCTGAACATGAATTCAAGGTGAAAACTGACGACGACGACATTTATTCTCGCACTTCAGTTGACTGTGTGTCCCAATGAGGAAGTAAAGTGTGCGTACACAGAGCGCAATGATATCATCATTATCTGAGCGAGATGACATTTGCCGCAGATGACAATGTGAGGTGAGCGGCGATTGTGTGATGGATGAGAATGGAATTTGGAAGTGACATTTCCAAACACTCAGACTGAATGGCGATGACGGTTGGGGGAAGAAAATGTCAAATCGCGTGACAGTCAGTCCAACGCATACAATCTCTCGCAATTGCAACACTCATTGGTAGGCTGCGTACATCATATCAGCTCGCCCAGCAAAGCAAACAGCTGTTGTTCAGTGCTCAGACTGTGAGATTAGAGTTTATCAGAATTGGGGGGGAACCGAAATAAGTTTTTTTTTTCGGGGGGACAATGTACTTGAACTTGAATTTGACTCGTAGTTGATTTTGTGCTCGTGCGATGACTTTAAGACGTTTCCTCATTTCTGTCTTCATCTGTCAAAAAAGATTTCTTCAATTCGCAATGAGGAAATCTTCGTTGGACGCATTGAGCTGTCGATTGCCGGAATTTGTTCTTGCATTGAAATGAGGTCTGTCAAGTGACTGTCAGTTCTTTTCTGGTTTCTAAAGTGGGCTTTGCAACAGAAGACTGTTGGAAAGAAGGTTGCAGATTCTTCTTCTGTTCGCCATTCGTCTTTGACCACAGATGACGACGTGTGTTACTTGAATTGGTTCTAAAGTTGTTGAAGGAGCTCAGGAAAAGACCAAACGACCAAGTCACAATCAACGAAGTCCTCAAATCCAACATGACCGTTGTTATCAGTCAAATTTAGGCTGCTTGTGACAGACTGTAGAAGCTAGGCCCTGGTCTCTTGTGGGCTGTAGTCTCACTCAATTAGTATTATTATTGTGACAGACTGATGAAAAAATTTGTCATTTCCAAGGCCTGGCCCACATTTGAAAGGAGTTTTATTGCGGACATACCACTGTTCTATGTTATTCTGATCTCCTTTCTCCCTGAACATGTGTATAACTGAAATTATTACTGCTCTTTATACGAACTCAATTAATTGATAGACAAAATGCTAGCCACCACTGTTCCAAAGCAACTCCAATCATCCTTTAAATCGCGTTCTATGTTTTTCCTTTGCCTTAACATCCTAAGTCTCTGCTCTATTTTATTGAAACCTGTCCTAATTTTAACTCAATGAACGGGCAGACAAAAAAATCTACATTCCTTAATTTTATGGAAGTTAAGAAGCACAAAACTGATTTCCCAAAATCATAGTCCTTGTCCATCTGAATAGCTCCCTCATCAAAGTTGCTGTTCGCTCTAATATTCACTTTCAAATTCCTATAAAAATCACATTCTATGTTTTCCTACGACTTCAAGCACTTCATTGCCTTGCTTTCTTCCCACTCATTGCCGCAACGTACCTTCAAAATAAAATTTTCCAAACTCCCCTCAAACATGTTCCACTGTTCCACAACGATAATATAAATACGAATACAATCTTTTCCGCATTTTCAATTCATCACATACCTTATGTAGGTAGTAAACCTGGGGTCATAGCGCCATTTAATTTCGATTTCGTGTTTCATTCATTTACCTCGCCGCTCCTCCCTCCCTCCCTCCCTCACTCATACTCCGGCCAACCGCATATTCGTCTAGGTTAATTTATAAGTCACTTCCAAAAGGTAACTGACTTATTAACGACATAACTCTGGTAGCACATGTAGAAGGCAAAACCGAGTTCAACGACAACGCAACTCATACAACGGACACATCATCATCATCGTCATTTATTCGTCGCTCTCAACAGTTTCGCCGCGGAAAACAAACAACAAAACCTAGGCGAAGATTTTGTTTTAGTAACCTAGCCACTTAGATATTTTATATTCAAAATTATTCATCCCCACAGCTACGACGACGACGACGACGACGTCGATGCGAAAAAAACGCCACTGGGAATTAGATTGGAATATAATTAACAGAAAAAAAAAACTTAAATTAAATTTAAAGGTCAATAGACAAAATCAAGGTCTCTGTCAAGTCGGCTCCTTTTTTCGATTTTTTTTTCATTTTGGTTACTACTTCTTCTTTGGCTCTTCATTCGTCGACTTGGTTGTCGTTGCCGTCAGCAACTATATTTGGCAAGGGACTACTAAAATGAATAATGACATAAACACGATTTTTTTTGGTTCTATGTTTTTTGTTCTATGTTTTCTATGTTTTTTTCTTCATCTTTTTGTGTCCCTTTTCGATTTGTTTATTCAATTTTTAATTCGCCATTGTACTCACAAGCCTCCCTCCAAAGGTTTTCCCTCTTTTTCTCTCTTACACACACACACATTTTCGGCGGTTATCTGGGACAGGTTTACGTTCGCAACAACTACAAATCAAGGTGAAAATTAACCTTGAACTTCGAAGCGAACAACAAAAAAATTTTTGTCGTTCGTTGTTTCGTTTCAATCTTCTGAGAAAGAGATTTGTAGGGCCACGCACTCTGTGTCACACACTGCCCAAAAATGTATGTTGGTTCCTTGCCAAATTGTATGCGAAGACATCTTGTTGCCATTCGACGGGGATAAGCATAAGACGAACGACGGAGAAAACAATTAAATCCCATCCCCGTTTTCTGTCCCCCTTGACATTGACATTGACGCAGAGGACACCGAAGCCACGCATGCGCAGTGTCAACGAACCTCCTCTGGATATCGAATGCGCAGCAAAATTCAAACAAAAACATTCAAGGACATTGCCAAAAGTTCAAGTGACTCTACAAGGTCTTCCTTGATGAAGCAAATCAAACGCAAAAAAAAAAACGCCAAAGAAAGGAGAATACACAAACAAACACACGACGATCAACGATCAAGATCACCATCATTATGCGGTGCCCTCCTGAGCGGCGGCGGCGGCGGCTGCCTGTGCGTGTGTGTGTGTACGTGTGTGGTGCGATAAAAAGGAAGGAAACACGGAGGGTCTCTCGAGGACTGATTCCCTTAATTTTTGTACGCCGCTGTTGCTCTGCAAGAAGGGCGCTTTTTTGCGTGTTTTCGTGGTTTTCTAAAGGTGTCCCAAGACCGGATCACCCTTTGGCTCTGCGCCCCTTTGTGCTCCGTCTTTTGCGTCGTAGGTAACGAATTTTCATTCAGTGAGCGAGCGAGGGGGGGTAGCGAGGAGCGTGGCGGAGAAACTGCGCAGAAAACGCCAAGGATAATCATCGTTTAAGGTTACTCCGGTTGTACAGCAGCGTGCTGTGTTGTCTGCGCTGCGCGATCAGTGTCACGATCACATTTCGAGTTCAATGTCATTCGACATGATGTTTCGCCTTGGCTTTGTGTCTTACTTGTGCTGGTCCTTCACAGTCCGCCGAGAGAGTGTGTGTGTAAGAGAGAGAGAGAGAGTGCGGCGCACATTTCCGGTTTTTCATTTCAAATGATCGTCGCTCGATCCGATTACACCTCGAACACGTGTGCAGCACAAGATGCATGCGGCACACCCCTTTCACTTCACAGGAAACTCACACACAAAGAACAAAAGAGAAATGACACTTACCTTGCATCCCTCGCAGGAGTGTACGCCATAATGGAAACCAGAAGCTTTGTCGCCGCACACCCGGCATAGAACAGTCGTCCCGTCAAATTCTGAAAGAAACACAAAGCGAAAGAGAAATTAATTCTACTTTTTCTTCACCGGAGAAAGTACTAAAGAGGAGCACGGGAACCAACACACTCGGGGACAAGTGAAAGAGAAAAGAAAACGGGTGAGGGCCGAGGAAGCCGCCACCACCACCAACCCAGCAACACACGGCCGCCTGCAGCCGACGCGCCGCACGATCGCTCGTGTAACGTAACCAACGAAGAAAGTTCAAAGCGGACGCAGAGAGAACAAGAATCTCGTCGCTGTCTTCGTCATCGCTGTCGTCTTACATAACTTTCGTCGAACGAAAGCTAAGAACACGAACTTGTGGTGTTACGACAGATGGCCATCGTCGCTGCTTGGAGAAATGTCAGCTCATAGGAGAGGGAGAAAGTCAATGCAGACGGAGTTGCTGTAGGTTGTTCGTCTCCTTTCTCTCGCTCACTCTCTCTTCTGTGGCTGACGCTGTAAGTGAACTTGTAATACCCGATGAGGGTCTCTGTTGCCGTAGGTCAAACGGATGGACTGGAGGAGAGATGAACTGGTGTTCGTTCTGTGTCTGGCGGTGTGTGGGTAAGTGCTGAGGTGCATGTTGTGCGGTGATTATTATTCAAAAGCGATTTGTTTGAATGCATTCACTTCGAGTTCAGAGCGATGATCTAGGGTAGCGCGGGGCAACGGGGGCGGGGGTTCGTTCTGTCATTGTCGTTGGCTTTGTGTTTGCTCAGGGAATTTGGGTTATTTACATATTTTCCGAACGATAAGGTCCCGGGTCTCGTCGAGCAAACAGGAACAATAACTTCTCGAGAGGTTCTTGAACTTGACGCGAAGTCGAGGTGATTAAGTCGGATTTTGTTTTCTGAGGTCTGGTTGACAGTACACTGATGTTCACTGTGTGATAAGGCAGTTTGAGAGAAGTTTGAAATGCATTTGATGTTGCTGCATACAAGGTGTCAAAGTGACATTTTCCTGTCAAAAGGGACAAAGGAACGGTGGAGGTGATGTAACCAATGTGAGGTGCACATTTGCATCTCAAAGACGGTGACTTTTGTGAGTTTTTGTTGATGAACGGCAGACCTCTGATGTGAATGGGGAACTGTCAAAAATGACAGTTCACACAATTTTTGACTATTTAAGTTATTTTTGGTTTTTGAAGGGTCTTTTAAAATGTTTAGTCAAAAAGCACAAAAACAGGAAAAATGTCTCTTGATCTGTCAAAAATGACATGACTCACATCTTTTATTTTTTTTGTTCGATTGTTTGAAGAGTTTGATATATGTTTGGAGAAAAATCTTGAAAGGAGGCAGTTGTGTGAAAAAGTTTATAATTTTCAAAATCATCTGTCAGATTCTGAGTAAAATGTCACAAGAATGTGACACGCATGAGATAGACCTGACGTTTTATCTGTCAAAACTGACATTATACAAATGCTCCATTGTGCAGGATTGGGACAAATTTCAAAACAAGTGTACCCAATATGTGAATTTTGTGGAAAGTATTTGCATATGTCAAATTAGTTGACAGGTGTCACTACATTTGAAACACTCTGACTGTTTGTCGACACAATCTGTCTGTTGTTTTGACAGCCTTCCTACAACCTTTACTAAATGATGCAACAGTTAGTGAATTTCGAGTAATTAACCGTTTGACTCTGGCCCGACAGATTAGCTGTCAAAAAATGGCCTGCAACAGTGCTAAGTGATAAAGGACTTACAAGTATTTTTGGAAAGAGGTATGTACGACTTATAAGCAACCACTGCAAATTTGACCCAAATATGTCAAATCTGAAATGTCAACACAGTAATGGGTTACCCCATGGAGCATATAGCGGTTTCAGGGTTTTTACAAATAAAATCCACATCTTGCCTAATCATTGAGATTTATTACACTATCGGTGGTCTTTCTTCGTAGTCCG
The DNA here is from genome assembly GCA_944738645.1 of Eristalinus sepulchralis. NCBI lineage: Eukaryota > Metazoa > Arthropoda > Insecta > Diptera > Syrphidae > Eristalinus > Eristalinus sepulchralis. Next base: position 11,855,076 of record OX122885.1, on the reverse strand, counting down.
CCTCTAAGTTAATCGTGGTCGACTCAGATTGCCCACTCCTTGCATTCTCCAAATAAGGGTAATCCCGTCTGTTTCCTTTTTATGTAGGGCGTGGCTGATCGACCTCCACTTGCGATGTGTGTCTTTGAAGTTCTACGGTGTAGACTGGCCAGAAGACCTTTAGAATTCGTGTCAAGCATTTTTGGGCGAAGATCTGAAGCTGGTGAACAATGATGGTGTCTTCCAAGTCTCACATCCGAATGGTTTTCACATAGGAATTAGTGTCCTAGTTTGAGTGAGATGTAAAGTTGGCTAAGCCTACAGACATTGCCATGCGAGATGTTAGTATGAGGGGCCTTGTCTCAACAAGAGACTGTGCTGCCGAGTTAGCAGAAGTGATTAATGTGCTCGATTGGTTTGACGCTCAGGTTCCTTCCTCGCCTCGCATCTAGAACTGATTCTCGATAGCATTGTTTTGCCTGCGCTGGTTTTCAGACCTACTCCGGCGGCATTGATGTAGAGGGTCAGGCCAGGCAGATGTCAATGTTTCAAATCAACGACGAACCAATCTTATCCACCACGATCAGATTTCAGTGTGTGCTCAGTTTTAAGTAAGTTTCTTCCCGGATATACGAAGCCTGAGACAAATTTCTCACATCAATGAAGTAATTTGAATATTTCTTGGGTTCATGAACTCATGAAACTGGTTACAAAATTTTACAAAATCATCTGGTGTAAGGTGCCCCAGACGCAAAATCATCAAGCATAGAGTCCCCACAAATCGAGGATTCATCCCCAAAGATTAGCTGCTTCCGTGGTATGAGGGAAGCATGCTGCCTCCTTGTAATCCCCCCGCCTGAGTACAGATAGGTTTTGAGATGGGTGCGACGTTGAGACACGTGGTTACATTTTGAGCGTTTGACATTCACAGTATCAAGCGAAAAAAACGTTCGACAAGGTGTCAAAAATCTCCAAAAATTCAAGCTGAAAAAAAACTTTTTATCCATTTTCCAGATTGAATTTTTGGAAATTTTCAAAACCTTGTCAGACGTTTTCCTCCCTTGATAGTGTGAATATCAAACGCTCAAAATAAAACCACATGTCTTCATTTAGTTCGAAGTCAGTGAAACATATCCAACAGAATTGAATTGAGCCTTCACTCGATGACACAGATGCCATCATTTGAAACTCAAGTCGACATCTTCTTTGATCAGCTGTCAAAATGAGTTAAACATTTCAGTCGATTTAGACAGACGTTCAAAAGGAGTGACAGCTGAAGTTGTGGTTGAAAGTGTAATTTTTGAACTTCTTCTCTCCTCCAATTGGACTTGTCTGCAAAGGGTGGAGCATCAGAGGATAATTTTGAAGGGTTTTTGGCTGTCAAAAGATGCCAAACTTGAGGCATATACTGCTTTGGCTTCCTTCAAAGTTGTCAAACTTGTACTTTGTGACATCTTTCAGGCTTTGAAACTCATTCAAGTTTCAAGCTGTCACAAAGTAAAACATTTAAGGCTCAAAACATCTCCTAAGCATCCCTTCTCAGTCACAAGTAACACAAAACTACCAAAATCCTTCCGTTTTGTGTCAGCTTTTCGTAGTTTTTGTGTTCTTTTTGACAGGTACCAAATGTCATCGAAAATTTTAAATCAAAGTTGTCCTCAGATCCCACACCGTCCCCCTCTCGTCAAATGACACATTCCCAATCGGGCAAAGTCCCATCCATCTTCATCCTCCTCTCTCTCTCTCACACACACACACACATCCAAACTTTCCCAATGACTGCAACAAGTGAATGAACTGCAACAATTGTCACTATCGTGCCTGCCCCATGTGGCAATGACATTTCTCGGTCTAAGGCTTTTGTCTTCAACCCTCTCTCTCTCTCTCACATTCCCACTCTTTCGGTCACACTGCATTGCCTGGCTTCTATTCACAGTCCCTCCATCACGACTGACTGCAATGCATTCTCAATAGCCGTGAAACAACAAATCAAAGGAAAGAAAAGAAAATCCAATAGAAAAACCTCTCCTCTCGGCAGTAACCTCAGTTTTACGAGGCCACTGACACTTGGCGTTGGGATCATTGCACTAGTGGGCTGACTTCAACTTCAGACTCTCATTATATCTAACTTCGAATCGAGAGATCGTCGTCGGTTGTCGGTTGTCGGTCGTCGCCTCTGTGTGCGGCGACTGTGTGGATGGTATGTGAGTGTTCGGTGGGGGCTGGGGAGGAAGGGAGGTTGAAAGAAAATTTTCTCTGCACGATGGTGATGCACGATGGGGATTATGTGTGTGAGGGGGAAGGAGCATTCAATTCAAAGAGATCCATGTAAGCGATGTGGTTGTTTTTCTTTTTCGCGAAGAAAGGTGCATAACAGAGCAATGATGAAAATGAAAATCAGATCACTTTCTTTTCACTTAACCAGTTCAATGATTTTTTTATCCCATCCCTCCCCCCTCTCGACGGCGGTCTAAGTGAGTTTCTCGAATCATCCTCGACCTTGTGACATGCGGGAGAAGTCATCTCTTGGCTTCAAGTTCAACGCTGACGTCGCTTGGAATTCTATTTATACCGTGACTGGGAGGAGGAGGAGGGAGGCAGCCCCTCACATCCGTACACTTGAAGGTTTGAGAAAAATTTTATCAACACGACATAACTAATCAACCCCGCTGCTGACTGATGTCTCACCGTCGTTGGGCGCGCCCTTGAAAAAAATTCGAATTCATGTGTCGATGAGTTCTACGAATGTTTCCACAATTAGCAGCTGTTTGCGTATTTTTTCTCTTCTTTGCGGAAAAGCATGTGTATTGAGGAAATTGATTTTCGCAAGGTTGCGCGGGATTTAAGACGCGACGCGACGACGACGACGACGACCTAAACTGAATCGAAACACATACACAGACCGTGAACGCGACTCACGAGCACAGCCGGTCAGACAGACACAATCATCAAGGTAGCGAGAAGTTTGAGCGCAGAAAACAATGCGGAAACGGTTTCGGGTATATTCACTCTCAGACGGTTCAGAGTCCTCCAAAGGTCACCACCAATAGCGTTCGTTGTCGCTTTTCGAGATCGAGCTTGCTTCAATGATCGCGCGCTCAAGAGAGACAGAGAGAGAGAGAGCGAGGAAGGGGGAGCGAGAGAAGAGAACACACAACAGTCGAGGTCTTCTGAACTTGTGACTAACCAACTCGTCGTCGAGACGACGATCACATTGAGCAAGAGACCTGCATCAGTGTGAGTTTAGTTTTCTTCTTGCTCGTTGTTTTCCTTGTTCTTTCCGCGTGGGCGATCGCGACGAGGATGAGGGGTGTGGGCTGCGATTGGACATTTAGAATATTTCCTTTAGGCAAGGTAAAGAGATTTTCGCTCGAAATTTTGCGAATGTAGTCGTGTCATGGTCTATATTTGGTTTCCGAATGACCTTCGCGCATAAATTGTTTTGCGGCGAGCAGCGATATTCTCCATCGCCACTGAGATTAACTGAGATTTCAGATTTGTTTGTGCTTCTCAAATATTGATTTATAATTGTCGTGATGCGATCGAACTTATGTCATTGTGACGTAATATGACGTCTGTCAGATGTCACAAAACAAATCTAATTCTTGGGAATTTTTGATTCTTGTTTTTTTGAGGAAGTGCCGCTCAAGGACATCACGTGAACTGATTTCGTCGACTTTTGAAATTTTGCGATATCTTAGAAGTGTCATTGAGCTGTCTGTGGTGGGGGAACGCGAAACATTGTCGTGAAGGACAGAACTATCACCTTATCAGATGATTGAGTGCTCATTTGTAGTTTACTTCTGTATGGAAATTTCGCGATGTTCTCTCTGATATGAGATTATGTTTGCTGGTAGCTGTGTGGAAGAGGGTCGATTTTAGGCAAAAATTGAAAAGCTTCCCTTGCTTCCCAATCCTCCATCGTGTCCTTAGAATGGTGGATCTGAGGCTGCTTCAGATCCTTCTCTGAAGGTGTGTCATCTGTCAATTCTATGTTATTGCAATAGTCTAAGAGTTCAGCACGGTTCTCCTTCCGCAAATCGCATAAATTCTTCATAATTCTACCTAAAGGCGATAAAACTGTAAAAAATCAGCAATTTTCTGTCATAAAACCGTCACAAAACACAAGGGTGGTCCAAAATTTACTTTAAATGAGAAAAATTGGAAACTTTTCGGTGAGGTCATGTCACCAGAGGTGGAAGGACTTCAAAAACCTTTTAAACAGTTCAAGCATTTGACAGACTCAAACAATGTTCAGAATTCTGTTGAATCCATAGATAAGGTACACCCTGTCATTCCCAGAAATTCTTCAAAAACAAACGATTCTGATCAAATTTGAAGCAAGGGTAACATTTTGGATCAACATTTGATCAGAATATGTGATCAAGACCTGTCTGTCGTATTCCATCCGCAAATCAATCAGGAATGTGATGAAATTTTGCCCTAAATTGAAATTTTAGGTCAAAGATTTAGCTGTGCCAAACTGTCTGACGCTAAACTCAGGTCCTTTGCGTCTAAGATTGCTTCACAGGAATAAAAACTCGAAAAAGTTTTGGGCACATTTATAAATTTGTTCCAAAATTTATCAGAAATTTGGGTCATATCACATTTCCTCGTCACATAACGTGCCAAGATCTAAACAAGTGAGCCTGTTCAACCGTTTTCTCATCAAAATTTAGGTCAATCTATGATTGGGTTAAAGACTGACCCAAATTTTGATCAAGAAACATCGATGTGCCTTCCATTCAGCACAAAATTGGATTTCCAGACAAGAAAAAAAGTAAACAAATTTGTGTCAAAAATGGTCAAAATTTATTAGAAATTTTGGTCATCCACCATTTTTTGTCAGTGCATTCGGTAGAGTTGTTGGTGCAGAAATATACAAATCTGAACAATTTTTAGTTCAAAAATCGATAGGATGAGTCTCATGCTTTCACTTGACAGGCCTAAGCTAAATTTCGATCAAAATAGTTATTTTTGATCAAAGTTTGACCAGAATTTATGGTAAAGCCTTTCTCCTCTGATCGCATGTTGTTCTAAATTGGCATAAAGACCGATGAAAGCTCAAAATATACATGTAAGTTCCAAAATTGATCAGAAAATTCACTGTATCGCATGTAGTCGAATTTCTGATCAGAAAACAGCCATATCCTGATGGAGTACAACAATCACATCGTCATCCACCAAATTTGAATTTAGACCACTACTAGTCAAACAATTTCTGACCACATATCACATTTCTGATCAGAAAAAAAAACACAAATTCAATAGAAGACCAAATTTCATTTCATAGGTCATTGATATCGCAAGCTGAATGTGCCCACCTGCCCACCCTCCCTAGTGCGACAAAATGCGCCAAATAGACACAGAAAAAAAAACGTCCAAGAGAGAAATGAAAATGAAATCGTTTTCACTTTTCTACGAGCGCGTCACCACCGCGTACAATGCAAGAGTTTTGCAATAGCAAAAAAAACAAATCCAACAAACCACCGCCAAATCAAGTGCTTCACATCGGTCTTGACTTTTCCTTTCCCAGCCGCAGCACCAACAGCAGCAGCTTTCACTCGGCTGCCCCTTGCGCTTCGCAGTCTCATCCCACAAGTGCACACATCGTCTTTCTTTCGATTCAATTGTTGCAATCATTAGGCTGCTGTGGCGGCTGCTGCCTCTCTCGTGCAGTAGGCCTGGGCTACCATTGTGCGCGACTGTTGTTTGGCGATTTTCTTTATCGATGCCAATCGAGCGGGCGAACACTTTCAATGCAGATTACTTCACATTCTCAAAAGAAATCAAAAGTAAAACACATTCATTCTGCTGGGCTTTACAATTGATGGAGGCTGCTTTGCAAAACACTGCCATGTTGGCGGCGGGGGCACGGAGGGAGTCGGAGGCAAGCGTGAAAGATAACAACAACTGAACTGACAGTTGGCCAGTCTATTGAACTTGTTGGTAACTTTTCCTTCTCTAATTCCAGCATTTTCTCCTCGCGGCGCGAACAATGAAATATTTTCACTTTCTAGCTGGCGCGAGTCGAGTAGGCGCGCGCAAAAAAGAAAAGAAAAGTGTCAAGCAGCCAGCGCAATGCCATCTGTTGATCCGCGATGCGATGACAGCTGCAACAAGTGCATTGACACATGACTAACACACCCGCTTATCGGTCGCGCAAAAAGCCGCGAGGCAGCACAGCAGACGTGAATTGATTTCAGTTTAACGACTGCTCCAACCCTGACGGAACACGGCGCTTCAGACATATGCGAAGATGGAGCGCGCCGATAGCGGTTCTCAAGTTTAATTGATCACTCTTGAGAAAGAGCATTCATCTCGGGGCGGCGGGAATTTGCATGTGTGTCGGAAGTTGCGCATGCGGAAGTTGTGCGCCTGGCGAAAATCGTCTAACCCACTGCCACAGACAGGTTGCCGTCGGCTGTCGATGTCCGCCCTCCTGCTGGGGCGCGTGATGTGAGGTCACGCACCCATGCGTAGTACGCGACCTCGATTGAGGTTAAAGCATAAAATTTTACAGCTCTTTGTCTTGTCGCCGAGACGACGAGTTTATAGCTCGCTCTTCGCGTTTTTTCTCTCGCTTCCCTGTTTTTGTCAAAATCACCTTGACCACGTTAATTACGCGCTCAACTGACAGCTACCGCTACCAAATTTGTACCCAACCGCTCACACACACACACACACATGCGTCCATGCTCAAAAACGACGATGATCTCGAGCCACAAAATCTATGCGTGTGTGCGCGTCTATGCGTCAGAGTGTGCGGCAAGGCCAAACTTGAACCTTTTATGTAAATTAGATTTTCGCGCGATCACCCAGTGAAATCATTTTATTTTAGCTGAACACACACGCAAAAATTATTATGATCATGCGGAAATTATGATGAGCCAGTGTACGGCGGTGGCGGCAGTGCGCGCCAGGGACGGGGTGAGGGTGAAATTCCCCACTGATGCGTGCCAAACAAACATAATTTTGGCGTATTTTTTGTCCCACTCAGATCCTCACGCACAGTCGTGCTGAGTAGATTAAAAGTCAAGGCTGAGTGTGAAGTTCGTTCATCTGTCAAAAAGTGAACGAAAAAAAAGCGCACATGTGTACGCTGTCAAAACAAAACCTCACATGTTTTTATTTTAGGATTGTGAGTCTGAGTATTTTTGTGTCTATATAATTCTTCTCTCAGTTTTTCTCATTTTTCTCAACCGGAAATTGAACGAAAGGCTACACTTTAAGTGGACTTTCCAGTGTAGTCTGATTTTTTTTTTTGATGACATTGAACCTCACCGTGAACTAGTCACAAAATTACTCTTAACTTAACTGTCGTTTATAGTTTTCCCAATCGTTTGCATTGCCCAAGTCCCTCGGCAATTATTTACCTGACATTGACAAGGTAATTGACATTATGGCAATCGCGCCTCACTTGTCAAAAGTTCACTTTGACAGTTCAACGGCAGTTACTTCCTTGTCAAACGTTTTTTTTTTGTTCAAATTTTCTGTTGATGCTGTTGTCTTTATTGCAATTAAATTGGAAATAAGGAAATTCATTAAACCATTTTTTTTTTGTTGGTTTTGTTTTTGCAGCAATCAAAATTTGATCATAAAAATTTTTCAAGTGTATTTTGACATGACCTTCGATGGGAATGGAGGAAGAGTGCGAAGAGCGTGATGGTGTTTGAATTGAATTTGTTCTTGGAAATAATTAAAGCATAGATTCAAAACTGTTGAATATTTTTTGCGATGCTGTCGCTGGTTGTTTGACAGCTGAGACAGATATGATTTCTCACGGCAGATGGGCTGTGAGTCATGAGGCGTGTGCTGTCTTGCAGTTGGGCTGATTTATGCTGGGGGACTGAGCTTGTGTCAGTAAGATTTGAGGTTCGGAAAAGCGACTTAAATGTTTGTACTGCAGTGGAGGGAAGATTTCTCTAAATTCTGACCAAACTGTCTTTTGGTTCAGAACGAAATGGCTTTGGTTGGGTGTACTCTTAGTCAGAACTAGTCCCTATGACCAAAATATTTTCCAGGCTTTGGTTGGGTGTACTCTTAGTCAGAACTAGTCCCTATGACCAAAATATTTGAAACAATTCTAAAGCAAATCAAATTTTGATTAAAAAAAAAAAGAAAAATTTTGATCAAAAGTCTCCCAAAAATTAACTTAATCAAACCCAGGACTTGACCCGAAATTGTTTGATGATCAGTAATTGTCCAAAATTTGAATACGAACTGGAATTTGACCAAAATGCAACCAAAAATTCGGTCAGAAATTTTATCAAAATTTTGCTATTTATTGATCAGAATTCATCTAGAATTTGGTTAGCATGCGGCATAAGTTTGAAGAGCAATTGCCCAACATTTGGTCACAATGTGACTTGAATTTGTCAGAAATTTGACTAAAATTTTGTCCAAATTTGGGTAAAATTTGTCTTAAGGATGTTTAAAATTTGCCCGGATGTCTAAAATTTTTGGTTAAACAAGCATTTAGGTGAAACCTGCTTAATTTTTTTCCCAAGTTTCATTAAAATTTGTCCGTTTTTTGGTAAAAAAAAATTTGAGTAAAATTGGGACTAAGTTTGAAATTTGGGCATAATTGGACTAAAAAGTTGCCAGAGTTGAAATAAAATTTAGCCGCATTGCAACCCTTTCTTTGAATAAAATTTGACCGATGTTTGATTAAAATTTGGGCCGAGTTTGAGTGAGATTTGGTGAAATTTTGACCAAAATTTAGACACAATTTGAACAAATTTTATCTAAGACTCAAAAAGGTCTAAGTTTTGTGTTCCAAATTTAGGCCCAATTTTTTTTTTCATGCAAAACCACATGTCCCTCTCCCTGCCTGTCTGTATATTTTTCACCAATAAAAAAGAGAGACTTCCAAATGTCACCCATTTTAAAACAAGATGGCGACAAAATGTCAAAACCAAAATGTCAAAATGACGTCTGTCAGTGAAAAGTTTCTAGATCAATCTAGGCTACAGATTCTTTTTCATACCAATATTCAATTCTGGCTCCCCCTTGACCGAACTGGCCACAGTTGTATCCATTACGGGGTAACTCCTGATATATTCCGGTGTCTGGGGTCTGGAATCCACATGTTGCTGCTGCTGTTGCTGATGATGTTGCTGCTGCTGATGATGTTGTTGCTGTTGCGACTGAGGATGATGGTGTTGTTGGTGCTGCTGCTGCTGCGCGACACTACCACGACAACCACCACCCACGTAATTGTTATTCATTGAACTGTCATATGGGACATTGGTCCCGTTCAGAACATTCATATCACTGGTGCTGACCACGACGTTTGCACTCGACGACAGGCAATTGCCAGAGTCGATGCCACTATTGCCACTACTGTTCACAATCTGATGGTGATGTGCTACGCCGTGCGAGGGAACAGCCGCGTTGCTGTTGCAAGTCTTATTCACGTAAATCACATTCGAGTGTGGCACCTTGCGAGCGATCACCGTGGTGGGGGCCGAAGTCGAGCCCTCCATCGCGTCGCTCTGGTATCTGCAATAGTCCTGCGACTGCACCACCGGGTACGACGCCTGATTGCTGCTGCTGCTGCGAATCACAACCGCGGTGTCCGGCTCTGACATATGCAGTTTGGCGGCGTTCTGATAGTACGTCGAGACACTGGTGTTCGGGGGCAGTTTGAGGGCGTTCTCCAAGTGGGAACGCACTGTGATCGGCTGCTGCGCCAAGCAGGCTGCGTTCGAGGACGACGAGCTTGTCGCTGCGGCAGAGTGTAAGGATGGTGTGGGCGGTGCGGTAGCTGCTGACTCCTGTCCCCCACTGTTATCCGATGGAAAGGGCACGCAAATCACAGACGTGGCACCGTTGCTACTGTTATACACTTGACCACTGCTGCTTGATGTTGGACAGTCCGAGCTGTCGGCCGACATAAGCATTTTCATATTTTTTTCTTTCTTTTCAATTTTCTCTTCAATGGAACTTATTTTTTTTTCTGGGCGCTCTGGGCAAGCCTCACATGTCACACACGCACTCGACTGTTAGAGAGCGACAACACAAAACTCACAAGAACTCATTGAGGCGACTGCGAGGAACGGCGCAACGACAACGCACTGAGGCGAGGACGACTGAAATTCCTCCCCCCATACACGCACACGCACGCACAGAGTTCTTTTCTGATTTCCTCTGTTTCCGAATCCAAAAAGGGTGCGCACTGACAGAGGAACACACAAAAATTGACAAAAATCCGATAAGACGAAGAAGACAACCAAAAACACTGAACGATCAAAATAAACTCGCTGCGCGGACGACGAACACAACTGCCAGGCAGTGCATGCGGCTGAAGTGCAAGAGAGCTACGAAACAAAACGATCTTCTCGGATCGAGGCGAACTTTGTCAATGAAAGGAAAATCGCTGGATCTGGTCCCATTGGCAAAAGCCAGCCACCACCAGTCGACCAGCCAGCCAGGCCTGCCTCAAACTCCACTCTCTCGCACGCACACAGTCTTGCGATCTTGTTGCTCGCGCGCACACACACTCCGGGACACACACACACGCTCACGTGCGTCAGCGCTGGTTGGATCGTGTGCGGTGTGGCGCTGCGATATCTAGGAGGCAGAACCATCGCGGAGAGCAGCCGATTGTAGGCACGAGAGAGTGAAATAAAATTAAATAACAGGTACTTTTACTTTAGGCCGACTCACCACCAGTCTCTCCGTGCTCTGGGAGACCGTGCGCGTGTGTGTGTGCGGAGACATTGAATTCCCCCTGATGGAGTGTGTGTGTGCGTGTGTGAGAAATGAGAATGATGACGCGGGCATTTGAATTTCGCGCGGTCTACCACTACCGCCGCTGGTGCTGCTCCCCTTCGCCGTCCCCCCGACTCGTATTCCCCTTCAGCTGACATCGCTCGATGACTATGACAACGTCGGTCGTGTCGTTATCGAGTTGGGAGAGCGCGAGCGAGCGAGAGAGCGAGTGCGAGCCAACGAACGTTGATCGTGCCCTTGTAAATAAAATTATATCATCGATTCCATGCGATGATTTCGACGTCCCTCTCAGCAGTGTGTGCTTGCGCCTGTATGAGTGTGAAGCGATGAGAGCAAGAGAGAACGGCCGAGCGCCATTCAGGCAGGCAAAGTGAAAACTTTCTGTCGTTGGGGTGCGTTTATGGGTGGTGGGTGAGAGTGTTGCCAGATGGGAAGACTGCTGAGGCCGTGCGACGAGAGGGGAGAGCCGTGCGAGAGGCGATGCATCACTTTTACTTTTCTTTCTTCTTTCACCCGAAAATTTTCTTCATTTCATTTCTGTGGAATGCATCTCTATGCGCTGTGATAGGCTTTTTGTTTCTGTTTCTGTTTCTGGCCGTTGTTTGGATTTTCTTCGGGCTGCGACGATGAAGTGGAAGTGGCGTAGATAAGCGTGATGGATGTGGGGGGAGGGGTGCGATGATTGAGTGGAAATTATGGAAAATTCTGGAGGAAAAATGTTCAATGAACAGATAAGAGCGCTGATTTTGAATTGAATAGAAACAAGGAAAAAACGGGAAATTCTTGGGGTAGGAGAAGGCAATTGACGTCGGCAATTTTGGCGTTGGTAGTGACTGCTGATTGGAGCACACGTAGACTTCGCTCATATCGTTTCATTCGCGACACTACAGCAAACGCTCTCTGGAGTGAACAGTTCAGGGACTGACATCCTTTTTGACCACGTTGCAGGAAGGAGAAATATTTTAAAAAGAACTCAAAGGGAACTATATTTTTGTTCTCTCCAAAAGTTCGACGTTGCTTGTACTTACAACAGAAAAATAATGAAAGAGTTGTCAAGAAGCCATCGAAGAAGCTGCCACTGCACACCGTCTAGAAGAAACGAGTGAAGGCAAGGGCATGCCGCCAAACAGGAGGCCTACAAGGGAACGCGGCATCCGCTGTTCCCGAGTCCAAAGTACAGAGAAGTGGGCAGGCGTACCGACTTCTCGAAAGGAAAAAGAGTGAGAAGCACGAGAAGCAGACGGTCCAGGAGATGGAGATGTGATGTGGCAAGAATGAAGTCCGTTCAAAAACTTAAGCAGATATCCAGTGGACATGAGCCTTAGCTCGAAGTCTGAGAAAGAGTTCGCTAAAAATTCGCAAAAAGCAGTTCCTGTGGCTATTAAATGGCGACAAAGACCCAAATACCGCTGTCAGGCAGAACTGGATGACGATAGGGAAAGAATTCCATCCTCCCGACCAAAACAAAGTCCAAATAGCAACATCGAGTCTGAAAGAGAAAAAGGCTGCTTGAGGTGACGGACTATCTTCAGCAGTCGGTCAGTCCGCACAAGGCTGCTGGAGACGACCCGCTATGGTCAGAGGAAATCGTGAATCTCAGCGTCGTTAGCCACTAGAAAGGAGACACCAAAACTGCGCTAACTACCGAGGAATCAGTCCTCTCTGCCATTATGTGTGAACGCCTGAAGCCATTCGCGAACAATTCGGTTGAAGACGCTTGAGGTCAGAAAAAACCCTGAAAAAGCTCCAAAAAGTATTGTTCAAATCCATATCCACCACCTACTTGTCGATTTTTAGGACGCATGTGGCCACATGTATTGGAACGAGCTATACAGTGGCATGTCTAATTTTGGCACTCTTACTAAACTTTTCAGATTGTGTAGGGTGACGAAGGAAAATTCTCAGTGATCGATGAATTCATTAAGACCGTCAATGCCAGACAAGGTTTAAAAAAATAGGACGCACTAAAATATGACTTTTTCAACAGCATCCTTGAGAAGATCATGAGAAACTCAGAAGTTAATATCAGCTGAGAGATGATCTCCGTTTCAAAGTGCGGCCAAATGGCATTGACGTGATTGGACGAACATAGCAAGCTGTCACTGAAAAGTTTTCATGAGATTGAAGCTAAAATGAATCTGGCGGTGAATGGGTATATGCTCTCACCAGGAATGAAGGCACTACATCGACGTCGCGACCAGCCAAAAATTTGAAGTAATCAAGGACTTCGTCTACCTCGGCTCCATCGCGGTCTCTTAGAAAGGAGAGGGACCAGCTACGAAATCTCTAGGCTGTACAGCGGGATGCTTAAGACTGCTAGAACGACTGTGTCATGTAGAGAGAACGGATAACATTATTCCGGCCCTAACAATGTTCAGATCTGAGCCGTCACAGAGGACGATCTCGTCTGAAATTGCGGACAGATCTGGAGGTTGACCTCAACCAGAAAAATTGGAGGCAGCTGGCGAGAGATCACTCTTATTAGAGGGGCATGTTGGTTGACGCCCAGGTCCACTGTTATGCCACTTAAAGGAGAAAAAGAAGAGCCGTGCGACATGTAAAATTGTTGAGAACATCTAATAATTGAGTGGCACTACAGCCCGCTAGGGACCAGGGCCAAGCTTCAACAACAACTACTCGTGTTGTGCGTGCTTCTGTGCTCTCACAAGTAGAAGGCACCTACAGTTTTATGTCGACTCCAAACGTCGAGATTTGAGAAGCTTTCCATAGACAATTGATACTCTTTGAGTGTTGTCAGCAACTCGAAAGAGGAGGTGCCGTAAAAAAAATTCGAGGTGTCCCGTCCGGGAATAGAACTTAGACTTTCTGCACGGCGGTCGACGCACTTGCCACTACGCCACGGGGACCACGCTGAGAATATCTACAAAAGATTAAATTCGGATCATCAACACATCAACGGCCCTAATGTCATCACTACCGCTGTCAGTCTCTTTAAATTTCTTCACAATTTTGCCAACTGCTTGCGTTGTCTATTAGTTATGACGACCATGAGTGTCGCACGATGTGCAAGAAGCAGACATTTAGCTTAAATTGTAACGCATCAAGTGACAGTTGAGTCAGGCAGGTGTCAAAAAATAATTGACCCTGTAGGACAGGAATGAATGGTGGCCGCGCGGTTGTTGGAAAGTGCGTCGACTCACACCCCGAAGGACCCAGGTTTGAGTCTTGAACTGAACGCCTCGCATTTTTCACAGCATCAGCTTCAAAATTGAAAACTTCTGGCAGTGAGAAAGTTGTATCGTTGATGAACCTTTTTGGGAGACCTTTAGATTGATTTGGAAGACACAATTGATGTCACTTTCAAATCACCAGAGAGAGGAGAACGATCATCATCTTCATCTTCTTGGTTTGGGGTGAACCAACAAGACTCCCCGTTCACCTGTCTCCACTCTCGCACATCGATTTGGTTGAAGGCCTTCTCCATTTGTGTGCGCGACTTCGTTCGAGAACGCTTCCTATTACGTTGTTCAAATGGTTCGGAGTTGAAGCCCTTTCTAGCCAGAGCTGTGATGTCCATTCAATCTACATGACCTAGCCATCTTCAGAGTTACATCTAAAGATGCTTACTAGGTGCGTGTCGCTGTACAACTTTAACAGTTCGTAGGTGAAACTTCTCACCCAGACGCCATCAACGCAAACATGACCAAAAGTCGCACGCAGAACTCTCAAAAACGGCTAAGGACTTCTTCGTCCACGTTCACTTGAGCCCATGCCTGTTCTATGACGCAGAAAACAGCACGGAGATGATCAAAGTGATACACAAAGTCACCTTGGTGTTCCGAGAGATGGTTCTGTTACTCGATCATCTCTTGAGCCGAAAGGAGCAGCGATTGGCAAGAGAAACTCTGAGATTGATCTTGGTACTGTTGTTATTTTCCCTGTTTACACCAGTGCCGGGATAAACGGAATACTTGCCAACAAAATTTCTACTGCCCATTATGACACTCCGTCCGAGATGTCGATGTTGTGCGTTCTTCCGTGATGACAGCACCTACTTTGGTTCGCCCTCATTCACCACTGAACGATCTTGCAAAGCAACAAAAAATTTACTTGAGGAAACTGATCTCACAAGAAGGTATCTGTACGTATTTCAATATCGAACCAAGCCCTGAAGGATAACAAGGAAATTCTGTTCCGCAGTCCAAGACTTTCCATTTCTCAAACTTTTCACCAAGTCTGGAACGAAGCTTTAAAACACAAGCTAAGTACACTTCTTCTGAAGCACTTGTAGACCATCTTGAAAATAAGAGACTCAGAATTAACTGAGGAGCAGGAGCAGTCCAGCAAGAGAACGTCCTCGGTTGCACATATTTTCTAATCTACCCCCAAGCTGATAATGGACAGGCTAGGGTCGAAGTGAAGATCAATGATCTTGTCAAATGATATTAGCCCACTGGCAAATGCTTAATGCCACTCAAAACATCGCCAAACGGGATCAATTTTCTCTTCCTTTCAATTGAGATCTGAATAAATGTGTCAAGAGGATCGACGAGTGAACGATCGTATCGGGTTTGTAAAGAATGGCTTCTATAACCTGATCAAGCCTATGTCTGGCTTTTGTTTATCGAGAATTTAAGAAATTTGTTTACTAACTTGGAAGAGATGGGCCAACAACAGGCTCTCACTGACAATGTCGAGATCGATTCAAATTTTTGTGTTTTCAAACTCAAGTCGGAAAGGAATTTTCAAAAAAAAAATTCTCTGAAGATCAGTGATCATGCTGCCGTGTAGTTCGTTTCAAACAGGTGAAGATTGGAGACCAAACAGGTGAAGAGATGAAGACCTTAAAGATTCACACAGGAACGACACAGGAACACAGGAACCTACCACCTTGAAGGTGTCAGAGTCAGTCAGGACAACCGCATTTGAGTTCCGATTTTTTTCAGAGCGCCACAACCCCAAAAACTCTTGAAAACAGCTTCAAATTTCATTCACACTTCTCATCCAAAATCGAAGGCGAATGATCTATTAAAACTGGCAATGCCAACTTCTGGCAGGTTTCCTCGCACAGTCGACTTCCTGGAGTGATGAACGGTTCTCTAAAAGCTCCACACATTCCGTGTGCCGCAGTCGTTGCTCTCTGAAGCGTGCCAAATGCACGACCAGCTGTGTGTGTGTGCGAGATGAATTTGTTTGCCAAAACAACAATTCCCTCCCCACCGACACATATGTAAGACGCTCGTAGGCGTCTGCCCCCCACACTCAATGCGCTCAAGGGTGCATACGATAACACTTCAGTCGCGCTCGCAAACACTCATCCTCGTCGTCAGCTGGTCGAGTTTCTGAGTTTCTACCCCAACGACGACGACGGGAGATGGCTCTCTCTCTCGTTAATGTGGGTAAGTGTGTTAGCAAGTTCGCTTATCGCTGACGCTGTCGACGCGCCGAGGAGTGAATAACAGCAACAAAAGCCTTATTAAGCCGCCGCCATTGCTGTCGCCGCTCCATTGTGCGTGAGTTCGCGACCTTCACGAGTGACTACCGAGTTCAGGGTTGTTCACACTACACTACACACTCTCCATGGGCGGCACGCGGGGCTTCAGTTGCTCACGAAAACGCCACACACCGAAAAACTGATCTGATATTAATTTTGGATACTCTGGGGTAGTGTGCTGAGAGAGGCTACACGTACGCCTCGCCGCCACCGCCGCCGCCGCCTAGGCCTAATCACGCTGCAATAGATAGACGTCGCTGTCGGCGGTCGTATCGCACAATTACGCACGACCGCGAGAACGCTGGAGGAAGGGGGCCAATCTGCGCTTGTTCTCTGCGTGCGTGTGTATGTGTGTGTGTGTGTGTGTGTGTGTGTGTGTATCTGTATCTGAAGCGGAAGCGATCTCGTGTGGTGTGTGGTATCGCAAGGAAAAATCGCTTCTGTGTCGTTCAACTTTTCGACTATTTTTCGAGGGTTAACTGGAGAGTAAGCGTCGAGTACAATGGCATCAGAGGTGACTACGACGCAGTGTGCGTTGGTGTTGGTCGGGCAGCAGCAGCAGCAGCAGCAGGTGGCGGTGACGATGGCAGTGCGAAACTGTGATTGTCGAGAGGTTCTGATAATTGCGTATCAAGGAGAAAGTTGATGACATTTTAAAGGACACCGCGCTGATGGAGTGGAAGTTGAGTTGATTTAGATAATTCCCCGTGAAGGATAGCGGTGTGCCACGCGCTTTGTTTTTTTTTTTTTTGTTTTGTGGAGGCTATGCTTCGAGGCGAGTCATTCCACTTGCTGGAGGTTACAGCCGATGAGTGGCTGTTGCGGCTGAAATGTGGGGTTGGAAGTTGTACGCCTTCACTGGGTGTCGATGAACTGGTGACTGCTTTGAGCTTTGGTTATGTCAAAATGGAGGTTTTTTTTCTTGGGGAGGAAATTTGAGTGATCTATGCAAGGAAAAGTTTTTTAGATTGCAGGCAGAGCCATAGTTGGTCGATGTCAACCCATTTCTTAGGTCTTCAGGGAGATTAAAACGGAATTGAATTCCTTATGAGAAGTTAAGGCGCAGCTCCATGTGAATCATTGAATTGGATTGCATTTTTGTGGTGAGTTAAGATGATCTCAGAGATCACTGATCTTCGCTTCAAGTCGGGATCTTCGGCTGCTGATATCGATTTTAAGTTGACGTGGATGAGTGACAAAGTCGAATGATCACTGACAGATCCTCAAGCTTGCGGGATGATAACGACTAAACTGACTATGGACCAGAAGAGCCTTAAGCTCAATTGCGTGCAAATTTTGAGAAAAATTCAGACTATCAGTGAAAAGATCACTGATCTTCGCTTCAAGTAGAAATTTTTGGACGTTCTTCGAAAGCTGATATTTCAAAAGTTTTTGGCGGAGTAATCATTTTAAGCCCTTAAGTTTCAGAATCAAACTTAACTGCAGCAGCATCTAAGAGATGAGCAACTTATGGTCCCATCGTCTATTTTGAAGACGATCACTGATTCACTGTTCAAGCGCATAGCACCGTTGCCCAAGCTCAAGAATTCCACTCGAAAATTCTCAAGCATGACTAAAGTAACTAAGACCAATTGCGAATAGTGTGTGTGAGTGCCTCAGGCCTGCGACCTATGAAGGGTCAAAGCCTGAGCTATAGTTGCCTTCCATTCTTGACGGTCGCGGGCACGCTGCTTTCAGTTGTCAAGACCAAGCTCTGTAGCGGCCGCAATCACTTGGTCACTTGGAGGTTCCGTCTTCCTTTCTTTCTCGAGCCCAGAGGATGGGATTCGCAGACATTCTTAGCCGGAGCACTGTTGTCCATTAGCTCGAAGTGCCCGTGTCACTGTACTTGACGGGTTTTTCGAACTATGTCCACCTCTTGGTACAGCATATAGAGTTAGCAGTTATGTCTTCTCCTCCATTCGCCTTTCTCGCAGAGAGAACCACACATTCGTCTCAAATTTTTTCTTTCAAAGGAACCGAGACTCTGCTCTGTCGTTTTGCTTATCGTCCAGCACTTGGCTCCGTATAAGAGGACGGGGAGGGTGAGCGTCTTGTAGAGTATTGTAGTCCTTCGAGTCAAGAGTTTCGACCCTAGCTGTTTTAACAAACCGAAAGAAAACCGGTTGCCAAACTTGATTCTGCCCTGAATCTCCACTAAGATGTCGTTTGTGGAGTTCCGAGCTAGACACAGATACACAAAGGCAAATGGTAGTAATATCAATTTTTTTTCAATTCGTTCACCAAAGTCAATGTGCGTGATACCAATGGGAGCTCTTAAAGTGTGGTGAAGGTGTTACCAACGTCTTGCACATGGTCCCACATACCACAATTTGAAGAGACACTCTTTTTCCTTAAAGCTTCAGTGGTTTCATCAAGCTTCATTGTCAAAAATTTGAAAATTTTACAGAAATGGTGTCGGTGCTAGACACTTCTTCTTTTACAGAACGTTTCTTTTCATACCGTTATTTAAATTTCGAAAATTCTCTCATTTCTAAGTACGGTGGCAACACCCTGTCAACAGCCTGCAACAAATTTGATAACCAAGACACAAGCTTAAGCTGAAAAAAAATTTTCGGGAAAGGACCTCAGAAGTTTTCATTGGAGCTCAGAAGAAGTGAAGTCGACGTTGGGCGCCAGTTTTTTTTCATCGTTTTCTACTATCGATTATTACTCACTTCATGAGCTAAATCGGACCGTTAGACGCTCAGAAGCATATTTCCCTTCAAATTCCACATCAAGTCAAAGAGAAAAGTCATCACCGGGCGCCAGTTTTTTCCGATATATTAGGAATTTGTATAGACAGACTGTCATCTGATGCTTGCATATAACTAGAACAGATTTCAGGTTTTTCTGATGGTGCAGTTTTATAAATACACTCCCGTCTGATTACCATAAAGGGCCAAAATGTATAAAAACTTAAGTCTTTCACATCAATCTATGAAACAGCAGATAGTGTACATATTTATGCATTCTTCACTGATGCCTGATTTAGAGCAACCCAAGAACGGGACTAAAGCTAGAGCAAGCCGTACAAGAACAGTCAAATGATTTTTTAAGAAAGGAGGCGCGTCAAGTAGACCACAATGGCGACGCGCATCGAACATTTGTGGCGGAAAACTGTGAGAGTGCGACTTTTTTGTGCGTGGAGTAAAACATCTGAGATCACGCGAAGGTTTCTCGCACTTTCGCGTAAATCAGGTTGGAAGTTCAAAAACGTAGTTCCTGGGAAACAAGACTTTAGTAGCTAACCAAAGTAGCTAACCAAAGTCCTCATATCATCAATTCTCCTCGTTCTAACATTTTTCGCAAAGCATACAATTAGATCCGACCCCACACCGGGCGCCATTTTCGTAGTATTGAAAATTATTCAAAAACTTTTCCTTCTCATTCCTTCTGTTTCACTATTTTGTGCTACAAACTTTAGCTCCTTCCTGTGATGTCTAGCATCGCACAGAACTGATCCACACTCGTCAACTCATCAACGGAGAAAATCGCCATCAGACAGTCATCGATTTACCAGCCCTCCTTCCTGAGTCCATTCATCGCCCCTAGTGGATATCGTCATGAAACTTCATCACCATTCTCGTTCGGTCATCACTTCCAACAGCGCAGCGTAACGTCATCAAATCAACAATTCGCACAATTCTCCTCCTCCCCCGCCACGCCCCATCCATCCTTTCGCCAGCAATTGGCAAGCCACAGATGACTTGCTGGAGTGTTTGTTTTTTTTCGTGTATTTCTCTTTCATGGTTAGTTACCCCGCTCGATGGCAATGAACCAGAGAACCATTGACCAGGCTACAGGCGAGCGCTGCAAAACAACTCTCTGCAGCTCCTCTGCCGTTGCTGCTGCACACACAGAGGCGTACACCCTCCATTGGCCACCACCAGCCTTCCCTCTCACCATCCCCGCCCCATGCACAAATGACAACAATTGCCGAAGAGAAAGAGGCCCAAAGCGAACGAACGCGAGAGAGTTGAAGACCAAGAGTGCATTGATCCACTGAAAGTTTTCACAATTTTTCCAGCTGCTTCGCGAATCAAACCAACACACCGACAGGGGACTGTGTACTGTGCAGCTCAGTAGGGAAGCGAAGGCTTCCCCGAAAGGCAATCCCCACATTGCGCACAGCACACAGCACACATCACGGAGCACAGAGCACACACAGATGTGCGCGAGGGATAAGTGCAATGAACGCGCTGCAGCATTGCAATGCAATTTCGCGCTCTCGCTCGTTCTCCCTCGGATCAGTCGGTGTGCCAAGGCGTCCGCGGAGAAGCTTTCTGTTTCTCCATTTTCCCGTGGCACTGCCAAATTGCTGCCTTCTGCGCTGCGCTGCACTGCACGCAGAAACTTTTTGCTTTCTGCCGTGTATCCACCGGAGTGTGCGGCACGGCGCAGCACAGATTGTGGGTCTATGTGTAATTTGTGCATTGCCATTGCTCATTGGGTGTCATAGACCTACACGATCGTCATGATCGTTCGTTGCCATCGCCATCGCTAGCGTCGTCGTCGTCGTCGCGTTGTTGTCATCGCTGCGAGGCAGCAACAATAATACCAGTCAGCTTGGATTGCAACTAGCAGATACGAGTGCGCTAGCGTACATCAGTTATAATGACTCTTTGCGAGCCGAGTTGACTGACACCGATCGTCCCCAACCGTTTTGTTGGTCGTTGGCACGATCAGTGCCCCTGGTATGCTGGTGTATCTATGCACCATAGGCACACTCTTAGATACTCGTACTTGCACTGGTTTTCTACATTCTGTGTTGTTGCTGTCGCTGCTGCCGTTTCTGCCTTTTTGTTCGCACGGTGAACGACATGCAGTGAAGTGAAGGCGAAAACAAAACTGAAAATACGTTAACCCCTGGATCTATCGATCGAGGGGGTCTGGCGAGGTGCGACTTTGTTTTGTATGTTGCCTTTGGTCAGGGTTTCTTTTTTTTCTGTTTTCCTTTCAAGATCGCTGCAATTTAGTTTTCCCCCCAAAAATGTCGGAGGATATCGTGTCGTCGCTTGGGACTGTTGTTTGTTGTTCGCTGAGGGAAACAGAATCCGTCGCGAGTGGTGTGAATGACATTTCATTTTCATTTTTCTGTTGGAAATGGAGTTCCTTTCACCTCTCTCTCTCTTTCTGTTTCTCCTCTTGGTTGGGTGGTACAATTTGGAGCCTCACCACTGATGACCAAATGACCCTTCACCATTTTTTTCTCTCCTCAAAGCCATTGGCCTTCTTTTCCTTTCTCTATGCTCCCATGCTCCCAGTTTCTTGCTTGCTGTTCGCTCTCCCGTTGAGTCAGATGGTTGTGTATTTCGGTGTTTCTTTCTCCAGCTGAAAAACTCCTCTCCTCACTTAAGAGGTCAGTAAACTAATTTGAATCAATGTTATGACATTGAACGTGAAATTGAAGTGATTCACTGTGAGCTGGTTTTGGGGCTGTGAATGCGTCAGGGGAGAGGAAGTTTTGCGTTCGCAGAATGTGCTTCTACAGAATTTTGCTGGATTGAGTCATGTGCGTTTGAGTTTCAGTGAAAGCCTTCTGCTTGATCTTTCAGATTGACTATAAAAAAATGCGGTTAAAGTTGGATGGGAAGCAAAGATCTTTAAGATTGTTAATTTCTGACGTTTCGTTCAGTAAGTGATCAAAAGTTTTGAAGGAAGCAATGTCCAATGGTTTGACGTCAGTAACAGGTGGCAATACTTTGGATTCTTGTGGATTTTCGATCAAAAATTCTGAACAAATATTTGAAGAGACAATTTCGATCAAATACATTTGAAAAGAATTTGGAACAATGTTGTTACTCTAATTTGGATCAAAAGTTTGATAGAAAATATTGCTCCAAAATTTCTACCACTTATTGAAATTTAGGTTCTTGGACGGTAACTTTGATAAATAATTTTAAGCAAGCACTTTTCTCAAATATTGTACAGCCGTTTGGATCAACAATGTTTGAACAAAATTTGGATCAAAATTTAGGCTAAAGTAGTTTAAATGGAATTATGAGCATTGAACATAAATTTGGAATAGGAGGAATATTTGGAACAGCAATTTTGATCAGAAAAAGATGAATGGTATGAATGAAAAACATTTAAAAAAAAATTTGTTCAAAAACGCCAATTTTGAGAGAGAATTTTAACCAAAATTTGATCACGTTCGATTTCAATAATTTGAAGCTGAAAAGCAATTTTTTGGAATAAATTTTAAGTGATGAAGATCGAACGTGAAGAACTTTCTATTTCTGAATTGTACCAAAATTTCAAAGTGACCCAAAAATATTCGAAATTGTGCCTAAATTGTATAGAGGAGGACAAGCAGGCCTAAACTGTCGCTTTTCTGAAAAAAAAAAATTTTAACCAAATTCAGAAATGTGGTTGCATCGCAGGGTATTCAATCAGCCATGGGACTGAGGTAAAGCGAGAAATACGAGAAAGGCCTAAATAAAGAAGGACCGTCCGTCCAACTACTCGCAAGTGCCGACGATATTGACATTATCGGAAGAACGCAGCGTGTTGTCAATGGCGCTTTGGTGGGTATTGCAACGGAGGCCGCGAAGACTTAGCGGTTAACGAGGTTAAAACCAAGCATATGCTGTCAACGAGAAAGGACACCCAACACCGACGTCTCGGTTAGGTGACGTTCTAGAGCAGACAGATACAACTTTGATTTAGTCAAAAACTTTGTCTACCTAGACACCGCTATCAATTCAGACAAATACGCCAGCGCTGAAATCAAACGAAGAATAACTCTTGCCAATCGCTGCTTCTTTGGGCTAAGAAAACAATTGGTAACCAAAGCCCCCTCTCGAATAACCAAGGTAACGCTTTACAAGACCTTAGTCGTCTCAGTCCTGCTATATGGCGCTGAGGCATGGACTTTGTCAAAAACGAATGAAGCTGCTCTTGGTTGCTTCGAGAGGAAAATTCTTCGTGTAATTTTGGTCCAGTCTGCATAGATGGTGAGTGGAGGAGGAGATATAATGAGGAACTATACGGGTCGTTCAGCGACATCGACTCGAAGCCAGAAGAGTGAAGATCCAACGATTGAGATGGCTAGGTCATGTAGAGCGGATGGGAACCAGTGTTCCGGCCTAAAAAGCTTCGAATCCACCCCCGAGGGGCGGCGCAGTAAAGGAAGACCGCGACTCAGGGGGCGCTCGCAAGTGGAAGGGGACCTCAATCAACTATGCGTGCGAAACTGGAGAAAACTAGCTAAAGATCGAGCTGTTTGGAGACCCTTGTTGGTTGAGGCCCAGGTCCACCCCAGACTGTAGCGTAACCTTAGGCAGGTAAGAAAGTAACTCGGTGGACCACCAGGTCTACCCCTGACTGTAGCTACACATAAGAACGAAGCGTAATAAGCCTATATAGGTTTAAGTTCTAGTTTACCATAGACAGCAGTAATTTCGGTCTACTGTGACGCCACTGCGCTGTGATTGGCCAATATTCTTTTTTTAATGAAAGGATGCAACTGTCTTATGCTTATCCCGTAGAAGTAGTTATTAGGGTGGGATGTTTTTGTTTTTTTTTTGGCGCAAGTCCATTTTTGAACCTCCTCGCAATTTCAAGAAAATTCGGTCCTTTAAATCATTCCGAACATTTTTGACATTTCAAGCTGGAACCTTTCCAACTATGTCCAACGTGTTTCGTACATACGCGTGATTTCAAAAGATTTTAGGCCTTCTGCAGAATTATGGACAAACTTTTCAAAAAATTTCAAAAAATCTGATTTCTGACCTGACCTGACCTAATCAGGTTCAGTGGACTGTATTATGAATGTTGAAGTTTGGATGCAGAACTTGGAGAAAGCGTTCAAAAAGTTGCTCTTAATTTTTTGGCGGATAATTGGAGGTAGTCTGTAAACAATTTGGTACAAAAATTGGTCTAAAAGAACAGGCAAATTTTTCATAATTTCTAATTTTTTCTGATCCTCTGTAGAAGCAAGCCACGTTTCCTCCTTAGTTTTCAGCAGAAGGTTAAAGCAAAGGCTTTTAAAAGACAGTTTTCTGAACAAAATTTTGTTCTGAATCGAAGGTGCATCCATTTTGAACGTATTTTTTAGATTCTGAAAAAACGCAAGTTAAGATGCAGAAAATCAAAGACGGCGCGTCAAGACCTTTGTTCAATATCCCCATTTATTCATCCCTCATCCCAAACACAGTCAAGTCCCCTTTCACTTCCCTTGCCTGCTTCCTTCATCCCTTTGCGTTAAACTTTCTCCCGTCACCGATGACTTATACCCCCCCTCGTCACCACCACAAATATAGAATTTAAAGAACTCATAACACGTCCAACAGATCGCCGTCCCAGGCATTGTGTACACCACCCTCGCGCTGATGCCCTGAAAGAATCCCCGAATCCCAGCGACTCTGTAAATCTGTTTCGTCGCCTCGACCATGCCCCGAGTGAAACCCAACTCCTGAGTGTTCAGCAGTGTCTTGACCATATCCAGGGGAGTGGTGATAGCCGCTGCAGCGCCTCCTGCTGCACCTCCAGCAATCACATGCACCACAGGACTGTAACTTCGCTCGTGGTTCAGCGTGTTCTGAAAGAACTCATACGTCATGAAGTGCACCGCCTGAAAGGGGACATTCATCAGCACCTGGGTGGCGAATGATCGATAAAAAGCCGCCACACCTTCGGTCTTGTAGATGCCTCTTGCGCACTGCAGCACTGACTTGTACGGCGAATCGAACATCTGGAGACGTTGCTTGATCACTTCGGTGGGGTTTGCGACAGCGTCGTGAACGATCGTCGCAACCACGGCCGAGCTGAGGTAGTTGAGGTTCTTCATTGTGGTGAAAGTGGACAGGAATTGCTTTGAGAGTTCATAGCAGCCGAAGTATAAGGCGTGAGCGGGTATTGTGCCGGCAATGACTACGGAGACGCCACGCATTGGTCGGAGGAGGCCATCGGTTTGGATCATGTCCTTGAGGGTGGCGTAGATGCCGGAGGGCTTCTTGGCTTGAGATAAGCTTTGCATTCTTGTGCGGACTGAGTCCAGGGGATAGGTGAGGCCAAACTCTAGGACACCTGCAAGGGCACCGGCTGTCATGTTGATGAGGAAGTTCGATGTTGGGAGGGATTCGTAATCCGTCTCGTCCATTTGGTTGAAAGATTGTGGCTTTTGAAACGACCGTTTTGACAAGTTGTTTTGAGACTCATTCTGAGAATTGAAAAAATGTGCTTTTTGACAAGAGAACGAACGCTGACAGTGATTGAATTATTTCTGATTTAGACTGAGTGGGTTTTGGAGTTCAGTTAAGGTCTCTGAATTCAACAATTTAGGCGTCGTAGGTTTTTCAAAATTTTGCTCAAAATCAGTTAGTTTTTGAACGGTTTGATGGAGTTAACAATTTTTTGGTGCCAAATTTGACCCAAAAGCTTATGGTTAAGAATCTTACGAGGGGTCAAGTTTAAAAGAGCTCTGACCTAAAAATATTTTGTACCAATTTTTTAAAAAAAGCACTCTCCAATACCCTGGCTTAAGATTCAGCCAAAAAAAGTGTGTCACAGAGACATCTTTTAAGGCCAGAAAAATTGTAGTCCAAAATTTTGAGAACGAATAAATTTGTTTCGAAAAATGTAGTTTGGTGGCCAAAAATCTAAAGATCTGAGAATTGTTATACTTCTTTGAAGTTCAACAATTTCGACTTGTACCGAATTCTGCCACGTTCACATTTCCGGAATTTCGATGTTGAATTGAACGCGACTCATATTTTAGTACAACCTATGAACTTTCTGAACCTTTTTGCAATATCTGGCAAATCTTTGTCTGACAATCTTCCAGAGAAATCCAACCAAAACAACAACACGAGAGAGTGGTCCAATCATTGAGCTCGTCACACCACTCTAGAAGGTTCCGCTTTCTATCATCCCCGAACCCAAGAGCAGGCCTGCACAAATGCAACCGAATGCAAATCTCTACCAATCTGCAAGCAATCATCATCAACGCATAACTTCAGTTAAGAGATCTCATAAACTCATGTTTCACTCGACGTCAGCCACCGCGGCGCCGCCACTAGCTGACGATTATAAATTTTTACAGATTTTTATGATTTCAAAACGAAAGTGATTCGGTATCAGCCGCAAGCAGGCGAGTGTTCCCAACTGGAAATTTCATCAACATCATAGGACAACTTTCTTTGGCAGCGGGCTGCAGCCATCGACCCGGCGCACTGGCACCGCCACCGCTCTACACCCTTAACGCGCCCGCCCGCAAGCCCAGCCAGCCGCCAACCACTGCGCCTCACCGAAAAGGCAATTAGCCAAAAAAAAACCAACGAACCAACTGCACCGAGATGCAAGTGACGCCAACTCAAGTTGCAGCAGAAAACTTTCTTTTCGTGCCTAGTGCAAGTTCGCCATCAGCCTCGGAGTCAGATGCTCCGAGCCTCCGCGTAGTTAGCTGCGGTCCCCTTCTTCGCGGCTGCACCAAGCCATGCCGTTGCCATCATGCACAGGTGAGTCACGGAGGTGATTGAACGATGCGGTGCGGTTCAGATCACATCACATGAAGGTTAGTAAACTCAAACTTCTTCTTTGGCTTCTCCCCGCTTCACTCTTTCTCTCTCCCATTCACGGTGCCTCCCGGCCTCTCACCGTTTCGCGCGGCATCTTGCGCCGAGTCGTGTTCAGCGTCGTTATCGTCACTGTTTGCTGCACCACTGCAGTCCGCCGCGAGTGAGAGTTATTTTTACCAAAATGTCCGCACACGTACCGTCATCGTCGTCGTCGCAGTCGTCGCCGCTGTAAGTTGGTAACGTAAATATTTACGTTGCCATTGACCTTTTTGCATTTCACGCTCCACAAGAGTGCCGTCGTTACAGAAACGAATATTGGGTTTGTTTACAAAAACAAACGCAATCCGCGGCGGTGGCGGGGCTGGTTGCAAATTTTCGATTTCCGACGGGAAATTGTTTGCAAAAATTTTTGAATCAAGATAAGGCGGCTATTTTGGGAAGAGGAACCGCACAAAGGCGGTTGGGGGTATTCCCAGAAGGGCTTGAGGGCAAAGTTTGGCGAATGTGGTGAGTGCTGGCAAAGGACTGCGTCGGGGCGAAGAACTATATACTTTGAAGAGGACTTTGTTTGAAGCCTAGGGAGCCTTTGAAAACTTTCGAAGTGGTGGTGACGATTTAGTATTTTCAAGATGGAACATCATGTGTCACAGGAGATCTCATAAACACCGGCCTTAAGGACAGGATTTGTGCTCAAGATGAACGAGGCGGTCTCACGGGAGCCCTAGCTACACAGCTAACCATTGCAAGGGGAATCTACGGATCCAAGTTGTTAAAAGTTGTTAAACGAAGTTAGCCACCGTCATAGGCGTAAGGTTATTCTTTCTACAAACCTATCATGCGTTCCTTCACTGTTCGCGTCCTAGTGCCAGATGGATGCCTCTGTCCTGTTGAAACCAAAGTCTTCTCTAAGCCCTTTGAAATTGAAGTCTATACTGAACCACCAATTCCTTCAAAGAGTAGTTCCCAAGCCCTTACGACTTACTTCTTCCGAGTTTGAGGTAGGCCTTCAGTTTATCTCTAAATATCAAGCTTGAGCTCGATTTGGAGATATGTTGATCCACCGAAATGAATGATCTCATAGCCTGAGTCTTCTCTTCTAACAAGCGAAACTGAGGTCTTGAAAAAATTCTTCTTAAGTCTCTGTTGTCTATCATTCTAGTTAAGCCCCCGGTGGTCCAAGTCGTCCGTTTTGTGTCAGTCAGACCATCTTCTAAGCCGAATTTTCGCATATGCCTCCCTATTAAGTGACTGCCTACGCCCTTTAGTTTGTCTAAGCTCTTATCGAAATCAATTTGTCTCTTTTTGCTTGTTCAAGTGCCTTGCTTCCCTTGCTTCATCTAAGTCTGGTTTCTCTTCTTCCTTCAGATGTGTATGTTTGGCCTTTGCCTGCCTCTTGTCCACAATTCTGTCCCACCTAAGCTTCTGTTTGGATGTTTAGCTTGGGTTCCAGCCTAACATCGAAGAATTGTTGAATCCCTATACTCTAAGCCCGCGTCTGACATAAGTCTCCATCTTGCCCGCATCTTACTCAAGTCTCCATCTTGCCCACAGCTGTGTCACTTCTAAGCCTCTGTTTTGTTTCTCCTCCAGTCCCTCTCTTGTTGAATTTCGTATTTCCTCAGGATTCTTCAGTCTCGAAGGAAGTGTCTAGTCTCAGCATCTGCCTTACTGAACCCCAAATGGTTTCAAAGTCCTTATTCTATTAAAATTCTTGATCTGTCATAGCCGCCCTATGTGATCATCTATGGAAAGCATTTCTAAGGTCCTTTTAGAAATGTTGTGTCTTGTTGAAGTCTCAGTCGTGCCTTGTCGTTGTCTTTTCAAATGTAATTTTCTTTCAGAATCAAGTCTTTGTTTTCCTGCTTCAAACCATTGATTTGAGCAAGCCTCTGTGGTACCTTAACCTCTAGTTTGTCTCAGTCGAAGTCTTCCGAAACTTTGAATTTCTTATCCATTGTCTTGTAGAGGATCCTGTTCGGTCGAATTCTCAGTCTTAGAGAGCCTTCAGACTTGTTTCAGCCTCGGAGGCCTCACTTGTTTCGCTCTAGGATATTAATCTATCCCAGCTTTTCTTAAATCTCTAACTTTTCCTATCCTATTGGATCCTCAGTCTGTAGCAATGACTTTCTGAAAGAAATTCCTGCCTTAAATCCAAGTTATGTGTGAGCCGCTGCATTATCAAGTCAGTAGCCTCCTTGAAGGTACTGATTTATCCTAAAGCCAGTATTGTCTCAATCCCCTTTCCTCTCAACTGTTTACCTTAAGTGCGAATATTTATTATGTCAGTCAGAGTCTAGTCGAAGTCAGTTTCTAGCCTGTTTTGTTCAAACTGACGAGTATTCTGTTTCGCCTAAGCCTCTTCTCTACTTATGTATGCCCTGGCCTTACCTAAAATTTTCGTTAAGGAGTTTTTAGTATTCCGTCGTCGTCGATCCTCCAGACATGTGGTATCGCAATGGTGTTATTCGCAGACTTGTTGGACTCAAGCAATTTCGACTGAAACAGCCACTATAGTCCAAACTAACAAAAGTCCCTGCCTTACCTAAGAGTCTGCTTTTCTGTAGTCTATAGAGTGTCTTGTTCAAGCATCTGGCTTACTATGCCTTTGTCTACGCTTTCGGCTACTCCTTCGTTGTACCTCTGCATTGTTTAAGTCTATGCCAAGCTTAAGTCTTTGCCTTGCCAAAGAGTCTGCTTTTTATACGATTGTGTCATACTCATGATTTTGACCTTGGCTGGCAATGCCCTTTTCTTGCTATGCCTTCAACTCCTCCTTTGCTGTGCCTCTGCATTGTCTAAGCTTCTGCTTTGCCTGAGAATTTACTTTGTCTAAGTCTGTACCGTGCCCAAGACCTAGTCTTGGCTAAGTCACTGCATCGTCATGCCATTGTGTCCTCCTTGGCTGTGTCTTAGCGTTGCTTAAACCTCCGTCTAGTCAGAGCTTCTACCATGCCTTACATAGGCATCATCATCATCATTATCATCTTCTTCACCGCATTGTTCACTAAGGGGTCGCGGTGGCAATGCATGCACGAGAGACCTCCGCCATCACCTCTAACTCATCAGGAGCTATTAACAGGCGCAACCAGGCGAGTTAATGAAATTGATCCAACCATCTCGTCCTGGGTCTGACGAGCGGTCGCCCACCTAATGGACCAAGCTGCTTCAAAATTGATCCTGCCTGGCCAATTCTACAAGAAAGCTTAGCGTAGCTCCTCCCATCACTCGTGAAGAAGACCCCGAGGCACTCAAACTTCTTCACCTGTTTCAATGGGACACCACTAACATGTACCGTGTGTTGGACAGACGTTTTGGTAATTACCATTATTTCGGACTTGTCCACGTTTACCTTCATTCCAGAATCAGAACATAGGGAAACAAATCGAGCGCGCGCTGGAGTTCCGGCTGGGAGGATGTGTTTGATTAAGTTGTCTGCGAAAAGAAGACGACTTACCCTCAAATCTCCCAGTGTGGATAGGAATCAGCTTTTCCTAATCATCTCTTCCGACTTGTCGAAATTCCTATCAAATTGTAATGTTTGTCATTTTCTACACTCAGATTTCTCCTGTCTCTAAGTTCGTGTATGACGGAGCCTTGTCCAAGTTCTTTTTTTGATTTCTGCCGTTTCTATCCCCAAATTTGTTAAAGGATCGTTTCAAAACGCCAGTCGCGTGCAAAATCATGCCTTGTAGACGCTTAAATTTTGCCGGACCTTCTCATCTTGCCTAAGTGCCTGTCTAGCCTAATCTTCGACTCTGACAATAGTCTCTTGTGTCTCAACATCTATTCCATACAAGTATCTGTCCTAGCAGAGCTTCAAACTTGTCTAAGCGTCTCCTCCTCTCAAATGTCTTCGCCTTTTCAAGGCAACTTTTCTTGTGAAGCCGCAGTTTTGAGTCAAGCGCTGCCAAGCTTACACCCATGTCCTGATGATGTCCTGTCTGATCTGAGTCTTGTAACAACTGGATCTGTGCCCACTTTTCAGCCTTTTCAAGTCTCAGACAAGTGCAAATGAAGAATTAACAGTCTGATGTACTCATCAAACAGGGAGACCGCGCGCACTGCAGAGATCAAGGGTCGGCCGTAAAGTAAGGGGAAAGACCAAGGTGCAAATTACAAGCTTGGATCAGTAGACGAAACAACTCTCAAAATGACGACAGGCCACAGACGAAAAGTTTTGACCAAGAAAGACGATCGCAAGGCCAACCAGAGTATGATCCTGAAACATGCAACCACCGCGAATATGAGAGTCCATCACTGACCACAAGGCCCAATTGTGCTTGAGCCCCCAACAGTTTAGGTCCCAACAAAGTTATCAGAGGTTTTCGGGCGAACTGCGGCTTTCCCTGAATCCTCTAGTAAGGGATTTCCAGAGTCCAACTGATGAAGGTGCTGGACAGGAATTGAAATTCTTGGTTCACTCTCCAAGCCCTCTATTCCGTTCGCAAGGCCCTAAAGCTTCAGCTTCAAAGCAGAATTTTTCCTGTCAACTCCGACAGAGAGGAAAATCGCTCAACGAACAGATTTTCCCCTCGAGACAATGCCCTCAGCGGACGTCTCGGTCGTTGTCGTGTGTACGTTGGTTTCTGTAAGTTTCTAGACACATCCACGGTCGCAATCAATTTTCCATTTTGAAGTCACCCGCCTTGCATTCGTCTATCCCTCTCCTCATCATCCTCCTCATTCCCCCTTCTAAGACAATCGCCTGAGTGTGTGTGTGTGTGAGTGTGCTGTCTGTCTGTTGCAACAACTCAACACGTCTCGATCGGGAAAGGGTTAAAGACCCCAGATTTCGATTGAAGGCACACCGCGGCAGGCACTACGTGCAGTCCATGCTGCAGCGTGGTGTGGTTGAGTGTGTGAGGAGGAGGAGGAGAAGGAGGAGGGAGTGGAAAATTCCAGGCAAAAATAGAAGAACCAGCCGGGAACAAGAAGGAAAACCTCCTCCGGCTACAGCCACGGCTCAGGCTCCCATCTAACACACGGACTCTCATCATCTCGTGTTCTTCTTCTTCCCCGTCTGCCGCGAAGGAAAACCAGAAAAACCGAACAAAAAAACGGAAAAAAAGGAAACCGAAAGAGAAACAAAAAGTAGAACACACCACATGGAGACAACCTAGATTGCCCTCGGATTGGTGTCTCGCTCGCTCTGCCTCGGCTCCTCCTAGACCCCATTTGTCATCAGTGTCGCCCTACTGCGCTTGTGTATGTGAGCGACTGCGAGTGTGGGTCTCTCCTAGTTCAATGTCATTAGGATCACAAACTGCATCGATCAGTGGATTCGAGTGCAACCCATTTTCCCTCGAACGCGCCGCGTCGCGGTTTGTAAGGCAAGATCCTCTCGAGCCGCGCATTCGATGGATGCAACACAATTGAGCCGATTAAATGCGTTTCTCGGTGCGCCAGGGGAGAACAGGAAAAGGGTGCTCCGCACCTCTTGATACGACGTCTATGGCAGCGGTAGTGACGGTGGTGGTGGTGGTGAAAGGTTGCATTGTCGTCTTGGGCCGAGATAAAGGAACGGAAATGGAGAGTGAAATTGTGGAAAGGTATGACGCGTCGTCGTCCTTAAATCTGCCGCAAGGTGTGCGCAATTTTCGATCAATTTGATGCCCCAGATGCGTGGCAAGGGTTTGAAGTGGAGACGTGCATCTGTGCGATTCTGTTTAAGGTCGGAGACTAGACGGAAACAAGGATTTAGTTGTCGAAACCATGAGGGAGTGTATTTTTTCTTTCGCTGCACAAACTCGAAGGGACTTGGTGTTGATGCATGAGTTGAGGGAATTTCACAGGGTGACATGTGGGAGAAGTCAGAGAAAGGAATGACCTTGGCAAAGCTAAGGGAACTTGTAAAAAGACTCCACTGTCCAAGAAGGAGGCAAATTGTTGACAGTTTTGAGAAGAATTACGAGACGCCTGTTGAAAGCGAATTCAGTTGCCCTGAGGACGTTCTAGTCACTTTCCACCTATTTGTCCCCAAGACTAAGCGTTGTCCTGTAACATACGCCAGGTGCAGCGCTTACAGATTCCAAACTGAAGCCTCGAAGACTACGCATGATAGGTGACTAGACTTAGCTGCTGGTCGAAGGACGTCTTTTCTTTGAGATCCATTAGGGCTACGGAATCATATTGACTCGATTTGAAGGCACCGAGACATGACTAAAATTGATCTGTTGTGCCCCCTTACTTTGCCTAGGATCTCTTTGTTCATGAAGGGAGAAGGCCAGTAAACGCACTTTCTGCGCCTTTCTTTGTCAGAATATCAGTCTTTTCAATCCCTTCGTGGCCCTTCCTGGCACCCACATACGTTTTAATCGGGTTTTCTCGGCAAGCTTAATCAGTTCCGAGACATCCCTGTTGCTGTTTAGATAAACCGAGCATGTCCATGTTCAGGAAAACGAAAAAGAGGAGAAACTGTAGGTCCCCTCTACTCGCAGAGAACGTACAACACGAGCACTTGCTGAAGATCTACGTATTGGATCCTGACGAGCTTCCGTGGCGAAGAGATTGCTGGAGACGATGTTTATAAAAGTCATCCGGAAGCGATGGTCGACACTCATCTTAACTTAAGGCATCACCTCGCTTATACCTATGAGAAGTTTTCGAAAACGATAAATGCCCTTTCGTGACTCATGTGGAATATCGCTGGTCTTAAGCAAGGCAAACGATCAAAGCTCGAGAGAGATGGAGACAAACAAACAATTTTCCAACAAGAGTGGAACGATGCTAACCACCCTTTTGACTAAAAAACGACCAGTCCGGGAACAGATTAAAGCACACTGCGATATTGGCACTATCTTCTGAGGTGTTCTTCGATATCCCAATCGAGGGAGCTGCAATTCATACGAAGAAACTGCAAAGAAACCGCAGTAAAGGAGCGCGGCAACAACAGTGGAACGAGTGCCAAAAATTCAGATGGACCGACTAGTCACAAGGTTTGAGAGTCGGGAACATCGGAAATATGACGAAACACAGTTCCTGAATGCCCACGATCGTCTCTATTCAAGCGAAACAGTGACTCAAGCCCGTCCTGTCCTAGCTGCGCAAACACAGTAAAGAACGTGAACTCTTTCTCGAATGTGGTCGTTGTGGAAGTGAAGTTGTGTGTTGTGCCATTTGCAGAACGACAGCGAATACCCCGTGACGCTGCAGAGAAGTCCCTCGCGATCTAATACTTAGGGGTAGATCCACGATGGAAGAAACGGAAAGATATCCTGTGACGTGGTGTTAGGTTGAGATGCGTTTATATAGCTCCGCGAATAAGCTTACTAAGGTCCACTTAGTTCGCAAGTGGACTTGACAGGTTCCTAGTCTGCTTGGTCGCTCAAACTCCCACATCTTTTCCTATCTCACAGTTCTCTATCTAGAATTAGGGTTTTGTATTTAATTTCAAACTCAGGTCGTCATAGTGTCACTCACTATGCCTTGGTATCCTCGTCTTTGCAGAATTTCCTTGTGTCCAGATTTGCTGTCACTGCACCAGTGACTGCTCTCCTTCAACGTTAAGACCACCTGAGTGACTGTCATCAGTTCATCGTAGGTATCGATCGCTAACAGATGGCAGAGTGGAACGAAGAGCCCCTGCGATGCAGATTTCCGTCCATCTCTGCACCCTACTTGTTGTCTCCAGGAGATTCTGTTTATTGTTCAGTGCTGACCGACAGACCTCAATGCCACACATTGGATTTAAACTCCACCTAGAGGCCAGTGCTTCCCCTTCAGTCCAAACATGGTCTGCTTCCAATGTATTCCATCATGTTTGGTTTTCAGCTTAGGTTCAAGCCCGAAATAAGTCCAAGGATGCAATGGAGACGGTGTAAGGCAGTTGGAATCTGACGCCACTAATGACCTTCGGCACATCGCAAGGTTTCCACTTTGCCACGCAAATAAGAGAAGTGTCAGGCATCAATCCAGGGATAAGACCCTTTCTTACAAGTTGCGCGTGCTAAAGAGACTTTGAGTCATTTAAGTGATCGGTGGTCACATCAGGGGCCAGGGTTTTGGGAGGGGAGGTACGGAGGGCATTTGTCTTAAATACTTGCAAAGAAAACACCGAAATAAGAAGACTACTGTATATTCGTGGGGTACGGATAAAGAACGAGTCTCTAAGCTTGCGTCCGAAAGTGGGCTTAAGGGTGAACTGATGGTCATTCCGAACGAAACATCTTTTGGAGGTAAATTCATGAAGAGGAAGAGTGCAACTGGTTAATTCATTTCAGCATCTTTTCTTCAAATAGCGGCAGCAGAGAGATAACGACGAGGCATTTCGTCGGGGTTCAAACTTAATGGCGATATTTTTGGCTCCAATTCGTCCCTTTTGGATTCTACCCAGTGGATGCAAATAGGTCTTTGGAACACCCGACCAGATAGGAGCGTTGTATTCAAGCTTGAGTCGTACATAGAGCTTATGAAGGGTGGTCCAATCATAATGCATGATGTTGATTGAAAGCCAAACCTCATCGTGTCCGTTTTGGACCCAATTTAAGTTGACACTTCTTTGTTGCAGTGTTTAGCAATTCAACTACGGAGCGGGTACACAATTGAGCAGCGTGTTAAAAAGCCTTTGACGAAGATGGGCGATCAAATCAAAATGCATTTCGAGTACTTCGCGTTTTTTTGGTAAGCATTGTCGACCAAATGGACACTACTTGTTAACAAGTAGAATTAACGCCTTTGGTAACAATCCCCGAGTGTTTGTTGGAAGACAATGCATTCACAAGAAGCAACTGTTTGATGCGGTTTATGAGCTGGCGGTGTCATCGGGCCATACTTCTGAGAAAATGTGGTTTGCCAAGCAGTTGCTGTGAATGTGTTGTTTTTCTGTGTTCCCTTTTGATGGATGATAACTGACTTCTTAAGGCCACAAATTGAGGATATGGACCTGGACGATATGTATGTGCTTCAAACAGGAAGGCGCCACTTCCCTCACTACTATTGTGCCCCCTTACTTTGCCTAGGATCTCTTTGTCGATGAAGGGAGAAGACTAGTATTCGTAAATGCACATTCTGCGCCTTTCTTTGCCAGGATATCGGTTTTTTCATTCCCTCTCTGGCTTTCACGTCCTGGTACCCATATACGTTTAAAGCGGTTTTTCTCCGCTAGCTTATTGAGTTCCCGGACATCCTGGCGCGGCGGAGACATCGAAGCAATGACTCTTTTGGGCGAAAAATTCAATGGCCACGTTATCTCACGTCATGGTGATGTTAGTTGGCCGCCACCATCATGAATTCTACATCATCGGACTCTCTTTTTTGTGGATATCTAAAAGAACAAGTCTATCACAATAATCCAAGGTCACTTACAAAGCTACAGGATGAGATAATGTGGCACATTAGCAACATTGAATCTCAATTATGCCGCAGCGTCATTGAAAATATGGACCATCGTTTGGAGGGACACGACCGAAGGCGTGGCGTGAATTTGGCCGATATTTTGCCTCACACATAATTGCCAAAGGTCCTTCTACCATAGTAAGAAAACTTAAGTCAATTGCCTGATAACTGTTTTGTTTCATTTGCAACGATTATCGTGCGTTTTCATTGGGCCACCCTTTTTTAAACATTTCTTCTATCCTTCGAACATTTGAACATTTAGAGGCATTTTCGTCGACTCGATACTCTCGTCGGATTTAACGACGCAAGTGTCATCCACGAAGAATGGCTGACTATTTTGCGAACGCTTGGTTGTTAGAAGACATTAAACCCACTGTTGTACCACTTCTACGACCGACGAGAAAGGACTTGATCCGCGGAAACGACTGCGAAAAGCTGAAGTCCCTCAAATTGCTTCACAGACAAGTTCATTTGATCAAACACCAAAACATTTCCGGCCGCCCAAACTGTCCCCATTCAAAATTCCAAGGATTCCCCTCAACGAATCAGCTGACACTGCTGATCAACTCCACTGTCCCATATCCGCCTCACACCGGCTCCAGCGTAAATTCCCATGAATTCCTCGAAAGTAAACATTTCTGCCACGTCCTACCCAACAAATTTCTCAGTACCACTCTCTTTCGCTTCCTCCCACCACATATTTGCTTCATTTTTTGTTGCGCTGCTGACTGACACTCGACTGACCAAGTACTGCGCACCCCGCCCAATGGTGGCGCGATCATTAGATCGATCGGCATTCGGTTTTATTTGTTTGCTGTTGTCGTCGCCGATTTCATTTCAACTTATTTAACTGTCTCCGCATAATCGCTGCGGTGAAACATAATATTCGAGGAAACGAACAAAAAAAAAATTTAAAGTCCCGATCCCCGAGTTGCGTTCCAATGTCCAAACAGAGGGAAGAGTAAACAAATTTGAAGGTACAACAAAATCGACGAGGAAAAAAAGAACACGACGAACAAAGTCGTCGATGTCCCAAATAAACAAACCTATTCCTGTTGTCAAATTCATCAGCCCCCCTCCTCCCCCTCCCCCTCCCCCCGCTGTGTGTGTGTGTGAACGGCGCAAATGTGTTGCGCTTCGGTTCTTCTGAAGAACTTTACTTGTTTTTGTGGTTCGTTCGTCATTTTCTAGAACATCTTAAACTTTTACCGGTCAGCCGGGGGGGTGGGGTGGCGCACCATCGGTGAAACCACAAAAAAAAAAAACACACCGTGTTTATTGACCCACCAGCTCTGGCGGTGGGCAGAGGGGAAGAGTGCGTGTTGTGCTCCCGAAAATAAAAAGAATCCGGGAAGACACCAGTGATGAGCGTGTGTTTGTCTGACTTCAAATCTGAATCGGTTCGTAGAAGAGACGACAACCGAGAAGGGGGGTAGGAGGGAGGCGCAGAACCGAAATGGAATCCAGAGGCAAACAGGTTCTCTATGTTCATCTGTTTATCTACCCATAAACGCCTCACCTCCCGCCCCACCCCTCCGTCCACCATCACTGAAGAAGACCAAAAGTTCCTCCTGACCGTGTGTCTTCATCGCTGATGATCCTCCTAACACACAACACACATGCACATACGGTCTTTGAAAGCAAAAAAAAAAAACAGAAAAGACAGAAGACAAGACAAGGGTTCGACCAAAAGAAGAAAACGAAGAAAAACAGAACAGAACACCGAACACCGTCCCCTCCCCATCCCAATAGACACGAAAACACGATCGAGCTGCAAGTGTGGCGGTGGAAAGGGAGGTGAGTGAAAGAGAGAGAAAGACTGAAAGCGCGGGGAATTTAATGCCGGTTAGTGGAGGTCATTCACTTTCGCACGAAACCCGATGTTCCTCTCTTCAATTATGGATTAGGTTCGCCTCTGTGTCCACGCTGTTCGTGTCTGCGTGTGCTCGACTAGAGCTGTGCCCTGGCCTCTCTCTCTCTCTCTCTCTCTCTCTCTCTCTGTGTCTTTTCAGGTGACATCGCATTCACGGGTGATTTTGCGTTTTTATACGAAATTCCTTCTGTCCATTGCTTCTATTTCGCCAATCTGCTGGCCACGGAACGAAGACATTTGTTGCGCGTGCGCAAAGAGCCGCAGTGACGTTGTCTATCCCCCGCTTGGGGTCAGAAAAGGGGAGTTCTGGATAAATCAAGGTAAATCCAGCAGACCCACACACAGATAGCGCACCGAAGTACAGGTTCTTAGGTTCGTTGTCCAGCTGTGGTATTCCTTTGCAGTTCCGTCCTCGTGTGATAACCTGGCCATTCGACAACCGAGGAGGTGGTTTCCTGTAATATTTAGTCACTCTTCCGGGATGGTCTTTGCTTCTTATTTTTTGTTTGTTCTCTTCATTTTCGTGACTCGTCGGATGCGGGGTTCTTTCCTTTTCTGCCTCTCCTTCGAACGTCCTTTGGCGTGTTGGAGGAGTAGGCGTTGCAGTGGTGGCGGCACTGATGAGTCACATCGGCATTCAGGAAGTTCAATAAATACGACAGAGGCGATTAAAATTAAAATTAATATATTTAAACGTTTTTTGAGAATTTTTTTTGGGACTGTTGTTTTCGTTGTGATCGCAACATTGATCTTGTTTCCGAGGATGCGCCAGACTTGGAGAGGAAAGGTCATCAAACGAAACGAAGGTGAGGTCGAGAGTGTTAGCTCAGAATTATTTTGAGGATGGGCGCGCAGTTTCTTTGTGCAGAAGTGATCGTTTCGGCGCTGCGATCGTTTGTAGACTTCTGCGAGGACGACGCTAGAGTTTGCCTTGTCTTCATCTAGCAGAAGGATCGCATTGGGGAACTTAAATTGAAACAAATTCCGATGCCGATCTTTTTGCTTTGAATACATACATGACCTAGTCTTGGTCTTCTAAGAACTGAAAGCTGATTGCTCTGTAGTTGTAGATTTTCTTAGTTGCATGTCATCCGCGAGACAAGTTATCTCGCCACACTACCGGCCACTTGAAATTCGAAGAAACAAGTCATCGTTGCACTGGAAGCAGCGAAAGGTTCCATTTACTTGACTGTAGGGAGAGGATTTCCCTTTTTCGAGAAATCGTCTGATAAAGACATCTGTGAAGAGTGTCGCGGAAACACAGTGCGAATTGTGCAGAGGCTTGGGTACACTTGAGGGGATTGATTTGAGGAAGTAGCAAGTTAGTGCGCCGACTCATCGAGGTTAGGGTTTGGATCTTGAATTGGGCTGTCGATGATTAAGATCTGAGCAATGACACTGACAAGTAATTGGACGTTGCAGGATTTCAACAGTGCTCAAGATCTTGCCTGCGTTCAAGGTCTTGGTAACGTTTGCGGTCTTGGCCATGTTCAGTCTTAATCGCATTCAGGGTCTTCGACTCATTCAGGGTCGCGTCCACGTCCAGGGTTTTGATCGCGTTCAGTGTTTGGGCCACGTTTAGAGTCTTAGCCACTTTCGAAGTTTTGGCCGTGTTCAGGGTACTAGTTGATTTCGAAGTCTTTGTCGCATTCAGGGTCTTCGACTCATTCAGGGTCACGTCCAGGGTATTGAACGCGTTCAGGGTTTTGGCCACTTTCAGACTCTAAGCCACGTTCAAGGTCTTGGCCATGTTCAGGGTATTAGATGCATTCGAAGCCTTAAACACAGTCAGGGTCTTAGACAGATTTAAAGTCTTCTCCGCGCGTTCAAGCCACGTTCGAGGTTTTGGCCATGTTCAGGGCATTAGTTGCTTTCGAGGTTTCGGTCACATTCAGGGACGCGTCCACGTCCAGGGTATTGAACGCGTTCAGGGTTTTGGCCACTTTCAGACTCTTAGCCACGTTCAAGGTCTTGGCCATGTTCAGGGTATTGGATGCATTCGAGGCCTTAGTCGCATTCAGGGTCTTAAACAGATTTGAGGACTTTTCCGCGTTCAAGCCACGTTGAGAGTTTTTGTTACGTTCCAGGTTTTGGCCATGTTCCGGTATTAGTTGGTTACGAGGTTTCAGTCGCATTCAGGGTCTTAGACACATCCAGGGTCGCGTCCACGTTCAGGGTATTGATCGCGTCCAGGGTTTTGGCCACGTTCAGAGTCTAAGCCATGTTTGAAGTCATGATCATGTTCAGGGTATTCGATTCATTTGACGTCTTATTCGGATTCAGGATTTTAGACACATACAAGGTCTTGTCCACGAACAGGGTATCGTTTCACGCTTTTGGCCACGTTCTGGGTTTTAGCCACGTCGTTGGTTTTATGGACATATTGGCTGCCTAAACACTAGTCATTGACTTGCTTTCAAAATTGGCATGACGACCGTATCTCTTCAAAAATTAAGACAATATTAAAATGGCGCCCGACATAAAACCCTCTTCCATTTTTGGTTTTGTTTGCAAAACTGCCTCTTGGGCTCAGAGGAGACTAAGTTACGAAACCCGTAAGTTATCAAAAGAGTGCTTAAGGTCTTCAGGACTGTGTCTTCAGTCCAACCTTAACCGTAATTACCGTTAAATTGGCCAAGTTCTGCTGCACTTCGTAGTTGTAGTTGACATATGCCAGACTACATTCAATTCAAAATTTCCGTCATCTTCCGACGATGACAGATTCTCACTTGAATTCAACCGCGATCCTCAAGAGATTCTCAAATTTCTTCGCAATTCGTCATCTCCCCGTTCAAGTTGATGACAAACTCGTGGCAGCGTGTGACCACTTGAATGTTTACCGAAACCCAAAAACAAAAACAATTCAGCACCAAGTTCACTGACACACGCCACGCCACACCGTCGGAAAGGAAAACAACAAAACCCCAAAACAGAACAAAACCCAACCCGGTCCAATACAGGAAACAAAAGTTCACACCCCACCAACATCCCGCATCCCCCACTGGCAGCGCAGCAGCGGCAACAGAAATAAATTAAATTCCATTGACCCAAAAGTGCAGTGACATGATTGATTCAATGGCGCGCGAAATAAACCAAAAAATTAAAAAAAAAAACATTTTGGAAACAAACCCCGCTTTGCGCCGCCCGCCAGCATCCCAGCGCACTTCAGGGGCCGACTGAAAGCTTATTTTCAAATTAACACCTAGGGTGTGTGTGTGTGTGTTTGCATTCAGGAGAGGCACCCCAGAGACGCGGTCGCCGCTGCATCAGTCGCCGATTCTGTCTCGAAAGAGGTGAATGTCACGATCGGGATAATGAACGCAGAGATTGTATAATAACTTCACCAACACGGAGATTAACGCCCGCGGGTGGTTGGGGGGGGGGCACCTCCGCATTTGGAATGAGTCACAAAAATGTGTGTTAAGTTCAAACGATGATCGCAAATCGAATGGCATCACGTACGGCGCAAGCAAGTGACGACTACAGCGTAGCCGTCGTCGTCGTGATGCAAAATGCGAATGAACTTTGGATGTTGGGTGCGCTGCGCTCTGTGGTGAGTGGCCGATTACTGTGTGTGCAGGCGGGCACACATTTAGCGCAACGACGACCACGGCGGCGGCGGCGGCGTGGCATTTATGTTGGCGATTAATCTTTATTGCATTTTACCGCGTATTAAGGAAGTTCTTCGAACGTTTTCTTTTATTGCCAGTTGTCGGTGTGAGCTGGTGGAGGGATGAAGGGAAAATGGAGGATGCCATGGATTGGGGGGGGGACCTCACATGAGGATCGGATCGTGTAGGAAACTTTGTACTGATCGCGTTCAGTTATGCACTTAGGACATAACCGATGAGAAGAGATCGATTTAGCCTTTTGCCAGTTTTTCAAATTTTGGTTAAAGTGATCCTGTCGGCCGTACGATCAAAACGACAGAAACTTGGAGGTAGTCAAGGACTTCTTCTACCTCGACTCCGAGGTAAATAGGGATAACAAATTCAGTACCGAAGTTTAACGTAGAACAACTCTTGCCAATCGCTGATTTTGGCCTCAAGAGGCAATTGAGCCCAAAGAAGCAGCGAAGGACTAAACTGGCTTTGAACCACAGCTTGATCATCCCAGTCCTCCTTTACGGCGCGGACAACTGGATGTAAAGAAGAAGAAAAGTTTGGCGTGCGATTTTTTGTCTTGTGTGTCTGATGGCATCTGGAGAAGAAGATCCAACGATGAACTCTATCGGCTGTACGGCGACATGCGCCTGGTCAAGCGTTTTCGAATACAACGCTTTAGACACCACTGCTCCGGCCCGAAAAGTCTTCGAATCTGAGCCATTGGAGCAACGCAACAGATGATGGCCTACGTTGAGATGGCGCACACAAGTGGAGAAGGACCTCAACCAACTTGGAGTGCGCAATTAGAGAAAGCTGGCAAGAGATCGTGCTAGCTGGAGAGGCATGTTGGTTGAGGTCCAGATCTGCCTCGAACTGTAGTGCCTGTAAAAGAAGAAGAAGATCTTGTCAGCAGATCTACAGCTGCAATCATTGTGACACTCTTTGGAAAACAGATCAGACAGCTATGCCACTGTTCGAGTCAGGCAATTTCACCAAGTTCAACTGAATGTTGCCACTGATCCTCAGAAGATCGTTTATTGATCCTCTTCACGGTTCAGTAACAGAAAAAGGAAGGACCAGAGCACCTGGCGACTGACTCAATTTTTCAATGATGGGTAGAAGATCATAGAGTAAAAACAAATTGATCGTGGATGCTTGGCACTTGATGTTATTCCTGTCCATGGACCTCAGTGATCAGCAACAGTTGAGAAGTAGGTGTTAACACAAGTGTACAACAGACAAATCAGTTAAGGGGCTATCGTGGCGTAGTGGGTGAACTCTTATCTAGGTTCGATCTCATCACAAACTCCTAGTTAATCCGCAACAGCGACTTCTGAATCTTGTCTAATGTCCTTTCCGACGTATACATCAGGTTCCTTGATCGAGTTAAGAATGTTGGTTTTGTTTAGGAGCTTGGTCTGGGTCTAGGCGGTATTTGAAAGGTGGCCACTGTAAAACTCGCCATAAGCACCTAATCAGAATTTGAAGCAGTTCAAAAACTTGCGCAGGTTCTACAATTTCTAGAGTTTATCGGCAGCCCTTGGAATTTGCTTCAAATCATCTATCTTCAACTTATTTTGCCTTTTTTACCACCACGCTCTCTCATCAACTGGTCTCAAGTTTGCATTTTAATTCTATTCAAGTACTCTACCACCTTCTCATTAAGTAAAGAGCAGTCAAGGTCGACCCCAAGATTCCCACTGGCAGGAGAATTGCATTTTCACATCGTAAATAGTGTTGTTACTGAGTTTCGAAAATGAAGAGACTGATTATGCATCTTAGTTCTGCTTCATTACCAGCAATGTAAGCAGAGTTCTGGTCTTCCATTTACGTGGCAAGCCATACAGAACGAGTTTCTGGTGGAATGAAAGATCTAGGGACTGATCGTCGATCACCTTAGCACGATCTGTGATGTCAAAATGCAAACAAGCTCCTTCAAAAATTCCCTCAGACTCGATTCGAAGGATTAAGTTCGTTTTAGTATTTCGTTTTTTTTTTCCAATAAGTTTTTAAAGTGATCTTGGTGCACTGATCGTGACTTGATAGTTGGAATAGTTCAGGATAGATTTGACCAGCAACAACAGGGGCAAGTCCGGACCCTTGAGTGGGGACTCTAGCAAAAACTGGAATCTCTGTCGGAGTAGATACTCTCTGCTCCGTTAATACGATCACCATTTGGTTATCAGTCCGGTCATTCTTAGAGGATTTGAATCACAAGTAGTGTCTTCTATCTTCAGGACTGAGATCGGCGAT
This sequence comes from Eristalinus sepulchralis, assembly GCA_944738645.1. Taxonomy (NCBI): domain Eukaryota; kingdom Metazoa; phylum Arthropoda; class Insecta; order Diptera; family Syrphidae; genus Eristalinus; species Eristalinus sepulchralis. The sequence continues at coordinate 11,811,318 of OX122885.1, read as the reverse complement.
CCTAAGGCATTGTTCTCTGCTCTTTGAATGTGCCTTAAGTCGGTGTAGGCGACGAGTACGATTTTCTACCACATCTCATAAACCTCTTTTTCAGAGAAGGACTAGCCTGCACCAAGCTTCCTCTTCTTCTTCTTCATATGGCGGGGTTCGATCTGGACTCAACCAACAAGTCTCTCCAGGGCCAGATCTGCCTCCAATCACGCACTCCTGGTTGATTGAGGTCCTTCTCCACTTGTGTCCACCATCGGGTTCGTGGGCGTTCTGTATTGCATTGACCCACTTATTCGGAGTTGAAGATTCGTCGAGCTGGAAAAGTTTTGTTCATGTGCTCTATATGGCTTAGCCATCTTAGGCATCAATCCCAAACGATTGTCAGATCACTGATCTTCCTTCGCGATCGTCGAGACTCCTACATCATTCACTTAATCCACTTTACTTGCAAATTTGCACTCTCTCTCTATCTCTCTTCTTGCCTCTCTCAAACCGCATCTTAGTGACCGCTTAAGTGACTAATTACCAAGTGATCGTACGGATCAATGAATAAAACTCAGGTGGTCAAGGAAAACATTGCCCTTTGTCGATTTCAAAAATGTCGGCGAAATTATCTTGTCATCTGAGAAAACACAAAACTTGTCAGACTTCACTCACAACACTGCAGGCAGCTGAAAAACTCCTCCACAAGAGCCCATCACACCTTGCGCCTCTTGCAGATCAAATATCCCACAGAGCCCTGCGACACCATCAAGTGACACATTCTTGAGATCACTCAAAATGCGATCACACTTCCATTTCAACATCCAATGACCTCAGATTTCGATGTGTTTGACTAGTGGTTTCATCATCATCCTCCAACGACCACCACCACCACCAGCACCACCACCTGCTCTCGATCTCTATCGTGCTCGCCTCTCCACTCGTCCCTTCGTGCGTGCTCACGTAATAAAATTCGCAACCATCCACCAAATTTGTATGCAAAAGAAATTCCAAAAAACAAAAACGATAAATAAAAGGGAAAAGTAAAGCGATTGTCAAAAAAGAACCAACCCGCACACACACACCCCAATCCGCGCAAACAAACAAAACAACAAACAACAGAGAAACCAAAAAGAAAAATGTCCAAAACCCAAAAAGAAAGAGGGACAAGAGGAAAAAATTTGGCAATGAACTTGAAACACGTGTGTGCGCCATGGGCACCGTCACACACACACACACACACACACTGAAGCATATGCCTACCGCCTACCGGAGCCAGTAGCCAGTGGATAGAACATTAAACAGCCACCAACAACAACAACAACAGCAACAACACATTTCGACACTTTCCGACGTAATGGCCTAGATTCGGCCAGGAACGACGCAAAAAGATTGAAATTCATTATTCTGCGGGACATACTCGACCACTCGTCGTCGTGGACGGCGCGCGGTCTTTTTTTTTTTCATTTCTCTCGTTTTTTATGGACTTTTTCTTTTTTTTTCGCTTTTCGTGTCTTGAACTTGAGACGGTTGTGCGCTTCTTGATGAGCCATCATCATCAGGCGAGTCTTGTTATTTTTCGTTTTTAATGAGGTCTCGAGGAGTGGTTTTGGGGGGGGGGGGGGGGGGGGGGTGTGCAGTGCACTTTAGTCATTGCGACAGTAAACCTACTTAAAGACGGACCTGAAAAGGTTAGTGGCTGCTTGCCTCATTTTGACCTTCAAATGTTTGACTTTTCGTTCCTGAAATTCATGAAGTCATACACATTTGGGGGAAGTTGGGGAAAGGGATGGGAGGTGGGATTTTAAGAGGAACACACTGTCACGCAACGAACATTAAAGGAGAAAGAGGTCCAACAACCTATGGACTTTAGACATTTGTGGACATGATCCACGATGTACTTCCAGAAAGGGAAAATTAAGGCCTTTCAGACTAACACTCCCGACATCCTATAGACTGATTGTTTATCGAAATTTCTGACGAAAGTAAGATTCAATTTGAGACAGCCTACGAGATCCATCAATAACGTCAATCAAAGACACGATCGTCAAGGCACTGGAAGTCCTGATCGCTTGCCGAGGGCATTGCTGCATTTTTTGAAGTTTTTTTCTTTGTTTTCTAGAAAAATTTTTTGATTTTGACTGCCATGACATATTTAGGCTTTAAGATTATTGGAGAGAACCATCAACAGGATCAGTTCGAAACAAGATTGTTCAGGGACTTCTTCCATGTCAGACCTTTCAAACGTCAATTCGATTTGAATGGATTGCATTTTCATCTGTAACTTTCTCTCTCTCTTTCCCTCTCTCTTGCTCTCCATACATGTTTTCTTCTCTCTCTCTCTCTCCTCCCCCCCTTTCTCACTCTTTAAGCATGTATGACATCCGATGAGCCGAATTTTTTGCCATGATACAAGCCTCGAGTTAAGCAAGCAAGGATCTGAATATGAAAGACTGTATTCGAAATTGATTGACTTTTTTAGACTCTTGAGACGAGTTTAACAAGTCTTATCTTACTTACATCAGTTTTTAATCACGATCACTGATCAAAGGCTTCACGATCTTCGAGAATGACTGCGGTACCTTGGCTACGCGTTCCTTGGTGCCAACAAGAAGAGACGGTTTCTTACGTATGAACACCGAGAGGTATTTCTGATTCAACACCGTTGCGAGACTCTTTCTCAATTAAAGCCCGGTGGGATATTCTTGACAATGGTCTAGATCATTAACCACAAGTTTTGTAGTCACGATCCTGGTGTCTGTCATCATCAGAATTAAGGCTTTTTAACCGCTTAAGGGGTCATAGATCCCAAAGATGACAATTGATTCGTCAGTGACCGCAAGCTTGGATGTAGGGTCCTATATGACTCCAAGACGATATCTGGATAGAGGTGGGCACTTGTGAATTCTAAACCGAATAAGAACGAACGAGTGTTCTTTTAGAGACACTGAACTTTAAGCTGGAAAGACTATTTTAATTGCAGACCATTTTGTCAACTGTCAGGTGAATAGACTGAAGTTTGAACAAAGTTTCCAAATTGTGCAATTTTTGCCTCGAACAAGATTGCGGTTGATCCCAATTTTCATAAGCGAACTTTGTTTAGCGACCAAGCTCACTTTTGGATGAATAGAGTGAAATGAAAGTGAAACAGAAATCTGACTGTTTGGTCGCAACGTTACAGTCAATGGTCACCGCTTTGGAGCCACGATTATTGACTCTCTCGATTATCAGTTGAACAACCATGATGTCCAGTGGAGCTGTGGTTTCAGAAAGACGGCGCAAAATGGCTCACAGCTCGTGTCACAATCGATTTATTGAAGGAAACGTTTGGAAACCGCAAAGAATCCACGAATTGGCCCTCAAGATCGTGCGATTTTACGCCGCTAGACTATTTTGTGGGGAGATATGAGAAGACACTGCGATAAGCCCGAAACATCCCGTAACAGTGACCGTTTAGAGGACAACATTTCCCGCGAGATTTAAGGAGATTTTGTCAAGATTAGGGATCAGAGCAGGGATACAGACTCGATCGGAATCGGCAGTGTGGACAAAGCAGGATTGAAGTTACCGAAGCATGTATCAATCAAGTTTCTGAACTGTTGCCACTTTCTGGACTCCATCTTCGCGTTGCTGACGGTATTAGAAGAGATCAGTTCCCAAACGCGGCTGTAAAGGGTTATTGCTGAAGCGTATGATCACTGAGATAAACAGATTTAGAAACCTTGGCAAAAGTACCAACAAAAGCTTGGAACAGGCACATGGACTCGAGAGTGATACTTTTCAAAAGACAGTCTCTCAAATTTTGGATGGCGCTCCAGACATTGCAGACAGTAACCTCTAATAGGGCTGTTAGTTCATCTGTGGACAGAGAACCTTTGCTGAGACATTTCTCAGTTTCTTTGTTCCTCCATTCATTTGCCCCATCTACCGGTAAACAGAAGGCCATTCCTTCCAGAGAGTCTTGGAACTGCTCAGGACCCTATGAAGACTTAGACTTGCTTGCCCTGCTGCTCATCAACCGATTGAATTCAGGTTGCCATCTCCATGCCATGTCTGGGCTTGTAATTTCTTTCAAGCTCCTTCAAGACCACAGTGATCGTGTTCACTCTGACAACGATCAGTGAACTGGGATACTTCCCACCAAAACCTGCGATCGTTGGATCACTGATCTTCGCCAGCGATCATCGAACCAAGCAGACCCTTAAACCTTCCAAATCCACCCACGAACTTTCACTAATTCTCCCATCTAGATCATCAGCCTAGCTAAGTGGCTGTCTACCTCTAGCTGATCGCCGGGCAATCGATAAATCTCGCATCCGGCTGCTCCATGATGATCATTTCTGGATTTTGGAAAATAACAAAACACGTCGTCACGTAGTTGCGCGCCATCTTGGCCATGTTTGTTCTTTTTTTTTGCGTGTTTCGATAACCACAACAGCAGCCGCAGCCACAGCCGCAGCCGAGACAGAGAGAGAACAAGATCACAAGAGAACGCGTTCGTTTCTTTCGTTGTTTTGCATCATAACGCGCTGAAAGTGCGCGCAAAACGACAACGCCGCAACACAAGACGTACGCGACACGAAGAAGGTTAATTCACTCTTCGTCATGGGGTCTTTGTACGGCGATTACGTTGATTACCTGCCTTTACCTGCCCACCGACCGACGCACGACTCACGACTCACCCGTCATCCCGCGCACGGCCGAGAAGAAATTACTTGTCGTTGTGCTCCTCTTTCGTACGTCTCACCGTCTCATCGGAGGCACTCGAAGGCGAGCTTTGGAAGAAGTGTCGTCGCCATTGTTGACGAATCGAAGAAATGTCCGAAAAATTCCCAAGTGGGGGGGTGGGGAGAAACAAGAGCACTGTTGTCGCAATTTCTGGAAGACAAGGGGGAGGCGACCTTTTTTCGCGCGTCCTCTCCATATGCACCCTCCCCCCACTTGCCCCTCCACAAGCATGCGTTGAATTTTCTTCTCAATTCTCTGCCTCGCTCTTTCTCACTCCCCACACAAGCACACAGAGGGAAAATCATTTAAATACGATGACGATCGAGTGTTCTCCCGAAAGGGGGAGCGCAGGCATTAGACACCATCTGAGCCCCAAAGGATGTGAGAAGAATGGGAAATTAGTTCCGCAGTGCGTGGCGAAGCACCAGCTACAAGGAGAAGGCAAGTGGTTGACTCTTTAGGGCCCTCACACACCACCACACCGACGAGAGCACACCACACTTGTAACCAAATTCGCCAGGTGATTGTCCTCTGAACGGTGTACACAACACTCCAGTCCAACTGCTGGGCCCATTCCTTGGTCGTCGTCGTCTTCGCCGGAGCTCTGGGAGTCACATTCATAATTGCCTGGCCAGTTCAACGCTGCTCTTCTGGAGTCGGGGAGTTCAACGTAACAGTTTTCCCCGGCGCGCTGGCTGTATGTGGAAAAATGCTTGCTTCTGGAACATTCTAATTCTAATCACGATGCACGTTGCATCATCGCTGCAGCGGACCGACCGGGTGGCGGTGACGGCTGATGGTTGTGGATGAGAATGGGCCCTGAAGGAATTTCCAGCTCTCATTATCAGTGAAATGACGCCACTAATGAGTCAGTGGCGGCTTAAGCGTTCGACTGATGTGATGGTGATGGTGATGGTTCGCATGCATGCGATGCACATGCCTTGGGCCGGAAGGAACTTTATGACTTCCTCGTGGGCGCGATGCGTGTGTGAGACATGTGCCACCTGAAGAGGTGTGCTGGGGCTCGACGGAGTCGTAGACGTGGTCATGCGAAAATTTTCGAGAGCAGCGGGAGTTCCATGAAACTGGGAACGCACATGATGGGGTTTCCGTCGGACTTCCGGAACGCTGCAGGTGGGTAGTGGTTGGATGGAGGAGACTATCAGAAGAATGTCGTGTGTCTGTCTGGCTGGTAAGTTGTGGGGAAGTTTCTGACCGCCAAGAAGTCGGTATGCTCTGTGGATGTGGTGGAGTCTGATCTTTGTTGAGACTTTGGATTTTGGCCTGGAAGGTCGACTCCTGTTCTGAACGGAAAGGAGTTGATTCTACAGCACAACGAGAGGACGGCGCTACTGATCGAAACCCATTCTGACAACCGCCTATTTAGTCACCGACATGACCAAAGCAGAGTGCGTTCTCTTTGCGGGTAATCTAAGCCAATGTGTGGCCTTCCCATCTATCGCTTCAATTTTTAAATATGCAGACCGACTGGGGGTTGATTTGTGGTCAGTTTCGATGCGGAAAGGTAGACATTTGTGGAGTGTGGAGGAGCTCAACACCAAGTTCGTTGCATTAGTGTGCCCCATCTCAGTTCCAATGCCTCGGATTGCACATTCTCCTCGAACCCGGAGGAGTGTTATACAACCGCTAACATGACGCTTGACTAGGCTCAAGCCGTCCTACAGGCTGCACACTTGATCTTTGAATCTCGTCCTCAAGATGTCGAAGAACTTTAATTTCTAAAAGACGAGAAGCTACCCATCAGCATTTACAAACGTCAAAGTTTCTGCGCAATACAGCACGACAGGGATGATCAGGGTCCCAGTTGGTCTTTGCAGAGAGGGCTTTGTTCCTCATTTGTCTGTTGAGCCATAAAGAATCAACGATCAGCAGGAGTTTCTCTATCCAACATTTTTATACTCCCAGAACTATCGAGGTGTCTCCCTGTTGAATGTCGCCTGCAAGATCCTGTCCAGCAAACTGTGTGAACGTCTACAGCCATTTTGCACCAGTGCGACCAGCAGGTCCCAAATCGATACACACAACCTTTTTCTCGATTTTAAAGCCGCATATGACAGCACTCATCGCAAAGAACTTTTTGATGCGACGGCCGAATCTGGGATCCAGGGAAAACTGATCCGGGTTTGTCGCAAAACGCCAGCACGAGAACCTCTGAACCATTCCAAGCCTACACTGGATTTCGGCAAGGAGATGCTCTGTCGTGTGACTTCTTCAACATTGTGCTGAGGAGGATAGTGCGGACGGCAGGTGTGAACATGGAAGGCACCATCTTCTACAAATCAGTTCAATTGTTGAGATGTCCTGATGACATCGATATTATCACCCGTTCCAAGCAAGCTGTTGAAGAAGCGTTCTCGGCTATTGAAGGGCAGGCAACACGAGCTGATCTGATGAAATATATGCTGCAGACAAATGATCGGTCCGTCGAACAGCACCTCGATCGGAATGTGACAACTTTGTGGTAGTCAAACGGGACAAACGTGAACTCCACAAACGACACCTTAGTGGAGATTTGGAGCAGAATCAACCTTGGCAACCGGTTTTCTTCCGGTTTGTCAAAACAACTAGGGTCGAAACTGCTGACTCGAAAGATTAAGATAATGCTCTACAAGACGCTCATCCTACCCGTCCTCTTATACGGAGTCGAGTGCTGGACGATAGGCAAAACGACAGAGCAGAGTCTTGGTTACTTTGAAAGAAAAATTTTGCGACGAATGTGTGGTCCTGTCTGCGAGGAAGGCGAACGGAGTAGGAGGCACAACTGCTAACTCTATGTGCTGTACCAAGATGTGGACGTAGTCCGAAGAACCCGGCTTGGCCGCATCAACCAAATGGACAATAACGCTTCGACTTAGAAGGTCTGCGAATCCCTAGAGAACTTGGTCTTGACAACTGGAAGCAGCGTGCCCGGGACCGTCAAGAATGGAAGGCAGCTCTAGCTGAGGCTTAGACCTTTCGTGGGTCGCAGGACTGATGCACACATAAAAATCTTTTTGTAACCCCTTTTTATTGCCAAGTCAAGATAGACGAAGTCCTTAGCTACCTCAAAGTTTTTGCTGGCCTCGTCGATGTTGTGCATCGTTTCTTGAAGACAGAGCACTTTAGCCACTTCGGTTTCAATTTCAGCCCTGCACACTGAACGTGAGGTTCCACAGACCATTCAAGCAGTTGGTGAACTTATGGAAGGACGGAGGAAAATCTCTGAGTCCTTCAAAAATTCTTACTAGGCTGTTTAAGCTCGAAGCCGTTTAAAGTGTTGCAACCTTGCTCTAGAAGAATGACAGAGACCGTATACCAACCAAGAGTTCGACTTAAATTTTGGAAAAAATGGTCAAAAATTCATAAGGATGGTTAAGTGCAAGACCTGTAAGGCAAAAAGACGTCTTAATGTATTAGATGACGCTACAGTTTGCAAGGAACAACGCCTAGATTCTTCAGGAACTACTCCTTGTGTGCCGGTTATTCTTCTTCCACAAAGAGAGGGGACCCACAGTTCATTGTCGACTCAGACCGCGAAGCTCTTGATGCGCAATTAGTAGTCTTGTCCGCAGTAGGTTGTCAGCAACTAGAAAGAGGGGGTCTCTTGAAAAAAAAGCGAGGTTTTCAGTCCAGGAATCGAACTTGGAGCCTTCGGCGTATACCTTGTCATAGTGCCCACGGTAGCAGCCACAGAGTATGTGAATATTTTGACGCAAAATTCAACAAGCTTCGTGGCAGTGTTTAGAGGAAACGGACATTCTTCTTTTGGCCTGAAGGAAGAAGACGTTCCTACAGCACGATCTCGTGCCCCATTCCCCTCCACAGTCGAAAACAAAAATCGAAGCTCCCATCACTCCTCACAACCCACAGGCCCCCATCAATCAAATGTCTCCTGAAATTGAAATTCCCTCAAATTTCCCCCCGCCATCAAATTGCATAATCGATGATGACATCATTACGGGCCATGAACTGTCACCGGCCTAGGCGCACATCCATCATCTGCCGCGCCGTGAATCCCACCGAGATGTGATGTTTGCCGAGCTCTCATCGCGCTTAGCACGATTCTTTGGCACAGATACCCTCCTCCACAGCGGGGCGATACATAATTAGTCCCTCTCTCGCACAGGCTGTCACTTTTCACTTCACACGGCGGCTGCGGGGACGCGAGAGCGTGTACCCAGCCCACCTATGCGACAGCGCCGAGTGTGTAATTGAACGCACAAACGGGTATGTACGCGTCGCTGTCGCATCGTTATCACTTTGAACGCCACCCCATCCCAACGCGATGGCGTTTAAGGGGTCAGCAACACCGGCAGCGGTGACTCTCGCCGCACCACCTCACACCGCCAAACTGGCTTGTGCGAGATTGAAATCCGCAGACCCCCCGGGACGCCCTCATCCGCCCAGCCGCTCGCTCACGCACACATCTCGGATTCTATTGATCATTGAAAGAGATACCAGTGTCCACCTTCTTCTTCGCACGCACACTGCGGCGGGGGGACATTTACATTCGCTCCCTCCTTTGTGCCTCATTCCGCGTGCGAATATGTAGATTGCCGCAGGCGGCGGCGACGGCGGCGCAGAGACGGAACGGCGGCGGTGGACCCAATGGGGAGCCTGGGGAATAAATTGCCGCCGAGCGGCATAATGATGGATGAACCGAACTGATGGACAAGAGTCAAATTTTGGGAACACTCTCGAGTGTGTGCGCAACAAAGGAATGGCGCACGTGAGAGAGGGAATGGCTTTTCGGTTTCTTCTTACACACCACGGCCGTGAGCGAGATGGAGCGAGGGACTTTGTGGCGATCAGAGAAAGGGGTCAAACCACCGTCGAGATGGGTTTGCTTTTGGAAGGGATGGCAGCGGTGGTGGTGAGGGGCGCGGGCACGACGACCACATCTTGTTGTTTGTTTCGGGAACGTATGCTCGACGAGGTACTCTGTGTGTAGGGATGTGGAATGAAAACACTTTCAAGGTTAGTCGGGCATTGACACTAATTTTTGGTTGCCGCTGCCTTCGAGGTTCTGGTCTTCTTTCGGTTCCCGGGGAAGGATTTCGGTGTGTGGACGCGCGGAGATTTGAAAGTGATCGGTGAATAAATTTAAGACACAGTTCTTCCTCTCCCTTGTGTGTGAAAGAAGGGCAGGCGTGCTTGAGGGGCGCAGAGCGGTTAACCCAGAGGACTGACTGGCTTTTGAATTATTTACTCGTTCAGCAACGAGGCGGCTGTTGATGGTTTTAATTTCGGTTTTTACATGAATAAGCTATCAACTGCTTACACTTACAACTGCTGCCGCCTTGTGATTGGGCTGATGGGCACTTTGTGGTGAATAATTCACAGGCTGATGGCGCGGACCGCTCACATGCGCCTTGGATAAAAATTGCGACTGAATTTTAGGGCGATGAAGGACAAGCGATGGAGGCGGGTAGTGTCTATTTTTTTCAATTTCAATTAATTCAAAGAGTCGTCGAAATTTTCAGCTTTCCAAATTCTGTATTTAGCCTCTGAGACAAGCTACGGAACAGATTCATGATTGGGCAGCTTGTGGAGGACACTTCCTTCACGGGCCGTGAGGAAGGTGTAGGCTGTCGATGCCTTCTTTTTTTTAGGAATACGAGTGAGTTTGATCAACTTAAGTGTAAGTGACTTCAAAACCTCTTTCCACGGCAACAAAAAAATCTCTGCCTTCAGGTGACGAATTGTGCAACATCCAGAGTTCCAATTGCGCCGAGGTCTTCTCAACGAAAAAATGTTGTCACTTATTAGAGACTCGATTTTTGAATAGTCAAGTTTGGAGATGCCTTTGAATAACCTTCCTCTACTTTCCGTCATTTCTAAAACAACACCAACCCTGGTGGAGCCTCAATTTTTCCAATCTAGGAAACTTCTTAAATCGAGCACAAAACTCCAGAAATGAAGAGGTAGGGAATCTGTACAAGCACAACCTCTAAAATTGAAAGAAGGGAGTTGGACTTGTCTAGTAGATGAAGTGGAGGACTGCAGCGGGGACGTTGGACTAAGTGAAACGGACTTAAGCAAAGACGACGCCAGCCATTCCCAGTTTCATTGAGATTTCTGCAGGAGAATGGGTGGAATCCAGCAAGCGATCAAAATTCTGTTTGAGTCCCAATTTGCCAGGAAACGTAAATCTTTAAGTCTTATGAAGGAGTCACCGTAGACATCAGTCCCTTTACCAATCGCCAAGAACCTGAAAACTAAGCAAAAGTTAGCAGAGTGGACAGTTTAAGGTTTTAAGACCCTTTACACGCCAGAGTGTGTACGGCGTAATCGTTTTTGTTGGCGCGTCCAACTCACACATCCCAACAACATCGGCAGTAGTGACTCTTGCCACTCCACCTACAGCTAGTTCGGAAGAAAGGGCAGCTAACAGGTTCATAACTTAAGAATATCCAAGCCTCGACAGCGCTTGTCGAGAGGAATTTCAAAACAGCTTTGAAATTCTGACCGCATGGATCAGAACCCTTGTCTAGAAATGAACTACAATTCTAAAGCAATGAAGGAAGTCCAAGCAGGCCACAGAACCCCAAAAGATATTCAACCTGTCACTCTGTCGTTTCTGCCAAAGACCGAAAGACTAACATCAGGAGGATCTGGATCACCGAAGAGTCATGGGCTACGAGATCGCTGAAGAACTTGCCAGACAAGGATCAGAAAAGGTAGTCTTAGGACTTAAACCTGCTTTTAGACTAACAGCATTGTTAGTGGGGCTTGGAGTGTCCATCGATTGGTGAGCCTCTCGGAGATGGTATGGGACGTAGACAGACCAAGCGCCTGTTCCCAAACGTTTTTAAGCAATCCGAAACTTTTTTGGTTATCTCTTGCCAGAAAAGACTGCGGACGCGATGGCTCTCCAACAAGGTGTCCACTGCACGGTCAGGCCTCCTCTGACACCAGAATACAGTCTCTAGTCAGACTGTCACTACCAGTCAGGGACGTACTTAGGTTTGTCATCACACTAAATCTTTCATCAGAGTTTTCCTTGGTGTGGTCGCCATGGCGTAGTGGACTCACACGTCAAGGTCCCGGGTTCGATTCCCGCATGGGACACCACGCATTTTTACCTCTCTCGAGTTGCTGACAACACTCAAGGTGTACTAAGTGTCTACGAAAAACTTCTCAAAATCTCGCCGTTCGGAATCGGAAATAAACTGTAGGTCCCACGCACACACAACGCAAGTAGTTGTTGCTGAAGCTAGGCTCTGGGTCCTTCTGGACTGTAGCGCCACTCAATTATTATAATTTGTGTTTCCCTTGGGACTGCCTAAAGTGCTGTGGAAGGGGTCTTGAATCAAGAGATTCATTGGGTTCTGGAAGAGAATTTTTCATCACAGCTGGGTACTCGATTCAATTGAGGCTGTTGCCGAATAACAGTCCTGTCATCTCGGATGGATGGCAAGCGAGCATGAGTTCCGTCGGCAGGAATGACTTTGTGACAACATGACAAAGGTAGGCAGCGTAAGCCTTTCCCAAACGTTCATGACAATTCCATCACAATAAGCCTTAGAACGTCTAGAATAAGCTGTTTGTTTAGTAACCTACTGGGCCTCTCAGAAACTGATCAGAATGCTAACGAAGAACTGAAGAACAATTTCTAACAACTCCTGGATCCACTTAGAGGGCTTACGAAGGCAACTGAATCGTTACACACTGGCAGACTGCTTTAGTGAAAGGCCTTTTGATTGATTGGGCAGACCTGTGTCCCCTTCCTAACCACCATTACGGGCTGTCCAGCCATCGGTTGACTGTGAAGCACCGCTTCAGACCATCGTTAGCTTGTCACCTCCAACATCTTGACCAGCATCCACTCCCATCACCCCGCACACACATTGCGTTTTTTTTGTTATCCTGTCCCTTCCATCAGTCATTTTATGATTCACTCCATTCCCCCATAAAATTGTCCCCTTCACTTTCTAGCCTGCTGAAGCTCGGGCGGCACCCGCTTTAAGTCACAAAAAATAACCCCAAACCCAATAACCCACTTCCATCCTCTCCATCTGTGTCCACAGACCATGCCCGCGCGTCCAGCAGATGGATGCACTCTCCGCCGCCGCCGCCGCTGCTGCCACGGCCCATTACTTCGAACAAAAGAGACAAAAAAAAAAACAAGTCGGCCGTATCTCGGCGAAAGAATCCGACACCGACACAACTTTCCGTTTCGTCCCACAGATGGCCATCCCAATCTGCCGAAATCATGCTCGGCCTGCATCTGATGCCGCCTTGATGTAGGCCTAGTTGATGCCCCTCTCGCTCGGGCCCCGGTCGGGTGTGCGACTTCATAACTCACTTTTGACGGTGTGCCCACTCCTCGGCCAGATGTGCCCGCGCTTGTGTGTGCGTGTGAATAGTCCTAATTTCCGTAATCCATTAGACGCAGAAAGGAATGAAGAAGAAGACGAAGAAGATACTGGTTGACTTACGGATGTCATCATCATCGTCGTCATGGTCATCGTCGTTGCCGTCGTCGTCGTCGTCGTGGCACAATCCCATGACCATGATGGCAGCCCCTCCAGCGCTCCTATCCTTTGTTCGCTTGATAGTTCTATTTCTAACATCTCTCTTTCCGCCTCTCGCTCGCTAGTCGCTAACGTCTGTCGCTTCGTGTGTATGCTCTGTGAAAACCAAGTTTACTGACCTTGAACTTCTGTGTGTGTTCAACTTTCCATAGAATCGTAGAGATACCCGATCGCCGCGCACACACTCTCATCCCATGTTGTGTGCTCGTCTTTCTCTCGCTCGCTTGCGTGAGCGCATCGTGGTTGTTGTTGCGACTAGATTACTTAACACTTTCGGTGGGTTTTGGCGTCGTCGTCGTCGTCGCTCCGGTCCCCACCCCTCGTCTGTGTGGGCGGATGGAGTGGAAACTGGTCGGGATTCGATTCCCTGATGACGAAATGATTGCTGTGCGCCCTTTGGGGAATTTTTTTTTCCTTCCAAGCAGAAGGAATTCTTTCTCCACGCACACACACACACACAGACACCACCGCGTCGCTACTGGGGCCGGTTGGGCGTCAGAAATAGGTGCCGAGCTACAAATTGTGAGTGGGAGAGGGAGCGGCAGAGGGAGAGAGAGCGAAGGAGAGGAGGCGAGAGAGAGAATAGAAATTTATGTAAATTTGCCTTTGATGGGATTTTATGTTGGGGTGCCCGCTCTACGGCGACCGAGAAGACTAAGTTCGAGTCGAGTTCAGTGAACTTTGAGTGGCGCGCATTAGCGGTCAGCGCTGGTGTGCGCTCTGGGAGTGAAAGGCACCCGCCGAGGACGGATCGGTCGAGTGTGTGCGACATTAATGAACAGTTTAAGGGCTATTAGGTCAGTGACATAAAACTTGAATTTGATGGCAGGGGCGTTAGGACATGGCGCGGCGAGAGAAGCCCTTGACGGCTCAAAAGACGGAACGAACTGAAGAGCTCCCTCATATCTTTGAACGTGGAGCACCTGGGCTGAACTGGTTTTTCCAATGATTGATGGTCAAGTATTCAACAGCGAGACTAAGACGGATTGGAGTTGAGTGTGAGAAATGCTGAGAGGGGGTTAAGGAAAATCTGGCGGTCCAGAGATTTCAGATAGATTACAGTCTGTCTTGGATTTGAATGCGATTTTGTAGTGCAGGCTTCAATTTTAAGCACAAATGTAAGCCAGACTTAGGGAAACAAAGCCAAGCCGGGCTTGTGATTGCTGGGTTTGAAACTTAAGCAAGCGGAGGGTGGGCCAAGGATTTGTGATGTGGTGAAGAAAAATCCAATAAATCTAAGCCACGCTTGAGTTTCAAAGCTGCAAACCCTGTCTCTAGAACCAGAATCAAATTGGCAGCTTACTTCAATATCCCAGGTTTCTTGGTTATTTCTGATTGCAGCCCAGTTCTGTGTGGGACTTTGTGCAAAATATCAAAATATTTATATTTAAGCCTGACTTTACAAATGAGCTTAAGCCTTGTTTTACACCGAAATTAGTGAGAAGAAAATTCGGACACAACACTTTTCTAAGACGATTCAGCCCACCAAATCAAATGAATCAAGAGCGTTTGTAAGCCTGGCTTGAATTTCTGTTCGCATACAAAATCACAACTTCAATGTTCCAGAATGCAAAAAATTCTCAAATTCGTCGTATTTTAAAATTCATTTTGGCTAAAGCCCAGATTAAGTCTCAAAAAGTTTAGGCTCCGTTTACAGAAATCATGAATTCAAAGAATTCTGATCTCGGCTTTGTGTAACAATACTAGTTCGTGGCTTGAAACTATCACACCGCCAAAAAGATGGTAGACTTGTGTGTACAAGACGAGTCGTTGTTAAAGAAGCTAGGCTTTGGGCCACAGTGGGCCACGTCCAACTTTAAGCCCGGCTACGTGCAACTTTAAGCCCAGCAATCCGTAGTTTGAATAAACGGCTCTGAACTTAGTTTTCTGTACGGAACAGGCTCTTAAGAGGCTTGTCTCAAGCTTGACTTGGAATCAGATGAAGCAAGCTTAGCCTTGAATGCGTGTCTGTCTCAAACATCTGTTAAAACACGTTTAAGGTCATAAGAAGAAATATTAAAGCTAAGCTCACTTTTTTAACCAAGGCTCAAGTCTAGATTGATTTCTATTTGGCACTTAAAATCAAAATTGGACGGAGCCGGTGAACGACAAATGATGTTTTATGATGAAACTCACGATCTATAAGCTTAGCTTGGAAAGGAGTTTCACTTAGTGCTCGTTCCCATTTACCGATGACTGCTTAGAGACTGTAAAACTAAACCACCCAAGTTTCACGAAGTATATTCTAAGCTGAGCTTAAACCGGAGGTACATCTTTAAGGCCCTAGCCCTGAGTAAAGTTTTATTCTGTTGGCTTTAGTATCACTAAAAACTAGGAAACTCAATTTAAACATGGAGATGCGTTTTAAGCCAGGCTTAAAGAAGGAATGTTGAAGACATGGCAACAACTGATCCGCATCAGATTGCCAGAACATGGAAATTCAATTCATAAGTGTGAACGTGGTTTAAGCCTGGCTTAAACAATGATGGAGTTACTGAAAATTATGCAATTTAATTGAAAGGTGATGAAGTATTGTTCACAACATGTCATCACTGGGTCGATCACAGAAAACAAGAAATTTAAACTGTAAGCTGATGTTTGAGCCAGGCTTAAAGAAGAAAATTTCAGGACATGGCAGCCACAGATATTAACCAGTCCGCCGAAGAGAGAAAATTCAACTCCAAGCTAAGGATGTGGCTGAAGCCTGGCTTAAAGCAAGAAGGTTCAGGATTCAGAATCGATGCCAACCCTATGCCATTCAGCACCATCCCAAAACAAACACTTGTCACCTAAGCCCCCTTCCCTTTCAGAGAGTGACTCTAAGCCAGATAAGCGAACATCAAGCAGTCACCTCCCCCAGACAGTTCCTGTCAGCCGGTCGTACGTGTTTTCGTTTCCCTCTGACCCCAGTCGCACTATAAATCACACGCCGCGCGACTCCTATCTCGCCCATGCACGTCTAATCGAAAATCCGAAAAACCGAAAAAAAGACCTCAACAGAATACCTTGAAGTTGCCCAAAACACTTTTCCGCATGTTAACCAGCCGATGGCGGCCGCCGCAGATAAGATAAGCCCTTCGCCTCTATCCGTCCGTTGATCTACCCCACACGTGTGTCGGGAAACCCAATAAACAGGTTCACTCGGCAGTCAATCTCCCCGCAAACATAATAATCATGGACGCAGCGTAATTAATCATATTTCCCCCCCTCCGTCCGGCCGGCAGTCAAGTGCGTGCCCGGGAGGCCCATCCCTCTGACGAGTAGGAATCCGCTCCGGCCAGCAGTCCGTGGAGACACCGCTCAATCGGCGTCAGATCCCATTCCAATTCCTCATGTAAATCATGACGCGCTGGCTGAGCAGTGATGTAACCAGCGCTTCGCGGGGTTTATTCGAGTTTAATGTGTTTTCAGGTTTTGTCGCCGCTTACGGTCTCGGGGTTCCCTGTTTTTTAAAGAACACCAGCAGCAGGGGACCGAGGGAGCGGCAAACATAGGTCAGGGTCGAACGAAACGAGTTCTTCTCTCGTTTCGGCTCTCTGCTGCCTTCCCCTTTCTTTTGGGCGAGTGTTTGAATTTTTTTTTTGTTTAGAGTCGACATGAATTTAGAAAACTTTCTTTTGCGGGCGAAGAAACGTAGTCTTTCTGTCTCCCTCTCACTCGCTCGCCTCTTATCTCATCTTTTTGTATTCCATCATGCAGCGCAGGTGCGATAGAGTGACGAGCGAAGATGGAGAATGGGCGTGAGTGGCGGATGTTGGGCCGGTTTTAAGGTCACACGCTCATTAGACTTTAGATGAGTTTAAGAAGCGCGCTCGGAAACCGAAGATGGCGAAGGAATCCTCTTAGCGATGGAATGAAATCAAAAGGGAACGAGAGTTATTACCCAGCGAAAGAGTGCTTCGCAGAAGGCAGAAGATTAACTGACTGGTGACGAGTGATGTCATTCGCAGGGTATGTTGCGACAAAGAAGGCGACGTTCTTGATGGACTTGTTGTGGACTGGGCGGTGTTGTTGGCGTAAATTTTGGACAGCTTGTGACGAAAGAAGTGCTGGCGAATATCCCGCATGATGTCGCAATCTCACGGGAGTTATAGAACAGAGGGCTAGGGTGAGACTGGTCATCGTACGACAGAGACACCGTGATTGTGGTAAATTTTCAGACAACCTCCATCTCTAACATCGGGGTCAACCTGCTTAAGGTCCTAATCCTCTGATGACTTACCACCAAATGTCACTCTAACAACCAGAATCCAGTCATTGACAGTGTTCCTGAAATAACTGACTGAGGCAGAGACTGTCAGAGCCAGCCTGCCAGTGGTTGGTATCCTAAAAGTCTGCCAGAGGGCCTTACATACTTTTACAGGAACTGAAAGCCAACCAGAGACAGTGCAAATCTCTAAGGGGCCGAAAAAACGGTCAAGGGCCATAAAACTTTGCCAGAGGCCCTAAAGTTCTGCCAGAACGCCTTAAAGTCTGCCAGAGGCTCTAAAAGTCTGTGAGAGGCCCTGAAAATCTTTCAGGCGTTCTGAAAGGCTTCCATAGTGACTGAAAACCTGACAAACAGGCAGAAACCTGAAAGCCTGCCAGAAGCCCTAAAAGATGGCCAGAAGTCCTGAAAATCTTCCAGCCTCTATAAGTCTGCCAGAGGACGTGAAACCCTGAGAGCCTGTCAGAGGCATTTAAAGTCTAACAGGGGCTCAGACAGCCTGGAAGTTTTCGAAACACCCTTGCATAAGGTTCTCATATCCCGTCAGAGTCTTTAAAGTTTGCTAGAGCGCCTGAAAACGTTCGTAAGTCTGACAGAGGCTCTGAGAACCTGTAAAGGACTTGACTTAGTAATAGGGGCACTGAAAGACAGCCACAAGCTCTGAAAATCTACTAGAGGCATTGAAAGCCTAACGGCCTGCCAGCGACCCTTAAAGCCTGTCAGACGGCCTAAAGTGCCGAAAGCCTGTCAAAGGCCTTGAGAGCCTGAAAGTTTGCCAACGGGCCTACAAATCTGCCAGATGTCCTGCAGATCTGGCAGAGATCGTGAAAATTTATCAGATGCTCCGAAAGGGTACCAGAGACCCTGAAAGTCTGACAACCAGATAGAAGAATGAAAGCCTTGACAGGCCCAAATAGACAGCCTGGCGAAGGCCACGAGAGCCTACCCGCGACGCTGGCAGAATGCCAAAGGCAATGAAAATCTGCCGAAAATTTTGAAAACCTGCCAGAGGACCTGGAAGCTTGAAAGTCTTTCGGACGGCCTGACAGCCTTCAAGGGGTACTGACAATCTCCAGACTGAAAGCCTGACAGAGGCAATTGAAGCCAGCCTGTCGGAGGCGCTGAAAGTTACGCGAAGGCCCTAAAATCTGAAAGTCAGGGTTTCAGATTTTCCTGTCTGTCAGGGTTAGGGACAGGGATGTCTGTCTGACAGTGTGCATAAGTGTGTGGACTGTCAGACTCCCTGACTGCCTGCAAGTTTCATCTTTTGAGCCCTTCCACTTCTAGATGTCCTAAAAGCTTAACTGGAGGTTCTGTCACATTTTCTCAAGACCCTTACAAGAGAGTGTAGATGTGTCAATGCAATTTGGAAAGCGCCTCAAAAGCGCTTCCAGAGAGCTCCAGAACTCTCTGTACGTCGGTCAAGGTCCATTTAAGACTGCTGGCCACGAGGTAAGGGTTGTTCAGTGTGGCTAAGTGGACATTAGCTACCTCGCACTTCACCAGCGTTAAAATTTTGTATCAGTAAACGGACGGATTCTCGAAATTCAGAAATTTCGGAAACAAATCCGGATTCGGCACCTATGTACTTCAGAGAGGGTTGAAAGGGGCAGCATACACCCCACATCTGCAGACTTCCCTTCGATATAGGCAATTTTGTCGTCAGCCAAAAGAACATCACCGAGTGTTCCACTTCTAGGTTGCATTTTTAAAAGGCCTCGACCTTGAAAACTGCTTCCCTTTCGAATTAGTTGCATAAGCTGGAGAATAGCTCCTGGTCTGGCATTTCTTAAAGGACATCATTTTCAATCTTCATCAGCGGGAATGACTGCTTTGTGGAAATGTACAATGAAGGTGTCCGCATCTACCACGAGGAAAGCAAGCTCCTAAACTCCTTTCGAAAGTTTCAAATCTGCTTTGGCTCCTTTGAATAAAGTGATGTAGGAACAGGCTAGGAAGAGCATGGATATGTCCAGTCAGCCCTGTTTACTATGATTTGGGCAATCAATCAAGAAACTCAGGCAATCGAAGACTAACCTGCTTCACCCGCATGACGTGCCCAATGCCATCAAAATGTAGTCCCTTGGTGAACTGAAGAAATGACAAAATTCAGTCCACCCACCATTACCTTCAACCAAGTCACCAATTCTTGTTCCAAAAATAAAAATTCATCTTCACACAAGCGCCACACTCCTCACCTCGGCACGAAAAAAAAATCGAATCCAAAAAGTTCAAGGTTCTTCTACGCCACCTACTGACGCCCTTCACACACCCACCGCCACACGTTCACCCACACTCTGCTTCGCATTCAAACGATAACGACTTTCGTTGTGGTCGCCGTTGTGCACGTCTAACGACCGCAGCGCTGTGGTGCACAAAATGAAAATCACACAGAATCTGCGATATGTGCACGATGTAGCAACTCCACCAACCAGTGGGCTTTTCGGTTTTCGAACAGTTTCCCTGTGATACGAGCATTAGATGGGTGGAAGCCATTCGACGATAGATGGCGCTGAATGTGTTTTGAGGGTGGAAACGTTTGAAATTTGTTTGCTTTGAATACTTACCAGGGAGAGAGATTGAATTTGTGAGATGTGCAGAGATTTCTGATTTGAACTTACCTGAAAGAGAAAAAAAGAAGGAATTAGAATTTTTGGACTGATTGATTGGATTTTAAGGGAAAAGCAGCGGAGGAGTGAAGGCAATCAAAGGGATGAGGAACTTGATGACTAATGTGGGCGGCGTCGTTGATATGGGGGTTCAGTTTGATGTGAAGAATTGAAAAAGTCGTCAGAAAGAAGGAATGTGTTGAACTTTGAGGGGGAAGGACCGATGACAGGGCGGTGTTGGAAAGATAGGCTGTGAAAGGTGAAATGGGGGGAGAGGACTGGCAAAGATGTGAAAGGATGCATTTCGTGGGCGATACGATTCAGAATGAAGGAAGAAAAGGGAGCAATCTTTGGATAGATATCGAAATTCTTGAGATTTTTGTTTTAAATCCGCCAGCTAAAGAGACTGGATGCCATCTTGGTCAGAGCCGAAGGAATACACAAAGGAAGGAAAAGATTGATTTATTTGTCTAGAGCGTAGAATTTCGAAGTGAAACCGCATCAACACACAGATACGGTGACAGGCAACAATTTCAAGCCCCAACAGCCCCTTATTGAGGGCTAGAGCACAGATTTAGAAGATTGAGTTGGGAAGATGGGTACAGCGAAGTATCATGTGGAGGTCTTTCGGGGATAACGGCAGAATTGCCTACAGACATCAAAAATAAATTGGTTGCCCCTACAGTTCGCAAGAGACGAAGGCGTAGCTTCTTTAGTCACCACCCGTGTTGTGTGTGCTATTCTCCTCTCTCGAGTGGAGGGAACCCACAGTTTAAAGCTGAGGGATGGCATAAAAGAACATTCTTCTTGGCAATTCGTAATCCCCAAGGTTTGTAAGCAATTCTTAGAAGGCCAGAAAAAATTCAGTCTTCTTCGGGCTTTGATTCCAAACCTTCCACGTCGACGCACGAGGCATCCCTACCTACATCCCATGCCGGTGACGACACATTCACGAAAGTTTCAAATTGAAACCACAGCACGAAAGACGGCAGATTCAGAATTGGGCCTGGGCAACAAAGGGCACAACCAAGGAGTCAACGCATCACCTAGCAGGCACGTCCACTAATTGGGCCCCACAAAAACGTTTGACCGAGCTTCAACAGATGAAGTTCAGGTCACTCAAGACCCAGATGGAAGGTCCACATCAGCACCGACAGACAGACACTCCTTCATTTGAACAGGAGTTCAGAGACACATTGTCGCCCACCTTGGTGAATCATCATCATCAGTGGCCCACATGTTCTAGGAGAGCGCTCTGGAGGAGCAATGCATGCCCAAGAGACCTACAGGTTGCTTACTCCTCCGTCATTGACTGTAACTCATCTGTAGCTATTGCCAAGTACAATCAGGCTGCTTGCTTGATTCGATCACCTCTCCAAATGACTGCTTGATGCAACCGTATATAAGACAATCCAAAGGGGACATCTGTAGGATGGTACCAAACCATCGTAGAGCAAGGTTCCTTTCGTCCGAAGAAGGAGATGTTCAACATTACGTTTCTATAACTGCCGCAGCAGCAGAAGAAGAAGTCTTACCTCGGCAGCCTGTAATCGCGATCTTTTTCTTTCAGTCATTACCCAAATTTTATAACAAAAGGTAAGAGCTTAAAAACAAGCACTGCGTAAACAACGGAAAACTTGGCTTTGGTACCAAGCTGGTCCTTCTATATCACTGGTCTTCCAAGCTGCTTCAAAATTGATCCAGCTTGGCCAATCCTAAATGAAAGCTCAGTCTTCCTCCTCTAATCACTTGTGAAAAGTATCAATCTACACCTGTTTGAATGGGACTTCACTAACACGTAGAGTGTCTCTCCTTACGCACCTTGCGGCGAAGCGCAAGCAGAAGATTAACAGATTGGAAATGAGGTGGCCATTGCGAAACTTCTCTTGTCCACTTTTTGGTACGTGACATAGAGCAGTCAAAATGAGTTCTTCTGACATCTGAAACAGCTCAGTCGCGACAGTAGTCACAGAACACTAGACAACCTTGCAATGTGGTCGGTCCCCTAAAACCTATTGTTCAAAATTATACTTCCAGACCCAGACGGTCTTGAAGAAGAAAACGAAGAAAGCTGATGGTTACTGAGAAGAGAGGCAAGTCTTCGAGGGAAGTCCAGTGTCAGAGCTTCCAAATTCTTCTTATGTCTCATCGGCTATCTGACACTTTGACGTCTGAAACGGACGGAAATACGCTCCAATATCCGGGAACTGCGAAGCGATACTGCGATAAGGCCCCGCAGAGCTAGAAAGTGCCTCTTCGACCAGCAAAGGCACGCTTCGATGTGCAGTGTCTTTAAGGAGCATAGCTTCTAATGCTGTGACGTGTGTAAAGTGCTTAAGAACAGGGAACTGCTTCACTTCAAGCTGCTTGAAGGCCGTTCAGCTTTCCGTGAGTGGATGCCTCTGAGGTTGTGTGTTAACCCAAAGGCGGATCACTGTCCAGCAACTGTTTGAGAAGCGACGGCTCTGTGGTGTCTGAAGGCCTAAAAGTTCCCCATGACCATCATGGGTGTGAAATGACTCCACAGGAGTCCAGAGACTTTCCGAAATTCAAAAATTCGCAGATTCCTGTCCTTCTTTGAGATCTACGGCCCTCAGCTCAAAAAGAGAAACGATGTCTTGGAAGAGTTTAATGTATAACTAAGTGATGTCTTGAAGGAATGTCTTGAAGAAGCAGTCTTCTGTGGGAAGCCCGCCATCCAGTAGGTGTGTAACCACCCACTCCTCCCCATCCCCTACAAAGCAACGCCTCTTGGGAGCTAGACGATTGTAAAGTCTCTAAAGTTCATCAACAACAAGGTATGTGGTCTGAAACGGAGCCAAACCGACTATAAATTGATTCCCTTCCTCCTGCCAGTTTTCTCTATTTCCCTCCGGAGTCTGTTAAGTTCTCCAACCACTCGCCAATCTCTCCCAAAGGAGACCACAAACCACAGACTGGACTCTCTTTAAAATCTCATCGAATTCCGCTTCCCCAAGACCCCCCAAACAAAATTCTTCCAATCCCATGTTGGGCGCCATTCTGCTTACATCCCCCCCAACAACAGAAACTCTCAAGGAAGACGATTTATTTCAAATTTTCTCACATCCCCATCGCTGAGGCTGGTCTTGAACTTTCGTTGAACCCAAAAAAGCAAACTCAAGCGTCAGCTCGAAGCCAACATTCGTCGCTGTGTCGTTGTTGTGCCCCTGACATGCATCCACATGCACAGTCTTAGTTCAAATTACAAATCTCTCTCATACCCACTCAGTGCCCCCCTACTCCGTCAAATCGCAGCTCGTTGCAAAAGTATCTAGACATTGCTAATGAATACCACCTCCCGGTTCATTAGAATAGCAAGCGCACATGGTGAGCGCCTGCCGCCAGCCGCCTGCCGTCTCTTCTGCCTTCTCTGGCACAGCGCAGCGCAGCACAGCAAACTGCTACTCACTCTCCTCATGTAGAGATACACATTTTATCGGTCTCGATGCATAGATACATTCACTACGACAACCGCCGCCGCCGCCACTGCCACTGCTGCAGCAGCTACTGGGTGCAGGAGTGTCAACGTCCTCTCAGCATTGCAACGAATAACCTCGATCTAAATTTATACTTCGCGCAATCTATTGTGTGCGACTGCTGCTATGGTTAAACTAGATGCACAGTCCCCCCCCTCCCGGCACACAGACACCAACTCATTTCGCACACGTTTCGTGTCGTGTCGACGCTGTGAACGTTGCACAGTGTTGCAAGACACACCATCCACTCTCTGAATCAGTTGCAATGCACTGGGTCGCTGTAGAGGAGGCAGAGGTGGGGGAGGGGGAGGAGGAGGACGAGGAGGAGGGAAAGCTTCGAAAGGAAATGCAACGAAGGAAAGCTCTCTATCTCGGGTTGACGGTCGTTCAAATGCATCTGACATTTGAAGTGCTGCTCGCTGGCCGGTTGCATGAACTAAGACGTCAAGCTTCAAAGTCAAACGGTAAAGCAGGCAGCTTTCGGCAGAAAAAAACTGAAAAAGCTCTCCGCACGCTGTGTGCAGCGCCAATTCGAATGTGCAAGGTTGACGTTATCCGTGACGTGAACTGAAAGTTCGATAGGCGAACGAACTAAATTGACCTGCTTCGGGTAACCTTAAGCGGTTCTCAGTTCGCCTGCCGCTCTCTCGCGTGTATCTGTAGCTGCGCGACCATAATTCAGTGTGTTTCGCTTTGGCAATGATTGGTGTGCGAGGAGAGTATGCAGCGCGTCGATTGCATGTTGGCGGCAGCGGCGACGGCGACTTGCTGCAGCTGCATGTATGCCAGAGAGTGTGCCCCCCCCCCCCACCCCTTCACACCGTTTTCCATCTCGCCCAGTGGCCCTGGGGGCGTTGGATAGGTTTACATTTTGTCTGGCGTTTATTTATGTATGACTGTGTGTGCGTGTGTGAGTGAGTGGAACAGATTTCGATGTCCGCCTCACCCACCACCACCACCGTTACCCTCGCACACACAGTTGGGTGTGTTGGATGGCGATGATGATGGTGTTGCCCTTGCAGCGTACATCATGAGTCGTTGCCCTACTTAGGAGGCGGATTGCCTCCCCGTTGCATTTCCTGCAGCTGGTGAGGGGAGCGATGCAACGAACGGATTCTGGCATCCACCACAAGCAGAGGGGATGCCTCGTGTCAAGGACGACTATTAAACCGACCGAAAATGAAGAAATGTTTGGGTAGGTCGGGGCATGGAAGATGAGGCGCCACGGTGACATGTTGAAGGTAAAATTTTGAAAAAATACTTGATGAAGGCTGTGCTAGGAGGCGCCTTCTTTCGAGAGGTGAAATATTCCCACTGAAGGCGGGGATAAGTCCGCCATCCACCTGCGAGAGGAAGAGAGGACTAGTTGGACGTCACTCAGAAAGCGGATGACATCTCTATCAGGACTGTGTAAAGGCACACTGTTGCCATCAAAACCTTCAAACGCTAGGAGGACCATAATTTCGGGAGAAAGAAAGAAATTAAAAAGTGGCGTCCCAAGGAATTTCCACTTGAATGAAGGACGTCCCGTTGTTGCCTTCTTTTACGTCAAATTAAGGTCATCACACCTGAATGAGCAGTGCCTTCGCTGAAAAGTCAAGGCAACACCAACTGATGCTTCTTGCCGATGCGCTGCTGACGAGATAGGGTTCCACAAGAGATTAGTTTCGAAATTGTTGTCTATTCGGAATTTTGTGCGCAAAGCTACACAGACGACGAAGAGTTGAGTGAAACGGGGCTCCGCGTCTAAAAATGTTATTTTTCCGAAACTTTAATTTTGATTTTGTGGAGAAAATGTCCAAACTTTGAGAGGTTTGAATGGAGAGTAAGTGAGTGGCAGTCAGAACAACTCCATCCTCGTCACAAGGGGCAGCAAACACTGTGAAGGTGGTCAAGGACTTTGTTGATCAGTGTAGCAAGCCAAGTTCAGATAGCCAGGCCAATAAACGTTCCTAATGGATTCCGAAAGGGGGATAGTCTTACGTGCCTTCTCATCAATCTGTGACTTTGGCCCGTCGACAAGAGGAAGCATCGCCAGCAGATCAAGCCAGAAATTGGCTTACGTCATCGGAAGAACACAAAACGATCCTTATCTTGATCGAGAGGGTGGCTTAGAGACTGGGGTCACATGTCAGCGAAAGAAGGGCGAAGTGCATTGTGGAGCCGTCTGTGGGACAGAGCAGTTGGACAAGGGAGCGAAATACGAACTTCAAGTAGTGCAATCCTTCAGCCACCTTCCGTCAAAAGTAGCAGTCGATTTAAACACAAAAGAAGAAATAGTCTGACGTCTGCTCATGTCCAACAAAGCCTTCTCAAGTCTGTGAGGGCTCTCCAAGTCGAGACACTTCACCATAACATCGGAGCTGCTGTACTGTCTACCAGAACTCACACATGATTCCGAAACTTGAGTGCTTAGCAAAAGGCACTTCGATCTCTTGGCCTCGTTCTAGAGTACAGAGAGTTGTTAACCATGCATGTGAGAAGGGACATTTTCAGAGGCTCTTCAATCAGGAACCTTGCAGCTCGCAGCTTGGATGACTCCGGTGGGCAGGGCACCTAGCACGCATAAGCGAAGGGGAATCGGCCCGGATAGTCGTTTGTGACTCATTTTATGGTAGACGACAGAGTGGAGACCCACGCATGCCACGACCCCCAAGACTTCGCTGGTCGTGGTCTACATCATCTCTGGGGGTGCGCAGCTGGACGACGTCAGCACGTGATTGTGATGGATGGAGAGACTTGTTGATGGAGGTAAGGACTGGGTCCGGATTTTCCACACCGATGATGATGATGATGATGATCAGGAAGGACTTCGTCTACCTCATAGCAGATTGGGACAACAATGTCAGCATCGAAATTAAACATAGACTTGGCAGAAAGCAAGTTGTGTCCTTGGGTTCGTCTGTTTGGGATATTGCAGGCGATGTCTAAGGTCGCGACTAAGTACTCCGTAGACTCTTTTCAATTTAGATAAGTAGGTCACACCTTGCACCTACCCCTTACTCGAGGTTTGGCGTCTTCCTAGTCCCCTAGAGTTCAAAAAGACCTCTTATTTTAAGTCGTACTGATTCATTCAGTTTCTGTCGTGATGCTATCTCCTCTGACATCAGGTCCTTGGTGCAGACTGTGGCCACAGTCTCTGATCATTGCAACAGGCGGACACATTTCAAAGTGTTGAAGGAGGGTCTCTTTTTTAGCCCTATTGTATGGGATGTGTAATCTTCTAGCATGGCTGTCCATCAGACAATGTCCAGTAAGTACACCTACAATCAGACGAACATCATTTTTGCCAAGACTCATGTGTTCCTCTACCCGTGTTCGACTGCTTTTTGCCTACAATTGCCGGCGTGTTCGAAGAGCTTCCGTTTACCTTTTCGTCCAAACGGCCGAGCAGATTCTAGGTTCCTGCGAGGAAGGCGAATGGAGGAGAAGACACAAAGATGTGGATGTAGTTCGAAAGGCGAACATTCCGTCGACTACAGTGGCTCGGCCACATCGAGCGAAGAAGAGGGTTTTCTCCTCCCAGCGTCTGGGTTCGAGAAGGAGAGGAAGGCCGAACCTCCAGTATAGAGACGAAGCGATTGCGGATGCTAGAGAGGATGGTCCTGACAACTGGAAGCAGCGTGCCCAGGACCGTCAAGAATGGAAGGCAGCTATAGCTCAGGCGCAGACCCTTCATGGGTGCCAGGCTTAAAATTTCCAGTTCTAGCGTCATTGTGAGTCTCCTGTTTGACTGTCAGTGCCAGGTTCACCCCTCTTTCGTTGCCAAAGGATAACTTTATGGTCCAAGAGACCTTTATGAACAGGAACCCAACTGGTGTCTCTCTTAAGGAGAGGTGGAGGGGAGAAGAGGAGGAGAGGAGGAGAGGAGGTGAGGAGGAGAGGAGGAGAGGAGGGTGCGAGGTTTTATTGATGACGTGTTGAGACCTTTTATCGCCCCTTGGCTGTTTAAAAATGTATACATCTACTCGCTGCATTGACAGAAAGCGAGCAGCCTCGGAAAGAACTTTGATTTCTGTCTTAGAGGCACTGAAGTGATCCAGAAGGCGGAGGGCCAAGGACAGTGACACAGACTCCTTTCCCATTTTAAAGCCACCTATAGTCATCATTCCTACCTAGAAGACAAGTGCAAAGGTCTGGAGGGAAGTGTGCCGAGGATATATTGGAGAAAGTAGCAAAGATTCCGGATGACCGTCCTTTCAAGTGTCATCTGTGTCCGTTGCTTCTGAAGGATTTCTAACTAAGTCAGTTTCCCACTGTTCTTTGTATGAAGTTCTTACTTTTTGAAGGTCCTCTCAAGGGTGGAACCTGCAATGTCTGACATCTAGAGAAGCCTCCAAATCGAAAAATGTCTGCATTTTAGTAGAAGCTCGTCTTCGGAAATGGGATAGAGTAAGGTACATGGGTAAAGCAGAAGCAGAAAAAATATGAAAACCTCGTAGGACTCCCTCTTCTCAAGGCGTGTGTCCTTTGATAGTCCCTTGCCCAAGCACCACAAGTCGAAAATGACGATGCACAGATAAAAATAATAGTAATTGAGTGGCACTACAGCCCACAAGGGACCAGGGCCTAGCTTCTACAACGATACACAGATGCTCAAAGAATAAATCGTCAACTCTCTTCGATTTTCTGTATTTTTAAGGGTGTAAATCAAATTCTGACTCACTTCCACTTTAAAAATTCGAGTCTGTCCTACATCCCTTCAATCGACTCAAGCATCCCGCCACCCCTCTCCCCAAGGTGGATGACAACAATAATTGAAGACAACAAACACTCCTCATAACTTGTCATTTTTTCTGACAATTTCCAGGCCAAACAAATACCACCCTCCACGCCTACCATCAATTAACTCATACAATTGTGCTTTGCCCCCATCGGCAGACATCCTTAAAAGGAATTGACCTTCCCCCATCCAGACAGTCGCCACACTCTGCTTTGTTCCACATTCTTCTGCCACAATCAACCCTCACCGTCGTCACCACCATCTCACAGCCAAACTGCCGCCTTTACACGTGTGCTCCTTTGCAAGTGGAATTCAGTTCAAGACAACATTGCCAATATTTCGTCCTCAATCCCATTCCCATACCCAACTAGTAGATCAAGTAGATCTAGAGCACGAGACCGACGAAAGTCGATCCATCCCTCTGGCATTCCTCTGGCGTCCTCTTACACCGAAAAGTGTTCTCATTTCCGATCAGGTCTAGGATTTGACTAATTAAACAGAGACTAGTCCAGAGCGACCGATATTTTGAAGAGCGCAACAAGAAAATACAAATTGAGAGCTTGAAGTGCATTTCTGTTGCACACTCACACCATGGGGCGCTGAGTGCGGTGGTGAGGGAAGGTTAGAAATAAAAGCTTTTCCTCTCATTTCATCTACACACAACACACAACCCGTCATGGGCACAGAGGGCGAGGGGGGGCGAACGAGGTGGGTGACGATAGCTTTCTGGGGTAAACGTACCAGGCCAATGGACGACCTTCAACGTTACACACTCCCTCCCACTTCGTACGCCACCCCAGCACATGGAATACATTTGCATGGGTTCACCAGTTTTCTAGAGTAAATGTTGACGACTGATGCGTCAACGCACGAGACGCAATCGACGACAATTTGACATCTGTCATCTGCATGGCGTCGAGAGGGTGCGAAGGGGGTCATCAGGCATTAATTGAATGAAGAGAGACGCACGAATTGGATAGATTGATGGATGCGATGCCATGAGGCAGATGCTTGCGCTCCTCGACGCCCTTCTGAAGCCATTACTCACAGTTCAACAGGCTAAACAATTGATTCGATGCATCGAGGAGGCAAACAGTGACTCTGGCGAATAATTTTATCTCACCCCTCGGTTGTTGGTTTTCTTTTGCCTCCAATTTCACAGTCGCCAGCCAGAAAGGAGGTCGTGAAGGGTTGCGATGTGATGGGATGGATTGGTGAGGAGAGTGTGAGAGAGGGAAGGGTGAACACCACCACCAGGCTAGGGGTGAACAGGTGAAGGTCGGTTAAATTGTCGGTTGAATTGAAGCTGCTGCTGGTGGATGCACAATGCATGCAACGGTGTTAAGGTTGAAGTTGTGAATATGCGCCCCGCAGAGAGGGATGCGATTGCAGGGGATGTTCGTACTTTGGGGTCAATGGATGGTCTTGGGCTACAAGGCAACTCAATGGGAAATGCCATGAAATGAGGAGGACGACGGAAACGGAGCGCTCTGGTGTGGATGGTCAATCTTGCCAATTTGTTTAGAGGACACTTGAGGCGATAAAATTTGGGGGAAAATCACTTGTGGAGATTTGAAGGTCTTCAACAAGGGAGGGGGGGGGGGACTCGAAAGAGGTTCAAGAACTTTGTCGATCGTGTGGAAGTTGAGAAAACCATTTGACTGGGGATTCAGTCGACAAATGGTGGTCCTCTGGACGAACAGAGTCGTCTTCAGCCGTAGAGCTGGTCGTACCTTTGACTCTTCTCCTCTGGAGCAGGAATTAAGGCTGACAACATTTCAAGTTCGACGTCATGTTTGGCTATTTCATCGCAGTTGGCATCAGGTCTGCTGTCGAAGTCTACTTCAGCTCGGCTGTCGATTTTGGTGTCAGACCTGTTGTTAAATTTCGCGTCAGGTCTGTTGTCGAACTAGGTTTTAGCTCTGTCCCCGAAAATAGTGTCAGGTCTGTCATCAAATTTAGCCACACGTCTGTCATTAAATTCGGCATCAGATAAGGGGTCAACTTCGACATCACGACGAGCATCAAATTTAATAAGAGAGCCTCAATCAGGACAAATACCCGGCTCCTCTGCAAAGAGCTTGATAGAAAATCATGTCCCTCGTCGAGCAATCTCTGATTGGGCGCCAATCGACGATCAGTTGAAGACTTCATTCAAAAGCGACAATTCCGCGATCATTCACAAACATTCGTCACGATCACCGAACAGCAAGCTTCCAAAGTTTCTCAAGGCATGCACATGTCACACTCGCCCACAATCGCGCGGTTTGCACATTTCCAGAGACTTCCACAACACCACAGATCCCCCTCCGCCCCTTCGCCTCCGTCGACTCCTCACAGAATATTCTCATAAACAACAGCTTCAGGCGGAGTATAGCAGCGCGCTGATTGAAATGAAGGGGGCAGCTGGGAGCTTTTACTTAGCACTTGGCGCTCCCAAGTGTATGTGTATCTGGGTGTGTAGAGTGTATAGAATGCATAAGTAGGTCGCAAGTGACATGAGGTCAATGCACGATTGTGAATCAAAAGAGAAACGAAGGACGTCACCGTGCTGTACGGCTGTGTGCGCTGTGTGTTGTGCTTACACAGCGTGGGACACAATTCGCATTAGTTCATCGTCGCCGCGCACCCTCTCTGTGCATTTGGGTTTTGATTAGAATTTCGTTCGTTTTAGGGAGAAGGCGAGTGTCATCGCCGAATGTTTAAGATGAGTCTGTCCAAGAGGCTGGACACTGACCTCAACACAGTGCCGCGAGTAGAGAGCGAAAGTGTCAAAAATATCTTTGTATGGTTTTCGCATTTGCAAAATGTGCGAAAACACTTTTGTTAATCATTTCGGTTTTATTTGACGGGCGTACGGTGCGGTTTCACTGGAATTTTTTGGGTGGAAGTGAGGCGTGTTTCTTCATTACACCATCCATTGTATAATGGTATATCGTTTGGAGATGTAGATGATAGATGTACTTTGTTTTTCTGACTTGAGAGGAATTTGCGACAGAGATTTTTTGATATTCTATGTTCTATGTTTTTAAGAAGACGTCATGCGGTTCTGAATTTGATCAAGAAAAGCATTTAAACTCTGGATAGAGCAGAATAAAAGAATAAAATTCCAATTAATGGATTTAGTCAGGGTTAATGGCTTCTTTCAATGGTTTTGGCAGAGTTAGCAATGACCAATCATCAAGTGAAGAATGTTTCTGATTTGAATTTGTTGTGATTTGAAGTGCATGTATGTTGCCAGTTCTTTGACATGGGAGAGAAATATATCGAACACGTGTGACATGGTAGTGTAGTACATTTAAGACGTAGAATTCAACCAAACGTACATGACATCTACGCATTTAATGTCTAGAATGAAGTGCCAGAATATCAACAACTTTGTAATATACAAATTAAATACTTTAAGCAGGTGTGACTATGTTTTTTAAGGCATTTTAAACGTAGAATGCAATCTACTTTAAACGATGTTCACTCTTTTAGCACTTCTGCGTGTACAGATTCTACATTTTCAGGCACAGGAGACAAAATGAGATTGATGCGCACAAATGATTTCATACATCAAAAACGTAGAATGTAGAAAACGTAAGAACGTAAGACTTCCACTGATCAACCTTGCAGATGGAGCGCCTAGACGTAACCATTTATATGAGGCAAATGAAATATATGTGAAACAAAGGAGGCACTAAGTTTTTCCACTTTTAAAACATAGAAAACTATTAATACCCCCATTCACTCTTGTAATGAAGTGTCTGTTCACTACCAAGCAAATGATGCATAAAATGAATTTATCGAGCAGTTATTTGTAGAATAAGGTTACATCCGAGCACGTAGAATCGTGTTCTTATCTAAGAGTAGTCAAAAAAGTTATATGATAAAACATAGAATCCTAATAACTCTCACCCAATTAGATAATTCAAATAAAAACCGTTTTTAAGCAGTGAAGTGTATTTGCCTTCATCTGAAGTTTTTATATAGTTGATATGTAAACATAGAATTTCCTGAAACATCTATGTTTCCAAGAATAACTTTGCGATGTGACCTGTAAGGTGACATTTATTCATTTAGAATCAAAATGGAAATTTCAACCAGAACGAACATGTCCAATTGAAGAAACAAAAAACATAGAAAAGTAAGAGTAACTAACGGTTTACAAGTTATGCAAATCAAACCCTGAAATTTGATATAGAATTACATTAGGTGCCCTTAAGGAATCCATTAACTCTGCAAAAGAAATCACGACATAGCGATCAGCACTCCTCTCACTTCCATCATCAAGTGTTTCCCGCCCTGTACCACCACACGTCTACCATCAGCCTAAGGCTGGTGGCGCGCAGTTGTCCTCGTCATCGCACTAGACACTTGTTTCGATTTCGCAATCGAACCAATCCTGTTTTAAGTTATTAATCAACGACCGCGCTCCAATTGTATCTCGATGCATTGATCTGTGTCACACCAGCCCAGCTAGTTGCGCATAACAATAGAACACGAGAAGAACAAAAATATGCAGCCAACAGGCCAACAGCTGTGGGCCCGTGGTGCTTGTCAGCTGCATCAACCCACTCGCTAACCGGAGTTCTGCAGAGCGACCCCAGTCGGCATGCACTGCAAACGGATTGGTTTCGCCTCTTGGTGTCAAGATAAAGTGCAGTAGGCAAATGCCGTACCGTCATATTCCCTCGCACACGCCAAATGGGCAACAAGCAAAGCTTGGCTACACTGTACAGGCCCGCACACGCACCCAGGCTGCTCCTACAATAGCACGAGATGTCAACCCCCTCCAAGACCCGCACACCGATGATACATCGACGACACAGCGGCGCGGCGACGACAGCGACGAAATCGAGAAAAGGGAGCAACGACCGGCCGAATCCATGGCCTACTTAACAGGAAATAGTTCGTTTGCTGTGCTGTTGACTAGTGCATGGGTGTGCTGCCGCTGTGTGCCGTATGTGTGCGCCTCAGTGTGCGGATAGATTATTCACAATGAAATCGAAAGCATACAAGTTGCTGGCTGCTCGCTACTTCTGCCGAGAGGTTTAATCACATTTGTAGGTTGAAGTTTTGCCACAGAATGTATCGCGCACACTGTGTGTGGCACTGTTTTAAAAATAAACACGCACGACGAAAGCTTAGACTTTATGAAACACACACATAACCTAAATTGATGAGCGAGAGAATAGAAAAAAAAAAACAAAAATAAGAAAAAAACGGTACATTCGCTGACAAACTGAAAATACATCATGTGCCGTTGTTAAATGCAACAACTAGTGACATGGGGGTGACAAGAGTGACATAAGGTGACGACAATAGCATTGTTCTTGTCAATGGAAAATGGAGACAGAATTTAGAGGGGTTTTGTCTGGGTTGTATCTGAATGAATATCGAATGAATTTGGTTGCGATTTTTGCGATATGAAGGGCCGGAGTCTGGAGATAATTTTGGGGGAGAAACATTTTTTTTTGGAATGTGTCTTCGAGGGGTTAGATGCGATTATAAACATAGAATCGATAAGAGTTGGTGTTTTGAGTGGTTTTCGTTGATAATTTCACCGGATTTTGAATAAGAACTGCTGGGAAATGTGAAATTTTAGGTCAAAATGAGTTTAGATATTGGGTCACTTTAAAAAGTTTTAAAAAAAGTTCTTTGCGGAAAATATTGAAACGAATTTCACTTTAATTGTCTTTGAAGGAATGTTCCAACAAAGAGAATAACAGAGGGACCAGAAGGAACAAGGAGAATAACAGAAGGACCAGTTTTCCAGCTGAAATGGGCTCACATACTCGCTCATCGATTCTATGAAGGAAATCCATGAGGGCATGTCCAGGCAAGTGGATATGAAGCTGAAATCTTACATGAAGCTGCTCAAGGAATTGACACATAAGATTATTGTTTATTTCAACCTCCTAACAGGCGGCGAAAGTCTTTATTCCAATCGCAAATAAAACAATTTGTCCTTTTCCTTCCATTACCAATCCCAACTATGTGGTTTCATCGTTAAGAACAAACGTCTGATAAGTCCCCGATTTGAATAAAAGTGAAGTTGCTTCAACCCACATCATTCTGTGTCTTCCATTCCCCAGCTTGACACTTGCAACTTCCTTTTCTATGTACGCCTCTCGAATTGAAAAAGGGAAGCAACTCATTGGCATTGACCCTCCAACCCTAATTGCTTTCACACTGAAGTGTACATTTTCAGGACAGCAAAATGTAGGTCTATCAGAAAACCACTTAAAGTCCCTGAAGCCCCTACCATCAGCAACACCCTTTCGCAAACTAAACGTAGAATCATCCCAGAAACGAACAACTTCTCTCAACCCAGTGAACGGAAGTGCGAACATCCTTTCCAGGTGATGAATTAACCAGACCTTGTAACAGAAAGTATTACAAAACCCCACGCAACGCATCTCCCAACCCACCCCCCCCCCCCCCCTCGAAGAAGTTAATCCGACACATAATTGACAGGGTCACACACAACATCGCACCCCTTTCAGTGTAGAAGAAAAAACAAATTCCACCCACGCAGACTTTTTCAATCCCAAGTTAAACTCATGAAACTCCTCAAACTTTACCGCGAAAGCAAGGCACTCACGTACATCTTCGATGAAAACGAAAGCTTTTCCCCACCGCACACCAGCGCAACACCCTCCACCCCATTGCGTGGCCCGCTGTGTGAGTGCGCGCATTGAAAACAAAACTGAAGCTGGTGTGAGAAAATTGGGTTAATACCGGTCACTGACCGTCAATGGATTGTCACTTGTCGGCTGCCACTTGCACCACTTTTGCTTACCTGCTAGTACACGTCCAATCAGACGTTCAGTATCGTCGATGTGCCTTGCGTTGGCGAACAGATCTTCACGGCTGCCAACTGTCATCGTTGGTGTGATCGTGTCAGACAAAAGGACTCGAGTGTTAAAGAGAGAGAGAGAGAGAGAACGAGAGAGAGAGAGAGGGACACACTTCTTTTTTTTGTTTTGTTTTCTCTATGGCACTCCGAAACGGTCTACACAACAAACCTCACAGAACGTCACTTCGTTTCCCTTTTTTTTAACTTTAAACTAAAATTTACAAAAAACAAAAATTTGAACTATAACGGTATATTTAAACTATTATCACAAGCATTCCCCACTCGCACAAGACTGTTTTCGTTTAGTGTTCTTGAAAAGGTTCTTGTTCATCTTCACGAGTCGACGGAGTCAGTCATTTGAAGGAAATCACCACGCGGGCGTCTATTTTTTTTCTATTTCAGAAAGTCCTTTCCTTTTGAAACACCAACGGCACGCACGCACACACAATTCGCTCGGCAATTCCGTTCAGGACCGCCACTGGCAGAGAATGACGAGAGATTCAGTCAGATTGCGCTGCGCTACGGTGTGTGCTCGCTAACTTGTAACGTTAACGTATAACGAAGTGACGAGTGGCGCGCTGCTGTGCGCCATGTTGCCTCATCGGATGAGGAAAAGCTTTTTGTTTGGTTTTTGCGCCTCTCCTCCCATCCGCCGATTCGCAACAGTTACGGCTAGCTGGGTAGCAGCGGTTGTACGCAAAGTGTCCCACGAACAGCTGTGAAATGTCAATGCACATGTGGTGTGGAGCATGGAAAGCGCGCGCTGTTGTTATGACATACAACATGATGGGCATGCAAGAGGGTGTGGGGGGAGGGGGGGAGCGGCACAGCTTTGAGTGTGATATTGGTGCTTTTCCTTTTGGGGGGTTGTTTCGCGAGCTTGGAGGGCTTTGACTTTCGCTTTCGAGAAACTGTTATAAAGCTCGGTTGGGAGAAAGTTTCACATTTGAAAAGCTAAATGGGAAAGCTTTGTGTTCTTTTAGCAAGCGAATGAGGCGGGTGTGGGTAAGTTTGTGCGGGATTCTGGCGGGAGATTGGGGTTTCTTGGAGATGACTAAAAATTTTTCGATCTAATAGTTAACGATCCACCTAGTATGAGCAACTTGCCAGAGATTTGAGACCGAAAACCAGTGCCAGGATAGGAACAGAGAATGTACACTCATACATCGTCCTACAGGACTCTTCTTTTATCCGTTCATTGGCGCCCTCAAACCTGTTGAATTGGTTGGAGAGAACTATGTCTCTATCCACTGTATCCTATTGACAACGCGTACACATGGAACGACAGACTCCTGACTAGAAGGACAAGCTCCAAAAGACGCTTATCCTATCCGTACTCCTATGTATACGGAGCCGAGTGTTGGACGATAAGCAAAATGACAGAGCAGATTCATGGGACCTTAGAGGGGGACAAATGGAGGGGAAGGCACAGGGGTACATAGATGTAGTCGAAAATCCGAAGAATACGATGGGTCGGTCTCATCGAGTCAATGGACAACAACGCTCTAGCTAAGACGGTCTTTGAAACCCAAGCCTCCAGACTTCCGAAGGAGAGGAAGACCGAACTTCCGGTATAGGGATCGCAGACACTAGAGAGCTTGCTTGGTCTTGACGTCTGGAAGCGGCATGCAGAGGACAGTCAAGAATGGAAGGCAGCTATAGCTGAGGTTTAGACCCTTCATGGGTCGCTGGCTTGATATGTAGGTAGACATAAGCTGAGTAGCAGAAGAGTTTCCTAAAAGGAATGCCCAAGGGGTTTTCTTCTTCGGCTTTCCTCTTTTTACGTCTCTTTTCAGTTTGGGAAATAAAAGTCGAATCAGTGAATATTGGACGAGTGAGGGATTGGAGCCAAGTGGACAAGCCATTTTTGGTTACAAAACTGACGCACAGATAGAGTTGGCAGGCGCCAATTTGGCTGCTGACCTTTTAATGCTCAAGTCTTGCGTTGAAATTCAGCAAAGTGAACTGCTTTGGTCTTGCCCTATTCGCTTCAGATAGCTCCACAGATAGGTTCTGCAACAGTCCACCATCGATGGACCGGAAAGATTTCGCCAGTTCTCCAAGACTTTCCGTACCTGTCGACCGTTCTTTACAAAAATCAAAAAAGGATCGATCTGGTTGGGCACAAGCAGCAGATCATCCGTATGGTATGTTGAAGTAGAAAAGAATGACCAAGGAGTTTAGTCTTAGTCCAGATCGTCCGGTCCACACAAAGGGAACCACTTCAACTAGGTATGAGTTTCCTCCTCTTTTTCTTCTTCTCCTTGTGGCACTATAGTCTGGGTTGGACCATACCTCTCCAGTCATCACGATCTTTCGCCAGCCGCCGCCAGTTGTGCACTCCAAGTTGGTTGAGGTCCTTCTCCACTTGTGTGCGCCACCTTAGCCTAGGTCATTCTCTGTCGCGTTGTCCCAAGGTCTCAGATTTGAAGACTTTTCGGGCCGGAGCAGTGGTGTCCATATGCTCTACATGGCCTAGCCATCTTAAGCGTTGTATCCGAAGACGCTTGACTAGACGCATGTCGCTCTACAGCCCATAGAGTTCGTCGTTAAATCTTGTTCTCGAGATGCCATCAACGCAAACACCAAAGATCCCACGCAAAACTTTTCTCTCGAAAGTCGATGAGTCTCCTCCTCATCGAGTATAAAATGATGGCCTAAAACTGTTTGTGAAACAGGAGAATCCACAAACTGCTAGAGATCCTAGAAATGATCCGGCGCCCACAGACATATGGTCAAGCTATACAGTGTCACGTCTAATTTTGACGTTCCTACTACACTTGTTTTATGATTTATGAGGACGTGTCGCTACTCCGGCAAGATCTGTACTGAACAAACCTAGACCTTCAATGTGAACGCAACCCGCTGTCGAGTGACTTTTTCAACATCGTCCTTCAGAAAATCTTGAGGAACTCGAAAGCCAGCACCAGAAGAACGGTCTTTCAGAAGTCAGGCTTACGTGGTGACATTGGCGTGATTGGGTGATATCACTGAGACGTTTGCTAAAATTGAAACGGGAGCGATTAAAAAGTAGGCCTAGTGGTAAACGAGGACAAAAGGCAGTTCTTGCTATCATCAAGGGAAGAATGCGCATCATCGATACAGTGAGGGAAAGATGTCTTCAGGAGTCATGAACTTCGTCTATCACGTTCCACAGCAAATGGGGACAGTACTGAAATCAAAAGTAGACTCACTCTTGTCAATCACTGTTTCATTGGGCTTAAAAGGTACTCCTCCTGTACGGCCAAATGCGAATGACCAAGTGGCTATGGAAGCAACCCTTAAGGTAGCTAGGTCATGTAGAGCAGGTGGATGCAGCACTGCATCGGCCCGCAAAGTCTTTGAAACTACGCCAAAGGGACACAACAACATAGAACGTCGTCGCCTGAGACGTTGTACACAAGTGGAGAAAAACTTCAGCACAATTTTCGGCTGCGTGACCAAAGACCGTGCTTGTTGGAGGGGCATGTTGTTTGATGCCAAGGTTTTTTCCCTCAACTTTAGCGCTAGAAGAAGAAGAAGAAGAAGAAGAAGAAGAAGAAGAAAAAGAAAGAAAGAAGTTCTAAATTGACAGTCACCTTTGAGAGTATCCAAAAGTCAGGTTTACGTTGATTCAGGTAGGCTTTGCCTCTTTGAGTGGTATGAGCAACTCGAAAGATGTGGTGCCGCGAAGAATGCGAAGTGTTAAGACCGGGAATCGAACCTGGGACCTTCGGGGTGTGACTCGATGCATTTACCCTCCTTTACCACACTTCAAACTATGATTTCTGCATTTTCATTTGTTTGCTGAAAACTGCGTTGACTTAACCGGAAGTTATACCCTAGTCACATGGATGGGCCATCTGACAAAAGAAGACCATTAATTTGGATCCGAACTACATATAAAGTTGACTTCTCCTCCTCTCTGAATCTTGGCAGAATCTGAATGACTACCAATTAACGGCTCAATTAAGGCTCTCACGAGGGTGTCTTCATGAAAGAAGACAACATTTGTCTGGACTTCTTGGTAGGTGAATTTGCGGTGGTTTTCGAAACAGAAACCAGTGCTATCCTGTGTATTTATGCCCACAGGATATTCAGAGTGTAGGGTATAGACACATCTAAACTGTACTTAAGACATTGCTCAACCCTTTAACCACTTACAGGATAGCGCAGCAATACAAGTCTTCTCTGAAGTTCGGTTGGTCGGTGGATCCCGCATCTCCACTAGATCATGGGTAACGAGACCGCCTATGATTTCCTTAGACAAGGATCAGAAGCTTCACTCTTAGAGGCCGCAGCTAGGCAACTCGCATCCTTGGTTAGGGTTTCCTTCAACTGGAGTTATGCCACACTCTCCAGGATGTAGGCAATTTTCGATAAATTTTTCTTGACAGAAGCAAACAGCAGATGACTAACTAGCGTACTGACGGACCACTTCACCCCTCCTGTGGAGAAGGCAATGAGACTAGACAGCACTTCTTTCACCACGCTCCTCCTCCTCCTGAACAGATCCTTGTGACTTTGGTTCATAGCTGTACATTTTCGAGTGATTCTTCAACAGACTTGCATCCAATTTCATACCGTGGACCAACTTAGACCCAATTCCTCCTGTTCTGCGCACAAAACTATCAGGCATTCCCTTTTTTTCTGTCATATTTTCTTCACATTTAAAATTTTCTCTGTTTCCCACTGCAATTAACGGTAAAGCTGCCTATTCTCTACATCATCCTATAGTAGAAGAAATTCTCTTCAAAACTCCTTATGATCACTTTTTTCCTCCGACTTCTCATTTCCAAGATATGAGCCATCAAACGTGAACTTTACGAACTTTGTGTTGAGTGTTTTCTCGTTTTTTAAATTCTTTTTGGTGAAAATGAGAAATTGGCAATTTTTTGCATAAAAGATTGAACAACTTCAAATATCTTGAAAACGGCTTGGTGGATTTGAATGAAATTTGGAACACATTTGATGTATATGTGAGACTTCAAATTGCGATAATAATTGTCATTGCAGGATATTTTGTTTTCAGGATATTTGATGGTGAAGGATTTTAATCTCATTTCAACTGTCCCTACTTAAGCTAAAGTTGTATTTAACAGTTGAAATAAATAAAACTTAGGAAACTCTTAGTTTTTCTATTGCCCATCTGACAAATGCAAACAGGACCTCTCAAGGACCTTTCTTTTCACATTATGTAACCTGATATATGTATTTGATACGTTTTTCCTGAAAATGTTCACTTAGACATAACAGATTCCACGATTTGATGGTTCTGCCTTGTAGAATGAGTTTCTATCTACAAAAACCGTTATGAGCATTTTTTATGTAAGTTTTAGCGTTCTCGAGATATTTTATGTCAAAGCTGACTATGACCACAGAAAAACGTTCAATCATAGCAGACTCTTCATTTTACAGACATAACGGGTTGCTCTAGATAACAAGTATGTACAAAGAAAATGCTAAGCCAGACGTTATCTTAATTCTCGCTTTGAATTCCATGAAGAAACCCCTTTCCATTCCCAGATACGAGAGCTCAAGGGAAAGAAATCTAAAAATAACGTCAAGCCAAAGGATACCTCTCGTCCTCTGAGATCTCGCAGCCTTCACAGACTTCTGCTACCCCCTCAAGAAAGGTGTTACAAAATGGATGTTCATACTAAAAAAACACAAGACGTCCACATTCGCCAAGATCGAACATCTCGGAGGCAAAATCTAAAATTCATGCCAGCTCCTAAAACACTCTCCCTTCACTCTCCGCCTGGTCCCCTCGTGTCATTTACCTGAGCAAACGGCAGCCAGTCAGTCAATCAAGCGCAACACCGATGCCATCCATTCCTTTGTTCAAGTAATCCAAAAAAAAAAGACTCACCGTCGCGTATCGCGTTTTGAATGTGTTCTGGACCAAATTCAAACCGAACGACCTTCACATGATTTCATTCTCTCTCTCTCCGCGCTCTGTGTGTGGAGGGGGTTTTTGACGTCGTCCCACTCTCCACTGCCGTTCACAAAACAGCCCTGTTAGCACAAAAGGATTGGACACACGTTCGATGGTGTTTTCCTAGTGAACTACACAGCTCTTGTGTCGCCATCCAGCAGCAACAGCGGCGCGTTCACCACGGCTGCCTTCGTGCATACAGTGGTGGTGTGCTTCACTCTACTGCCGGCGCACCAGCAGCACAAGTTGAACCGAATGGCCTTTGGTCGACGTCCCTGAATTCGTACGACGACACAGAATTCCCTCTTAAGTAGGTTGTTTCGCAGAAACACACCGATCCACTCGACAGTCCTCACGTCTGTCTGTGCAGACGCCGCCGCCGCCGATCCATGCCGTCGACAACGACGACCCAAAGAGACTGCCCTCTCCGCTCTCCACAGTCCCCTCTAATGAGGATGCAAGAACAAGCGACCAAAAGTGGAAGGAAGGCGAATGGGTATTGGTTTCTGGGCCACTAGGTAGGGAGCGCCATCAACTCCATCACCGCCACCATCATCGTCGTCGTCATCATCATCGGTGAGACTGCGGCGACGGTGTTGGTAGTTCCAGCGCTAATGTCTAAAAATCACACGTCTCATCAGGGCGAGCGAGAAATGGCTTTGGAACGTGAAAAAATCCGCAAAACAAGCACGCAACCTTTTTGCAGTCAAGGATACGTGCTCCGTGCGATGGGCCCTAGCGTCTGAGGCGCGGACGCGGGCCCTACCGAGGGAGCAGAACAAGAAGAAGCTCATGTGACACACATTGTACGATGTGACACATTTGAGCGGCTGTGGGTTAGCACCGCGCTTCGCCATCAGCGGTGACTGCGATGACATGGCAGACAAGACACACACATGACATGTCCTTGATGTGAATTTCATGAGAATTTCTCAGCGACAAGGGCGGGTACCCCTTGTGCTCGTTGGGCTGAGGAAAGATTGAATTCTGTTCTTAATGGGAAATTACTGAGTTTCCTGGTATCGGTAGCGCGGGAGCGGGGATGACGGTTGAAAGTTCGAAGTGAAGTTGATCGTTGATGACACGGAATTCGATGTGAGTTGTGCGATGGGGCATGCTAAAGCGCTAATTGTGGCGGTGGATGGCATTTAGCGTGCTCTCTGTGATGTTGAGCAGGAAGTGAAATTGGGGCAAGAGGGTTTTGCATACTGTTTTCTTCAGTTTTCGAGAATTCATTGAAAATGGAGGTGGAGGCACTGATCGAGAGGGGCAATGCGATGCCACAAGGTTGTCTCCGTGGACCACTTCTATTTTGAGCAAATTTTGCAAATTTTGCCAGTATGACGAAATTCATGCGATGTGATCATTGAAGTTCGGGATCACTGACTTGAATGACTGGCTCTTGAGCGGAGGTCTCCACTCCCTTCGCGTTTGAGTTCGGACAACTTTGCTGTGATTTCACAATTACAGGACGGTTGGAATGTTCAAAATTTGATTTGAATCCTGCAAGTCTCTCGACACATGCAGGAGGACCGTTAGAGACCAACAGGACTGTGTTTTTGGATTGGAAGCTGATCACAATTTGGATTTTGGCTTTACAGGGCATTCCAATCGGGATTTCGGCTTTTAGAGATTTTTGATATTTCGAGATTTTCTATTCGGAAATTTTTTGGGCTTTTAAGAAATTTGGGCGATTCGGGCTTTTGGACATTTCGTGATTTAGAAAATTTAAACAAAAAAAAAATAAAATTTCTGAATTTTGGGCATTTCAAAATTTTGGATTTTCGGAGTTTTAAGTATTCCAGTTTTTGGACTTCCGTGATTTCGTAGCCTTTTGAGAATTAAGGCATTTCACGCTTTTGAACAATTTGGAATTTTTTTACTTCTCAGAATTTTGACTGAGCGTTCATAATTTTGAGCATTTCGGGTTTTTGGCTTCTCTGGATTTTAGGCATTTAGGGATCTTAGCTCTTCAGAAATTTGGCCATTTGGAATTTTGAGTTTTTCGGCTTCGGTTTCGACTTTGAGATTCTTGACTTACATTTGTGAAATTTTGGCTTTTTCAGGATTTTTTCTATTCGGAAATTTGTTGGGCATTCAAGAAATTGGGGCAATTCGGAATTTCGGGCACTTCGCCATTTTGAACAATTCGAAAATTTCTACATTTTGGACATTTCGAGATTTTGGATTTTTGG
Source organism: Eristalinus sepulchralis (assembly GCA_944738645.1). Lineage (NCBI taxonomy): Eukaryota > Metazoa > Arthropoda > Insecta > Diptera > Syrphidae > Eristalinus > Eristalinus sepulchralis. Next base: position 11,768,088 of record OX122885.1, on the reverse strand, counting down.
AATTTTGAGAAATTCATTTGAGCATCGGGCTTTCGAGATTTTTGAACATTTCGGGATTTTAACATTTTTGAGATAAAGCGTATTTCACGATTTTGAACAAATCGAAATTTCAGTTTTTCGAAACTTTTAAAATTTTAGGACTCTGAGAATTTTGACTATTAGCAATTTTGAACATTTCGGGTTTTTGGCGTTTTGGAATTCTTGGCATTTAGACGTTTTTGGCTATTCAGAATTCTGAGCTTTTCCGTTTTGGTTTCGGCTTTGAGATTCTTCAGCTAGCCGGAATTTTGAAATTTTGGCTTGTCAAGAAATTTGGGCAATTATGAATTTTAGGCATTTCACAATTTTGAACAATTCGGCAATATCAGGATTTTGGACATTTCGAGATTTTGCATTTTCGGAATTTTGAGCATTTCAGTTGTTGGGCTTTCGAGATTTTTGAGCAACTCAGGACTTTCCGCCTCTTGAGATTTAGAGTACTTCACGATTTGGAATTTCGGTTTTTCGTGATTTTGGCTATCCAGAATTTTGAACATTTTGGGCTCTTAGCTTTTCGAGATTCTTGGCATTTAAGATTTTCTTCTTCTTCTTCTTCTTGTGGCGCTACAGTCCGGGGTGGACCTGGGCCTCAACCAACATGCCTCTCCAGCCAGCACGATCTTTCGCCAGCTGCCGCCAGTTGCGCACTCCAAGTTGGTTGAGGTCCTTCTCCACTTGTGTGCGCCACCTTATCCTGGGCCGTCCTCTGTTGCGTTGTCCCAATGGCTCAGATTCGAAGACTTTTCGGGCCGGAGCAGTGGTGTCCATACGCTCTACATGGCCTAGCCATCTTAAGCGTTGTATCCGTAGACGCTTGACTAGGCTCATGCCGCTGTACAGCTGTCTCGTCAAAAATTTGGCTTTTCGGTTTTTGAACTTCGAATAATTTGAGCAATCTCGGATTTTGACATTTTGGCTTTTTAGGATTTTGGCCTTTCAGGATTTTTGACATTTCGGAATTTTGCCCTTGAACTGTTCCTTAATCAATATTCTGACTGGGTTTTCTTAATTCGTCGTGTACGTTTCGTAATTTTCAACACTCTGATCACCTGTCGCCACTAACATGTCAACAGAAACGGAAATAAGAGGCTTAATAATTCAACTTCGTGCCCAATCTTCAGTTCCCCACGGTCTACTTTCAGCGCAACTATCGCAACTATCTCTCACCGATTATACGTCGAAAGGCGCCTCAAACCGTTCGTAAAACGTCCTTCAACTAATCAACAACCATCACCATCACCAGTAGGCCTCAGTACTCGACACCTTCCTCTTGCAGTCGCACCGACAATCGACACCGCCGCCGCCGCTGCCATCATCATCATAACCAGCCACAGCAGCGCCGCGCAAGTGTTGCAAGCCGTCACTTTCGTGATTTATCGTTGGACCAAAGCGGTGGCCGCACACTGACTGACATGCCCAGCGCCGCTTTCAAATTAGATTCGATTTCGATTCGGTCGTCCCGTGGGCAGCGCGGGCAATCGGCGGTGGCGGGCGGGTAGTGCAATCAAATTCAATGCTGAGAGCAGCACAAAGCCCACCAGAGTTCAGCAGACATTCACCGCGCAAAATGCCAAATGCAGCGATTTGCTCTCATGATTGAGAATGAAAAACTGTCGCAATTTAACCATTCACACACACATGCCGCGGTACAGATGCATAGTGTGTGGGGCGAGCGTCGCGGCAATTGCAAGTGGAATGCTGCGCGTCGTCGTCGCTCGTACGAGTGCAGGCCGCACAAACGACTGAATCATGACGTTCGTTCTTTCCACACACACACACACGAGAATGTCAATAAACTGTTTTCAGGACAATGACACAGTTGGAGAACGTAAAAACGCGACACTCGTACTTTTTGCGTCGTCGTCGTCGTCATCGCCGGCGTTGCGTGCAGATGATGATGGTAATGGCGATGATGTGGAAACTCGCTTGTTCTTCTTGAGAACGAAGGCAAAGTGTATTTTCGAGTTCATTATCGTCCCGCGGGATGGGGCGTGTGGGGGCGAAGACACTTTAGGGCGCATTTAACGCGATGTTGAGGGAATGCGCGTTGGAAGTCGTTAATCTTTCGCTGAAGGAAGTTTGGCATCATTCCTAAACCTAGATTGACTCCCAGACTCGTGCCCATCCCCAGCTCGTTAAATGGCCTTTGAGCAAAAGTCAGTGCGTCTGTGTCCTATGGGGCTGCTAAGGAGAACGAATTGAGTCCTAAGCAGGCACGAGAGGCACTCGCAATCTCAACACCGCTTTGAATTCCCCGCAGATCGGGGCAAACCTTCGTTTTGCACACTTGCGGCGCAGCACCCGGGCCTCTCGTTCCTCACACACCCATGCACGCGCCACTGAGTTCAATCGATATGCTGTGTGCTGCTGAAGACGTTCCTTTTACTTAGCAATCCTTTGCACAGCTTCTTTCGGCACACCGCACCCCTTGACAGCCTCCCCAGAGAGGCCGTAGGGTTCACAGGCCGTGTTCAACAGGTTGTTGAACGTGAAAATTAAACACCCGCCTCAGTCTCAACTGCTCTGCTTAGGAACTCCTTCCCGAGTTCTGAGGGATGAGCTGGAGGGTGGCAGGGAGCTAAAGTAAGACATCCATCGAGTGGATTGGTTGCGAATGGATTGCCGGGAGTTCCTCACTCTAAGTCGAGGATATTTGGAAAGGATTGTCTTTCTCTCTCACTTTTGGCCACTCGACGTTGGCTCCAACGAAGTGAACAGAAGCAACGTGTTTAAATTCAAACAAGAGGCGACTCGTCACAACAATCACAACAAGCACTTCAAACAACGACAGAATCTCGACGCGTCAAGGTCAGCCTGTAGAATGTCAGCTTTCGCATAGGCATTCAGCTTCTTGGAACTACTTGGAACGGGTTTCATAACCAGAAATAATGGGCGAGTCTCCTGTACTATGGGGGCATGACGCACCTGGGCAAAACCCAGATCACTTGTGACTTGGCCGAGCTAATGGATTTGAATCTTGTTTGGTTTAGCACCTTTGTGTGAAAATGATTGTCATTTGTTTGGAAATAGATTCTAAACGGCGCTTGTCAACAGGGAACTTGAAGGATTTTCACATTGTTTCTTTGATTAGTATGGAAGGGAAGGTTTCCCGGGGATCTGAAGGATTTCGCTTGTGGGAGAAAAAAACATAGAATTGCGATTAGCTTGCAATGACCAAAGTGAACTAAAGGAAATTACTTAAGTTAACTAATGAGACAGAAAAGATTTGGATAGAAGGGTCTAAACATAGAAAATTTCATTCTGCTCAAAAAACGGTATATTTTCGCACAAAAAGTGGATCGACAAATGAGTAGCTACTCTGTTAACATTTGCAGACTTATTCCCTACAGAAATGCAATCAAAATTGTTGCCGTTACTGGGGAAAAAGTAGAAGTTTTCGAGGGTTTAAAACATAGAATCACTTTAAAAATGCATTTGGAATACCAAAAGCGTTACGGAACGGCTTAATAAATGATTTATTCTTCAGTCACGTACCCAGATACATTCTGCCTATCTGACTACTTGGACGCTGTTCTCAATTCTAAGGACGAATAAATTCTATGTTTTGTGGGTGAGTCTAAATCTCCTCTGAAATCATGTGAAACTTTGTTTTTGGGATAAACGAGCAAGGTATCAACATACTTACATCATGATTTGATAGATTTTTATTGGAAGTTGGTAAGGAGACGAAATATTATTTTGCCATTTGTCAGGCCGTCCTACCCTTCACCACGAACTCACCCACAGTATCACCATAGAAAGACAAATTTCCCATCGCTCTGGAAAGTCCCAGCTTCAACTCCGCTAAAACCCCCAATTACCCAACCACCCACTTCTCTGTGATCGAGTGAACCATTCACTTACCAAGTCTTCTGTGCGGAGAGAGAGGGTGCCTTCCATTCTTTCCCTTGGCCTTCCTTCAGCCGTGGCCGGGCGAGCATTTACGAAAGATTTTGTTTTTCCCCTCCACAAGGTGGCGCGCCGTCCCTTAATGCACAGTTCCGCCACAGTGAGTGAATTGCATCATGAACTGGTTCACGTTGTAAAAATCAAAAACATTTCCAATTGCAATTGTAACCTCTAGATGAATCAGAAACCACACAAACTGGGTCTTGGTGATCGCATTAGACTGACAAAATCCCAAAAACCCGTCTCTATTCATCCACAGATCCTCCTTTCGACAGACTTCTGACAGCAAATTCCTCACTTCACAATTTATTGTCAACTAGACACCCATAGTGGCGTCTACATCACCACCCCATAAAAGGAATCGAAATTTATAACCGCCAAAACCGGTTTCAAAAGCTAGACACGACTCCGCTCTCGAAGCCCCAAAACTCGTCACAAGGTCAATGCCGAATAAATCCATCACCTTGACTGTGGGAAAGACCAGCTCTAATCTGCGTCTTAGATGTGCGCCTCTTCAAAAAATCTGTCACACGCCTTTCTCTACGACTACTCTCGAAATTGAAACCATGCCGGGGATGGACACCATCTCATCTTTCTTGTAAATTAATTGCAATTGATCATCCAGGCGTCGCTTGTGGGCCTCTGTCACATAGGTTCACACAATCACCCACCTCTCCGCTGACCTTTATCGACACCCACCCAACGACACCATCCCACCCACCCGACTGTATCTACGCCTCACACAAGGCACTGTGTGTGTGCGCGATGTGCCGTGTGTTACGTAAAGAAAATCGGCAGCGAGCTGAATAATCATAGTTCGGGTGGCACACACGACACACCACGCTGCCGCGACTGTGTGTGCGTTCGCCTGTGTGCTTGGCTTAGTACACGCGCAACATCTGATAACTGGAGAATAACTGGGTGAACGACCGTCGATAACGGGCGACCTTCAAAATAATCTGGGCCAAGTGGAAATACATTCTGCGACATTCTAATTCTAATCATTTGTTGTTATTTATCTTCATGGGCTGTGTGTGTGTGTGTGTGTGTGTGGGACGCGAGAGAGGCGCGCACGCACACAGGCGCACACATCTCCAACCCGAATGGTTTTTGCTAGATTCTGCTTTTTTTTGCGCTTCTTTCGGCATTTTTTCTTTTCAGCGAGGGGGTTCTGATAGTAACGGAGGGTGACAGCGCAGTCATTTCATCATCTCTGTGTATCTGTGCGGTGTCTCTCGCTCTCTTGTCTTTTGGGGATACACACAACAGAGCCGGTGGTGAGCGAAATCAGGTGTGTTTGGGGGGGGTGAGGGTGAATCGAAATAAATAGGAATGCCAACAGCATCTAATCAGCTGCTCATCACTCTCTTTCTCTCATCTTCGATGGCATTCTGAGGGAGGAGGGGGGATGCAAACACATTTGTCGCACACAATCTGGGTGTGGACTGGAGTTGCCGCTGTGGCCTATTTACGGAGTTTGTTGTCGATTCGTATAAGTTTCAGGCAGGAGATGGTGTCATCAACAACCTAATCCCAGTTCTATATCATCTCCTTCTCCTTTTGCTCTCACACTTCCCTCCCCCTCCCTCCTCCCCCTAGTCGGCAACCCACACACAGTGCGCATCATTCTTCGAGTAGATATTGACCATGGCCTTGAAATATTATCGCATGTCATTCAACTTTTTACCCGTGCGGAGTGTGGATGTGTGTGTGTGTGTGTGTGTGTGTGCGTGTGAATTGAGAGTGTGCGAATCGCGTCATACCGCTGCTTTGCTCGGCCGGGCGTCGTCGTAGCTGTACTTGTGTATAGCGTCACGTTCGTAAGGCGAAATTGTTTGGTTGCCTTACCTCCCCCTCTTTCCCTGGTGATGTGTGTTGTTGTTCGGGTGCTCAGCTAAGAAGTGGTTATTTTTGAAAACAGGAAAAAACACAAATATCACCCCGTGAGGGAAATTGTTTACCTAACCACCCCCTCCCCCACCCACCCCTGCACGACGTTTCATGGCAAACACTCAAGAATGTGTGTGTGAGTGATTTGTTTTCGTTTTGTCGATCGTTAAGGGTTGGTTACATAATTCCAGTTGGTACTCGACAACGGCAACGACAACGCCGACAACGATGAGGAACGAACGGTTAATGCGGAAGCGATAGAAATTCTCCGAAATTTGATTGGGTTGGCCGGTAGGCGGGCGGGGTTGGTCGGGGGGGGCCTGATTGGGATCACTTCTGATGGGGGATTTGAGTGGGTGCGGGGATTACGAGGCGAGAAGAAAACTTGAAAAGGTATACCATCTCGAAGTTCTAAAGTTTTGGAGGGATTCTGTGGAGGCGCAGCAGACTCAGAAGTTGGATGGGATTTTGAGGGCTTTGCGGTGGACCATAGGCCGTGGAGGAGGATTAAATGACAAGTGGACCTTTGCGAGGCCAGTTGAGACTGCTCTGACGAGTGGTGAAACTTTTTTTTTTGCTGGATTGTCTTTCAGGAGCACCACTTAGTGACGCGGCGTTTGTCTAAGTGGGGTTTGAGGCTGATTATGGGTGATCTACCAAAGCAGCTCTATCGCACGGTTTATCTGAGGTGTGCTAAGCATAAGACGTATTTTGAACAATGCCCCAGTGGTGAGGAAAGTTTGCTAAAACAACGAAATCTTTGGAATATCAATTTCTGATTTTTTCTGATCACGCTCCAAATTTACTTGTCAAATAATTTCAAGCAACAAATTCATGTCCAATTGTAATGCTTTCTGGGCGATCACAATTCCAAAAACCTGTATTTATACATATTTACAGGGTGGGCCAAATAGAAGCAAAAATGTTCCATTTAGAGCGAAATTCATCGTGAGGTTTGATTTATAATATAAAATAAGACACATAAATCTGAAAATGAAGTGGACATTTTTGCCGTAGGTTAGAAGAACAACCCTTGGCATTTAACTTTTTTAAAATTATAAGAAGTAAATGTTGGCTATGGCTAAGTCCAAGGTGGTTCATTCGAAAGGTCAAATTTTGGGCGACTCAATCGAGCTGATGTCTCGTGGATAACACGAGTTATGGTAATTTCCAAAGCGTCAAACGTAACTGGCTTATTTCTGAACACTTGAAACCACACATCCCAAAAGAAAAAAGTCCAAAAGAGTGATATCGCACGACCTAGGCGTCTTACCTTAGCAAAAAGTGAAATAAAGTGCTCATCAAAAATTATTTCTGAACAAGTCTATTGTTGTATGGCTCGTTGCGCCATCTTGTTGAAGTCAGAACTGACCGAGACCATGTTCTTGAACTTCAGGAATCACATGGTTTAGCTGCTCGATGGTAGAACATCGTCATCACGGTCTTGACTCAGCTGCAGCTGCCATAGTCTCTTCACAAGGTGCTTGATGTGGTCTAACCAATGGAGTATGATCCACTCATGTGAACAAGAACTCAAATTTGCCAAGGGTGTTGCCAATAATGGTCGAAAATGCAAATGTAAGATCCTCAAATCGCATGAAAAACATTTCTTATAAAGCGCTGATTATCGCAATATGGCTGAACAATTTGGAGACGCTGTAATGATGTGAGTTTTTTGGCTACGAATTGCCAAACGATGCTGAACAAAACTGACAAAGTAGTTTCATAGGAGTCACGCGTGATCTGTCAAAACAAGCCCATTGAAAATCAAACCTCACAATGAATCAGCCAATATTATGGCCTTCTTCGTAAGAACGTCATTTAAGCGACTGTCTTTTCGCCGTCACCCTTCTTTCCCAAAATCTTGTCAATGGTTTAGGGCCCAAGCTGTGCTTGGTTGCTATTGACCTTACGTCCTGAATCGCTTCCAGATGACCAGCTCAACTAAATCTCTCACCGTTCATGAAAGAGGCCCATCAAGTTTTTCCGAAAAAACAAACCTTCAAAGGGGTCAAACAAATAGCAGCTCTGAAACGGTCCATTAACATCGCCGAGACAGGCAACGGATACCACGATTTGAGAGGTTGAAGCGCAAGAGATCCACCGTGGGATCGGCTGTGTGGCATGGCGCCTCATGCTGCAGGAGAAAAACGGTCCAGTGATGCCATCACTTCACAATCCAAAGCCAATCATAATCAGTAGTGACAGCCACAATTAGTCCATACAACTACGGGTCTTGTAAAAGCTAAGAAAGCCACCTCTTTGGCAAGAAGGTTTTTTAGCATTAGGCCAACTTGACTCCAACGTGAAGGTGATCTGCTGCAGAGCCCGTGCATGGCCATCAGTGGCGTATGGCTATACATGGTGGCTCAACATGAGTCCTTCCCAGATGGAGAAGATTGGGGCTGTTCGAGAGCCAATGTCTTCGGGCTCATCTCAAGAAGTACAGAACTCCAGAGTTTGACAATAAATGCCATCGCAACGGATAACACGGATAACTTCATAATTAAGCTGATTCGAAGGCACGTGGCGGGTGCCATGATCTCAGGCGCAAACAACCGGACTACTACGTACCACGAGAGCACTTGGCGAAATGAGGCTTCTGAACACCTCGACAGAATCAAACTTGTACAGAATCCGGAAGGATGTCCACTTATTCATCATGCAGTGCCTAGAACGGTGGAGGACCACACCTCTACGACACACCACCAAAAGCAACACAAAAAACCATTTCAAACGTTCAAGTCAGTTCCTAAATTTCTCAGCCCAGAAATGAGGCTCGTCAAAAGTCATGCTCTCCTGAATCACCTTCGGCAATGAGTCCCACGACGGTGATGCAAATTAATGTCCCAACATTCACCCGCCTCCCGCCCCGCAGTGACAGCCACTTCATATGCTCATCCAATCAAGATGCCATGTGTCCGCAATTAGGCTCATCCCTCCACATAGGCAAGGAGCTCGTCTAATTGTCTCATATATCTCCCCCCCCCCAACCCACCGCCCACAATTATCGCATTTGACCTTCTCGAGCGTCTCGCGGTCAGCAACCTTCTTATCGCCACCTACCACCACCGCTGCTAGCGGCCGTGTCAACAGCGCCACCAGCACCATCAACATCACCATCACCGCCGCCGTTCATTATGCGCCTTTGACAGAGCATTTAAACTGTCATTAAATGAAATGCGGTGGCGGCTTCATCTGGAAGCGGCAGATGAACGTGGTGGTCAATTGGCTGGCGGCTGACGGCACAAGGAAGAAGCGCGCCATCTTATTGAATAAATCTCCCGGCAATCGAGAGTGTCCTTCAGAGACGGCCGTGTGTATGGGTGCGAATGTGCTTGTGCGTGGGTCCATTAATTGTAATTTATGCTTGGTTACTGAAACATCAGAACACCGAAGAGGAGCGCGCGCACTCTCCGGAGTGAGACACATCGGGCATAAATTAAAGATTAACTCGACCTGTGCCCGGGGGGGGCATCTGCGAAACCAGAAGACACGTGCTCGCTTCCTTGACGAGAGCGCAGACGGAGACGAGCGGACCGAAGAAAGAACTTGAAAAGAAGGAGCCTAGGGTGTTCGTGCAGTGATCAGTCTCCCCTCGTGGAGCCCCAGGTGCCCGCTCATAATGATTTATTCCACAAAACACACACACACACACTCCCGCACGCACGCAATGAAGTTTCGTGAAAGTTTCTTTTCCTTCTCTCTGTCTCCGTGGCGTAAGGAACGACATTTCATTTCCTCTCCACCCCATTACACCCCGCACACGCCACCCCAAAGGAGGAGAAGTGTGGAGTGGGCGCCATTCACTGGGAAAGATGTTGAGCAGGACGCTGCGATGGGGTCGGCAGTAGTTGTGGGGGGTCGTGGTTGCCCACACCCACGTGGACTTTTCTTAGGGTAAGCCCAGGCGGAGTGCTCTCCTGAGGGAGAGAGAGAGCTGGAGTTGGAGCACAATGAGACAGAGAGACGACAACGTTCAGGGTGGGGACACCCCCACCTACCTCAAACCGAAATGTGTTGCCCAAGCAAAGGTCCCCACATTTGTGGGCTGAGAGGCAGAGAGAGAGTGTTTGTTTCTACCAGTGAGTGACGTAGAGAGCAACAGACATCCCCCTCTTCACATGCAAATCGAAGCATTTTTTCGGGGCACGGAAGTGCTGATGGGGTTTTGAAGCCGCTCTTCGGGTGATTCATGTGTCTGCCGGGTCTGGTAGCGTGCCAGAGGAGGTGCCGGGCTTCGTGATGACAGGCCGTTTACACCGAGAGTGTGGTGAGGTTGCGTCGTATCGTGTCATAAGCCGATTATGAGCCAGCGACTGCGGCTGGATGACGGTGGCTATAGGCGGTAATGACTTCATAAGTTCAAAAATGTGACAAGATGTAGTGCGTAAAGACACTGGCCCCTTCTCCCCTTCATTCACATCCCCATCGTCACACAAATGCGAAAAGCATTTCCGGAGCTAGGGGTCGCCGTGCTGCTTGTGATCAATTTAACCCCACGCCGACCTCTGCTTAAGTATCATATCATGGTCGCAGAAGCGGAGTGAGCGCTGAAAGAGATATTCCGCGAATAGACAAATTAAATCAATTGATGACTCCGCACGCTTGCTGCCGTCAATAGGCCACGGCGCAGCACTAATTTGCATTTTGAACGGTTCAAGGCTCACAACTGCGAGTCTACGAGAAGACGGTCGATGGAAATGAGAATCAAAATTATTCGGTCGATACCCTTCGGAGGGGGGCATAGCGAGGATGGGGAGGACTGTGTGTCGAGGGACATTCCTTTGGGATTGTGGATTGTGTGCCATAGAGGCAGTGTGAAAATTTGATGACGTCGGTTCTCCATCCACTTCTGGCAAGGAGTTTCATGGCTGAGATCACAGTTTGCTGCACTGAATCTCTAAAGTAGGTTCAACATTTGAGACAAGGGCTAAAAGGTCACAATTTGAGACAATGTGTGGTCGCCCCCCTGAGCAAAGTTAGTCCACCATGGCATAGATTTCGGATTTCTAGATGTGTTTCCTTTTCTTGAAGTAGTACTTCCACTTCGATCACTTTGACCAAATTTCCTTCAGCCGTAGGTCCTAGACTTAAGACATGACAATGAATTCCTATGTGCCCATAAGAGGAAGAAGTTGGAGCTGTGATCGCAGTTTGAAAATGGACAACTTTTAATATGCGAAGAGAACAGAAAATGTCTGAGAAGTCGTGTCGTTTTGAAGGTGACATGTGAAGAAAACCCCCTCGCTCTCCAGGAGCCTCACATTTCGAAGGCTTGAGCTAACGTGTTTTTGAGACGGGACTTTGAACTGATTCATGCAGAAGAGATATCTACTGAATGGAGGTCAAAGACTAGTCAGTGCATTCAGAGGCGTGTGTCTTAAGAAAGCTGAAGGGAGATACAGAAGTGTGTTTAATGGGAACAGGAGGAGTACACTAAGCCCTTGAACGAATGAATGTGAATTGGACTTAACACTAAAATTTGAATAGAGTCTGGAGGGACAGTTTGTTTATTTCCTTTTCGAATCCTCCTCTGTAGCTCCTTTTCTCTCCCCTATGTCCGTTTGTAGAGGAAAGTGCTCACGAGGCATAGAAATCCGCAGTAGAGTCGGACATGCTACTTCAAATGGACCCAGACTCGGAGCCAAGAATTTCTTACAATGTCCCCAGATGGAGAATTCTGACCCTACGGCGATCTCAACAAAGTCATCTGCATTCCAAATCCATGACGCGGGCTATTCAGATCAACCTCTACAACTCGCAAGAAAGTTGACGCTGAAAAGGACATCCGCTCTTATCTAGAAATCCTATAAAAGAAAATAATTTTGCTGACGATACAGACCTCAAGGGCTACAGGGCCTAGTGTCCTCCCCAACCATCGTGGTTGTACTTCCTGTTGTTCTCGTTTGAGTGGAGGGGACTGACATGTTGTTTGAGGCCCAGGTCCACCGCGGACTGTAACGCCACAAGAAGAACAAGAAGGAGAGAACCGACAGTTTAAATGCCAAATGGCAAAATTTGAGAAGCTTTTCGTAGACAATTTCTCTTTGAGCCTCAGGTGCTACTGAGCAAATTTCGATATGACTAGAAAGTCCAGTTCAGAAATCTAGATCTAGACCTCCGGAGTGTGAGTCGATGATGGGCACATTTAGGAGTCTTGAATTGACAGAAAATGGTTGAATGGGGGACCGAAGCTTCAGGTTCCCGTTCTACACACCTCCAGATTGAATCGAAGCCGGCTTTTGGACTGAAAAATCTGCCGCGTGACATATTCAATTTGATCCTACAAGTCCTTTTCTTTTTACCCTTCTTGTACAGAAACAAATGACGAGCGATCCGATCCCCAAGGCTGCTGTAGATGAACTTTCTGGCTTAGAACTCCCGATTCCCACCACTTACCAAAGCGATCCTGATAAATCGTTTGGTAGGTCTTACACTTTTGGCTTAGTGTGTCCTTTAACCGAAGTCAATAAAACCAAAGTGACCTTAGTGGAGGGTTGAACTGAAAAGCTTAGAGAAGACGAAAGAGACTCAGATCCAGAAGGGCACATCTTCCCCACAAAATCCTGCAATACCAAGTTTTTATAAAACGCTAGACGGCGACCAGAATAGGGCCAATAGAGAGCCGCTGCAAATCATGCCCAAAATCTGCTCTACTAATACGTCACAAAACAAATCTACAAATTTGAGTACAGGCAAATTTTGAACTAAGGGCAACCTAACAGGTCCTTTCTTCTTCCTTTCTTCTTCTACAGCCCGGGGTGAGTGTTCGCCGTGGCGTAGTGGGTATGTGCGTCGACTCACACGCATAAGGTCTAGGTTCGATTCCCGGACGGGACACCTCGCATTTTTTCACGGCTCCACCTCTTTGGAGTTACTGACAACACTCAAGGAGTATCAATTGTCTATGAAAAGCTTCTCAAATCTCGCCGTTCGGAGTCTGCAAAAACTGTAGGTTCCTTCTACTCGTGAGAGAACAGTAGCACACGAGTAGTTGTTATAGAAGCTATGCCCTGGTCCCTTGTGGGCTGTAGAACCACTCAATTCTTATTATTATTACAGTCCGGGGTGAACCAGGCCCTCAACCAACATGTCGCTCTAGCTAACACGATCTCCAGCCAGCTGCCCCCCAGTACGCACTCAAAGTTGGTTGAAGTCCTTCTCCACTTGTGTGCACCACCTTAGCCTAAGCCGTCCCCTGTTGCGTTGTTCCAATGGCTCAGATTCGAAGGCTTTTCGAGCCGGAGCAGTGGTGTCCATACGCTCTACATGGCCTAGCCATCTTAAGCGTTGTTTCCGAAGACGCTTGACTAGACGCAAGTCACTGTACAGTCCATAAAGTTCGTCGTTAAATCTTCTTCTCCAGATGCCATCAACGCAAACAGGACGAAAAATCGCACGCAAAACTTTTCTCTCAAAAAAGACTTCCTCATCCGCTTTTAGTATCGTCCAGGTTTAAGCGCCATAGATTCGGACTGGGATGATCAAGGTGTTATATAAAGCAAGTTTAGTCCTTTGAGAGAGGGCCCTATTACTCAATTGTCTCTTGAACCCAAAACAAACTGCGATTGGCAAGAGTGACTGGTGTTGTTGGCCCTGTTTACCGCGGAGTAGAGGTAGACGAAGTCCTTGACTACCTCGGAGTTTCTGCTGCCTAGTGTGACGCTCTGTCCGACACGTCGATGTTGTGCGTCCTTCTTCGATCACAGCACGTACTTCGTTTTGCTCTCATTTACCACCAGATCTATTTTAGCCGCTTCTGCTTCAATGCCAGCAAACGCCTCATTGACGACTCGCTGTGTTCGTTCAATCACGTTAATGTCGTCGGCGTAAGCTAGAAATTTAACTGATTTTTGGAAGATCGTGCCTCTGGTGTTGACTTCTGAGTTACACACGATCTTCTCAAGGATGATGTTAAAGAGGTCACATGACAGTGCGTTGTCTTGTCTAGGATGACGATGGAGAACTCTCGCTGTTCCGTCAAGGTCGGGAACGAACTTACCGAGACCTTCAATGTCAAAAAAGGGTTTTTTAGACAAGACTCATTTATCCCCAGCCTATAAATATGCCATCGCCTAAGTCACGCAATCACGACGTCCTACAAGGGAAAGGCAAGAGGCATTTATGCATCTCTTAGAAGGATACCTTGACGTCGAAGACCATACAGTCCGTTCGAGTGTCATCTTAAATCTGGGTGAGGGTCAAGGACTTAAGAGTCTTGATACTTCACAAGGTTTCCAGTGAAGTTGTCAGGGTTATTTAGGGATCCTCCGGAGCTATGGAATTTTAGCACATGCGCCACTGAATGGAAGTGTGATCTTCCTCCGTGATACAACACACCGAAAGTAAAGGTTGCAGGGTGGTCACTTACGCGGATGATTTTCCTGGTGCTCTCTATAAACAAAATTCCTCGACTTTTGGACAAGGGTTGGTTCATGGATCAGAGACAACATCTCAAGCATTAGTTGGACTGGATGATGGCTGGAGTTCAACCAAGATGCATCTCCGACTTACACAGCCTTCGGCCAGCAGCTTCCAATTTTGCATACGAAGTTGATTAAGATCCTTCTTCTCTTGTATACGTCACATCAGAGGAGGACATGGTCTGTTGTGTTGTCCTGATGGCTGAGATTCAAAGGCTCTTCAGCCCGTAGGAGAGTTCTCGTCGTTAGCAGACACAAAGTTCTTTCATCTTCAGTCAAGTTTGAAGAACTTGAGCTAAAAAATGACATATGTGACGTCAGTCCAATGCGAAGAGATGGTGGCTGCTGTCAGGCCTCAAACTAACGCATGAGCTGTCAAATGATTTCCGAGCAATGGGAATACACTCAGCTAAGCACAATGGCGCAAGTCTCGTCATCACTTAAAGATCTGGTTTTAAGAATTTGAAAATTCTCACGCCGTGACGCCTTAACATTTCAAGTTGGATACTTAAACAGTGCGATGTGAGTCTATGTTGTTAGCCTGCGTGGAGTATGCGGTGTGCTCTGGCATACAATTCGCCAAGTTCAATTGTGAACGATGTTGCAGCGAGTACAAATGAGGGCGTTCCTTGCATCGCTCTTTCCTCACCCTCTCGCTATATTCTGAGTGGCGTACCAACGCTCAAGTGACTTTTCAAACGTCACTTCGTACAAATTTGTTGATCATTTCTAATCCAGCTCAAGGTACAAGGAACATTGTCCTTGAAACGAAGAAAGTCTCGCACACCAACCCCCTCTAAGCAGGATTGCCAAGCTCAGCTTCAAGGAAGACGTTCTGTCACGTAAATTTCTTCCGAAACTTTCTAAGTCCCGATAATTGAAGAAGGACGACTTAACAACTAGGCACCTCCTCAAAATCAAATCAACGAAAATAAACGACGACAGGAGCAACAAGTCACTGGAGAAAGTCAATTTCTCGGAAGTCACAGAAATCCCTTATCTCTTCACTCGACTTCGAAACTACCACGAACGCCACAATGCGGGGTGTCATGGCAAAACTCAAGCAAGCGCGCCACCCCCCTCCCATGGGTACATACCCTACCGCCTGTGTGACTTTTGCGATCCCCAGTCAACCACCACACACAGTCGACTTCAGCAAAATAGAAACCATGCCAAGGCACCACCGCATCGCGCCTAGAAACCCGGTCCCAGAAACGCACCCCCGCCTAGGAAGGGCAACGCTTGACAAATTTAGAAACTTACCTATCCCAAAACACATTCCTCGCGTTAACCCGGAAAAACTCTTAAGTGCCACTCAATAAAATCTCACTCTCCCTCCCCCCACCCCATGGGGAGAGATAGAGAGAGAGAGAGAGACCAGCAAGACCTCCGAAAATCGAAATCAAGAAACTCTGCACCACACCAGGCTGACACACACCTACACTCCTGAGTATAAACATAAACAGAGAAAAAGAATCTAGCCCACCACAGAGATTACCATCACCTCGACAAACACCAGCGCCAGAGGGAACCGTCCACACATCACTCTTCCAACCCCCCCGGCGATGACGACCCAAAATACCAGAAACGATGAAAACGAGAAGGAAAAGAATGCCGCTCACTCCCGACCGACATCTACTGCTCCACATTTTTATTTTCGGGTGAGTTTTTATCCAATATCCCTTGCGAGACCCCCTCCCCCCTCCCGCGCACAACAACACACACACACACACACGGGGAACGACGAGCGTCGAACGTCGAAAGAGCAGCAAAGCCTATGTGTGCCGCTTGTTTATTAACAGGCATTCTATTCACTGTGTGCCGCCGCTGATGAGTGGGGGGTGCTCACACAAAGAACAGGAAAATCGACCAAAACAACGCAACGCAACGCAACGGGCGAGAGAGCCGAGAAAACAAAACACAAAAGAGAGGGAAGCAAAAAAAACGACAGATTTTATGGGGTTACTGCGAGTCAAGGCCATCCCCACACCAGGCACATCTTGACGCACTCCACGCCACGCACTTTGCGTACACACACAACGTGTGTGAGACGCTCGCTCGCTCTCTCTCTCTCCGTAACGTTTCGTGCGTGTGCGTTCGAAGAGGAAGCACGCAAAGCAAGAGAGTGAGTGTGTTTCCATTTTCTGTGTTTTGCTTCGTTCATTTGGTGACTGTTGCCACATTTTTCCTTCCTCGGATGGGCTGGCAAAAAGAAAAACACGGCGCAAGCTCGGAAAAAGGAAATATCTCCGAGGGCAGGAGATGCGTAGGCGATGGGAGGTCGTCGCTTCTGGTGGCGGTTGGGTGGCTGTGTGACTTTCACTTTCGGGGGTGGCGGAGAGTTCGGGATTGAAAAGTCATTAAGCATATGTGAAACACTACATCCTTGTCAAAGGACCTCCTCCTTTCTGCACCCCCGGCTCCACACCAATCATCCGGCTCGATGCCACGAGCGATGGTCGGACGGTGGTGGAACGAAGCGACACGGAGCACAGGAAGTGAGCTATATTAGGAGAGCTTCTCCAGCGTTCTGGTGTGGGCCTAAGAGCGAATGCGAACGACAGGGACAGCGACAGAGGCAGAGAGAAGGAACAACTGAGGGATACGCTTCTGATTGGGAGGGCGAAGGGAAAAGGGAAATGTCAAATTAACCGAAAACCAGTATCAAGGTTAACGTCCTTTTTTGATGAGGGCACAGGATTGTCCTTGATATTCACTCTCGTCCCGCACACCCCCCCCCCACCGCGCGCAAGCAAAGACGAACAAGCGAACAACAACGACAAAACAAAATCGAAGAGCCTTCCGAGAAGGATGAGGTCCCCCGCCACTTGAGCGCTCTCCACATGCTGTGCTGTGTATTTTGTGAAATTTAATCCTGGTCCTCAGCACATTCCGTGGCTTGGTGCTGCAGCGACGACACCTGATAGAAAATAGACGCAAGCTGGCCACGACGACACTCGGTGTCTTGGTGCAGCGAGAGCTTTCGGCAGTTTCTCTTGCATCTAATGCCAGCCGCACAAAGTGCACATTTTATAACAGAAACTTGGCGAAAGCTCAGCGGGTGTGCAGTAAGTTTATTTTTGCATTGCGATGCAGGTTGCACTCGCTAAGTGCATCCGAGGCGATGGCTGGCAGGCGCAATTGGCGCTACAATCGTTTGAAGGGGTAGCCGTTGCATGAAGTAGACGCGCTTTGGAAAATCGACGGCAAGGATGTGGAGCTGTGTTGTTGACCTGTTGGTAGGGGATGACGAAGCTTTGGATGCAGGAGGAGCTTGTAGAGGTTCTTGTCCAAAGGAAACTGACAGAAAATTCGAGTTCCAAGTGAGCAACATTTTAGTGACGGAAGTGGACATGAATTCGTGACACATTCGTCTGCAGGCAATTATCGGGTTTGACAGGCAACTTAAGTGAAACGAGGAGTAGCGTCATCATCAACAGCGACGACAAGGCCTCCAAGCACCTCCAGAGAACTCCGTAGAACTTGGCAATCACTGACCGTCAAACGTTACATCTGCGCCTTCTGCTTTAGGCATTGATAGACGTCTTATGTCTTTGATTGGTGAGCATCATCCCTCAAGACGAAGGCGCTACTTTCGGAATGAAGTCTTTGTTCTAGGTCTATTTTGCGGCATCACCTAGCAACCTTCCACCCAAGCCAGAATTAGGCATTCAAAAATCTCCTACAGCACTGTATTGCTGCAAGAACGCGTTTTGATGCAAATGAGGACTGCAGCCTCCCGTATGATGCACTGCCGTAGTTCGGTTGACCTTAATGTCATCGGCATCGCAATCTGGTGAGCAGCCCTAGCCAAAGCGACGTTCTGCATGTGACTCCACTTAGTCAGAAGCTAATACAGCGGTTATATATGAGGAGCCTTGGGAAGTACACCCCCAACCCGCGGCATCTTCTGGGAAAGGAAATCGAAGCCCATATGGCCCTCAGACTAAAGTCAGAGATATGGTCCAAACTGAGGCAAGATCAAGTTTCAGTTTCTTCCACGAAACACTAAACTAGCACTCCCCCAACTCATCTTTGAGAAAGGATTCTCAATCAGCGCCAGAAAGGTCAGACTGAGACTGTATACCCACATGGCTGGACAACACACTCTGTACTCATCTTCACGGATGGATCAAAGATGAGTAAAGGAGTTGGAACTGGGGTGTACACTAAAGACCTGAGGCACCGTCTCTCTCTCTCTCTATCTCTCTCTTTCTCTCTCTCTCTCCTCCCTTAACCTTCCTTCACACTGCGGTGAAGTGAAGGCACTGTCATGACACGTTGTCATCTGTTGCGCCAGCCAAGCTGCAATCAAACCCCTTGAAAGCCACCGCCTCCATTTAAAGACCTCCCTCAAGCGCTGCCTATTTCTCAACGCCATGGCCAAGTACTACGAGACCTGATTTATGTACATGGTACCCAGTGATATCCAGAGAAACTGGGAAGCCGATGAACTTGCCAGGTGCGGTATCAAATCCATAATCTCACCCGAAGGTGACATACCTTCTAATCCCTTCCCGCCTTCTCAAGACACAAACATACAGAGAGTCTAACTTGTCTTACAATCAAAGCTACTTGGTTAGAGCTCAATTCAAAATGCTCTTTTGCATCGTCATGTTAGGACAGATTCGTCTATGGAGCCACAAAAGGCGACATAAGTGGCGACTGCACGATGGGAACTCAAGCCTCCAAATTCGGCATCCCTCACACTGAGGAGGTGGTAGAATTCATCTCTCACCTCCTCTGTGAGAGTCAAACTCTTGAAGGAATAAAAAGGAAACACATCGGAGTCACAATGGCAGCTTAAGTGCGGTTGCCCAATGACAACTGGTTACTGACAACTTGTCGCTCCAAATCAACCGCATCAGAGCAGAAAATTCGAGGTAGTCAGGGACTTCGTCTACCTCTGCTCCGCGGTAAACAGGGATAATAACATCAGTAGCGAAATCAAACATAGAATTACTCTTGCCAATCGCTGCTTCTTTGGGCTCAAGAGACGTCGACTCTGTATAACAACTTGATCATCCCTTCAGTCTTTTCGAGAGAAAAATTTCTGCCTGAGATGTTTGCGTTGATAGCGTCTGGAGGAGAAGGTTCAATGACGAACTATATAGGCTGTACAACCGCATGCGGCTAGTAAAGCGTTTTTGGATACAACTCCAATCGACACCATCACTCCAGCCAGAAGTCTTCGCATCCTTCGGACAACGCAATAGAGGATGGCCTAGGTTCAGACGGCGCACACAAGAGGAGACCGACTTTAACCAACTTGTGATGAGCAATTGAAGGTAGCTGGCGAGAGGTTGTGCTAGCTGGAGATGCACAGGGAAAGCCGACAGGCCCGGGCTATAGCGTCATCAAACGAAAGAAGAACATTTTGAAAATTAATGTTTTCTACTAGAAAATGCAGAAAATAGACCTTTTGACCTCTGTAGAAGAGTTTGCTACCAATGCAGCGGTTTTAGATATCAAAAGAGAGTCAGACTAAAAACAGCTGCCACAAGACGAGGGATTTGTCCCATAGATACTTCCAAAAGTCTAAAACTACGTAAGCCTTTAGTTTGGAAACTACACGATCAAATCAAAGAAGTCGCTTTAGTGCCTTCATATAATATAAGCTAACAGGTTGTAAATTGAAGACGGCACAAGTTGTGCTAGCGAGAAGGCCAGAAGGCGAAAAGGCGCCCCAACATCAGGGGTCCCAAATAGGAAAACAGGAATCCATTCGAAGCAGATTTCGCAAGCAGTAAGGCAACCGAAACTGATGCTTAAGTCGCTCTTCAGGTAATTAGGGACTTAAAGTCCATTTTAGAACATGAAACATTCGTTACGGCAGGACGGTTGTCCATTGACATTCTGGCCACCAAAGTTGGGTAGAGTGTAATGTAACCGTTCCCCAGATCCACAGCAGTCATCGGAACAAAAAAAAATGGGTTACTTAGCTAATGCTGTGGTAAGCTAAATTCAAATGGACCTTCCAAGTTCTAGACCAATATGACACTTTAGTCTGCCACTTGCTTTCGGTACACGATGGTCCACACATCAACACGATACTTCGCCCTCAGACCCAGAGTGAGAACGCAGCTAATCTGCAGATTCATCATGACAATGTGAAAAAAGTAACTGGAGCGGAATTAGCACCAACTTCCTTGTTGCGGAAGATGGGAGCAATGGGGAAAAAACCAAGTGGGCAAGACTGAGAATTCGCCATAATTTGCTTATTAGCAGTGTAAAGTTATGCGAAATGGAAGTCTCGTGAGGAGATTTGTTGCACTGTGCGGGGTTTAGGTTTAAAGGTATTTCCGATATCGAATCGAGCTGATAGTCCAAACTCTTAGTACCTTGCACCGGCCTTCAATTGGACTCAATTTTCAACTGAATTTGACAGAGGAAGTGGAGAAATTCGAGGAGATTGTCACGGAGAAGGTCATCTACAAAGATAAAAAAAATCTGCTGCCCTCTCTATCCGAAAACCCTGTCTCTGAGGATAATAATTTAAGCAGGATATGTTTCGTCGTTCTCTGTTAAGGTTTCCTCTGCAGGATTGGTCCTTATTGGGATTATTTGTGCCTTGATTAGAATTGTGTGTTCGGATATGCTGACAGGCAAATTTAAATTGCAAACCAGACACAATTTTATTTTATGTGCTTCAGGCCATCTTCCAACTGCTTTCCGCAGACAAGGAAGACTGTCAAACAGGAGCCTTGAGCGTTTAAATGATGCAGAAACCCCAAAACAGACAATTGCAGACTATCGCAGCAAGTTGCAACTTCTTACTTCTCACTTCGTCTTCACAAGTCAGTCACAAGGGACCAGGGCCTAGCTTCTGCAACAACTACCCGCGTTGTGCGTCCTACTGTTCTCTCACGAGTAGAAGGGACCTACAGTTTTTTGCCGACTCCGAACGGCGTGATTTCCGAAGGTTTTCATGGACAATTGAAACTCTTTGAGTGTTGTCAGCAACTCGAAAGAGGTGGTGCCGTGAAAAAATGCGAGCTGTCCCGTCCGGGAGTCGAACCTAGACTTTCTGCTCGGCGGTCGACGCACTTACCCACTACGCCACGGCGACCACAGTTAGCCTTTAAGAATCAAAATTAAAAACAACATGCTCGGAGATTTCGGGGTTAGGGAAGGTCTGGAGCGGCGCGTCTCATAGGATATACATATGTAGATATCAACATTGGATCGTTACATTCGGGCTTTGAGACAAGCACCCGAGTTTTAATGTTTGAGTCGCTCACTGGTCTTCTTCCGGCCTACGAACTCCAGCATAAAGGATGAAGCCACATCCGGGGTTTAGATTTAGCAGACCCCTCATACTATAAGCCTGCCGAGATTGAAATTTTACTCGGAGCGGACGTTTATGCGAAAATTATCCTTCCAACAATACATCGCAACGAACAAACTACTGCAGTTGTTGCACAAAATTCATTACTTGAACGCTGCCCATTAGCATTTTGAATATCACTAAATACTGATGATGGTGGCAATGGTTTCATGTGGGGAGCGAACAGAATTTCGAAACGTCCACTTTCTGAAAGGGATTTCGGGCTTATGTCCCCAATCCGTTGCATACGACCTTAAATGCGTAGACGTCTCTAACCAAATGTTACCTATTAGTTCAACCTAGTCGAGTTGCAGAATATTGTGGATCCTCAGAATCTGTAAATCAGTCAAAGCTCCCCAAGGCTCTCCAAGTTTCGATTGCACATAGTTGGCGGGAATTGGATGTTAAGGGTTGTTTTCTTAGAAAAATTCTCTTACCCATACAAAATTGATTTGGAAAGTGCTTTGTCCACTCACCTGAAATGAAAGAAACGGAAGACAGTTTTAGTTAAGTGAAGGTGGAGATAAAATTGAAGATATAATGAGAAATTTAATCATTCACAGTGCGGTTTAATTTTTAATGTAAAATAAAACACAGAGATGTCAAAGTGAACTTAAAATTTGTACAATCGTTTAAAGGAACATTTCATGGCATTTAGTTTTAGAAAATTAATTCCTATAAATGTCGACCACGACTGCGATTGAGGTGGTTCAATTTGAAGATCCAATTTCGGGTGAATCGGCATAACGACTGGTATCGCCAAGATAACATGAGTAATGTTGGCTTCCAAAGAGTCAGAATAGCTGAAGATGTTAGACTTTCCATATCAAAAGAGAAAATAGACCAGGGATGTGACATACGACGGTCTAAGCGGCAATTTACTTTAACAAAACATGGAATTAAGTGCTCACCTAAACTGATTTCTCAACAAGTCCATTTTTTTCCGCGCTATATGGTTCCTAGCCCCATTTTGTGGAAGCCAGACTTCACCAAGCACATAGTTCATTAACATGGGCAAGCTGCAAAGAACGACTACGAAACAATTCGTTACTCTCAGTTCTGTAGCTGCCATAGTCTCTGGATGTGGTCTAACCGGTAAAGTTTCATCCACTAGTGTAAACTGGGACTCAAATTGCGAGCGGTATACCCAATGGTATGGTTGCCGTGACGTAGTGGTGCGTCGATCCACACGCAGAAGGTCTAGGTTCGATTCCCGGACGGGACACTTCGCATTTTCTCACGGCACCACCTCTTTCGAGTTACTGACAACACCAAAGAGTCCTAGTTGTCTATGAAAAGCTTCTCAAATCTCGCCGTTCGGAGTCGCCAAAACACTGTAGGTCCCTTCTACTCGTGAGAGAAACAGTAGCAGGCACAAGACGAGTAGTTGCTGTAGAAGCTAGGTCCTGGTCCCTTGTGGGCTGTACTTTATTACTATTATAGCCAATTGTGGTTTTCTTTCGTTCATTCTTCACAGAACGCTGGTTTCTTTCCATGATGAATTGCCAAACAACGCTGAATAAAAATGACAAAGAAGTTTCATAGGAGCCACGCATGATCTGTCAGATAAAAGCTATTAAAAATTGAACCTCACACAGAATCACCGGATATAAACTTCTTTTGCGGTAATGGCTCAGAGGTTTTGTTCTTTTCGGAGCGAATTTCTTTGCGAGAGCTCTGCTGCAAGCTCTCAGCTTCTAGGTGAACTGCAAACATTCACAGACAGTCGCAGACATTCACAGACAGTCGCAGCAATTCAACGATTGATGCCGTAGCAAAGGACTGCAAAAGAATTTATATCAACATGCGTGGACGTAGACTTTTAGGCAAAAGTCAGATACTTCCAGACAAAAATTGTCTTATTTGACTCTACACCAAAGGAACGATCTTCCAGAAGTCCCTAAGACTACTCGTACAAGCCGAAGATATTGTCATTTTCAAAGGAATGCAGGGTGATGCTAATGACAGTCGTCGTTGCGTCCTCTTGTGCAGGTCTGATCGGTCTTAGACTACGTACATATAAGATGTCAAGGAAGGACACTTCCCTTGGCACCATGGACTGTTGTACTTTTGAGGTGATCAAAGACATGGTCTGAGTAGGAGCCTCTGATAGAGACACGGATGAGCACGTACATCAGGTGAAGAAAAACACTTGTCGATTGCTGCTGCAGAGTCCTCCAGAAGACTGTACATGTGCTAGTCCTGCGGGTAGAGGCATTGATTTTGCCAAAAGCGTACTAATGTGCTCTTAACTGCTTTGAGAGATAAAGTCTTTGGGTAATTTTTGGGCCCGTTTACATAGACAGTGAGTGGAGGAGAGCATGTAACAACGTCGACAACGATTTGGATGGCTAGGGTATGTACCTCGTATGGACACGACATAAAAAAAATTCTTTGAATCTACCCCCCAGTGATGACGCACGAAGAGAAAAGACCGCGACTCATGTGGCACACGCAAGTGGAAAAAAATCTCAAACACGACTACCTGCCAAACTGGAGGCAACTAGCTTAAGACCGAGCTGACTGGAGGCGGATGTTGGTTGAGGCACAGACCTGCTCCGGACTGCAGTGCCACCTTAAAGAGACTCCTCAAAGAACAAATCAGCGGGTCATGGACGGCTATCCCCCACCCCTTCAATCAGAACCTGCGGGTATTCACTTCAACTTTTTGCAATTTTCGATAATTTGACTTCCACCATTGGTTCCACTTTCCTCTATGACCGACTTCATCCAATTGCTACAGAGTCCCCTTTTCCGACTCAGCATTCATCAATTTACAACTCGTGCACAATTCCAACCCCCACCACCACCACCCCCTAGCCAGGACAGAGAGGAAACCCGCACTCGTGTCAATTCCACGTTTAACCCAATTCCCTTGCAAACAAAATTAAAACAAAACCCACACCGGTTCGAGGGGTGGTTTAATTTAAAAGAAAAACTCGGACACCCTCGTCTCCCCCCCCCCCCCCCACTCTAACGGTATAATTTGATAACAACTTTGTTATCTCACCCGACTGTGTCTGTGTTATGGGGAAAAGCTGCTTTTCGAATGTCCTCGAGATGTCACCCACCCCCACAGCCCCCCACCTCCACAACGATCTTCTCTTTTGATTAAATTCTATTCTCTCTGCTCTCTTAATGCAACAGAGCTTCGCTCACAACTACCATTAAAGTGCATTCACCCTCCTCCACCAACCGCCAACACCTCCTCATGCAGGCAACCCACCCACCCATCAGTGGTGGTGGCACATCGTACAATAACCTTGAACGCTACCTTCACCTCTCACTCCATCCCCGATCGATGCGCCCCATCCCACCGAATCGATGCTGGGCGGTGGTGGTGGGCGATACGAGTGCATGTGTGCACCACGGCCAATGTTACTACGGGGTGAGCGTTGCAGTTTGAAGGGCGTTGCCTAGACAACACATGATGTAAGGATGATGCCCTTGATCGGCGCAAAACTCTCAGTCTGTATGCTCTGCACGCTCGCCTCTCTGGTATGCCCTGTGGAGGGGGGAGGGGGATAAAGGTCATTTTTGTAAAAAACAATTCTCAACCCCCGATGACCTCCGAATGTGCTTTCAAGGTAATTTACGAGCGAAACGCTGCTGGAAGGACAGTTGACTCTCTGCTGCTGTGGCGCTCTCTCTCTCTCTCATTCCATCTCACCATCTGTGTGTGTGTGTGTGTGTGTGTGCGTGGGGTGAGCTGTGTTGTTGGAAAAGTCCATGGTGAAGGACATTTCGAAACTGAACTTGAACGAGAAGCGCAACTCAAGTTTTCAATGTCAACCAACGACCATCCCTCCCCACCCATCATCCGCCCACCGACCACTGTGCAGCTCGTGCAACCGCAGAGGTTGTGTCACGAGCTGCAGCTAACCTAGACGAAACCTTTAACTACAAGTGTCAGGTCATGGTTAAACGTTTACATTTCTCGTGCTCTACCTTCCTTCCCCCCACCCCCCTCTCTCTCACTCTCTCTCTCTCGTGAGCCCTCCTCAGTAGGGAGGTGTGGTGATGGTTCGCCTTGCCAGAGGTGAAGGTGAATGGTTTTTCTTGGGATTGAACACGAGCACACGCATTTGATATTCCGCAGGACTGAGCTTCCCAAAAGGGATTACAGTCTAGTGCATCGCTATTGGAGGTCAAGTCCAGTCAAGCAGTCGAATATTGTTAGGGGGGAATGGTGTTGGGATGAGGAGGGGATGACATGAGTCAGCTCGTGACGGAGAATGGGGGCATCAGTGCAACGGAATAAAATGTCGTTTGTTCAACCCACCGGTTGCCTCTATTAATCAATCCGACGGGAAATACTTTGTCGTGCTTCATAGGGGGGATGGTGGGCTTAGAAGGAGGAAAGAGAGCAGAAAAGAGCCTTCGAGGAGCAGTGAATTTAAAAGAAGCCCCAAGCATGATTGACGGGTAAGGAGTTCGACTATAAGGCCGCTTTAAGGTTTCAGCAAGCAGCTCTAGACCTGCTTTCCAACGTGTCGCCAAAGAATCCTAACTCAGTTCTTCGTTTAGCTCAGGAACCCAGAGATGCCTTCGGGCCCTCTAACGCGTCCTCAAAAAATAGAAAACCACTTCTCCCCGTTGCTTAAGATGAAAGAGACCTCTCAGGAGTCAGTTACGTGTCCAAAACCAAGTTTCCTGCCTCATCCAAGATGTTTAAAGCCAACATCTCCCCTGAAATCAAGGTTTTTCATTGCCCAGGTTACCTCAGGGCTTCCCAGGGTGTCCTCTAAATAGCAAAACCGATTTCTATGCCTTGCCTAAGATGTTGGAAGTCAACGTGTCCCCTAAAAGTCGCGATCCCGGTCCTCGCCTTCCCGTGACCCCCCAAAATCGAAACTCCCTTCCCTGTCTTGCCCATGACGTTGTGACTGCCTCAGAATCAGCCAACGTTTCCCCTCAAAATCGCAATGGACCTCATCGACTTGGCCAAAATTTATGAAAACGCCTCAAGGCTTCTCAACGTGTCCTCTACAAAACCCAAAAAACCTCAAAACGACACGCCTGCTGCGGCTAATTTTCGTTTCTCCTCGCCTCCTTTTTCGCACAATTAGAGCAAACTTCGACGTTGCCATGACACATACCTCTGCCGACGCGTCCAACTCAAGGACCGAGCCAGCAGTGCATCGTGTGTGAAGCACGATATCGACGCTAATCTCGAGCGTGATCGCCGTCGTCATCATCATCGCACGATGCTATGTGGTGGCGCATCTTGTGGAACGTGCGCACACACTCAAAAGGGGGCTTGGTTCCTCCATGTCGTCAGCATCTCTCTCTCTTCCAATCCACCGTTGCCCATCACGCAGACGATCGCCTGCGAACGACAAACTGCCGGCAGATCGCTCGAGCAACCAGATCAGGCCGCACGAAAGAGGAGTTATTGACCCAAGTCAAGGGCACTGACTGACTGGCAATCGTCGTTGTCTTTGCGGCGGCTCTTCGCAGTGCGCCATCGCCATCGTGCCTCGTTCCTCGTCTCCTTTGGCGCGCGAATTCATTAACCCAGAGCGCACACAATGCGCTGCATTCATGGGCCAGTGCATTGGCATCTCGGGAAGGAAGGCCTTCCGATCGTCCCCCGCTCCGTGTTTTAGGTCAAAAACACCGCTCAAGTACAGTTTGTGTGCAGCAGTGGTTATCTTCTGTAGCAGGCTGCGCTGGAATTCGCAACGTTGTCCCCCTTCGGTGCATGGCGTGGCTGTGCAGTTCTTATCTTCTGGGGCGCGGCGTTGCGCTCCACTGCGAATGAATTCAATTATGTCGACGCGATGGGGTGAATCTCGTCGGTGTCACATAACTCTCGACGGGTCAAGACCACCACCGGCCCGGGTGAATGGCATCGGCCCATCGTCATGACTCAGCACGACAGCCGCAAAAACAAAAATCCACCAAATGTAGCGAAAAACAAATTTTCCCCCCGTCAGCCCTGACCTTCAGAGCGCTGAGTCAAAGTTTAGGGCAGAACTGCAGCACCGGCAGAAATGAATTCGATTGCCGCTGATGGGGTTCTCGCCATCTGTTTGGCATTTTTTTCGATGAATCGGCGAACGGCGGCGGGCAAAATTTAATTCGTAAGCACGAGGGCAAGCAAATCTTGGCAAATTGAGGCCACACACACTCAGAGGGGCACACTCGGAACTCAGTCGCCGATCATTTATTATTTTTCAATGGCATGGACGCGCGGTTTTTTTGGGCCAAGTCCAAGTACCAGACGCGACACGACCTACACGCGATTATGGTCAGGGAAATGTTTGAAGGGAAGGCGCGGTTGAGGCCTATAAATAGTTTGCCACACTGATCTGCCAATGATGATCGACTGAGTGCGGAGGGGTGGAGGTTTCTGGGGGGGGTCAACAGATGGAGCAGGTGTTTGGAAGTATATGGGAACGAGCAGTAATCTTCAAACGCTTTGGCACCGAATCCTGTCCAATGTATGGACGCAACTGGTTTTTCAGTGGTTGTCGAGCTCTCGGGACTAGGAGATGAGTGTCTTGTAAAATATTCCCCTAGCTAGAGCTTCGTTGATGATCACTCGATGGTTGGTCATAGAATTTTGAAGAACTTCTCAAGCTATGTCCCCTTGAGAGGATCTTGAAGATTTTGTTGCCACGCAACTTTCCCCTAAAAAGTAACTTTTGGCATAATTTGAACGACGATCAAACGAAAGTTTGGCCACGTAAGGACTTTGAAATTAGCTAAATGGCTGAAACAGAGACTAATGTTGAAACTGAAGATGAGACTGAGACTGAGGACTAGTCTGAAATTGAGGCTGGGACTTAGAATGACGTTGAGTCTTACACTGAGATTGTGACTGAGACTAAGCCCTAAGGATTTAAATTGGAGCTTAGGCTTATGAACAGACTGAAGTGGAAACTGGGGCTAAGACTAAGTCTGGGACTCAGACTAAAACTGCTGTTGAATAGGAAGCAGCGTCTCAGGCTAAAGGAGTTAAGGCTGCGACTGAGGCCAGGACTAAGGCTGAGGTTGAGACTAATACTGATCTTAGGCTGATACTGTGACTGAGACTAAGACTGAGGCTTGGATTGTGGCTAAGAGACACACTGAAGCTGGGACAGAGACTGAGATTGGGATTGAGACTATAACTAAGACCATAACTGAAACTGAGGTTAAGGCTTGGACTGAGGATAGCACTGACGTTAACATTGATGCTTAGACTGTGACTGATACCGAGCCTGGGGCTTGAACGTATATATGTATGCTGAAACTGAGGCGAAAACTGGGGCTGAGATTAAGACTGGGACCAGCACTGACTCTATGGTTAAGAATGTAAGTGGACCAACAGTGAGGCCAACATTGAGGTTGCTACTCAGGCTGCGACTGAACGGAAACGAATACTGAGAATAATCGAAGGCTAAGAGTGTAACCGAGACTGAGACTTAGATTAAAACAGAGGCTGAGGCTAACAATAAGACCGAGACTGACTAGGCTTTGGCTAAGACCGAGGTTGTTACTTTAACTCAAACTGAGGCTAAAACTGAGCTGAGAATGAGGCTGAGCCTATGGCAGGGACTGAGAATAAAACTGAAACTGACACTAAAGCTAGTCCAGGGGCTCACTCTGCGATTCATTTTGTCGTTGAGACTGGGACTGAGACTAACACTAACATTAAGACAGACTGACTTATAGGTTCAGCCTGAGGGATGGACTAAAACTGCGACTGAGGCTTAAACTGAAACTAAGACAGTGCTGAGAATGAGGCTAAGACTGAGATTGAAGTTGAGACTAAGACTGAAGCTAAGACTGAGACTTACTCCAAAACTGGTACAGAGGCTAGGGCTGATATTGAGGCCGGGACTGAGGCTAAGACTGACACTGGAATTGAACTAAGACCGAAACTTAAGCTGAACTGAAACTGAGGATTTGACTGAAACTGAGACTAAGACTGAGCTGAGAATGAGGCTGGGACTACGACAGAGACCGAAATTAAGACTGAAGCTGGTACAGAGGCTAAATCCGATATTGAAAGTTTGGTTGAGGTTGGGACTGACTCTAAGACTGACACTAGAACTGAACTAAGACCGGAACTTAGACTGCAACTGAGACTACGGCTTAGATTAAAACGATCTTACGTGAGGTGATTGCATCTGACTCTAAAATGTTTACTTTAGGCGTTGTAAATGAAGATGTTTCTACTACCCACTGATTGCCAGTTACAGCTCTTTCAGTGTTGAGCGTTGTTGAGATTAGAAGTCCAGATATTTTACCTACGTAGGCTATATAGCCTACGCACTTGCACACTATGCTCCGGCTCCAAGTGAACGCAAATGTGAACATAAATCACCATTTGACAGTTTTGACATTTTTTTTTGGATTATGGTGGATTTTCTTTGTTTTAAAGAGTGCAACGAAAACGCTTTATGCCGCAGCGCTGATGTCCTTTCGCTCTAGATGACCATTTTAAGAGTTAGATCCGAAGACGCTTAACTTGGTGTCTTGGTTAAATCTCCTTCTCCAGCGAAAAGGGCCAAAGATCGCATGCAGAACTATTTCTCAAAACGAATGAGAACTTCATCTACAGAGTCTATCTCTCGAAACACCAAAATGAGTGACGTCAAGACCCCAATCAGTGAAAAGTTTCTCAACGCCATATTGAAGTTGAGCTGAGCACTAGAAGTGTGTGAAAATCATAAAATAAAGGCAACCATCTGCCAAGGCTATCAACAGTTTTGACTTTAAAAACAAATTATTCTGTGGTCTCAATTCGGGCGCCAATTATTTGTTTTTATTCATTGAAGCGATGAAACGGCTTCTTGGGAGTAAACGTTGAATTGGAACACACATTCTTGGTCATATTTGAGAAGAGTATTTCGCGAAATTACAATTATTAAGGTCTCACTTTGAGCGCCAAACATTTGTCAGCAAATTTAAGACAGGTTATAGAAAATGGAGCGCCCCATGGCATTAAATAACGAAATTTGACGAGAGGTTTGACCTTAAAGTCAAATTCAGAAATGGAAGGAAGTCTCAACGAAAATAACAAGGCATCGGATCCACTTGAAGTCCTAAATAATACAGAGGATTTGTTATCTTCAAAACTTCCAAGGTCACTCCTACCTAGATAATAAGCAAGAAAGTGGGCTTTACCGACACCATACAATGAAAAGAGGTCTTCACCTTAAAGCTTGCATCTATACTGAGTTTCCTCTTTTCTTTGGTCAACAGTAGGCCTCAACCTCAACGAAAACACTGAAATTTTACAACTTGTCTTATGTCAGGCGTTTTTCCACCCCGATACCTCAATCGGTCTCTTATTCTTCAGCTGATCCAAAATCCATCTTAGATTCCTCTGAAAACCAAAACAGGCCCCCAACTCTCAAGCCATCGAGACAGCTCCCCATTGAATAGAAACGCATCTGTTGCGTGACACATCGCAACGTTTTTCGTTTCTTTTCCTTATTATCGGCGCCCTCCTCGCCACACTACCACGTGCGCCAACAACGTCTCATCGAATTCGACCTCGAATTGATTCAAATTCTTGCACCTGCATTGCACCACCACCACCGCCACCATCGACCGTCCGCGCTGTGCAGCGGTGTGGGTTGAGCTTGGATGAGAGGAGAGGAACCTGTTGCTGTGTTGTTGCCTGCCGTCCAACTGTGTGATGTAATCCCGTAAAGCACCGAGCGTAATTAATATTTTTTTTTTTTTTGTATTATGAGGTACTCTTTTTTTTTGTTGCTGTTGGTGCTTTCGGTGTGTGCGCTCGCTCGCGCTCTCTCCCTTTTCCTCAGTGTGTGGAGGTTTGTATTCCCTCTCGCACACAAGCGCAAGCACACGCTTCCAACAAAGCGGTGGGAGGGGGAGAGTAATCGCTTGCCGAGGTCTACGGCGCTCTCACCTTGAACTTATACCTGAATAAACTTTTGATTGTTTTTGAAAAGCAGAGCGAACGAGCGAAAAGTGGATCATGACAAGAGAGCTCCAAACGGGGCCAGTTACGACAGAGAATGAGCGAGTTAGTGAGTGAATGAGATGAGCAAGCACCCCCCACCACCCATAGTTGGACAATTCAAGCCAAGGCACGATGACAATCAAGGCAGCGAGTAAACATCCGTGGGGTTTTTTCTGGTGGGGGGAGGGGGAGGGGGAGGTCTGATGACGGGTTTCAGTTTTACGAAACATCGCCCGCATATGTGCCCCCCACAGGAGCATTCAACACTTGGCGAAACTGGCAGAACCGAAAATCACGATAATCCCCAGCGAGATATCCGCTTTTCGATGGCGATTCGGTGATTTGAGGGAATGACATTCGCGGGGGCAGGCACCACGCGGTTAACATATGTTTGGCGGGCGATATCGATTTCTTGGCATTGTATGAGGTTCCTGGGGAGTAGCCTTGAATCGGATCTCAGACTTTGTGACGCCGCCACCGCCACAGCTGGGGCAGAGGTCGATGTGAACGCTGGAGTGCATAATGAGTTTGTTTGGGTGCCACGACGTTGGTGAATGGACCTGACAGCCGAAATGACATGACAGGTTGGAGTGGACGAGTTTGCGATGTGGAGAAGGTGGCAATGTCAAGGCGATGCAAACGGGGAGATTTTAATCAAAGATGGGCTTCTTTGAGCAGTTTGGAGGAGAAAAGCTGTTGGGAGTTGAAAAAATGCGATGATTCGGTTGGAGGTTACAATTTCAAGTCGATTGCATCATAACTCTGTCGAGGAGAAACGATCTTTTGAGCTGGGGGTGACAAAGGGCAGATGATGGCATTTGTTTTGATGTTTTAAGATTCTCCAAAATTGTTGATAGAGAGGGGTTGAATCGGGGTTAACTTGAAAAAATAAGAAATTCAGTAAGAGGTTTAATTTAAAGATCACTATGATAATCGCAGAAATAAGAGCCTAAAGTAGTTTTCTTGGTTGCGACAAATGGAGGGCAGTAACCGAGATGTTGTTGAATACTGTTCCACTCTACCTCACTTAGTAAGTTTCTACAGGAATTTTATGCGATTAGGCCCAGTCTTTTTTGAGTGAGACCTAAGATCTGTTACCTACCTGCCTAACCGCCTTCATTTCCACTTCACAGACTGACAAATCCCACTTTAACCTTCATGCGACGCAGATTTAAGAGCTCCCCATGGATTGTTTAGAAAGGTGGCTTTTCCGGCGCCCAGCGTGAAGCCACAATATATTATAAGAGGATTTCCTAAGTGGTATTTGACAAAGTCAACTCAAATGAACTTAAATGACTCGGACAAGTTTGACCACTTTGTTTACTTCCAGAGTTTTTTTGGCGCCCAATGTTGGATCACAATGTGGCTTGGCGGCGTTCGCTGCATTATCCCGAAGGATGAAGAACGAGGAACGAAGCAAGAAGAATGAAGAATGAAGAATGAAGAATGAAGAATGAAGAATGAAGAATGAAGAATGAAGAATGAAGAATGAAGAATGAAGAATGAAGAATGAAGAATGAAGAATGAAGAATGAAGAATGAAGAATGAAGAATGAAGAATGAAGAATGAAGAATGAAGAATGAAGAATGAAGAATGAAGAATGAAGAATGAAGAATGAAGAATGAAGAATGAAGAATGAAGAATGAAGAATGAAGAATGAAGAATGAAGAATGAAGAATGAAGAATGAAGAATGAAGAATGAAAGAGGTAATCACGCATTAAGTACCATCCTGGATAAGGTCCAAGGCTCTAGGACCTCAGGACGACAAATCAACTCGATGTACGCATGTGTGGCAAAAACTGTGTTAACCAGTGTGGTATGTTGATTTAAGTCCAGTTCCACTCTGGATGGTAGCGGAGGTCCAGAAAGGAGATGAACAGCTTAAGGTTTCGTTCCTATCACTGAGGAGACAACATTCAGTTGATTTCTGTTAAATAATATTCCTTAGTCCTGATGTAAGATCTTAATTGACAGAGAAAATCTTGGCGCCCAACGTGCGATCGCGCAATTTACACAATTTTGGACTAGATGTGTAGATTTGATATTGAAACCTTACAGATAAAGGGATCCTACCTAAATACACGATCATCCTCGAGACCCGTTCATTCGCTTGGAAAGAGGGCGTTTCTAAAAAACTCCTCGACCATCAAGAACCGACGCAACTGTATTCAATCTGCTTCGAAAATCGCCCAAGTGCCGCTCGACATCAGCAGATGAACGTGTGTTGCAACTTATGATGACTCATTGAAGGCGGTGAGAAGGTTTCTCTAGGACTAGCCAAGACGTCCAAGTGAACACTCTTTCCAAAATCTGTGCCCAAAAGCGGTCATCATATCCTCCGCGTGACATCACACACATCTCGTCATTGTAACACAACATTCCATTCCAAACTCACCCAATCGTGACGTACCCGCACGGTATTCGGATTGCTCACAAATCAAATTTAATTGTTTTCTTACACTCAGCGCCTGCCACCATATCCAAATGTTACATAAAAACAATCGGCCAAGTGGGCCACTTCATCCGCCGCGCCCTGGCCGCGTCCCCAAGCCACATCCCCAAGAAATAAACAAAATCATTCTCCACACTCTACAGCACGTAAACAACACTTCGTCCACATTCACACACATCGCCATAATGAACGACGAAAGGCCAGCTGACTTTGTAGCAGGCCTCAGCTAGATCCCTCGGTGATAGCCGCCGCCGACGAACGGTGTTCTCGCGGTGGTGCGGCCAGAGACGGGAGAAGGCATGCCATTCAGCCATGCCCGTGATATTTAAAATTCAATGTCAATGTCATCTAACACATTCAAATGACAACGACGACTCGATTTGGAACGCACACACACGTCCGCAAGCCGCAGCGTACGGACGTGGGAGACGCGGACGTCAAACGAAAACGAAAATATTCAACGAGGGAGTGAGAGAAGAAACAAAACGAATGAGAGAACGGAAGAAAAAATGTGTTTTCAAGACTGAGCCCCAAAGTGTGATACACACGGTCTATAGTTAAGTAGTCGCCGCCGCCGCCGCCGCCGCCTCTACCGCCAGCTGAGGTACAACTATGAATTGTTAGGCGGCCCCCCACACCGCTGCCGCACACAGCTGTCGGGTGGGGACATTCGGTGGTGGGCGCGCCGAGGGTGGTCATCGCCTGGCACAGTTTCTGTGTGCGGCAGTCTTCAGTTATTAATTGAGGCAGTGAAGTCAATCGTTTTTCGCCTGTATGCCGGATGGTGACCTTGCGAGGTGTATTTGTATGTGTGTGGCGGCATGAGCGGCAATATATCCTGTGAAATATTGTTGATTAGTGATTTAAATGTTTGGATTGCATAATTCAGCTCAATTCAGCTTCAATTCAGCGCAATTCAGCGTGAATTCAGCACAAATTTAGCGATCAGCCAAATGAAATCATTTGCTTTCAAGGCTGTGAATCATTGAAAGTCTGTAGTACACGCGCCTATTCACACCAAAGATAACAGCCGCTCTGCCTCGTCTGGATACTATCTACAATAGGCGACCCGTTACGACACAGAGATTTTACCGTTGAACTACGATGATAACAGTAATTTACTTCCTCGTACAGATATGAAAATGAAGGCCGTGAATGAGACATGGTCTAGGTAATGAAGATAATGTCGTGAATTTATGATTTGATGATGATGGCCATGGTCGTGGTGTGTGAGTTGTCAGCGGGCACTGAGTGCGACGCGACGTTTTTTTTGTGTCACATGGTCTTTGGGGACCGTCAGAGTCGCTTGATAGTTGGAATAGGATGGAATTCTTTAAGATTTGAAGGCATAACGCCACAATCCCACTTGACGTCTTAGGATGTGGATTTGTTAAGTTTTAGACCACAAGTTCTATGCGAACGAAAATCGTATCACTTTGGTTGGAGCCTGGTGGACACACAGAGGATGTCTGAATATCACACAACCTTATGATACAACTTAAGGCTTAAGCATTCGTAGAGTAGTAGATGGAGAAATTAAATAAAAACCCTACGTATGATTTAAATTCAGTCAGCGGAAGGGACCTTTGAACTGACGTCAGGCACCGAAGTTTGACGCGTGTTTTGGGCAGTTCTACTTCCAGCCTTGGTACACCCAGAAAGGTAGTTGACTGGACTTTTAGAAAATTTAAAGAAACTGGCTCTTATGAAACAGAAACAACCACAATGATGTCAATATTATAGGAAGTCACAAATTCGATCAAAGAATAGTGCGCTTCCGTTGGGCGCCACTTCTCTAAATTCAGTATTCTTTACCAGGCTACTGTTTCTCTTTTTGTATGAGGTAGACATAAGAAAGAAATCGCAAAAGTCGAACATATTGGGTTTCTAAGGGAGTTAAGGCCTTAGATTTCAGTTGAGAACTATCGTTGCATAAAGAGAGAAAGCAGAGAATTGCCTCGACGTTTCGTCAGAGTTCTTTTAAGTTCTCGTCCCAAAGTTGGATGCTAGAAATTGAGTTGAAGCCTAGGGTTTAGTCTTCCTCCTTGCTTTTTGGTGAGCCATACGGAGCTTAGATCCAAGCTTTGGTTATAGGGGTGCAAATACTTCCTGTTCTTGCCGCGACTTGGTTTTAAGTCACAGCCACAACGATACTCTCACAGGGAGCCAACTGGTCTGTCACACTAAACTCAGTTGCAGGGGTCCTTGAATATAGTCTCCGGTCGATCTCCGTAACTAGGTTGTTGCCTGCTCTCGACACTCAGCTCTGTTGACCTTGCGACTCTATCTAACCCCCTTCTGCGGAAAGGGCAGGAGTCATTCTGACTCGTCGTCTTTAAAAAGTTTTCCTTACAAAGGCACTAATCTTTGTACTATCCGGAACGCCCGGCCCCCTTTGCCACACTTAAGGACCACTTGCACAGAAAATCGTCTTTAGAACCACGTCCTGCTAGCAAGTAGCTCAGACAGACGCTTAGCTTTAGATCAATAATGGACTTCACGAGTGCCACGACTTATGAGAAACTTAAGGTGAATCTACCCTCTGCTGTTCCATCTATCTTGCAATTTTGGAAGACATCAGCCGACAGGGACGTCTTTTGGTTCAATAAAAATCAGCCACCCCAAACCGCTTGGGTGCCCCCATTTTTATGGAATGGGGAAGACTTTATTCTTTTCGAGAGAAAAGTTTTGCGTGCGACCTTGGTTCTGTTTACTTGCCATGGAGAAGAAGATTTAACGACGCACTCTATGGGGTGTACAGCGACATGCGCCTGGTCAAGCGTTTTCGAATACAACGCTTAAGATGACAGGGCTATGTACAGCGTATGAATACCACTGCTCCGGCCCGAAAAGTCTTCGAATCTAAGCCATTGCGACAACGCAATAGAGAACGGCCTAGGCTAAGGTGGCGCACACATGTGGAGAAGGACCTCAACCAACTTGGAGTGCACAACTGGAGGCAGCTAGCGAAAGATCGTGCTGGCCGAAGAGGCATGTTAGTTGAGGCCCATATCCACTCCTGACTGTAGCGCCACAAGAGGAAGAAAAAGACTTTCTTTATAGTGCACAGAATGCTTCTCCTGATTACATCAAGATCATGTGGCGGTATTTCCAGTGCTTTCATAGACTCAGTATTATAAGCTCGCTCACACACAAGAAGGTCGAAAAACTGGCACGATTATTTTCACCTCATAGGCCGAGCAGTGTCAACATCGTCGCCGTTAATATATTCTCCAAGAGCTCTATATAGAACGGAATATACCTGCCCAGTTCCCAGTCTCTCTTGTGAACCTACTGCCCGCAACCTTCAGGAGCCAAGCCCTTAGCTTAAAAGTATGGGTGGGGGAAAACTCAATCCTGAGTTACAGTTTACAGTGAAGTGGCAGCTTAAGTTATGCACACAGCTCGCTCCTAATCATCATCGTGTCCGTCATATCGAGTATCAAACTGAGGAAATCCACAGCAAGCACAGAAACAACGGAAATTCAAAGAATGGCCCTGTGGTAAGCGTTTAAAGTAAGATAGGCTAAAATTTAACAGAGACTTAGAAATGTTCATAAGGCTTTTTCAACTTTTAAATCCAGTGTTGGGCGCCAGTCTGTAAACAAAACCAAATCAAGGGGAAAAACATAGAAGCTCACGTGTTTCTCTCTAGGATGTGGACTTAATATAAGACTCGTCTCTGTCTCGACACTGTCCTCTGTTGGGCGCCAAAAGTAACTCATATCCTTAGTGGTGCTACAGACCTGGATGGACAGGGGCATTAGCCTAGGCAAGTAGCTCGTTCCTGGACTAGGCCCCCTCCAGTGTCGAATACCCAACTGCCTGAGGTTTCTTTCCAGCTGGCCATGTCATCGTACGCAAGACCTTCCCCTGCCGCATTATCCCACGAGGATGGACTCAAAGATTCTCCAAGTTGAAGTGATTGCGTCCATTCCCACTATACGACCTAGTCACCTAAGTCGAGATAATCAATCCGTTTGATTAGGTCAATGCCGCCGTACAGTTCGTTGAATTCCATATTCAATCTTCTATTTCAAGCTACAACCAAATCAGACCAAAGACAATCGACCAGAGATATGTTTGTCGATCTTCGAATTACCCACGTTCCTACCCCATACCCTTGGACATCAACTATCAACGCTGCATGCCTCGCATCCATCTTCTTAAATCCAAATACAGCGCTTTCTTTCGTCTTCTCCTCGTCTTCATCTTTCGAATGCAAACCGTCTACTCACAAACGTTATCTACCCCCGAACTCACACCCAAGTCTCCACCTATCTTCGGTTTCATTTTGAACGACTCACCTCCACTATCTTTCGCCCCCTTCATTGACTTTGACTTATCGCCGCGTCCTTGAAAGTGCACCCAAACAGCACCAGATAAGCGCGGTGCACGGTATCAACACTACTCCACGCGTCCACTTATCGTCATAACCAGCAGTCTCTAATCTGTTTACGTGCCGATAGATAAATATCCAGTGAATGTCACTTCCGCCCCAGTGCCCTCTCCTCGGTCACGCCGTTCATTCACAGGCTCGAACGGGTATCGGTTTCTGCTTGAACCCGCGGATACGCTCGTCTATTTCTGTTCAAAATTTATGCACATCTCTCGTCGTGGAGCAGTGCGAGGCAGTCAATTGCACTGCCGGTGTGTTTGTGCACACCGAGGAGAACAACCTTGGCGTTCAGCGAATACAGAGTATCTGACAGATAGACACACAGCACAAGACAAAAATGTGGTGTGCTATGCATAAACTCATAATGGCGACGGCAGCGGCGGCGGGCGGCGATTGCGTCTGTTGGCAAGTTCCGTTGGAATGTCAAAATCAAGATCAATGTCAAAAGTATTCAATTTGCGAGGTGAGGCGATTGCTTGGCTTGCATCTTGGAGGCTGTGCAGTGCAAAGATATTTGTACGTAACCTGTCAGAGCTCTGAATATGAGCAGTAGGTGACTGTGTCGGTTTTCGCGGAAATCTCGCGATTGAGTCGAGTTCGAAGAGCAAGTACAGTCCCAACCCGCTGGCGAGGGGGCGATGGGGTTGAATCTCTTATGTCACCCGCAGGTTCATACAAGTACGTGTGATCGGTCGATTGGAGGTCGCGATGTAATCGGGGGGCAACACGATGTTGCATAATGTTTTCCTTGTTGCCGGTTGTTTGTGACAAGAATTTAAGGGAATTTGGCTGGTTTGTCGAATTTAAAGCTTGACAAGGGAAAGGGCGACAGGCGAAGGGATGAGAATCGAACGCAATTGAGGGGAAGAAGAAAGAGAAGGGGGTTTGTTTTGGCAGTATGCGAGTGAAAGACGAAACTTAGGGTGCCTAAGGAAGGTTTTAAAGGACGGGTGTCTCATCGAAGTGTCTATTTTGGGAGATTTAAGAGCCCAAGGACGAACGCAGTTAATTTTTTGATGCTCCTATTCAACTCTCGGTGTGGTTTAAATGTCGAATACGTCGTAATAAAGCCAAGAAAGAGTCACTTGAGGTCTACAACTTGCAGATTTGGAGAAATTCTGTTTTTTGCTGCTTCTGGGCTCCTGTAAAAAATACCTTAAGGAACCCACGCAGGAAGCTCTTATTCCACGCAGGCAGATATCATGACATTAACAAAATTTCCTTATTAACTGAAGTTTATATGTTTTCACCGTCTAGCAGCTGTCTGGGCATGTCTGTGAATGTCTGTATGTCTGTCTGTGTCTCTGCAGGGCAAGTATTGACGAAGACGTGAAAGCCTTTGCTTAAACTCCTCAATTCGGCCTCGGGATAGATACAAGCAAGTTTTCCAAGTTTTTAAAAAATTTTCTTGGATGAATTAAAAAAAAATGTATCTACTTTTAAGCAATAAATTTAAAAAATACAAGAGGCCGAAAGGCATAAATAAAAAACCATAGATTAGCTTAGAGTACTCGTGAAGAGTCAGTAAGTTAGATTTAAGATCAATGGATTCAATAAGTAAGCTAGATTTAAGTATTTTTGTCTAGTATATAAGTAAAAGAAGAGTGAAAAATAAAAATGCATTCAAATTCAAAAAATAGATACAAGTTTTTTTTACAAATATGTCTGCAGACGTCTGTTGTATTGGCTGCTTTTTGTGTGTGTGAAATGAAAGTCAAATATTGACTGGGATTAGCTCCAGCATAAATTAAACCGTAACTTATCTGTTTCTTTATTTTGTCTGATGGGGTCTGCAGATGTCTGTGATTGTCTGTTCATGCTAATCAGCGAAAGTGTAATAATAGATGTCAAAGTCAGCGAATTTTTTACCAGAATGTCTTACAAATTCATTGATCTCCACATGTCTGGTGAAATTAGAGACCAATAATAAGTTCCGATGCATCAACCGGCGCTTTCTGTGGTACTTTGTTTAAGGATGTCTGTCAATATCGTCACTGGAAGGATCATAGGTTTTGTCATTAGGTGAACTTTCCACAATCCTTAAGGTTCCTTAACAATTGTTTCGGTAAGTCTGCTTATGTCTGTTCGTGTCTGAAAGCTTTAAATGTTCGGCAGACTAATAAGCATTCCTAGAAGACTTACAGTTGTTATGAGAAGGCACACTGCTTTGACCAGGAGGTCCTTCAAAATAGTTTCGGAATGTCTGTTTATGTCTGTTTGTGTCTGAAAGTGTTAGACAGACTAATAAGCATTTCTGGATTCACAGTTGTCACGAGAAGGCATACTGCTTTGACCAGAATATCAAAATTTGAAAAAGTTTCGAAATGTCTGTTTATGTCTGTTTGGGTCTGAAAGTGTCTGTTGAAGTAAGAAAACCCAGTTTTCAACATTCAATACAGTTTTCAAAATGAAATAACACAAATTTGTTGGTGATATTACCGTTTGTGTCTGAAGGTGTCTGTTCAGACACAAACAAATCAGAAAAAACACACCATCGAAACCTTCTGATATTAGACACACTGATAGACATCCCCGCAAGGGTTCCTGTAGTCATGAGAAGGCAGACTCTTTCGGCCAACGAATTTTTTCAAATAGTTTCGGAATGTCTGTTTATGTCTGTTTGTGTCTGAAGGTGTCTGTTAAAGTAAAAAAAAGAAGATACACCAAAATAAACCACATGAGCATGCAAGTTTCGCTTCCATAAATAGATGTCCTTCAGTGCTGGCAAACTCATTCAGCACTCAGTCATCCTTGAGGTTGGCGCCCCATGCAAATCCATCACCTTCACCAGAACTAGGAAGCCACAGCTAGAGGCAACTACAAACCTCCCCGATCATGTGTCACCGTTTAACGGTTCCCAAGTACACGCATAAAACAACCCAGAAGTGACGAACAGCAAAACGCAAAACGAAAACCCACAGAATTTCCATGAAAATCTCGATTACCCACCTGCCCCAGTGAGCACATGACGCCGCCAGAGCTACGAGTACAATCCCCAACGTAACAGCCCAACAACCGGTACACAAAGCATATCAAATCAAAGGTCACACCTAACTAAAGGTGACTTCCATGTAATTATTCTTCACAATCGAGCCGAGAGGGAAGGAGACGGCCAAGTGATCACAACGCGATCGTCGTAAGAGAAAACAAAACAAAAAAAAAAACTGATATCACATTTCAATTACCCACCCATCCACTGGTCAAAGAGGTGCGCGAGGGAAGTGCTCAAAGCTGATGACGAGACGAGGGGGAAGAAGTGACGGATGAGGCGCTTGTGCCATGCGATCTCGGCTTGTAACTGACATATGCACGTTGTAAGCGAACGAATCGCAAAAGCACGCCTACCGTTATCTTAACCTTGGACAATAATAATATATTGACGACACATAAACCCACTCTCGCACACACTCACACA
Source organism: Eristalinus sepulchralis (assembly GCA_944738645.1). Classification (NCBI taxonomy): domain Eukaryota; kingdom Metazoa; phylum Arthropoda; class Insecta; order Diptera; family Syrphidae; genus Eristalinus; species Eristalinus sepulchralis. The sequence continues at coordinate 11,726,302 of OX122885.1, read as the reverse complement.
CACCTCATCGACAAACAAAATAAGCAAAAGAGACAGAGAAGCACAGCGAGAGAGAGAGAGAGTGAGGAGGAGATGGTGGTGTTGTCGGTGTAAAAGCAAGTACAAAGCAATTGTCATGCCTAGAGGAGGTGGCGAGGGCGAGGGCGAGGGCAGATAGAAGGGGGTTTGAATGCAGGAAGTGTTCCACTGTTCTACATTACGTACAAGTCAACCTTCGGATATCTATTTCAGAGAGCGAGCGAGTGAGGAGACGAGTACAGCGGGCGACCGAGTCTAGATTCTATCGACTTGGACACCTACTACCTGTTCCTGGGTTCCCCTTACGGTTTCGATTTTTATTTCAATATCATCTAGTTGTCAGGAATGATGAGAGACCCTCCTCCATCCACCCACCGCCCCATCAATTCCCGTGTGCGAGGGAGAGCCGCAGACAGTGTGCATGTGTGTGCTCCACTGTGTATGCATTTAGCTGTCAAACTGGTTGTGGATTCATGTTTGTTTTCTGCCATTTTTTTTTTTTGCATATTTTGCATTTCTAACTGTTTAGCTGGAGAGACTGGAATTCAGACAATCATCAACAAGTGGCCGCCGACCAGCTGTATACATCGATTGTGTTGAGATCATCTTCGCTCATCTGGGGGGTTGCCTTGAAGTGGGGACAGCGTTTACTGTGACTGTCAGAAGACCCGGAAAAATATGAATTTGTTGTACTTATCCGGTGAATGCACACGCACACAGACGTGCGGCTACCTGTTGTGTGAAGTTTCTGATTGACTGACTGACATAACAAGACGTCCTTGACTCTCTCTCTCTCTCTCTGTCTCTCTCCCCCTCCTCCACTTCGCCCTCGCTGTCACAATCTGTCAATTGGTTTTGAAGAGCTGTCGCTCATACACACTGACACATCAATTCCCGCACGACACGACACTAAAATGCTATCTCGACGCTAATTGCCTGCTAATTCAAATGTATCTCAACAATTTTTTTTTTGTTTTTCTCTCTCCTTCTCTGGTCTCTGGTTGTCTGGTTGCCATCTAACGGTTATGATTAGTTGACGAAAGGAAAGACTGTTCGTGTTTGGTCACACTCCAGAACGGACCACCCACACACAGAAGGGGAGGGGGCGGCAGCTCGACGCTAGAAGTTGTTTTCTTCGTTTTCCACTTGGCTCTGCGATTGCATAAACTCCGTTGTATAACTGTAGACTGACTTACATAAGGCTCTGTCAGTGCCGGCCATTAGAATAATCGAAAGTTGAAAAAGTTAATTCGCAGTCTTGTTTTGAATTGAGTCGAGACGGTGTGGGTGGGGGCCGGGCCGCGGAAGCTGCTGAAGTTAATTTGCGTTCCGATTGAGTTCTAGACAGAAGCCGACTGCCACGGAGAAGGGGGTCGTAAAGTGCTTCAAGGTTCTTCGAATGCGATTTGTCATTTCACATCGAAGTCACTCAATGAATGTGTGAAGTGAGATTTCTTAATTTTTTTTTTCTTGCGTGTGAGGAAATGGACAAAGGCACTGGGGTTGAATGGTGAATGGAATTCTGAAGGTTGTTGCTTTGGAGAAAAAATTCACAGACGTTAGTCTTCATCAATAAATTTGATAATAGGGCAACTGCTACGGAGTCCATCAAGAGTGTGGAGGTTGTCCGCTGCTTTTTGTGTGACTTTTTGGGCAAGTCTATCGTCTTGGAATTTACAGGGACGAGTGGCAGGCGCAACGAGCTTTGATCTTGGGGAATAGAGTGCCCTCCCTGTGTCATGGACTGACTTAGAGCCCACCACACAGTGGATCTTTTAGATTTTTCGATAAATTTCCATATTTTCTGAAGTCGACTAGGGCACAGAGTTTATAGCAAGTCTTCTATAGATAAGCTCTCATAGAGAAGACAAATTCAGAGCAGTCACAGGGAAGATCAGTCACGCATCTCATACCAGTACCCTCAAGTGATAAGAACCAAGACACAGCACGCGCAAAAAGAATAAAGGAAAGGAGAGAGAGAGAGAGAGAGAGAGGAGGTAGGTTTGGGGGTTGAAATCGGTCGGAGGAGCGGGCATGAGGTGGGAAGTGCATTCCATTCCCTGTGGCGCTGCTAACGAACGAATCTCTAAACTGAACTGCGCGTTCGAAAGTGGGCTGAAGGGCGAACTGATAGACATTCCGATTGGGACGTGTCAAAAATTTCTCGAATGCAACTGGCTTACGACGAGTCAGCCATCGCATTTTGATCATCTCCAGTTAGTCTAGAGGGGTCTACGGCGCACTAGGCCATATAGGAGCTTCATACAAATAATGGACATTGTAGCCACTCTTCCTTGAGTGGCATTTCAAGCCATTCAGGATCCTCAACCAACATGCCTCTCTAGCTACCACGGCCTCTTGCCAGGTGCCTCCAATTTCTCCCAATCTATGAATCCAACTCCAACCAACATGCCTCTCCATTTAACACGGCCTCTTGCTATCTGCCTTCAAATTGCCACTTCAGGTTGTTTGGTGTCCTTCTCCACCATCTTAGACGAGGGCGTCATCTGTTGCGATGCTTGAATTGCTCAGATTCAAAGACTGTTCTGATCGGAGCAATGTCATTCATCTGCTCTACATGACCTAGTCATCTTAAGAGACGCTTGACTGGGTGCATGCCGTCATACAGCCCATAGAGTTCGCCCTTAAATCTTTTCATCTAGATGGCATCAACGCGAACAGAACCAAAATCAATTCCAACAAACGTCTCAGTGACACCTTGTTCGCCTTGTGTTCGTCCAATCAGGGCAACGATCAATCATTGTCAATCAAGGCAACAACCAGGCGGACTTTTAGAAGATACAGTCTCTTACGTTGCCTGGCAGCTTCGCACGATCTTCTCAAGGATGATGTTGAAAAAGTCGCGAGTCGACTCGTTCGGAATCTTTTTTTGAGCTTAAAGACCTCGGTGGGCTCCTTAATCACTTTGACGGAGCAGTGAGAGTTCTCCATCGTCATCCTACACAATCTGACGAGTTTGGTAGGAGAACTAATATCAGACATGGCACAGTATACCTCACCCCGCGTTAAAATCCTCAAATAGGCGATGGGTGTCAATTTACACTTCCCGGATCTTTTCCTCGATAGTTGGCACAGTTGCAGGGATATCCTCTCTTGTGGACTGGGCACACGATACCGAGGGCGTGCTTTCCTCCCACTCTATCTTTCAGACGATGTGGTCAATGCGGCCAACCAAGTGCCGTAAAGTGATCTTGAGATAGTCCCTCAGCTTTAGCAGCCTCCTTCGACTTGAGTCTCGATATTCTTCTCTGGACTTTGTCTAGTTCGGGCTACCGAATCGCTGCCTATCATCATCCAGATTGAGATGAAATATTTTTGGCGACCTCAAATATGTGTTGAGTTGGTACACGTACCGAGGATGAAACGTCTTTCGGTGGCTCCATCCATGGACGACTGCTGAATTCGAGCATTCTGTAGAGGGATCACTTAGAACAATGCCAAGCGAGAACGGGCGTGTTCCAAAGGCGGTGTGTCGCCGAAAGTGGAGGTCAAGGCGGGTGTGTTTGGTGGGACCGGGTTGCTCTCCCGCAGACTTTTATCATCAATAATTGGCCTAATTGAAGGCAGCAATCCGGCAGAAGGGACCAGTTTATGTGAAAAGGAGAGGCATTGTGTTCCATCAGGACAGTGACAGGGATCAAGATTCGCTAGAAGCTCCAATAGTTTGACTCGAAAGTCCTTATGCATGTGCCTTGGAATTCGGGCTTTTCATAAAGTGATTACCATCCATTTTGATCCTATGACGGCCAACCTTACTGGTGTATAGTTCGTTTCAAAGAAGGAGTTAAATGAGAACGTCAGTGCTTCCAAATATATAGATCTTCCGAAAGGATCAGAGGAGCGTTAAATGGAAAATGGCCTGGGGGCATTTTAACAGAACCAAGTCTTAAGATTTTCATTTGACATTCCACGCCAGAAAACTTCTTCTTCCCTTTACGCGAGCGATGCGTGTCCCAGTCGGCATGTCAAACAATCTTTCCCTACAAACTTAGCCGACTCACCCGAGCATCTTTTGAAGCGGCTTTCAAGCTTTTAAAGCAGTGGCTGACCGCTATTCCCAACAATCAGTCAAAGCCTTTTTCTTGCCAAGATTTGGGTGATTTTCCAACCGTCCCAAACCCTGTAGAAACGTTCCCTAAGCCATGACTAAGCGGTTGTCCTCCTATCACTGAGAGGCTTCAAGTATCTTGCCACTATCCACGACATCAAATTTGACAAAGTACCTACAATTTGTCAAGATGAAACTTCAGTCTTTTGCAAATATGCTGGGAACTTAGGTGTAGACGCAATCTGACATGGAATGAACGTCATGCGCAGAACGCTTGCTAGCCGTCCGTTACTTGCCCTTTAAACCCCTCAAACTTCTCCTGAAACCCCGGCTAACTAAAAAAACCAAACCCGAATACAAAGCTCACCACCAACTTCACCTACAAGGACCAACAAACAAATAGCACTCCCAACCCTTTTACAATCTTCTCAAAACAAAGTTCTCCTCTCAACAAACATCAGTGACTTACCTAAATCCGGAATCGAACTGGATGGCTCCTCGCAGCCACTGCCATTGCTGGAGCTGCTGCCGCAACCCATTCCGCCGCCGACACTGCTACCAACCCCACCGCCACTGCCTCCGATCACCCCTGACGATCCTGGCGGGGAGGTGTTCTTGATTTTTGGCGGCGGCGGCGGAGGAGGTGGCCGCATCGATGTCGATGAGTTATTACAACTGCTGCTGGTGCCGCTACTGCTGCTGCTACTGCTTGAAACAACGGGTGTCCGGAAGAGTCCTGAGCTGCTTTGCATTACGTTTGGATTGCTGCACGACGACTGGGAGGCGGTCGGTGGAGGCGGCGGCGCCGGAGGTGAGGCGCTGTCCAACTTGCCGTTGCTCGAGATTACGTTCACGTGCCGGGACACAATGTACTTCCGCGAGCTAGACGGGTGATCGTCGTCCGGCGACGACAGAATGCGGACCTTGTCCGGCGGATGCGCATGCGTGTGCGGCGGGGGCGGTGGCGGAGGCACCGGTGGCGATAGGGATCGCCGACGGTGGGTGTCATCATACAGCCGCCCGTCTCGTATCACGCGCACCTGCTGTATGTGGTGCTGCTGCTGTTGCTGTTGCTGCTGATGGAGTGGCGGCGACAGACTACGATGGCTCGGCTGCTGCTGCAAGTGCTGCAGATGCAGCGTCTGCGAGTGATGGTGTGGCGAGTGCTGTTGATGGTGCTGCTGGGGCGCTGCTCGAGTGATGATGATTTGCGGAGCGCCTGGCAAAGTGGGACTATGCGCGAGAATCGTCGACGTCGGCGACCTGTCGCGCCGATGCTCGGGCACGATCTGCGCGTATGTGCCGCCCCCTTGACCGCCACTGCCTCCCGGGGACAGCTTAATATTGCCCCGATGGACGTACTCCACCCGCGGCGACAGGATGATCTTCTGCGCGGGAATGTGCTGCGAGCTGATCGACTGATGCTTCGGCGACTGGATCTGGATGTGGTGGTACCGCGCGTGCATGTGACTGGGGCTAGGCTCACGGTCCCGCTCCTCCGAATGCATCATGTCAAGGTCGATCGGTTCGGTCTTTATCAACTTGGCCTCGATGCACTGCATCTTCTTCATCTTAACGACGCGAAAAATCTGGATACAAAATACAAGGATTCTGGGCTAGAAAAACGGTTGCAAGGATCTACTGCTCGATCTCTGGCTTTCAATTGGCGACAACTCGACAATTTTTTGGCATAATTCGCTATGGCAGCGCGAATGATTGTCGAAAATGCGGTCCTTTGCTGCCACTCTGCTCTGTGGCCTGGAGATCCTTGCCAATGGGGGTTGCTTACACTCTACTTAAAATCAGTCTGATTATTCTGTTTTTACTTAGGTTACGTTGATTCTCCTGCTGCGCGTCCTCTAATCTCTATTGGTTTGCGTAAAATGTGTTTTTCTTTTTTTTTTTGTTTGTTTCTTTAAACCTAGTTTTCAGCCTTTCGAGTTGCAATTTTTTTTTAAATCCTTATAAAGTATAGTCCTTGCTTATCGTCTAATGCATTCCAATGGGTGTATGTATGTATGTAGGTTTTTTGTTGCTTCCCACAGCAGTAATACTATATCCTTAAATTTATCTGCAAAGAAAAATATGAGAGAGAGACCGTTAAAAAAGGCCATTTTCGACTCAAATGTGGGTAGAAATTTTAGAAATTTGAAAAAATTGGATGAACATTTTATGGAGGATTGTGGTTGTGTGGAAATTGAACAAGTTTGCATTAACAGTTAAGAGTTTGCTTGCATTTTTTGGAAAGTTGGGAAAGATTGCGATCAGTTTTTGAAAAGCCGTTTTTACTAATGAATAAGAACCGCAATCTTAAAAAATTTGATGTCAAAATTAGGTTCTGTTTATTTTGAACACTTTCTCTGAAGACACTTGCTATGTAGGAGGTACCGTTGAGTCAACAGAGCGAACAGTATTCGGGCGACTTAATTTTTTTTTCTGTGTGAAATTATTTGAAATATCCTGAAAAGCACGCAAACTATAACAGAAGTGATCAGACCGCATTTTGCAGATGATGAAGCAGAAAGAGAGAAGCATCCTAAATTGGTAATGGGTTATGTTGAGGATACGTTTGCATCAACAAAATGGACAGTTCGTCAGACGTCACGTAAAAAGTTTCTAGTTGCTCAGGGGTTAGTGTGAGGGCTTCTAGATACTAGACTTCTAGTATCCAACGAAAATATGCGTCGGATACTAAGCTAGAAGTCTGAGATATTTCTGACAGTTAAATGCCACCTTAAAGAAATTAATTTAATTCATAAGAAAGCCATTCAAGTTGTCCTAAAATATCTTGAAAAGGGTACAAACTACGACGACAAAGTGCGTCAAATTTAAAGTTTCCTACATTCACAACAAAACCCGAAGAAAGGTCCTATAAAGGGTGATCCATTGAAAGGTTTAATTTTCAAGAGGCTTTTTTGTGAGAGATCTGACATCTGTTTATCGATTTCGAAGCCGCAACAAACTTTTCGAGGCGATGGCCGAATTCGGGATCCCGGGAAAATTGATCCGGTTGTGTCGCACCACGCTAATAAATACGCGATGCACCGTGCAGTTCGGCTCGAGGACATCTGAGCCGTTTGAAACCGGATTTCGGCAAGAAGATACGTTGTTGTGTGACTTCTTCAATTTGGTACTGGAGAAGATAGTGCGGCGGGCGAAGATAAACACGGAACTTCTACAAAACAGTCCAGCTGTTGGGATAAGCGGACGACATCGATATTGTCGCGCGTTCCCAACGTGCCGTAGCGGAGGCTTTTGCGGCAATTGAAGAAGAGGCGAAACGAGCTGGTCTTAAGATCAAAGAGGGGAAAACGAAGTATATGCTGTCGACTAAGAAACGTTCCGTCACACAACACCTAGGACAAAATGTATGCATCGACAATTATAGTTTTGAGGTAGTAAAGGAGTTTGTCTGTCTCGGGGCAAACGTTAACTCCACAAATGACATCACAGTGGAGATCCGACGTAGAACCACCCTTGGCAACCGATGCTACTTCGATTTGTCGAAACAACTGGGCTCAAGACTCCTGACTCGAAGGACCAAACTCGTGCTCGACAAGACCCTTATACTGCCAGCACTGCTTTATGGAGCTGAAGGCTGGACGATAAGCAAGTCTGCAGAGCTGATTCTTGGTGCCTTCGAAAGAAGTCGGGTATATGGTCCCGTCTGCGAGGAAGGTGAATAGAGGAGAAAACATAATCGCGAACTCTACGAGCTGTACCAGGATGTGGATGTAGTCCGGAAGGCAAAAATCCGTCGACTACACATCGAACGCATGGACAGGGTCTTCGAATCTGAGCCTCCTGGTTCGAGAAGAAGAGGACGACCGAACCTCCGGTATAGAGACCAAGTCATCGCGGACGTAAGACAGCTTGACCTTGATGACTGGAAGCAGCGTGCCCAGGACCGTCAGCGATGGAAGGCAGCAATTGTTCAGGCTCTGACCCTTCATGGGTCGCCGGCCTGATAAGTAGGTAAGTAAGTTTTTTGTGACAGATTACGCATCACTCTCGTCAATCTGCTCTGCCACTGTTATTCAGCATCGTTTGACAAGTCATCATGGGAAGTGACACCACAAACAGCGTCTTCAAATTGTTCAGCCGTATTGGCTGCATCCGCGTCCTGTGAGGAAGGATTTTCGTTCGATTCGAGGAACTTACGGTGCGTATAGTCGACTTGCCGAAATCACTTTTGCCAATACCAGTCGCGGACACTGCTAAAAGCGGATGAGGATGCCCTTGGTCTCTTCGAGAGAAAAGTTCTTTGTGCGATTTTTGGTCCTGTTTGCGTTGATGGCATCTGGAGGAGAAGATTCAACCACGAACTGTATGGGCTGTACAGCGGCATGAGCCTAGTCAAGCGTCTACGGATACAACGCTTAAGATGGCTAGGCCATGTAGAGCGTATGGACACCACTGCTCCGGCCCGAAAAGTCTTCGAATCTGAGCCATTGGGACAACGCAACAGAGGACGGCCCAGGATAAGGTGGCGCACACAAGTGGAGAAGGACCTCAACCAACTTGGAGTGCGCAACTGGCGGCAGCTGGCGAAAGATCGTGCTGGCTGGAGAGGCATGTTGGTTGAGGCCCAGGTCCACCCCAGACTGTAGCGCCATAAGAAGAAGAAGAAGAAGAAGAAGTCGCAATTATGAGTCTGAGCTTTACCTGTTAGCGTCACTTAGTGAAGAGACTATAGCAGCTGTACAGCTTGGCCGAAAGGGGCTAACTCGGTGATGGATCTTTACAAAGGACAAACCATCCACTCTTCGAAAATGTTGAAAACATTCCCCAAGAAGATTGTAGGCGAAATTTTCTTGTGTTCAGGGTGGGTCATCTATGTTTCATTAACAACTATGCCTCCCCCGAAAATATTGAAAAAACTTATTTCCAAAGTGAGTACTTTGTAGGCCAAACAGTGCGTTCTTTTAAATGAGTTTTTGGCGAAATGAAGCTCCCATAGCGACTTCTGTACGCAAGTCCGTGCGAGAAGTTCGTCAGACTTCAAAGCCACTGGTCCCTGTCGTCGTACGGTGCGCACAGATGAGCACGTTGCTGTGGTCGAGAGCGTGAGACTCAACCCACGAACATGAACTGAACATAAATGTCAGCAGCTCAACATTGTATTGCACCAAGACCTCAGATTATTCCCACGGTCCAATTGACCTAGAAGGCACCCGATCAACCACTTCGCTATTTTTTCGCAGATTGGGGTTTGGACCCCTTCCATTGGACGACGATCATCTTTTGGACGAAGAATTATCTTATTTTCTGAAGAGACGTATTTTCATCTCGGCGGCAGAGAAAATTTGCGAATGTAGACCTCGTGGACGCTGTGGCGTAGTGGGTATGTGCGTCGACTCACACGCAGAAGGTCTAGGTTCGATTCTCGGACGGGACACCTCACATTTTTTCACGGCACCACCTCTTTCGAGTTGCTGACAACACCAAAGAGTCCTAGTTGTCCAAGAAAAGCTTACCAAATCTCACCGTCCAAAGTCGGCAAAAAACTGTAGGTACCTTCTACTCGTGAGAGAACAGGAGCACGCACTGTACGAGTAGTTGTTGTGGAAGCTAGACCCTGGTCCCTTGTGGGCTGTAGCCACCCAATTTTTAATTATAAGACCTCGGGAAACACTCATATTTTTGTCGAGAAGTCAACGTAGCCGCAGAGAGTGTCAGTTTGGGGCGTGGTGGACCCTTTCTCTTTGATAAGGATGCACCTTGTGTCCATCAAGGGTGGACGTTACAGGGAACTTGTAGAATTTTTTTAATTGAAATTGAAAACATGGACTAAGGCGATCTCGGGTTCATGCCAAGCCACACAGCCCAAGTCACAATCGATCGCTTGCGCGTTAATTTCAAATTCGTGCTTTCCGTCGCCTTGTCAATCTCAATGAACGGTTTGAGAGCCAGATGATGTGACTGGATTTTTGAATCACTTGTTTCAAAGTCACATCCTTTTTCATTTACTGGCGCTACAGTCCGGGGTGGACCTGGGCCTCAACCAACATGCCTCTTCATCTAGAACGAGATATCGCCATCCAAGTCGGTTTAGGTCCTTCTCCACTTGTGTGCGCCATCTCAGGTTAGGCCATCGTCTCTTGCATTGTCCCAATGGCTCAAATTCAAAGACTTTTCTGGCCGGAGCAGTGGTGTCCATACGCTCTACATACGAAGACGCTTGACCAGATGCACATCCTAAACGCTATTAATTGCGTCAAGGGCTTATGGAACCAAGGCCAATTTTGTGGCTAGGTGGCGGCTACCGGACCCGGGTGTAGCGGGAACCTGACAACTTGACCAGGGACTGCATTCTGGTGCCTCGGGAGGTCAGAAGGCCCTTGAAACTTCGGTTCTAGCCTGATTGTGCGCTAGGCCCTCTTGTGGGAGTATAATGGTGACTGTGGTGTAAAACCCAATATCGTGGGTAGAGTGGAGGTTAGGGTGCTGCGCTGACTGGGCTGAATCAGGTTTTTCCTCCCACGGACTCAGATCAGGCGGCTGGGGGACTTTCTCGCCTCAGTGTGAAGTTGCATTCTCAACGGAGTGCTGCGACCTAAACAGCGGCAGAAGTTTTAGAAAAGCCTCGCTGTAAACCGAGGTGGGGTCAGGGCCCCTCAAGCACGATCTCAATTTGGTACTGGAGTAAATATGGCGTCTAGTCTTTCTTTATCTACGACTTTTGGGAAAATGGACCCCGTGACGTAAGCTGTTCAAGCATATGATGACGTAAAACCAAATTCCACATCTGTCCGTTTCAGAGCTGGGATGTGACCTTTTTTTGGAAAACCGTGTAGGACTGATTTTATGTAAATAATTTGAAAACGATTTAAGAACTTATCACCAATTTCACTCAAATTTTTCGTGAATTACAGCCCGAAACAGCAACAGCATCTTCAAAAATTGAGCTGACAGAATGCCCTACTGCGAAGCCAGAGAAGGCAATGTTTGGGCATCTCATGTCATTATTATCTTTATCCGAAAAAGAAACTTAAATTCGGCCCAGCCTGTATGTACCTGGAGAGGCTTGAATTTTGAAGATGTGAGGATGACAGTGGATATGACGTGGTGCAACCATTTTAACCATACATGGCATGATCCCTATACCCAATCCCCTGACTTCTAGGACCGTGCCTCGAGCCTTTAGTTTTCGTTTTTCTGCTTCAAAAGAGTCACGAAAGGAAATCTTGACGCGAAATAAATGGCGGAGGCATACAGAAGACAAATTTAAAAATTATCATCACCAATGGAATAAAGTTAGCGCCGATGGGGACTGTACTGAGAAAAGGGTGGAAGTCTGTCTCTTTGTTCCCTCGTACATTTCTAGTAGATTTTCCTTTTGCTTCCACTTCGGTGGGATATTTAAAACAAGTCGAAGTTACGTCTTCTTTCTTCGTGGAATAGCACAGCTCTAAAGGGATCATCGACGGCCACATTTGTCAGCCGTTGGTGCAGGATTTAGCTGCAACCCCCCTCCATTCTTACAAATCCGTTTCTCGTCCACAGGTGTCCACAACAGTTTATCAAACAGAAAACTGTTTCATTCACAAGAAATCCCGACTGAGTGTCTTTCGATTGACAGCAAACAAGATTGTCCAAGGACAACGCCGATCATCGTCAGATTAACAATTTCCCTCGCAAACTGCGAACCTTAATCCCGCTCTCATTTTCCGGCATAAAAGTTCATCAAATTGAAGCAACGGCAGTCAAACGAGCATTTACCGACCACTTACCGACTGGAATGGCTCGCTTCAAGTTCGATTCGGCCAAGAAGCCGTGAAGACATCAAATCACCATCGTTAAACTTTGCGAATTCCTCATCGTCTCAGGTCCTTTTGACGCACATTAATCTTCGGCTCCAGCGGAGAGATCTATAATTTCCGGGAGCCGTGAGAAAGATTCAAACGCACATACATGCCCCCTTGGTACACACACACACACGCCACCACAGCCACCGCTGCCGCTTAAGACAATCGCCTGTGACCTTGCCGCAAAATGTTCTCAGCTTCGGTTCATTGATTGACAATGCCAAGCACGAATCTGTACAAATATCTGCACACCGTCACGCATACAAACGCAGGGCAAGTACACGCTTTTGGGAGGAAGAGAAGATCGTGGGGAGGAGGAGCCGTGCTATGGGTTTGTTCTCTTTTTATTTTTTTCGGATGTGTGGGGGGGGGGGGGGAAGGGGGAAAGCGCGCGTGTGCATGAGGTGGGGGAGCTGGTGGATGTTGGATGTTGCCGACCTAACTTCACGCCAAAACAGTTGTGCGCGCTCGTGTGGGAGAGCGGGCTGCTGGGCCCCACATTCGTCGTTTGATTAGCTCGAGGAGCAGAAATCATTGACTTCAGGACTTCATCGTCATCCCCGATAATTGTTTTGTCTTTCGCATGGTGCCAGGAGGGAGGGGGAGGGGTATGTGGGCGATGGAACTTCGCATCACGCTGGCATCGAAGTGACAATCAATTAGAAGAATGAAATTGAGTCGTCTTCGAAAATAAATTCACTCGAGATTATAGATGATTGCGAGTAGATCAGGACGAAGGAGCGTCCGTTCGCTGCCATCGATACGCTCTTGGAGAAGGTGTAGGGAGATGGTTGGCTTGTTGATTGTTTCAGTGTGAAACGAGCGAAAGGAAATCGAAAGGGATACGATTGGAGGTGATGGGAATGCTGCGATTGACGGACGGCATCCGTCAAAAACTGACTCAGAAAGTTAAGACATTCCGTCAGAAAAATGGAGGGGGACAACTGGAACTGAAAACATAGCATTATGCGGTTTTCGTTTTAAATGAATTCGGAATACACGAAGCTGAAAAAATTGCTGAAAAATGTACTAGAGAGAATGAAAACTACTGAGAATGGATAAAAACGCTCGAAAATGCCATAAATGATGTACGAAAATGCGGAATTAAGGACACATGCATGGAAAATGCATGTACAAGTTTAAAGTGAAGTGAAAAACGTAGAAAAACGCATAAAGAAAGCAGGAAATGCAGGGGAACTACACGAAAACGCATAAAAAATGCACAAAAACGGTCGAAAACGTATCAATCATGTTCAAAAACACGTAAAAGGTGTACGCAAAGACATGGAAAACGCAGAAAAACGTAGAAAAATGCATTGAAATACAGGAAAGTTCATGAAAATGTATGAAAACAGTTTGGAGTAACATGAAAAACACCTGAATAGAGTAGAAAAATGCACGAAAACGCAAGAAAAAGATACGAATGCACGAAAAACGAAAAGAATGCGTTGAAAACTCTCGAAAAAAATCGATGAAAACGCTTGTTATTTGAAAATATATGGAACATGTATACATGAGTGAGAATCGCACGGAAACGTACGATGAACGCAAAAAAATCGCTCAAAAACTATATTCAAACGTACGACAGCCCATTAGCAACGTAGAGCAATGTTGTGAATCGCATGGAAACACATGAAAACCGATTTAAAAATACTGAAAGTGTTTGAAAAACGCACGAAAGCGAACGAAAACGCTAGAAAATGGTTAAAAAGGCTTATATGATGTAAGAACTTAACTAACTTAAGAAAAACGCATTTCAATGCACGATAAAAAACACAAAAAGTATGAGAAACGTAAGAAAACTTATGAAAAACACCTACTGAAGCCTGAAATATATTGTAAAACCAACAAAAGCGATTGAAAACAGTTTGAAAACGAATAAAAACGCATGAAAACGGATAAAAACTCTTGAAAACTATTAAAAAATAGCACGAATGGCATGGAAACGCACAAGAAAACGGTTCAAATGTTCGAAAAACGACGTTGATGTTTAGAAATATATGTGAAAAATATTAAAAAAATCAAAAATTCACTTCAAAAACGCCCAAAACGCATAAAAATGCATAAAATCGGTGATAACGCATCCTATTCCATACAGCAGTCTAACAAGCATGAAATTCGACTCATCTACAGCATTTAAGATGCCAGACATCACGTTGGTTGCCACCAGTGAGGAAGGCGTTTTGTAAGTCAACTTTGGGGTTTATTTGGCAGATCAAAGTAAAGCTAATGGACTCTTATGCTAATTTCATCGTTTCCCTGTCCTGTGTCCGCTGCCTGGGGGGAACACTGAGGACGTCCCCGTTAGTCATCGCTGACCTCGGTTCCACGAATTTTTTGTACAAGTACTTCCGACAACTTGCCTCTGCTTTCAAGGAATGGAACGAACTGGAAGCACGCACCTGATTCTCGGAAATAGAGGGACAATTTATGAGCAAGTGCATCTGTGAACCTTTTAATGGATGAATGAGTGTGGGGGGAAAAGGACACTGAAGATGTTATTCAGAGAATGGATTTTCTAAGACGAGACGCATGTGACTCCTTTAAACACTAAATACAACATCCAATTAAATGGGGAGTTCCTTGCTTCTGGAAACTTCCAGAATGAAGTTGCAGAAGTTTGTGGTGATAAATCATGCAGGGAGTGGTTGCAACGCATCAAAAGTGGTGATTTCTGCGTCGGGGACAAAGAGCGTCTTGGCCAGCCCAGAAAGTTTGAAAATAAGGAATTGGAGGCATTCCCGGATCAAGAAGAGTGACAAACGTGAGTGACTCAGCAAACAGTTACCGTTCGGTCAAAGAAATCTGGATTTATTTAAAAGCAAGGAAATCGGTTGCCCTGAGAGTTGAAACCGAGATAGGTCGAAAAGCGATCTTTCACATCGGAGCTGCTTCTTGAAAGACATCAGAGGAAAGGATTTTTGCAACGAATCGTGACTGAAGATAGCAAATGGATATAATACGATAACTTCAAGAAGAAAAAATACTATGCGAGGCCTAGTTAACCCGTCTGCATCATCGTCTACGTGGTCATCGTGACGTACTGGGTAAGTGCGTCGACTCGTGGGAGAACAGTAGACAACAACACGAGTAGTTGTTGTAGAAGCTAGGCCTTGGTCCCTTGTGGGCTGTAGTGCCAATCTATTATTATTATCATCGTCTAACATTCACTGTTCAAAGATCATGCCCTGCATATGTTGCGAACAGACGAATGTGGTGTACTATGAGCTAAAACCAGACAAAACCATTGATGAGAAACGTTATCGACTACAACTGATGCGTTTAAGCCGTGCATTGCGTGGAAAACGGCCAGAAATGACAAAAAGGCATAGCAAACGGGCATGGCAAGGTGATCGCTCGCCACATGGCTGTAGCGATCAACAACTGCCTGGAAACGCTGAAATGGGAAGTCTTACCCCACCCGCCGTACTCTCCAGACCTTGCTCCTTCCGATTACTGACTTTTTCGACGGATGCACAACGATTTAGGGGATCACCGAATCGAGAAGAAATCAAAGAATGGCTCAATGATTGGATTGATGCCAGAGAGGACTCAATTTTGTACGGTATTCAAAAATTACCAGAGAGATGGGAAAAGGTAGTCGCTTCCGACGGGCAATACCTTAAGTGGTGTCAATTTCGCGATTTTTTAATAAAAAAATAAATTTTTGAACACAAGAAAAAACGGGAAAAAGAACTCTCAATATTATGGCTAGTTTCACGGTCCTCACAAGGGAAACTGCAGTCAGTATGCCTTGGTAGTCTAGATCTGACGCCTCTGCAACAGACTTCTCTGCCTTAACCTTGAAGCCACATGGATGGACTATGATCCCCCCTTAAAATCGATAGACAACAAATTTCTCAGTCTTTCCAAAGTCTTAAGCATAAGGGAGGGTAGAGTGATAGAACTCGAATATTTTGGGGTACCGTAGGGTAGGTTTCCGCATTTTTCGCTATTTGGAATCAACTTTGCTTTGGAGTGTAGTTCAAACTGAAGCACGTGTTGAGAATGGTTTCCAGAAAAGGCAAGGAGCTATAGTTTCGAGAACTTTAGGAATTTCTTGCGATCTTTCGCGGCCTGCAGATTTTAAGACTTTGAAGCTATTGACTTGCTCATTTAAATTTTTGGCTCAATGATAATGGATTCATTCCCAATAGGTTCTTGTCAATGTACCCATTATAAGAGTGGCTTAAACGGTATCCCTTTTTCCTTGGGAATGAGTCGTAAGCAGAAGTTTTAGCTTATCCTCACTGGTTTTCGCCAATTTGCCCGCATGGCTGTGATTTTCGATTGAATTCGCTTCAGCCAGCTACATCCCACAGTATTGTATCCTAAGCACTCTTGGAAGCTGACTAAACAATGACGGTAATCACAACTGGCCAATCTTAATCCCACAGAACACCAACATTTGTGACATTTTTCTGATTTTTAGTCACATCCGTAAGTCTCTGCTGATTTCAGAATCTTTCGAATAACAAGGTTTGTGAGAGATCTGTTGATATGCAAGTCTACAGCCCCTCTCAACATGAACAGATGAAAATTAAGTCACCTAGTTGCGGTCCTTGTGGGACATTGCCGCAAGACTAGGTTAACAATATAAGGACTGTTTCGAATTGTCCTCAAAGGGGGGACACATAGAAACAGAATAGTGATCGTCTGTACAACACAGGGCAGTTTTTCTTTACAATTTAAAACGGTTTATATGCAAATTGAGTACAACTTTCAGGGTCCGCTGCAAGAACAGGACATTTTTCTAGAATTGTTTGTCCTGTCCACAGTTCAAATTCGTACTCTTTTCCTCTACAAGCTCAAACTAAGACCGTAGTATGTCTCTGACAGGCAAATTCTTAAACGACGCTTTTGAGAATAAAGCGTTGGAAGAACGCACCATTCGGCGCTAGATTGATCAAATTTTCGGGAGATCTATGCCTATAAAACCATCCGCGTCTGAAACCGGAAACGACGCTTGGCCCACCATTTTACGAGAAACAGTGAAGAAAGGCTGGAGACCCAGGGAACACGGTGCATTGCGCACAACATAGGAGTTACTCCATGGCCCGAAGTCAACCTCAAATAGGAAAAGTGACACTACCCAACAAGCTTAATTGAACGAATTCAGTAAACGGCGCCATTTGGAAACGTTGCTGAGGCTAATGCATCAAATGTGTGTTGTGTTGAATTTGAACGACAACCATAAAAGATCAGGGCAGTCCCTGGAGACAGACAAATGCCCTAAGCACCCTCCCAGAAAAAATAAGAACAATAATCTGGTGGACATCGAAAGGAACAAGCCACTTTTCATTTCTTCAACCAGGGGACACGATAAATGCAGTCAGTTGTTTGTTCTTTTGTGAGGAAAGGGATGAAATGCATGCATGCATCGTGAAATAAGGAACACTCCAATTCTGTTGCATGCCAACTTTAGACCCCATTTCTCAGACGTAACGAGACAAAAGTTGCAACAATTTGAATTCAAAAGTCTTGTACATTCACTGTTACCATAAATCCAGTGGCACTACAACGCACGAGGGAGCAGGACCAAGATTCTTCACTAACTAACACTCACACTTCTCGTGTTGTGTGTGCTATTTGTTCTCTTCCGAGTAGAGAATCCACCATGCACTCCTGATTGGGAGTTGTGAGTCATTTTGTCGACAAGAGATGTTCTGAAGCCAGACAGAGTTCTTAGAAGCTTTTGAAACTTCTCCATCGTCTAAGAAAAGGGCGTTCGGACCTTAAATCACAGCCCAAGAGGATTATTAATTTTAATGGTTCATTGGTGATCGCATCATGTCCATAAACTGGCCTACTTGGCATTATAAATAACTCCTGACGTGTTACTATCCATGGAGGAGGATCGAGCAGCCTGGAAGTCTCTTGTGCGTGCATGCGGGTCAACGAGTGTTCGAAATAAAAATCCACATTGACTGACATCCTAAACAACAGACAAAACGTTTGACGTCATCCTCACATCAAACGACCAGCCGAACTCTCCACCCGGCAGACCGATCCTCATACAAATCATCGTTTCTTGTTCCAACCTCGTCGATGTCAAACAAGAATTCCCATTTCAGACAACCGGTTCGCTAACAAACAATTTCCAATCGGACACAAAGCCAACAAAAACGTGCTTCGACTTCTCAAACATGACCAGTCCTCAACGGTGATTAGTTTTTCGGCATCTAACCTCCTCCTAGGCGAATGCGAGAGCAAGTTCAGTGCATGCAGGGCTCTTTTCTAGGGGCCCTAGGCCGTCACACGAGCCGTGCATGCCATGACTGGATTTTTAAATTGACTTTGAAGGGCGACTTCTTGAAAAAGGTTTCGCATTGAATACGAAAAATGTGTTCTGTGCTTTCAATCATTGTTTGTTTTAACTTACTCAATGCAGCCAACAAATGCAGTTCTTATTAGATTGATCTTATTCGCAGTATCTAGGCAGGAGTTCTGTAGAGCCAAGATTTATTTTCTTACAACGTCGCTTAACTTCAACCAGGCACGAGCAAGCTTTCAAAAACGACTGTCAAACGAGGGGGTCTTCACCGTCAACGCACAACAAATTCGAAACTACAAACCGACGGACATTGAAGGTGGTGCAACGACGGCCACTGAAACGGCCCACCCCAGTTCACCTAGGATAAACGAAAGACTCTGAATTTGAGGGGCAAGGATGTGAAGGAGGAAAATTGTTTACTTACGTTAAAATTTAGCAAAACGTCCTTAAAACTCCCGCAAAAAATTGTTGTATACAAAAGCTTTTATTATATGTTGTGTATGATTAATTATTTATTAATTTTCTTGTATATGTATGTATGTATGTAGCTTGTCTTAGAAAATATATATATGTATGTATATATCCTTCGAACCAGATCCTTATCCTTTTAGAAACGGTTTTCGTTTTGTTTTCTCGATTTTCGATTTGTATGCAAACAACACTTGATAATCCTGAGTTGGGTTGAGATTGGGTGATTGAGTGAATGAAGAAGTTTCGAATGAATCCCTTAGTTTTCTATCACATTCAGCATCGTTATCCAGGTTATTCCAGAATGCGAGGTGCACTTCAAATTGAGGGGATGCACACAAAAAATGAAAAAAAACACAAATTCACACAACACAGTGGGGAAGGTGGAGAAAAAAAAATTGGCAGTCGAGACTTTGATCGTCAATCGGCTTAATCCATAGCAAAACAATGACGGCGATGACAGTTGGTGCAAACATACAGTTATCCATCCACTTGCATAACGCACACAGTCAGTTGTCACTTGGAACGAAATATACACACCACCCTTCGCGTTTTCTTCTTTTCTTTTCTTTCGCTCGTTCTCTCGCTCCTCGTTCCGCAAGCCCACACACTGGGCACTTCGTTGACAGTTGCACAAAATTAACGCAAATCAGAAGTGCACAAAAAAAAAAATCTGAGAACAAGACGGAATCACAGACGAAACAAACAAGAAGAACGCATGAAAACAAATTCAATCAACGAGCGATGCGGGGGAACAACACAAGATAGATTCCACTCGTCCGAGGTCACGGCTTCGCAGGGACCGACTGCACAGTACACGGTACACGGTCACGGTGTGTGGGAGACGTTGGAAATCCAATTGTTTACGAAAAGTGATCGTCACACATTTTAACCAACCAAGAGGCGAAGCAAAACAAAAACACTGGCGGCCAGAGTCAGAGTTGACGATTTGTTTATAACAAATACCCGACATACACTGAAGTGCTGCACACACACACGCACACACACCGAGCCGGGTGAATTCAATTCTTGGGACAGCGAAGCGTTGTCGTCGAGGACGAAGGAACGACAAACGCAATCAGCCGCAACGCACTCATAACACACAGAAAAAACAGACCAAAAATTAAAGGGAAGTACTTTGTGTGTGACAGAACAGACACGCGACACGGACAAAACCGAACGAAACGACACACGATCGTACGCGAACGAAGCAACGACAAATCCAACGTAACGAACACTAAACAGCGACGCAACGCCAACGAAATCAACAACAAAACTCGCTGCGCTGTGTACTATATTTGTTCGTTTCCTATTCCTTTCCACCAGTGGCGAAGTGGAGGAAATCTACACAAAAATTTTGCACACAGAGGGAACGAACCAATTCTTATGCCGTACTTTCTCTTACTGGTTTTGGTTTCTGCTACCCTCCAGGATGAAAGTGAAAACCCCGACCGACGACAACGACTACGAGACGAGTACGAGCCGCGCGACGCTGTGCTCTGTGTGCCGTGCTGCTATATGGTGAATCGAGAGACACTTACACTCACACAAGCCCTCCTGAGGAGAGTCATACAGAGAGAGAGAGCGAGAGAGGGAACAGAAAAGTGAGTGAATGGCGGAGAGGTCTCTTTGCGGTGCGCTCCGGTTTTGATTGTGCGCTCGCAACGGAAAGGAAAATGGAAGAGAAATGTGAAAACGAATGCGGCGTGGCGACTGGAGGAGGAAATGAAAACAAAACGTAAAACCTTAACCAAGGGCTCGTGTGAGTGTGTGTAGTGCGCGTTCCGTGGAGACGAGACGACGGCATTGAACAAACACAGAGAACGTCGGGCAAATGGGTGAGAAAAAATATCCAATTGGACTGGCGCTGCTTGGGGTTGGGATTTGGATTCGGATTGTGTGTGCAAGCACTGAAACGAGAGTGTCGTGCCGGGTTCTAAGGGGTGTATGGAGGAAGCTGAGGCGGAGTGTTGCCGTTGCAACTGTGAGTGGTGCAGGTTTTGAGGAAGTTGAATGCAATTTTATGCAGGAGGGTGCCCCGCGAGTAAGGGGAATTTAATTCTTTTTTCTTGACTTCCGTTGGCAAGAAAAGCATTTATTGATGTGATGTTCCGTTACTAAACCCTGTCACATGAAATTCCCAGTTTCTTCTTCTCGATTGTAAGGGTCTATCTACCAGGTCAAGAGAAAAGGACTCTTGGCGACTCTAAAGCAACAAGCTCTCCAGCTAGTCCGATCTTTTGCCGTCTTTAGTGTCGTCAAATCGAAAAAGATTTGCCTGCGTTTTTGGTCTTGCTTGTGTTGATGGCATCTGGAGGGAAAGATTTAACAACGAACTCCATGGGCTGTACAGCGACATGCGCCTGGTCAACTGTCTTCGGATAGAACGCTTAAGATGGCTGGGCCATGTAGAGCGTTTGGACATCACTGTTCCGGCCCAAAAAGTCTTAGAATCTGAGCCAGTGGGACAACGCAACAGAGGACGGCTCAGGCTAAGGTGGCGCGCACAAGTGGAGAAGGATCTCAACCAACTTGGAGTGCGCAGATTTGTTTGATTACTAGCTCCATCCCGGACTGTAGCACCACAAGAAGAAGAAGAAGAAGAAGAATTGCCACACGCATAGCTAGCTGCGGTATGTGCCTTTCCACCTGAAACGCAGTCTTCCTCTACTGTGCCATTCCTCCGAGGTGGATTCCAAGTTTTCCGTCCCGAAACATTGGTGTCTATCCATTCTGTATGACATAGTCCTCTCAATCGCTTAACCTTCAGTCTTTCGTCTTCTGGGCCGATTGAAATCTTCCCCTTCACTCTCTATCTATGCAAACGAGATCGTACATCGCCCGAAGGATTTTCCTCCCTAAACAGACAAAGTCGGTTCCCCTGCGCCATATAGCACCAATGGAACGATTAAGTTCCTAGAGAAGGTTACTTTGGTAGCTCGAGTGGAGCTTTGTTCGTCAATTGCTTCCTTAGCCCATAAAAGAAGCGCTTAACACTGGCAACTCAGACCACCTATCACAGGTGTGTAAGACCAAACGGATACCTCGACGATAGGAAATCAAACTTCATCATTCGGCTGGGAAAAAAATCCAGATTTGTATACATTTTGATGAATTTGGAGACAGAACCGATAATTGCAGCTGAATAGTTCTTCTCACTGCAGTCCAGAATAGCCTTACAATAGGCATTCATTCAAGCCTGAGCTTCCAAAGGATTTTGTCCACCTCAGCTCGGCAGTAAATCGAAATCCATAGGGTCCCAGATAGACACATGCTTGCCAGTATTTCTTTGGACTAAAAAGGCAGTTCAGTAATAGAGCTCTGTTTCTCCCTAAGGACTCCCGCTCTACAACGCGGAAAACTGAACGCTTTTAAGAGCGTGTCTACCGATGCAACGTCTTTCAAAGCGTATCAACAACACAGCTCCTGCCCAAAAGGCTTTAAAAGCAGAGTCATTGGAACAGCACAACGAAGATGACTTCGCACAAATGCAAAAGAAATTCAACATCTGGCGAAAAACCATTCTGGCTGGAGACGCATGTCGTTGTTGTGCGTCCTACCTTGATGACAGGTAGTATGTACCGGCAGCCCTCTTTTACCAGTAGGCCCACCTTAGCCGCTTCTGTTTCAGCACTTCATTCACCATTCAATCCATTCCTCCAAGCATGTCATCAGAGCTAGCTAAAAGATCTTGTCTCTGTCTTTGTCTTCTAAAGAGTATGTTGAAACTGTCACGAGACAGCGTATGGGCCTTAAATTCAACGAATGTGTTGCGGTTGTCATTTTGCAAATCTTTTGTATTTTCAAGGGTCCGCCAAAGAATCGATCTATTCCAGAGCTTGCCTCCAGACCAAATTATTTTCCCACTTGAGGGTCTGGTACGCGTCTGGGGTAAACGGTGATCTTTAAGTCTCGATCGAACTATCGGCAGAAATTTTTAAGCTTATCTTTGACACGTCTTGTCAGCAGTGTCTTGAAGAGAGTTGTATCAAAGTCTCTGATCCAATGCGGAGTTTAAGTCTATACCTTACGAAGTCCTTTTTCCTTTACGAGATGAAAAGCTTCTTCTTCATCTTTTATTGGCGCTTGCTTGCCTCTCCAGCCGGCACGATCTCTCGCCAGCTGGCTCCAATTGGCCACTCCAAGGTCCTTCTCCACTTTGTTCGCCATCTCAACCTAGGTCTTCGTCTGTTGCGTTGTACCAATGGCTCGGATTCTAAGACTTTTCTGTGGTGTCGATATGCTCTACATGACCTAGCCGTATTAAGCGTTGTATCCGAAGATGCTTGACCAGGAGCATGTCGCCGTACAGTTCGTTGTTGAATCTTCTCTTTCAGACGCCATCAACGCAAACAGGACGAAAAATCGCACGCAGAACTTTTCTCTCAAAGCGGGCTAAGGGCTTCCTCATCCGATTTTTCTAACGTCCAAATGTCTGCACCGTATAGGAGGCCCGCGATGATGAAGCTGTTGTACAAAGCAAGCTAAGTTACTCGAGAGAGGAGTCTTTTACTCAATTACCTCTGGAGCCCAAAGAAGCACCGATTGGCAAGAGTGATTCTGCGGTAAATTTCGATACTAGAGTGCTTGTCCTTATTTACCGCGGAGACGAGGTAGACGCATCGATGCCTTAACGCTCTGTCCGAGATGTCGATGCTGTGTGTCCTTCCTTGATGTCAACATGCACTACATTTAGGCCTCATTAACCACCAGACCAATTTTAGCCGCTTCCGTTTCAATGCGAGCAAGGCTCCCTGTGTTCGTCCAATCACGTCAATGTCGTCGGCGTAAGCTAGCAATTAAACTGACTTTTGGATGCTTGTGCCTCTGGTGTTGATTTGCGAGTTACGATCGATCGTCTCAAAAATGATGTTGAAAAACGGCGCGCTGCCTTGTCTTAAACCTTTTTGATTCTCGGTGAGTTCGTTTGCAACCTTAACGGAGCAGCGAGAGTCAACACAATCTGACGAGTTTGGTAGTAATGCCAAAAACAGACATGGCACTGTGTAGCTCGTCTCTATGCACGCTGTCATATTAGGCCCTAAAATTTACGAAAAGGTGATGAATGTCGATTCAGACTTCTTGGACTCTTTTCAGGATCTACCTCAAAGTGAACATTAGGTGTACTGTGGACTTCCCTGATATGAAACCACACTGATAAGAACCTCCCAGATCATTGTCGAGTGGCTTCAGGCCTTCACGCAATACGGTAGAGAGCATCTTGTAGGCGATGTACGAGAAGACTGATCCTTTGAAAGTTGGCGCAGTCGAAGGGGTCTAATTTCTTGTGGACCGGGCAAACTACACTGAAACTCCACTCGTTGGGCATCTTTCCTCCGACCACATCTTACAGATAAGCTGGTGCATGCACCCTACCAGTTCATCTCCAGCTGTTTAGACAATTCTGTGGACACTCCGTCCGCTTTGTTTGACTTCAGTCTCGAGATTGCTATCTTGACCTCGTCGGAGGGATGGAATGCTTGCCTATCATCGTCCAAATTGAGTGGAACATTCTACCTAACAGCGGGATTTGGGCCGTTGTCGCCGTTTAAAAGTCTGCAGACTCTACTACCAGTTGTGTTTCTTGGTCTCGGCGGGGACTAAATTATCCGCAAAATTTTAAGGCCTTGCCCTGACGTCATGGCAGATGTGCCTTAAAGAAAATTTGATCTTAATCTCTGATACAATGTTTCTGAGTTAAAGTGTACACCTTACATTGCATTTCAACGGAATAAAACCATCGCTTCAATAAGGCCTTCTTTTTTAACGAAATGGAAACTTGCCGACTTTAAAAATAGCTTGGAGTATAGAAATTTCTGCCTAACAAAATATTCCAACCTTAGACGCAAAGATTGCCTTGAAAAAGACAGTCAAGGTCAGAAAATTATTCATTCAAGAAATTTTCATCTTTTTCAAGTTAAGGCTTAGAAATCTATGAACACTTCTCATCTTCATCTAAGCTGGAATACCTCCCACCCACCCAAATCTCACTGCCTCCTTAAGATCCCTGGAACCAAAAAAGGCACATCGTTGACGAAGATCAAAAAAGTGTGACATCTCCCACAAAACTTAAGACAATATTCTCCTCAAGAAAAAAAAGGTACCAAACCCCGCACACCACAGCAACACTTGTCGCTAAGTCTTCCGCATTCGCCACCGCTTTGCTGGCTCTTCGCACTCACTTGTGCAGCTGAGTGTGTTTTCCTACCACAAAATTTTACTTAAAAGAGCACACAGCCACCACACACACTCACACACACACACCCATCCCAGACGACCTTAACACTGCTCCATTAAACTCGCGTTCAAGCTCAAGTACAAAACTTTGGAATTCCACTTGCACACGCTGTTCATGCCGCGCTGACGACGATGATTGAGTGCCACTCCGCTCTGCGCTGCTCTGTGCGTGTTGGTGTTGGTGAGAGAGGTCTCAGTCTCTCTCTCCGATTCGGTTTCTCTCTGTTGCTCGTTGCACTGTAAGGTGACGGTCTCGTGCGGTGCGAGTGTGTGCGTGCAGCGCTTGGTTCAAGTTCAAACCTTACATGCGGTTGCTGGTGTGTGCATTCTGTTTACGATTCCGGAAGAGTGTGAGGCTGGCAGCGGCTGCCTGCGTGAGCGAGAGCGAGATGCAGTTGGGTGGCATTAATGAACGCGAACACAATTGTGGATTTCATCTGCCTCATGGGGTGATCGAGTAGAATGACGGATTGTATGGAAGGAAGCCGAAGCAGCCCTCCTCTGTCTGCTGCATAATCACGTTGATGGTGGCGCTCGCGAGAAAATGCAAGTGCCTCGCTCTCTCTCGCCGCACACTGTCGCTCCGTCGAAAGAGATGAGATGAGTGCTATGGTGGTGGGGACGGCGGCGGCAGCGAAACAAGTGACAAAAGGAAGAGCTTAAGTCGAGTATGGTGTGGGTAGGTCGGGTGCACTGCAGGTCGTCATCGTTTTTGTTCGTCTGTCGCTCTGGTGTCGTGTTGTTGGTGCTGCTGTTGGATGTTGATTCATGGTCGGGGGTTGAGTGAGTCACCCGCTCTCCTTCTTCTGGCCGCCCTTGGTTGAGTATTTTCTGATTTGTTGTTGTTATCTTTCTCTCTCTCTCTTGCTTTGAGTTGGTCGCACGGACTTATGGAAATGTGGGTCTGCGAGAGTGGTCAGCAGGGAACTGAGGCGAATGCTGTGCAACAATTAGATGCGCGAGTTTCATGTCAGTTGTGCTATGTGGAGTCTGTCAAGGAAGGGGAAACGAGAGTGGACTGTGTCTTCTTAATTAGGAAGTTCAATAAAATCGATCTCCGCGTCTGGTTAAGTGGAAGATCTCTGAAATTGACTGAAGATGAATTTGCCACAGAGACTAGAGGCCAAGAACCCGCTGGGGTAGGGCCTACCGGATGCAATCTTTGTGACACAGTAATGAAAGAACTTGTGCAAAACGTGCTTGTGGAGATTACGGGGTCGTAACAATTATTATTGTGACGGCCGTGGCGTGTGTGCGTGGATTTACACGCAGAAAGTCTCAGTTTTGGACTGGACATCTTAAATTTGTTGGTGGCGTGTCCTCTTTGGTGTTGCCGACGAAACTCAAAATTCGAATTATTAAGGAAAACCTTCTTAAATCTCGTCGTTTGGAGTCGGCACTAAACTGTTGGTCCCCTTTACTCGTGGGACGCCCTATACACTGTAAGAATTTCAGGAAGGGACTAAACATCGATGGCAAAATAAGGACATTAAGAAACTAAGCAAATACACAACACTTGTGGAACATCGCAAAGACTTACTGCTAGGTTGAGACTTTTTCTACGAGTTTTTGGAACAATCTGCTTTCAATGCTTTCAATGGCCATTTAAGTCTTGCTGAACTGCAAGAATCAAGAAAGTGTCTGGTCATTCCCAAGGACTAAGGAATGAAAGAACCACCAACGACTGCGTATAGAAAGCCGTGAAAAATGTAAAAATGTTCGAGATGAAGCCAGAACTAGACAGGGCATCGAGTTATCAAGAAAGGATGGATCTATTTACTTGAAGAATGCAGCCTTACACTTACTCAATTCTGCTAGGTCTTGTATATCAGATGGGCATTAAATGCAATTGGTTATGTAAATGCTTCATCAACATCGCTTATCAACAAAATAAATAAATTAAATAGTAAGGGACCTAAATGCCTACCTTGTGGTACGCCCAATGTAACCTTTGTTTAACGAGATTCATGACTATCAATCCTCACACACTGCTCTTCAGCTAGACACGATTGAAAACGTGAATCAAAGATGGCACGAACGCGCTGTATCAACAAGTTTGTCGGACTCTAACTAAATTTTGGGCCATTCAGGGAGCTCAATCAGACTAGATAGATCGTCGACTAGAACACGTCGCTGCACTGTACACAGATGCCAGTTAATTATGGCTTTCGCAGAACAATTTCTGTAGCAGCTTGAACGCAGTGCCATTTGAAGGTCCAATTTTCGATGACTTCCTCCAACATTTGTGGCCGTATGTCGGCAATAGCACGCCGCCTGTTCTCCTTCAAGTTTTCAATCGTTTCGGGCTGATCGGCGTGGACAAGCTTCACACTTCACATATTCCCACAGAAGACAGATAAACAGTGTAAATGGCATCAATCCCAGATCCGCCAATTCACGGTTTCGAAACGTGAAGGTATGCGGCTATCAAACGGGTCCTTCAATAAATCAATTGGCTTGGGCTGCGTGACATGTTGTTCAAATCACAGCTTCTTCGCATCACTGTTGATAAACGAAACGTCAGAAATCATGGTTCTACATCGGTCATCATTGACTATTCTCGCCAACAATGTTTTTTAAAGATGTACGGACCAACAAGTCCGCAAAGCACAACAGTCAGTTCTTGTGGATGAAGTTACCATCACTCCAAATAAGGACATTCTGTTTCTTGAGGTGTCCATTCAATCAAAAGTAAGCTACATTGGTAAGCAAAATTGGGCCCACTCGCCGAATCTACGCCTTTCTAGGTGATTCTGTGGTCTCAACTAGTTTGTTTTTCTATGCACGCAAACCAAGATCCTTCCAAAAAGTGGAAGTGGATGAACACATATCCACTTCCGGTGCACAATGGCGGATAGACTGATTCGGATCTGCCTCTAAGCTACACCCTACAACAGCAATGAATTCTTCTGTACGCACTGTACCACGTTTCTGTGGATCATGTAGATTATTAAGAGTAAACGGAGTACGCAAACGTTAATAGAAATAATTGCTCTGATGTACGATTAAGTTGACCGTAAAATGAACGACGTCAAGGCGTACCTTAGATGCAATTCAGTGCCTAGACGAGGTAGGCGACCGCTCGGAAGACCGAGATGGTGGGATCAAGTCCATAAACTCGCCTGGCAGTGCTTGGGAATGGCTTCTGATGAGTTAGACTCGATGGGGAAGGATCGAGCGGCCTGGAGGTCTCTCGTGCATGCTTTGCCCCCACGAGCCCTTTATTGAAAAATGTAGATAAAGAAAATGAAATGAAATGAGTGAAATGGACGTGTTCCAAATAAATTTGCAGAATTTGAAGACCAAGCCAAATAAAAAATAATTCACTTGACAGCTGAAAAATGGCCGCCATTGAAAATAGTTTGACAGTGTCATTTCGGTGCCTAGACGAGTACTTTTCAACATAATCTGCGCATAAGTGGATTGTTGAGTGCTTACAGACTGGGCTTACATGGTGGGCCCATGATAGAAGCTTGTGGAACTTCATGTTTGTACAGGCAGATAAATCACAATTTGCAACTCTTTGAAATCAGTCAAACAGAAAACAATAGATTACAGCACTGTCATTAAATGACACAAACGTTTTTTTCTTCCAGCTGAGAATTTTGTAGAAAACCGTTATGAAATCCAATATCAAGGAAGAAGAACATAGTGGCTTAGAGTTTTGTTGTATGTCTTCCAAGATGTTGACCATGGCTGTAGAAATGCTGTGGTTAGCTTGAAGACCAGATTGTCCTACATAGACACGTTTATTCTTGCTAAGCCTTCTTTTCTGTCAAAAACCTTCCTTCTTGTCTATCAAAAATCTTCTTCCGAAGTCTGTTGACAGACAAGAAATGGATGCAAGTGCGTCTCTAAACTGAAGGCGACGGTAATGCAGTGCTTGTGGGATTTATTTTATTTATCGTGTGAAGGTTGGTTTGGTCGGGAGTATTCTGAGGAATTGGTGTCGAGGGCAGACAGTAAGTGGAAAAGAAATGGAAGTTTTTCAAGAGTGTGGAACCTGTGTGGATGTGAAACACGCAGTTTTTTAAGGTAAGCGGAAGATGAATGGCGGTATGAAGAAAGAGGTAAGGAAAACAAGTAATGTTTGACAGGTGTGAGAGGTCACGATGCCACAACGTTATGCCAGGTTGTAGTATTAGGGGCGTTCATAAATGTTTTGAAGTTTAAAAATTACATTTTTTCATAGTTAAATGAAACGCTCTTATTCCGGTATTCTAATTTTTTTTAAATCTTATAAATAAATAAATTGAGTGGAATTACAGCCCACGAAAATGAGGAGAACCAAGCAATTACCGTCAATGGTGTTCACTTTCGCGAGATGACAACGGACTTCTTGTGACCAGAACATGGACCTGGACGATATGGGCATCTAACAGGATGGTGCCACATGCCAAACAGCCAACAAATCAATTACTCTTCTTCTTCTTATGGGGCTACAGTCCGGGGTGGACCTGGGCCTCAACCAACATGCCTCTCCAGCCAGCACGATCCTTCGCCAGCTGCCGCCAGTTGCGCACTCCAAGTTGGTTGAGGTCCTTCTCCACTTGTGTGCGCCACCTTATCCTGAGCCGTCCTCTGTTGCGTTGTCCCAGTGGCTCAGATTCGAAGACTTTTCGGGCCGAAACAGTGGTGTCCATACGCTCTACATTGTCTAGCCATCTTAAGCGTTGTATTCGTAGACGCTTGACTAGGCTCATGCCGCTGTACAGCCCATACAGTTCGTGGTTGAATCTTCTCCTCCAGATGCCATCAACGCAAACAGGACCAAAAATTGCGCGCAGAACTTTTCTCTCGAAGAGACCAAGGGCATCCTCATCCGCTTTTAGTAGTGTCCAAGTTTCCGCGGAAACAATGACTCACCGTCAATGGCGGTGAAAAATTCAGTTTGCACCACGTCGTAGTGATGTTAATTGATGATTGGCGACGACTATCATATGTATTGACACCGTTGGACTTCCTTATTTGGGGATATTTAAAAGAAACGTACCACTTAAGACTAGAGTTAGCTGCTCAGTCAGACAATACTCGAGCTAAGAGGATGTACCACAACATCTTACAGTTACTGGGGGACAGACTTCTCTCGGGATCATGTTTGAATTGTTTTCTGACGAATGGAGGGGACCTGCAGTTATATTGCCGACTCCGAATGGCGTAATTTAAGAATCTTTCGATAGACCGTTGGCAATTCTGAGTTTTATCAGCACCTTTTGTCATCACCAGTTAGAAAATTCCGAATTTTCAGTCCAGGAATCAAACCTGAAACCTTCTGAGTTGTAATCCATGCACAACACCATGGCGACCAAATAGTCTCTTATTGACGATTAAACAAAAACAACAATGTTGCTAAAATGTGAAAAAGAAGACAATTTTGCAAACGAATTGCAAACCGAAATTTCACACAACCACGCTCTCCTCAGTTGAGTTGCTTCCCCCAAGTTCATGGTTGGATAGTCATCGAACACACCCTACCAACTGGGTGTGTGTCTCCCGTACAATATGTAAGTCCCCCTTGCTTAAAGTGACAACTAAAACTTAACAGTTGTCAACTGTGAAGTCGGTTGCTAGATTTCGTGAAAAAGTGATGCCAAACCAAAAGCAAACATTTTCAATTGTTGGATGGCCATAAACGAAGACACATTGAATTGAACTTTAATCGACGCATTTGACTGAAGAATTGAAGGGAACTTGAAACAGAGCAGACATTCAAATGGTGCATCCTTTCGCTTCTTCTCAAGACAACCATATCCTCGTCGAAGTGCATACCGGTTGAGAGTGAAAATCATCGCCCCGTTTTTTTCTTCGCCCCTAAGACTTCTTCAGTCAAATTAACGGTACCATCCTGCAACTAACCGCAAACACTTTCAAACACCATTAGTTGGATTTTTGTTCTAAATTTATACCTCTGTCGCGATTGTCTTTCATAAAAATAGAATTTTCTTTTTTTTCTCCCGGCCGTGTGGTCGCTAGACAACGAAAATAAAAAACACAGACACACGCACAAAAATACAATTCAGTGTATGGAAGAGAGAAGAGAAAATCTGTAGCCTGTCGTATGCATAAGCCGTATGCCACCCCCTCGAACAAGAAAACCACCACCACAGCGTTATGTGTGTCATTCGGTATGCCACTGTCGTGTTTTCACCCTCATTGCAGCCGGTTTTTGTCGATGGCAGGACAAAAACACACAAACTTGTGAAAGGAGACGCAAGGAAAGAAAAAACGAAAATGCAGAAAATCGTGGAAAATTCAAAATAACTCTCTTTGGTCAAACTCTCTCTTTCTCCAGCATTCACCGGGTGCCCGATATTGCAAGCACCACTACACGGCCATCCGCGCATGCATGAGCCATGCACATAAGTGCACAGTGGGTTGGGGTGTGTGGGGTAGTTGCCTCCACCGGCACTCACCTTGGACACAGAGCGCACACGCACACCAACAGGCAGCGGACGAGAAGAGATCATGCGCATGCTCGGATGTCCTTGCCCTTGGTTCGGTGTTCATCGTCTGTGGCTAGTTTTGTGCTGCATGCCGTGAAGGCAGCGGCGCCCCTGAATTTTTTATATTCGCAACCGTGAGCCCTTCACCTTCAGACTGTATGCATGTGTGTGTGTGTGTGTGTATGTGTGTGTGCCTGTGTGTGGGAATGTGCGCGCACATTATATGCAATCGAGTGCATATAAGTCTTCGTTCTCTTTCTCTCTCCCGCTCTCTCAGACATTCATTTCTGCCTACTTACCGTTATTCAGAGAAGCTTTCCACCTTGAGCTTCCTTTGTTCGATTTCAGATCCAAGACACGACGCTTCATGGATGCATTCTGCGGCGCTGCATGGTGGGGCTCAGGTGGGGTAGGGAGAAGGATTCCTTTGATAGTTGGGTGTTGGCTCAATACACACAAGAACCCGCACGAGTAGTGGTTGTCAGAGATCATTCAATCAGGAACCAACCCCTGTCAATAACCTTGCGAGACATCCCACACCACCCACACTCCCAATCCCACCGCCCTGCAACTATTCGCAATTGCATTGTTGTTGCTTTCACTTGTGGGACTGTGTGACTGTGTGTCTGTGTTGCGAAGGACTGACAGACAATGTGTCAGATTGTGTGTGCGGCGGTACATTATTAGTTTCCTTGCAACAATCGAAGGGCGAAATAAATAAAAAAAATCCAAGGAGGGTGGGTGGTTTTGGCAGAGACACACACATACACTCGACAGGGGGTAAAGATGAAATGGAATATCACATCAATTCCCCGGTCGACGACGTCTCGTTCCAATGCAATTTGTCCTGAAATGTCTCTCCTGAGGGCGGCTTGTCCTCATCCTGTCCCCGTTCTTGGTCTTCCATGTCCGTCTCGACGGTGCGTCTGCGTTTTGGGTGTGTGGGTGCGTGAGTGTTTCTTTGGGGTGTATGCTAGAGGAGGGTTCGACAAAATTGTGTTAAGTGCAGAAGGGAGTCTCGCCCTCTCGCCCGGCGCCCTGCCTCGCATGTGCAACTGCCGGGGAATTTAATGAAACAATTATGAATTCAATAGTGAATTGATCTCCTTGGCACTGCGCGTCTTTGTCGATGCGCGCTGGTTTCGATTAACCGTAACGTCGTGTAGTCGGAAAGCTTGTACATTTGCTTTTAGTTTTTCCGAAACGGATTTTGGGATTAGACAGCGCTGGTGAGTGGAAAACAAGACTTGAAGAGGGTGGTTATGTCTGAGTGGTGAACATTTCTTTCCGAGGGATGATTTGGGATAATTGACAACTGAATCGCGTGGAGGTCACGGTGAAGACATATGCTGCGTGATTTTTCAATGTCAGACATCCTGCCGATGCGGTTTCCCTGGCGGGCGCTGTTTAAAGTGATACTGAAGTTCAATTTGATTCCGTTTTTTTTTTTTTTTTTAATTCATTTTTATTTCTGACTTCATGCAATTCTTAGGTACTAGACAAAAAATGCTTAAAACAAGTTAATCGAACCAATGATACAAGAAACTTAATGACCCTTGGCGGGCACTCTAAGCTAAACCTAAACTTATAATATGTCTTTCGACGAATGTAAATTAAAAAGTATTTGCACTAATCATGCATATTGAATTTAATGAAATTAAGAAAAACAAAATCCTGCTCTGTTCCTGCTTGCTACCCCAGCTTCCTTGAGTCAGAATCGCCCAAGCTCAACACCATCAAGCGAGTACCAATACGATTCGAACGAGTCTGGAAAGTCCTCTGGCATGAGTGCATCCGAAAAAGTGCTCAAGTCTATTGCTTCATCGCCGAACTTCGCCACCTCAGCGGCCAACACCAATGATGAGGCAAACGCTTCAGCATATGCAAGTCAGAATAAGAAATCTAGCGCTGATGCTCATGAGCCAGCACTCTCCAAGCAGGGATCCACCGAGAAGTCATCAGGACCGACTGCAGGTGCTGCATCGGCTACAGGTGGTAAGCAGGCGAAGAAGGACAAGGCATTCAACAAGGAAGAGGTCCTTAAGCGAACATCGACCTTCTTCAAGGAGAACTTCTACACCGACGACAAGAACATGGACGATCTGATGGAAGATTTTGTTCAGCTGAAGGTTCCAGAGAAGTGCATGAAGGACATCTGCATCAATTTGATTATGGACGTGCTAGACAAATCCGATCAGTACTTCGATCGTTTGATTGATTTCCTGCAGGCACTACGCAAGCAATCCCTGATGAAACCAAACGTTGTGCTGGAGGTCTTTAAGCAGGTAATCAACCGTATGAACGAACGGGAGGTGATCATTCCACGTATAGCCACCTTAGTCGCGTGCTTGCTCTCAAAGGCAGTAGGTACTGCGAATTAGCTGAAGCTCACCGAAGTCGCAGCCTACCCAGAGAACGGTCAGCACTATCCATTGTTCTTGCTTGTGCTTCAACAGCTGCACAAATCCATGGGACGGGATGCTCTCGAAGAGATGTTCAGAGCAAGCAAAATTGATTTAATGAACAGCTTGCCGGAAGCCGATCGCAACAAGAATCGTCTCGCTGAAATTCTCGACGACCGCAACCTGGCATTCTTGTACTCAATTTGATTCCGTTTTGCGTAGACAATTGTTCAAGGGGAATCTTTCTTTGACTCCCCGCACAGAACTGACTGACATATTGTGGGGTAGCTTCTGAAGAAGTCAAGAGAAGGGAAAGCTTGTTCTTCAGTGCAAATTGCGGATCACAGAAGCTGAACGACGTGTAGCTGTAGCACGGGTTGTATGCGAGACGAGGGCTTAGTACAAAGGGATACGAAAGATAGGGAAATTTTATAGATGAGACGCACCAGCTATGGGAGCTTGGTCATGTTGTATGCTCCATTAGTGTTGTACTGCAATCTTGCAATTCACAATAAACGGCTTACAACCCTCGTCACTGCCCCTTGGTACGTACGAAACGACAAGATATTCAGCGAAATTATAAACGTCGCGCTTAACTATAAGTGCCGCCTGGGGAAGCAAACCGACTTTGCAATCAATCGAATTCTTGGTGAAACTCACGTTCTAACCCAGACGACACCAGAGGAGTAAATTTTTTGATCTCGATCGAAAGTATAAGCCACCGATCAAGTGCTTCACTTAGTTGCACTCAGCAGAAAGATATTTAGAGAGGTAATTGGCATAGGCATACTGTTTGTTTGAAGATTGGAGATGAGAGTTTTTGTCTCGTTGTGTAACTGTAAACTGACTGTGACATGCCCCTGGCTTAGATGACCTCCTGGGAAGCATCAACGTTTTGCAAGCCCTTTTACAAATTGCAGTTCTATTCATTCACTGACTCCTTGGGTACTTTTTTGTTCAAATCCTTTTTGAATTCCCTGTACATGTCAATGTTTACATTCATGTCAAACTCTTTGACCAAATCCTTGCTAGAACTTTTTTGTACCACTTGTCCAAATATACGTCTCCTCGTCCAAGTCCTCGCCCAAGTCCTCGTCCAAGTCCTCGCCCAAGTCCTAGTCCAAGTCCACGTTCAAGCCCTCGTTCAAGTCTTCGTTCAAGTCCTCGTTCAAGTCCTCACCCAAGTCCTTGTCTAATTCTTCGTCTTCCTCCAAGTTCAAGTCCTTGTCCAAGTCTTAGTCCAAGTCCTTGTCCAAGTCTAAGTCCAAGTCCTTGTCCAAGTCCACGTCCAAGTCCTCGTTAAAGTCCTCGTCCAAGTCCTCGCCCAAGTCCTAGTCCAAGTCCACGTTCAAGTCCTCGTTCAAGTCTTCGTCCAAGTCCTCGTCCAAGTCCTCGTTCAAGCCTTCGTTCAAGTCCTCGTTCAAGTCCTCACCCAAGTCCTTGTCTAATTCTTCGTCTTACTCCAAGTTCAAGTCCTTGTCAAAGTCTTAGTCCAAGTCCTTGTCCAAGTCTAAGTCTAAGTCCAAGTCCTTGTCCAAGTCCACGTCCAAGTCCTCGTTAAAGTCCTCGTCCAAGTCCTCGCCCAAGTCCTAGTCCAAGTCCACGTTCAAGTCCTCGTTCAAGTCTTCGTCCAAGTCCTCGTCCAAGTCCTCGTTCAAGTCTTCGTTCAAGTCCTCGTTCAAGTCCTCACCCAAGTCCTTGTCTAGTTCTTCGTCTTACTCCAAGTTCAAGTCCTTGTCAAAGTCTTAGTCCAAGTCCTTGTCCAAGTCTAAGTCTAAGTCCAAGTCCTTGTCCAAGTCCACGTCCAAGTCCTCGTTAAAGTCCTCGTCCAAGTCCTTGCCCAAGTCCTAGTCCAAGTCCACGTCCAAGTCCTCGTTAAAGTCCTCGTCCAAGTCCTCGCCCAAGTCCTAGTCCAAGTCCTTGTCCAAGTCCACGTCCAAGTCCTCGTTAAAGTCCTCGTCCAAGTCCTCGTTAAAGTCCTCGTCCAAGTCCTCGTTAAAGTCCTCGTCCAAGTCCTTGTCCAAGTTCCCATTACGTGTCCCTCTCGTTACATGTGCCAACCCCACCATTTCGTGCCGCAACCTTGAGGTTTTTCTGTTATTTCCAAGCTCTCAAGGATGTGATCATTCACAGTGAAAACTTCTTTACTGATGATTGTCAGAATTCTTCTAATTGGCTGAAGCGTCCGACTTGTGATACTCCTTTGTTTCAAGAAGTGAGCAAATTGAAGTCTTTACAGAACGTCTCTTCCTTCTAGACCTCAATGTAAATATGTTCCCACGTCCACCCACCAGCACTCTCTATTTGCCCCACAGCAGGGTCTTATTTTAAGAAAATTGTGTACCAATATTTTTTGAGCAAATCTAGTGTTTGATGTTTGAGTTCACCTTCAAGAGCCCACTTGTCTGCTTGTTTTCATTTCTTGTTACACCTAAAAGTGAGATATTGCTACTCCAATTTCGCCAAAAGAATCTGTAGTCACAGACCTTGCTACCCGTCATGACCTCCTTACTGTGGTCCTTATACCTGACCAAAGACTTCTGGCACTTATTCTGTTTTTCATTGCCTAACGGTATTCTTCGGCATGTACAAATTGTTCCTCACGACTGACGTCTTTTGGTGCACTGTCGCTCATTCCAGAGTTTGATCAAAATGTCTCTGCACCCCTCCCAAGTCAATTTTCCTTGTCCCCCCTTACCACGTCATCACCTCCCGATTCCACTGCTTTTCCCCCGTCTAACCATCTACCTCATTTCATAGGACTACGTCACATCCGCTTCTCCCTGCTGTGTGATCCAGTTAATCACTCACAGGTTCCAATCCAACAACGCCTGCTGCGCAATTCCGTCCTCGACAGCAACTCCATCATAAATCAGTCAGTCGACTGCAACGGTGGAGAGGTTACCTCATTTGCGGTTTCCAAGAAATCCCCTGCTCTGTCATCACCTCTGCGCCAAAACAAAAACCGTCTGCGCAGCCTGCTCCGACACTTTGACCTCGATACGAGGCTCAATGCCGTTCGCCGTCTGCGCGCTCTGCATCCCTTCAACAGAATGCCCAATCCACCAACCACTCCTTTGTGCGGCGCACTCACACTCTCACAGACGGTTCGGACCTCACTCAACCCGAATGTTGATCCGCTCCCAAACCCGCAACGCCGCACCATGCCGGCCAGCGCTCACAGACTGCGTGTGGATATGCCGTCGCGCCTGTGTTGTGTTCACGTCAAAATTTTCAATGTCAACGCGACGTCAGTTCACTGACCGAGTTTTTGTCTCCGTCCCTCTCGTTTTCAGCGGCTGCATCGTCGTGTGCGTTGTTTGTCGATCGCACAACCCTCCACCTTACCATCAGCAGCGTCTGGATCGCACACACACACACTGGTTTGTGTGTGTGAAAGTGAATTGAGCGGGGATTAGTCTGCGCAGCAGCGGCCGTATGCTTTTTTCTGTTTTTTTCTTCTTCCGTCGAAGACAAAGAGAGTGCTGTCGCAGTGGGTCTGTTCGGTTCAGGTCGGTTGCGTGGGTAGAGTCGCAACGGCGGCCGGTTGAGCAATACCCGGTAGTGGGTTACCTGGAGCAACTAAACTGGTTTTCGATGGAAAACGAAATGTGTGCGAAAGGGAGAGGCGTACAGACTTTGACATTGAACTGTCAAGCTGGTTAAACTTCAAGTGACAGATGATCGTGCGTCTTGTTGGATGTGAGAGAGACAGAAGAACGTGTTGAGGGGGGTCTGGCAGTCGATGACAGTTCATTGCGGGTTGAGTGATGAAGAGCGAATGACGAATGGACAAAAATTGTGACACTTGGTGACGGTTCGCTTTGTTTGGGAGTTTTCTAAGAAGGGGGGTATTGGGAAATTAGCCAAAGGGTTGTGTGGGGATGACAAAGTGTCTGCTGTTGTTGGGTGAACTGGTGGGGTTGAGCTACTTGCATTTGCAGTTTTATTTGATAAAATAAAAAAAAGTATGGTGCCTGACTCCAGGGCTGAGGAAAGCCGTGCTCTATATGAGACATTGACAGCTGTTGATACGTAAATCCATTTAAGGAGTTTTTGAAATGACCGGGAATAGGAAAAAGAGAAGAATATGAATCAGTCTGAATGGGAGACGCTGATGGAGTTGATGGAAGTGGAGTAAGGAGACGATTTTTTGAAAATCACAGTTTATTTGAATAAATTTCAAGATGTCCCCTGAGGGGCGCTTGGAAAAAGTGTGTGATCATCAGCAGTCAGCGTGGCCACAATGGCGTAGTTGTTAGGAATGCACGTTGGCTCCTGGGCGCCTTCGCCACTCCCTGTTCATCTTTCAAAATTTGCACGGTTTCAACTATCCCTAGTTTCAGATAATGCTCAGAGAATTCTAATTGCTTGTAAAATGCATTTGTTTCGCGGGTTGGAGCCCCCTTTAAACCCTAGATTCCCTCCACTCGTAAACACTAGCGTGTACAGCCTGAGTGGTTTCTGATTTAAATAAGCCGTGATCCTTTATGGACTGTTGTGTCATTCTGTATTCTTAAAATCAACAGTGTTCAGTCTTTTGCCTGCTGACTAGGCTATCACAAAATATACAAGAAGCCTTTGAAGAAAGCTGAACACTCAGTCCCGTGCGGTAAAATGTCTTATTATCCTTTCGATGTTGTAGAGATTTCCGTCAATAACACCACAACTAAATACTTATGACAGAAAGCGCTGTCTGAAAGCTGTCATTGGTTTTCTTTTAAAGGTTTTCATACATCTTTTTCGAAACTGGAGCGAGGACAATTTTTCTTTTTTGAATTTGGAACTTAATACCTCAGCAAGTATAATTCAAATTAAACCCCAACTTCTATACAAGACCTCTGTCCACTGATAAAGGATAATTCATTCAATTTACAATGCAAAACAAAACATGTCAATTACTTTTTCAAAATAATTTCATGTAAAAGTTAACCACGGCTACGTCTGAGGTGGTCCCTTCGGAAGTTCCAATTTTCGGCAACTCTTTGGAGCATAGCTACTGGTGTACTCAGATGATACGAGTAATGTTTTCTTCCAATGCATTAATCGTAGCTGGCTTAATCTTGAAGACTTGAAACCACACATTCCCAGAGAAAATGATCCAGGAGCTGTACCGGACCATCTAGGCGGCCAACTGTAGCGAAACGTGAAATTAAGTGCTCACCAAAATGACTTCTCAACAAGTTCATAACATCACGATGACGAATCGATTCAATGTCAAAAAAAGTTTTAGACAAGGCGACGCACTGTCATGTGACTTCTTCAACATCGTTCTTGAGAAGATCGTGCGTAACTCACAAGCCAACACCAGAGGCACGATCTACCAGAAGTCCGTTCAAGTGCTAGCTTTCGCCGACGACATTGACGTGAATGAATGAACACAGCGTGCCGTCAATGAGGCGTTTGTTGGCATTGAAGCGGAAACGGCTTAAATGGGTCTGGTGGTTAATGAGGGCAAAACGAAGAACATGCTATAATCAAGAAAGGACACACAACATCGGCGTTTCGGACAGAGCGTCACACTAGGCAGCAAAAACTTCGAGGTAGTCAAGGACTTTGTCTACCTCTGCTCCGCGGTAAATAGAATACAATAACACCAGTACCGAAAACAAATGCAGAATCACTCTTGCCAATCGCTGTTTCTTTGGGCTCAAGAGGCAATTGAGTAATAAAGCCCTATCTCGAAAAACAAGCTTGCTTTATATAACATCTTGATCATCCCAGTCTTCCTTTACGGTGCAGATAGTTGGACGCTACTTAAATCGGATGAGGAAGCCTTTAGCCTTTTCGAGAGAAAAATTTTGCGTGCAATTTTTGGTCCTGTTGCGTTGATGGCATCTGGAGGAGAAGATTCAACATCACAAGCGGAGAAGAACCTCAGCCAACTTGGGGGCAATGGAGGCAGCTGAGGAGAGATCGTCCAAGCAGGAGTGGTATGTTGGTTAAGGCCCAGGTCCACCCAGAACTGTAGCTCCAGTGAAGGAAGAAAAAGAGGAGAATCGATTTATCATTGTTTTTGCGTACACTGTCATTAACAGCTGCTCTTATCTCTTCACTTCCTGCTGGATGTGATCTAACCGGTCAAGTATCATCCACAAATGTAACCTGGAACTAGGATTTACAGTATGACTACGTATGAAATTCTAAAATTTCATGGAACTCACTTCAAATATGTAGAAGATATGGAGAGCTCGACAGACAGATGGACACACAGAAATACAAATAATTTTGTTTGTGGGAACGAAACCTTAAAAAACAGAATTTTTTGATTCTTAAAAATGCTCATTCTGATCAATACCTCCAAAAAGAAATGCTAACTGTAAAAGAATTGAACAGGGTTAGGTTTGTGGTGGAATGTGTTGATTTTGGAATGAAGCTTAACGTCAACAAATGCGAGGTAACGGCCAAGAATGTCTTATTACACACTAGTGGAGTTCCATAAGAGTAGATGAAGAAGTTTTTGCATCTAGGGGTCGTTTTTATGAGTGACGAGATAAGAAATGCCAATTCTGCACGATATTTCCGCAAAAGTAAAAGTCAAGTAATCGGCTGATTTGTTCCAAATCTCACCTTTGGTCATGGAGTTTGTGTTAAAGGAAAAACAATTTGATCCAAAAAACCGTCTGATAAGATCTCTTCGTTCAGTTTTGGGATTTACTTACCGAGTTAGGGCGAGAGTCAGTTAGTACAGATCTCAATG
Source organism: Eristalinus sepulchralis (assembly GCA_944738645.1). NCBI lineage: Eukaryota > Metazoa > Arthropoda > Insecta > Diptera > Syrphidae > Eristalinus > Eristalinus sepulchralis. The sequence goes on along the minus strand of OX122885.1, from coordinate 11,685,883 downwards.
TTCTTTAAACGTTACGCTTACGTTTAGCTTAAGCTAGGTTTGGTTCGAACGGGCCTATAACTAAAGAAACAGTGGCCGTGAAGACCCAGAATGTGTGACCTATAACGATGCAGAGGTTGTCGCTGAAGCAGCATACGATCAACACATTCATTCGGATCAGTGTATACATTTCATGGAGTCAAGGACTTAAACCTCCAACGGAGCTCATTGCTTTCAAATTATTGTTTCATCGTTCTTACCGAGCTTGGTAGTGGTAAAGGAGGCATTCGACCGATGCTTCGTCCTTAAAATTTTTGCAGAAACTGTTCGCTGGAAGATTTTGTCGCATTGCCATTGTAGCATGTGTAAAGTGATCAGCTGCACGAAATTTAGTTCTGCCAAGATCAAACTGAGACCATAAGCTATGAGATATGATGCAGCCAGAGTGGCGCTTCCACTGTTCACTTGCTAGATACCTGTTTCACGAATCCTTGGCTGATCTAAGGGGAGAATTGACCACATTGTAAGCTGATTCTCTGCTTGAGCCTGAGTCAGTCCATGCCAGTTCATCTGACTTTTCATTCCCACTTATGCCAGAATGTTCAGGGATCTAGCGGTTTAGGCTTTCAAGCTCCTTGATGCAGTCTTTGACAGGAATTACTGAGATGAGATTTCATTGCCTTCAAGGCCTCTTGGCTGTCAGGAAGCTACATTTCTTGCACAATCTGTCTAGTTTCCTTCATGTCCAAGATCGATAGTTTGGTCACGGGGCGACGTCTCATTGCTGCACAAATTTCATTTTCTAACTCCAGGTAGTTCAAAAATGATTTTGTTTTCAGAATATGCAAGAAGTGAGACTATAGTTCATTTCTTGTAAGTCTGAAACCCTAGTTTGGGAGGTTTTGGAACGGAGCTAGAGGGGCCATCCTTGAGAGTACCAGGCATGCTGCTCCAAGTCATCCACACAAAGCTCTCAATTCTTACCACTGTTCAACTCTCAGCAGTGGTGGCTGAATTGTTGTCCGCACTTCGCTCTCATGGGACCAATTTCCGATTCCAATCGAAAGTCTTAAGAGACTCAAACTTCAAACCGGCCACCGATAGCGACTTTAATTGACTCCGGGGCAACGCCTTAAAAAATTTTTTTAAGACAATCCCGCCCAGTGGAGTTGATGACTAACCTCTCGTCAACACTCAACACCCCCAGAAATCTTGAGAGTCCAAGGAATGCTAAAGATTTCGTCCCCCCCCCACTCCATGCCTTCCAGTCCAATTTCATTGGCATCACCAGAAATTCACCTCAAAGAATGTCCCTCAGCGTTCCCACAAAACCAACCTCTCAAATTTCTCCAAGTTGAGCAACCTCGACAGACTTCCAGTTCGTTAACAGCACACCACCTCCTGCCCAGCCTGAACATCCTCACTCATTAACCCAGCCGGTGCTCCGCTTCACAGGATGGCACACCGTTGTTGCCCCATTTGACACCGAAATCTTTTCGCATTACATTGCCGAACAGAGGCCATCATCCTCCCCGAAGGAGAGCAAGGTACATTGACCAACACACCGGTCTTCCCCTCAAAAAGAGCCTCCATCGCCAGCCATCTGGGACGCATCACCGCCCGACCCGCCGTCACTCGAGGTACAAGTGTCATTGATTCATCTTATTGCATTGCCCTCTGGCTTGCCGATGATGGAGTCGCTAGAAACAATGCTGCGATCCTTCGGGGACATCAAACCCACAAAACGGGGACAACAGAAAAGGGTCGAATGCACCCAAAATTATTCCCAGCTTCTGAATTCCACGGATGACGTCGTCGGTCGCCCTTAAAAGTTGGATAATCGGCAGCCTCGAACGATGACACTGCCACAAGGGTGAAGACCCGACGAAAGACTCCAAACACACACACATACACCCGGGCGCGCACTGAAAATGGGCGAAAAAGAGGTCACGTGGTCGATGACTCATAAGGATTTTGTTGGCTCCTTTGTTGACTCTCTCTCTCTCAGGCTCCACGGTTTTGTGGATGTGACGACGATGTGCCAGGAGCCAATTCTCAACTGAAGCGATGGGAATTTCGACGGATGGCGTTGAACTCGTCCCGTTTTGCAGTGTGTTTGCTTTTTTTGAAAAAACGAGATTCGTTGCCCCCTCGGACTCGTATCTGTGTGCACGAATGTCTGTCGTAATAATTGAGGTTAAGAACCATCGTTTGGCATCGGGAATTCCATTGAACCCTCCACTGGGGCGTGGTGGGGTTGCATTTGGGATTTACAGGCGGCTTGACGCGTGTGAGGGATGATGGGGTGGCCAGTGGAGAAGGGGTGTGATTGATGGATGAGTTCAATTTTGTATGTCAACTGGGTTGGGACGTGATTTTTTCAGGGGGGGAGTGAGATCAAGAAGACTGAAGGAAAGGATCACAGTTTCACGGTGGGATCTTGACTTTATTTCAGTTCTTGCCGTTGGTGAAGATGGATGAGGAACGTCATGTGGTGTGGAGTTTGAAGGAGTTCAGTCTGCAAAAGGACTTGGAATGAGAAATACATTTCTTATTCGATCGCTTAAGATTCTACCTCGGTTGAGGATCATCGGCGAGAATAAGCGACGTGTCCAGGTTGCTGGAACTCTGCTTAATCACAGATAGGATTTCAGGCAGGTTCTTGCACCTTCACGATATCGTATCCGTGACCAAAGGGGAGAGTTGCATGAGGTAGCATGGTTCGTTACCTCCTTTAAAAATCTCCATTTCAAGACTTGTCAAGCGTGTGTCAATCGCAGATTCACATGCAGATTCACATGCAGATTTCAACAGAGGTCAGCCCAGGTGTATGAGCTCAGTGTCCTACAAGACAGTGTCCTGTTGCTGTAAAACTGATCTCTTGGTAGGGAAGGAATTCCTTTGGTGAAGTGTCAGTTGGTAGGTGAAAAAGTAGGAAATTGGACATAGACCCAGAGAAATGGTTTCCAGCCGTTCTTAAGATAATTTAGATTTCTGCGCTCAGACTCGAAAGCTGCTCCATTGTTCTACCAGTCAGTAACCTAAATTCAATGTAATTTCTTGGTCTTCCGAAAGAAAACCAGCAAGCGTTTCTGTGATAGAGAGCCTAGGCTTTCAGCTCCCACCATGTCGGCGCCAAACAGCCGCCACCTGATTCGAGCAAAGCCGGGACAGAGAAAGTGCTCTGAAGTGTCACCTTCTCTACAGCCGTCACATAGGGTACTATCACTAAGCCCATGTGAACTTAAGTGCTTAACGAACGTGAAGTTTCCATTTGTACCCCAACAAGACGTCTGTAGTCTCAACCTAACCAAGGTTGAGGGTAGCTCCAAGGTGTGATCGGCTACTACGAACGCCTCTATTGATCCTTGCCTAGCAAGTCGTTGGTACATGATCCTCTGTTGTCTCTAGACCCAGAGTCTTAGCGGCAGAGTTAAGTCTGCCGACCAAATTAAGGGAAGACTTGCATTCCTTTACTCTCTTGGAAGGGGCTGGAGGGTTGAATATGGCCTTATGCACACCTTGACTGTCGCTCGAGACGCAGATACTTCGCCACTTGAACTTATTCTTTACAATATAGACTCTGAATTTTAGGATCGCCTAATGGGCACAAACTTTATACACAAAAAGGACTTCTTCCGCCTGGAAAACCGACGCTTATTACCTTAAGAGGTATGAAGTCTTATGTTGTCGTTTTCCACGAAGGTAACAGCTCTACATCTCTTGATCTTTTTGGAGCCGTCCCTTAAACTTCGAGTACAATCCCTTCCAGGCTTAGTTTCTGGTGGGAGGCAGTCCTGGACACAGGGAAAATTGACTCTGTATGAACAACGCAACATCGAACGCCATGTCCATGAAACTAGTGTCATAGGAGACGCGGTGCGCGAGTTCATCGTAGCTCCAGTGCGAGTTGAATCAAAGAACATTCCTTTATAGTCGGGAGATGGCCTTGATTGTTCATTCCATAATGTGGGTGTCTAGGAGAGGAAGATTAGGCAGTGCTGCAAGGGCAGAGCCAAGCGTGATAGAAAAAGCCTCTGTGCAGCCGACACAGATCGTTTTTTGAAGTTTGGGGAAAGCAGCAGTCACGTACCTAAGCGAAAGCATATTCTATATGTAAATTGGATAAACATCTATCTCGAGTACATATGTCTTCATCGTCGTCTGTCCACATGAAAAATCATCTGCCCGTGTAGACGCAACTACAGAGCAGTGGAGGTCCAAAAGCAATTCCTCATCATCTTTATTTATTTATGTGCCACAGAATTCATTGTACGGAAAGTCACACACATGCGGTAGTCTTAAGTTAAGTAAACAATTGAGGGGCCCTACAGTCCTTTAGAAAATTGAAGCTAGTCTCTTTACCACTAACTCATTTTGTGAGTCTTATTGTTCTCCCACCAGTGGAAGGAACCCACAGTTTAGTGTCGATTCGAAATGGCGAGTATGAGAAGCTTTTTTTAAGGCTTTGTCAATAAGTCCAAAAAAGTGGAAAGTGAGAAAGATAAAAAAGAGTCCAATTCAGTGATCGAACTGCATCCTCCAGGGTTGTCGAGGTACCTACTCACAAGCCAATAGGGCCAAAATTTGACTTACTTTGGCTAAGAGTGACAATTTTTTTCCGGTGGCCAAATTTTGGTCATATCTGTCTGTAGCCAGGTACTAAGGTTTCTCCACCTTTACAAGCCCTGTGGATCGTTCGCTCTGAGATCCGGATTGTCAAAGTTACACAGTGGCAGTAGGCAGGCTGATTCAATTCTTGGCAAGCTCATCTGCTTCTTTTGATTATTTGATATTTTTTAGCAATTTTCTTGCTTGCCTTCACATGTTTTTGCGTATTTCAGCAAATCCCAAATTAAACAATTATCCTCGTTCTACGAAAGTTTTGATGCTTTTCTGTCGTTCATCTTCCAAGAAAATCGGTTTTTTTAGTACCCATTGCTTTTGGCAAACTGTTGAAGGACAAACTGAGCTTTTATTGAACTATCATTCATCATTGTGGGTTTTCGCCTTCCCAAGGAACACCATTGTGTGCCTGAAAACAGTTCAATGGCATGTCTTTCAAAAGTGGGCACTCACCACTCCATTCACTACATTTCTCCATTCAAATACTCTTCAATCTTTCAGCACCGACTGAACTCAGCCCCAAATATATGCCTCTGCCTTTACACCATCTCCTCCCATTCTTCGTAAATCCTCACCAGACTTTCTAGTCCTTTGTCAAATTTCCCTATTTTAGATTTCAAATTCGATAAAAATTTCCCCCAGGAATTGCCTTACATAAAGTCGCACCAAATTCAAAATCGCAGCATCACCCTGTTTTCTCACTGCTCACGTTGAGACAACACTCCCTGTCCATTTCCCACAGCCCGCGCGAAACACCCATCAACAGCCTTCGTTCACCAGAAGCAAACAGAGAATTCCTTGAACTGCGCACTCACAATCAGGCAGATCGTCAGACACATCTGGTAGATTCCAACATCAGACATCTGCTCTCAGCCTGTCCCTTTCCCTCTCCCGCACGCACAGCACATATCTGTTTGGCGATTAAACAACAATTGCAGCACTCAGTCACTCTCCGCAGGCAGTTGTCTGCAGACTTTCATCGGCGTTGGTTGCTGCTCTGCGTTTTTGTCTGATTTTCAGTTTTGTTCTTGCGCCATGAGTGGTTCCACTAAAAGCCCGGCCTACAAGTTCAAACTCATTGACATCGTGAAGCGGACACCCGAGCTGTGGCAGCAGTCAAAGAAGGCGCCAGAATTGAAGCAGAAGCTATGGCAGGAGGTCGGTAAGGAGCTGGGGACAGACGGTGAGTGGCTTCGCGCGGGAGAAAAGTGTGTCTGACAAGGTTTCCATTTTAGGCGCCTATGCGCAACGCCACTGGGAGGTGCTGCGCGACCAATTCCGGCGGGAAATCAACAAAATAGGGTTCGACAGCAACTACAAGCCACAGTGGCTATACTACACTCGGATGCTGTTCCTGCAGCAGGTCGTGCGGCCACGAGAAGCGCGGAGCGCTAAATTGAACTCTGACGCCGTTAAGGTGCCACCGATAGACGCGAGTCGCTTTGTCGAACAGACCTTGATCACCAAGGAGGAGGACGAGGAGGAGAAGAATTTGGCGGAAGCAGCCACTCAGATCCAGGTGCGTCAGGATCTGTACACCCGCGACGCCGACGTCGCCAGTGGAGGGGCGACACCACTAACCAGCACGGGAGTGTCGTCATCGTCGGGAAGACAGTCACAGTGCGAGGTTGCGGTTCACTCACCACAGCACTCGCATCGGAAGCGTCGCTTTACTGAGAACGTGTACGAAGACGAGGACTACCACTTTGTGATGAGTATCCTGCCGTCCCTGCGGAGCATCCAGCACCCGAAGAAGTTACGAATCCGAGGGAGGATCATAGAGCTTATCATGGAGGAGTTGGAGATGACTGCTGATTGACGACTTAAAGCGGGGTGTGCTCGGAGAGATAAATAAAGTTTGTGAATTTGAGCTGTAAGGGGAGTTTAATTTGAAGGGTTGGATGTCATTTTCAGCTTTCTTCAGGATCTTCACTTGTAGACGAGTGGTTGTGAATAAAGAAAAGGGTCTCAAGACTTGAATTTCCTTGAGCTACATCTTCGAGTGGACCTGGGTCTCAAGATGCACACATCAACTTCCATCTCACACAAGAATGTCTTTAGCTGCCCTATCCAAATGGCTCAGTCTTGAAGTCTCGAAATCGAAATCTCTTTGAAAAGGAGGAACGTTGTCTATGTCCTCTATCTCTCCTCTATCTAACAGAGTTCCTCCCCCCCCCCACAGTTAGTGTCCTCTGTAACCTGTCTAAAGCAGTTTGTTCACCCACTGACTCAAACCAGGTGGTTAGAAAAGTGAAGTTATATTGACAACCGAAGGCTGCGACCCAGAGAGCGGCAAAGATGTTTAGGAAGGCCTCGTTCGCTAGCAAGGTGGTGTGATTGTAGCTCTTTTGTTCCCTCAGTTCTCTCAGCTCCCTTTAGTTCCATCAGTCTCATCGGTTCCATCGGCTTCAGTGGTTCCATCGATTCCTTCGATTCCATCGACTTGCTTAGTTCTATGGTTTCCCTTTGATTTCATTGGTTCGAACGGTCTTCGGTTCCTTCGGCTCCATTGGTTTCCCCGGTTCTTTCCATCAGTTCCATCGGTTTCATCGGTTGAACTGGCTTCAGTGGTTCCATCAATTTCATCGGTTCCATCGGTTCCATCGGTTCCATCGGTTTCCTCGGTTCCATCAGTTGCCTCGGTTCCATCGGTCCCATAAATTTTATGAGTTGCTTCGGTGGCGTAAATGTCATGTCATGTGTATATTCACGAACTCCATAGAGCAGTGTTGTGTCGGGTTTTTTGGTTTTTAGCATTCCTTTCAAAATGAATGTATATTTCCTTATCCTAGTCGGAAGGTAAGGGATTTAGTACTGCGTCAGAAATTGTGATGAGATATAATCACCCCTATTCCGGGAGTCGTTTAGTGACATGTCACTTTATGAGTATGAGAAATCGGTATTCCCATAGTCATTTAAGAATTCATAAAATGACACTAGTCATTTTGCTCCTGTCAGCTTCTGTGGAACGTATTTACCACTCGACATGTCTCATTTTTTGGTATTCCCGGAGTCACTAAACGAAAGGAAAAGTGACAAAAACAGTCGATTTGAAATTAGTACACGACATAAAACTAAAAATGTCTAAAGAGTAAGTTTCTTTTGTTTTTTTCTTATTTTTGTGTTTCTTGATATATGTTTGCTTATTATTTATGGTTTCCAAAGGTTAAAGGTATCAACACCTTCGCAAATCATTCGCTTGCTGGGACTCATGGAAGAGAACGTGACTCTTGCCAAAAATTTCAAAAGAGGCGTTACTCAAAGTGAGGACATAAGAAGTGGCTTAAAGGAGGTTGCGGCAACAGTTTAGGACCACCTGTGCGTAATGAGAAAGAATGGCACAAGGTATGTGCAATTCGGTTCGATTTAAAATTAAAATTAAAAAAAAAATTGACGCACAACAAAAAGGAATCTGAGGCAACCGGAGGAGGACCCTTTAAACAAACATTTTAACGGAGCTGGACGAAACGGTGGCCAAACTTCTATCAATGCATGAGACAGTGGACCTAACTGGAAGAGTTTTCGGCCTTAGAAACTCATCAGCGTGGAGTCAACAATGCATTATTAGACAATCCGTTTCTATCAGGTCTGGTTCATACACCAAAGAAGTCTACCTGCCAAGTTGAGGATATGCTTTTTACGGAGGAGGGAAATTGCCGCACACCAACAGAAACGTTGTTGAGATCAGTGAGATCTACCGAATCCCAAAACGCTTGAGACGAAATGAAGTCGTTATTAAGAAAACAAATGGACGCCCAAGAAAGTTTTCACAAAGATGTGAAGGTGTCTCTCAGAAATATTGAAATGGCTTTAAAAGACGTTTTAAAATACCTCCTTTCCTCAAGTTTATTAAAGTTATTTTTCTTATTTCTTCTTCTTCAATTTTGTTCTCTATATTTACAAACAGAGCTATGCTGTCCATGTTTTCAAATAAAACACTTAAAGATTATTTAAAAGTTATTTTATTGAAGAATTCAAAATAAAAAAAAAAAGTGTAAGCATATGACATTTTGCATTTGACAGGCGGCTTTTGTTGTGGAACATATTCCACAAGTCATTTTAGTTTCGGAATACCGATGAAAAAATGAGATGACTTTTAAAATGACAATAGTCACTAAAATGAGATGACTCCCGGAATAGGGGTGTATATTCTGGTGCCATCAGACGCTAGGAGACCCTGAAACTTCGGCTCCAGTCTGACTGCGGTAGGCACGCTGGTGAACAAATTGTGGTGTCTATGGCTTAAAACCCAATATTGGGAACAGAGCTGCAGTTAGTGTACTGTGCTAACTGGTCTGAAGCAACATTTTCACGTCATTAACTGAAACCAGGTGGTTTGAGGACATTCTCTGATCAGCGTGGAGTTACATAAGAGGGTTGCCTTTTATATTTTGGGCTTAGAGAACAAAAAACAAATATTTATCATCGAAAATAGCTTTATTTTCAAAATATAAGATCTATACACTTTTGCATGCGTTTGAACCAATTGTCGAAGCACTTTTTCCACTCTGATTGAGGTATCTCCAAAACATACATTCTGAACGCATCAACTGATTCTTCCGGTCAGTCTTCCGGAAGCCATTCGGTGCCAAGTCAGGACTATACGGCGGATGACTCATCAAATCGATGTTTTGAGTGCTCAACAATGCAATTGTTTGAGCCGATGTGTGAGAGCTCGCATTTTCTTGGTGAAGAGTGATCTGTCTTTGGCGGTTAGTTTTCCTAATTTCTTGGAAGACAACTGGCAAACAAATGGTTGTGTACCACTCAGAATACCCATACAGTCGACTGCTGTTTACTCTCCATAGGCGTAAATCCACGATTCATCACCTGTCACGATGTCATAGACGTGTTTCGAAGCACTGCGATCGTATTTTAGGAGCATTTCTTTCGACCAATCGACACGAGCCTTTTTTTGAGCGATTGATAAATTGTGTGGGATCCAACGCGAACTAATTTTTGGACGGTCAAATGTTCATGCAATATTGAATGTATGCTGGTCCCACTAATGACTAAAGTTGTCTCAATCTCACGATAGGTCACATGACGGTTTGGCAGTTTCAGTTGGCGCACAGCATCAATGGTTTCCGGAACAACCCCTTTGGTTCCCTCGGTTCTCTCAGCTCTCTTTGGTTCCATCGGTTCCATTGGTTTCTTCTATTCCATCGACTTGTTTAGTTCTAAGTTTTCCTTTGATTCGTTGGTTCGATCGGTCTTCGGTTCCTTTGGCTCCCTGGGTTTCCCCGGTTCCCTCGGTTCTCTTGGTTCCATCGATTGCCTCGATTCTATCGGTTTCCTGGGTTCCATCGGTTCCCTTGATTTCATCGGTTTACTCAATTCCTTCGGTTCCCTCGGTTTCATAAATTTTATGGGTTGCTTCGGTGGGGTAAATGTCATGTCATGTGTACGAGTATAATCACGAACTCCATAGTACAGTGTTGTGTCGCGTCTTTTGGTTTTCAGCATTCCTTTCGAATTGAAAAGGTATTTTCTTATCCCAGTCGGAAGGTAAGGGATTTAGCACTGCGTCAGAAATTGTGATGAGATATAATGAGAAATAATTTTGGCCAGGTTTTCTATACTTTCACTTTGGTTTCTAGAGTAGATTTTCCTTCATATGACATGGCAGCACCTGTATTTCCGCTTGTCAAACTTCTCTGTCCAGAGTCGGCAGTGAAGTGTACAATTGTGTGCAAGGTCAGGCTAGGTTGGCTTCGCGCGGCTGTCTGAGTAATATTTCTGAAGCCAACTTAGTTCATGAACGGGACTAATGTGATGTCACTTGACCGGTTGATTTTCATTTATCTGATCTGCTTGGTGACTAGCACCTTCCCCTCTTCGGGCTTTCTCGGTTCCACATTCTCGGAACCACAGCGTGTCCGTTTTGTGTGTTGTAGAAGTTGTTTCCGTTTGTAGTCTTTCTACCTCTTGCAAGAGATGGGCAGGTACTTAGATAGCAAAATACAGCCTCCTTGTCATCCTTGTCTTCCTTCGAGTATGGTGTCCCATTAGTAAAAATGTTGTACGGCACATTTGCCTAGTATGATGAGGTCTATGGTCTGTAAAAGGCTGAATCTGGGCCATGAATTGAAAGGTTTTCAGTTCATCCCATCTTTAAGCACTTTTGTTATTACTTCGACTCTTTCATTGCCTAAGATACATTTGTGGACAGGAACTCAGCATTTGGGAGGATTGAGTCTAACCGCTGTCTGGTTAAGAGACAGATGGCAAAGTTTAACCATTTTAAAATTTTGTTGATGGCGAAACTTCAAAGCCGATTGACTGCCTATATGAGCACAATAACCTATAGTTTGCCTCCATTTACAGAAACCAAGCAGTCGCATGAGAAGGTCGGTCGGGAAGGCATTGTGCCAAAGATAGGTTAGGTGAAGTAGTAAGAACTCCTGAGCCCGTTCTCCCCATCTGTTTTGGAGTCATTCTTGTAAATTTCCAGAGCAGCAAGGTTTCTAACTAGATCCTTAAGCCCACAGTTCTCTGTTTGGAGTTCGTTCATCACAGCTTAGTCTGAAGGAGGGATGTTATGGTCAGTACTGTGAGCAAAAATAAAAATAAAATATTTTTTTTATTTTAAAGTTGGCTCGACTATCGCTGCCAAATTTCAAACCATTCACTAGTCCTCGTCCTTTTCTTAGCAACTAAAATTGTTTTTTAAGCTTTTTTATGTCAGAAACTACTCAAAAAATGCAGCTGTCCAAGGTTGACACTTGCTTCTGCGAGCAAGCTTCATCGTAAACAATAATTCATGAGTGGTACAAAGTGCTCAAAGAAAGTCGAAAATGCGTGGAAGACGGTGAACGGCCAATACGACTATCGACGTCAACTGATGGTACCGAAGAAGGACTTGAAGAGGACTTGGGACATGTTTTGAAAATTGGAAAACACGGTGACACAAGTGTACTGCACCGTGAGGCACTACTTCGAGGGGGATGAATTTAGAAGGATCAATGAAAATTTGAAAAAACAGGCCCTGGTCTCTTGTGAACTATTTGCCCGCAAAAAAAATTTAAGTTTTTTTTTTCCAGCCAGGTAATTCAAATGTCAAACAATTCACTTCATTCTGACATAAAATTTGAGTTTCACTTTCTAATCCAAGTGAACTTCCGGCATGATTTAAATTGTAACTTCCAATTGAATCAGACATACAAACAACGAACATTCACCACAAACAGACTTCAATATCCACTCAAAGTGACACGTTTCTTAGATGAGTCCTCGCTTTCTGAAGAATCCTCGCGCAATCACCGGGAAACCCATCCCGCCCCCTGCACGTCTGCATCTCCAACTTTGGGTCACATCCATTAGTGTGTTCTCACACCCCACACACACAACCGTGTACTTAACTCCGCCAAAATTGCTGCCATTTCGACGCGTCCTCTACCACTCGTCCACAGAACCGCTGCCATCCGCCTTGCTGAACACTGACAATTAAATTCCTACGCCACCGCCGCCACCTCCACCGAGAGACAATTGCAAGGGTTGCTAACATCACCTCGCCTCACCGCACTTGCGGGCGTAAGCGAAAACGGGAAACGTGGAAAATTCAGTGAAACGTAGACCGACACACTTGTTCGGCCGAAGCGAAGCCGCCCGGATGGGGATGTGAATTTGACTGTGGCTGGGCTCGTATATTAGGCCTTTCCCACTGCCGTCACGTAACCCCAATCGAAGCGTTCGCCTGCAGGACTGACTGCTTGACTGAGGCGAGCGTGGATTTAATGACAGCCGGGTTTTCCAATTATTCTCCCCCAAGGGATGACAATTTATATCCCTTCGGCAGGGCTGGGCCGGGCCACAGGATGAGTCACATTGGGTGTCGAAACATGCCAACTGTCTAGACAGCGCTTTGCGCCACCCCGCCATCACCCCAGCCGCCGGAGAGGAGGAAGTTTGATTTGATGATGCCAAGGCTCTCGTCTTGTTTCATGGCTGCGCTACTTAAGAACACTTCAGCCCATCCCCCCCCTCCCTCTTCCGCGCACTTCAAAAGTCACCGAAACTGAAGATGAAACTCTCGGATGCGCCCTTGCACCTCAGCCGGGTGTAACCCTAACCTTCAGCGCGTCTGGGAGGGACCGTCTGACAATGGACACACAAACACAGATACGCCCCAATAAGGAAGCCAGCCATCCCCAATGTCTGCACTGATTCACCTCCGCTTCCCGGCTGCTTTCCTGGATGAGCATGCAAAAATACACGGTTGGGAGACTGGTTTTTGGGGAGGGGGTGGTTCGACTACAAACGGCAAATGACGAAGATCACGGCGAAGAGGACGACGATGACGATGGTGTTGTTTATAACTCCTCCTGCAGCCGCCTAACAGTGGATGGCCCCTGGGGACGTGCACTCCGGCTTTTCTTTTGCCCAAAAACCGGCACGAAAAATAAAGCACGCCACTCCACGCTTCCGTCGGCTGTTTGTTATTGTGCCGGCTTTGTGTTGTGATTTTTCATTCGTCGTTTTGTAACTCACCCTGCTGTGCATGGAGTAGTCGCTTCAATAAGCAACAACGGGAACAAAAAAAAAAAAAAAAACAGAACAGAGCAGAAGAGACCAGAATGATGGAACGCTCTGTGCGGAGGTATGTATGCGAAGGCTGTTGACTGAGGGCGTTGCCAGAATGGAGGATTCATTTTTTGAGTGTTTTGACTGTGTTTCAGAGGCTAGAAGGTACGAGGTACAAGTCAAGTAAGGTTCTAAAGGCTGCCTAGCCCAATGCTCAAGCTCAGCACACTTAGTCCACTGGAGGGTCCATTGGAGTCCTCTAAGTTCGGCCTATTCTCTTCGTAGTATTGGTTGAGGCAGTTAGTTTTTCTTAGACATTTCTTGATCGTCAGCTAGTTCGTCTAGACTGGTGTTAAAGCATTTTCCGATCCCTTTCTCTATTTTTAGCTGCAAGAGGAAGGTACTCTCCGAGCGCTTCTCGACAACACTTGTAGAAGCCATTGTGGGGGATGCCAAGCGTTCTTGCATGGTTATCCACCAGGCAGTGACTTGTGACTGCATCACTATGGGCAAGCCTGAATAGATCCTTTGTCCGTGTAAGACAGATCTTTGGTCAAATCTGTCTTGAAATTCTGTCTCTGGCCAGAGTATTTCATCTGTAGTATCGATGGTCTCTTTAAGTAATTTAGATTTTACAGCTGGAATCAGAGGAAAGGGTGTTTCTGGATTGTTTACTAGTTCCTGACCCACCCTCGCCTATTTCGTCAACCCTTCATTACCCATGACATCTTTATGCCCAGGGACTCAGCATAATGCGAGGTTGCCTCTATCGGCTATCTCCTGAAGAGATTGTCGGTAAAGGTTCAGCATTGTTGATCTGGTTGATGGCGTTTTCAGAGCCATAATGGGCGCTTAACTGTCTATGTACGGCACAATAAGTTTTCTAATTTGTCGGCTCCAAAGATGCATGGAATCTGTTGAATGACTTTGAGTTCACTAATGGCCTGGGAGACGAAGTGCTAGGAATAGCTCGGCGGTAGGAAAAACACGTGTGCCTGTACACCCTTCCGTTGTGGCCCCTCGTGTAGATTTCCATAACAGCCGGGTTTCTAACTAATTCCCTTTTCCACAGATTCCCCTTCCCACGGATTCCCTTTCCCACAGATTCCCCTTCCCATAGATTCCCCTTCCCACAGATCCCTTTAAAGGGTTTTGTAGTTGACTTCAAGGTCCTCAAAGTCCTTCAAAGTTCTCTAAGTGCTGACTCGGACTGGGCCTTGTGTTTCGCATAATTTCCCTGTGCCTTGTTTGGGTATCTTTGCTCAGCCTTAGCCTGAAAACTGCCTCGGTGGCCATCATCTTTCCATAAATGTCTATGGGTAACAGAGACCATGTCTAGACCAGATCTTCACTTCACGGCAGATCCTGGAAAAGACCCAAGAATCGACACTCTCCACCTATTCGTCGATTTTAAGACCGCATATGACAGTGTGCCTAGAGACGAGCTGTGCAGTGTCATGTCTAGTTTCAGCATTCCTACTGGATGACGGTGGAGAACTCTCGCTGCTTCGTCAAGGTCCGTAACGAACTAATCGAGATTCGAGACCTTCTATGTCAAAAATAGTTTTAGCGCTGTCATGTGACTTCTTTAACATCATCCTTGAGAAGATCGTGCGTAACTCAGAAGTCAACACAAGACGCATGATCATCCAGAAGTTCGTTCAATAGCTAGCAGCAGTCGACGACTCTGGCGTGATTGGACGAACACAGTGAGCCGCCAATGAGGCGTTTGCTGGCATTGAAGCGGAAGCGGCTGCAATGGGTCTAGTGGTTAATGAGGGCAAAACGAAGAACATGCTGTCATCAAGGAAGGACACACAACATCGGCATCTCGAACAGAGCGTACCACTAGGCAGCACAAACTTCGAGGTTGTCAACGACTGTGTTTACCTCGGCTCCGCGGTAAATTGGGACAACAACATCAGTACCGTAATTAAACGCAGAATCGCTCTTGTTAATCGCAGCTTGTTTGGGCTCAAGAGACAACTGAGTAATAAAGCCCTCTCTCAAAGGACTGAGCTGGCTTTGTCCAACATCTTCATCATCCCAGTCCTTCTTTGCGGCGCAGATAGCTGGACGCTTTTAAAAGCAGATGAGGAAGCCCTTAGCCTTTTTAAAATTTTTGGTCCTGTTTGCGTTGATGGCGTCTGGAAGAGAAGATTCAACGACAAACTCTGCAGTGGCATGCGCCTGGTCAAGCATCTTCAAATACAGCGCTTACGATGGCTACGTCATGTAATGCGTTTGGACATCACTGTTCCGGCCTCAAAATGTGTTCGAATCTGAGCCATCGGGACAACGTAACAGAAGAGGCAGCTGACGACAGATCGTGCTAGTTGGAGAGACATGTTGATTGAGGCCCAGGTTTACCTCTGGCCCATAGTAAGACCTGTGGCCAAGCAGGAGCGGCAAATGGAGCCCAAATGGAGGCAGCTTGCATCCCCGTAACGATTTATTTTTACCTTGGATTAGGATTTTTCCAAATGTATAAGCCTTGTATCACACGGCATCGTGTCTCATTATGAAAGTGTCATAAGGCCACCTTTCAAAATATGACCTCATGTCAGGACATCCTCGAAACGAAAACATTGGTAGCTACAACAACAGCAGCTACATAGCCACAGAAAGGGGAACGGCTACTGCAACAGTCACAGCCACAGACAGAAAATCAGAAAAAACTGAAAGGACTGCATCTACACAGAGCATGACCCTGTCTCCGTACTTATTGGAAAAAATTTAAATAGAAATGTGTAACAGGGCGACAAAGCCACACTATTTGGACAATCGCACTGCATTACCCACAAAACTCTGCACCGAAATCGAAGCCGTTGTAACTCACTTCAAATTATGGACCAGTTCTGTTCCACATGAATTTGAAATCCATATCCAATCCAATCCATATCTCGACTGTCCCTCTTCTGTTCACTGTAAGTGAACTCGCATCTGGCAATGCCAACGCAAAGAAATCCTCCATCGCAAAGCGACCAACAAGAGTGTACGAGGCATAACGATGACGACGACACAAATAGAACATTAGAGCAGCTTTTGCAAGAGGGAAGCGCAATTCACAAACGAACACACACACACCCTTGTACAGAGCCTTTCATTCTGCAATCCAACAACTAGACCAGGATGAGGTGGAAACACCAAGGAGGACGTCGACGATGTCGACAACGACGGCAAGTCCACAGCCACAGCGTGCAGAGAGGATGAGGTATTTTGGTAGCAATGACCTTCACCGACCTGTCTGGTTCTAGTGAATTTCTCTGGGTTGAGCCTGTTGTGAGTTGTGAGTCGTTTTGTTTGTCGGTCGCTTCCACACACCGGCAGCCAGTCCTCCTTTCTGTGAGTTCTAGAAACTGCGCGTCCATAAAGTGGATGTGTGTTGATGTATGTGAATGCAATGCAATGTCAGGGGGGGTGGGAGGAGGAGAGAGTGAGAGAGGAGGATGAGTTGGGAGCTGGGAAGAATAATGGTGGCGCTGCTCGAAACGAGAGTGAGCTCTCTGTGTGTCTGTGTCAGGCGCGAGAAGTGCAAAAAGAAAAGCGAACACCTACGATGACGGTGGCGGCGTATTTCCAGAGCGCTGCACTTGGTTTGGGGTTTTTGGGTGAATCTCTCCTGTGTGTGGTAATAAGCTGACGCGTACAGCAATCTCGCGCAATTTACGCCACAGGCAGCGGGCGCACAACGGGGAACGGGTGAAATGGGAGGACGCGACAACGACGCCTTGTCTCGGCACAATGCTGCGAGAGATAGCACAGTGCACGCGGACCAGCGGTGGGAGCGGCGTGCAAATGTTCTCGGTCATCAGCCTTTCAGTAGTTTCTGGTCGATTGGTGTATCCGACGAATGGGTGGTTGCGCGTCATCGTCATCGCCGCCCTCGTCCACCGACAACGCGACGTACCTGGTTAAAGGTGGTGGTGGTGCGGTGGAACGGCGGCAATAATTGGTGTATGCGAACGTACCGTCTGGTGGATTTCTTCTTCCGTCGCCTTCGTCACCGCCGCAAAACTATGACTGGTCCGAGCGCTGGCAACTGCATGCGAAAAGGGGGGACAATGACAACACCACGACACGGAGAGGTGTTTGCACTTGGCTCTTGTTTAGTCACAAGTGCCGACGTTGATGAGGGCCCTCCTGCTGCACCACGAAATGTTGCTGTGCATGCGTGTGTCCGTGCCGTGAATAATGGGATTGAGCGCAGCGTCGAATTTGTCGGCCCAGCTGCGGTCGATTAGCCTCTAATTCTGTGCAGTCATGCAAATTCATTAATTTCCCTTCAAATTTAGGGTTTGGGATCAGCCGACTGCGACTTAATGATATCAGTGTGTTGCAGGGCACTGCAGTCGGGCGAGGCGTGATGCGTTGCAGGCACACTCAAGTCTGATTCAATTCGACGGCAAAATTGGACAAACAATGTGGTTGGGGGTGGTGCTGTGAAGGTGATAGAGGGGGGACTTCTTGCAAAAGGGGCAAGGTGGGGGGAATTTAAGTCAAGGACATATGAGTGGGCATCGGCTAACCAATCTTTGGCGTCGTGCTCCGACGACAACAAGCGATAGGCTCAAGGGACCTTATTTTGGAAATGGAAGATTGGGCAACGACCCTGGTATGCCTAGAGTGGATCCCAAACGTCAGGGATCTTCCAGTGATCATGGCGATGGAGGCACTGGACACCGCTCATCTTACACTCAGCACAAGGCACACGACTATGTACAAAGCAGCGCGTATTAGACTCCAGTACTAAGGTATCGACTATTGAGCATAGGACAGGAGAAGAAAGCGGAACCTTTAACCTGGCATTGGGCAGTGCAGACTTTCGGGGAGGCATGACAATGGAAAGCGAAAACTGATCACCGAGGAAGATGCTTAAGGACAAAGAGAGTGAAAAAAATCGAACATCTGGTTACTGATGTCGCTCGTACAACGGATGGTCTGAGAGTCAAAATTTAAACATCAACAAGCAGAACTGCCAATCGCCAAGAACCTTCCGATTTCCCAAAATCCTTGTTGTCTCCGTGGAGCAAAAATTTCCTTTCGCGCACCGAGTTCGCTTTTGTCAAACCTTGCGCCAGTTACCACATGAGCTACTCCGCAAACCAGCTTCGCTAGTCACTGGATCCTGTTCATGACTCATCGCTGACATCTTGCCCTCACCAGAGCGCCGCTTCATCCCGCACACGTCCCACATGCCACATGCATGCCCCCAGCCAGGCAGCAACTAATTGACTCCGTCGAGTCCTCCACACTGCACGCTGCTGGGCGACAACACCGCCGATGATGACGGCGACGACGACGACGACGATGACTGCCCAGGAATGTGCATTCACACTTCGCCCTTACTTAGAGCCACGACGCGATGCCATTCCCAAGGCTAATGCACTATTAGAAAAGTCAAGGCTGCAGAGGAGCGAGCACTTCACTCGCTCTGCCAAGGAGACAAACCGAAAAGCAATCAGAGAGAGAGAGAGAGAGGACCGAAGGCAGAACGAGAATAGAAACGAGAATAGACAAACCACGAGGAGGAGGGTCAACGGCTTGCTTCCCCACTTCCACTTCGGCTTTGTCTACTTCTTCTTCTGCTGCTGCTGCTGCTACTTCTGTCTGATCTGATACCACGGAGACGTTTTGTGCGTTCGCAATTTAAATTCCCCTGACTTCGTGCCTAGCTGCGGTATGTGGCCAAGGACCTTGGAAGTATTTCGTGTCATGCTCTGTCCCCCTCTCGCGTACACCACGCACGGACACAGTCACACGTGAGTGGTCTGATTTGGAAAATTTATTACGTCGTCAATTAGAGGCAACAACAAATGCAACGAACAGGAGGAAAGGACGACGACGCTGGAAACGAGGGCAACGTCGTCGATGGCTAAAATGCAGGAATGAGAGAGAGCAAGCCCAGCCATTGCCGATTTTCCACCCTTCGCAGATATTGTCCTGCCCTAGCACAATACAGGACACCACCACACCCGCACCGGCCGCCCGTGCAATTCCACCCCAGCCTGCAGAACGAAATCCTCAAGTTCAATGAAACATATGCGTGCTGGCGGGCTGGCTGGCTGACTGATTGGTGCGGAGGAGGGCGAAAGTCCCTGATGAATTGGCAAAGAGTGGCTGTGCAAAATATCCTGCCCACACACACAATCGCCTGAATCCAGGAAACAAGGATTCAATCCCGACCAGACAACCAACCCGACGGACAGACGGAGGACTGAATGAAGATAAATTTGTGCAAAATCCTTACCGGCGGCAGAGGGTGGTGGCCGCACAGCCCGACTGAAAGCCGGCACAAGACAGGGGTTGTTTTCTTCCTTGTTTTTTTTTTTTCATCCCGAAAAAAACTTTCGGCGTGGCAATAGCAGCGAACAGGAAAAGGAAGCAGAAGCCCAGCACGGCAAGGCTCACAGAGCGGGCCCGTGTTTATATGTTTGGGTATAATTATAAGCGTCTCTATTTGTCTAGGCTAGACTTATCGATTTTCGAGAGAAGATTCGCAACGCGGATCAGGCCGGTTAGGGTGCGTGAGCCGACGACAACAACGGGGGTGAAATGCACAACAAATGGGGGCGCTCGCACAGCGCACAGGGAAGTGTGCCTGTGTGACACGAACGAGGGCAGACACGGATATTGCGTCGTTGAATTACGAAATTTATTTCAGCAGGACCGATTTGCCGTTAGTGGGGTGCGCTTAGTGGATTAGGTTGAGGAGGTTTTGAGGAATTGGGTTGGCTGAAGGGACAGTTTGAATTGTGTTTTGTGGACAGATAACGGCGATCCGGATGCCATATGATTGGGAATGTGAATCAAGTTCAAGGAGGAGACAGACAACAACTTGGGTGAGTGATGAAAGGGGAGAGGAAAGAAGTTTTTACTTCTCTTGATGTAAACATAAGTGTTCTCTGTCCAACAGTTTGAGTCTTCGGGACAGAAGAATTCTGAAAAGAAGAATGGTGTACATACACTTACATGAGTCCAAACTTCCATTTCATTTGGTAAGAAGAGAAAATTCGGAAGAAGAAAGATCGCAAAGATTTCCTCAACCGGGTAAGTTGTCAGAACAAAACAGCACAGAATGGCAGTCTCATCCAGGTGACAGAAATGACATGAATTAAGGAATGAATGAATTCAGGGAATGAATGAATTTGAAGACTAACTCAGAAGTAAATCTGTTAGATAAGCTTAAAAGAAAGAATTTTGAAAATTATTTTATTAGAAAAAATTGGAGCCAGACCAATGTGAGCCCCCATGGTCTGGCTTTCTTTCTTCCAAAAGAGGTTAATTTTAGACCTTGAGCATGTTTAAATCGTTTCAATACTTCGCTTAAGATGGTTAGGTTTGGGAAACATTTCTCCTTTAAATCCGAACTATAGGGACAACAGAGCATAACCTCGTATTAGATGTCAAGCAAAAAGGGAATGCTTCTGCTCTCTTCCTCTCTCTCTCTCTCTCTGAAGCAAGTTGCGTGCAAAATTGGAGGCAGGTGGCAAAACCGAACTAAACAAAGAGGGATGTTAGGTCCAAGACCAACCCATCTGCAATGCCACTCAAAAAAGAAGATCACCTCAGATGATCATCCGCCGTTGAGGCTGTTCATCAAAACAGAAGCATTTAAGATGTGTAGTGCACCTCCCCTTAGTGGACACCACACTTCAGTCGACGAACAAATTTGTCTAGAATAGTTGATTGCACTGAATTCCCTTGTGTGTGTCATGTCCTCTTGTGTAGATGATTCGATTACGCAAGCGTTGATAACGTTCTTTCGAAGGTGATTTCGAAAACAGATTCTTAAATATAAGGTTGCCAAATATCTTCCCTCCACTTTTTTGCTCTTCATTCAGTGCTTCGTAAAAAGTGATTTAGTTCCAATATGCGCCGTTTTGGCGGCAACTTCATAATACCCCCCTCGTAGAAGCCCCCCTCCTTATTTGCGAAGAACTCAGACAGCCCCTTTTCACAAGCCTCTTTTGAGTTCAACTTCGCACCCCCAAGGGCGTTCGCCGTGGACAAGGACAGGTGGCAATCACTTGGCGCTAAGTCCGGGCTATATGTTGGATGCGATAGAACCTCCCATCCGAGCTCCCGTAGCATCTGACGAGACATCAACGAAGTGTGTGGTCTGGCGATGTCCAGGTGGAACACTACACCCTTCCTGTTGGCCAATTCTGGACGCTTCTGGTCGATCGCCTGCTTCAAGCGGTCCAGTTGTTCGCAGTAGATTGTAGAATTAAGCGTCTGACCTTATGGGAGCAGCTCCAATCCCACCAAACACACAGCAAAATCTTCTTGGCCGCCAATCTCGGCTTGGCCACTGTTTGGGACGATTCACCGGCCTCCAACCACAACCGTTTTCGCTTGATATTGTCGTATGTGATCCACTTTTTGTCGCCAGTCACCATTCGCTTCAAAAATGGGTCGAGTTCGTTTCGTTTCAGCAGCATATCGCAGGCGTTGATTCGGTCCAGAAGGTTTTTTTGTGTCAAATCATGCGGCACCCAAACATCAAGTTTTTTTTGTATCCAGCCTTCTGCAGATGGTTTAAAATGGTTTGGTGACTTACTGAGGCCCAGGTCCACCCCGGACTGTAGCGCCATCCGAAGAAGAAGAAGACTAACTCCCATCTCCTCGATGATTTCCATGATACGATCGGTATTCGTCTTCCACCGGCTAGCTTATCCATGGCTCTAAATCCTCGAAACCATTCCTCCACGGTTCGAAGTGATACAGTACCATCCCCAAAAACACCATTAATCTCATGGAACATTTCTCTAGCGGATTTGTCTTTAACGAAGGAAAACGCACGTATTTTGCGCTTTAGTGAACTCCATGTTTACACGACTATAACTATTGAACTCAATATCCAAACTAATCATGCATAATGTCGTTTTGTAGGTTATGTCAAGAGCTTTGAAATAATGTATGTAATGTAATGAGTATAGTATTGCCTGATACGAGCTTTGTAGCGCTTTGGACATAGCCGGAAAATTCAAAAGACAAAAAGGCGGAAGAAGTGATATTTGACAACCTTATATACCAGGGTACAGGGTCAAATACAACTTTTCTTGTGAAATAAAAATTATGAGCAAACTTAACTTAACTTACATTACGTACGAATTATTGGCAGAAAATATGCTCTTCATGGTTACCCACAAAAATTTCCGCAGCAGATGCCTAGATGGCAAATGGCACGATTTGAAAATTGAGTGCTCAAAAATTCGATTGTGTAATAGGCTGTGTGGCATATCCATGTCCATTTCCATGTCTTTACTTTAAATAAAACAAAATTGGTAAACGTAGTTCTGTAACGTCCCTAGCCTCATTTTCAACGCTCCAATGATGCCAGAACTTTAAAATCCATACCGTCATTTTTTATGGATCCATTGTCATCTGGACAGTAACGTGTGAGTTTCAAGCCCTAGACTCGGCAGTATTGTGTGTTAACGTGGCCGCAGAGAAAAAGTTCACCTCGTTAAGAAGGATGTCTTTTTTTTACAGTTTTTTGCCGACTCCGAACGGCAAGGTTTGAGAAGCTTTTCATAGACAATTGATACTCTTTGAGTGTTGTCAGCAACTCGAAAGAAGTGGTGCCGTGAAAAAATGTGAGGTGTCTCGTCCGGGAGTCGAACCTAGACTTTCTGCGCGGTGGTCGACGCACTTAACACTACGCCACGGCGACTACAAATCTCCTTTTTGGTACTCAATAATTAATTTAAATGGTAACTTGACAAATAATTGAAAAAGAAAACAGAAAAAACAAGTATGAGTTACACTCACAGGTACATGGTTACGTTTTTCTTTCTTTTTTTTTTTTTTTTTGATACAAGCAACACAAAGGTAGTTATAACTAAATGTTATGTTATGTGAACGCTACTTGCAGGTTCTTGGAAAGAATATTCCAAAGTTGTCATGCCACCAATTAACCCTATCAAAAATTGAGTTGCTGAGGCTCAATTATTATTTACTTATATTCTTACTCGCCCTCTATAGATGTCTACATTCCACACATATAATACACCCGTGCTGAGATCTCACCCATCAAACGCGATCCTTTAACCTCCTCTTACACTGTTCTAAGGATTGAAATGAATGTGTGAGACTTCACTTCACATTAAACATAATTCCTTCGACATTGATTGAAATTAATTTTGCCCAAGACATGAGTCCGTGACACCTCACTTCTTGAGTGAATGCAGATTTTGGTGTTGACTTCTCCTTTAAATCTGTAAGGAGCTAATGAAAACTGCGCTTTAAAATTTTCAAAATCTCCATCTGGATGTCTTACCGTTGTCAAATAAAATTCCTTAAGCCAGACAGCACGAAACAATTTTCTTTGAAGGTTCTCATTGAACACGACATTTTGTAATTTTATTTAAGATCTTAAGGTGCACCTACAAAAATGGAAACTCATCGTGAGGTTTGATTTTCAAAGAGCTTTGTTTCACAGATCACACGTGTCTCCTTTCAAACGGCTTTGTCATTTCTGTTCAGTATCGTATGGCAAACCATCGAAAAGACTCTCACCATAACAGCGTCTCTAAATTGTTCAGCTGAGCGTTTTGTAAGAAATATTTTTTCGTGCGACTCGAGGAGCTTACCGTGCGCATAATCCAAGTGATACCACTGTTGGGAACACCTTTCGGAAACTTGGGTCCTAGTTTACATTAGTGGATGCTATTTGACAGCATGAAGTGAGGAGACAATGCCAACAGTGTATATATGCCAGCTGAGAATGTACGCGACGACTGATTCGTTGTTGTTCTGAGCAGCTTGGCAATGTCAATGAAGTATGTACGTGCTTCCTGAA
The DNA here is from genome assembly GCA_944738645.1 of Eristalinus sepulchralis. NCBI lineage: Eukaryota > Metazoa > Arthropoda > Insecta > Diptera > Syrphidae > Eristalinus > Eristalinus sepulchralis. Next base: position 11,661,948 of record OX122885.1, on the reverse strand, counting down.
ATTCAGGCATTTGATCTCGCTGAGCTCTGGTTTCAACAAGACGGCGCTAGGAGCCATACGAAGAGTAAAACAATGATCTTGCTGAGAAATGATTTTCGGTAGCACCTAATTTCACGTTTCGCTACGATGAATTGGCCGCCTGGTTCGTGCGATATTACACCTATAGATTATTTTCCTTCGAGATATGTAAAGTCTGAGGTTTTCAGAAATAAGCCAGCTACGATTGACTCTTGGGAAGACAACATTACTCATGTCATCTGTGAGGTACAAGTCAAATCGCCTAAAATTGGACCTTCCGAACGGACCACATCAGACGTAGCGCCCGCCAACATTTACATGATATAATTTCTAAAATGTAAACGCCATGAATAGCTCTCTTAGCCAATTATAAAAATTTCAGGTTCACTTTCAAATTTATAAGTTTTATTTTACTTTTAAATCAAACCTCACAATGAATCACATCTTACAAACTGAAGGTGGTCTACAATTTTTTTTTAAGTTTCAAGCTTAATGGGTGTTTAATGGCAATCCAGGTCAAGAAGCCAAGTTACTCTTTGATTCCACTTTTTGCATATGGGAGCCACTTGCAAATGATTTCCAATTTCCAAATTTTCTTCGCCAAACATTGCTAGCTGGGTGAAATGCATTCAGTCTTCATATAAATCGCTTCATTGCTTTGGCGAATATGGGATGTGGTAGGCAAGACGGGCAGATGAACAGACGGACTCCACCTTAAAATTTGGAGTCACGAAACAATTGGTAGGGATTCCAAACATTTCCGTCGTTACCTGGCAAGACAAGTATTTATTCCGAAGTATGCCAATCGAAGGGTGAAACGTTGATATGCTATTTTGCTGATGAGGATCTAATCTAATGTGGTGTAACTACGTCGACTCACATTCCAGATCGATTTCAGGTTCCATACCACGACTGAACATCTCGCATTTTTTTTACAGCAACACCGCTTTGAAAAGCTTCCCATTAGGAGTCGGTTATTAACGGTAGGTCCCCTTTCCTCCTGAAACTCGTGAGAGAAAGATAGTCCCTGTGAACCACAGAGCCATTCAATTCTAACTTCCCTTCAACCTTATTGATAGCCAACCATGAATTCTCGTCGGTAAGGTAGTCTGATACATTTAAGCCCTTTTTATAATCTTAGTAGATTTGTTGATAGTCTCCACGTGAAATTTGTTAATTTTCACGCCTCAGCTAGCCAATTGTCATCAAACAACAATCAATGCGTCGCCTGCAGCTTGAATGGTGCAACAAAATGTGAATCATTATGCTCACCACGCAAACGAGATTTTAATCCTTGGTCTACCGTGTCCATGAAATCCTACTCAAATCTACGAAACTACTTGTCTCGTCATTGTTGTCGCGCAGACACAATTTGGTAGCTTCCCCACTCAGTTCCTGATGAATTTATTAAAACTCAACCACATCCCCAATCCTTTGCTTTATCGTCTACAAACATGCAAACTAAACACACACACACATACACACACACACACAAAACCACACTGAATATTCTCGACGTCACCTTTATCTGATTGACTTGTCATACTCTAGTCAGCAATTTGACCCTCACCCCATTCCAGGCACACGTTCGCCTCACCGGCAAAAGGATTTGCTGCAAAACAAAGCTAAGCAGTGAAAGCAAGCAACGCACACACACATTCGCAGGGAATTGACGACGACAAAAAAATTGCAACAAACCACCCTTTAATTATGAATTTTTCGCGCAACCCAACGCCTGGCGGGGGTGTGAGCGGAACAAATGGGAAAGAAATCGCATGTCACAAATGCCGGCTAACAAGATAGCGATCGTCCAAGGGTCTATTCCGGGCCGGGTCCCCCGTGCACGAGACACAGAAAGGGACTCAGGCCGGCGAAGGCGGTGAGTGGTGCAGACAACACCCTTGCTCGGTGGAATTATGCCCGACCGACGACTTAAAATTCGAAGTTCACCCCCGTTCGTCGCGAAGTGCAGACCTCAGCCGGCTGCCTAATTTCAACCCTTGCAGTGGCATTTTCTTACGCCCCCGGTCTCCAAAATACAACACGGCTGCAGCAGCATGTCCTTATGTATGCATTGACTCTATGTGCACCCGCACCCACATCCACATCCACACCCACGCCCCTCTTCACTTCCATTTCATTCCGTTATCGGCGCTCCTTATGTGCTGCAAATCCTTTTTGCTGCGCTTCGCCATCTCGTGCCGTCTTGCCATGCCTGCCGCTACGTATCCTTGCGAGTTATCGTGTCCGCGTGGGAATGGGTGGCGATGGTGGTGTGTGTGTGTTTGTGTTATGCATTAACGTGGCGTCACTGCCGAAGCCGCAATAAATGGGCTCCTCCACCATCATCATCCTCCTCCTCCTCATCATCGTCATCATCATCGCCATTGTCGCCACTGTCGACGTTGTCGTGGACGTCGTTTTGGATTGGGGTTGCGCTTGTGGAAGGTTGCCAGTGCCAACCAAAATTCGAGAAACACACAAAAGCGTTCCGTTTCTTTCTTCTCGGCTCTGGTCGCGCTTTTGAAGTCGTTTTGTGCGGCGCACAGTACCAAGTTCAGAAACCTCGGCTGCATTCAACCGTCCCCTACCCCGCTCGTGTCACCGCCGCTGCTGCTGATCAGAATTGTGTACCGTATCTAATTTTAAGCACGATTTGTCAGTGCAGAGGATATAAATAGATGTTTGCTCTTCTCTCTGTGACCACCCCTTCTGCTCTATCATTCTGACACACGCTCTGTGTGCTTTCGATTTTTTTTGTGATTTTTGTTGGCTTTGGAATTGACGAAGGAATTACGATGGAATTGGACAGAATGAAGTACAGTCGTGGTGGGGAAAAAGTGAACCGAGCTAAATTTATGGGAATTTTTGATGGTTGTCGAAGAGAGTGTCAGACTTTTGATTTCAAATCTTGATGATACATTTCAGAGAAATCCATTATTTTTGACGGCCGGTAACTGTCCGCCATTTTGAAGATAGTTTCAGTCACTCATAGAAATCCTGGTCCTTATGATCAATAAACTGTACCTGACGATTTTCGCAAACCTTTCTTGAAAATCGTTCGCCATAGACAGGAACAGGTGGTCGTCATTTCGTACTAGGTCCCAAATAGGGATAAGAACCCTTCCACTGAACCTTTCGAAACTACAGTCAGTTTGTCTCTTCTATTAGTCAAAGCCAGCAATCGCTTTCTTCAAACGGTCAAACTGATGACAGTACACGATCGAATTAAGGGTTAGGTCCTTGGTGAGTAGCTCGTAGTAGATGGAGCAGAACCCAATTCTGCCTTCTAAGTTATCTATTTGTTCATCACCAGTTGATGACCAAAACGGTTTGACGGCGGAAAGCTGCAATCGCAACAGATTGCTGGGATCTTTGGCGACCGAATCTCCCTGAAACTCTCCCAATGTTCGAAGCTGCCTGCACTGACAATAGAAGAAGAATGGAAACGTTGTCAAAAAGCCATCAAAGAAGCTGCCACTGATGTGCTGGGTTTCACGCCACCAAAAAGAACGAACCCATGATTTAACGACGAGTGCAGGCAGGCACATGCAGCTAAACAGGAGGACTACCAGGATAACGAGACCTGTTCTTACGAACAGAAAGAAGGGAAGAGAACCGGCTTCTCAGAAGGAAAATGAGAGAGCACGAGAAGCGCGCGGTCGAAGAGATGGAGAGGTGTTATGGAAGGAATGAAGTTCGAAAGTTATCCGGTGGATATAGGGTTCGGACCGAAGCCTGCCGAAACCGAAACCAAAACGGAAACCTAGTAGTAGAGTCGCAATCGATGCTGAGAATCTGGAAAGGTTATTTCTGTAAACTCCTAAACGGCGATGACGGCAGAATGTTCCACTCAATTTGGACGATGATAGGCAAGCATTCCATTCCTCCGACTTAAACGAGGTCAAGATAGCTGCTGGAGCGGATGGACTGTCCACAAAACTGTTTAAAGCAGCTGGGGATGACCTGGTTGGGCACATGCACCAGCTCATCTGTAAGATATGGTCGGAGGAAAACATGCCCGACGAGTGGAATCTCAGCATCGTATGTCCGGTCCACAAGAAAGGAGACCTCTTTGACGGCGCCAATTATCGAGGGATTAGTCTCCTTAACATCGCGTATAAGATCCTGTCTGCCGTATTGTGTGAACGCCTGAAATCGTTTGTCAAAAACCTAAAAGGTCCTTATCAGTGTCGTTTCAGGCCAGGGAAGTCCACCATCGACCAAATCTTCACACTATGGCAGGTCCTGCAAAAGACCCAAGAAGCGCATATCGACACTCACCACCTATTCGTCGATTTCAAGGCCACATATGACAGTGTGCCTAGAGACGAGCTGTGCAGTGTCATGTCTAGTTTTGGCATTCCTACCAAACTCGTCCGATTGTGTAGGATGACGATGGAGAACTCTCGCTGGTCCGTCAAGTTCGGGATGGAACTCACCGAAACCTTCAATGTCAAAAAAGGTTTTAGACAAGGCGACGCACTGTCATGTGACTTTTTTAGCATCATCCTTGAGAAGATCGTGCGTAACTCACAAGTCAACACCAGAGGCACGATCTTACAGAAGTACGTTCAACTGCTAGCTTACGTCGACGACATTGACGTGATTGGACGAACACAGTAAGCCGTCAATGAGGCGTTTGCTGGCATTGAAGCGGAAGCGGCTAAAATGGGTCTGGTGGTTAATGAGGGCAAAACGAAGAACATGCTATCATCAAGGAAGGACACACAACATCGGAGTCTGGGACAGAGCGTCACACTAGGCAGCAGAAACTTCGAGGTAGTCAATGACTGCGTCTACCTCCGCTCCGCGGTGAATAGGGACAACAACATCAGTTCCGAAATCAAACGCAGAACCACTCTTGCCAATCGCTGTTTCTTTGGGCTCAAGAGGCAATTGAGTAATAAAGCGCTCTAAGGAACGACTAAGCTTGCTTTATATAACACCTTAATCATCCCAGTCCTAATCTATGTCGCCGAAATACGTTACTAAAAGCGGATGAGAGAGCCCTTAGTCTCTTCGAGAGAAAAGTTTTGCGTGCGATTTTTGGTCCTGTTTGCATTGATGGCATCTGGAGGGGAAAGTTTAACGACGAAATCTATGGGCTGTACAGCGCCATGCACCTAGTCAAGCGTCTCCGGATACAACGCTAAAGATGGCTAGACTAGGAAGAATGTGGGAGAATGGTGAATTTTAATGAGAAGAACGCACCGAGTTGGATAGAGTCTTCTAAATTCATGTGGTGCTGCTTAAGAACGAGTTTCTAAGTTTAAATGTGATGCGCGTAGCTTTTTGCACATCTTGTAAAAAGAGCGATTAAAGTGTGATGACTTAGCAATGTTATTGTCTCCAATTCGTTTTATTATTCGCTCTTAGATTCACCTATTCTGTAGGTGAAGAGAGACCATTGTAGCACCAGACCACATAAAAGCGCTTTACTTAGAACCAAAGAAAACTATAACTATTGAAAACTGATGATAAATTTTCATACTTTCTGGTGGGTCTATTGAAACTATCCGTCTAAGCTTCACAATCTTTGACATCTTTTATACTCTGACAGCTAGAGGTTTTCAAAACAATCAGTCGGGTCAACGACGTCGCACAGATGTTTAACAGTCTTGAACTCAAATCGCAGAAGTGTCAAGTTTAATGACTTTTCCACTTTGACTTTTAAGGATTTCGGCAATTTTGGGACTTTGCCATGTCGGAAATTTCGTTTTTTGGGAATATGTCCATCTTCCAGGTGACAACAGAGAACTGTTACTATTCCAACTTACGCAAGCCCTCAGCGCGACAGGTTGGCATATGATTTTTGTCATTTCTTACTTTTCTGGCTTGCTACTGAACGGCGACGCACGAAACTCGTAGATGACCGCTAGATTCACAATATACAAAGGTGTCGGCTCAATAGCAGGCGCCCGATGGATGAGCAATTGTCTTACAAAGTTTTGAATGTGTACATTTGAATTATTTACAATTTAGAGATGTCCTGTTTTTCCATTGGTGCTTTCAGATCCGGGTGTCCTTTGTATTGGTACGTGTCTGCCGTTGCTTCTCTCTGTGAATCTCTGAGTTTTCACGATGGCATGAGTTATGTTGTCATTAAAGGCCGGCATGACTTTTGGTATGTACAGTGACTTTTTTGGGTCGAACTGGATCCCTCGTTTGTTGCCTTTCTAGGGACAATTTCCACCGCATACAATTTCTTGGCAAGCAACTGTTAAAGTATGCTATTCTTACATTTGGCATACATAGGTCCTTAATGTTGGCGTCTGGAGGAGAAAAGCCAACGATGAACTTTAAAGGCTATACGGCGGCGTGCGCCTGGTCAGGCGTCTTCTGATACAACGCTTAAGATGTATAGGTCATGTAGAGTGTACGGACATCATCGCTCCGAATCCGTGATCGAATCTGAACCATTGGGACAACGCAACAGACGACGGCTTGGATTGAGATGACGCAAATACTCATAAGTGGAGATGAACGTTTACCAACCTTCGAAACTGGAAGCAGTTGGCGAGAGATCGTTCTAGCTTTAGAGGCTTGTTTGTTGAAGCCCAGTTCCAACCCGGACAGAAGAAGAATAATAAGATCCTTTAGGTTAAATGGCTCCTATTTCACATCATCGAAGAATTTGTGTCATGGAAAGTGCAGAGCTATTGTGCCATGTAGTTTTAATTAAGATCTACTATTCCGTGAGCCTTCGACGGCTTCAATCGCCGCTTCGGCATCCACAAAACCGAAAATATAAACAAATCCTCTCATATGTCCTTGGGACCAGGGCTTAGCTTCTACAACAACTACTCGTGTTGCGAGTGCCTACTGTTCTCTCACGAGTAGAAGGGACCTAAAGTTTTTTGCCGACTCCGAACAGTGAGATTTGAGAAGCTTTTCATAGACATCTAGTACTCTGCAACTAGTGCAAAACACCAGCATTTATTAATTTAACTCAATGAATGGCAACCCCGGCCTGAGACACAATGCTTCTGTACCCAAAAAATGGCCTCAACAATTCCTCTGCCATTCACCATTGCTTCGTTATTCATATTCCCTCTTCTAGTTCATCATTTCTCGCCACCACTGTTGCCAAAGAAATAAGAGATAGCAAACATTTCACAAAACTATTCCCCCCATTTCTTTTTTTGTCATGTTTAGTGCCGGCTCCCTCCGTGTGCCCATTCCACGGCAGTAACATTGAACTCTAAAAGCATAATCGCACGAAGACACCATCAGTCCCAGTCTCTCGCCGTCGCCGCCGCCGCCGTCAGCCAACAGCCAACCACCCCCCACCAACGAAAACCACGTGCACAACGTTCACATTTATAATTGCAGTCTTCTCATCCTTCATTTCTTCCCCTGCTCACCCCCTTTTTGAACTAAATAACAACACACACTCACACACACGCAGAGAGAAAGAGTAACGACCGAGAGAGAGAAGGCAGCATTTCCTACATTTGTCAGACACACACACACACACACACACACACACACACCATCACGTCAGCTTCACCCTCTCGGCCAAATCCACTTGCACTCCGAGTCAACACCCAGAGAAGGAAATGAGTCCAGACGCACGGGGGGTGGGGGGAGCACAACGACAGCGGCAGCAGTTTGAAAAATTTATTTTCTGGCGCGCAAAATCCCCGACCCATCCCAACATGAAATGACGAAACAGCCCACCACCAGCCAACCCCCTCGCTCCGCTGCTGATGTGCGCCGTACACAACGAAGGGGACATTGTACATGGAATCCATCGAATTTATGCGCACACCATCCACCATTCACCACACCCACTCCCGTTCCCGTTCCCATTTCCATTTCGAAACCCACTCCCAGCCGCAGTCCAGGTCGTCGCCGCAGTGTGTGAAGCTATGACTGCGCTGTGTGCGCTCCGGCTTTGTCAGATGCGGTGCGGCGGCAGCGGCATGTTCCAGTACAACGTCGAGCGTTCGTCGACCTTGCAACTCGTTTACTCTTCTATGTACGACCGGCTGGTGGTGTGGTGTGCTCTGCGGCCCTCTGGATGGCTCTCCGCCGTGCATATAGGTTATGTGCGCTGCCGACGAGTATCTAGTGCTCACTACCGAGTTCCAGTATCATCGCCATCGTCGTTGTTCTCGTCGTCAATGTGCCGGCAAACGTTCAGAGTAGCTGGGAGGGCTGGGGAGTTGAGTTGAGTGTTTGGCGAAGTTGCTGCCTTCCCCCGGCCCGTCGCAGCAGGGAACTGCACTTCCATGCCATTGACATTCGCGTCAAGGACCGGCGAAAACAGAGCGGATCGGGTGCCTGATTGTATGGCGGGGCGGTGGAGGATCTCGTGAATGAGGATGTTTTGGGGGGGGTGGCGGCGAGCGGCATCTCTGACGGATGTGCTGCTGCCGTGATGGAATATATAGAACGAGAGTGTTTCTGGCTGCTCCGTCGTCGTTGTCGTCGCCGGAATCATGGTCGAGGGGATATTGCAAAACAGTCGGTCGCCACGCTGCAGGGCAGGGGGAAATCGTTGTACATAGCGGAGAATGTACATGACTACCTAGACTCATGGCAGCAGTCTGGGCCGGCATACAGAGGCACGGAGCGGGCGACGTCCTCTAAACGGAAGATGAAAGAGGCCATTATCCATTCCATCATAGATTCCAGAACTCAATGTTCGTTTTGGATGGTAATTGCTTGGCGGAGAGGACCGGCATCTGGGAGGGGAGAGGATGGGGTGGTTTGAATGGATCAGTTCCTACTAATGCGCAGATGCAGGCGACAATGAAAAGTTTTCTCTCGTACCTTCGCTTCTTCGATATTTTGTTTGTTGTACGTTCGTTCGTTCGTTCGTTCATTCGCTCGTTGTTCCTTGTCCCAATGTCGCGGGGAGGAGGTGGCAGTGGCAGCACTAGTTGGTGGCTGAGGGATGAATGAAGTGGAAAAACTTGGCCGACTGCAGTGTGAGTGGTCCCTTGTGAGTTGCTTGCACATTGAAAGTGGGTAGAAATTGTGTTTTTATTTCTGTCGTCTACGAGGGTGGACGGTGCTGGAGAATGGGAGGATTTGAATTTCGAGACTACACTGAACTAAATTTTTGGTATGAGTCAGCTGTTTTAGAAGGAACCGAATGAGATCTACTTCCGTGGAGACTATTTTGTTGCTGTGCTGTGTTTCATTCAAAATAAGAAACGCTGCCATAAGCAAGATCCACCAAAGCAGACAACCAATGAAGAGAGTGTCTGGCTGATTTCTTGAAAAAAACCCTTAGTTCCTGGGGTCAGCCTTGTAAACAAAAAGTTCATCTATGTCCTGCCTATAGACAGACGAATTTCGTGGACAATGGAGCGCTCAAGGTATAAATATTTTGTTGGATTACATTGCCATTCATTTTGTGATTTCAAGTTGGTAACGCTGGCATATGACAACTGCCAAATCAAGCTGCCATTTGAAGTATTACAATATTAGCTGAATATTTGCCATTTACGATAATGGACCGCTTAACGATCGAACAATGTGTTAAAAATTGTGAAACTTACTGGAAAGTTGGTGATTCAAACTTGGCAAATTTGTGGGGCATTACGATAATGGTCGCCATAAACGACCGACAACGCCAGCAATTGGTCAAATTGTGAGCAAATTTCAATAGAATGAAACATTATTAAGTGCTACAGACGTCAAAAGGCTTGCCCATCATCGTCGGTCGCACGGTCAGTCGAAAATGCAGTAAGTGCAAGAGTTGCTGATGATCGGAATTTAGTTTTTGGCGTTCACAGCAATTGAAGTCGTCATACTCCTCACTGTGGTATGGTTTGCATTTAGATCTGCATTTCCATCTTTATAAAGTTCGACTTACGCAAGAATCGAAAACGAACATTCACAAAGCCGTTGATACGCCTCTTGGGTGTCGGAACAAGAAACAGTAGAGTGATGAGACACAATTCTCACTCGATGTGTATGTTATTCCCAAAATTGCCAGGTGTAGCTCAGAAGATCCAGAAGTGGTCGAAGAGGATGCATCAGTGCATCCAAATAAAGTGACTGTTGTGACTGTGTGCTCTGTATATGCCAGAGGCCTGACGGTAACAGTCAATTCGAAATTAAAGTCTGCGTCAAAAGTGAATGTACATCAGCCACCAGAAAGTTCATCATCATTAAAAAATGAACCCACGTAAGCTATGATAGAAATGAGCACATCAAATTAATGCCCTTTGTTTCTCCTTTTTTAGACAAGGCAACGCGCTGTCGTGTGCCTTTTTTGACATAATTCTTGAGAAGATCGTGCGTAGCTCAGAAGTCAACACCAGAGGCTCGATCTTCTGAAAGTCCATACAACTGTTAGCATACGCCGACGAATTGACGTGAAGGAACATAACGAGCCCTCATTGAGGCTTTTGCTGGCATTGAAGTGGAAGCGGCTGCAATGGGTCTGGCGATAAATGGGGTCAAGACGAAGTATATGTTGGCATCAAGGGAGGACACACAAGATCGGCGTCTCGGACGGAGTGTTACATCAGGCATCGATGCGTCTAGCTCGGCTCCGTTTTTTTGGGGCTCAACACGTGATTGAGCCTTCTCGAAGGACTAAGCTCGCTTTCTACAACAGCTTGATCATCTCAGTCCTCCTTTACGGCGCAGAAACTTGGACGCAACTAAAACCTGATGAGGGAGTCCTCAGTCTCTTTCAAAGAAAAGTTATGCATTTGTTTCTATTGATGGCATCTGGAGGAGAAGATTCAACGATGAATTTTGTAGGCTTTACGGCTTCGTGCGACTGGTCAAGTGTCTTCGGTGAAACGCTTAATGTGGATAGGTCATGTAGAGTGTATGCACGCCACTGCTCCGGCCCGATAAGTTTTCGATCCGATTGATTGACATGTGGTTCCAACAAGACGAGGTGACAAGCCACAGAACACAAGCCGTTATACCTTTTTTGCGGGAAAAGTTTCCTGATCGTGGAGTTTCACATTTTGGCGAAGTCAATTGGCCATGACACCGTTCAATATTTTTCTCTGTTGAGCTACGCAAAGGGTTTTATCTCTAAACTAAACTAATATTACTTAAATTAAAAAGTGCCTAGAAACTTACCACAATAAAATCCCATGCTGTGCATCTTTTTGAGGTGAATGATATTGACTCTCACACTTAGTGACAACGTCTAAGCTTCATAAGAAAGTTATATTTCCATCAAAAATTCAACACTGTGTGTCTTTTTTTAATAACCATTACATTTGAAACTGTGGTCACCCTGGCGTAGTGAGTAAGTGCGTCGCCCCACACGTAGAAGGTCAAGGTTTGATTCCCGGACGGGACACCTCGCATTTTTTGATGGCACCACCTCTAAGTCAGCAAAAGACTGTTGGTCACTTTTACTCGTGAGAGAGCAGTAGCACGCGCAACACGAGCAGTTGTTGTGGAAGCTAGGACATGGTCCCTTGGGTTTGTAGTGCCTAAAAACATCGTTGAGACGTTTTAAGAACTTTAAGATTTTCTGTGTCAGTTTTACAGAGAACGAAGAAGTTGCGCGTTATTTACAAGAATCAGTCGTTACAGAAATGTGAAGCACACAACAATAAAACTGCCATTTAGAACTTTACACAAATCGGATGAAACACTTTCTACTGTGCGACGCTGAAGTTCTTGACTTGGGAAGAGTGACTCTTTATGCACTTAGGAGCAGGAGCAGGAGCAGGACTACAGGCGTTGTTACCATAGTATTTGGTTAGCATGCATGAAAGGTGGGCACTTCATACTCGTAAAATGAGTTCTGTAGGACTGCCAGACGAAGATGCAGAAGCGACTGCCTTCATTATCTAGTCTCTTGCCCGTCTCTTGATACAATTTATAAGAAAATAATCGGCGACTTCTTTCATATGAAGAGTCATTTCGAGGTTTGATTTTCAATAGGTTTTAGTAGACTGATTACACGTGTCTCCTATCAAACTGCTTTGTCATTTTTCTTCAGTATCGTTTCGCAAGTCATTCGCGGAAGGACTCACAATACAACACCGTATCCAAATTGTGCAGCCGTATTATGAACACAAGTGTTCTGTGAGAAATGTTTTTCATGTGCTTCGGGGAACTAACGATACAATTCGAGTGAATGAAATCCGACCTGTTAGTAAAGAGAACTATAGCAGCTCTATCTGAGAGACTGCGCAAAGACTGATTCGTTGTCGTTCTTAACAGCTTGGCCATATAAACCGACTATGTGCTTCCTGCAATTCAAATCAAGGCCCTCTAGTTTCAACAAGACGGCACTACGGCACTGCAAGTTCACTTTTAACGTTATGTTTTTTATTTTACATAATATTTCAAACCTCACGATGAATCACACTTTACAGTAGGCATAACTTCTTCTGTAAGAGTCTTCCTCCTTCGTTAAATTCCAAAAGGCTCAGAGAACTTCTCAATGGAAAAAGACTGGTTTATGCGGTAACCATCAATGAATAGGAATTTGGTAGACCAAGCAAGCGTCAATCTGCCGGCGATCAAGCATTCCAATGGGTCTAACCATGGGTTAGATGAACATTTAAGAGTCTAATTAGGCAGTCCTTTACCCTTTCCATTAATGTGCCTTCTTCTTCTTGTGGCACTACAGTCCTGGGTGGACATGGGCCTCAACCAACTTCCTATTTCTTAGAATCAGTTAATTGGGCAGTATTGCTTTATGGAAGGTACAAAATCAGACCTTATATTCATAATTCTTCAGTTAACTGCAGCCAATAAGAACTGCACCCTATGGTCGCCGTGCCGTAGTGGGCAAGTGCGTCGCCTCACATGCCGAAGGGTTATGTTCGATTCCCGGACGGGGCACTTCGCATGTTTTCACGACACCACCTCTTTCAAGTTGCTGACAACACTCAAAGAGCACTAATTGTCTATGAAGGGCTTCTCAAATCTCACCGTTCGGAGTCGGTAACAAACTGTAGGCCCCTTCTACTCGGGAGAGAACAGTACCAAGCACCAAACGAGTAGTTGCTGAAGAAGCTAGGCCTTGATGCCTTCTGGGCTGTAGCGCCAATCAAATATTATTATTAAGAACTGCACCCTGTCGCAACTTCGTAGGGCAGTGAAGCTTTACGTCCTTCCCCACTCAAATATCGGCCTCCATCGTCAAACTTCCATTCAATCTGTCCATCTAGGCCTTAATTTGGATTCACTCTTCCCGTGACAATTTTTTAGAAATAAATATCTGTTGTCCATTTAGCCGCTACAACATCTAACCCAAGTCCTTCTAGCACCAGTTTGAATCCTGGCTCAGAGAAACAATTTTTTTCAGTGTGCAGCAAGCTGTCGTCAAGGGCTTACAATTTTCGCCACAACAGCCAACAACTCCGTCCGCCGTGGGACATAGGTATGTACACACATGCATCACATGCATGCGGCATAGTATATGTGTGAATGCAACAAAGCGGATAATTGCAACCACTCACACCACACCAGCGCTCTGCTTGTCTCCATGCCCCGAAGTCTCTCTCACTCTCTCCGTGGGCTGCTGCTGCTGCTGCTGTGAGTGTGTGTGTATAATCAATGCCGTCTAGCACAAGGCTCATTTTATTTTCATGAGAGCCACCCCCACTTGTGTGTTTTTTGCTGCACACAACGCTCCCCATTAGACGGCAATTGAATGCACCAGCACAACGGTGGCGGCGGGACACGGTGGATGTGCGGCGGCGATGGCGATAGCGAATGGTGCATGTGTGTCTATGTAGAACGAGTACAACAACCTTGGCTTGGATTCGCAAAGTAGGTACGACACCAGGAGTGCGCTTTCACCCGTGCTTTCCCTCTTTACTAACCGAAATGCGTTCTGTTCTGGTGCACTTCATTGTCTGTCCGCCATCGTCAACACAGTTGTCGGCAGGGGAGGGGACGGGGGGTTGTGTTGGCTGCACTTCCACCACCCCTGAAGTTTGGTTCATTTTTTCTGCTGTGGCTGCTCTTCTGTCACCGGTGCATTGGGAAATTTGACTTGGACTGGTGCAAACAGTGGTGCAGCGGCTAGCAGGTGCTGCCAGCGCGAGGCCCTGTTTATCCCTTTGGGGCGAGGTTGAGTCGTCGGTGTCTGCTGGTGAAATTTAAAGCGTGTCTGAAGTGAGTCCTTTGCAGTGTACACACAGGGCCCCCTCATGCATTCGTAATGACGGGACGGTGTGTCTCTTGTCACTGCAGAAGGCTCCAACTGAAGTCTGTGTGTGCGGGGAAAGGCTTTCCGAGTGGAGTGGGTTGTTAGAATGCCCACAGGATAAATAGATATACACATGAGGTCATGAACTTGAACTTGTTGTGGGATGGGAAATAGTTTTACAGTATTGCAATGGATACTGGACAGGCGATTGAAAGCACTAAGTTGAAGTGATGGAAAAGAATTTGATGAACACTTTTGTTGAGAAGGGGACAGAATCCATCTCTCATCTACTCTGCACTGTCAAGCTTTTACAAGATGGAATAAGAAACATCTAAAAAATAACTTTTTTGATAGCCTAGGTGAACTCAGACACATAAGCGTGCGAACAAAGCTAGCTGACATTGGTTTTAAAGGATGGGAAGGGAGCTTCTGATTCTCGCTTGACGGTTGCCCACTAAGAACCGGCCGTTCCAACCCAACCTAACCTACTGACAAAAAAATGGTTTTCTCTTAAAAATTTAGAGAAATGGAAATCTAATGGAAAATGCGTTAATTTCCGGCAGTTTCGGTATGTTTTGATGGCATAGGGTGGAGTTCTTTCTTTAGTTTCTTTTCAATTCAAAGGACTCATGAATTGTATCAGTTTTCAAGTTTTTGTCCATCGTACCCCTCATCACTTTTTAAATGATGTGGTATGCAGGGAGCCGCCTTGGTGAAGGGGCAGGTTCTATACTTTGACAGGACTTTCGCTCATCATGCATTTCATACTTCACCACCTCTTAAGCGATCCTCAGTCCCACAAAGAGTGATTATTGTCCCACAAAGAGTGATTATTGCCTAGGATAATCTCCTCAAATATCGCCGTTCGGGGTTTGCAATATACTGTAGGTCCTCATTTACTCGTGCGCAGCGTTTCTTTCAGGGCAAGTGAAAAAAGCCGTTTAAGAGCGCCAACGTCCATTTGTTGTGTTACATTTTACTCCTGGCGAATCATTCTGTTTGTACCCCGGCAGCACTTCCGCTTAGTAAATTTTACTTTGAAAGAATCGCACTTTCTGCTTCCTCGTGGGATATTGCACGAATTCGCGTTACACTCATGTGTCGCTTTATTCGTACTCTTGCCCAGACCACACCAGCCCGATGGTGTTCGGGTTTCAATGTGTGTTGAACTATGCTTTCTGATGTTGGCCGTGATGATGCAGAAGTTTTCGGAGGAATAAAATGGATTACAATTTGCAGACATTCAGTTGTAGAAGATAAAGAGGAGACGGGGCAGTTCCCTGGAAGTCTGTTCCTGTTAATGTGACCTAATAGTTATTTTGTATTAACTTGGCTTCAGATTTGAACACCCACCTAGTAAGTGTAGCGTGGTCTTCTTTAGTCTGTCTACAGTACTCTAAGTTGCTATGGCCCGTTTTGTAGAGGTTGTAGTTGCGTAAGAAGTGGCCAATTGGTGTTCTATCCACAATGTACGATGTTAATTGTGAGTCACACCTTAACATCAAGTTTTTCTGTGAATCCTAGTTTTACATTTCTTTGCTTCAGTATTTGATTCAATCATGGAGAGGTACACAATTGAGCAGCGCATTAAGATTGCTGAAGCCTTAAACGAAAATAGGCGTTCAACTCAAAGATTTGTGCACTTCGTGATTTTTTTGGTCAGCATAATCGTTAACAAGCTGAATTGCCACATTGGATAAATCAGAATCCACGAGTGATCATTGAAAAGCCGATGTATTCACAAAGATTGGCTGTTTGGGGCGATTTATGAACTGCCGGCGACAATGGGCCGTACTTCTTGGAGAATGAGGTCAGCTAAGTAGTTAACGTGAATGGTGTTTGCTCTTGATAAAAACAGACTTCTTGTAGACTGATTTAAGAATATGTTTCTGGATGATATGTGCTTTCTAGAGGATGGTGTTACTTGCCACAAAGCCAACGAAGCAATGACTCTTTTGAGCGAGAAATTCAATGGCCGGGTTATGTCACGTCGTGGCGATGTTAATCGGCCGCTACGGTCATGTGATCTGACAACGTTGGACTTCTTTCTTTGTGGGTATTTAGAAGGCACAGGAACAGGAAGTGTACGTCAATAAGCAAACAACAGTTCAAGAGCTAAAAGATAAAATAATTAATCACATTAACGAACCTTAATTGTGCCTCAGAGACAAATTTGGACCATCGGATAGAATAACATATGCCACCGAAGTTGTCACGAGCATTCTGCCGATATTTCGATTGACACATAGTCATAGATCCGTCTATCATATTAGGAAATATTTCAAGGATTTACTCTGTTTTATTTACAATCATCATCTTCTGTTTTTGTTGGACCACTGACTACTAAGATTAGGTTTGTCAGCCTTCATGAATTTTGTGTACGTAGGTTGCTCCTGATTGCATCAGAATTGGATGCTATGCAGTTCCTTAAGTAGGTGTTGCTGTACTCACATGATAATGTTGCTGAATCTATAAAGAGGAAAATGTGCAATAAAATGTTTCAGCTCCTCTCTTTCCTTGAATATCTGCTTTTGGCTTGTGGTTTCCATATCCTGACACCCGTATCAATATTGATCATTTTTTCTCGGCGAACGTATTGACTATCTTGTCACAGAAAGCCTTGGGGCAGAGTGCGAAGCAGTTCAGTGCTTTAAGAACTCCATGCCTGTCTGAGATCACTGATATATGTATATTTGATTTCTACTATTGATACACTGTGTTTTCTCATTTATTGCAAGGTTTTTAGCTTGGAAGGTGGTAGACTCTTTGGGGAGGGGTACGTGTAATTTACATCGGGGTCTTACAATACTTGGTCCTACTCCATTTTTTGCTTTCGACCCATCTGTGTACCATCTTGGGAAGTCATCAGTGGGGGCCATTGGCCCATTTTGCTCTTGCAGGTATAGGTATTTTGTACGAGTATTGGCTGTTCAAATCTAAGATTGAATGAGAATGATCTCATTAATATTGGCTATTTTTTTACAATTTAAAGCTGCCCAATTATTTAACCTTCTTAGAAACCACCAGTTGCTTGCAGGTCTACAGCTTGTTGCACATTCTTGGTTAACTCAGCTAGGGTTGACTTAAAAGCATTTTAGTAGTTGTGCAGTTGGAGAGATTTTCATCGCACATGTTATGCAAATACCGGCTACCGTTTGTAGTTTGTTGATGATCTTTCTTTGTAAATATATCCATAGGCTCATTACACGACAAGGGTATAGGCTCTATTTTTGTGTGGCTCAGAGCACGTGATGCGTTAATGTCTCCTTTCCAGGAGAGCTTTTGTTCAAAAATGACAACCAAAAATTTCATCTCTTTCTTTAGCCAAATGGTTATTTCTTTGATTTTAGGAGTCTGAAGCCTGTTTGTCCTTCCTCTGGTAAATCAGACTTTGTTGGTCTTATTGGGACTTAATGTTTTAAGGG
The DNA here is from genome assembly GCA_944738645.1 of Eristalinus sepulchralis. Classification (NCBI taxonomy): domain Eukaryota; kingdom Metazoa; phylum Arthropoda; class Insecta; order Diptera; family Syrphidae; genus Eristalinus; species Eristalinus sepulchralis. Next base: position 11,644,398 of record OX122885.1, on the reverse strand, counting down.
ATATCTGTCTCTCTCTCATGAAGTCTCTCTGTCTCTGTCCACCCACATGAAGTATCGACAAGGGTGTGTCTGTATTAGAAAAGATTAGAAGTCGGTAAGCTAGAGTATTTATGAAAGAAGAAACTATTGAAATGAGATCTACGGGTTCGTACAGCGATTCATATCCGATTTTTTTTTCTTCGTTAATTTAGGCATTGGTGGGCTAGACTAGTTGACTTTGAGAACTCTAGATGGCTCCAGCTTATTGGATAGATCTCTAAAAAGTATGTTCGATTTTTCCGATACCATAGAGGACAAACCCATGATGCATGTGTGAGGATTAAAGATTTCCGTCGCCCGTTTTGGTCACAGTTGTTTAAAAGGATTAAATTTATTTTATTTTTATGGCTCTGACGTTTCAACAAGGGATTCTGTCGTGGTGGCCTCAACCTCATTACTTACGGTCAGTAATATTCAATTAAAATTTCTCATCATCCAAGAAGTAATAAATTGGTGTAGTCTGTGGGTGATCTTTGGTTTGAAAACAAGTCACAGTCAAGAAAAAAACAAAGGTTTGCAAGGTCTTGCTGCATCGAAACGGCTAGAGCTGTTCGTGAAATCCATGAAGACGGGAAGAAAATAACCATCTCAAAAGTAAGAGAAGGGAAGACAAAGAGCGCACATTTGATGAATACAAACGTTACACCCAAGCTTGCCGAAATGAGAAAGGTGGTCTTAAAGCATTGTCGCAGTTGGTGATAAAAAATCGGTTGGTTGATGGTTGACGTAAGTTCCGCTGTCAGACTGAATCTTTTATTTTTACCAAGGATACGAACTTCAACTTTACGACATAAATTACATCAAGGTAGTAATGTTGAGACTGAAGACAAACGAGGCTGCTAGAAACTTAAAACTTTCCGCAAATTTTTTAAGGCATCTCGAGATATCTGTTAGACATATTCGTAGGAACCCATGCGGGATGTCAGTGTCGTTTGTTCAATTTACAAAAAAAGAATATCTCTCGATCGAGGGATCAGTCTTTTTAAGATTGCATACAAGACTAATTTTTGAACGCTTTAAATAGCAGGCTAACCTTGGGCTGTAGCGTCGCTTTATGAAGGACTGGGAAAAGAAGATAAAATCGTATGATACCGGTGGGTAATCAACTTTGTCATGTGACCTTATCTGACTGTCTTTTCGACCCCTCAGAATGTTCATGAACAGTGAGTGGTACCAAACGCCCTCCTGCTGAAGCCACATATACATAGTTTACATCCGTGTCATGATATTGGGCAAAAAAAACAAATTATCGTTGACTTTTAGTCTTCGGATGTGTAGGTCTTATATTTCAATTGAAAATTATAAAGTTTAAGCTTAAAGATCTTATTTCCCGAATAATGCAAGTTGCTCAAAGGCTGATCAGATTCCGATGGAGCTCGGATCAGATTCCGATGGTTTTCAAAGGTCGGTCGGTAAGGTGGTGCATATTAACGTTTTACAAAACTTAAGCATCTTAAATGCTTATTTCTCCCAAGAAGGCTCTCCTCTTGCCCATTTTGGTGTCCATCACAGTGTCGGTAAGGTGGCACCCTAAACATTTTATAAAAACTTTTCCAATTGATCTTTTGACTTGGGTATTATTTCAAAATGTATACACATGCAACTTCTTTCAGCTATTGATAGAATTTTTTAACATTTGGCCCCTCTTAAGTTTAGAAGAATTGGGGCACCACAAGGAAATTTGACAGCCCGTGTCCTTAAATTCCACTTTAGTCACTCCCTAATCATAATCAATCAAATTCAGTGCCATCTTCTTCGAGGAAACGAAAATCATAAAACGACCACACCCATTGATTCAAAATCCATTACCGTAACAGATCAGACAGCAGACATTGCCCGCGCCCTTGGACATTTGCCCAGAATGAAATTAGCTCTCGATGCATTGACACCTATTTTCATCAGAAATTGAAAGCTGTTGTGGTCAATGAGCATCAGAAGGCATCCAGTCAGCCCCGACGATGGAACTATTTACCCACTACACCAAACTCTCCTCACTCTCTCCCAATGCACTGCGCTTCACACGAACACGCTGTGCACAGAGTTTGAAGAGAGAAAACACAAAAACCCTTTTGCCCACATTAGAAGCGGCAAATCCAATAAGACCACGCCAACCCCATCCTTCGCCAATGCCCCTCCGCCGCCGCCGCCGCTGCTGCCGTGGACACAGAATGAGTTGGAACATTCTGGAAACTACACAACAGCGAGCTTGTTTTGCACAAAGAATGCAGACACATTCAACCCATCTCCAGTTGGGATTATGAGCATGCCATTGAAACTATCCCCACACAGCCCTCTCACACCATGTCTGCACCACCACTGCAGGCAGTGCAATAGAAACGACATCAGGAGCCGGAGTTGGAGCAGGAGCAGGAGCAGGAGCAGAAGGGCTGCGGCATGCATATGTGCACATAGAGCGAATTTATCGATTGAAAACTGTCTCACTGAAATTCAGGTCATTGATCCTGGCGCAGGCACTCCACTCCGGTAGCATCGCATTTCACCATTACTCTTCGGTCGGCCACCGCAGCAGGGAGTGGGCATGTAAATGCATCCACTGCCAACCGGCAGTAGCAGCAGCAGAAAGCAAACGACAGGAGAACACGGCAGCAGCAACAGCAACTCCAACAAAGGGAAAAAACACGAATCCCAGCTCCAGACAGTGGTAGAAAGGGAAACTGAAGTCGAAACCGGGCGCAGTGGCAGCACCGGAGAGTTGGTTTGTAACGACGACAACTGCGTCGGTGATGGTGAAGTGGCGATGATGATGCAACGGGGGCATGGTTAAGGGTGCAGTGAATTGAAAACAGCTCCCGCCAGGGTGGGGGTTATGTACGCCGTAGCCGTTCCGCCCCCAATCGCGACGGACTCTGAAGCGCAGTTGTGAAGTTGAGTCGTTTTTTGTGTCTTCCTGAATTCACAGAACCGGGAAGCGCCCGCCGGGGCGGGGGACAAAGGCGGAAGAAGGCAAACAAGCGCAAAAAATGTGCTATCTCGCAGCACATAGATTCCAGATTCCAGCTTCCAGAGCGGTGGCGGCGGTATGAGACCGACGCGGTACGCTCTTCTGATGTCATCGGTGCGGGCGTCAACTGGAATTTCAGTTGGGCAAGGGGGTGGAGGGACGCCTGGAGGCACGATCCCCTCGCGCGTTACCAGCATCAGACACGCCACGCCGCGCTAGCAACCGCCATGAAGTGGGTCAGTAGAGGGTGGAAAATTATTTAGATGTGTCGCATATTTATTACGTATCCCTGAATGAGGGCTATTTCCCTTTTTCTTCGAGAGAGTCCGAGAGAGGGCGAGAGAGAGAGTGAGCGAGAGGGAGTCTGTGTCAGGAGGGTGAGTGTCCCAGATCCCAATAGACGTTGTCGTTGTCGTCGGCACAAATTGATTTGTAATCACAATTGCTGACGATGACGACATGTAGAGCGAGGTATGAGGGGTCGGTGGTCATATCTGCAATGCTCGCGTCGTCCAATTGACGCTGCAGGGATGATCTGTTAGTGGCATGTGAGTCATATTGAAGCTAAGCTGTCGTTTGCTGGTTAGTGAACAAAAGTGCTGGAATGATGAAATTGGTGAGGCTCCTTCTTATCCTTCTTCGTGTCGTAGGACATAGACAAAAGAAGTGTGTAGAGTGACAAGGGATTCGGGAAGGAACTCCAAATTGGGCTGCATTCATGTCAACCTCAATATTAACTCAAACCCCCGCAATGGTTGTCTACATGACATGGTGTCTGCTTGAAAACGAAATAGTTTTCATGGTGTGGCTATAATTCGTTTATTGTCTAGAGATTCCTTGAAAAGTTCCTCAATCCTTTCGGAACTTGATGATAGGAAAGATTGGGGGAAGCACAAATTCGTTGAAAAGTATGAACGGCAAACGCAGGACCAAAGGAGTGCGGGAATTTGGATAAATCCACACTCATTGCGTCTATGCAAACAAAGTTAGATGTTTTGAAAATTGCAAAAATCTAAACTACTATATATCGGTAAAGGAGTGTGATTCATCGAGAGGTTGGATGTTTAATGTAAGAAAGGATACATAAATTTGAATGTTAACTCAAAATATTTACAGTTAGTCAAAACAACAATTCATGGCATTTACTTTTCAAAAATGATATCATGTAAATATTAGCCACAACGACGTCTGACATGATTTATTTGGAAGGTCTAATTTAGGGCCATTTGTTCGAGCATAGCGACGAATGTCTTCAGGATAACCCGAGGTATGTTGGCTTCCAAAGCGTCAATCGTAGCTAGCTTATTTCTGAAGGCCTGAGACTTTACATATTCCCAGAGAAAATAGTCCAAGGGCGTGATATCGTCTAGGTGGCACTTACCAAACTGATTGCTCTACAAGTTCATTGTTTCACGCGGTGTATGGTTCGTAGTGCCGTCTTGTTGAAATTAGAGGCCACCAAGACCATGTGCGAAAATTTCAGAAGGCTAATCAGTTAAAATGGTCAAGTTGCTAGAAACGATAACGAATCAATCTTTGTATACACCCTCATCTACAGCTGCTGTAGTCTCATCGCTACGTGATGGATGTGATTTAACCAGTCGAGTGTCATCCACTAATGTAAATTGAAATTTAAATTTACGAATGGTATTGGCAAAAGTGGTTTCAGTAGTTCCTCCACAATTCTTACAGAATGCTGATGTTCGTTCTACAGCTAAACAATTTGGAGACGCTTTGGTGGTGTGGAACAACGAAACAATTTATACAACAGAGACAAGGTATAGAAATCTAGAACCCGGCAAAAACAGCACTTGCCAACCATAAACTATCAGCCAGATTTCGATGACGTTAAAATTCTGCAGATGGAAGAACAAACCGGCAAAAGGTACACTCTGGATACTTTATTCAATATAAACAACAATAACAAAATTAAAAGAAAACAGGACAAGCGGAATATGCCAGCGGTATACTTTTGAAAAATCAAATCAAAACGGCGTCAAATTACGTAATCGTAGCCAATTAACATCGCCACGACGTGAGGTAACACGGCCATTAAATTTCTCGCGCAAAAGAATCATTATTTCGTTGGCTGTGTAGCAAGTGGCACCATCCTGTTGGAAGCACATATTTTCCAGGTCCATATCCTCAAATTCTGGTTACAAGAAGTCTGCTACCATCGAGAGCGAACGAATCTCACGTTAACTGTTTGGTCGACCTCATTCTCCCAGAAGTACGGCCGGATGACGCCGCTAGTCCATAAATCGCGGCGAACAGTCACTCTTTGTGAATGCATCGGCTTTTCAACAATTGCTTGTGGATTCTCGTTTACCAAATGTGACAATTCTGCTTGTGAACGATTATTCTGACCAAAAAAAAAATCATGAAGTGCATTTTGATTTGAACACCAATTTTCGTTAAAGGCTTCAACAATCTTAATGCGCTGATCAAAACTGTACCTCTTCATGGTTGAATTTGTCAAAAACTGAAATAAGGATATGTCGAATCGAGTTTGCCAAAAAAACTTGAAATTTAGCTGTGACTCACAATTAAAATCATGCACTATAATAGGGCGTATATGTATTGAATAAGAACTACTCGTACGTCCAAAATTTATTGTTTCAAAAAAGACAATGTCCTTAATTTGTCTACAATCCATGTCGAAAACTCTCATTATTCTACAAATTATCAATAAAGTCGAAGAAGAACCTAAACTTACAAAAATTACAAAAAACCAACCGACACAGCATTAGATGTGGATTCAAATCACAAAAATCACTATTCACGTTCCATTTTAGCGAATGACGCAACCATCTTCGTACAAAACTCGAGATTCACGAATCGTGCATTTGATTAGTGCTTGTGGTGTCGATAAGGTCGTTTCGTTCACTCGTCAAGCATTCAAAGTGAGAATTTGTTTTTGAATATATTCAAAAATACATGAAAATGAGTTTTAAAAAATATTGACATCTTGAAAGAGGGGATTCATCATTAAATTATCGGGATAGGCTTTGTCTTGGGCATGTCAATGCCTTTGGACATGGAGTGGAAAAGAAAGCAACTGATACTTTTTACTTCAACAAGAATTTCTCCGTAAAAAAATATATATATAGATAATATATGTGTAGTACATATGTGTTCATACATACATTCTGTAAGAACAAGAAAATTTACATTTCGGATTATTTGGCCGAATATTCGGTATGCATTGAAATTTCAAATAATTTGACGAGGCTGATTTTTTTGGAACATGGTCTGTATTACAGCTTCGTAATACTCCTGCAAACTCTTCTTTATCCAAGGTCTTGTGACACTGGGCGAGGATCACTTTCTCCCCTCTCCGCAGTTTCAATAAAGAGTATCACTTAATGGGGGTCTTTCCTGAAACGCTGTACACAATGAGCTAGGTTTTCGACTCTAACTGCTAGAAGGCGATGTTTGTGTGGAGTGCTGAAGACATTGCGCCAGGATTTAAGCACATTAAACACAAACAAACATAATCATAATGAATTACTTACACGTGATAATTCATATAAAGTATTGTAGATAAAAGCAAAAATGCAACGAAAAGAGAAACTGAATAAAATATAAATTTTAAGAACTAATCATTCTTCTTCTTCTTCTTGTGGCGCTACAGTCCGGGGTGGACCTGGGCCTCAACTAACATGCCTCTCCAGCCAGCACGATCTTTCGCCAGCTACCGGAAGTTGCGCACTCCAAATTGATTGAGGACCTTCTCAGCTTGGGTGCGCCACCTTAGCCTAGGCCATCCTCTGTTGCGTTGTCCCATTGGCTCAGATTCGAAAACTTTCAACAATCATTAAATAATACAATTATGTCGTGTCCATCATGCTGTCTGTTGACTGTTTGCTTAAAAGTGTTTTCTTCTATTCTCCTCTGATATCGGGACTGATCAAAGATGATATATTGTGCGTTGGATACTACCAGAAGTTTCAGAGTCACCAACACCCTCCGAAAAACGTATCTTCGTACCAAGAAGCCTCATCACGAAATGCTCTCTCACTAGTGTCTAAATGAACAGATGGATTTAGAAGCAATCCCAAGAAGATACATGGAGCTATCAGTTTTCACCAGGAAATACAAAATTCTCCCATAGCGTCCCTTCTACCATAAATGAGCAACACAGCACATTTTCCGATGCAGTCAAGTTCCAAGGACTTTATTTTGATATAGATATTGAAAGGCAAACATCGCTGAAGGTGTCCGAAGGGCCACAGTTGTGCTTTTCATATTCAAAGAGGATGAGGCAGTCCTCCAACCAAACGTGACATTTTGAATCAAAGCGAAATTACGTAGCATACGCCATCATGCTTTACGGCGTGGAAGTTTGGGGACCTGTGCTAAATACAGTCGCCATAAAACTTTGATGAAACTTCAACAATCATTCATACACATTAGTGGTCGGCAAAAACCCACTCCTTCAGAAACAAGGTGATGGCAACCTTCAAAACTGATCTTCTCATCATAATGAACAACATTTCATGGAAATTCCAAGATTCATATGAAAACTAAAGTTTGAGGAACAATTTGAGGTGACCTCCTTATGCGTAAAGTGAGGCAAAAGACAACAATTTTGGGTTTTTTTCCGGTTTGAAATTTGTTTATTTGAACTCCTATCAGAGAGCTTATAAGACCAAGAGTTAAATAATTTGCGTGCCACCTTCAGTTCTCACACACACAAAGAACTGCTTACAAAAAAATCTTTCATCTGGTTTACCCTCTTCCTGGCGAATGTTGTTGAAAAAGAAAAACGAAACCGTCTATGCGTGAGTGTAACTCATCAGTTTTTTTTACAGTTTTACCCCGGAACTGGTCAATCTCCTCGTTTCCGTCTTCTGATACAGCATACACTTCACAGATTTGTCCCGATATTAATGAAAAGATCTCCTAAAATGTTGATCACCACAATTGAGACTTACAGCCAGAGCCTTCACAACCCCCATTCCCAGTCAGTGAAAAATGCCCACTCTAAATTGTGCGTAACAATTTATTTAAATGCCAGCTTTGTAAGCTACGGTCCCCGATGGCGGGTCCCAAACAATAAACAACAAAATTAAAATTAACGGTAATCGACAGAAAAATTGAACACCCCGATGGGGGCTCCTTCTTACGTCTAAGCAAAGCCAAGTTGGGTCACATATGCGTTGTTGTGCCTCGCTCACCGTCAACTGCAGCCTTAGAAGGTCTCGTCGAAGACGCCAAAGTGCTCGTACTTCATGGGGTAGTAGTTGGAGAACTTGTCCTGGTGGTAGATCATCACGGTCTTGTAGTACATGTTTGGCACGATGAACTGGTTGAAGTTGTGGATGGGTCGGTTCAGTGGGTAGCCGAAGGGCATGTCGTCGATGTGACGCTTGCCGGGGCCTAGGTTGGCGTCAGTCGGCGGGTGGTATGGGCTGATCATGAAGAAGAGACCCATGGGCATACCCTCCACCCAGCCATGTGGGAGAACCAGGCGGTCGGGGAAGAGCGAGTTGGACTCTACGAGCTTAGGGTTGAACACGTACTTGCCATCGATGGCCATCTTCAGGTAGTTGTAGAGCTCCGAGTAGGTGTAGGGGTCGCTGCTGGTCCAGACGAAGTCCTCTGAGTCGCGCACAATCATGTTCTTGCCGGCGACCAGTTCGTACAGGAATTCGTCCAGCTCCATGTAATACTCGGGGTAGCTGGCCATGTCGATCTTTCGGCCGTACTGGTCGAACTCTGGTCCGAGGAAGACGCGGATCACCACCTTTTGGGTCACTTCGGCGGCGACTTCGATCTCGAATTTGAACGGTTCGTGGTTAAGGCGCATCTGGCGGCCGAGCAGGATCTTGTCCAGGACGAACTTGCCATCGTTGAAGACCATCTTGTCGTTCAGGAGTGTGGTCATGTCGAAGTCCACCAGGTCGTAGTATGTCTTCAGCGGGCTGACGTCGACATTTAGGATCTTGACTCCGGGAAGGAGGAGCTCCTGCTTGGTGTATGGGACGGCTTGATGCTTGTAGAAAATGCCTTCGATGTCGATTATAGTCTTGAACATCTTGTAGGTGAGTGGATCGTTGAGCATGGTCTCGTAGTTGAGCAAGACGTGGGGATGGGCGACACACTGGTGGTAGTCTACGCCACCGAGGTAGGCAGCGACCATTGGGAACCAGGACTGCAAGCCAACTATGTCCACGTTTCCTTGCAGCAGTTCGCCGATAAAGTCCTTACCATAGGGCAGGTTCAGGTCGATCAGGGTGCCGTTCTTCATCATGTACTGGCCGTCCATGAGGATCTCCTGGATCTTGGTCTGCATGCCGACGATATTGTTCAAGAGCGAGGCAGTTCCGAGGAATTGGGTGGAGGCGTAGTTCTTGCGCATGTTGAAGCCATTACCGTTGTAATCGATCATCTGTGGGTCGTAGCCAGCCTTAATGATGCCGTACCAGGAAATGGCCTTGACAGGGGCGAGCTCTTGCGACATGCGATCCATTGTGTAGCGGGCAAAGAGTTGTTGCACGTTGTACATCCACCACTCGCCGTGGCGGCTCATGTCGATGCCGAGGTCGATTCCCTCCAGCAGGAAGGAGTACTCTTGGTTGAGGTAGTACCAGTAGGCATTCCAGGCCACGTCCTCAGTGAGGTAGACGAGCTTGGCCTCCTCGTTCATGATGTCCACGTCGCGGGTGTAGTCGATCGGCATCCAGAACATTTGCATCTGGCTGTGAATGGACACCCACATGGGGTTCTTCAGTAGCGCCTGGTAGTTCTCGCGCAGCATGCACTTGCCCTCTAGATGCCAGCCATCGTCCAAACCCATCAGTTTCCACCACTGCCACGCCTTGAAGCCCATCTGGAAGAATTGCTTGCCGTACAGTTGGCTGGGGTACTGCTTCACGTAGACGTCCTTCAGCTCCTTCTCGAGCATGATCATGCGGTTCCATTGCGCGTAGTCAAACTTCTCGGCGGCCACGATGTACTTGCTATTCAGGAACATTTGGGGGAAGATTTCGTAGATCTGGGGCAGGATGACGCCTTCCATGTCCGGGCGAAGATTGACGGCCATTGTTAGTGCGTGGACGAACATTGCTGGGTTGACGTTCATGCGGGCCCAAGCAGCGAACTTCATCATGGTACCATAGTCCTTGGCGTAGTAGAAGAACTTGAACAGGCCCTTCAGCAGGCTGGACTGGCAGTGTTGCATGGGGGTAAAGAAGGTGTCCACTGGCGGAAGCTGATGGGACTTGTACAGGTCGACGAACCTTTCCATGTCATGGTCGTATATCTAAATCGAAATGGAGGCGGATTAGTCGGCGCTACAGACGGATTAAACTCTCTCTCTCTCTCTCTCTCTTACCTTGAATAGGGTCTTGTCAGTCATAATCTTTTCGTTAATCATCTCACCGGCCAGCTTGATCAAATCATCGAACTGAAGGGTATGGTCGACTCGATGCAGTAACTCCATGATGCACTTGTTCAGCGTCAGCAAGGACATGTCTGCGGAAGGGAAGACTGAATATCGGCCGTGGGCGGGCTACGACGATGGCACTCACCTTGTTTGAGGTCATTTTGAACGCTATCTGCTTGCACAGCCACGAGGGCCATACACGCGGCGATGACAACGGTCCACTTCATAGCTACTCGTACTTCTGCTTCTTCTCTGGTCCGGATCGGATGCTCGGCTTCGAATCCTGGAGACTACTGCTGTTTGCCGGTCCGGCTGGGAGTACTTATAGCTCGGCGGGCGCACCTTCACACACCACTGGCCGGTGATAAGCTTTGCACCGCGTGTCAATTTTTTCGGCAGCGGCATCAGCATCAGCATCAGCATCGCTCCGTGCTCGGGCTTATCGCGTGCGCCGGCTGCAGGTGACCTTCGCTTTGGCGGCAGGGATTTTGCTTCTATTTTCATCCACTCATCTTTGGGGTGCAATTGTTGTTTGAGCTTGGAGGGGCACACGTTATCTCGTGGCCGGAGCTCGGGAGACGTGTCACTTCGATGCGGATGTAAACAAGATTGGATGAGGTGAGTCGGTTATGTAAGACTGACGTGTGCCGCTCGAGATTGTGGTTCTCTTTGTGCAGATTGATCCAGTTTGCGGTGATAAGGGAAATAGTGTGTATCTCGCAAAAGAGGAGGTGTGGCGGAGAACTCTATAACGCTGAGCTGGAGGGCATGCGGTCAGTAGTGGAGATTAACTTGCGTTCAGACATCAAAACTAGCGCTGGATGGTGGAAAACTAGCTCGATGCGTCAGATGCTGTAGACATGCGGGCGGCTGGTATTGTGACGATGCGTAATGTGAATGGTAGGAGGGCGTCTTATGGATATTTTGAGTTGCTTTTCAAGTCAAGAGTGCTTAGCCCAATTTGGCGCCCTTGAAGTCCTTCCTGGACGGTTTAATAAAAGGCAATGTGTCAGGTGAAAGATCATGATTGCAAGAGGTCCTATAGGTAATTTTACGGATTCAGTTTGGTGCAGGAATATGAGCAAAGAAATGTTGAACTTTCATCTCTTAAGAAAGAAGACTGTCTTAACTTATCTGAATCTCCGTCCTGAAGGGTACTAGGACACTTTGAAGATATTTTAAGGAACGGATATCGAAAGATGATGATTGTGGTCGCCGTGGCGTAGTGGTAAGTGCGTCAGCCGCCACGCAGAAAGTCTGTGTTCGATTCCCGGACGGGACACCTCGCATTTTGTCACGGCACCACCTCTTTCGAGTTGCTGACAACACTCAAGGAGTATCAATTGTCGATGAGAAGCTTCTCAAAAATCGGCCAAAATTGTAGGTCCCCTTCTACTCGTTAGAGAATAGTAGCACGCACAACACGAGTCGTTGTTGTAGATTGCGAGAGTAGCTACTCCTGAGAAATTCAAGTCACAAGGATAAGCAAGAATTTGCAGAGTTCGAGGAAAATCAGACAAGTTGCAACAGAGGTTTGCCACAACTTTAAGTGATGTCAACCTGTGATTTGTGGCCCTGTTTACGTTGATGGCATAAAGTTTCTCCTTCGAATTTTAAGGCAGACTCTATAGGTTGTACAGCGGTATGTGTCTAGTTGAGTGTCTGCGGATATAACGCTGAAGATGGCTACGTCATTTGGAGAAGATAGATTACACTGCTGAGGCCTGAAGAGTTCTTGAATCAGAGCCATTGGGATAACGCAACAGAGGACGACTTTATTTGACATAACGCACACAAGTTGAGAAGGACTTAAACCAACTTGGAGTGCAATACTGGAGGCAACTGGCAAGATACTTTCTCGCTAGAGAGGCACGTTAGTTGAGGCCTAGGTCCACCTGGACCGTAATACCACACAAAGAAGGAAAGAGTTTTGTCTCATCTTAACTAACGGGCAATTTTTATATCGCGCATAAAAGCGTTCGGCAAATTACTTTCCAGTGAAACATTCCGCATTTTCGACGCTTTTTCTACATCGTCGCAAAGTTCTTTGTAACAGGCAGAATATTCGTAAATTGCTTTCATTTAACATTTCGCGAATTGCAAAATTTGACTTATGCTTTCGTGCGATGTTTCTGATTTGAGATGGGAATTCCGAGATCACGATGTTTATCGTTGTTTCGAATCATCAAGCACTTTGTTCTCAAATGCAAGGCTAAAATTCTACACCGGCCTAAACACTTGCTTCAATAAAAGCAATTTATTTTCGGTACTCAACTGGGAATGTCTTTCGAGCAACTAGTAAATTTCTCTATATTCATTGCGATTCATTTTCACGAGTGAATAATAGTCACGGCTACCATCAACACCAAGCGAATCTTTGGCCAACAGGGTAAGAGGTATTTCCTACCATACTCGTTTTGTGTTCCTGTTCACACAGCCAGTAGGCCACTTCAAAAACCCAAAATAGCATGATCCCTAATTGCCTATTCCATCTTACTTAGCCGATCTTTCTCCTGTCCTCCTTGCAACTTTCTTCATTTCCACGAATCTAAACAGACACAGACTTATTCCGGGGAAAAACCGAAAAATACGCTGTTAGGCATCACTGAACCGAAAGATGTACCAAATGTATTGGTGTCGGGGAAGAGTAGAGTGTATTTTATTAAAATATCAAAAACATAAATTTCATAAAAATTGTCGATTCTCTCTGGGTAATCCCTCGTATATGAATCACAGATTAAGTAAAATCAAGTCGATAAGGTAGTGTTCGAATCGGTTTTACATCGAAATGTGAAACAAAGTGGAAACCATGATGACGATGAAAGTGTTGAAAGAGGAACAAAAAAGGTCACACTGGCAGATTTATTCTGAATTTTATGTAAACCATGACTTATGTCATGCTTCACTTCAATAGGTGACGTTAAACGCATTTCCCGCATTTCCCGTACACAGGATTGTGGCTTTGCGGCATTAAGAGTACTCTTTTTTTAGAAAAAAAAAATCTTTAACACTGCAGGCCCTATTTCTCTGAATTATCAGGGTCAACAATATGACTCAAGTTCTGCCGTTTGGAGGCCGCATTGCTCCAAACTTTTGAGAGAAACGCAGCTAAATAACTCACCGTAAACATTTGGGTTCCTTACATCCCAGAGATGAACGAACCAAGAAGATACTCAACTTAGATCACTTTTAACCCCTTGCCCACTGCGTATCCAATCCTTTGTAGATTTTGTAGTGGTATAAGAAATCCCTTGAGACTCTTCCATACTTCTACAAAATCGATTTTCGACCACATTTTGACCAAGACGATTGCCGATCGATGAATTTACAACAACGAGGTTCGAAAATCCGTGTATCAAGTCGACAATTTGATAGCAGCAATGGGAGTTCGGAAATGAATACGGTACTTTTATGTGAGAAACAACACGAATAATTGAGTGGCACTACAGCACACAAGGGACCAAGACCTAGCTTCTGCAGCAACTACTCGTGTTGTGCGTGCTACTGTTCTCTCACGCGTAGAGGGGACCTACAGTTTTTTGCCGACTTCGAACGGCGAGATTTGTGAAGCTTTTCATAGACACTTAGTACTCTTTGAGCGTTGTCGGCAACTTGAAAGAGGTGGTGTCGTGAAAAGATGTGAGGTGCCCCGTCCGGGAATCGAACCTAGACCTTCCGCGGCAGCTTACTTCAATTAAGAAATATGTATATTATATATTATTCTGGTGAATATAAATGGTAGTTAATAACGTCAAATATACATGACTGATGTTGCCTTATGACTGAAACTTAAGGTTTGCAAGCTAATTGTTCTACATCTCACGTCATAGCTAGGGCGCTCTGCATATGAATATAATTTTCGGAAAGCATTTCCTTGAACTCTTTCAAGTCTGAGTTCTTTAGTATCATAAGGCGAATACCAAAAATGCACGCACCTATTATTTTAATACCTTCTTCTTCTTCTTGCGGCGTTGGATCTGTGCCTCAACCAAAATGCATCTCCAGCCAACACGATCATTCGCCAGCTGCCGCCAGTTGCGCACTCCAAGTTGGTTGAGGTCCTTCTTCACTTGTGTGCGCCACCTTAGCCTAGGCCGTCCTCTGTTGCGTTGTCCCAATGGCTCAGATTCGAAGACTTCGAAGACACATTACTTCTCATCATATGAAGTATAGTTTGGGAACACTATCTGTTTTATACCATTTCCCCTATTGTGCTCGATGATCTGCTGCTGCATTTTACTACAAATGAGCTCAGTTTGTTGTGAGGAGGGCGTAATCAGCTGACCAAAACAGCTCACATGTATTCACGGACATGGGTTTATAAAAACCCTGTCAGTTGCAATCAAGGGGCAGGAGAGGAAGGAGTTGAATATCTCCTTGCGTATCTCTGATGCATATCATAATCAAAGGGTCCTTCGAATTGAAGATTTCGATGACATCTCACATGCACTTTATGATACTTAAGTTTAGGAATAGAGAGGGCTTTGATTTGTGACGAGAATAGTTTCAAATCGTTAAACAGTTCATATACTAGCGCCATAAATGACCCATGAGTGATTTCAAATCTAGTTCTTTCAAACATTACCGGTGACACTCTAGAAGCAGCAGAAATTAGAGCGAATGAATTGCACAGTGACTTGGTACACGTAGGCGAAGAGGTTGTTCTTCGGCCTATGGGTCATTTGACATGATACAGAAATGGAAGACGTGTAAAAAGGCCTGTTACCCGTGAGCCGTGTCCTTGTTTCCCCTTTTGCAGAGATGAAAGATGTTAAAGGAAGCCTATCGGGTCCAAACCATTATTACACCTGAGCTCGAGTGCTTGCTTCTTCTCACTGACTTCTCCTGATTCAGAGATGGAAGATGTGAAAGAAAGCCAAACGTTTGTTGCAACTGAGCTCCATTACTCTTGACACCTTTCTTCTTCTGACTAAGAGGTGGTCGAATCTTGAGGACTTATTGATCTTGAACGCTTTTTGACTCTAGCCGTACGCCTTGTTCCCCTGTTGTTCCTTAGTTCTAGTTGAACCCAAAACAGAAGTTTACAGATTTTGAAAGATTTGAAATGAAGCGGAAAAAGAAGACTGAACGTCAGATCTGACAGATCTGAGGGCGTGAAGTTGTAGCTGTCCGTAATTTAATTCAAGCTGGCTCTGTTAAAAGACAACATGAAATTCAACTCGTTCTTTAAAACCAACGTGTAAGCAAAATGAGTGATCTGAAGTCTATGTCAGACCTGAAAGAATACAAAAATTGTGTGAAAGGACTGAAAAAGTCGAAATCGTCAGGTTTAACTGGACTTATGTTAGAAATCTGAAGGATGTGGAAGAAAGTGGTCTGAATCAAGATGTCATCCACAATCCGTCTGACACCGAACCTCTACGTAACTGAACCTGAATAGCTAAAGGAACTGTCATCAGCGAAGGAATCGAATAGATTCGAATAGCTTACACGAGATCATCTCGAAAATAGAAAAAAAAAGTGTGGGCGACCAAACAGAACCGTGCGGAATACGAGCAAAAATTTAGTTAATATCGTTGACATTGATTTTCGCAAAGACAGTCTGATGGCAGACGCAAGTGCTTTCACCTGCACTGTGCAAGGATTCATTCAAATTGGACGTACATTCCTCCCCATTCATCTTCAGCAGCATTCAGTTGACCTTCAAGCATCCATCGAAGACGCATATTTCATATAACAAAATAAGAACTGTTTTTCCCAATTTCATTGTTCCGCATAATAATGCTCCTCCAACGCCAAACCATATCGTCGCTAAGCCGCTGGGTTATCGCGGCCCAATGCTGGCCGAGTCTGAAGAGCAACATGCATCGGGCCACGTAGTGATATGCAATGCGATAGGCGATGTATGCTTTTAAATTTAGAATGGAAAACACTGCGAAACTTGTGTGTGTTTGCGGCCGATAGGAGGATGGTTGCTAACCTGCAATGTGGCGGTTATCTGCTGTCCGCTTGGTGGGAGCATAAGTGCTTAGGATGGGGCGGTGATTGTGCAGAAGGTGGCTTACGTGCGTCGGCTTTGATTTGCGGGGAAAGTGACCGTGTTCAAGGTTGGTCGGGATTTGAAGTTAGATTTGCGGGGAATTTGTGAGTGGTACTGTGGTTTGACAGTATGCTAGGGGACTACAAGGAAGATGGTTGGAAACTATCTTTTCGGAAACTATCTTTTTGAGAGTGCTCGCAATACCTGTTGCTGACTGAGACTCTCTGGCTGGGTGAGGCTGTGTGCTGAATGCTGATACTGAAGGCGCCTTTGAGCTTCACGCCTGTCAAAGGCGACAGTCGTAGAAGCGTTGATATTAAACGTCTGAAGATTTGGGCGCTTGCTGTGTTACGACTGAACGTCTTTTGGTTGTAGCGCATGATGTCAATGAGGGCTTACTGCTCCAGGCCGCCTGTCGTCTCATGTATCTGCTACATCTTACGGTCTTTTATTTTGAGTGCCTGTTGTTACTGAGAGTCTACTGCTCCTGTTACGTCTTGACGTCTTATGTTTTGAGTGCAAGTTGATACTGATTGCCTTTTGGCCCTGGCCGCCTATTGGCTCTTAGTTAAAGGTCTGTTGATTTTGGTGCATCTTACAACTGAGTGCCTCTTGTTTTTGGTGTGAGCGCCTA
Organism: Eristalinus sepulchralis; assembly: GCA_944738645.1. NCBI lineage: Eukaryota > Metazoa > Arthropoda > Insecta > Diptera > Syrphidae > Eristalinus > Eristalinus sepulchralis. The sequence continues at coordinate 11,627,372 of OX122885.1, read as the reverse complement.
TTGGTCTTGATCGTCTGTTGACTTGACAAGCATTTTATTGCCTTCTGTCCCTGTCAGTCCTGTGAATCAGGTGGACCCCAAAAAGAAAAAAGAAAGACGAGCATAATTTGTGAACTTAAAGCCACGGCAGAGAGCCCTTGAGTGCACACCAAATTTTGTTGAAAATAAATTTCGCTGAAACAGCCAAGAGCCTTGGTTGTAAACCTGCAATGTGACCTTCTTCATAATTTAAGGCTATTGGGCAGTATCTCAGACTTAAGGGATGAAAGCCTTATGACATGAATACAGGAGTTGGGAAAAAGGTCTCAGTTTTTCCTAAGAAGTTGACTTGAGTCTAGAGGCTGCTTTGTAAAGGACATTCGGAGATTAAATTCGAAGGAGGATGTGGGACATTGTCTTCAAGAACTGACAAGCAGTCAACATGTCCGTCCATAGCTGCTCGTCTAAAAAAAAATGCTCGTATCGCAGTCACCGTTAAGCAGGCAACATGTAAGGTCGTTCTTTGAAAACTATTTTAGCCGAACAAAGAGGCAATTTTTAGACAATAGGGGGTACGACAAATGTTCATAGGTGCCGCTGTTAGAAAGCCAACATGGCTGCCCCACTTGAAGGCTGTTGAAAATTAACGACAGTCGTGGCGTAAGCTGAATCAGAAAATGAAGCAGACTCAGGGTGACTAGAAAGTGATTTACAACTTCGGTCAACGGGACTTCTCTTTAACAAAAAAATTCTTATTGCTCTAAATTGTGTTAATAGCAACATTTCGTGGTCTGGTCTGGAGTTTCTTTCGCAGAAGGATGCCATGCTCCAGTCCAGAAAAAGGAGGTCCACTGATGCGAACGTGACATGGTAAGTTTGAAAACTCACATTTCGGAGACTGCTTATCAAGGCGGGGGGAAGAACACTACCTTCCATTCGGATTGGAGCACTAAATCAGCAAATTTTTACACAAAAATTGGAATTTCTTCAAAGGGATAAAAGGTTAAAATGAGTGAAACTCAAAATCATCATTCAAAAATCATGAAAATAAATTTTTCAATTCCAGGACTTTGAATTCACAAGAAAAGTCCTTGCCCAGTCTGGCAACGTCGTGCTTTGCACGCAAATTGAGTGAACTGTCATGCAGGCTGGGACTGCGACAACGAGGGACACTCCCATTGCACTTGTGTTCCAAGTGAAATTCAAAGCGCTGATGCTCAGTCCCGGATGCCAATGCCGGCTGACTGCTGGCTGAATTGTCTTGGTTTTTATACAGACCGGCTTCGCACCTATCTGCCGGATTTGTTGTTCTGTCTGCAGAGACGGAGATTTTGATTCACTTGACTTTGTGTTATCGCGTATGACCTAGACGTGAGTCGTGTGTTTATTGGACGTGGATGTTTTTTCTGATTGATTTGAAGTGCTGGTTGAGAGGTGTTGTCATGCGCTTCGGTGTGGTTAGTTCTCAATGCAATTCGAGGTCTCAGAGGCCTTCGTCTAATCGGAGGAATGAATTTAGAATTAGATGAATTAGAGTTGATAAGACTCTTGCCGAGGATGCGAGCTTGTGTTGCTACGGAATTTTTGTTGTGAAGATTGGAATGAGAGGACAAAATAAAAATGAAAAGAAACTGAGGGATGTTTGAGGTCTAACAGAGTTGAGCTAACGAAGAAATCCCTCCAGCCAACTTGATCCCTTGATGCCGATTTTTGGTCCTGTTTGCGTTGATGGCGTCTGGAGGAGAAGATTCAACGGCGAACTTCATATGTTGTACGAGGGCATGCGCCTGGTCCACCCCGGACTGTAGCGGCATGGAAAGGAGAAAAAGAATAACTTGATCCCTCGTCTTTTGCCTACAACCCTGTCGTAGAGAGTAGAGTGAATGAAAAGGTCCTGTCTGTTTGGGCTTGCTGGTGTTGATTGTTTTTGGAGGAGAAGCTCGGATACTCCGATATAAAATTCTGAATAAACTTAGAAAAGTTTTGAGTAGGTTGAGAAGAGCTAAGGAGATGTTTACAGATTAAAGTTATGGGTGAAACTGGGATTCAGCCAACAAACTTCTCCGCTTATCACAATTTCTTGCCCGTTGTCTTCGATTACTCATCCCTATGCCCTTAGAGCAGAGGCATAGGTGCTATTAAAGGCTTTTAAGAATATCCACATACGATCTGAGGACCAGTATTCGCTTATGGTGTCTGGCGAAGAACGTTAAAGGACGAACTGTATAGACAGATTTATCGTCTTCGTATACAAAGCTTAAACTGATCACCATGAACACCATGAAGGGCGCATGACATCACGGTTCCTGCCGGAAGAGTTTTCGAATCCGAGCCATTGAAAAAATAAAACAAAGGACGACTGAGATGATGCCTCAATACTTCAACCAACTGGGTAGTGTATGCACTTGAAGGCAATGGCTTAAATATTATGGCGTCTGAAAGTTACGTGTGGAATAAGATATACATATAATTATGACTTCTGTTGCATACTCCCAATGACACGGCTAGACTACAACCGAAAAAACTAGCTTCCACAGTAACTAATTGTATTGTTTTCTCACGAGCAAAGATGACGTAAGCTTTCCGGATTCTAAATGGTGAGATTTGAAAAACGGTCAAATGAAAAACCTTTGTTTTAAAAAAATATATGCCAATTTTTTCTTAATTTTAAAGTTCCAACATTGAGCTAACGGTACAACGATACGGGGTTTTATATGTCAACAATATTTTGGCTTTCTACATTCTCACATATTTAATATCGAACTGTTCTATACTGTAGGGGAAGCAAGAAGGAATATTTAAACAAACAGTTCCAGTAGTTTAACTCTGACACTTTTATTAGTTCTTTCTGTGTGACCCTGGTACATATTTTGAAAACTTCTTTTATACTCTGACAGCTAGGGGAATTTTCGGAACAATCACTCGGTCCGGTCAGTGACCTAGTACTGCTGAAATACATTTTCGGTAATGACAACCGTTCATGACAACAATTGTTTTATTTACATTGGTGAGCGAAATAATTTGTGCTCAATCACTACAATACTATTCCAGGAAAGGTTAGGTGTTTTTTTCTAACTTTGGGACCATTGTGTTGGCAGCGTGTCCAGCATGGTCTTCTACTACATTACTTAACTTTACTTCGACTAAGACTCTGAGAGGCTGTGATTTTCCATATATTCCGCTTTGTCCATGTCTGCTTTCAACATACGTTGTTGCATTGTTTTCATACCACATTTAGAGATATACAGCTTTACCAATTTAGATCTTAGAAAGTGGTATTTCGAGTTGATTTTTTTGCTGCTGGACTAACGGTGTGAATGACTGTTCTATCGCCTTATGATATATCACGCATCAGCAACCAATCAGTGACTTCATAAATAGTCAAAATTTCTGTACTACAGTCGTTCATCTTCCTCAGCATTTTCAAAAATTTCAAAAAACTCAACAGAAGCTTGCTAAAACAGTCAGTGGACTGGGACTATGAAGAGACCACTTCTGCAGACTGTATAACGTCGATGATGATCAAAATACCTCTGGTAGGCGAATCCATCCAACATAGACGATCATGGATAAGAATTCTGTCTTCTCTCCCCTAGTGACGTTACGGCAGCAATCACCAAACTAGAGTTCAACTGCTGGTACCGATGGACTGCCTATTGAGTTTTTTAAAGCAGTTGGTGATAAATTGATGCATACATGTCGACAGATGGAAACTCAACATAGTTTGTTTGATCCCACGACAGGACATCCACTACACTGTTCCAAATGCAGGCGAATAGGTCTTCTGAATGTATCGTGTAAGATCTCTTCTGTGGCCCTAAACTTCATCAGGGCGCGTTCAGGAGAGCGAAATTTATTATATTGACCAAATATTCAGATTACAGCAGATTTTGGAAAAGAATCCCGAGTTTCAAGCCGATACTCACCATCTATTCATAGACAACGCATTGTGTAGTTTCGGCATCCCTGCAAAACCAGTCTGTCTTTGATGAATTGGAATGGGGAATGCCCATTGCTCCATCGAGGTCGGTAAAGATTTTAGCCACACCTTCATCATTTTCAAACACCCACAGGTTCCACTAAATAGGTCGTAGAGGCGCGTGCAAGACACCTCCTGACCGTTGGATCCTCCGTCATCGACTCTAATTCATTATGAGCTTTTAACAAGGGCAACCTGGCATTGATCCAACCAATTCGTCTTAAATTTGCTCAGCAAATCGCCTATGTGATGGAATCGCATTAAAGACACGCTTCGGAGGTCGTGTTGAGAAGAACATCCGTATCAACAAAGTGGGCTACTCTTTCGTCCGAAGAAATAGCTGCTCAACATTGAGCTCCTTCCGTCTTGTTGCGTTTCTCGCTATATAGCAGTGCGTCACCCCCAAAACCATGGAGAAATCGTTTCTTGGCTGATCTCTTCCTGACCATAGGAGTTAGAGTTGCAACAGACACTGACTTAAAAACTGATATCATGTCAGTGACACCAAACTCGGCCTTCAGTAGTAATAATCTTCCAAGCTGCTTCAAAATTGATCCAGCTTGGCCAGTCCTACAAGAAAGCTTAGCGTGAGTTCCGCCCATCACTCGGGAAAAGGACCCCGAGATACTGCCACTTGTCCAGTTGTTTCAATGGGCCCTTACTAACGTGTAGAGTACATTGGACAAGCGTTTTGGAAATGGCCACAGCTGCGGACTTGTCCTCGTTCATCTACATTCCAGCATCAGCAAATACGGCCACAAGCCTATCAAGTCCGTGCTGGAGTTCTGTCTAGGAGGGCGTTAGGACAACTAAGCCATTTGCGAAAATACCCCTCAAATCTCCCAAAGTGAAACGTTTCTCACCTCGGCTGTTTTGCAACGTCCAGTCCACATATGGAATGAAAAAGACAGGTGACAAGACACACCCTTGCCGAAGCCCAACGCCCACAGTGAAAGGTACTGACTCACTTTCGTTAACCCTATCACAACTGTTACAGTTGGTGTAAAGAGATTGAATGGCGCCCAACAGGAGACCATCAAGCCCCTACTTTTGTGTTGATGTCCTACCGGAACCTCTGATGTTACAAAAGGATTTAAACAAGGCGACGAACTGCCACTGCCATCCATTCCCGTGAAGAGCTTCCGGAACTCAAGCGTCAACACCAGAGGCCCGATTTTCTACAAATCTATGCAACTGCTCGCATATGCCGATGACATTGACGTCATCGGAGGAACACAATCGGCTGTCAGTGGGTTGATGGTGAGTTTCGAGAGCAAAGCGGCTGAGATGGCCACTGAGGGAAGACAAATCCACCAAAACCAATGTCTTCCACAAAACGTCACTTTTGACAGCTGTAACTTCGAAATAGTGAAAGACTTGGTCTACATCGGGTGAGAAATTAATACAAGCCACGGCGAAGATAACACGAAGGACCACAATTGCCAATCGCTGTGTTCTTTGGCTTGGAAGCTCATTGAAGAAGTTGATAGTCCCAGTTCCGCTGTACGCCACAGAAGCAGGGACACTAAATAATGTGGACGAAGAGAGCTTTGGTCGCTTCGAGAGAAAGGTCGTTTGAGTAATGTTTTTTTTTTTATTTGAGGTTGATATACACTGCACTGGAATGCTCATATGTACGAACAGTGTTTGGAAGAGGAGACTGAACGGTGTATACAGGGACATAGATCAAACAGCTTCGAGTCGCTTGTCTCAATTGGTTAGGTCATCTAAGGGGAATGGACAGCAATGCTCTGGAATGGTAAGTCTTCAACTCCAACCCCGAGAGATGACGCGGCGAAGGAAGATCACGCCACACGCAGTTGGAAAAGGACCTCACTCAGTCAGTTGAATGTTTGTGGGGAGAAGCAAGTAATACAAGACCAGGCTAACTAGACATTGGCTGAGGACCAGCTCTAACTCAGACTGTAGCGCCAGCCAAAGAAGTAGAAGACGGAAGATATTCTCTCGAAATGTCGATCTTTGGAGTTCTCCCAGTGGTAGGCATTCTTCTCTGGTTCTGTAAGTCTTCACTTGTGTCCTGTGCGCGCTGCTTTAAGTAATTCCTCCGTGGAACTTTCTTCTTCAATTTCTTCCATGCTTCCACATGAACCTAGAAAGCTGAAATGCGAACACTCAACGAGGCGATAAGTTGTCCCCCTTGATGGAACTCTGACTAGAACCCTCCTGGTGATTCTTGTACTCCTAAGCTGTGCAAACTGTTGGAAAGCATGTCCAGATTCAAGTGTCTGCAGGGCAACACATTGTCCCTTGTCTGATTTCCAGGCATTCCAATAGGAATCCGACCAAATCAACTCCAGATGAGAGAGAGAGAAGGAAGAGAGAAAGAAGAATAAAAAAACATTTTCTTACAATTGTTCGTGACAATTTATTTGATTGCAAGCTCCAAGTCATCCGCACGATGCCCCAAAGGGGGACGCCGCCCGGACAAATGGAAAACACACACACAGTAAAGAAACAAAAAGAGAGAGAGCGGCTTAACGCCACTGCTTAGGGCTATTTGACAAGAATAAGTCACATCACATATACGAAAGGGGGGTCGTGTGTCGTTGCCAAATCCGTCGGGTGCGCTCACTAGAAGGTGTAGTCGAAGGTGCCGAAGTTCTCGTACTTGTTGGGATAGTACTTCTCGTACTTCTCGGTGTGGTAGATCTTGACGTCCTTCACCAGCATGTTGGGGCCGAAGAATTCGTAGATGTTCTCGATCTTCCTGTCGAACGGATAGCCGAATGGAAGGTTGTCGATGAAGCGGTCGCCGAAGCCAATGGTGCAGTCGAGGTAATTGTGCTTGACGGTTTCGACGGTCGGAGCGGTGTAGGGAGCGATGAAGTAGATCAGCTTCATGGGCATGCCCTCGACCCAGCCGCGTGGCAGGATCAGCCTGTCGGGGAATCCGCAGTGGCGTTGCGCGATGTTCTTGGGGTATTCCTGTTTGCCTTCGTAGGCCAGCATTACGTACTTGTACAGTTCAGTGTAGGTGGTGTAGTCGCCAACGGTGTAGTACAAGTCTTCGGACTTGCGGACGACCGTGTTCTCGCCGGCGGTCAGTTCGTAGACGAACTTGTCCAGGAGTACGAAATTCTCGGTATTGGTGAATAGGTCGATGTGTTGGCCGAATTCGTCGAAAACTGGCGTGAGGAAGATGCGTACGACCACCTTCTGGGCGATGTCGGTCTTGACATTGATCTGGAACTTGAACGGTTCGTGGTTGAGGCGCATCTGGCGGGCTAACAGGGTCTTGTCCCACACGAACTGGCCGTCGTGGAAGGTCATCTTGTCGCTGAGCAGAGTGGAAACGTCCATATCGACCACGTCGAAATAAGTTTGGAACTTGGGGATCTCGGCGTCGACGATCTTGAGGTTGGTCATCTTGATTTCCTTGGGTAGGTAGGCTGGCTGTCGTTCCTGGAACTTGTAGTAGAAGTTGTAGAGTTTTTTGAACAGCGGGAAGATCACAGGATCGCGGATCATGGTCTCGTAGTTCTGGAGGACATTGGGCTGGATGATCAGCGAGTCGAAGTCTCCACCGCTGAGGTACAGGCAGGCGATAGGGTACCAGTAGCCGAAGAACTCCTTGTCGATGACGTCGATGTTGCCCTGGAGCAGGTTACCGACAAACTCAATCGCCTCCGGACGCATTAGATCGATCACCTTACCGTCCCTGGTAACATATTTGCCCATGTCGATGACATCGTTGATTCTGCGGCCGAGGGCATGGATCCTGTTCATGACTCTCACGTCGGCGTAGGATGACAGTTCGGCGTAGTTCTTTCTGTAGGTGTATCCGTTTCCATTGTAGGCGATCAGTTGTGGGTCGTAGCCGTCCTTGACGATTCCGTAGAAGGAGAAATCGTCGATCTCGCCCATTCCATTGGAAAGGCGTTCCATATAGTAGCGGGCCAACAGTTGTTGGACGTTGAAGAGCCAGAATTCGCCACGGCGTTCAGTGTCCATGTGGAAAGTCTTGCCACCCAGGATAGTGGGGTAGTACATGTTCAGGTAGTACCAGTAAGCGTTGAGGCCGACATCCTCGGTGAAGTAGCTCAACTTGCTCTCCTTATTGAAGATACCAACGTCACGGGTGTAGTCCACGGGCATATAGTAGGTTTGAACGCCGTCCCACACAGCCTTAAATTTGGGGTCGTTCTTGAAGGTGTCAATGTTGTTCCTTTGCACGTACTTCTCCTCCAAATGCCAGTCCTCGTCCAAGCCCATTAGTTTCCACCACTGCCATACCTTCCAGTCCTTCAGGAAGAAGCGGTCTTTGAAGACGTTTGTGGCGTATTTGTGCTTGTAGACTGGTCCCAGTTCCTTGCTGAGCAGAATTTGTCGGTTGAACACGTCCACGTTGAAGGTCTCAGCGTGATCGATGAACTCGCCATAGAAGAAGGCACGTGGGTTGATTTCGTAGATGGGGGGAAGTGTGAGACCCTGCATATCTGGACGGTGGATGACGGCCAGGGTGAGGGCGTAGATGAACATTCCTTCGTTGACATTTATACGGGCCCAGGCGACGTTGCGCACGAAGGTCTCCCAGTCCTTGGCATAGTAGAAGAAGTTGAAGAGTCCCAATGCCTGTTCGACGTGCCTCTGCTGGATGGCGCTGAAGAACTCGCCCTGTGGCAGGAGGCCACCCATTTTGTAGTAGTTGTAGAACAGTTCCATTGATTTGTCAAATTGCTACACGGATGGAAGGGATTAGCTCGGATCTCACGATAGACAATGATCAATGACCGCCTACTCACCGTATACTGGGACTTGTCGTAGATCAGCTCCTTGCCCAATTTAATGATATCATCGAACTGTGTGGGCTTATCAAAACCGAAGACTGCCTGATGCAGGAACAATTGCCTAGCGTAGAGGCTTTTGTTCTCTGCAGAAGTGAATTCGTTAGAAATGCTGCAAATGGAAGCACTTTAGTAGATTCTCAACTTACCGGGTATGGTGCTCGAAGGAACATAGGCCGCAGAGAAGCCCGCAAGGGCCATGCAGGCTAAGACAACCAGGGTCAGTTTCATTTTCACTTGTACTTCTGTTACTTTACAATATGGTGTTCCGTTCGCGGTGTTGCTCAGTCCCGAATGCCAATGTCAACTGTCTGTACCACCGGTTGCCGAGGTTTTTATACAGAAAGATTCTCACCTCCCACCACCATATGATCCGCAGTGCTGTTGTTGTGTCTGCAGGGACTGCTGAAGACTTGATTGGCTTGACTCGCCGTTATCGCACTTGACCTCGATGTTTTCTTGCGATGGTCTGATGTCCGTTGGACGTGGATATTTTTAAGTTCTTCAAGTGGCGGACCCATCGCGCTTGCTAAGGTGAATCTATGTTATCATCAACTCGGCACTTAATTGCAAGCCTTGGCGAGACGGTGTCGTGCTGCTATGGGCAAATTGGTGGGTTGCGATAAGATTATTGCTTTGCATTTCTTGTAGAAAGATGTATTGCCGCCGGAGCATAGGTTGAAGAATTTGTGATAAGAGATTGTTTTCTACTAACTGCTGTGGGTCCAAATGCAAATCCAAGTCTTGATTGCAAGGAGCGAATATTTTATGATATGTGCACGTGCCCTTCCGTATGCAAAAGTTCCTCTTACAGCCGATATTTAATTCCCAAGCCTTGCGCTTATCATTGTAAATATGCAAGGCTTGTCTAGATAGCCACGCATTCCTCTAGAAATCGCGAAATTCCAAGCCAAGCTCGTTACTGCCCATTTCAGAGAAGAGTCTTAGACATCACCTAAAAGTATGCTATAAGCATGCAGATATCTAAAAAAATTATTTCCTATTCACTTCATTAGCTCCGCAATAAGAAAACCAATCCAACGCAAAGTGACACCGGCAACTGAACTGTCAGTCTTGAAGTTAAAATTGTTTACAAATTTGCACTGCTTTTTGCATTTAGCATGAACAGCTTAAATATACCCACAGATTTTGGACCGGATTCCGGTGGAAGAGTTAAGGCAAGTAATCCTGCACCCACTTACCACTTCATTTGATCTGAATCTCTGCTTCTGTTCCCCGTAGGGTCTAACAATTGTGAAAGCAATCGTTTATGGCAATGTAGCGCGTTCTTTTGGAAAGAAACGAGAGGAAGACGGTCACACACATCAGTGGAAGGTCTACGTAAAGCCATATCTCAACGAGGACATGTCAGTCTATGTGAAGAAAGTCCATTTCAAGCTGCATGAAAGCTACGCGAACCCGAATCGTATCGTGACCAAGCCACCGTACGAAGTCACCGAAACTGGTTGGGGAGAATTTGAAGTGGTCATAAAAATCTACTTCCATGATCCCACCGAACGTCCAGTGACTTGTTATCATATTCTGAAGTTGTTTCAGTCGCCCATAGTCGACGGGGAGATATCGTCGTCGACAATTGACAGCAAAAAGGGTCTTGTCTCGGAGCAGTACGAGGAGATCGTGTTTCAGGAGCCAACGCAATTGATGCAGCACTACTTAACGAATGTTACTCCGATCACAAATGAACCATATGTTCATGATACTGACTGTAAGTTGAAGATTTGTCGTGTTTTCAGGCGTTGGTCTGATGATTTTTGTCTTTTAAGTTGAGAATAAAAAAGTGAAGACACTGGAAAACATAATCGAGGTGAAGGGAAAGGTGAAGGCTGAAATAGCCCAACTGAAAGAGAAGCTCAAAATGGCTCGCGAAACGATTGGTAGGTTCAAAGTGGAATTGGCGAAGGTTCAGAAGACACCAATTGCGTAAGAGATGTGGGATAATCTGTTGTGTGTATGTAGAGCAATAAATAATTAAGTATCATTGAAATGAACCTTGTCTTTACTTGTTTTTTGGAAGGACTTTATTTCATTCTTCTAAATTCTCATATAATGAAATTAAGGTTAAACATGAGAGCTGATGCAAGAACAAGGAAGGGTCAACGGAAATAGCTCGTAAATCTCGAAGCGTGTCCATATGTTGTTTGTCTCAACATGTTGACTTAAAAAGAAAACCACATATTACTGAAGAAACAATATATTACTTTGCGCAACCTAAGTTGGTTGAGGTCCTTTTATCTGAGTTGAGAGCGTCCTCAGTTGGTCTGGCTCCACTGTACGATTTGCTGGACTTTTCAGGCTGGAGCTTTGATATTCAAACATTCCACTTAAGTAAGCTTAAACTTTTCTACGTTTCTCCCAATAAAAATTGCAGTTAAATCGTATCCTCCCAGGGTCAACAACTTAAGCATTGAAGTGAAGATCACAACAAAATTTCTTCCTGAAAAGATCAAGAGCTCCGCTATACGATTTTAGTACCGTTCACACCACTGTGAGCAGGAATAAGAAGATCAACTAAGCTCTAAAGGGTTTATTTGGTACTCTTAAGCGACCGGAATTAATTCACAGCACGGGTGTAGAGGGAGAAAAGGTACCAGTTCACATTGGTTTTAGACGTCCGAGCTTTGAAATGGGAGGGAAAAGTTGATCCGACAAGTCTCTAAACTCTATCTCTCTTACTGTAGCTCCATAGAAGGGCATAAGATCCAACGGATGGCCATTCCTAGCTAGGTGTGCACTCCAGTTAAAATTTGAAGTAGATGAATGCAGGTGGCTAACTCATTTCAGAAGAGCCCAAAGAAACAGTGATTTCATGAAGTGGCCTTGCACTCGATTTCAGAACTTATGCTTTTGTCCCATCATCAATTTTTTTGCTGTCCATTTTGATGACTGCCGATGGTTCTAAGCCAACAATGCCGTTCCAATAAGGCACCAGCTGAAGAGACTTGGAAGATTGTGTCTCTTGAGTTGACTTGTGAGTTTTTAAGAATAGCATGCACATGACAGCTAGTCAGTTGAGTATCGGCAAGAATAGCTAGATTTCGTGCATCAGGGCTTCCAATCCAGGTGCGTAACTCCACTCTTATAGCATGAATATTGAGATCATGTAACGGCACGTCAAATCAAAGTTTTTGAAAGGCTGCTGCATTGCCTTTGCAAATATCTCTCGATTTCTTGGGGTACAATTAATTTTTTTGTTGCCTGTCTAAACGTACAAGGGCTGTGCCAAAAAATGTTTGTTTTATGTCGGTGCACTCGCCTCAAACTTACGTTTACAGTTTCAGCTACATGCATATTATATTATAGCGTATTAATTTTGTTTGTGAGAGGCATACAAGTGAGACTTGTTTTGCGTGTTCAGTTGGTGGCGTTCATGGCGCCTGAAGAAGAAGATTCAGCGACGAACTTTATAGGCCGTACGACGGCAGGCGCCTGGTAAAGCGTCTTTGGATACAACGCTTAAGGTGTCAAGGCCATTTAGAGCTTAAATGCACCAACGTTTCGGCCCGAAAAGTCTTCGAATTCGTACCATAAGGATAATGCAACAAACTTGAGTGCGCAACATTTATCGACCTTAACCAACTTGGAGTGCGCAACTTTAGGCAGCTGGCAAGAGATAGTGCTAGCTGGAGATGTATGTATGTTGGTTGAGGTCGTGATCAACCCCGGGCTGTAGCGCCATGGCAAAGAATAACCCCTACTCCGCTATTTTTCAAATATCTAAACAACGGTCAAATAAAATTAAAATTGCGAAGTGCTTACCACGAAGCAATCATTCGATTTTGTAAATACAATTGAGAATAGAAAGTTACGGGCTCAATGGTGGTCTTAACGTTTTGCCAACTTTATGTAGAAGGGACGCAAAGAAACATTATCCAAGAACGGCAGTGTGAAAATATAATAATTGCCATGTATGTGAGTCGGAAAACTTGATGATCTATATTTCGCATGAGAAGAGAATTTCATCACACCGATTAGCAGATATGTTAACAAGCAGCAAAAAGCAACAGCAACAAATCAGAGGAGCAACGAGAATCTATTGGACCCGGTAACTTAATTTGCATTCAATTTTGTGAGAAAATGGAAGTGCTAAAAGATACTTGAAATGTTGACAGTGGTGTGTGCACCCTGCGTTAGAAAAATCTTTACAGGTAGTACAAGTTTCTCAAAGAAGGTCTTGAAGTTGTGAATGGTGACGCTTGCCATGGACGCACCACCACAGCAACAACCGATGAACATGATGTTTCTCAACAGTAAAGAAAATTGTTATGGAGACGCGCCGAATCACTTTAAGAGAGGTTGCCGAAGATGTCGGCATATCGGTTGGCTCATGCCATTCAATTTTTCCGAAATTTTGAGCATGAAGCGTGTGACCGCAAAGTTCGTTCAAAAATTGCAGAATTGTGACAAAAAAAAAGCGCAGGTGCATCGCTCAGGTATTGTTGAATGACGTTAACCGTGATCCTCAGCCACCGTTAGATTCGCCCCCTGCTACTTTTTCGTGTTCCCAAGGTTGAAGAGACTCATGAAAGGACGGCGTGTTGCGGTGGTTGAGTAAATATAAACCGAATCGCTGACAGAGCTCAAGGACATAACAAGAAGTGCTGCAACGACTGGAAAACAACGCTGTCTGAGGGGGACTTTTCTGAGCGGGATAAAGTAGAAATTTACGAATAAATAAATATTTTTAGAGAAAGATTAAAATTCACCTTATTTTTTGAACAAACATCGTGTGCCATCGTTTGCTCAACTTACACGCATTGTTTTTTTTTCCATTTCATTTTAATCCACTTACTTACTTACTTATCAGGCCGGCAACCCATGAAGGGTCAGAGCCTGAGCAATTGCTGCCTTTCATCGCTGACGGTCCTGGGCACGCTGCTTCCAGTCATCAAGGCCAAGCTGTCTTACGTCCGCGATGACTTGGTCTCTATACTGGAGGTTCGGTCGTCCTCTTCTTCTCGAACCAGGAGGCTCAGATTCGAAGACCCTCTTCGCTGGAGCGTTGCTGTTCATGCGTTCGATGTGGCCGAGCCAGTGTTTGCCTTCCCGACTACATCCACATCCTGGTACAGCCCGTAGAGTTCGCGGTTATGTTTTCTCCTCCATTCACCTTCCTCGCAGACGGGACCATATATCCGACGTAGAATTTTTCTTTCGAAGACACCAAGAATCGGCTCTGCAAACTTGCTTATCGTCCAGCTTTCAGCCCCATAAAGCAGGACTGGCAGTATAAGGGTCTTGTAGAGCACGACTTTGGTCCTTTGAGTCCGGAGTTTTGACCCCAGTTGTTTCGACAAACCGAAGTAGCGTCGGTTGCCAAGGGTGGTTCTACGTCGGATCTCCACTGTGATGTCATATGTGGAGTTATCGTTTGCCCCGAGGTGGACAAACTTCTTTACTACCTCGAAATTATAGTTGTCGATTGTTACATTTTGTCCTAGGTCATGTGTGACGGAACGTTTCTCTGTCGACAGCATATACTTTGTTTTCCCCTCGTTGATCTTAAGACCAGCTCGTTTCACCTCTTCTTCAATTACCGCAAAAGCCTTCGCTACAGCACGTTAGGAACGCGCGACGATATTGATGTCGTCCGCATATCCCAACAGCTGGACTGCTTTGTAAAAGATAGTGCCTTCCGTGATTACCTTGGCCCGCCGCACTATCTTCTCCAGTGCCAAATTGAAGAAGTCACACGACAACGCATCTCCTTGCCGAAATCCGGTGCAGGTTTCAAACGGCTCAGATGTCCTCGAGCCGAACTGCACGGTGCATTGCGTATTTATTAACGTGGTGCGACACAACCGGATCAATTTTCCCGGGATCCCGAAGTCGGCCATCGCCTCGAAAAGTTCGTTGCAATGAATGCTGTCGTATGCGGCTTGGAAATCGATAAACAGATGGTGCGTATCGATTTGAAACTCGCTGGTCTTCTCCAGGATTTGCCTCAGTGTAAAGATTTGGTCTATAGTCGATTTGCCGGGCCGGAAGCCGCACTGGTACGTGCCGGTTAGTGAAAAACGGTTTTAGACGTTCACACAGAACGCTGGATAGGATCTTGTAAGTGACGTTGAGCAGGGATATACCTCTGTAGTTGTTGCACGATCCACAACTCCTAAAATTGTTTAACTGATTTTAGGGCGCTAGAATTTAACGGTGTACTCCACGCTCAGGACATTTAAGCTCAAACGCGCTGGAAGCACGTGATTGTCACTAGGGGAAAAGATTACTTGGAACTTATTTACCTTTTAAGAATTAATCACTGCAACCATTTTCGTTGACTTTACCCTCTTCATAGATCAAGCGTACATCGTTATGTATACAACGAATTTCAAATAACTTGGGCTGAAGTTTGAAACAAAATTGAGTTCCCCACGCGCCCCTAGTTCCCTCAAATCCGCGGGTCCTATGATTAATGTTTACAGTAATTGTGAAATTGAGGCAAACTCACCAGGGTCACATCCAACGACAACGTAAGGAATGCCGTGTGAGTGTACTAGCTTGAATTTAATTCGACAGTTCATAGCAAATGCAAAAATTACACAGGGGAACTTAAAAGAAAACAATCAACCCCACACCACACCACGGCAATAAATGCATATTGCGTTTACGAGTCGTGACCCTAAGAGCTTTTCATTGAAAACAAAAAAAGACGACCGCAGCACAGTCATACCGAACCGCAACCGTCACGCGATCTCATCGCGGAGCTCACGATCGTGTGAACACCGCCGCATAAGTGGGTGATCTACCGCTAGAGCACAACTGATGACGTACCATCGCCCAAGTTGCCAAAAAATATCTTCTTCTGCCGCAAAAAAAAGTGGATAGGTCAGTTCTAATTCAATTCAGTTCGAGTTGAAATTCTAGAGCGATCGCACGCGTATCGTGGAGCTCCTCAGCGCACCGGCTCAGCCAGTTTCTATGCTGCTCTGTATTTTTCTGCAGACTCATTCATTCGCCGCTCTGCTTCGCAAAAGTGATTAAGATACACACGACGATTGTTGCCTTTGTGATAAGTGATTCAAATTTTGAGTGAAAAGAATTTTCCGCTGCTTACGTAATTCCGCATCCATCGAGAAAGTGCAAATTTCGCCTGCATAAGTGATTTTGTTTACAAATCCATGCATCGCGGATCCTAAATTTAGAAGGGACTTAGCACGTTGTCGTGATTTCGGTTCTATTTCGGTGGCGGTTTGCGCGGCTTAGTGACTCTTCGGCAGGCGGGTGAAGCGCGAGTAGAGCAGCTAGTGCGCAACTGCAGTGGAATTTTGTTTGTAAATAGTTGAAGCTTTCTGTGGTGTTTTTTTGCTGCTTTGCCGGACCTGCATTGGAGCGTGGGCGAGATGGATTATCTGTTGGGAGGAACAGCTGCTATGTTCGCTGGATTCTTCAGCAATCCCTTTGATGTACGTAACGCGAGGCAGTAAAGCTGGATTTGTTGCAGGCACGCGGCAACAATATTGTGATTAGATAGTGATTCGTTCTCGTGCTGTCTGCGAATGATAAGGTTTAAGATTTGTTTGTGTTCTGATTGCTAGACAATTAGGTTATGTTTTAGATTTGATTTATTGAAGACGACTGGTGTGTGGGCTGAAGATGTCAAGAGATATCTTCGAAAATTTTTCGTCAAATTGTGTAGACTACCTTCTCGAAAGGAGATGGAATAACGTTTGGTTGTGTTATTAACTTTTATGGCTCTTGGAAACATGCAGTTTACGCTGAGAATAGTCTTTATGATCATAACCTAAAAAACATCTATTCCATTGCCAATTTCTGTGGACTTTTTATGCCATTAACTGTGTCTTCAAGGTCATGAAGATCTTTTGGATATCTTTCGATGTCTTCTTAGAACACGGAGAGCAGTCTTGGCAGAGTAGACTTTCTGAAGGGCCAAACATTGGGTCCTTCAACTCAGCCCAGGGGTTGATAGACAAGAAACTCATTCCTCCGCTTCCGGTCTTGATTATTAGCAATTGATGTATCCATCCTCACAACTCTATATGCATCTAGATTACTCGATATCAACTATCTTTGATGGTTTTCACCTTTACCAGGAAGATCCTCGATCTCAATCAATAGAATCAAAGCTTTGAAAGCCCTCGCCTTTTATTTCGAAAGGCACTTCATCTTAAGGTTTCAATATGTTGATCTGGAAACAGTATCTAAATAGATATGAAATTGAAGACTTCTAACCCAAAAGTTGGTCACATAGAGACACCTTTCAACCGAACCTCGGATCCACACCAGTTCCAGTTGGCCTTGCCGTAGCTTAGGCCACAAGGGAAAGAATGATGACAGCAGCAAGGATGACTTCTATAATCTTCAAAAAAGTACTTACGATCTATGTTCTTACTACTAAGAGTGTTGCAGGATACAGCAATGCACAACCTTGAATGAAACACAACTTTGCTTAAGACACCGGAAAATACTCTTACAGCCTGAGCGACAACACAAACAAGAATAGATTTCCTCTCGAGAGGAACCTTTTTTGGTTATTACATTGTACCCACACCTCTCCAGTCACAAAATACCAGATCCTTTCATCAATCAGACAGCGATCGACGCTAGACACTCCTCTCCGATTTTTGATGTTCGATGTCATAGAAGCGAATATTTCCCTGCTAGAGTAAAGAAGAACCCAAATATTGAGAGAACACCGAAGTTGAGACAGGACAACAGGGCTACTATTGAAACAAGGAACTTCGACGAAAAAGTCTTCTTGAAAACATTTTGAAACTTCGATGACATTTGCAAAGCATTTTTGAAAGCAAAACGTTTTCAAGAAGTCACCAATCTGCATTAGAAGACAAGAAGTAGAATATCACTCGCTTCTGTAGGGAAAAATAAACGGGGAAAAAATGGAGACAAATAATTTACCAAAAGAATTTTCAGCAGTTGGTGCTGAGAATTTGAAAACAAAATCTGCAGTCTTGAGTACTGCAGCCTACAAGGAACCATGGCGTAACTTCTTCAGTAACTACCCGTGTTGTGCGTGCTACTGTTCTCTCAAGAGTCGAGGGTGGAATGCAGTTTTTCGCCATCTCCAAACTGCGAGATTTGAGAAGTTCTTCATAGCTGTTGTCAACAGCTCGACAGAGGAGTTACCGGGAAAACTTCGAGGTATTCAGTTTGAGAATTGAACCTGGGACCTTCGGCGTATGAGTGGGCGCGATTATGCATCACGTCGATGATGACTCAAATGTGGCTATCAGGCATAATGTTCAATCTGGGCGGCGGTGAACAAGAACTTCATCTCCCGACTTAGATGAAGTCAACAGAGCAATGTCGAAACTCAAGTCGATCAAGGGCAATGTAGGGATTCTCTCTGCTGTTGTGCGTCGATGGTTGTCAATGCCTATCTTTGTCAATTTCTGCACTGTTTGTCAACAATCTGATAAATTGTCAGCAGTGTGATTTCGAGCTAGAGAAGTCCACAATAAATAAAATTCTTGCATTACGGAAGATCCTGAAAAAGACCCAAGAATCGATAAATCGATAAAAGCCACATATTCGGTGATTTCGAGGACAGTGTGTGTTTAGAGATTCCCGCGCCTAGTTATGACATTCCTATCATTTAATGTGTAGCATGACGATGAAAAAATCTGGTCACTAAGCTCTCTTTCCAAAATAGTCCGGGAATGCAAGTCCTCCCTTAATTTGGCAGACTGAATTCGATAAGACTTGTTTGGGTCCCGGGACATCACGGGATCACGGGAAACAAGACTGCTAATGAACTAGCCAAGTAAGGTTCTAAAGAGGCATCACCTTGGGCTTTCGTCGACGGTTGGGTCTCCCAACAGCACAATCAGAGACTCTCCAGGATGCAGGCTGACCAAGTGCATACTCCCGAACGGCAACAAGAAATCCGCGGCTTTTCTGTTATCTCTGGACAGAAAAGAGTGCAGAAAACTTGTCGGCGTACAAACTGGACATTTTTCCTTTGCTTAGCACCTAAGTCTATTTGGGCTTAGCGAAGACACCCTCTGCGACGCCTATGGCGAAGGTGAAGACACTTCAAAGCACTTTACTATCAATGTCCCGCCTTTGCTCGTATCAGGTGGCGTCTGTTTGGCGCCGATGTGTTGGGAGCTGAAAACTTAAGCTCTTTATTACAGAAGCACCCGCTGGTCTTTTTTCGGAAAACCAGAAAACTACAGTAAATGAAGGTTACTGCCTGGCAATACAAAATAAAGCTCACCAAGACCTTTTGTTTCAAGAAGGGTCTTAGACAAGGCAACGTTCTTTCCTTTTCGATCATGTTCTGAAAAATACCATGCGAAACTCTGAAGCTGGGCTCTGTCGCATTGCTTCTTAAGTCGGCATTTGACTCTTTTCTGATGGCAAAAGATCACTTGTTTTATAGAACAGGCTTGATTTTTTCACTCTAACATGGTTTCAAAGGCTTCTATGAACGGTTTCAGAACATCTTTACGTCAGACTACGGAAATGGTGATAATTCGTTTGGGAAATTCAGGAGAGTACGGTTAATACGGAGGAAATTAAAATCCTAACTGAGGTATTAGGTCTAGGGTCTGATCTGGTGTGGATCTGGTCGTGGGCGTGGTCTGGTTCTGGGCCTTGTTTGTGGTCTATCGACTTGTCGAGTCTCTTCACTTTTTCTATTGGAGAGAGGTGTCGACTTCTTATCAGGGATGATATTCCCACTTTGCGTGCACTGCCGCACAACATTTTTGTTCAGTGTGCATCCACGGTTTCTCGTAAAATAGAGTCGTCGGTTACCGCTTCCTGTTTCTCACGCGGTTTAATTTTGAGGCTCAGATCCAATGCAGGGAACTTATCAAACCAATACCGAATGGTACTATCGTTCACCACTATATTCTCTAATGTCTCATTTTTTTTTCTTGCCTGCCAGAGTCAAATTATGTCCCGTTTTGAACTCGTTAAGGGAATTGTAACAGGATTAAATACAAATTTCTAGAAACCATTATCTGTACGTGCAACGTAACCTGAAGGATATAACAAGAATAGTACAAAAGTTTTACAGGTGTTGCCTCAACAGTTCTAGAACTAAATCAAAAATTGAACATTTCATGTTGTACACCACTTACACATCCGGCTTATCCTTGTATAAAAATTGCAGTCCAACCAATAAAACTGCATGCTAGACGGGCACACAGAGGAAAGGATGGGCCCTGACAGTGTCCGATGAGGACATCTGCAAGGCAATATTCATCTGTGGTATCTTGTTACCAACATATCCTCCATCCCTGTCTTCCAGGAACCCTCTTTTAAAGTTAATTAGAGTCTCCATGTCAAATGGGGCCTTTCTTGTTTCCCTTGGTTCGTTGCCTAGAATCGCAGAAAAGTCCGATTAAAACATAGTTTCTGTCAATCACTTCTTTTGCGACTTTTTCATGCGGATGAAATTGATGTGTGGACGAAGAGATGCTGCCAAACAAAGACGGTACAGCCTCTCAAGCAGAGAGCCATAGTGGGCAGTTAAACCTTTGACGCGGGTGAGGACTACGACATCAATACCGCGATCAAGTTCAGAGTCACTCTTACAAATCTCTGTTTCTATGGGTTCAGCAGACAATTGAGTAACCTCCCTCCCGAAGGGTCAAGCTGGTTTTGTACAACACCTTGATCGGCTCGACTCTGCTCAAATGAGGAAGCTTTTAATTTGTTCAATACAAAATGTTTGCATGCGATTTTCGGTCTTGTTTCTATTCATGGCATGTGAAGGACGCGATTATAGGAAAGACAAGGACGTGCCCCTACCAATGTGCTACAGACAGAATGCTTACTTTGTGTACATCATGTGTGTTGAAGCGCAAGAGCAACACTGCTCCGACTCAAGAAGTCTTCAAATCCATTTGGGACTTGCGCCAGAGGATATCCCTGCTTGCGATGGCGCACAAAAGAAGAGAGCATGTGCGCATGTGGAGACAGCTGGCAAAACATCATGCTAGTTGGCGGGGGCCAAGGTTTGCTATAGATTGTGGAGCCATTCAAAAAAGATCAATGGAAGAGAGATCTAGCTTCTTATGATAATAAGGGACTTAGTCTCTTTTGGCTTAGAGAAAGATCAAGGGCAGTCACAACAACCTCAGAAGTGACTATGTAGGGAAGGGTTCCAAGTTGCAGCTAGGAGACGGCAGAATTCAAATCATTGTACTCGTTGAATTTGAAACAATTTTCGGTGCATCTTACCTTCCCAAAAAAAAATTTGTAAAAACCTAAAATCTTTATCGTCTCCCTCTTTCCAGGTGATAAAAACCCGCCAGCAACTGCAGGGAGAGCTAGAAAGCGGGACACTTTCAAAAACCCAGCCCTATCGGGGTGTGATACAGTCGATTCGTTCCATAGTCAAAGCCGAGGGTCTGTGGGGTCTGCAGAAGGGCCTCGGACCGGCGCTGACGTTTCAATTCGTGATGAACAGTTCACGGCTGGGATTCTTCCAGACAGTGGACAACCTGCAGTGGACCAAGTTCAGCCAAGACAACAACTTCCGCTCGCCAGTACTTTGCATATTCTGGGGCGGAGTCTCAGGCATACTTGGCTCAGCGCTAGGCTGTCCTTTCTACATGGTAAAGACACAGCTGCAGGCGCAGTCTGTGGGGAAATACGCCGTCGGCTACCAGCACAATCACAAGAACACCATCTCGGCCTTGATCAGCATTGCCAAGGAGCAGGGATACCGAGGGCTATGGCGTGGCTTTTCGGGAATTGTGCCACGTACAGCTGTAGGTTCGTCGGCACAGCTGGGAACTTTCACGTCGTGCAAGGACATCCTCACTCAGTACGAAGTGAGTTCGAAGAGGTGAGTACTTTGAACGCAAACTATTAATAAACTGTTTATCTTTCAGGTCTTCCAGCAGTCTGTGATCCTTACCGCCCTGGGAGCGAGCATGGTCAGCGGGTTCTTCTCTTGCGTGTGTATGACGCCGTTTGACGTTGTCGCAACTAGGCTCTTCAATCAAGGTTTGTTCTGAATTCGTTTGCGGGAAGGAATTACTCATTTGTGTTAATTACAGGAGTGGATAAGAGCGGAAAAGGCCTCACCTACAAGAACATCTTCGACTGCTTCATAAAAACTTTCCGAATCGAAGGCATGCGCGGCCTGTATAAGGGCTTCCTCCCCAACTACTTCCGCATTGCACCGCACACAATGCTGAATCTGACGTTCTGGGAGCAGCTCAAACATTGGAAGGCAATTTACTTGCCCGACGAAGAGTCCGCGTAGTTCGAGGCGGGAGATGGGGTGTCGGACTGCGTGTGTGTCCACCAAGGAATATCGATTTCTGTACAAAGTATTGCAATAAAATTTAAGAATATTTTAAGAGAAGTTGTAAAAAATTCTGATGTTTTCTTTGTCTTCTCGGGCCAAACGTTTGTTTATTTAATTCTTGAAGAGTATTTGTTTCCGTGGCATTGAGAAGCGTTTGAGTGTCTTATCTTTACATCCATTTTTTCGACAGTGGACGGTATGATTTAACTGCCCCAACGGTTGGGGAGAGAAACTCTGTTCTTGAACATAGTAATGATGTTTTTGAATTCGCTCACATTATGGTGCTCAGTCCAAATCGA
This sequence comes from Eristalinus sepulchralis, assembly GCA_944738645.1. Classification (NCBI taxonomy): domain Eukaryota; kingdom Metazoa; phylum Arthropoda; class Insecta; order Diptera; family Syrphidae; genus Eristalinus; species Eristalinus sepulchralis. The sequence continues at coordinate 11,605,043 of OX122885.1, read as the reverse complement.
CGATGTTGTGCGTCCTTCGATGGTGACAACATACATTTTCCTTTGCCTTCGTTTACAGTCAGATCCATTGTGGGTGTATCTATGCCGCCTCACTGACAACTGCCTGTGTTCAACCGATCACATCCAAGGGAGCCTTAAATTCTGGCTGCACTATTTGGGTCACCTTCGCCGTTTAACGATCTGCAGGAAACTTCAATCTCTGCATTGACCAGCAACCTATGGAAAGTTATAGAATCTCGTCCTTGAGCTTGAGCACTGACTATTTGGCGGCTGTACGCTACTTCAAGACAGTTCCCCATTATCCGCGATCACTGAATTATAATAGTTGAGTGGCACTACAGCCCACAACTGACCAGGGTCTAGCTTCTACAACAACTACTCGTGTAGTGCATGCTACTGTTCTCTCACGAGTAGAAGGGACCTACAGTTTTTTGCCAGGTCCAAACGGCGAGATTTGAGAAGGTTTTCGTAGACAATTGATACTCTCTGAGTGTTGCCAGTAACTCGAAGGAGGAGTCTCGTCCGGGAATCGGATCTAGACCTTCTGCGTGTGGGTCGACGCACTTACCCACTACAGGCACGGCGACCACTCCGCAATCACTTATGACCTAATTTTCAGGCTCCCTCTCCCACTCGTACCTGGAGGTTGAAATACGAAGTCCTAGCTGAAGCAAGGAAGTGTACAGTATAGGACAACACGATGAATCGACTTTGGTATTTTTCTTTGGTTCAACATTGAACTTCCTGCGTGATCAATTTTGTATTGACGGCAAACGTATATTTTGTTTTATCCTCATTCTCGCTTCACTGAGAACAACGAATAATGACAATGTCGTCTATTTATCCTAGCTGCTGGTGAAGGTACTGTCCTCTTCTTCTTCTTCATCTTCTTTCCGACGTGCAAAGCAGGTTTAAAACAATTTAGAGGTCTTTAAACTAAACTATGAAGTACCAGAGCAGTTTTACGGGAATTCAGAGTTCGATCAACTCGTTGTGAGCTATTGTGTATAGATGGTACGATTGTACATAGATGAAGCGTATCGACTTAGAACTCGTTGATCTTTTCCCATATTTGCCTCGGTGTGAGGATTTGTTCTCAGTTTGTGGATCGGAGGTCGCCCTGGTGCCGGAAATACATATGATTGAAAACGGCTGGACAGGGCCTGTATGCTTCAGAGAGGATTTGCCTGGCATGTGGTAGGATCGCCTCTTTTGTATGAATCTTCCAGGCAATGAACACGTTTTCGTCTATCCTATTTCTACAGATTGTCTAGGGCATGCCACCTATCAGAACACTGCCATCAGCTTTGAAAGGTGCCACCCGAACCTCCTTTTCACCTTTTCAACAGTTGTGTCGACATCTAAAAAGTTGGGCGGCAGGACAATTTCGGTCCATTAATGGAGGCTAGGGAAATGCGCACTAAACAGGAAGAAGAAGCACGCCCAAGCGAATTTACCACCCCAAGTCCACCTCCGGACGTTTTGTCGTAAAAAAAATGTTTTTCGATGACTCTATCAAAGTTGCGTTGATGTCATTGAAGTCTCCTACTAACTGAGGCGTTAAAATCATTCTTGCCGTTGTCTTTCTTCTACACTGTCCGGAGGAGGCACAGAGCTTAAGCATATGTTCCCATCCAGCGTTCGCTTATCTATTTAAAACTTACAGCACTTCGCCTAAATCTCTCTTCAGAAGAGAGATCCGCATCTCAAACCACTAATCAGCGTTTTCTCTTCCAGCTTGGTCCATTCTAGGATTATGATAACATCTGCACCCGCGTCCTTCGCAAGTTCACCTATGGCACGATCTGTTTGTGGACGATCCACATGCTTAGCATTATGTGGTGAACGTCGGTTGGTTATGAAAGCCGATTGGCCTTTGTCTGCATGTTTGCTACTCATACTGCAGATGCCTGTTCATCTTAAGCGCTCATTAGCTCTGAATGTTAGTTGATGCTCAAAGAAGAGTGCATAGATGACAAAACAAATCGGAAATGAAGCGCAAAATAAATTGCTCATAACTGGGCACGACGATTTTTTCAGGCGTGATCCTTTTGAAGTCCGGAACTTGATTGGTGATTCAGATAGTCAAGCTCAATCAATCTCTAACGTCAACAAACAATCCGAGAAGCATAAATTGCGAGCTTAAGTCTTCGTCAGACAATGCCCAAGTGTACACCAAACCTTTTTAAGAGCAGACTATACAGAAGACTGCGAAATCGTTGCTTACAGCCCTACAATGTTGACATCTTCTTATAAAGGGTGATTTTTTAGCTATTATCTTTTTGGCAACACTGGTTCAAACAGTTGACGCACGTTTAGTGTTTTGTTTCACTGTCAAACATCTTCACTTTGGTCTATAATGTAACCATGAATCGTCTTACAAACGAACAACGCTTGCAAATTAATTTTATTATCAAAATGCGTGCTCTGTTAAAAAAGTTCATTGCGCGCTTCTTCCATTTTATGGTCAGTTCATTTTTGGCTCAATGGGTACGTAAAGAAGCAGAATTGCCGATTTTGGAGCCAGGAACAGAAAAGTCACAGTTTGGTGCGGTGTATGGGCTGGTGGCATCATTGGACCGTACTTCTAAAAAGATGATGCGAAACGTAACGTACTCGTAATGGTGAGCACTACCGTCAGATGATATCCAATTTTTTTTTGCCCAAAATTTAAGAGCTTGACTTGCATGACATGTGGTTTCAACAAGACGGTGCCATATGCCACACAGACCGCTCAACAATGGACTTATTGAGAGGCGAGTTCGGTGAACATTTTATTTCACGTTCGGGACCGGTCAATTTGCCGCCTAGATGATGCGATTTAACGCCTTTAGACTATTTCTTGTGGGGCTATGTTAAAGCTCTTGTCCATGCAGACAAGCCCGCTTCAATTGACGTATTGGAAGACAACATTGAAGAATTTCTTCGTGAGGTACCGGCCGAAATGTTGGAAAGAGTATGCCAAAACTGGACTAAGCGGATGGGCCATTTGAGGCGCAGTCAAGGTCATCATTTGCATGAAATAATCTTCAAACATTTAATTATATGGACCGTACTATCGATTCAAATAAAGATTTCATGAATGAAATTTATCCGTTTTTTCTTTTTGAAAAACTCTCCTATAGCTTTTAAAAAATCACCCTTTACAACACTTGAATTGATTGAATGTATATGCACATCCAAATCATTCCCTTGTCTTAAATATGCTCCACAAACGCCAGTTCTTTCGCACATGAAGCTTTCCAAGACTAAAATCTATTATTTCAAGTAAAAAATTGTCTAAAGTATTCGATTTGAAAGCAGTTGGATGTTGTTCCCAGTCCAGATTAGAGGGTTGATGCATGACTTTCGAGGATCGATAAGTAAGTCTCTTCAATTTTTGGCTTATGGGGGGATGTGATTGTGACACAACCACATCCCGAGCGTAACCCCTAGTACGCCAACCACAGAAGCATAAAACTACCTCGAACCTCATCAAAACTCTAAACTCCCACGTCGATCCTTTAAACTCCTATGTCCACTCTTAACAGTCGAAAAAAAAGTTTATTGTAAATTGAAAATAAATTTTATTGTGTATGTGTGAAAAAGAAAAACCTCTGCGACTTTACAATATTCTGGGTACAAATTGTTCGAACCTAAGTGTTAAGATAAATAAGTAAAAAATAAAAAAAAACTGTTCCTAGTAGATTACGGGGGAAAACTTAAGCTATGTTAGACATTAATCACAAATTAAAACAAAGGAAAATAGAAACACGTAAGGATAAATATCGTCTCCGTCCGTCTCTCGGTGAAATGATTCACCGCCACTGATACTCCGGTTGGTGGGTGGGGTGAATCATGTGCCTTTTTTTTGGTAGCTTCTATTTCAGTAAGTATGCAAGCATTACGTTGAACAAACTTAGTTTCTAATTAAGGAAAGTGACTGCAAATCACCGCTGACATTCCGTCTCTTCCTCTCCACCACTTCCTTGTCTTCTTTGTTTACAACAGTCTTTGGTTAAGAACTCGTCTAGTCTCGGTAAGTCCATCATGCTTTTGTTTAGGAGTCATGTGTGTGTGTGTGCAAAAGATACATCATCTTTTAGCGTGTCATTTGATGGGTTCTTGAATGTACATACATATATGAAGGCATGTATAAAAAATAATTTAAAAGCGGAAAAGAAACGAAAAGCAATCTAATCAGTTACAGCTATGTACAGAGTCTTTTTTTATACAATCACTTGCTTTTCAGTTATTTATGTACAATATATACGTCTGGGTATTGCTTTAAGGCTACTTTGCAGTAGTTACAAAATATATATATATTCTGCGGATTGAGGGAATCAAGTTTAGGTCTCGTTGACGGACGATTGGTAGCTTAGAGTGTGCTCTCGTTCATCGTAAACGCTCTTCGCGTAGTTGATCTGTGGAAAGAAAGAAGAAAATGCATTAAAGAGGGATTTTTGTTGCTTGGAAGGCGCGTTTATTCGGTTGTCTGTCTTTTTCAATCTAGCTAACCTAAAAATTTAAAGTGCACCCGCAACACTGGGCAACGAGCTAAAAAAATGGTAGCACTACAGCTACAGGGGACCAGGGGCTAGATGCAGGAACCATTAGTGCTTTGGGTGCTACATATTGTTCTCTCATGAAGGTTGGGAGTGTACGGCTTGAATGAGATCGTTTTCTAAACGACTGTGGTTGCAAGAAGCAATGAAATGAAAATGTCAAATTACAAAAATGCCACTTCAGTACTTAGAGTCAGACCTCCCGCGTAATAGTTGACAATATTCACCCACTACGCAACACACAGTGTAGCTGGTTTTGGATGAGCCTTGTCATTTATTTTTCTTTCTTTTGAGAGACTGAAACCTTGTTAACGAAGTGCAACCGTCCTATGATGACAGAAAAAGTAAGATGATACCGAATACCGGCTACAGCGAAGCGATGGGAGTCAGGCCACAACGGTTGAAGTATGCGATTCTGTAGGAAACACTTGCTGTTTGAATCACCTGTAGAACAACTGTCAGAGATGCTACGAGTGCCCCTGCAGTATTCATGTGCTATCCATGTCAATCACTAACCAATGGGCGCTGGAAACACTAGGCAGCGGATAACGACATCGACTTATGAAAGGCATACGTGACATCTTGTCGCGCATAGAGAACGAATCTCAAGGAAGCTAAGAAAGCTGTCAAAAATCGAAGTAATCTCTTCAAGAAAGGTGTATGTTCCACATTCGGTCGGGTGGAAACTATTCCCCTCAGGAATGCCACATCACACTTCTGCACGGATAGCAGAGCGGATACTCAGGGCCCTGACAGGCAGGGTAAACCTTAAAGCACTTCAAAAGATTTACTTTACCTTTGGTGAAGACGTTTCCACCAAATTTAGTTCCGGAGTATAAGAGGATTAAATTGATGAGACCCGCTATTACCCCATAGATCAACGCTCACGGCGGATGGTGATGGAACACAATGGGAAAGCGTGATTGGAATGAAAGGTGATCCTCATCAAAAATTGAGAGAAATCATTGCCCGAGGAATATGCAAGCGATGGTAGAGAAATTTTGACTCTCATCCTAACTTCACACAAAACTTGTGTCCTTCATCGAAAAGCCTGCGCCATATGTGACCAATGTAAAAGTTGCACCTATTTTTGAAGTCACCTTTCTTTACAGCAAAAGACATTCATGGAGACATTCAGCAAGTTCGTTCCAATTGATAAAACTTACACATCTAGCAGCCTTTTCCGCCATTTCCTCCGATTGGCAGCGAACACGAGGTCTTCGTATCTGGCCCAGATTCTTTGAGATCTCGATGTAGTAGTGCGGCTTCGCCTTAGAGTTATGCGCACTCTGTGCCGTCACCGGATGACACGAGAGTACTTCGCCGAGATGGCATTCCAACATCACAGTCGGCTCGTCGTCGGTTCGTGAAAATATTCGCAGATATTCGGTGGAGACAAGCAGTCGCAGTTTTGAGTCTCTGTCGTTGAAGAGATCCTGCTCGTATGACATTAGTTGTTCGGAGAAATTCCGTCGGTTGATTAGGTAAAGGTACTGTTGACCCTTTGCCTGTCGATACGAATACGGCGGCAGGAGACCACCCGGGGCTCCTGTCACGCATCGTGGTGGTCGTTTGCGCTCCGGCAGGACACGGTGGGCACTTTTGCTGGTCTCCCTCACAGCAGATGCAGTCTCAGAAGCCAAGTCCAGGACACCAATGAGTGGCTTGGTAACGGTGCCCACGATGCCCTTGCCCAGACCGCTTATAAAGCCCTGGAAACCGTCTGACTGGACGCCTTCGTACGTGTGACGAACTATGCTGGTGACGCCACCGAAAATTCCAAAGCCGAGCCCCTTCAGACCGGCTGCCAAGTGGTCCCCAGAAGTATTTGATCCAGTTGGCACCTCGAGAATCCTCTGTCGGGTTTCGTTATCCTGCTCGTCGAGAACTACGCGGCCCAGTCCATCGGATATAGTCTCAGTTAGCTTGGCGGTGGAGTTGGATAAACCGTGAGTGACGTTCTTCACCAAACTCTTTACAGATCCCTCAAAGATAAGACCTGAGACTCCTTCTGACAGGTCGTTGGCAAAGCCCAAGGGGTTCCCGAGGAAATCTACGCTGGCCAGGATCGAGGCGGCATGCCACTTGATTTGGTTCTTGTAGTGAGACTTTATGGCGCGTAAGTACATTTCGAGCGTGTCGAAGTGATGCATGTCGGTGAAGTGATCGAAGTCGATTTGTGCGTCCTCGAACTTGATGAGCGTGAGTCCGAGTTTCTTCTTCATGCTACTGAGTTGGGGCGAGAGCTTGGATGCCGTGAACACGCTCAATCGAATCTGAAATGAAATGCATGCTTGTCATCGAGAGGTGTCTGGAAGTGCGTGAAGTCTTACGTGAGTGGCGTCGATGTGGAGATTCTCGAAATAGTATCGCTTTGAGCTTGTGGCCAGGATTCTCTTCTCCACTTGCTGTGCCTCGAATTCCGATTCATCAGCCAGGCTGGCCGCAGAATCCTGCGATGTGCCTAGGCCCAGAAACATCGCAGTCTTCAGAATCAGGCGTTCCTCAAGGATCAACAAACATGGCCGAAGGTCAAAAATCAGGTATTCGAAGATCACAGCGTTTTTGTTTGGACTAGAGAGCAGCTTTGCGTTGAAAGTCAACGCATTCGTGCTTCCACCTTCGTTTGAGGAGGACGACGAGGACGGCGACGAGTTGGGTTTCATGCTGTACAAGAGAATGGGGCACGGAGTGTCTAGGAGCTGATTGTCGATCTGCAGAGCATTCACTCGCAGATACACTGACCGGACGGCGGGGGTCCCCAACGCCTCGAGGATTATGTTCTGCAATGTGATGTAAGCCAGCTCCTCGCACGGTTGTCTAGATATTACAGATATGCCCACTCCTTTCTGGAGGTCCACCCTGATCTGAAAACGAAAATTCCGAATGAATTCTAGTCTGATGGGAAGGAAAGGTCGGAACTTACGTTGAACTCGTCAATGAAACTAGATTTTTGGTCCTTCTCGCGGTGGCCGTGGTTCGATTTTATTTTCACTGCCGACGCGTGCTTCCATTGAGGATCTGGCGTAAGGGACGAAGTCATGGGATACTTCACGTCCCGAATTTGCAGAGTCTTGATGGGCCCATCCATGCGGATCTTTACATCCAGCTGCCCAGAGCCAGGGCGAAGTTTCTGTCGTTCGATGCTTTGCTCAATAGGTACCATTCCATCGCTGCGTGTGCGCGTTTCTGACTCGATTCGGCCTAGAACCGCATCCGAACCAGGACGCAAGCCAAACACACCGTTCCGAGCCTGCAAGACAAACACACTGCTGATCCACTGAGACAACGAAGATGTTCTAGGAACTTACCTGCACACACATGTTCGCGTGGCACATAAGGCGGCCATTTTCGAATTTCCACGTCTGCGTGGTCTGCCTCTGGGGGTTCGGCGCGCGAACGCAAAGGTTTGTGTAGTCATTCGGATTGGGAGGTTTCTCCAGATCTAGCACCATTCGTGTGACGGAATTCGTGGACGTCCTGCCGGGTTCATTGGGCGGAGAGGAACCCTCGTGCTCCAGTTGTCCGAGTTTATTCATCAACCACAGTTGCGATCGATCGCCAGGCTGTTTCCGCATCAAAATCACCTTCGAATTCTTCACCCCCAGCACTAGGTGCTGACTCTCGATGTCAAACTCCGATCCCAGGTAAAGATTCTCCGACACGGAGGGTGTCTGGAATGTTCCCTTGAAGGCCAGATAAATGAAGTTCGAGTATGTCAGTCCTTCAGAGCAGTTCAAGTTGCGGAGGGGCATTTCAATTGAGTTCCCACCGGGGGCCTCAATCTGCAGCAGTTGATGGCCAATTGGATCGTCAAGCGCGTACGACAGGGAGGAATGTGGACGAACGACTGTCCTCCATTCGGGCTTGCACCCGTATTGGAAGAATTTTATGGGCACCTCTGAGAAGTTGTCCAAGCGGATCGGTGGCGGAAGGGATTGCGCGTCACCGAAGAGCAGGAAATAGGTGGCACCCTGTAGGATAACTTCCAGACGCAGGAAACGCATGTCGCCAAGATCGTTGCGGAGGTTTATGTACAGCGACTGCGCCTCGTTGATGGGGATGCCGTTTGACCAGTAGCAGCAGTCGATGTCCGACATGCGGACACAGAGCAGTGGTTCCTGGTCGGAGCGAGGCCAGTGGAAGGGGAAGTGGCAGCCAGGTACTGCGTTGATGTAAGTGGACCGTGATGAAGGATCGATCTGAAAAGGAAATCACACATTATGCACCAAAATAGAACGAGGATGGGCTGAGGACTTACAGGTTTGGTGACAAAGCATTTTTGTGCGAACTGCAGTTTGTGACTGCTGCGGTTGTAGAGCTGGAAACGGGGCGAAAAGGTCACCACACTTGTCCGGGAGTATCGTCCGCGTCCGCGTCGTACTTCGACGCCAATCGCAAAGCTGTCATTGGATTCCATTCCCTTCAGCTGACGATAGATGATGTCTTTGTGCAAACTAAAACTTTGGCACCACTGGAAGATCAAAAATGATAAGACGGAGAAAACGGACAAAAAAAAGTGGTTTCTTCCTACCTGGTTATTCTTGCCATAGCGCTCGCCCAGACGAATCTCCAGCGACGGTGAGGCTTCAGGATCCGAGAAGGAGAACATGAGGGGGCTCACAACTCGGGCCATCTCGTGCTCCTCAAACTGGCCGGAAGCCGGCTGTGAAACGCCCTCCTGACGGAACACCAATGGCAACCCTGTCCGATTGACCAGCCAGAAGGGAGCGCTGATGAAGATTTCCATGCCATTGCCCTTGATCGCTTGGATGGAAGCTCGCAAGTGCAGATCACGATTATTGATGTCAAGCAGCTTCAACTTCGGCTCCACGATGCCTGTGTGGCCGATGGGGATTTTCAATTGCCCGGACACCTTGTAGTTGTCAAGAGTGATGCTCAAGCTGATGGCCTCCTCCAGACTAACATCGTAGATGTTCGCTGTTGTAGACGAGTTGATTCGTCCCTGCGTGTGGCTTGTTGTCTTGTCCTGCACCTGTCCACTGATCTTGTAAAGAAGGTCACAACACAAGAGGTTCGTAATCCTTAGAGGGGGGATCAGCGTGATCGTGTGGCCAGGCATTCCTTCTCGATGAGGATATCCATCCCGCTTGATGGTTGTCAGCACGTTGTACACCTTGTTTCGATTCGCTCGACAGGTCCTCGGCTCTTGAATGACATCCTCTGTGCATTTCCCCCACGCGATGCCCTTGTCACAGAATCCAAACTGAGACGCCGAAGTCCTAGTTGTACTGTCCCGACGCATGACTTGCTGGAGGAGAAATTCGTTCAATTGATGATTCAAATTTGAGTCTTTCGCTGTGTCTGCCGCTCTCTCGAGGGCGTTGCCGTTCCTCTCGTCCTCAGGGGTGAGTTCAAAGATGGGCATGAAGAAGATATCTGAACGAACGCGGCTTAATGGCACGCTATAGCACTGATTCGGGGCCACTCTCGCCGCCTCGTGTCCCAGTTTTAGAAGGATCTTGTTGTCCAAATTATTGAATAGTCGAATGGCAGACCTGACTGTGATCAATTTCTGCGCGGAGCCCACCAGTGACACTTCAAACACAATTCTAGCCTTGTCGCCAAGCGGTGACTCGTCCAGCAGCGCATGCCGGAAGAATATTCCCACGCGATCAATGGAAATTGGGCCAACTTGAACCCATCCCTTGACCTGAACGAGTATCTGATGAAGATTCTGCTTGTGAGAATCCAAGTGCCGGAGTTTCGTCTGTGGGCCGAATCCGAAGGGTACAGTTTCCTTCGGTTGCACCTGTATCCACTCGCTGACCATGTCGTGACTGGTCACCTCGGTTCGCGTGATACCACCAGGCTGTGTGAGCAGAATCTTAAAGGACAGCACTTCTCCGGTGTCGTTCTTCAGCGCGAACGGCACAAATGGAGTGCGGCGACGGTAGTTTGTCGGGCTTAGGTTGGCGTTCACAGCTGAGTTGGCCACTGCGTTGTTTGCGCCCTCGTAGTAATCCTGAGTCCAATTATTCCGAACTAGATGCCACAGCTCGATTAGCGTCGTGGTCACATTCAGCTTCAGCATCTGTTTGGATTCGATAGTCAAATTGAGCAGGTTGCTGTCGGTACTCGTTTGACCGGCGCTGTAGTGCCAGTTCGACGTGCATTCCCATGGCTCAATCACTGGCTCCCACCCACTCAGATGTCTGTTGTAATAGTCGCTGGCAATGACCGCTTCCAAACGGCCGCTACAGAACACCGGAACCCTCATCGGGTGGTGGCTGCTCGCGATCGTCGAAACCCTGTCATAGAGAAGCTGATTAAACTTGAGCTGGGACAACGAGAGTTCGAGCAAGGGCACGTCGGCGTCCTTGCAATCGTCAATGACGCACACCGAGATGCACTGAGCGTTCACGATCACCGAATGGATTTCCATGCTGCGGTGGTGTGAGGACTGTTGCTGCGTTAACCACAGGGCCGCGTCGTTGACTTGGTTCTTGCACACCTCGAGGGCTCGAACGCAGTCAGCCCGCTTGAAGCCCATCGCAATCAACGGGTCCAGCAAGTCCATGTCGGGGGCGATGAAGCTTGAGCCTCTGTGCATCGCTGTGCGCTTCTCATGTGCGGTTAGCGTCTGTTTGGGCAGCGACTCTATCATGCGAATAAACATCTTCACGTCGTGGTATGACAGCCGAATGCACAGCTGTTTCTGTATCTGCACATCGATGGTGTTGTCCCGCAAATCCAAGTTCACGGTTATGGGGTCGATGATGGAGAGTGCGGTTTCGTTCTCACAGCCAAGCATGCAGGAGAACACCTCCAAGTGGTTCAAATTCACGGAGATGGGGCGGATCTGATCCATCGGCTTAAACGAGAAGACCGTGGTACTCTTGAGGATTATCGCATTTGTATCGTGCTGGTCGGTCTTCTCCACGAACACCAGTTCGGAGTCGGTGATGTTCAAAATAACCTCGATCGGGGCCTTCTCCGCTTCGTCCAATGTGCTAGAGCTCTGCGATATTTCAGCGTTCCGCATACGCAGCAGAGCGCTTGACGGGGGATCTGCATCCTGGCTGAGGAAGTCCTTGACGTTCTCAATCCAGTCGAGAATGGCCATCACCCGCATGTTGTTCAGAAGAATCGTGAATTTGGAGTGATCATTTCGCTTGCGACTGTGGACCTCAGCCTGGACGATGTTGGAGTCCACCTCCGTTCGGATGGGCTGCAAAATGTTGACGAACACGTTTTTGGAAACCTCCCGCGGTTTGTTTTCAAAGCGGGAGTCAGTAATTAAGATCTCCTGCGACACCAAATCGATGTCCTGGGAGCCGTCGCTGAACGAGTCTATCTTCAGGCAGGATTTTATAAAGTTGATGCATGCCAGTGACTGATCGTCATGCGATCGACTGTCAGAGCGGGAGTTTAGCAGAACTGAAACGTCCTCTAGGTCCAGGTTTATCGAGAGGTTGTTCCAGACCATTTTGTCGGGAAGCGTCAGCTGAACCTGCTCCATGGACGTGATATTCAGACGACTCTCCGCCAGGCTGAATGAGTAATTGCTGTAGATGTCGTCAATGTTCTCCCCCAGATTATAGGCGAGGAATCCTCTCACCAGCTTATACTGCTGTAGGTTCAGCACACCGCTCAGTCGGGACAAAGTTCCCTGCACACTGACGTCTGGACAGTTGTGACTGCAACCGCTGTCCATGTTCCGTTCGATTTGTAGCTTCAGGTGACACTTTTCCTTGAAGATGCTCTTTCCCGTCTTCAGCATCCAGTAGCTCCCCATATCGAGGCAGATGTCTGCGTCGTTCTCGTTGCGCTGCAGCTCCTGACACTTGGATATCCGATCGCCGGTGAAGAGGTTTGTGTTCACTAAGTGCACCTGCATCACGTCGAGGATCTCGTTCATCAGCGCCTCATCGGATTTCTTGCTGATCACGTGTCCCTCGCTAGCCAGGTGGAAGCTGTTAGTCAGCGTAAACTCACCCAGATCGGCGACAATTAGCCGGTTGCTCTCGAAACTGAGTGGCAGCAGGACTATCGGAGATCCGGCACTGATCTCGAGACCCAGCTGCGTGGGGCGTTGTTGCTGATTCTGTCCGCGGTCGGTGAGTTTTATCTTCTTCATCACGGGCTGGAAGGGAAAAAGCCATTGAAGTCGAGGAAGACTGACCTATCAATGGTACCTACCGTTTGAAGCTGTAGGAACTCCTTGATGAACGCCTGAATTTCCATGACGAACCTTTTGGTGTGAACGTAGCGCACCGAAGACATCTGTATCTTTAGCGTGGCATCCTTGTTCAACGATCGGTGATTTTGTTTGTCGCCCTCCCTGGAAGGAGAGACTGCTTTTTACAGACCAATCCAGAACGGTGCCGTTACACTTACCTCTTGTAGATAAAGCTTAAGGCCTCGGTACCACTTGTGAGGAACTTCTCACGGTAGAGCTTCCCAAAGTTCGTCAGATCGTACAAAGACACTGAACCCAGCCGCCCGTCGACTGTCTTCGTCGAGTCATACTTTGCCACCACGAAGAACGCGTTGGAGACGTTCGCCTTAGCCAGCTCGGACTCGTTTCGTACGAACACCAGATTCAGGGAGCGCACAGTGATCTCCAGCTCACTGTTTCCATTGGGGTGGGCTGAGAGAGGAAAAACGTCTGCAATTCAGATCATCCCATGCTTGCACCGACTTACCCTCAGTGACCTGCTCCTCTGTGCCGTCCTCCGCATCCATCTCAGACTCATTGTCCGACACGAGGCCGAAAAAGTCCAACAGCATAAACCACCGCTCCACAGAGATGATTAGGTTCAGGCAGTTGAAGTCAATAGAACTCGTTTGGCGTCGATTCTGGTAGTGCGTAGCTAAGGTGGGACATTTGGGGTCAATCAGCAGCGCTGAGTATATGACCAAGTTGTCTTCGTGCGCTTTCGACTGCGGTGAAGGTGGCGGTGTTCCCGGGCAGTAGGTGGTGTCCACTTGCAAGCGGCTACGGTGGTAATTGATTGCGTTCAGTGTGGTGGTGACGCCAGCCGATGTATTGCTGTCGAATCCGGCGCTTGACTCGAGATTCTCCGGCAGGGAGCCGGTCGGCATGTCGCCCTTCATTGCCATTCGCACCAAGTCCGGGCAGGAGGAGGAAGGACAGAAGCCGTTGGTGGGTCGATTCGCTCGCTCTTCCTGCGACGACGACACGACCATTTGGCGATACTTCGAGTCAATGGGACACTTCAGGTCCTCCATAAGAATGGAGCGCAGCATAACCTGAACCACTGTCTCGTACTGGCTTGCCTTGTCGTACTGCACGCTAAACTCGCGGAACGTGATCTCGATTAGCGGGTTGTCGTGCTCGTTCTTCAACTGAATGATAAAGATGGGCAGCGAGAAGGATATCTTCGGCGTGATTTCTGTGCTCTGCTGGTCTTCATTGGCGTCGCTTTTGTCGTGCGGTCGACTATTCATGTCGAATGCGGATAAATTATTGTCATTGTCGTGCAGGTCGAGGTGGTGCATTGAGTCTGCGGACACTTCGGCGGGTGGGCGAACGAGGTCTGCTGGCACTTTAAACATGTTGTCCACGGTTTCCAGGACCTGCTCGTATTGCTTGCGTGAGAGAGAAATCTGCAGAGGCTGGGTTACGCTTCCATCGATCTGGAATCAAATTTCAGTCATTGTATGTTGGACGCGGAAGAATGAGGGATTTCTGTCTTACCAGGAGATTTTCCTCATCGCGAGATTGCAGCTTCCCAACAGCCGGCAGACTGTGGTCGTCGATGAACTTCCTTACCTCCAACTGGATAACTGTGTCGTGAAGAATGGCAACTGCGTCCGTTTGACAGGAATAGAACTCCTCCGCCCTGGGTAGGGCAGATGTGCGGAAACCTTTTCGGCGACTCGTGTCCAGGGAGAACAAATTCATGTTGCGCACTTCGATGGAGTATCTGTCGCACATGCGAACGACTTCTTTGACACTGGATGTGTTGCTTACCGGCGGTTGCTGGAAGTCTGAGTCGTCGATGGTGAACATGCAGCTGTCGTCGTCTTCCGTTGGAGCCGTTGATTGTGGACTGCTAACTGTCTCCTGGTTATTGGTGACGGTAATCTTACCCAAGTGGGCTACAAGAACTTGTGCACTGCAGCTAGAACGGGGCACCACCAGCACTGGCGTGTCCAGGATAACATCCAGCCTGTGGGAAGGAGATAAGTGGCATTTCCTTAACGCCTCTCGAAGGGGAACTCACTTGATTTTGACTTTCTTTCCATGTTTAGACTTTAGCTTCCTGGGGCTGTTGAAGAGATGCGACTTCTTCTCATCCAACGGCGTTGGAAGAAACACATCCATTGGGTCGTTTAGAGGCTGCACCAAACCAATGGCCATGTCAGTGGCCTTCTCGCGAATAGACCGGGCAAAGTTCCTGCAAAGGAAAGCCATCAGTTGGGAGAACTTCAATAGAACCGTATGTCACCTACTTCAAGTAATGTTTAAACTCATTGGCACACCAGCTGATCTCCTGAACAAACCGCGCACAGTGCGTATACCACACGGAAGCCATTCGAATCTTGACACTCACCGTCGCAGTCACATCCCGCGAGACACTGAACGACAACGCCTGCGTCTGTTCGATCATCTTGTCTTTGGCACTGCCGTAGACCTCCTGGGTTAGGGAGCTCAGCAGATCCTGACGCAAGTCAGGCGGCTCAGTGAGTGGATCCTTCCCCACGGAGAATATTCGCTGATGATTCACTCCCTCAGGGGTAAGGTCCAGTATTTGCAGACCACCGAGAGATCCATTCACGGAGATTTCCTGACCCAGTGTGGCATGAATTTTTGCTTCACTCATGGTCAAGGTGCCGACTTTACGTCCAACCAGCTTGGAGTCTCGTTTGAATGCTCGCAGCACCAGCACGTTGAGGCGGTGGAAGTCGAAGGTTATCTCTGTGCGGATGGACGTTATCGCATTTGCTCCCACTGCGGTTCGCGAATCATTCAGTTGATGCTGCTGCTGGCGAGAAACCAAGTCAATACTTGTTGGGCGGTCTGTTGTTGATTTCTTCTTCTTCTTATTCGGGAGCACTCGATTGATGAACCCTAGCAGTTCAACAATGGTCTCTTGGTTTGCTGAAAGGAATTCAGAAGCACGTCAGAGATGGATGTCTCGCGTGATATCATCACAAGCTTACCGATGATGTCCAGGTTGTTGAAGTTAATGTTCGCAATCTGCAGTGGTTCTGTGTCGACTGTTGAGTTGATGAAGATCACTTCCGCGGTGATGAGGGCGTCTAGATCGTCCAGAGTTGACCAAGTTGCTGAGTTAGCTTTTCGTGTTCACACATTTTGGTTTGGAATCAAGCAAAACAAAAGCGGGGAGCAACGAAAAGTGATTGGAAACGAAAGAAAAAGAACCAAAACGGTAACGAAATGAATATAAAATGTGGGAAAACTAAAAGAACGTAAGAGTGGTTGGGTAAATTAAGTGAAGGAATTGCTCGTAAGAAGGTTTATACGTCTCGTAATCTAAAAGTGACTTGTCATAAGGTTGTCCTGACTTTTGGCAAGTGCAGGAGCCAGTTTAGAGTCGCCTAGAGTTGGGTTTCGAAAAGTGAAAGGATATGGGGCCCAACGGAAATAAATTTCAAATAGTGTTCGGTACGGTAGACCAGAATGCAATGTCGTCCCATGCAAAGGGACACTTGGTTACGGTCAGAGGTGACTATACATAACCTCAGAAAGGGGATTCTGTCTCCTTAGACTTTACATCACGTGGTAGTTCTCAACCAAGTGTGGAAGTAAATAGAGACCCCTTCAGGTTACGGAATGTCTCGCTACATGTTTGGAGAGAGAGTGAGTGGGCTCTTTCCCGAAGTTGACAGATTCGTCAGAACAAGACCCCAACTGATTTCCAGGACAACCCTCAACTTACGAGCAACGATCAGGGGCAAACTTAAGGCGAATAAATAAGCATCATCTTCACCTCCACTACTTACCTCTTTGCAAAGAGCTAATAGCTCGACTGATTGTCAGCGGACTTGTTGGTCTCCTGTTCTCCAGCGGATCTGGTGATGCCACAGACGTTGGCGAGCACGGTTCACTTTGTTTGAGACTCCCAGATACACTGTCCATCCTGTAAATCAAAGCACATTCATTTCTCTTCCTTTGAATACCTTCGGACTTCCAAATCTTACCCCACATGCCGATGACTAGCTACAAGGAGCTCAAAGTCTGCTCCAAACGACTGTATGGCATCAGCCAACAACAGTCCATGCACAGACAGTGACGTGTTTGTATCCTCCAGGCGCTTGCTGAGTCCTGCCCGCACTCCAGACACCTGCAGTTCGGCGATGCTTCGACCCCTCGACTGAACCTCTAGAGACATGTGATCGATGACGAACTGCAGCACTATCAGATTAGTCTGCTGTTGCTGGCTTGTGTTCAAAGTGTCCTCGTCGCTGCATATCGATTCGTCATCCAAGTGAAATGCAGATGATTGCTCGGGCAGGCTGACTGGGGATTCGCTCACCCCATTCGGGGTGTAGTCTGCTGAGATTATGGTCACGATGTCCATTAATGCCGCAATCTTGTGTTCATTCACATGCACCCCTAGCTTGGGCAGTGTCCCAAAGAGAGTCAGTGAGGGGTACTCCGGATCCACAGTGTGCACCACACGCCTCTCCAACTGCAGAGATATGCTAAACTTGTCCAGCAATCGCGACATCTCCTTCCCCCTGCACACAAGCACCTGAAGGTCTGTCATTTCGATTGTGTACTTGTCGTAGATCTTGTCATACAGGGCATCCTCCAGGCCGGTTTCCTTGTTTATCACAATGTCCGAGAAGTCGGGGGCGGCCGAGCACAGAGTTGCTGAGTCTGATGGACTATTCTCAGAACCAGGTGGTGTGGAGCACGGTGTCATAAATGCTTCCTCGTCTTCACTGTCCAGACTGTTTTCTTGTCCGTTAACCTGCTCCACTCCCGGTTGCGCTTTCTCAGAATTTGTCAACTTCTGCTGGCGAATCCTGTTCTCCGCGCAGTTCTTCGACAGTTGAAACCGTCCAAAGTCGACCAGGACTATGGAGGTGTTCTTGCTGGCGAAGTTCTCAACGAAAATGATCTGCGGTGCTGAAATGTCAATCTCCAAGCACCAGGATTTCCGTTGACCCTGCTAACAAGTAAAAAAAGAAGCTTGAGGAAGAGAGCTAAGCATAACACTGTCAGTTGAACTCACCATCTCTCCATCCAGAATGCTCTTCCAGTTTCTGATGAACTTCATTTTTGTGCTGTACTTCATCCGCTCCAGTTTTTTTCTGGCGTTCGCATTGTGAAGAGGATTTGTGAAGAACTCCGTTAGCCAGCGGAGGACTTCCAGGTTGTAGACCACATCTAGGCACCTGGTCTTCACCGCCAGCCGGTAGTCAGTATTGAAGGTCAACGGTTTCTTTTCGTACTGCAGCTGAAACCAAGGCTCACTGCTGTCGTTAGCCACAGACGCTTCCTTCTTCCCCTTGAAGTTCTGGAAGCGACTAAACGCTGTCTGGGGTTTAATGAGGTCTGGGAACTCTGTGTTTGGCGTGAACAAGTCCTTTACACACACCGAACCGAGAGATAACCCCACTAGATGAGAACCCGACCGTGGCCGGGTCTCGATGTTCAGCTTGAGGTTGTCAAACTGCATCTCAAGCCTGGTTATCGTCTCCGAAGTGACCTTATTCTCACTGCAGACATTCAACTGACCACCAGCAAGGATGAAATCGAATTTGCCAAACACAGCGTCGCGCTTCAGTAGAGAATTATTCTCAACAGACCCCTCCAGGGCGTTCAGAATCTCATCCTCAAGCGTGTGTGACGTGTCGTCTATTGGCACGATTTCCCCGTTCATTTCCGATGAAGGAGAGCTAGCCACGGAGTTGCTGGCGTTGCCGGAATTACCATACCATCCCCACCAGTTGGGGAACCACTGGAACAACATGGTCTTCCCTTGGTTACCGTTCTGTCCCTTTAGTTGCAATTCACTGGATTCCAGGTGCAGGAAACAGACCTCTCGCAATGCTCGCAAATCATACAGTTCTCGGGCTTTCTCAACTCGCGACTTGAACTCCTTGTCATCGGGGGACAAGTTTTCATTTGGATTCACCAGCAGCTTCGTGTAGATCTTGATGTATCGGATGTTCTCTTTGGCTTTGTTTAGCTTCTGCTCGTGCGTCTCGAAGTAGAAGCCATGGCAGCGCACAGCGTACTGCCACCATTCCCGGGAATGTCCCCGAACTGGATTTGAGGGCCGAAGGATGCGGTACGACCGGAGTTTGCTGATTACCTGAAGACTCTTCGCACTGTCCACCATCTGCGAGTACTGAACCTGAAATAAGGAATATCGAGTGATTACTGAATTCAACTGTTCCCGGGCAGTGGGCTTACATCACTTAGACAGAGGTTCACCTCGGTCACGGTCACTTCACAGGACATCCTTGGCCGGTTTCTCGTCCTCAAAGGCAGTGGACTTCGATCATGCTTGCACAGAGCCTTTGCACTGATTGGACTAATGATGTAGCAGTGCTTCCGGCTCGAGCAGACCTTCTCCATTAGCTTTCCCAGATCATTGGACGACATGTCGCTACATGTGTTCTCCGACACCAGTTTGTCCCAGTAGATGGCGAATGATTTCAGTTCGACGAGCTTAAAGGAGACTTCCTGATTCCAGGCTGTTGTCGAACTCGGCAGCCAATTCGAGTCGCATGTGTGCGCTGTGAGCGAATCGATTGTGATGCCAGCAGCAAAGCTGAAATTCGGGATGGTTATCGAATCCTCGTAGCGAATGTGTACTCCGTTGATCTTCAGCTGCAGGTTCTCGATAATGTTTGTCGCTAGACCTGTGCCGAAGCTCAACCAACTGGAGTAGGAGGAGGCGTAGTATGAGCTCTCGGAACTGTCACCTTTCTGGGCGCGCCACTTCGCCTCGACGTCATCAAGTTGAGAGAGTTTGTACTCGTAGTCTGACTGCTTCTCCTTCTCATCATCCCAGTCATTGAGGTCCTTGGGACCGATCACAGCGTGGATCCGTTCGATTATAATGCACCAGGGTGCTGTACGGAATTGACGAACTGGAATCTGCAGCTTAACCTTGCCGATGTTTCCGCTTAGCGCTTGCAGTGGGAGACCGAGGCCGCGGAGGGCATCTTTTCGTATTGGCACATTTTCCAATTCAACTTCACCTGCAAATAGTCAATGGGAGGGAAGTTGTTTGTGGGAGGTTATGGTGAAAATTGAATTTAACTACATTGTCGTGGTTTACATGGAACTTGTGTTCATTTCGTGATTTACAAACGTGAGGGAGGTTATCTACAACAGCACAAACGACACTGTTCAAGGCTAGATAAGACTCTTATGTTCGCTTGCTTGCGACATGGACCCGAGTAATGTGGTCTTTCATATCGCAAACGATATCAGTCATGTCAGCAATCATCGTCGTCCTCGTAATTATCGAAACTTTCAATATTTTGACGACGCCGAATCTAGATTCGTCACAAAAAGCCGTAAATGAGGTCAGAATAAACAAATTTGTCATCAGCGGCTACAAATCTGAGTTACGTGCCTTCCGAATTCATTGCAGTCACACAGTCCAGTTGGGACGAAAAGATAAGCTTTGTTATGTAAACATAATTGTTTTCGCAAACAAGCACGAAGAATCCGAAACCACTGATGACAGCATGTGATCGCAGCGTTCAACCATTAACCGACAGCCATTCAGTCACGAACTCACTCTTCAAATGCCGCTAACGCACGCAACGAGCGAATATAGACACAACAAGGGGCTCATTCACTCACTGCAGTAATCAAAGAACTTCGTAAATTGGCATTGAATTGAACAATTAAAAGGGCCGCACGCCCTGACGACAGCGTCTCGGGAGCTCGTTGCCGATTCGTCATGGGAGCTAATAAACGGCCATCAGAACTGATATCGAACAAATGTTTCCGTTCATTACATTTAATTTACGACACAATCCGCGCCGCGTACATATACATTCACGCAAGCAGGTTCAATGATCTGCGTCCACATTGAGGAAGAGATTCAATAACAATCGAAGAGCGCGCAAATGCATTGTTGTCTACCACAACAGCCACCCCCTCCTCGGCTATGCATCGCCACACACTTGACTACTGCACAGAAATAAAAGACGCCACATTGTAACTTACTGCGCAGAAAAACCGAATTTCAGCGCCAGCACCCAGCACTCCCGCTAGATGTCAACAATTATTATTTCAATCTGAAGGCGCATACACTTTACCAGCAGATGCAAATATTTTCGATTTTCTCAACCGCCTCAAACCCAACTGGGACAGCTCATCGGTCGAATATAGAATACCAATTGTCTGACAGACACCCTGCTTTTCCCAGAAACACATTCAACCGGTCACACGTTTAGGGGAAATGCTCACTTGGAAACCGAATGAATCGAAAAAGTGGAGACGTAGAGAAGAATTTCTTTTTTTACACCATGACGTACGTCATCGGGAAGAAATGCACCCAACCCACTGTGGGTCACATGGATTATGTCAACTATCGCTTGTGCATTATATAATCGGAGAAGCAGTATGTCATCGAAAAAAAAAATGTCTCTTACCTGATAATAATGCCACAGAAAGTTGTGCTGGATTGAAATCCTCGAGGTATTTGCCCAGATATGTGTTAAGGACCCATGTAATCAGTTCTCTGAGCATCTTGCCCTATTCGATTGTTGCAGGCTTTCACTGGGATTGATTTGTCGCACATCGAGCGCAAGATAAAACCGAATTCGACGTTTCTGGCTTTTCACTTTCTTTGAGTTTTATTGCAATTTTGAAATTCTCACAAGTCAAAGGGCAAAAAAAATGTGAATACCAAATAAAATGTGATCACAGCGGGAGGAGAAAGGAGACTGTTGATATGAACCGATAGCAGCGTGGAGCAGACAACATTTGTACACACGTCTATTCCGGTTGTATCAAGAAATCGGTGAGAATTGCGACTTGCTTTTTTTTCGTTTCTAAGTTACTACTGCATTGTGTGTCGACTGTCAGCGGGGGAGATGTGGGAATAAGAAGGGTATCACGGCTCGATTTCACTTTCTTCTTCTTTGCACACACGAAAATTACGGTTCAGGGAGCAGCGATTTTGTATTTCTTGCTTTTTTGATGCAGATTCGCGATTGAACGAACGTTTTTCTTCTGCAAATTAATTGCGTTAACCGTCGATTGTGATGAAAATTAAAGGAAATCACAAGAACACTTCGCGAAATTAAAAATATTCCGTAACTAATGAAGACTGCAAGAAGAATGAAAAAATTTTGACAGCTGTGCAGAAGAGACAGAGATTGCGTGTGACAGAGAGGAAGACAGTTCAGAGGGTGACACGGAAATCGGACTGGCGTTGAAATAGAACATTGAAGAGCACATTTCATATTGACTTTTGGCAGTATGTTATGTGAAATGTTGTGTGCGCGAGTTGATCTTCTAGGGCATCACATGTTTTGATTCCCTTTCTGAGACGGAGCGAAGCGTTTCTGCAAATTTTCCGATGCAGCTGCTACTACGCCTGTCGCTCGCAATCCTCGTTTTCAAAAGATTTCGTTGTTTTTTTTTGGTGTGACGCTTACATTACAACCGACAAGCCTCTCCAGCTAGCTGTATCTCTTATTAGCTCCAGTTGCATATAAAACTCGCTCATTCTCTTAAGCAATTTTGTCAAGTTAAGGTACTTGTGACATTGGATCCTGGTCCAGATTTTTCATCAGCAATCTAGTTAATCCACCGCCTCCTAGTCCACAGAACACTCTCATTCAAGTTTCTTCCGCATTTACTTCACACATCTGTCAATTTAAGCTAAATGTCTTGTTCCTCTTTCACTGAAGGAATTTCCTTAAATCACCTATTCCAATCTATTCTTACTTCAATAAAAATATATTGCAACATTCCACCCTAGATCCGTCCATCAGTATTTGCACTTTTCATCCGTGTATCACTTCCAACTTGTCATTTATCCAATTTCACTTGTCACTCCAATTCCGTTGGGCCCCCATTCTGTTTTCACATCATTCTTGTTTATCTTCCTCTCTCAGCATATCAACAACAAACCAGCTGATTGGGAAAAATCAAATAAACAAATAACAACAAACGAGTTTCACTCGAGCCAATTGAAGAGGGGGCGTCAGAGGAAAAATGCAAAGAGTTAGCCGACTTTAAATAGACATTCAAAGAAAATGAAATCATAAATCGGCGACCTCTCATATGGCCTTGGGAGTACAGAAATCGAATCTCTGAGGTGGACATGAGTGTTGTGACAAGATTTTGCCGGTATTCTGCGCTGTCAATGAGCCAGTCAAGGACAGTTGATAGAAATATGCTCCGAAATGCAAAGATAGTTCATATTTAAATGGTTCCTAGGTACAATCTGTTGGAAATGACTGCTGAATCAGCTTGACTTCAAATGTTCACCCTTCAACTCACAGGACTTGGCGAAAACTAAGTAGTACACTTCTGATTACTGAAGTGACTGACTGAAATAATAAATGAGTTCTAGTCTCATTCTTCTCCTTGGTTCGTCGCTATAGCCGGGAGTGGAGCTGTACCTGAATCAACATGCTTCTCTAGCTGGTTCATATAACATCAAGTAAGTTGACGTAAGTCGAACAACGAACTCTATGGGCTCTACATTGACATGTGCCTAGTCAAGCGTCTCCGGATACAACGCTTAAGATGGCTAGGCCATGTAGAGCGCATGGACACCACTGCTCCGGCCCGAGTCTTAGAATCTGAGCCATTGGGCTAATGTGGCGTACACAAATGGAGAAGGGCCTCAACCAACATGGAGTGCGAAACTGGCGGCAGCTGGCGAAAGACCGTTCTGTTTAGAAAGGCAGGTTGGTTGAGGCTCAGGTCCACCTCGGACTGTAGCGCCACAAGAAGAAGAAGAAGAAGAAGTTGACGTCCTCCTCTACTTGTGTGCGTGCTCTCAGACGTCGTGTGTTGTTCCAATGACTTGGTTTTGACGACTCCATGGGTTGGAGCTGTATTTATACGCTCTAGGCGCAGACCGACATACTGACTTTGGACTTTATCGTGAAATCTTCTCCTCCAGATGCCATAAACGAAAAGATGAAAAAAAAAGGCGAAAAGGACTTTTCTTCCGAAATGAACAAAGCCTTCTTTATCGGGGATGATGTTCTTGTCTCTTTTTACTGCGAAGCCGAGGTAGGCGAAGTTCTTGACTTCCTCAAACTCCTTGCATCCCATTGTGATGCCCAGTCTTAGACGTCGATGAGGTGTGTTCCTCCTTGATGGTAGCACACGCTTTGCTTCACTACCAGACCAGATTTAACAGCGCATTGAATTGTCTCTATACTTTTCTATGTGGCCTTGAAATCGCCCAATACGAGGTGGGTGTCGATCTATGCTTCTTGTGTCGTCTCTAATCTTTAATCTGTTATAACCACATCGGGCCTGAAACCACGCTGATAAGGAGTTACTTATTCCGACACATATTTTTCTCGTTCTCTGCATTTTGTTAGGATCTCTCATTGCTCCTTTTAGAAGAGAGCGATCCTACAACCAATAACTAGGCAAAATGCTGTGACATCAAGGCTTAATGCTGCAGCAGACGAGGTAGTATGTTGAAAAGAGTAAATTGTTGAAAGGTGCGAGATAATGTAATAGGTGTGGGACAGATGCAAGAAAGGATGTTGATGAGATGAGATGTTAACAGAAAACAAGACGTGCGCCATCTAAAATTCAACCTCATTCTCTCTCTTAATTCAACCCTCTTCCCCTTTGTTCTTTGAGATTGTTTCCCCAGACACCTACCGATTCGCTTGAGTCGCTCACCTGAATAAAGCCCTCAGTAACGAAGCGTAAACCATCACTCAGTAGCACTTAAAGTTCCACCTGCTCAGTTCAGTGTGCGTTTTTTTGGTTTTCTTTGTCCAGTCTCAATCTATGTTATTCTCTGCGACATGCCAAGCATCCAACAGCAAAAAATAATCTCCTCTTACAGCCCTGCAATCTCAAGGCAATTGAGGACCTTATGTCAGGCAACCACGGATTGGTTATTCAGTACGGATGCAAACAAGTTCCTACTGGAAGAAAAATTATCTCTTCACGCCTTTCTTTCCAGAGGATTTCAAACGACTGGAGCTTCAATTCGTCAGTGATTGAAATCTGCTGACTTGAAATACCCCTGGAGTACAGTCTAATCATTGACCAGAACGCTTGCAACAGTTCCTATGAGCACTGAGACCTTCCTCTTATAGGGGTTTGAGTAGGGCTCTGGATTGACTCCCTGACTTATTTCATTCGGTCATGGTACAACCAATCCCAATATATAAACCTCTTCAGCGAGGATTACCCTGAGCGTCGATCTGCGTGATCCTCACCATCACCATCGGCAGGACGACATTATCAGCAGCGTCCCACTGACTCAGCTTCCGCGCCATGCACCTTTGACCGACTGTTGGAAGCCACCAACTATTTCGTGGCTTGAAAGATCACCCCATCCTAGAAGATGGAAAGGCAACCCAACCCTGATAAAGCGGTGTTCTACACTCTCAATAAGAGTATCGCGCCAAGTTGTCTAGTTGCCCCGAAAGTTGGCCTCCGAGGTAAGTGGAGACTGCCAGGCAACGGCTAAATTTAAGTCGACCGCCAGCCTGGTGTCTATTGACAAAAGCACCGCAACAATGTGAATCCACACGGGATAGCTGGCGGTATTCTGTTGAGCGATCTAAGACTGTTTCAGAAGGTATAATCATTAAGAATTATCTGCCGAGTTTGCACGAATTCAAGAACCTCGAGAGGCTGCTGATCTACATTCACGGGTAACCTACCTGGTGACGTGCATCCCCACCATTTGCAGGAACGGCCCACAATAAAAACTCCGCACCCACAGATTAGGATGATTCACACTTTTTATCGCACTTCCGCTAACAGATCATGGTCGTAAACCATATTCCCAATTAACGTTGTGATCTCGCTATAACAATCCCATCACAGGCATCGATACATTTCCTTTCTTCTTCCAGCGCACATGCACTTCCAGTCAAACTTCCAGCCAAGTGCATCAGTAGCAGCAGCAGCACACCCCCGCCGCAGATCGAGCGAGAGTGAGACACACTCAACAGCAGCAACTCCGCGCACATTTACGCTTTCTTTTCTCGGGCCCTTCCAACGGGAAATATCCCTTTTTCTCATCCCTTAACCGATTCCAAGGTTCATCTCCGGCCAGAGTTGTCGGTGGTGCTCCTCAGTTTCTTTCTTCTCGTCGCCCTGCTATGTACGCGTTGAACGGTTCGGTTTCGTTTTGGCGTTCCAAATAATCATTTCTGGTCCCCCTTCTTTCCCCCGCACCCCCACTCGTACATATACACAGACACACATTCACTGGTACTGGAGTGAATCTCATTTCCTTTTTGGACTTTTTATGTAACAAAGCGACGACGTCCTTTTTCTGCGAGTTCAGCGGAAAATTCGAAGAACTTTTCCACGCAGAAAACGTGCAAAAAGTTGTTCTCGACCGATTTTTGGAAAACCGTGCAGCCACGGTCGGGAGAAAAATTACATTTTCTGCCGAATGAAAACGCACTTTCGGTGAACGGATGGGATATAAATATGCAAACGAGGGCATGAAGCAAGAAGTGAAGTGAAGGGTGTTCCGAGTGGATTGTGAAAGAATTGTTTAAACAATTTCCTTAATTTTTATTTCTTCTGTTTTATTCTTTTTTTCGTTGTGTGTCAAAAAGGTGAGGAGGATATGAAAGGAAACCAAAGAGCGAGAGAGTGAAGGAAAATCCATTAAGAGAAAGACTGATATGAACGCCCACACACACACACACGTGCAGGCACACACCCACCCGCATGCGGTGGTTGCAGCAGTCATCGTCGTCGCTGGTCGTCTGTTCTGGTTCGAAGGGTGGAAAACATAAATTATGACACCTTCGTGCTCGCGCGTTGCGCTCCCGCGTCCATTCATCTCGGTATGTGTTTATTTTTTTGTTGGTGCTTCTTCGTGCTTCTGATATTGCATCACACAAACACACATGTAAATCTATCTGCCTAATGGGCTACGAATTTCGGTGTGTGTTTGCTTTTGCTTCCCTCGTTCGTTCCTTTCTCATTTTCTGTTTCTCTTGTTTCGTTGTTCGCCTTTTTTGTTTGGTCGCTGTGTCCTGCTGTCGTCGTCGGTCGATTGTTCGTCGAGTGTCGGGAATTTTAGTTTTGTCACACAGTCGAGATGAAAAGTAAACACACTTTTGAAAGCAATTTCAATCTCGCAGGGATTCGATGGTCCTTGCCCAGAATAGTTGGCATTTTGGAATTGTATTTGGAGATGGAATATGTTTAAGGGCGTTTGTGAACAGCTTGCGGTATAGATGGAGTACCGACGGGTTTCTTGAGGCTGAAACTGATTGGGCTATGATTCCTTGATTTTCTTTATCTTGGCAAAGCCGTAGGTTCTATGAGAAAAATGTAATAAGACATCCTTGTACTGATTAATGTTGGCAAGGAAGGAAGGCCATTCCCAAGGTTCCTGTATCGGGTGAAAACCTTTGTCTTTGCGACGATAGGGACAGTATAATCAGCCAAAAAATTAAACTGTCAATTGACACTATTATCGACAAAATTGAACCGAAAAACGTCGCTTTTCATTCTGTTATTTAATAGTCTAGATCGTGAATTGTATTTGCATCTATGCACGATCAAGAAGTCACAAAGTCCCCCACTCAGGCAACCACTGGCAATCAAATGACTGCCTGATGGGACGACTATCACGGACAAGATCCTCGATTGTATTTTTGGGTTAAAAGCAGGTAAAAGGAACACACAAGACATTTTATGAATTTTAAAAGTAAGAAGGAAAGAAAATAAAATTTAATATAATCTAGTCATTCTTCTGAATTTATTTCATTCCCTAGACGTCACCGACATTTGTCTCTAT
Source organism: Eristalinus sepulchralis (assembly GCA_944738645.1). Taxonomy (NCBI): domain Eukaryota; kingdom Metazoa; phylum Arthropoda; class Insecta; order Diptera; family Syrphidae; genus Eristalinus; species Eristalinus sepulchralis. The sequence continues at coordinate 11,577,571 of OX122885.1, read as the reverse complement.
CGGAGTCCCCGAAAAAAAAATTGTTTTTTTTTTTTTTTTTTTTTTCAATTTCCACAGTAGGAGATTTGTAGGCCCTAGTAAAGGATCCAAAAACAAAACCAAACTTAACTCGTTTCGATTTCCAACCACAACGAAATCTTCTACAAGGGCTAGCTGCGATCGAGCGATGATCTCAATGTATCCTCTGCAAATCCCACCAAGCAGTTGTAGGATACAAAATTGATGAAGAAATCAAAGATATACACATGTTTTAGAAGCTTCTGAACCAAACTTAATGGTACATTGCGTTAGGGTTTGAGTGAAGCTTATATTTAACCATTGATCATATAACACTAGACTACCAACTACCAAACTTTCAAATGTGGCTTATATTCACCTTTAGCTATCTTAAACTACAAACCTATCTTTAAGAGCAATACAACCGTGTTATAAATGCTAGTAGACGTTTTCTAGAATAGACCTGCTTTTGATATTGTTATAACGAATTTTTAAAAAAAAAGTTCACAGTTGAAATGATTGAATTTCAAGACAAAATGGAAATTTTGTCAGTATCTATGCTCATGACTCTGATGATAAAGTACACTGTTTTCAACGCAAATCGAATTACGGCCTTTTCGGAAATGGCGCCCAACGTGGTTCCAACTATCTTAGATCTTCGCAGTTTTGTTTCATAGGCAGTTCTATTTTTTATTTTCTTTGGTTAGTATTTACATTTAATAATCAAAGGGCTTTGATCACTATTGCTTCGGAATTAACTGGAGAACTGAGCTCTCAAATCAAAAGTTAAGCAACTATCAGTATTTTCTTAATTTCTCGAAGGATATTTGTGATAAAGTGGTCGCTGTGGCTTAGTGGTAACCACCACACGGAAAGTCCAGGTTCGATTCCCGGATGGGACACATCGCATTTTTTCGCGGCACCACATCCTTTAAGTTGCTGACAACACTCAAAGAGTATGAATTGTCTATGAAAAGCTTCTCAAATCTAGCAGTTCGGAGTCGGCAAAAATCTGTAGATCCTCGGTCTGCTCGTGAGAGAACAGTAGCGCGCACAACACGAGTAGTTATTGTAGAAGTTAGGCCCTGGTCCCTTGTGCGCTGTAGTACCACTCAATTATTATTATTATTATATTTGTGATCAGTCACACCTAGATTGTCTTTTTTTTCATATTTTGATGCACGGTGTGTGGTTTGCAGTACAGTACCCGCGACTGTGATGTTTTTTAATTCCACGCCTAAAACATGGACATTTTTCACAAAGCAAATATTCAGTTTCGAATGTATTTGTTTGATTTAATCAAAGATACGAGACCCAAAATCAAAAATCAGCAAAACACACTATTTTTAAAGAAAGTGTTTGAAGGAAATGCCATTTCTAATAGAAATTTTCTACCAATGGATATACGGCGTGATGTTCTGATTCAAACACAGTTGAAGTGAATTCAAACACAAGCTAAGTTGCAGTTGTTGAAGAAATGGCGTTAAAGAATCTCATAACACAAAAATAATTGGCGACAGCTGGCAAGAGTTTTATGTTGGTTGTGGCCCTGAAGAAATAAATCACTTAAAGATATTGAAAATTCAGAAATAAATATCACGAAACATTCCTTGCATGCGATTTATAGAGATCGTAGTGCTGATCTATTTTTTATCTGTCTTACTGTATTAAAAAAACTGGCGTTTTCGGGGGAAAGTCGGATATGATGTAAACTACAGAGAATATGGTGTCTTTTGAATTTTTATTTTTGCAATAAACCAAATCACAAAAAAGATTAGACTCTCAGGTTTTCTCTCACGGCTTCAGCTTCTTTCCAAAGTCGAGAAAATTTCAGTTGTTAAAGTCTCGAGTTCTAAATTAAATTTTCTAGCTTAAAAACTTTAACTAGTAGTTAACGACGGACTCTATATCGTCTCGAACTGGTCCCTTTTCGGAACACTGACTTATGATTGTGTGCTAGTCGTCTGCTCTTCCCACTTGATGTTTGTTTTTTTTAACATTCTCCAAGCCTCCTCAAGCTGCCTTTAGTTGAAATTTAAGGAGGTTAGAGATGGAAGTCAAAAATCACGAAAACGAGACACTGAAGAAACATTGTAGAGTCTGGACATGCTTCTCTCTATCAAGCTCTCTGCTAGCGATTGCATTGAGATTTGGTGCAAAATTTATTGATTTCGGGAATTTATAATTTTGTATTTATGGGATTTTGGAATTTCCGGAACCGCGAAACGATTTTTAGTTTCGGGACATTGCCCAATTTAAAGATTTCCTTTGTGAAAACATTTATGTTCAAGTGTTCGTCGTGGCCGACGTTAAGAGACCCTTTCCTTGAAGTCTGTATCCACAATCCTATATACTTTCTTGTCTCCAACATTCTGACAAATAGAATCAAAGCACATCTGTACATGAACAATTGTATTTTGTTTATCCAATTAAATTTTAAAGGAATAGTGTCCCTTGAAGTTGAATACCTGTTTTAAAAGATCTTAAAAAAAGTATATGTTATTCTTATACGCGTATTATGCTTGTAGCTACCGCGGCGTAGTAGATAAGTACGTCAACTCACACTTCGGAGGTCCTAGGTTCGATTCCTTGACTAGGTTCCATTCCTGGACATCTCTTTCCAGTTTTTGACAACAAAGAGTACGAGTTGAATGAAGAGCCCCTGAAATTACTCCGGTCCGAGTCGGCAATAAACTGTAGGTCCGCTCTATACGTGATAGAAAGTAGTAGCTGAAGGAGCTAGGCCCTGGTCTCCTGTGGACTGCGAGCACCCTCCAGGTTTTTTTTTATTATTTGTTAAAAAAAATTGGAATTGAACTTTCTTTTTTGATACACAAGTAGGATTGATTAGATTGTCCTTAATGAAGGAAAAACTGAGATCGTTGATTCATAGTTTTTTAAAAATGTAGATTCTAACTGTCCGCGTTTTAAAAATTGCTTTTGAAAAACTATGGCTATTGTATAAGCTGTTGTAGGCTTTTAACTTAAATACGTCTCTTGGCTAATTCACTTGATTTAGAATAATTTAGAAGATGGGCATGTTTCAAGATGCATATGTCGGTTGGGTATCATCATTTGAGCTCATTTTGTATGAACTCTATTTCAAGACTCCAACACCTTCGAACTGAGGAATAGGATAAATGGTAGGCTTGAGTTCCTCGGAGTTGATTTGGTTCTTAAGCTACAGGCCCTTTTAACCAGTACGGTCTCTCACTAGTTTTCACTAGTTTCATGCTCCATGTTGGTCAACGTGTCCCTCTGTTGTGTTAACTCATTGGCATAGATTCTATGGACCTTTGGGTTAATGAGATGTTGTATGTGTTGAGAGCAATCTCCAATGTCCCGAAAACAAACCATTTCATATCAGTATGCTCGAGAGAAGCCCCGCTTTAAGTCGTTGTAGTATTTAGACAAGTTGCCGAATTTGGATAATGAAAACTTTTCATGTATAATTTTGTATAATTTCGAGATACGTCGCCCAAGCGTTTCAACTTAGTTTCCCACCATTCTTTTAGCTTTTATCAATTTGGAACTCTGTATCTTTGTTTTTTTTTTTCAAAACAGCTCATTCAAGCTTAAAGCAACTTTATAATCATTAACTATAGAATAAACTTCGGAGACAAATTGTTCACCATCCTCTTGTTGAGGAATCTACGCCATTCACTTCCACACAATCAGGCTGTGTCTGTTCATTGGCCTCACAAAATCTCCGGAGGTGGGATCCCAAAATTTCTTCCCCGAAATCCTCGGTGCGGTTGTAGGCAAAGTTCAAGAACCATCACATGCTTCACCACACCACACCGCAAGTGTTTACTTACATGCCCATCCCTCAGCCTCTCCAGATAGCTCCATCCATTTTTCAGCGATTTTTGATCCAGAGTTGAAAACCGTCTTGTTCGAGAGTTCACCTAATTTTCTTCATTCATTTCTCTCCCTTGTGAATGGTTGCTGGCAGGCAGCCGCGGAATTGTCGTTGTCGTTTGTTTCTCGATTTCCCTGTGATTCTTCGTCATTTCAAAACCGAAATATCCCTCCAAAGCGCATTTGAAGAGGAGAGCATTAAATTGAGAAAGTGAGAGAGAGAGAGAGAGAGTGGGAGAGTCGAAGAGGGAAATTTTATGGGAAATTTTTCCCCGTGTGTTCAATTTTCTTCTCGGATTTTCCTTTCGTAGTTTATATGCATTTTCTCGTTTTCCATATCTCAATCGCCGTTTGTCGTCGGTTCGCCTCGTTCGTCCGTGGTTTTGAGAACTAGAACACAGCGAGTGAATTTTCCTTTAGAGGAGGAAAGTAGAAAAAAAAACACACATCAGAAAAAACACAGAAACTTTTCATTAGATCTCGCGGAGCGTGTGTGTGCGTGCGACGAGTGCCTTGTGTTCCTTTCGTTCTCGCTCTTGGGTCTTTGCTGGGCTCCTCGAGGAAGATATATCGCCTCGAAAATTAGATTTTTTTTGAGAAATACTATCTGAATCGGGATCTTTTAATTGCCATTCTAATTTTGGGAACATCAATATAAAATTCTCTGTTTTCTCTTCCCCCCCCATTCCGCCGTCGCTGTCGACGACTACAGATAGGAGATTCTTGCTGAGGAAGTGATGAAACGTCGAAAACTCTGCCTCCTCCTCTGATCGGGAGCACAATAAATGCTTGATAAAATAAATGAAAGGAAAATAAAACAAAAATTCCATACCGTCACAGGAAGCGAAGGGATGGAAACAAAAGTCGTGCTGTGCTGCGACCAGTGTGTGTGATACGAATTCAAAGTGAATTTTGGTTTTTCTTTCGAAAACCCATCTGAAGTGATGTGAATGAAGTGCGATTTTTTCGGAAAATTTTTCAACAGAGAAAACGAGGCGCGGCGGTGTTTAGTGCGTTTTTTTTTCCTTAACGTCACAAAATCTCCCGTGGAAAATAACGGTGAAGAAAAAAAATAAAGTGGAATAATTCATTCGAAAAAAAAACAGGGAGGAGTAGTTGGTGAAAGAAACAACGAAAAAGTGACATAAAGAACAAAAGGAAGAAAGGATATCGCCCGTGTGCCACAGACACACACACAATACACATGCAAAACTACAAAAACACCACAAACATCATCAGAGGTGGAGGAATAGCACCAGCACCAGCACCAGAAGTAGGAGTAGAATCAGGAACAGGAGCAAGGGCCACAAGAGTCACCAGCAGAAGCGGCAGCAAGAGGAGCAGAAATCAGGAATAGTGTTTATGTGTGTGTGTGTTAGCGCGAGTGTTTGCGCTTTATTTATGCATACAGGACACAAAAGTTAAGAGGAGTGAAATTTGTAAAAACAAGAAAAACAATAAATAAACGACGACAACCCAGGACCAGGAGGACATAAATGAAAATATTATTTACGATGGATAGCAAACGGCGACAAATTGTTGGACTATTTACAGTGGTGTTTTACTTGAATGTACTCACCTCGAAATCAGTGCATGGTGAGTTTTTCACATTTTTTGTTTCCACTTCCCTTCTCTATGCATTTTTTCTGTGTTTTTCTGTTGTTTTTCCACACACGTTCCTCTCCCCGTGGTTTCGTCGACGTCGTTGAGGAGGAAGCATTCAGGCAAGGCAAACCCTCTTGAATATATTTTCCTAGGATGGTTCCTTTCCACTTGACAAAGTGTTTTTCTGGTTCAAAAATAAATTTCAAACCGAGGAGAAGCGAGGAGGAGGAGGCACACACACAACAAATTACTTTCCACATGTGGTCTGGTGATGGGGGGGTTTTCAAAAAAATAGAGGAGTCTTTCAAGTGCTGCCAGGCGTCTGTTTCGAATGTTGTTCAATTCTCCTTCGTGACGAAAATTTATTTCTTAAAAAAAGAGGCAACCAAGATCCCCTTACCGTTGTCGTTACACTCTGAATTGTTGGCGGTTCGTTTTGAAAAAAAGGAAAAAGAAAAACAGACCAGAAAAAAAACCCTGAACAAAAAAGAAAAGAAATAAAATGAATGAGCATGAAAAAGGGATCAAGGTTGTTTCACAGTTTTTCCGTTTATGTAAGCAATGGCCATGCTCTCACCATAAACGGAACCCACTGTGTGTGCCTGTGTGTGCGCTGTGGCGTTGTGGAAGGTCCTTTTTTTTTGTTTCTTCACATTTTTATTCCTTTTAAATGGCCAAATGGGAAATATTGCGCAATATTCTGCACAGAATAGTAGTCAGTTCCGGTTATTATACTAAATTTCCTTTTTAACTGTTAAAAGATTTCATCTTTTCTGCTCCGTCTTCGGTTGTTTGCTGTTGTTTCTCGGGTTTTCTGTTGTTTGCATGTTTGCAGTCGGGGTAATCATTTCGAAGGACACACACAATTCATTTGATGACGGGATTTCTAGGATCTCTCCCTCTCTTTGGATGATGTGTTAAGAACGAGGGCCGTCGAATGTGGGACAGATGTTGTCGGATGGTTGCCAACTACCGAACGTGACATCTGCTGTCATCGCAACACAAACATTATCTGTGGGCACCAATTTTTCGTGCCACGAGCCCTTACTCATCGATTAAGCTAGTGCTCCATCTAGCTGCTGAATCATTTGATTCATCAAGGACGTTGAACTGAATCACTGAAGGTCACTGTCCATGTTCAGGTCTAGACTCTTTGCTCACTCTTGGAGATGAAAATAATTTTTATTTTTAGCGAGGCAGGATTATCTGCTCAAGTTCAAAGCGCGTTTTGAACAAACACAAACATCTGTACCTCAACAGGGGACGCATTCTGCGTGCGAATGCTGTACGGCTCTTCAAGTGCTTCAAGTCCTCCTCGCTGTCCTTTCTTTTCATCCTTTTCAAAGCGGAGCGTTGAGTGACGGCGGATGTGTCCCTTAAGTGGGACTGCGCCATAAATTCAGCTAAATTCGACTAAATGCGACCAAATGCGGCTCGAGTTATTCAGTTCTCATGGTTCGCCGAAGGGTCAGCTGTTGGATTCCGTCAAGTATGAGTCTAGACGCGTTTGTGTTTGGAATTAAGGGATTTTTTTTCTGTTATTATTTATAGGTCTCCGAGGCGTGGGAGTGCGCACTGGTGACGAGTGTCTTATCTTCACATAAATCCCCCCTTTGGTGGTGATGTTTGCACTTAAGCTTGGGACATTTTGTCAATCAAACGGTGGTCCAGAGGAGGTTTTGTTGACAAGGTTGCACTGTGAAAATGAAATGAACTCGTTGAAGAGGATTAAGCCTGTAATCTTGTTTGCAAATACGCATGCGACTGCTGTGAATGTCCATCTTCTAAGGGATGGTCTTCGTTTTTGAAATACAATGGGCATTGGAAATCCACGAAAGTCCATCTACTTTTCTGAAATTGGCAATCATTGCGGGTTTGCTTGCTTGAGGGTATTTCGGATATTTATAAATCAGCGATTCTGCTGTACGCACGCACAACTCTAAGTTTTGAACGTCGAAATGTTGAAGACGAAGGATGTTCCGGGCTAATGGTGGGGCCTGTCATGCGAAAACCCAGTCAATGCCAAGTTAAACCCGTGACCGAACGCTGGCAAAGGATCAAAGAGAACATTGTGACATTGGAACTCATGAACTGCGGTTAGGCATTCTACACTCTGACTCCTTCTGTACAGGACAAGGAAAAAATAACAGCCGTCAGGCATCTGCTGTGCGGTTATGTGGCCCTCTTGAACGACAAATTTCGTCTTATAGTAAGTGCCTTCTTTTGGACTGCTAGAGGATTGCGAAAACATTGAGCTTAGGTTAAGTTTATGTATTTAGCTGCCCACTTTGTCCTCGAGTATGGCTGTTGTAATGCTATATGCCCAGAGATATGGTGCTTCTCTGGACCTACAGTCCTCTCCCGTACCGCTTATTTGGATAGTTTTTTCCTTTAGATTCTTCATATCTTTTCCACATTGACGGCTTTGCTTTCAAAGCTTTCACTTCTTCTTGCTTTTGATGGAAGAGTGAGGTGTCGACGAAGTTGTCGTTATGATACAACGAAAGGATATGATTCTTAATCACTGTAGGCCTGAGATATACAACGTCCGTAAAGTTTTTCGCAATCCATTGTAACGCATTGAATTATATTCGGCTTCATTTCCAAAAAAGAGAACGGGGGGAGAAAATTGAATGCACAAGTCTACAAGCTGTACGACGGCATCCAGGTAGTTAAACGTGTTCTAAGGCCACGACTGAGATGGGTAAGTCATGTTGAGTGCATAGTGCAACCACAGTTTCGAGTCCATCACCAACTGGAAAAGTGGTGGACGGAGCTTTGGCCTTCAATGGTGTACCCACATGAAAAGCGACATCAGTTAAATGCGTAAAGGAAACTGAAGGCAAATAGACCAAGATCGTGTTAGTGTTAGGCATCATCTGCTAGGTTAAGATGAAGGAAGATATCAAGCCCTGCCCAAGATGTCGATTTTGCGCAGCTCCTTGATGACAGCACATACATTCTCCCTTTTTCCCTTCGCCTCCTGAGTCCCTCCGTTCTTTTGCTTCCAAAGCTTTCATTGAGAACTCACTGTCCCATTCCATCAACCACATCAATCTTACCTCTAGTGCTGACCGGCCAGTTTCATACAAACTGCGTCAATGTGTTAAAAAAGTTACAAGACCTAACGTCTTCATGACAAAAAAAAAGTATGTCGCTGGTCTTGCTAAATTTAGTGCCTGTCCTTATGAATGTTCCCCATCGCCATTTACTACAATTTGATGACCATGGCTTAGGCAATTAACTTATTTCTAAGGAAATTACATTTACTCTTCATCCAGGCAACATACATATGAATGGTTCGAATTGAAGCTTTTGCTGTACTTGTCATTCTAGTCGCCGAAATCAAGGTTCCAAATATATGGTGGGGATCTGACCGTCGTCTTCCCCTCCAACCCGGTGGTTGGATTCAAACACTTTCTTACCTTTTGCGTTACTGTGCATGTGCCTCGTATGGCCGAGCCATACGAGGCTGTAGCCTACAAGACTGACACCTGGTAGACTTCGAGGGGTCAAATCTTTTACTCCATTCGCCCCCCTCACAGGTGCTAAGAATCCGCCCTATGCCAACCTTTATCATTCTGCTGTGTATAACGCGACTAAAGGATAAGAGTCTTATTTGTATCACGAATTTCGATCCTAGTTGATTGGTACATCGGCTGCCTGGAGGAATCCTGCGAAGTACTACTTCATCTTCCTTTTTTACTGGCGCCACACACTGGGGTGAAAATGGGCCTCAGCCAACATGTCTTTCCAGGAAGCACGATTTTTCGCCAACTTCCTCCAATTGCACATTCCAAGTTGGTTAAGGTCCTTCTCCACTTTTGTGCGCCATCTCAGCCTGGGCCGTCATGTGTCGCGTTGTAATAATGGCGCGGATTCAAAGACTTTTCGAGCCAGAGCAGTGGTGTACATATGCTGTACGTGGCCTAGCCATCTTAAGCGTTGTATCTGAAGACATAAAGTTTGTCGTTGAATATTCTCCTCCAAACTCCATTAACCACATCCAAAAATCCCACGCAGAACTTTTCTCTCAAAAAGACTAGAGGCTTTCTCATCCGATTTTAGTAACGTCCACGTTTCGGTGCCGTAAAAGAGGACTGAGATGATCAAGTTTTTGCACAAAGCAAGCTTAGTCCTTCGATAGAGGACCCTATTATTCAATTGCTTCTTGAGCCCAAAGAAACAGTGATTGACAAGAGTGGTTCTCGTTTGATTTCGGTACTGATGTTGTTGTCCCTATTTACCGCAGAGCCGAGGTGTACAAAGTCCTTGACTACCTCAAAGTTTCTGCTGCCTAGTGGTACGCTCTGTCCGAGACGTGTTATTTGTGAAGTACTACTGTGAGCCAAAATTATCGAAGAATTTAAATTTGTTTAGGACAAAAGGGACAATTGATTTTATTTTTAAGTTGGCACTACTGCCACTGACTGCTAATTGTCACGTAAAACTCTGTGTTTGAAATACTTATCGTTTTGTAAACAGCTAAATGTTCACTATTTGTTTCTCTTATTTAGTCTGAAACGATGGCACAAGGATATTACTTTTATTTTACGAGTAGGACTGTTTTGAGGTGATTGATTTCAAAAAAATAAAAAAAGTTCTTTATTTGCGAATAGATTTCCCGTGTTCTAAACTTGTCCCTCGTGCCCTTTAACCGATGTAATCGCTAGTACGCCGGGAACTCGCAACGATACAGTAGTAGTAGCAGCTATGATTTCGCACTGACATTCGTACTTTCTCCTCTAGTACAAAATAGGACAATTGTCATACCATGTAAAAAGAGCGCCATTTTGTATTTCAAGACGTAGTCTAATGTGAATTTCCTTGGCTGATCACCAATGAATTAGTCACAGCCAGTTCTAGGAGTTCCCACAAAGTGGGGTGTACAGCTTCTATCCCTTGTAAAGAAGACTGATCCTTCGGCAATTCCGTCGTACTTGAGGGGTCTCCTTTCTTTGGAGTCTTTTTTGGCCGTTGGATTTTTACTCGTTAAGAACACTTTCTAGTTAATTTCGACTTAAAATTGTAATTTCAGTAGAATCTTTGACATTTTTAGCTTTTATGTATGGGCTTTGAATGCGGATGCATTCTTCTTTGCGTAGTAGCAGCGTTAGCCTTAACCTACAAATCCCTCCACCATCTCAGCAGTTGGTTGACGTATGTACGTATTCCTCAACTCGTGTACAAGGAACAAGGACTTTCTCATTTCCGTTGGCTGTTCTTATCTTCAAATTCCACATTCGCCTTCCATTCATAATCGACGTCACACAAATATCGTTTATTTTTGTTTCATTTTTTTAGGTTATGTTTATATTTACCATCAAAATTTTACTGCCACTGAAAATGACTTAATGATAGAATTTTATCGAATCGTATTGGCATTGTTTGATTATGTGCAATGATTAGTGTATCCTCGCGGCTGTTAGTCACGCGAAACCTTGACTGAAACGAATGATAGTGTTCGTTCGTGACATGTCATCACACTCCGGCGGACTATCGTTTCGACGAATTGTAAACCAAGTCATATTGCTCCGCGATGAACACTTTTAATCAACATTGAGGGATCTGCATACAAGTTTGGTGTATTTATCGATTGGAGGAGTATGTAACGGTACATAGGGATTGCATGACAGTTTGATGAAGATTTCGCTGAGGATTAGCGAGGTGTACTCACGGCATCGAAGTCCTATCTCATTAACTCCTTAAGTCCGTCAAAGTGGGAATAAAGGAACTAAAGGCCGTTTCGGCATTATTGGAAATGAAAAAGTGGATATACTGGCACGGACTGGTTGGCTGAGAATGTCAACAATCTTCCCATAAGAACAGCTAAATGATTCACAGGATTTTCTTCCTGGTCACGGTACGATTGGTGCACTGCCAAGGGGATAAGTCGTTCCGGGAAAGGATTTCCTTTCGAGTTGTCTGAACGTTGATTAGAATCAGTGGAACTTCTTCCACGTCACTGCTCGGGTCCGCAAGAAGCTCAGCTCAGTCTCAACTGACGGATGTTCATATCCCTGACCCCAAGAAATTCATAACCAAATCGGTGTGGTTTTGGTAAACGTATGCTTCCTTATGAGCATTCGCTGCTCAGCACATCCTTACAGGGCTTTCATGGCCGCTAGAAGTAATTGTTTCTTTAAACAAACCTCCTTGGAATCGGGCTGGGACGGAGGAGCTGTTTCGGTTCCGTTTGTACCAAGCTTTGTTGGTGTCCTTGGATTGTTCTCTCGCTCATAGCCTGACTATGTCTGACAAAATCCAAATCTTACATCAAGAGAAGTGTCGTCTGGTTGTCGAACAAATGCATCCATCACACTCCATCGCTTAATGCAAATTTAAAGCTGGCGATGAGATTAGATCAAATTCAGATTCCCGAGAATAATCAATGTCACGCCCCTTCAGACATCGTGGCCTCAAAGGTTCTTCTGTCAGTTTCACCTTTATTTATCTCAATCAAATCGTATCTCCATAAATTTTAAAAAACTTTTCCAACGCTCATCGACATTAAACATGTCACTCGTCCAGTTCCACTTAATTCCGAACAACTCCGAATTCTGAACCCATCCAAATTGCCGCTGACGATTGACAGAGGCGACAGGCGGCGACCCCCTCTCAAATATTTGTCTTTTCATTTCCAAATGATCCACCTAATGGACCCAGTTGTCGGGAACAATAACGAAATTCATATCTCCAGTCCAATTTTCGTCGACGACACCAGACCAGCAGACAAAATAGGATCAACCTCAAATCAAATCAATTTCGTCCGCGGCGCACAAAGGTGTCGACTGACATCTCGCTCTGGTGTGCGATGGCCGCGACCCTATGAGAACTCCAAACATTCAGATAAACATCTTGTAGGTAGCAGCCCAGAGTGGAGAGAAGAAATGAGAAAAAAAAGAAAAAAAACGTTTGTTTGTTCAGAAATGATATCTTCATCCACCTAATTGGACTCAATGTTGATTCTGAGCTTATTTGCATCTCTAATCTTGCCTTGGATCGCCCATTGTCCCACGCATCCGCACCGCACTTAATTCTGTTTCGTTTTTCCAACAAACTGGGGGGCTGCCCCGGACATGCCTCGGTATGGGGTCAACTCCCAATAAAAGCCCGCCTCGAATATGCTCGTCATTCACAACCAGCAGAATATCTCCCCCCGTTTGAAAGACGAACGCAACGCATCTCCACTCTACTCATGGATACAGAGATCCGATGTTACAGACATTATTTGAATTTGAAGTCGGTCACCCCCTCCCGCCGGCAGCCACAGCAAGACGTACACAAATATTTTAACATTTCATTTTATGTATTGCCCGCAGAACGCACACAAAAGTCATCTCAATGCGATGCGGCGCCAGTGCTTCCAGACTGCTTAAGTGTTGCGCTCTTTGTTGTTCCTAACGGCAGTCGGGGAAAAATCAGGAGAATACAAATGAAAATGGTAAAGGAACACCTGCAGAGGAAATATCTGGAGAGTGTGGTGCGCGCCCAGCCAATAATAGCACTCCAGCACTTCATGCGGGTACATAACCTGAAAAACACAAAATGTTTGCACAACAGGAACCACATTTACTTCGACGTTCGACGTTCGCCCTTCTCCGTTCACCCTTCCGCGCACCTGTCAAGCCACTGACGGGACGACGACAATACAGCACTTACCGTTGAATGCAAGCGAAGGCAAACATATTAAAATCTAGTACAATTCATACACGAAATTGCCAATACACCGCCGCCCGTCGCCGTCCTCAACGCTCCGCGGAAGCTGTCAACGGCAGCAGGAATGCGGAGTGAAACAAAAATGAGAAGGAAACATAATACGTCGCTGGTAACAAGTGTAAGTGTCAGATTCAATTTGCGAAACTCTTTTGACACCTGTCAATGGAGGGAAGTCGGAAAAGTCGGATGAAAGCGCCGTTCTCTGGTGCAATTGAGAATCAATCGAAACTGACAGAGACACATCCGAGCCGACTAATTCGTATCCACATTTTGACAATTCACTGACAAGTCTAAACATAGCCCCCCCCCCACCCCCACACACGCACATCCTTCCACCCTGTGCGTGGTTCTGTGTGTGGATCAATTTCGGACGATTTCCTTGGATAATTTATATCTAACACTTGCCAGTGTGCCCTTGGTGAGTGAATGGATGGTGGGGAGATGGTATCTATGGATGACACCACTTGTCAAATGTCATTTAAGCAGCAGCGGTCTCCTTAAGACCCACACACACACACTCGGTTGCACAGTGCCTGAGCACACTTACATGTGTGGTTATGAGTGTTTGGTTATTGATACAATTGGACGAAAACCATCCACCATCCACCCCCACCCCCCGAGACAGCTCGGCTCATTCAAATTTGATTCGGCCGTCGTCCGTCCCTAATGGCAGAGAGACGGATTTAATTTCGATTGATTTCTGGCGGAACATATGGCACTTGGAGAATGGACCCGAAATGGATTTCTGTTTAAATAATGCAAAGGGAGACTGGTTCCCGGCTCTGGCTGCCTCTGCAGCTGGAATCAGCCGCTGTTCGTCTGGTGTTCGATTTGTTTTTGTTTTTTTTTTTTTTTTGTGGAAATTGAATTCGATTGGGTTTTCAAGTGTCGCTCGCTCTCCCTCTGACGTAAGACCTGACATGTATTAAATGTGTGCGTGGTTTTGGACTGAAAATCTGGATGGGAATTAGCACATGCTGGGGCTTGTCAGGTTGACGTGACCTTCTTGGGGTGGTTGGAGAAGGTTTTATTTTTGTTTGATATTCGCGCTGAAAGGTCAGGTCACCCGGAAAATGCCTTGTGGAGTGTGGGAATGTTTTGAATGTGAAATGAGTGCGCGAAGGAAATGACATGCGTTTGAGTTGAGAGAACACGAAACTGATTTCAGTGACGTGCTGTTGAAAGGCAAAGGGGGTAGTGGTGGGAAGTTATTTTCAAAGAAATGTTGAAGTTAGTTTTTAGTATTTTTTTAGGAAAGATTCAGCGACTTCGCATTGCAGGTTGTTTGATTTGAAGAAAAGTTTGCTTTCATAATATTGAAATGACATCAGCTTTGTTTACACAGTTTACGGTACAGCCTGTAAATTCAATTACACTAATCACCTAGTAAGTCTCTTTTAATAAGAATGTGCCTTATATGTGGTCTGACCGTTTCTGTAAAGACTGTTATACGAGGTCACCAATATGATTTCTTAACACGCCATTGTTTCACGCTCTGTATGGCTCATCGCGCCCTCTTTTTGAAAAAAGAGCTAACCACCAAGAGCTTGAACTTCAGGAAGCCGTTAACACGGCGCGACAGGGGCTTACATTGACGTTAACATTCTGATTTGCCTCGTTTTTGAAGATACATATATGGACCAATGACTTGATCACATCATACCGTTGTTTTTAATTGATGAAGTGATAGCTCTTGGTACTCCTTGGGTTGCTCATCAGTCCAAATTTTGCAATTTTGTTTATTAACTTATCCATTGAGGTAGATAAAGGACTAAATTTTGATTAAGTTTTTACAAAGACGATTTCCTCAAAAATATGCCGCAAATTCAAGGCTCTTATCCGTAATCCTTGTGCGAGTTGCATTTTATATGTCAAGATCCACACGTAAAATACGCCAAGCCAAGCTACTGACAACGACGACTCGGTTCATCACAGTCTTCGCGTAGACTCTTAGCTACGGTTGTTTTAGTCCCAGTACGTGCTGTGGGTGGTCTTGCCGGGAAAATATCAACCACTAATGTAAACTGGAAATAGTGGTTTAAGAACTCGAATCTCACGAAAAACATTTCTCACAGAACGCTGTTTTCATAATACAGCTGAATAATTTTAAGACGCTGTTGTGAGTCGAGTCTTTCCAAGATGACTTGCCAAACCACACAAAAATGACAAAGCACTTTGATAGGTGTCACGCGTTAACTGTCAAGAATGCATATTGAATATCAAAACTCACGGTAAATAACGCCATACAAACCTGAGTTTCGTCCGGTTTGTGTCCTTAACGAGGACAAGCCACATTCAAAGTAACTTAGTCTCCTTCGTGGAACTACTTTAATTGCAGCTTTAGTTTTAGTACAAATGCACTTTGCTCGCTTCATCGCTTCACTTCGTCTGACTTGTGTTAGACGCTTACCACAAGAAATTAGCTTCAAGACGTAGAATTAGACACTTGACTTAAGGTTTTTGGTTAAGGTTTTTTTTGTGAGTGATCGCCGGGTGAGTGGTGGTAGCGGGTAAATTCGTCGACCCACACCCAGAAGGTTCGATTCCCGGACGGGTCACCTCGCATTTTTTCACGGCACCACCTCTTTCGAGTTGCTGACAAAACTCAAAGAGTATCAATTGTCTATGAAGAGCTTCTCAAACCTCATTGTTTAGGGTCGGCAAAAGATTGTAGGTCCCTTCTACTTGTAAGAGAACAGTAGCACGCACAACATGAGTAGTTTTTGTAGAAGCCAGGTCCTGCTCCCTTGAAGGCTGTAGTGCCACTAAATTATTATTAGTAAGATTTTCATGTCACACTTCTGACTCTCGGACCTATGAAGTTTTTGTAGTATTTTTCCTTATGTAAATTTTACTTAGAGCGTCTATCTAAGAATAAGGTTTGGTATCGTAATCTCTGTACCAAATTTTACAGCCTCTCATTCTTCAAGGAGTGAGGGGAAAAAATATCCCACAGAGAGGCAAAATCATACAGTACGGGGACGGATTTTAAAGTGGGTCATGTCAAAAATATTGCGTGATATTCTCATGAAATCATGAGAGAGAGTGGCACAAGAACGTAAAGGCAAAGCTTTAACGTGCTGTTTGCATTTAATTATATTTTGAATTTTGAAGTGTTCTGTTTTCTGGCTAGTTTTTGATCTGCTTAATGACAGTTTTGATCTCTTATCTGTTTCCAGTTTGCTTAAACCTATAACGAAGCTTATTTGAAGTAAGTTTTCAAATTCGACAGAACTGCAAAAAACTTTCTTGTGTTCAAGTGTGCAGTGTGCACTCTAGCGAGTGCGCTCTTTTGACAAAAAGCCGAAAATGTTGGGATTCGGAACCAGACTTTCGTAGATTCCTATAGTCTCAGTTACATTGAAGTAAATTTTTACTTTGTAAGAACCACACCTTAGGCTCCTCGTACCTATTGTTATGAAAATAACCTTCACATTGTGCTGTAGCGATTCTGGTAATCGAAGAGTGAAATTTAAGAAAATCATAGATCCTGGAGTAGGACTATATGTAAATACATTTATACAAGATATCAAAAGCAGTGGAAATAAAAAAAATCCTCTGCATTTACCGACCAGTCATCATCTTCAAACACAGCTATTGATCAGCATAAATGATTTGCGATTGACATACGATCTTTCATGGCCTTATGGTACGCAACTTAATGTCCTTAAGAGCATGTTCAACAGCGTCTACATTTACATGAGGATTCGTTATTATTTCTTTTTTCAAAAACAAATGCTGAAATAAGAAAACTCTCACAGTTGGAGTATTTTTGTGTCATGCGCTCAATGTGGTGGCAGATTGCTACATTCATATGCATCTTGCCGCAGGCCACTTCCGCAAAATGCCATATTTCTCCATGCGTCTGATTGATGCCGGAATAAAATAGCAACCATAGGCAACAATAAATTGAAAACAAAAAATCCTCCAAAGCACCACTTCAGAGACTCAACTCCACCCCGTACTGCAACGCGATACAAAGATGTGAAAACACCCATACAATCGTGCAGTCATATCTCTGATGCAAGTGTTTTCCATGGACTGACTCATTGACAAGTTCCGGTTTTGTCGTGACCTAATTGTTTTTTAATGATATCTTTTGTTATTTGTGACTTAGCGGTACAAGTTTGTTGTGTTGAATGTATAACTCGATTTGACAAGGAGAGCCATTTGATGCATTTGTTGAGGTGACAAGAATGACAACTGGGCATTTAGAGAAAACTATTGACCAAGGCGATGAATGTTTCGAGCGATGTTTTGTGATTTTTTTTTCAAATTTTTGGGGTGTATCGGCGAAATCGACTCTAATAATTGAGTGCCTCTTCAGTCCACATGGGACCAGGGCCTAGCTTCTACAACAACTACTCGTGTTGTGCGTGCTACTGTTTTCTCACGAGTAGAAGGGACCTACAGTTTTTTGGCGACTCCGAACGGCGAGATTTGAGAAGCTTTTCATAGACAGTTAATACCCTTTGAGTGTTGTCAGCAACTCGAAAGAGGTGGTGCCGTGAAAAAATGCTAGGTGTTCCATCCGGGAATCGAACCCAGACTTTCTGCGCAGCGGTCGACGCACTTACCACTACGCCACAGCGATCACGAAATCGATTCTACGTTTTTTAATTTTAGTCCCTTTTCTCCAAATTCGAAACTTGCCTAAACCCGTTTCAAAAAAAAAAAGAAAAATGATAGGCTGTAATTAACTTTGAGTCTCAGAGGGAGTGTAGCGCTTTTAAATGTTATTTGAGTCGGAACGCGAACAGAATTTGACTGATTTTGATTATTTTTCCTGTGATCTCTTACCTCTCCCGTTGATCTCTAGCAGATATTTTGCAAAATTCCAACTTCAAGATTAGCCGATTTGGCTCTTTGGCTACAGGCAATTGATGAGCACTGATCAGAGTTAAATCTAAAATATCGACTTCCTCAGAAATTTATTTGATTTGAATACTCTAAATGACCAAATAGCGTTCGCAGGGATTCTACTTTTGACCTCCATCCGACTCTTGTTGGGTCAACCTGAAACAGCTGAGGCCACAATTTGCCGGCCTTCCGATGCTCCTTCTCCCACGATACGTCCTTAAGTTGAACTTGGTCGATCGCTCCTTGTGGTATCCAAGTGAGAGTCATTTTTGCAATATCCTTTCCTGCTAACGTAGGGCGTCGCCTATCCAGCTTCACTTATGATCTTGGATCTCAGCTGAAATGGGTTTCTGTGCAGTTCTTTGCAGCAACTCTTCATTTGTCATCTATTTTGACCCGACCTTCAGAATTCATTTGACAAAAACCTACAGCTTCTGAAGAATGATGGTGGTCGTTAGTAGTGTGCAAACAATACTGGGATGCCTTTGTTGCGAAAAGTCTGTAAAATAACACACTGCTGAAGATTCTGAGATTCTGAACTGAAATCAAAAAATAGGTCCTTTTGCGCATAAACCCAAACTAACTCTTATGTTAGGAAGTGGTGATGCCTTACTTAAAGTGAGAACATAGTAAAAAACCGAACAATAAGCCGAGACAACGCGAGTACAACCACTCGACAAAGACGAGTACAGTTTCTAAAGGTCGCCAGCCTCTGTGACCAAATCTTTACACTACGGCAGATCTGGGAACCAAGAAGTGCAAGTCGACATGTACCACCTATTCGTCGATTTTAAAGACTCATATGATAGCCTGCATAGAGGTCAGCTATAAAGTGCCATGTCAAGTTTGGGCATTCCTACCAAACTTGTCAGATTGTGTAGGATGACGATGGAGAATTTTCGCTGCTCCATCTAGGTCAGTAACGAATTCACAAAGACCTTAAATGTCAGAAAAGGCATAATATAAGGCGACGCGCTGCCAGGAGAAGATAGTGCATAACGCACAAGTCAACACCAGAGACATGATCTTTCAAAAGTCCGTTCAACTGCTAGCTTACGCCGACGACATTTATCCGATTGAGGGAACACAGCGAGCCGTTTATGTGGCTTTTGTTGGCATTAAAGCGGAAGCGGCTAAAGTGGGCTTGCCTATAATTGTCGAGGAAGGACACACAACACCGACGTCTGGGATAGGGCGTACCACTGGGCAGCAAAAACTTCGATCTTGTCAACGACTTCGTTTACCTCGGCTCCATGATAAATATGGACAACAACACCAGTACCGAAATAAAACGCAAAACCACTCTTGCCGATCGCTGCTTCTTTGAGCTTAAAAGGCAATTAAGTAAAAGAGCCCTCGCTCGAAGGACTAAACTGGCTTTGTACAACAGCTTGATCATCCCAGTCCTCTTTTACAGCGCGTTAACTTGGACGCTACCAAAAGCGGATGAGTAAGCTCTTAGTTTAGTTTTGAGGGAACATTTCTTCGTGCGATTTTTGGATGTAGTTGATGGTGTCTGGAGGACAAAGTTCAACGACGAACTTTATAGGCTGTACGACGGCATGTGCCTGGTCAAACATCTTCGGATACAACGCTTGAGATAGCTAGGCCACATAGAGCTTATGGACACCCGGTTTTGGCCTGAAAATTCTATAAATCCGAGCCATTGGGAGAGCGCAACAGAGGACGGCCTAGATTGAGGTGTCGCACACAAGTGGAAAAGGACTTTAACCGACTTGGTGTGCGTAATTGGAGGAAGCTGGCGAGAGATCGTAGTGGCTGGAGAGGCATGTTAATTGAGGCCCAGGACCACCCCGGACTGTAGCGCCATTAATAGAAGAAGAAAGAAAGGGGTTGTCTTAAAACCAAATCAATGGATCAAGAAATTTTTGACTCTGACTAGCGCTCTCTTTTGAGAGAAAGTGTAAACGAAAAAGATTTGAGCACACTTAGTGTTCACGGACTGGTTTTTGGCAACGCGAACAGACCTAATTTCATTGCCAATAAAGACATAAGAAAATTGGGCTGTTTTGAAAATTTAAGTAGCAGTCTAAAAATGTATCACCTTCGCCACAGTTGTAGCAATACGGCAACGCTGTTTGAGCTGAGGCTGTCTAACTCTAGATCTATTCCATTCATAGTAACGATAAAGTCATCATTGCTTGGCTTGACCTTCGGGAAATCGGATTGCAGACTACATGACGCTGTACGATGTACGAGCGGGTAATCAAAATTGTTCTCCATCCCAATCATGCTTCTTGTAAACATGAACAACACATGTCCCTTCACATTGATCTGACCTTCATCTGAACCGCTTAAGAAATGTTGAACTGTTCTCGTTCTCTGCGGAACATGTGTTGGCTTCGATGTGAGATTGTTTATGAAAAAAATGAAACAAAACCCATCCTTGGCAGAAGCGGAATCTGATTGATGTTCCGCATCTGCCATGCTTAAAATTGAATCACATTCACGACTGGATTCAGCCTGTGCAAACAAACAAATGACACATTTGGCTTTAACTGAATTTAAAGAAAACGACAACGAAAACAGTCTCTGTGAGGACAGCAGTTTATTTTTACGACACTTCCGCACGCCAAGTCATCGTCGTGCGCCTTTGTGCGTGTCATCAGATAAAGAGTTCTCTCATCTGTCAGAACACTACCGTTTCATCATTGTTTTATAAGCCCTGCCCGCCCGGCCAGGCTCCTCTTAAGCATTCCTCGCTGCTGTTGTTTTTCCGTTCCGTCAGTCCCCAGCATTGTCCATGTCCAAGGAAAATCGTTGTCCTGTCATTTCACAAAACAGATTAAGTGAAGAGACGAGAGCAAAAATTCCCGTGTCCCATTTAAAATCCTCTTCTGCATTCACTCAATGATTCACCAGGAGCTGAAGAATGAGAATGAGGAGAACCAGTGAGTGTGCCATTATCAAAGCTATACTTCGGGGCCGCCCCTTCCCCTTCCCCTGGAGAAATGTCATTCCCAAGAAATGACTTTAAGACGTGTCTTACTTATGATTTCCTTCAAATCCCTCAAAAATAGAGGCGAAGGAGGAACAAAATAAAAAAAAACAGAAAGTCACTCATACACGGAGGGAATATCAAATAGTGTGGAACAGCAGCAACAACAACAACACGTACGGTGTGCCTGCGTACAGTTAGAGCCGCTGAGTTCTGAGTTCCACATGCACAATTTCTTTTTATAAGCCACTACGCATTTAATGACGCACTACATTGCCCGCCACCATACCCCGACCACGATGCTGGAGTTGGAAGTTCAACCAGGCTGAAAATTTACAACAGGAATCTGTTGGATTGTACACGACGACGACGAAGATGATGATGACGACGACAACGACGTGGGTCCGGTGATGGAGGATGATAAGTGGGGTGGTGCACCGGGAAAACTGAGAAAACTGGGAGCCCACCATTAGCAAGAGAGAGCGAGAAATAGCCCTCAGAACACACATATAATTTCCGAGCACGTGTTCTAAATTTCCTCGTAGATCCCGACAACGACGACGACATCATGGTGGGTCTTGGTGGGCGACGCTCGCGGGTTGGGGGTTTAGGAGTAAGCCAAGAACCAACAAATAAACATTCACACTCATTTAACAACCATAATTCCCAAAGAGACATGGCAGACGACAACGTCGCAGACGACGACGATGACGCTGGCGGCAGCAGCGGTTACGGTGATGATGATGGCAATGAAGAGCGAGTTTACGGGCGGGGCGGGCAAGCACGGCCATCCTCCATCCACCACTCATCCATGAGACGCACTCTCTGGCAAGGGATCAAAGCAAACAATTTATCTGCTCCAAGTGAGGCGACTGGAGGCGTGTGTATGCGAACGTGTTGGCTGCGCAAAGTTCGCGCCACATCTTCACCCACCCAGACACACACATACACACGCTCTACCATTCAGCATCCATCCCCCAGCCAGCAGCCTAGTTCCGCAAGTCCACCTCCTTGAGAAGGTTGCCCGTCGTTATCGTCGCGATGGAAGGGATGGCTGTTGATGAAAATTGAATCTTTCTCGACCTCATTGGCCTTCACGCCACACACAACCCACCGCACTCCAGCACCCCCTGGCGGGCGCACAGTTTATAAGTCAATTAAAAGTATAAAATTGGAAACTTATTCTTGGACCGAATTCAAAATTCGTCAACACAAGTCGGACGAGTTCTCCCCTAGGACCTCCTCTCGCCCCATGACAATCACCTCCCGCAGCACTCACCCAGCCAACTCTTACTGTGATAAATGATCGGGTTTCTGGGTCAGAAATGGTCCAGCAAAACTGGCGAAACAACTTTAAATGGACTTCTCTGTGTTGTCGTTGTTGTTCTTGCCTTTTTTTTTGGAGGGGCCAATTTTGAATCGTCGTTATATCAGATTTGCCGCACAGTGCCAGAGCCCCCCAGCTCCGGCTATCACACCGTTGGGTCAAGGAGCGGACGGGAGCAGCAGCGCTATCAAAAATGTGGGGTACTCTCCTCGCCTTATTACAAAGTTCAACAATCTGAACAATGTTCGCCTATGATGCAGTGGTGTTGCTTCTTCCTCCCCCTCCCCCCACTCACCCTCACACTTTTGATGTTTTTCATTGTTTGCTTGGACAGAGAATTGTCTGTTGTTCCCTGGCAGTTGCATACTGCACACTGCACAACCCTTCAAAAAAGGAGCGCGAGAGTTCATGGCCCTCTGCATAACATTGAAGACAAGGGAGATAGAGCGAGCGAGAGATACTAGGTAAGAGACAATAAGGGTGCATAAGACAAACAACACATTGGTGGCGCAAATTAGGTAAAGCTTGTTTGTTTCAGCTGATGAGACACCCTCGCGCACCCCTACGAATGAAAGTTTTTCTTGTTTGAAGGTCTCTCGTTCACGTGAACATCGTTTCAACCGAAAAATATCCCCCTACTCCCCGTTACAATGTGCCACCATTCATCTATTTGCCATTTCCAACTCCCGTTCCCAGCCAACCACCACCCCGGCGAAACACAATGAATGCTTTAATTAACTCGTTTGGAGACTCACTCACTCTCCCATTCTCCCCATCTCCAGCTCGCTCTCTGTGTGTCATTTTCTATTGCTCAGGCATCCCCCCGGCCTGCGATCAATTCGACTGGAAGAACTCATGAAATAATTATGCCGGATCAGGTTATGTATTACCCCAGCATATTCGGATACAACTCTCTGTTCACTCCCGCTCATTAAGATAAAAGCACTGAGCGGGGTGCGAGGAGCGAGGAGCGAGGTGAGGGTGTGCTCTGCACTGCTGTGTGTTGTTGATGAAAACAATCACACACAGAATGACAGTGATAGAGAGACAGAGAGAGAGAGAGATGACAAGAGAGGGGTTAGAGGGAAAAAAGAAAATTCCCGGCATCGATAAAACAAATCGAGGGGGGTGGTTGACAAAGGGAATAAAAATGGTGACTGAAGCATACTTTCACAGTCAGCGACACAGAATTGTGGTCATTTTGAAGTGAATTTGGAGCTGTTTTTTTTTCTCGTTGATTCGGATATGTCGCTATGGGAGGATAGGCTTAGGGGATGGTCATAAAAGTTGACTTAAGAAACAGACATTGAAAAGATGTGGTAAGTGTGCAGGACATCGTTTAAATACGTCGCTGTCTGTATAGTGGTAATTAAAGACAAACATCTACAGTGCTAACGTTGTGGGAAGATTTATTTTTGAAACGACGGTAACAGAGATGTGTTGCACAGTACAAGTTTGAAAATATCGCTCAGAGCCATGATACTTAATGTATTTAAGTTTCTAAAGGAAAAAGGATTTAAGACTAACCTTCTATGATGCTCGACATGATCTCTGTTGCTTTTCTTTTGTCTTCCGTAATGTCAGCAAAATGTTTTCTTTTCATGATTCTTTTTACAGATGAACAAAGTTCTGTAAGTGGCGGCCGTGGCGTAGTGGCTAAGAGCGTTGACTCAATGGCTGAGGTTCTAGGTTCAATTCCTGCATCAGCTCTTTTGAATCACTGAACACACTTAAATTGTGTGCCTTTAAAAAGATTCTCAAATGTCGTCATTTGGAGTCGGCAATAAAACTGTAGGTCCGCTCTTCTCGTGAGAAAACAGTAGCGTGCACAACACAAGTAATTTCTGAAAGAGTTAGGGCCCTAGTACTTGCCGATTGTTGTCAAGGTCAGGTGTATTATAGGAATGGGGTAGAGGGTTGATGCCATTTTTGGTTAAAAATTAGCGTCCAAGCATTGCAACAGACAGAAGTTGTGACACAGACTTGGCAGGAATCTTTAAATCCTTTATTAAAATTCTCTAAATTAAATCCCCTCGTCAACCCAGTTGACATTTCGAATGTTTTCGAAAAGACAACTAGACCGATATTTGTTCGCAATTCCCACTTTGACATTTTGTAAGCTGGAAGCCCCTTAAACATTTGATTTTTCTTAGAAGCATCTGTTATGTTTTAAGCAGTTCAGAGGGCAGTTTCTCTTACCTAAGAAGGAACAAAGCGTAACTGCCACGAACTGTCCACGGGAATGAACGGCGATCACACAATCGGACTGTCACTAAAAACTTCACACAAACCAAGCGACCCTTGGCCTTAATTTGACACGTAAAAAAACAGTCCTACACGTCGCTTATGACGAAAATTTTATACTACAGGAGTTATGTCCACCACAACATCGGTTCAGATTCTACTATGCATCCCTTCGTACATCTCTTGGGAACTTGTGACTTACAAAATTTCAATACTTGGATTTCATTTGATTCTCGATCTTCAAGGACCTGGCAACCCTAACTTAAGTGATACCTCAAGCTGCATTGCCCGACTAGAAGTTCTCAAACTTCTTCCAGTTAAACACAACCTTAGAGGCCTTTGGCTTTCTTTTGCCGAATTCCAAGCTCTTGTCCGGCGAGTTCTTTGTAGTTCCCTGGATAGTTGTCCGTAGACATTGTCTCCTGCTGCGAACAATAGTTAAGGGCATGTGAAAGGTTCCACTGCCCCTTTTCTGGCAGATGATGTGACTGGATGATGTATCAATTTCCAATTACCTCGGTGTCTACGGAATCACTGATGGACCCAAAGACCATTTGACGCGATGGCGACTACCAGACCCAGGTGTTAAGGGAACTTGACTGTTAGTGATAGCTTGACTATATTTTGTTGGTACGGGAAGTCAGAAGGCCCTGAAATTATGTTTCGGGTCCTTTGTGGGAGTGTCGTGGTGGTTAAGGTCTAACACCAAAAATAGAGGGCAGAGCCGACTGTTTTATTGTTAACGCCACTTACTCAATCCAGGCAACTAAAGAAACATTCCCGGCTTAGTGTGGAGTTGCATTTCGACCGAGTGCTGTGACCCATAGAACGGCCGAGGTGAAAGGAAAGATTAACCAGTGTGGGCTGAATGTGTTCCAAGCCTGAGCTTAGTTTGGTACTCGTGTAACTAGGGTATCTAGTCTTGAGTTACTTACAACTCTTGGGGAACATGGACCCCGTTGTATAAGGCCGTAATATAAGATGATCAGGTAAATACAAATCACAAATCTGTTACTTTTTTTTGGCATTGAAGTCATCTCTAAGGGACCATTAATCCTTTTTGATAAGAAGTCAGGTCCTTCCAGGACCTCTTCTGCCCTGTGAACCATAGCAACTACTGACAATGCAACTCTACAACGAGATGGAAGCTAAGTTTACATATACTTCTGAAAGTTTGAGTTGCTTTAGCTTGGCCAATACAGAAAGTCCAATTTCTTACCTACATTGAGAAGGTAACTGTCTTCCTTACTTTTCCATTCCCATACGCTGGCCTGGCTGTTAAGTCGATCGTTTCAAACGTTGGATAATCATTATGCTTTAGGAGTGCTTCTTAATCGTTTAACTTGCCACGTCAATTAAGCATTCAAGTCAAAATGATAAATAACAGTTTGAACTTCCGATGCACAGCGAGACAGAGTAAGGAAACGTGTAGAAAAATTGTATTTCTCGACAAAGATACGTAGAAGCCAGAAAATAAGTTCTAGTTGAGTTCCCGCAACATGGAGTTTTCGTCAAAACAGGGTGTTTTGAAGACGTTGTTTTTGAAGACGTTGCTACCGTCTCCTTCATACTTGTTAACGTACCGGAAGCGGTGGCGTGGTTGCATCATCTATGCCAATATGTCGGTCTTGGCGTTGGTCATCACCCGTACAGCTGAAATAGGTTTTCCTATATTTATCATGGTACCAAAGAGCGCCAGCAAAATCTTCAAATTGTACAACGTACTCTACCCAGACCCTAGCAGAATTATTGCAAAGCTGATTTTTCGGCAAAAGGAATCTTGTACAAGAGAAACGCCAAAGCTTTGAACTTGTTCGTATTCAATGCACAACAAATTGCTTTTGCCAAAAGACGCTTCTACGCTCGGTGGCGCCATTATCGCAAGATAAATTTATTTTATTGTACTCCCCCAGCGCTCTTCCTCTCTTTAAAAAGTATCCGTTCGAAATTTCTGTCAAATCGGATTGTGCTATATTTTCACCCTGTGTAGAAGTCAAAAAAAAATCTATCACCAATCAGTTTGAGGATCTTAGAAAATTCTTGTTTTTGCCAAAGAAATTGCACAGTGAGATCAAAGAGAGGTTGGATTCGATATCCGACTCTTCCTGTGAAATGTCAAAAATTGGTTTAATGAACTTTAATACGGTCGCACGACAGATGTTAGTGGCACACGTCCAGATGCCTTGTAAACGCTCATCACTGAGTACAACAGAGCAAGAATGCACGATCTGGTATTAGCAGGTCGTCGACATAAGATTGATGTAATAAGATGAGATATTAGGCATCTAAAGAGACCTTGAGGATCTTAGTCTGCAGGAATTATTTGGCATAAAAAAACTGCCTATGGTGGGTGCCACGTATACTGACTCCAGACAAAAAGCACAACCGTGAGACCGCTTCAAAGAACGGTTGGACGCTGATTAAGCGGAATTCAAAGGAGTTTCTACAACGTTTCGTAAGCGTCAGCAAAATATGAAAAAACAGGTACACAGCAGAAACGAAGGGACAGTCGAAACAGTGGATTAGACACGGCGAACCCTCTCTGACGAAGTCAAGACTGACCCATCGGTTGGAAGAGTAATGGTCACCGCTTCTGGCATTCATAAGGCGTGATCTTCATTGACAACTTGGAGAAGGATAAAATGGTCAGAAGGCCCTACAATTATCGAGCAGATTCGACTCCGAATTGCAGAAAAAAAACGACTCCATTGGACGATGAAAGAAGTGGTCTTTCACCATGACAACGCACGCATCCCTGTTGGCACGGCAAATTAGGCTAAGAATTGCTCTCTCATCCACCATATTCTCCAGACTTGGAGAAGTCACTCGACAGACAGAAATTTAATTCAAATGAGGGAGTTGTCGCCACCCCGAAGACTTACTTTGCAGACCTCCAGAAAACGTATATTTAGACGGGTTGAAGAATTTAGGGCATCGCGGGATCAGCTGTATCCAACTAAAAGAAGGCTATGTCGAAAAACAAACCGTCCTTTTTCCAAAGTGCCCGTTTTATTCTGTTCTTGGCCAAGTACTGCCCTCACATGTGTGTCCTTTCTTCGGAACGACATTTGTTATCAAATTAACTGTGTTAAGTTTCAAATTTTTTTTTGGAATGGAACTCATTTACAATTTTTTTTCAGAATTGACTTAAAAAACGTGTTCAAGGACAGTTTTGATCTATGCATTGAATTCTACGAATTTTTTGTTTTCGCCGTAGGGAATTAAATGTCAGGATAATGTCAATCGTCCCTGACCTTTACAATTTTAGTGGTTTTTTCGTATTTTGTTTTTTCAGATTTTCGTAATTTTTCTAATAGGCTTTGTGAGCTCTTCGATTCTCCTGATTCTTGGCGCTTTTGATAGAAAGATACTTAAGCGCCTATTTATGCGCCGAGAGCCTTAGTTAGCGTCCAAGAGTGGAATTCCAGCACCAAGTTTCACAACAGCATTCACATTTTTTTTCCAGAACGAGTCCTTCGGCTATTTTCCCCGTTAAAAGCCTGTTGTCATACTTCAAAGTTTAAAAAGTGGATTTAACTTTTAGTAGCCAACAACTTTTTGTCCTTTAAATATCGTGCTTCACTCTGACGTCTCTCGATAGCACTCGTCGCAGTCTCATTCTCTCCTTTATACAAAGTCCAGTTGTGACATACAACATCTTCACAAAGGATCCCTTGCAAGTACTGTCATCTTGTTACTTTGCAACTGACCCCAAGAGATTTGTCTGGCAGTTGTCAACATGCCGCCACATTGAGCTGACATCGTATTGCCACAGCGCTAAGTGGAGAGCATCCTCTGTCGTCGCGACGACAACAAAGAAGTCCTGTATAGCCACATGTGGGCGGACGAAAAGAGCACAATTTGTGATTGTACGAGACGAAGAAGAGGAATGCATTTCACACTCAAGAGCTCCTCGATTTTCTCTAATCTCAGCGCACTAAGATGCCCGCCACATCCTCTCAGCCAACAGAAGCATCCACCCCTCAGAGTCCTTAAACCCACACCCATCTCGCAATGTCGTCAATTCCCCGACGCTGAGTGTGCCTCCTCTCGAGCGCATCAAAATGACAAAGAGATACGGATACACAGCCAGACTGAGATCCCCATTATGTCGTGGGAGAGTTATTCGCTATCAAATAAATTCCGTTTAATGTCTTATTAAAGTGAGAGTAAGTAAGTGTTAAGAATTACTGCCGCTGTGTATGTGCGTACGTTTCATTAATCTTGCTTAACGATCTGAAGGGCTGTTTCGGTGTAATTCGGAAGAAAGTGACTGCCTGCCGAGCGACGATGACGACGCCAGTGGCAGTGACGAGACACGGCACACTGGTCATCAAGCTCGGGGCGTTTTGGGCAGAATTCAAGTCATCCGTTGTTCTTAATCGGCGACAGCGGCTGAGGCGATGCGATGCGACGCGGGACACTTCGAGTGCAGTTCGTCTGCGACTGACGACGACAAAGGCGAAGACAATGGTATCGGCCACGGCGAGTGCTAGTGCGAGTGCGTTTGCGTTTCGCACACAGTAGCCGCGTTCAAGATGCCACTTGACGTTGTAAACCATTGATTGGCGAAGTGGCCCATAAAAAGGGTGAATTTCCTGCGTCGAGATGATGGCATAATCAACTGAATGGAATGAACATAAAGAAAGCGGAATAATACGCGGGCAGCTGGTCGGTGAGACATAGAGGCCGATGAGTGCTTAGGAATTGGCAATAATGAGGCGAGCCAAGGACCGCGTACTTCAAATTGATTTAGACTGTGCGCTGTGCAGATGGAGAAGAGCCGAAATCATGGAGGGGGGTACGCCTGAGGGGGGGTGCTGAGTAAGTCCGCGGCTGATTGGGGAAGTGATTAATTTGGTGAGTGGTTGCGCAACATGTTTCTGAAACATTTTCGCGCTGAAGTGTAGAATTGAGTGGAATGCTGTATTTGAGGGTAATTTAAGGAACGAAGGAAAAATCACGAATTGTGGGGCAAATTAATGTTTTGATGAACCTCCTACAGATGAGATGGGTGAAAGAAAAATATTTGCTGGAGATGGACCGAAGGAACAAACAGAAGAAAGATTTGAGAAAATCCAAAGTGGAGTCTATCGAATAATAATTTTTTCTCTTATTCCCTTCGTGGTTGACTGAACGTATTCCAAGGCCCATGAACTGTCTGCCGTCAATATTCTTCAAATTGATTGCACTATATACATGTATGTGCGTTAGTAAATGAAACTCGAATTTTTACGTACGATGTGGTCAGGTTTGGGTTAGTTCAGGTAATGTTTAAGTTAGGTTAGGATAAGTTACCTTAGCGATACACTCAGTCCTGCCCAGGACATTGTGCTGACGAATTATGTTCCCTCCAT
Organism: Eristalinus sepulchralis; assembly: GCA_944738645.1. NCBI lineage: Eukaryota > Metazoa > Arthropoda > Insecta > Diptera > Syrphidae > Eristalinus > Eristalinus sepulchralis. The sequence continues at coordinate 11,547,642 of OX122885.1, read as the reverse complement.
CGACTCGGACTAAAAAAACAAACGTTTATAACGATATAAATGACCGTTCGTCTTGAAACTCGTGAACAGACTGCCTTCTTTTCTTATAATTTGTTTTTAAGAAAAAATTAGTTGCTGAGGTTGTCTTCAAGGACTTAGATGCAAGCTTGCAGAAAATCACCTGAGCATTACAAATAATTTTATTCCGGGCGGAAGGCCAATGTACTCAACGTTGGGCGGATGGCCAGTGTCCCACGGTAAGACTGCTGATGATGGATATCTGGTGGCGGCTCGTGGCGAAGCTCGCTACCAACTTGCAGAGTTCTGACTAGGTGTTCGGGGCAAGGTGGGTAACTGGTGGGACAAGCCTACAACCGATGAGAAAGAAGAATTTCTATTTAAGGCTTGCTATCGGCGTGGTTGTGAAGGACGACTTCTGTTTCATCCTTGTTTATAAAACGTTTTCATAATAAATTTAAAGGGACGCCTTGTCCCTAATTGCTTGCTTTCCAATCAGACAGATCCTTCCTTTTGCTCCCACAATTATTTTATTATTCGACTTTCTTAGCAACAATATCCGTTTGGAGTTCTTCGAACCAAGGAGAAAGGAAGTATAAGGTTGCCAAATATCTCCCTTCCGCTTTTTTGTTCTTCATTCGATGCTTCATAAAGATTGTTATTGGATTTAGTTCAAATATGCGCCGTTTTGTTCGATAATCTGTTTCCATCTAGACGACAACTTCAAAAAACCACCCTCGTAGAAGCCCCCCTCCTTATTTGCAAATAATTCGGACAGCCACTTTTCACAAGCCTCTTTTGAGTTCAACTTCGCACCCCCAAGGACGTTCGCCGTGGACAAGAACGGGTGGCAATCACTTGGCGCTATGTCCGGGCTATACGGTGGATGCGATAAAACCTCCCATCCGAGATCCCGTAGCTTCTGACGAGTCATCAACGAAGTGTGTAGTCTGGCGTTGTCCTGATGGAATACTAAGCACATCCTGTTCTGGACGTTTCTGGTCGATCGCCTGCTTCAAGCGGTCCCGTTATTCGCAGTAGATTGTAAAATTGAGCGTCTGGCCATATGGTAGCAGCTCCATTCCCTCCAACATACAGCAAAATCTTCCTGGCCGTAAATCCCTGCTTGGCCACTATTTGGGACGATTCACCGGCCTTCAACCACGATCGTTTTCGCTTGATATTGTGGTATGTGATCTATTTTTTGTCGCCAGTCACCATCCGCTTCAAAACTGTGTCGAGTTCGTGCCGTTTCAGCAGCAAAAACAGGCGTCGATTCAGTCCAAAAGGTTTTTTGCGTCAAATCATGGTGCACTGAAGCATCAAGCTTTTTTTGTATCGTGCCTTCTGCAGAGGGTTTAAAATGGTTTGGTGACTAACTCCCGTCTTCACATGCCGGTCTAACTCGATGCTTTCCATGATTTGATCGGTATTCCGCCGGCTGCCTTATCCATGGTGTCGTTTTCACCGGCTATGAATCGTCGTAACCATTCCTCCATGGTTCGAAGTGATAGAGTACCATCCTCCAAAACACCATTAATCTCCAGGAACGTTTCTCTAGCGGATTTGACTTTAACGAAGGAAAACCTTAAAATAGCGCGAATTTCGGAGTTAGTGAACTCCATGTTTACACGTCTATAACTGTTGAACGCAATATTCAAACAAATCATGCATAGCGTCGTTTTATAGGTTATGTCAAGACCTTTCAAATGATGAATAGTATTGCCAGATACGAGCTCTGTAGCCGGAAAATTCAAAAGACAAAAAGGCGGAAGGGAGATATTTGACCACCTTATATGATTGATTCATTCGCAATCAGTGGATCAAGGCCATGTGCAACTTGCATTTGCACGTAGCAATAGATTGAGACACTTTCACAAACAGGTGGCCATCTTCTCAAAGTTGAACCTAGAACCTTGAAGTCGACCTTGAACTTATCAACATACTATACCTTACTGCTTCTGCCGATTGCCCTTTTAAGGAGGCTATCTGACTCCAGTTCAGGGTAAGCAGGCATGGTTATGCGGCCTTAAATGCGAACTCCGTCATTGCAAGTGATGGGTAGCCCACTGAAACGAAAATTTAGTCGTTAGCATCGATAAAGCGCTATCTGTTGAATTTCGCGAACTGGACCTCCTTGATCTTCTTGTCTGTCCAGCTTTAACTGACGACTGTCAATGGCAAGCAATCACGAAACACTCGTATTTAGAATGAATATAGAATTGGTCGAAAACATCGCAACTGTTTTTTTTTTTGGTTTTGGGAAACACTGCACCGGAGCGCTCAGACTCGAAAACTGATCTATTGTACTACCAGGCAGTTACCTACATTTAATGAAATTCCTCGGTCTTCCGAAAGAAAAGCTGCAAGCACTTCCGTGATAGAGAGCTTAGGTTTTCAACTCCCATCACTTCAGCGTCATACAGCCGCCACTCTGAATGGTATTCACCTGCTTCACAGGCGTCGCATTGGGTACCATCACTAAGCGCAAGCACACTAAAGTCTTTAACCAACGTGAAGTCTTTTGTTTGTGTTCCAAAAAATTGTCAATCTAAAGATTACAGAAAAGACGCGGATTTCTTGCTGACGTTTAGGAGCATGCACTTGGTCAGCCTGCATCTTGGAGAGTCTTTCCATCACTGATTGTGCTGTTGGGATACCCAACCGTCGACGAAAGCCCAAACCAGGAACACGGGTCGTCGCAAAGTGGGTTCGGGCCCTACGAATGCCTCTTTTGATCATTGCCTAGCATCGGTAATCTCGTTTCCCGTGGTGTCTCGGGACCACTATGAAGTGAAGTTTCAAGCTGAATTGTGTGTGCGAAACAATGATCATCTTCAGTCACATAACAGACTTTTTTCCAAACGGGTTCGTTTGCAAACAGCTTATGCTTAAGGACTTAGGGTGTGAAGTCCGTATAAATGATGAGCTTAACACTGCGATCGTTTTCGCTAAAATGCCGGGGTCACAGTTGTGCTCAACAGTTCCTCTGTAAACCTGGTCATGCCGTTTAGAATTTATGTGAACAAAAGGGGAGGCGCTGGAGTTTGAGTCAAGTGCCGTGTTCATCTAACATCTCTTTATCCTCCTCCAGAATCAGTATCCGCACTAGTCATCTCCGAAGTTTAAGGCATAACAAAAGAACGCATGGAACCACTAAACTAGACTCAGAATTTCAGTCTGGGATGTCGCCCTAGAAAGATCAATCAATATTGAAACCACCTAAAACACACACCTCCTCTCAATTTAAATTAAAACCCCCTCCCTGTGACGTACAAATCTGATCAGTGGATGTAAAATCTCACAAAAGAAAAAGCACAGGTTGTTGGACCCTCTTACGTCACCGATCCACCTCTCCCCTCATGTCGTATGTTCTGCCTCATAAAAGCAACAACGAAATTGCTCGTTCGGCAGCTTATCTCTTAAATCTTATCTAGATAAAGACAAACATAACATCGCAAGGGCCCATCAGTCTGCTGGCCCCACTCCATCGCCACCAACACCCCAATCCTTTAATGGCGCTCGTAAAACGCCGAAGCACTCCACTTCATATTTTTCGCTTGGTTTTTTTTTTTTTTGGAATTTTGTTTTGGTCTATCAAGCGGCGGCAGCGGCGGTGGCAGTGTAGCGCATTGAGTAGAGTCCAAGGCCCTAGACGGTGTGCATTAGTGCCAGTAGCGCATATAACGAGACCGAAGGTCACTTCAGTCGTTATTCCCTTTTATGTACTTATGTATCGTGTCCCCGGGTTTTACGATAGGTTTTCGGGAGATATAATTTATAACTCGCCGAGTGTGCATCGCGCGGACTGTGGATCATAAATTTGCTTCGCCTTGTTACGCTGTGATCGCTGGAAAGGGGTTGTTGAAGAGAGAGAGAGAGAGAGCGTCTATTTCAAATACTGGGTAGTTGCCCACATCAGCAGGGGGTTGAGTGCGCATTTCACGGGGAAACTATGAACTCGAACAGAAGGTTTGCATGTACTCGCAGAGAGGGTTTTCATTTCATGGCAATACCTTCGATTGAGACAGCACCAACCCCCTCGGGGACATTATTTGCAGCTCATCCATTCGATGGGGTGACGGGATTGTGTGTGAAGTGAATCTCTCTGGTTTCTCCTTTTGGTCACCTTCTCTCTGGTGGCGGCGGAAGGGCGTTTGAACGCACACACAAAAAAAAACAAAAATGCTTGCGTCGTAGTTTTTTTTCGTTCTTCTCTTTTGTTGTTCGCCACACCGATTTGGGCGAGGATTCATTGAATTTAAAATTCTGACAACGAACAATGTGGCAACATAAAGGTTTCATTGAATCCTCTTGATCTCCCCTGGCGAGACAATCGCTCTATTCAATCTGATCGAAATAAATGGGCGACGCGCAGGATGCTGCGACTGGGGTCGTAAATGCGCCGTGACGTGGAAAATCTTCAATAACATCGCCATCAAAGGGTTCAAAGGAATGACGCTTGTTGCTGATTGCATCATCTTTCCTCAGATTGGTAGAGCCTTTGTTTTCAATCGAAGTAGCTGCAGATCGATTTAATTACGAAATTCACTTTAAGGCACTTTAAAAGAATGCATGTCCACAAAGTTAGCTGCGAAGGACAGTGAAACCGTCTGGATGACAGTCTGAATTTGTAAACGCTCTAGGAGGCTCCTCAAAAGAGTGAAGATTTGCTTGTTAACCCCCAGACTGCTGGTTATCCTAAAACAAACCTTGATATGGAAAGCTCAGGGTGATGCATGGAGACCCTTTTGCAGCAAGATGAGGGAAGTTTTCGAGACGTCCAGCTACCGGCAAGCCCGTTCTTTTTTTTTTTCTTTTTCAAAAACGAAGCAACATGCCCCACCTGTACCGTTGAGGACACCTAAGGACTTGAATCTACTATGCCTCTGGGTGTTGCTTCTGTTCGCGATTTATTGAACGAAGTGGAAGAGTGAAAGCATCATTGAGATGCATCTGAGATTCAAATTTTGATTGCTGTAAGTTCGACAAAAAGGTCAGTCTACGGTTTGACTTGTCCTCGATTTACTTATGAAAACTTAAAAAGCATCAGCCAACCTTAGTCTCCTTTCTACGGTCGAAAAGTTTATCCAACAAGTAGCGCTTTGTCCTACACAGCTGAAGAACTAATGGGGATGCCCTCATTGAAAAACCGTCGAAAAGAACAGATTCGAATATCAGGTTTCCAAAACCTCTTCGTAAGTGAAGGAATCAACAGATTCAATCTCCATCTGATGTCCTGGAAAAGTTCTTCCTTTTCCCTTTTGTTTTTGTTCCCGATTCCCTTCATTTCTCGTAACGTTTCTCTGTTGCCTACTTTTAGGAGCTCTTTCTCGACTTCCCAGTTGAGATCTGTTCCATTTTTCAACCAAACTGAACCCAAACTGTTAACCATTTCGTTTAAACCGATGAAAAATGTCCTCAAATTGTTGCTCTTAACTGCTATAAATAAAAACTAATCCTCAAATAAAAACAACCATTCTACCCCTTCTTTCAGTCCTTGTTTGTTTTTCTCCGCCTGAGTGACGAGTAAAATTTCTCAGGACTCAGAGGTCAATAATTTGAAAGAGATTAACGCTCGTCGCAACCTTTTTTCTTGTCTGCGTGAAAGATGAGCGCGAGCATTAGCAGAGGAAAATCCAATTATCCCTAAACCCTCCATTTCCTTCGTGAAAAATTGTTAATTTATAAAGCACACACAATGAGGCGGCATTGCACAGACAGCCCGCGCACACACACACACATACAGCACACTCCCTGAATGTCTGCAAACGACTGTTAAATGATTGAAGATTGATGTGGAAAAATGCATTCGTGACTGCTGCAACATCTGCCAGTGTTCCCGAAAAATTCGAGGTAAACGACACTCAAGAAATTACCTGCATTTCGACGTTGGGTGAGGGTGGAGGAGAGGGAGAAGTCTTCACAATGAAAGGGGGGGGGGGGGGGGGGGGGGGGGCGGAATATTATTGAAGGGGTAAATTGAGTCTTTTCTATTCTCTTGTGTTGTGTGTGCTGTTTGTTGTTCTGCCAACCAGACAGGCCAGACGCGGTCAGTGACCAGTGACCTTGTCATTGAAATAACAATGTCTCAGAAGCTCAATCAAATATGCAGCCGTGACTAGACGGTTTCTAAAAAGGATTGTTGTTTTGTTTGTTTGCTCGGACGGGGGTTGAGAGGCGTGCCCGTTCATATGTATGAATTTTTGAAGCACTTCAACTGATGACCTTTTCTTGGTGGGAAAGTTTGATGTTGATATTGATTTCGACGGCGGGGGAAGTTTGAGTTGAATGTTCAACAAAGGCTTATTCATGAAAGGGATCAATGAAAGCATTTACTTTAAATATGAACTCAGAATGTGTACCGAATTGGTTAGCAATCGAAGCAGCATCCCACGGGCTCAAGTCCGTGATCACTACAAATATGCGCAAACATTGTTCGTGAAAGACAGCATTGTTGCTTTATTTGCATCAACAAATATTCCCATTAACTATAAAATCTAAAACAACGCCGGTCAAGTGGCTGCCTTCTATGGCTTTGCAGCAGCGTTTTCTGGTACCCCCAACTCCAAAATACCTTATTTCGGGCTATAGCTTCAGGATTGCAGAGATAATATTGGCTTTAAGTGCTTTGTTTCCAAATGCTTAACATTGGTTCTTTACGGTTCTCCCACAAAAAATATTGCAATGGGGTCAAATCGAATGAGGCCAATAGACGTCGCCAAGGTCCCAAATGGGTTTTAATCGTTTTCCAACGTTTTTTAATCGCAAAGCGACTCAATTTGATTCGTGCAGGAATGAAACTCACTTCGTGTCAATGCTTTGTGTCCTCTCGTGATGACAGCATGTATCGATTATCCGAAAAAGTTTACAAACCGATGGTCAATAGGTGGCGCTGAAATGTAATCCTTCTATTAACAATTGTTCCATATGGCAATACAGTAGCTTGTGTGGAAGGTGCCACCTTAACACAAAACTTATTCATTTTTAAAAATGCAATACCGCGAACCTTACCGTCATATTTAGCTTTTCTATAATTGAGCGTCCCTAGAGCCCTCAAGGGACCAGGGCCTAGCTTCTACAACAACTGCTCGTGTTGTCCGTGCTACTGTTCTTTCACGAGTGGAAGGGACCTACAGATTTTTGCTGACTCCGGTATCTCACGAATAAATGCTTCAATGTTGTCTTCCAATGCGTCAATTGAAGCGGGCTTGTCTGTATGGATACAGCCCCACAAAAAAATAGTCTAAAGGCGTTAAATCACACGATCTAGGCGGCCAATCGACCGAACGTGAAATAAAACTCGCCTCTCAATAAGTCCATTGTTGCGAGTGCTGTGTAGTATGTGACACCGTCTTGTTGAAACCACATCTCATGTAAGTCAAGCTCTTGCATTTTGGGCAAATGAATTAATCAACAGATTCAACCTCCATCTGATGTCCTGGACAAGTTGTGAACTAATACTCGTAGTTCTTCCTTTTCCCTTTTGTTTTTGTTCCCAATTCCTTTCATTTCTCGTAACGTTTCTCTGCTGCCTAATCAAGCTCTTGCATTTTGCGCAAAAAAGAGTTGGATATCATCTCCATTCCATTCACAGTTACGTTACGATTCGCATCATCTTTGAAGAAGTATGGTCCAATGATGCCAACAGCCCATAAACCGCACCAAACTGTGACTTTTTCTGAATGCATTGGTAGCTCTTGCAATGCTTCTGGCTCCAAAATCGCCAAATCTGCATCTTTACGTACCCATTGAGCCAAAAATGAACCGACCATAAAATGGAAGAAGCGCGCGATGAACTTTCTTAACAGAGCACGCATTTTGATAATAAAATTCAATAATTTGCAAGCGTTGTTCGTTTGTAAGACAATTCATGGTTAAATTACAGACCAAACTGAAGATGTTTGACAGTGAAACAAAACACGAAACGTGCGTTAGCTATTCAAACCAGTGTTGCCAAAAAGATAATAGCTAAAAAATCACCCTTTATAAGGCTTCATTTCGTGAAAAGTTATCTTTGTACATACTTTTAAAAGTGAGATAACGCGAACATTACCGTCATATTACGCTTTTATATTATATGATTGAAAATAGAAGAAAGCGCTGGGGAATGTAAAAAAACAATTTGTGTTTGACCATGTCCTAACAACCACCCAGTACTTTGTTATGTCCTTATCAACTGCTATGTACATTTTAGCCGTCTTGGGTTTTCTTCCAGCAAGCGACGCTGTGATTACCCACTTCACGTCAATGCTGTTCATGTTGGTCAGAAGCTGTATGGATTTCTTGAGCAGCATGGTTTATGTGAACTCATAACTCCAAATTTGGTACGATGTGCTCAAGAATGGTGTTTAAGAAGTCGCCTGACAGCGTGTCGTTCTTTCTAAAGTCATTTTCAACATTAAACGACTCGATAAGTTCGATACTGATCTTAATGGAGCAGCAAGAGTTTCACATACTGTCTGATGAATTTTGCTAAATTGTCAAGAAATGTGAAAGCTAGAGATGACATTGTTTAACTCATCTATGTGAATATATTGCTGACAAACGGTCGAGGCCATCATCATTGCGTGCGATGTTTATGAGACTCATCCCTTGATGGTTGGCACAATCGAAGAGGTTTCCATTTTTGTGGATCGGAAACACACAGAATTGAGATTTTAGTCAGACGAAATTCTTCTGCAGCAAACTGTCATATTGCGAGTGGTCTTCATTCCCAGTCGTTATTTATGTCTCAATATCTGAATGTTTTGGGGTCATTCTTAAATATTGACAATGCGCGCAAGGCAAGCACGAGGAAACAGTGCAGTCTGCGGTCAATTATTTACTGGACTTTTCTGTGTCCTTATGAAGGGTGGTGCAACGACCAGCGTCATTGTTTCGTTGGCTTTGTGGCAAATGACACCATCCTGTGAGAAGCTATATCCGTCCATGTCCATAGCCTCAATTTCTGGCCCCAAGAAGTATGTTATCATCGAGATTGAACGCCATTCACGGAACCTGCTTGGCCAACCTTATTGTCCTAGAAGTGAGGCGCGATGTCGCCTCTAGTCCACAAACTGCACCAAACAGCAATTCTTGAGCATGCACAGTTGTTTTCACATTTCCCACAGAATGGAATTGCTGAAACAATCCTATGGATTGTGGACACATTTGGTCGATAATGTTCACAAAAAAAAAAAAATCACGTGCACGAACTGCATTTTGATTTGAACGCCCATTTTTGCAAAAGTCCTTAACGGCCCTAACCCCCTGCTCAATAGTGTACCTCTTCATGATTGAATTTGACAAACGCTAAAACAAAGATGTGTCAAATTAAGTTGGGCAAAGAATCTTGACTTTAAGATGTGACTCACAATAAACCTCATGGTTGGACCACCCTTTAGAGAATCTTTCCCTCTATAACTTCAAAACCGCAGTCTTTCGTGTCAGCAGCATTCAAATTCAATATTTGTAGCAATGTTCAGAGTTAACCAGACGAACGGACTACTTAAGTGTTGATAAGTCAACTGAAAGAAGATTCGCTGGTAAAATGGGCTTCTCGGCATACAGCCACACTCCGCCCCGGTGCATGACAAGGTAAATCTTCTTCCTAATCATAAATCTCTCAAGACCCATTCAAGTCCGGCGAAATCAGGTCTTCCGAAGATACCACATTTTGCTGTGCCACCTGGGTGTTGGCCAATAAATCAATCACCGCCATCTTAGCTCGGACACACCTCAAAGCCGAACTGGAAAAACCTCATCAAGATAAATGTCCACCCCAGGGTGGGAGATGATCCTTTCTTTTTCCTTTCCGCGCCCCATTCCATTCGATCCCGCTTTGGGAATTTCAAAACAAACAGAGCTAAAATAAAAACACGGAAATCATTACCCATTGACTGGCTAACACTTCCGTCTTAAATTCCACACACACACACCGCTTCCGCTTAGTCTGCGCGTCTAGACGCCGTGGACAAGCGAACGAGCATTTCGCATTTCAACCGCCACTTTGCCCAATTTGACATCAAAATTCGTTCCTTCATTCGAAACACCGCAATAATTACTTTCAACACTCGCTCTTTCTCTCGCCCGAAATTCCACGACCTGTGTGTCAATCGTGCGCCCGACATTAGCGCAGTTGTTGTCCCCTTGGCCCCCCTTCCGCGTCTCTTTTGCCATTCGCTCGAAATGAAATCTTTCAATAACCAGGTGGAGCATAATCTATTGCTTGAACACACGAAGCCAGCATAACACCTGAACGCTGTTTAATATCGTCGCTGCCGCTGCCGCCGCCGCCACCGCTTGCCGCTGCTAGACACAATAATTATAACTACACAACGCTGCAACGATTTATTGCCGAACTCTAGTAAACACAGGATGAAAGGATGTGGAAGGATATGGTTGGGGTGGACAGCCGAGGGGGGGGGGCTGAATAAAGGCAAAGGAAAATTAAGGTTTTCCTCCCTCTGCCCCCTTTCATATTAGGCTGAGTAAAGAAAAGTTTTTTTTTCTCTCTCTCTCTCTCTCTCCTCCACATTTCATGCCACCATAGCGCCGACCCGCCTTGACAGCAGGAGCAGCATGAAAATCCAAGTCGCACGAGAATAAATGGATGGAAACAACAAAACTACGCTATCCAATAAATTCGTATGCATGTGGCGTGCGCTCGTGCTACCAAAGGGTCCTCACTCTCTCACACTCCCCCCGACCCCATGAACTGACGGCCAGAGTCGTCGGTTGGCATATTTTCTGCAGAGTACTTGGCTCCTTGGTCTACTCACTCTGGATGATGAGAGAGGACACGACGAAAAACGATCTGTTGTACTGAAGGGCGGTGTGTGTGTCGGTCGTGGGGGGGGCCTTAGTCGCCCCTCATATTTTACGCCGGTCGGCCATATGTTCTGCAGGAGGGGGCGTGCCCCCTTACTTTGATGTGGCAATAAACTGATGCACTTGCCGTCACCGAAGAGTGGATTGGAGAGTGGTGAGTCCATACACGGTGTGTGTGCATGTGTGTGTGGGGATGATTGAGAGAAGACGTTTGACTCACCCTGCTGCCAAAATGGCCATGCCACACGAGGATGAACAACAATAAAACGAAGTTCCACGTCTCACTGTTCCCTTTTTTTCAAATGGATGAATGATAATTTCATTCCCTCCCCCTCCACGCTTCACCTGGATTTCCCACCGCAACCCATCGATGACGCTGAGGACGAGAAGGGACGAGAGACGAGAACCGGCGACGACCCCAAAAAGTATTCCAGCCAGCACCACACACACGTAGCTGGCTGCTCGTCGTCGTCGTCGTCGTTTCCATTGTCGTCCTCCTCTGAGCAGCAGACACAAAATTTCATTTGAAACGATGATGACGACGTTCGGCGTTGTGGATAGTGGATGTGGACGCCCCGACCGCCACCGCGCCACCATCCGATACCAGCCAGCCGGGGAGCACATATTGATTTGGATCAAAACCCAAAGGGAATTTCCATTCCATTCACCATCGTGACGTTGCGCTGCCGTTGCTGCTGTGGCAGGGGCAACTAAAGCGAGCCAAGCGATTGCTGCTGCGGCGCGGCACGATGGGGCGGCGGTGGGAGCACGGTGGCAGTGGTGGTTATTATTCCCTCGAAAGGAGTTACGCACGGTATTTTCCAGTTGAGCAAAAATGGATTTTCCTGCGTGTCGTCGTTGTCGTTGGCGGTGGCGTCAGGGTTGCAGGCGCTGCTGTGCGTGCACACGTACCAGAAATTCTAAGGTGTGTGCGGGAATTAATGTCATTGACATTGGGAATTTTCGGGAGGAATACACACGTTTGCAGTCGGAATGTGCGATGGCTTTGTTCCGCCACTTGGCACAGTGCCTGTGCCACGTAGGGGTGGGGCGGCGTTGAGCGGGAGTCCGAAGGAATTTTGTCGGCATTTTGCCCTTTTTCGATAAGGGACTACGAAGGGTTGTGATCGGGGCGGGGAGGGAGGAAAGGAAAAGGATTCAAAATCGGGATAAGTAAATATGAATCTTTTTTTCTTTTTGATTGGATATCAAGGGATCCTTGGAGAAAGGCAGCGGCGCGCTGCCCTACCCAGAGGAGTGATTTAGGTGGAGGCAAAGACCCACTGGGGGAACGCCAGCAGTTGTGGGCGGGTGGGGTAGAGGGATAAGCTGACGATTGCTGTCGGGAATAATGAGCTTAAATGAGGGAACGAACCAATAAGGGATTTTGTGTGAAAAAATGAGTCTGTCGCCAGGTGCGGTGCTTCTGAGCTCAAGAATCCTTCCTTTTCGTTGGGAAAACATGTTTTCGTATTTTTTTTTTTCGACGACTCGCTTTTCCGTATAATTCTCTGCGCGCATTCTTCGCATAACCCGTGGAGAATCCAGAGGAAAGTTGGGTAAACAGAGCGCTGAGACTTTGCGCAATTGGGTGGGCGAGTTTTAAGCATTTCCCCGTGCGGTGAAATGTGACTTCCTTTTGTGCTTATGAACGTCGGATATCCTGTATCCCATGGGCGATAAGCTGATGGTTGCTGCAGAAGCTGAGCTTCTGGTCCCTTGCGTCGTAGTATTTATTTAATCAAAGGCGATAGCAAGTCTTGATTTGCAGATAGGATGGCGTGAATCTATATCTGATTGTCTATAGATCAATGATGCTTTTGCTTGGAAATATGTGAAGAATGCACGGAATGCGAATTTTGAACTCAGAAAATATTTGAATGCCCATTCACCCATGTTGCCAACAATATGTGAAAGGCTGCACGTTGGGTACGTATTTGATCAGATTTTGAACAACTTTTACCCGTATCAAATTTTAAAAACTTCAATTATTTTGATATCTTCTTTATCCTTAACTGGCGCTACAGTCCGGGGTGGACCTGGTCAGACAACATGCCTTTCCAACGATCTCTCACCAGCTTCCTCCAATTGGGCACACCAAGTTGGTTGAGGTCCTTGTCCACTTGTGTGCGACATCCCAATCATCTAGGCCGTCCTCTGTTGCGTTGTCCCAATGGCTCGGATTCCATGACCAGAGCAGTGGTGTCCATACGTTTCACATGGCCTAGCCATCTTTAGCGTTGTATCTGAAGTCGCTTGACCAGGCGCACGCCGCCGTACAACCTATAAAGTTCGTCGTTAAATCTTCTCCTCCAGATGCCATCAACGCTAACAGGATCAAAAAACTTTTCTCTCTAAACAGACTAAGGGCTTCCTCATCCGCTTTAAGTAGCGTCTAAGTTTCTGTGCAGGAAAGGAGGAGGAGGAATGGGATGATCAAGCTGTTGTACAAAGCCAGTTTTGTCCGAGAGAGGGCTCTATTGCTCAATTGCCTCTTAAGCCCAAAGAAGCAGCTATTGGCAAGAGTATTCCTGCGTTTGATTTCAGTACTGATGCTGTTGTTCCTATTTACCGCGGAGCCGGGAGCCGAGATTAAAACTAATAGACGAAGTCTTTGTCTACCTCGAAGTTTCTGCTGCCTAGTGGTACGCTCTGTGTGAGACGTCGGTGTTGTGTGTCCTTCCTTTGTCTTGTCGTCATTTATCGCTCAACCCATTTTAGCCGTTTACGTCGGCAGCATGCTTCCGCCAGCAAACGTCTTATTGACGGTTCGCTGTGTTCATCCAATCACGTCAATGTCGTCGTCGAAAGCTAGCAGTTCAACTGACTTTTGAAAAATCGTGCCTCTGGCGTTGACTTGTGAGTTACGCATAATCTTCTCAAGGATGATGTTAAAAAAGTCACATGACAGTGCGTCGCCTTGTCTAAAACTTTTTTTGACATTGAAAGTCTCAGTGAGTTCGTTACCGACCTTTACGAAGCAGCGAGAGATCTCCATCGTCATCCTACACAATCGTACGAGTTTGGTAGGAATGCCAAAACTATACATAACACTGAATAGCTCGTTTTTATGCACACTGTCATATGCGGCCTTAAAATCGATGAATAGTTGGTGCATGTCAATCTGCACTCTTTGGGTCTTTTCAAGGATCTGCCATAGAGTGAAGATTTGGTCGGTGGTGGACTTTCTTGGCCTGAAACCACACTGATAAGGACCTATCAGGTTGTTGACGAACGGTTTCAGGCGTTCACACAATACGGTAGAAAGGATTTTGAACGCAATGTTAAGGAGACTAATCCGTCGATAGTTGGCGCACTCGAAGGATACTCCTTTCTTGTGGACCGGATAGACGGAGCTGAGATTCCACTCATCGGGCATGCTTTTCTCCGACCATATCTTACAGATGAGCTGCTGCTTGCGCCCAACCAGGTCATCTCCAGTTACTTTAAACAGTTCTGCGGACAGTCCATCCGCTCCAGTAGCTTTGTTCGACTTAAGTCTCGATATTGCTATTTTGACCTCGTCTAAGTTGGGGGACGGAATTCTTGTCTATCATCATACAACATACTGCCCAACAGCGGGATTTGGGGTTTGAAACTCTCCAGAAATGATCTTTCCAGATTCTCAACATCGATTGCGATTCTAGCACCAGTTGTCCATTTTGGTCCCGTCAGGTTTCGGTCCGAGCTCTACATCCAGCGGATAGCTGATTCACATTTCGGTAAAACTTTCGGACTTCTTTTCTGCCATAGCACCTCTCCATCTCTTCTTCTGACATGTTGCATTTAAATTAAGCGAAACAGACTTTCTCGTCGGGAAGGCTTAACCGAAAACTTGTGGGCACCGTTGGGTTGAAGGTACATAGGTGCGCTGATCTGGTACTACAACGTGGAAGGTCAAGGATTGAAGCCTGAAATGTGCTTTTGTCCATCTTCGATTTTTCAAGCAACAACACTTAGACAGCACTTAGGGAGTACAAACTATCTGCGACAAAATCTTAAATTAAAAGAAGAACGAAATCTTTATTCAAAATACGACGGCATCAAGGGATAATCCATTGAGACGAGTTCAATGCAACACCGCATAGAGCGACCAAAACTGTTCGTGAGATCAAAGTGAAACCTTAAGAGCAATGCAGTGGTCGACAAGGTTTAGAAGCTCATCTGTATCCACAACATCCATTTTCGTCCATTCTTCCCTAATCGAGAGAAGACTGAAGAAATTCTTTGTTGCTTGCCAAAGTCGCTGAAAAGTACTCAGTGGCTTCACACGACCTTAGACGGGCTTCATTTTCATTTCCCGCTGCTTAGCTGCGAGAGTACAAACTGTCAAAAAGGACGACGAACCGCACTGTGTATGAATGTATGTTTATACCTCAGGCAATCTTCTACTTAAAGACAAATATCCGGCTTCCATCAAGCACACTAAAAATGTCAAATGACTGAGCCCCCCTCCACATTTATATTTGAATAGCGGCACGCCTTACTGATTTCACGCCTAACCACCGATGTTTCCTTTCAAAACTGCGGAGATAATTACCGAAAGGACGATTCACATCTGTCCGATGGGTAACTCAATACCAGCGCTGAACATCTGCCATTTTCCTCAGAAGCTGCATGGATGAAATCACGATTATTCGACCTGTCAATCACATCTAGGCTCCCATCCTGATCGCATTTCTGTTGAATACATCAGAAGCCCGCACGCGTGTGCGTGTCCTTAGGGTGCACATCATAAACGCATCATCCATTGCATTCTCTACGACTAACTGAATCTTCGCAACAAACCGAATATCATACCCCGCCCTGTTCTTTTCATCTATTTGCAGCACAACAACGACCACGAATACTGGAGCATCCCGCAGATGCGATAGCAGCCCGCGACGAACCACTCACACTTAACTGCAAAGCAACTGGTCGACCACAGCCGGAAATATCTTGGTATCACAATGGAACGCCATTGGTTCCGTCCGAGCGGAGGGTTATCCTGCCAGAAGGCTCGCTCTTCTTTCTGAGGTTAGTGAAGCCAATGCCTCCACCGTCCTTCATTCCATTCGCACTCTGCACACTCTCTCTCTCTCTCTCTCTCTCTCTCTCTCTCTCTCTCTCTCTCTCTCAGAGTTATGCACAACAAACGCGAGCAGGACGCTGGAATCTATTGGTGTGAGGCGAAGAGTTCAGCGGGTATTGCTGCCAGCAAGAACGCCACCCTTCAGATAGCCCTGCTGAAGGACGAATTCCGATCAGAACCATCGGATTCTATCGCCCTGGTGGGTGGACCGGTAGTGATGAACTGTACCCCGCCGCGAGGCATACCGGAGCCGTCCGTTCTCTGGTACAAAGACGGAAAGCTTCTGGACCTAAGTGGGAAAAGGTTTGTAGTCCCACTGCACGCCGACGGGAACACGAAAATCATGCGTCCTCTTCCCTCCAGGTTGTCGATGGTGGAAGGCGGTTCGCTGATGATCTCCGAGGTGCAGGTTTCCGACGCGGGGAAGTATGAGTGCTCAGCGCAGAACATGGCCGGCAGGAAGAACTCGCCGCCAGCCACGCTGAAGGTGCTGACGCCGCCACGAATTGTTCGCGGTCCCACCGACACCGAGGTCATAGAGAGCGAGCGAGTGGACATTCCGTGTGAACTGATGGGCGATCCGAAACCAATCGCATCTTGGCACCGCGACGGAGGCTCCCTGCCAGAGGGGAGATCTAGGATACTGCTCGACAACACGCTGCGGATTGAGGACGCCCGCGCCGAGGACCAAGGGACTTACACTTGCAAAGGTTTCAATGAGGGTGGCAACATCTCTTTGTCCATCAAGCTAAGCGTCTTCGGTAAGTCACAACCAACCTAGCAAGAAGTGCTCTGAATATATTCTTTCCTCTGCAGCAACACCGCGAATCACAGACGCCCCCACAGACGTGGACGTCGCCGAGGGTGATACCGTGAATCTTCCGTGCAAGGCGTCCGGACGCCCCAAAACCATCACGATTTGGGACAAAATCCTTTCCGAGGGCATCGTGGCCAACTTGCAGGAGGAAATCTCACACATGCTCGAAGAGGAGGCGCGCCAGGAGTTGCTCGCGAAGGCGAAGATAATGAGCTTCCGGTCGAAAAGACAGCACGGTCTGCTGGCAGGCGGCAACCGCACCCGCCGCAGCATAGTCATTTCCGACGAGGAAAAGGACGATGACGTGGACGTGAACGGCCTCGTAACCGAGAACACCTCGTTCATCGATGTTTCCTCCTCCGCACCACCGGAGCTGCCCAACTTCGAAATCAGCAAAACAGGCGAACTGGTCATAAAGAACATCCAGAAGAAGGACGAGGTAAGTGGAACAGCACACAAGCGCTTAAATTGCGAACTCACTCCAAACACGCAACTTTTAGGGTTGGTATGCGTGCACAGCGATAAACGAGGCCGGCAGCGTAGTGAAGAAGATTTACATTCACGTGAAGTCCCCCTCCGATCCGAACGGGGATTTTCAAATCCCAGAGTCCTTCAACAGCCGCTGGGAGAACACGCAGAATATTCTGATAACCACGGTGATCCCGGTGTCGTCGAGTTCCCTGGACGTCACTTGGGAGTACGCACAAACGAACATGTTCCCCAGCAAGGGCATGACCTTGTACTACCGCCCGATCTATCTGAATGGGGCCGAGGTGCGCATTCTGTCCAAGGAGTACTTATCGACGCCGACAACGTTTGAGAAGAAGATCCACCGCCTGGAGGAACTTAAGCCGTACACGAACTATGAGATCTTTGCCACTGTGCCCAAGGGCCTGGGCGGCACCATTTCTAATCTGCGAAAGGGAAAGACCCTGGACGGGCCTCCTTCCGCCCCGCCCACCGACGTGCGTGTAGGAGTAATAAACAATACAGCTGCTTACGTCCGATGGTCGCCGCCACCGACACACTTAATCAATGGCGAGCTGACTGGATACAAGGTAACTTACAGAATTTTAAGCTTCTTTATGTCCCTCAACCGCTTCTCTCGTTTCAGATCCAAATCAAGTCGAATGTAACGAATAAGCTGTTGGGGCAGATGTCCCTCAACGCGAGTACGCAGTCAGTGGTGATCAACAGCCTCAGCCCCGGCGGACGGTACATCGCCCGAGTGGCGCCCTTGACTGCAGGCGGCCTAGGTCCATACAGTCCACCAGCTCCACTCCACATTGATCCCTCGTTCATTGCCCGGCCTCCGAAGTAAGTTTAAACTCATGAGACTTCTCGGATCTCATTCTAATTGCATTTCTCTCCTCAGGACGGATCCAGCGTTGAGTGCCTGGTCGATGTCATGGATGCCGGGAATAGCTCTGGGCATCCTGGGCATTTGCCTCATCAGCGGGGCCATTTTCGCCGTTTTTTGGGCGAAGCGTAACAAGCGCAACCTTAAGGCTTCCTACCCCGCCCCAGTACTCACCTCTACCCTCGCGGATAAGTCACACACGCTGTGGATGCAGAATAACACGACAATCAAGCCGACGCACACCTACGCCGTGCCCCCACCACCGCCATCGGCGCCACAGTCCGAGTACGCCGAGCTGACCACAGTGAATATGCCAAAGATAAACATGGGCCAATCAGCCCCACCAGAGCCCTACGCCACCGTCACCCTGCAGCGGGGTGCCGGCAACGGCATGGGCGTGGGGCTGAGCTCAATAGCCGACGACTGCCGCAAGTGCTCGGCGAGCCCCAGCTCCAGCGAGTACAACGCACCTATTCGAATGCCGATGAATATGTGCGACATGCTGCCACCGCCTCCAGATCATCCGTACAACAGCTACAAGACCATGAACAACATGACGATACGCACCAATCCCGCCGCCCTGTCACCGCAGGTGATGCGCCGCGGCATGCAGGGCATGCCACAGCCCCATCAGCCGCCCGTGTGGGGATCACTGCCACCACCACCGATTCCGAACTTCCCGCAAAACTGGATGCAAGAGCGCCAGACCGGCGGCTACCACCACCCGCAGCAGCACCCACAGCACCCGCAGATGCAGCAACACCCGCAGCAGACCCCCTCCGCGCATCAGTACCGCCACCAGCAGGACCCACACCACCAGAACATCTACAGCGAGAACGAGTACGAATCCGGTTCGGTGCTGTACGAGCAGTTCTGTCGCGACAACGAGGCCTCGTACTTCAACGAGGGCGGCGAGCCGACGGAGGAATACTACCGCAACGTGAACATGGAGTTCTTCGAAGATCAAGAATTCGAGCCGGCCACTCCGCCACCGCCCTGCCCCCCAGACTCCACGTCCAAGGTGAATCCCAACCTGCGTCTGTTGGCCGCTGCCAATGGCGCCCGACATGCGGACGCCTCCCAAATGAATCTTCCCCGACGGATATACAGAACCCACCACGGTGGCGGAAGCACACCCGGTGATTCGTCGTCCTGTGAGCGCAACACCACCCACACCGGGCCCTCGAATGGCAGCAACAGTTCCGACGACAGCGAGTCGGAGGGGGACAACCGCTGGGCGCCACGCTCCCGGCGCAGTCGCTCCCGATCAAAGAGCAACGAACGAAGGTTTCGCGGCGATCAGTGAGATGTGACGATGTGCGGTGATAGTAGACAAGTAGAGCCGGTACAGTGCACAACCGCGCAGCAACTCTCCACACACCAGCATTTCCCTCTTTCGTTCACCTGCGCGGCAACCGATACGAAAACAAAAACTCTCTCGCTCTCAAATTCGCTGAATACTCAAAAAAAAACATTTTGTGAACAAAAAAAATAACAAACAAACATATTCATTAGTTTTAGTTCGACATAGACGAGGATAAGAATGAGGAAGGGACGAACACGGAACGAAAACCCAGTCGATGCGAGTAGGTCTTTGTTTTCTTTGTTTCGAATAGTAGTTAGTAGAAGAAGAAGAAGAAGATCGATGAGGTTTTCTGTTTTCATGTGGATCAGTTCGAAGGAAGTTCTGTAAATTTTTCATTTCTTTTTGGTTTTCATATTTTCCTTTTTCTTTTGTAAATTAATTGAAAAACAAAAACATTTAAAAAAAAACTAAAGTAAGAGGCTTTTTACATGAATTCATTATATATATATATAAATATACACTATATATATATACAAACATGCATACATAGATATTATTCCCTAAAAGCAGAAGAAAAGTTGAGGTTAAGTTTTTCTTTTGATGTAAGATGAAAATAGTTTTTGTGTATAGTAAGCTGAAAGATGTGCATTTAACTGTTTGAGTTCCTTTAGCTTTTAGTTTCATTCATTTTTCTTTTGATAGATGAGCAGTCCTTTTTTAAGTTTTTTTTTTCTTTTTTAAGTGTAGCCAAGAGGGCGGAATTGGTTGTACTCATTTTACACACGTACACGTTGGGAATACAAGGGATTGATAAGAGCTTTGTACTTGCCAGTTAAGTTATATGATTTTTTGGGGGAGTTGTTGGAGAGGAGATTTTGGCCATTAATGCCACAAGCATTTCAAAACAGGGGTTCCTGGTGATGTGAGCAGAGATTTCTATCAGAAGTGTCTATTTCTGAACTTGGATACTGTTCATTTCTTCTGATTAAAATTAGATACACAAGTTTTTTTCATCAAGTTATTCAAGCTTCGAATGTCGCACTACCTGGAGGTCGAGATAGGACCCATTTTTGAATCCATTCAAAATCAGAAATTAAGTCCCCAACTCACACTGATTTCTTCGCATAATCCACCGGAGAGTTCGGATTACGTATTCACAACAGTTGATTTTACCTCTTATAACGAGGTGCATCACATCGTTAAGAATCCTTGGAATTAAAGGTGTTTGATCTTGCAGAAATGTGCTAAAAGTGCAATTACAAGCCATTCATTATTCTGACCGTATCGAAATTGCTGCTATGACAGACAATAGTGTCTGGACATTGTTTAGGCGACGTTAAGATAGCTGCTTAGCGCATTGCTAAAGCAAACTTAGTCCACTGGTGGCACAATTTTGGTGCCACTTGCTGGAAGGATTGCGTTTCCAGAACGATTGAAGTATACAAAACAAATTTATGCATTTTTGGCATGTTGCCACTTGTTGGCGACTAAAGAAATGAATCTGTAGTGAATTGTTGTTTCAAGTGTGAGGGATGTACTACTGAAAAGTAAAGGCAATTTATTTATGAAACCAAAAATCTTTATTCATTCTTCGAAATTTATTTCTTCCTCTTCAAAGTAATCCCAAAGAAGTAGCATTACACTTGCGCCAACCGTTTTTTTTCAAACATGCTGTAAAGTTCGCTTCCGGGACGTTCTTTTCTTTTAGATGTTAACAAAAGGAGGCGCATCAAGCACGCTAAGTAGTAATTTAAACACTTTAAAATTTACACAAATGTGCCATCATCCATCCAACAATGCCATCTGTCCCCATCGGATTCCAGTTCCCCGTATTTTTTTTTTTTTGCTCAAGGAAGTATGTTACTAGCACAATAGGTAGTATCATACTTCCCTCTTTCTTCTTTTTCTTGATCAGGCGACCGTCCCATTATTACATGTTTTTCTTGATAAAACCCAATATGGACGGAATTTCTTTACAATTACCTGGTCTTGTATATTCACGCTGCTCCCTGTTATGGAGTTGGTGTATCAATACATGCTTGAGCCTATTAGGTGTTACCTCTTTCTCTCTTATTTTAAAACGCAATGAAAGAAGATTTTCTCACTGTCAGACTTATCATTCTAGAAGGCTTGAAACAAACACAAGTAGCCCTGTGTAATATTGTTCGTCTGTTTTAAAACAATATCCACCATCATCTTATTTACCCGCATTTTCCATTGATCCTCCGCCATCGACTCTATCTCATCAGGAGCTATTCCCAAGTTTATGGACTTGATCCAACCCCCTCGCCCTGGGTCTGCTGAGCGGTCGCCTACCTGATGAAATTGCATCTAAGGCACGTAGTTGCCCATGAGGCCAATATCGGGTCACTCGTAGTTCCTCCGAGTGGACAAACCAGCTCGCATACTGCCACCATTTAAGTTTGGCTCCAAATGATGTCCTGGTACACCAGGCTAGGCGGAATCTGAGGCTTTCTTGTTTTTAATTGTCATCCTGGAATAGTGCGCTTCGTTAGCCAGGTTTGGATTGTAAAACTTTGCACTCTCTAAAGCTGTTGCCCGCCCCCGCCACAAGGAGGACAGCTGCAGGGGGACTGAAACAATGTTTTACGCAAGAAATTAGCTAGAAAATTCATGTTCATGTCTTTAGGAGGTACACGATAGGAGAACACTCCTATGCGTCTCCACAAGGTTCTAAATGTCGTCAAAGTAGTTCAGCGTTATTTGAAAGAAATGTGATGAAACTTCTTTTCTGTTGAAAAGGAAAATTAATTCAACCTCATATTTAGCATTTGGTCTATGCTAAGTGATCGCCCTGTGCAAGTCCATACGTTTTTCGCTCCATTCGTTAGTTTCGTCAGCATGAATCTCTGTTCACATTACCAAGTAGCAATAACAATTCAATAATGAAAGGAAGCTGATGGCAATGACGAACAATTTAAGAAAGAACATTAGTCTGCTTCAATAAACTGGCACTTCAAGAGCTTGGTGCCCGGTTTTTCTTCACACCTTGGGCATATCCAAAAATCTTACGGCAGAAGCAATAGATTCAACATAGGATAAGGCATACAAACTAACCTTTTTCTATAAGGCAGTCACACTCCATGAGACCGCTGAACTTTGTCTTGAATTCGATGCATAGAGGAAATCCTTGTCTAAAGTCGCAAACTCAACGATACCACTGAACTTTGTATGTACGCTAATAAGAGTTATTTCGCAGCCTTTATGGTGAGGACACATCAAATATAGCTGTATCTAAACTTGATTTTAAATAGATGCTATATGTCCCCTAAAGATTATTCGATTTGCTACTTCGATTGGGAGGTACAGAAAACGCAAACAAGGAAACTTAAAGTTTAATTCTTTTCCTACGCCTGACGTTATCCATTATTTTATGCTGCAAACTGACTCTTATTAGTTGCATGTATTCGTAGAATTCGAGTGAAATCTTGCACTTGTCTGTACTCTTGAAACTATCCAAAATGCTCATTTCAATCTGCCTCTATCTGTCAGTGGTTGAAAGTGTTCCGGTTTTTAAAAGACTGAAGTTATATTGAATTGTGCGTTACACGACTCATCCTGGATACCTATTTTACACATATTTTTACCCCTAGTCACTGTCAAGTCCCACACTTGATTTCAAATTTAAGAAATTCTTGTCTCGCTCACCTTAAAATTAGTTTTTTGGAGCTTTATGCTTGACAAAAGGTTTCTTAAAGTGACACGAAGGCATGTGTTTATGAAGACATTTATTCATAAATTTATGAAGACTTTGACAAGACGTCCAGAAAAGTTTTCTCAGTCTACTGTAAATTAGATAAATCTTGTGCATCCTCAAATCAAAAAAAAAAAAATGATTTGGAGCATCCAATTAAACAAGGTGGCAAACAGAATTCATTCATCGTCACCGTAATATCGTTCTTTAGGTCGACGTAAAAATGAAATAACAGACACATCGTCTGCAAAACTAAGCAATCTCCTCCACCAAACAAAATTTCCACACAATCTAGTCGTTCAGATGCCATAAAGTGCGTACAAAGCTCCATTCCCTTGTTGCCCGACAGAAAAATAAAAATAAAACTCTTCTCTTTCATTTCACACAACCAATTCCTGTGCCCACTCAAAACAATAAAAATAAATAAAACAATAAAGCAACTCACACCAAGAGACTGTAATAGTTACGTAATAGATATTAAACGTTTTGCATTTTGGTTGTCCTTTTGATTTGCACCCAAGACGACGTGTGTAGATATCCAAACCAAGCAGTATTTTATTTTAATTTCCTTCTTGTTTTTTGTTTTCCTTATTGAAGAGAAAAGTATAATTATTTACACACAAATCATACACGTACATACATATTATTATATTTTATACTTAAATGAACAAATATATATATCTGCGAAGAAAATGATTTCTAAACAATAGCAACACAAGAACGATTTGTTTGTTTTTTTTTTCTTTTACATGAAATATACATATTTATTAAATCACAGATTTTTCTTTTCTCGATGTAAAAAAAAACGATTTTTTTATTTTTCCATCGGCTTACAGCAAAAACACAAAGTTATGGTTTGTAAATTGAAAACAAAGAAAAAAAAACTTTTGAAATGTGAAGGTGGTTGGTATTGGAAAAGAGATGATGTGATCATGTGATTTTTAGTCTAAAACGAACACATCTAAGAATGGAAATTTATACTCTCTTTCTATGCTGTTTTTTGGCTTTGATTGTTTTTTTTTAAACTCCTCTGAAGTTGCCTGTATCTAACTATCATCAATCCTTGTCATTTTGTTCGCCCTTTCCCGAAAGCTGTGCTAGCAGGCAGTGCGACGTATATACTTGTTGTTAAAATTTTCCAAGTCTAACAGAGCCATCCATTTTACATGAACATTCATTTCAAAAGTGCCACATTTTGCAATTTTAAATTTCGAAAATAATAAATAATTCTTGTGCATTTTCCTTTTTTCAAGTACTTGCATTTATTTCGGGAGATCCAAGATAGTTTTCATTGATTCTCTCATTGATTTTGTCAGTAATAGATCGGCTCAAGCACCCTTGTATTTTTGTCTTTCTTTCCCTACCACAACAAAACCCAATATTGTTGAAAATTAATTTAAATTCGAAACTTCCATCAACTTTATCCCTAACTGCCTAGGGTATCTCTCTCTTCCGTGAGACTGCTCTTTCGGGAGACTGCAATGTACACGGCAAAGACTTGAGCATATTCGTCCGCCTTTAATCCTAGGAAAATCCTGACAATTTCGCTTCTTTTCCTAAATTTTCCCACCTCGTTAAACATTTTATTGAAATTGAGTCACATTGCTACACAGAGAGTCTGAAAAAAACATGTTTTTGATGTTCCCATTGAAGGCTTCAAAAAAGAGAAGTTTAGTCGCGTTCGTTTTGGAAAATTTTATGTCATTCTAAACGGCTACCAAATCGGCTCTAACTGTAAGCTTGCCCTCGAGAATTTACATTAGAAGCGCCTTTGACGAATCTTCTGTGCACCAAATCTACTTATTTTCAAACGATTTTCAGTGCCGCGATATTAAGAAATCATACCGTTTTCAGCCTCTATAGCCATTCTACCTTAAAAACTTGGAAACTTAGCACTTCCTCTTCCCGGAATTTTGAAGTCTATTTACTGAAAGTGGACCAGTGGGTCTTGTCCACAGACTTCTTTCTTTATTGTCTCTTGTCCTTCAAAAAAGTCTGCTTAGAGAGCCAGATGAAGTCTCATAATTCTGAGATCCATTTATATGTTAGAATATAGAATTTCGAGTAGAAATTCGACTGAATTTGGAAAATTTATTAGACGATCAGTTCAGGAGATGTGAAGAAAAGTCAATTTGCCTCTACGTCATTTAGTCGCCACGACAGCAGCAGATGAATGTGCAGCACACTGTTATTCTTCACTACATGGTCTCCGGACAGTGAGCAATACATCCCAATGAACTCACTCAATCCATTCACAACTCGTTCAAGCATAAGTCCTTCGTTGAAATCAATTCCGACTGGGGCATTCAAATTGATCTTTATATGGGACATATTCTTCACAGTGACCGCCACGCAGAAAGTCTAGGTTCGATTCCCGCACGGGGCACCTTGCATTTTTACACGGCACCACCTCTTTTGAGCTGCTGACAACATTCAAAGAGTGTCAATAACAATAAAAAAAACGAGTAAGGAGTACTTCGTGTGGCCCGTGTCATGTTGGGCAATTTGTAGGAACAAAGGTTCCAAATTGGAAGATGCACAGTTGAAATCTCACGCTGGGCAAACATCGTCCATGTTTGATACAAAACCATCACTTGCTGGAGAGCAACAGAGCGCAATATAACCTCATTTAATTTTGTTTTTGGTCATGGCACAATGTTCTAGAGATAGTCTCCTTATAATTGTTAAGACGGAAGAATCATCCTCTTAGCGATCAACGAACGGTAGGGAAGGGCGAAATAAAGGATAAATTAAAAATTCGAAAGCCCTGTAAATGGAATTTCAAAGTCATGTAAATGCATTTCAAGCAGTCTCCACTATTTGAACGCCATCCGCAGACTTGAAATACGTTTGCTCACTACTGAGAAACATATTTGGCACGTTTAAGAACCACTCCCAATTAATGTAATCAGAGACAGAATTCAGAAAAAAGCAAGAATCCAAAAACGCCCAACATCCTGAAAAAGTTAAAATCCGAAGTCCAGTTCCACTCCAAGATCAACATCAATTTCAAGCAAAGGACTACAGGAGGGCAGCAAGCCTCTCTCATACACGTTTGCTTGAGATTTGAGATTTGGGCATTTTGAAGTTATGTTCCCAATCCCACTTTAAACGAGGTAGTTCATCATGAACAGCACACAAATTCATTGTGTGGGGAGATGCTTGGTGCAGGTTTGTTGTGCTCTCAGTTCCCTTCGTAATTTCTTGACAAGAATCTGTGTTGGTAAAAATTGTTCATTTTAGAATTCCAAATATTTGCATTAAAACCGTCTTTAAGTACTGAGATATCGCAGTCATTCCAAATGCATTCTAAATTTATTGACATTCAAGTTCAGAAAGTTCTTAAGTTGATGAAGGACTTGGCTTTAATTTTAAAAAAATTGAATGTTTTCATTGCATTTTGCATTTTAAATTGATTCCATTAAAAAGATTTGGTTCAGTCCAAAATTTGGAAGACTGTAGGAATGCGTATAACGTCTGCAAATGACCGCCTTCATTGTTATACGAGTATCGGAGGTGACTCATACGACACATGAAAGGAGACACAACAGAGACCTTCGTGGCACTTGTTACATTCTTGAAATGTTATTTCCCTTGCATACTCATTCAGGTTATTTGGTTTGGCAGTGATGACCTTAAGTCTTCTTGCGCAAATGGTTTTGTTTTTTGGTGTCTTGGCCAGTTGCAGACTCCTTGGCAGAGGAGTTTCTGTTTGCACTATAAATGTGTGCACTGTCTCCTACGCTAGAGTTCGGTTAAATTAGCCGCTGACAATGTTCAGGGAGTATTACTGCCATGAACTTTTTATGCTTGCCATTCGGAGCCGACATTAAACTGTCAACTCCGAATGGCGCTTGATACAGAAGAATTACATGCATAACACAAATGTTTGTTGAAGACGCTAGCTCCTAGGTCTTATGAACTGTACAGCAACCGTATGTGATGTGCTGCCAACAGGCTCGTGTTCCGCTCGCATGTCTTACTTTCATAGGAAAATTTTCAGAGTGTTTGAAATGTCGCTGTCCCACTTACTCTCAATTCAATCATGGGTCTCCTCTATAGAGTTGCGACTATCGAGTTAAAAAAACAAACTCTTCGGATTGGAAGTGTCCATACAATACACATGATAATACTGGGTGTTGGATCCTTAGGCCCATCATTAAATTGTTTTCCCCCCAAATGCCGTCAACACAAACAGGATCA
Organism: Eristalinus sepulchralis; assembly: GCA_944738645.1. Lineage (NCBI taxonomy): Eukaryota > Metazoa > Arthropoda > Insecta > Diptera > Syrphidae > Eristalinus > Eristalinus sepulchralis. The sequence goes on along the minus strand of OX122885.1, from coordinate 11,520,361 downwards.
AGGTTGACAGTGGAAAAATTTCAAAACTTAATTAAAAATGAATTATTTACATATGAATTTGTCAATTGGTGTGGATTCTGAGAGGAATCAACTTTACCATGCCTTACTCCAATTTGTCAGTGTAGGGGTAGGCACCTTCAACGTCTTATTCTTGGCGCGCTTAGTTCCGATTTTTAGATAGACTATCGGAGATTCATTCCATTATTAAGACCGTGATTAGGTATGATTTGGTGCCATCGTTTTCTGGCCTTTTACCGGCATGACCTAAGGATAGGATTTGATGTCTTTTCGAGCGTTGGTATCATTTCCTCGTATAGTGTAGGCACTCCTGACAGACATTCGTTTGTAAATCGAAGTCATTACAGAGCTCGAAGAATTCGACTTTTAGTTTTCCAATTGCTGCAAGAATGGGCTCGAATAATTTGAAACATATTATTTGCGCAGCGACCGAAAATCTCTTCATATTGTCTATGCAAATGACACTTTTACGATATTATGCGATGAGGGACTTAATTTTCGATTGCAACATAGGCCGTGGGTCGATTGGTAAGAGTTATCTTTCACATGTCATTTCTGATCAAGTCTAACTAACTACGCTCATGGGTTGTTTTCGTAGCAAAAAGTAGAATCAAAAACCTTTGATTGTGATCAAACGAGATATCATTCGTGCTTGTACACTTTCTCAGTAGCGTGTTCCACTTTTTGGACTGACTGGCAGCCAGCCTTAGACTGCCTACAGTGGGCCTTGGCCTGGCGCAGCCAACTGTGTCCTGTATGTATCATTTCAAGCTAAAAAGTCCTCAGTTGCTTTACTGCTAACTACGCACATGGGACTTTTTTCAGTATGATAATTTAGTCGCAAAAGTAGAACACCGAGCTTTAAATGTGATCCAACGACTGTTGTATGACGCATACCCCATGTCAGCAACTAGTCTTAGACTGACTGCGGTGGACTTTGTCTCGGCCAATGTGACCCTCTGCCGTCTCCAAGTGTGTCCAGTTACTTGAGGGTGTGATCGTGATTTCAAACGAGACCATCCTATGATGCGTTGGCGCAGTGCCTCAAGTTTACACTTAAATCGCTTTTTATTTGCATATCTTATCATTCTTGACTCAAAGAAGGTGGTACATCCTAGGATGGCATGTTCCTATCTTTGATTTACAGTAGGTTTTCAGCCGCAGTTGGTTTTGGGTGAGTCCTGGAGCACGTGAAGATGTTTTTTCTCTCTTTGTCTGTTCTGTGTATTTTTCAAATCAGCCACGTTTCATTTGTCTGCGCAATCATTCTAAAGGAACTTATGTTTTTGCTAAAAAGTCGATGTGTGACATCCAAGGTCCTGACTGTTCCGCTTTTATTTGCATTTGAGTTTCTTTTGATCACTTTTCAGTTGAGTTTTGGTGTTACAGTGAATAGTATGTGTAAGCTACGTGTTCTTTTTTGGCTTAAAAGTGTTCATGAACTGGTTGCCTTTTGAATGAAAAAAAAAGTGAAAGAAATAATTTGTTATATGTACGTTACTTATTGTTCGTTGGATTAGGATATGAGAAGGAGGATAAGTGGGAGAGCATACAACACAACATGGATGGATGGATGGAATGCGCACTAATGCTCTGTTTTAATTATTTTCAACTGGAAATCTAAAACATTTGCTTAATCGCGAAAACAAAAAACATTTGTTGCCAAAAGTGAATAAAAAAAAAACAACAACACACAATGAAAAGCAATAATTTGTATGCGTGCTTTAAACTTTAAAATTTTTCACTTTGATTTTGCCGACAACATTTTTATGTTTTGAGGTTTGTTGTAAAATTAATGTGTATACAAAGGATAACGAAAAGATATAAAAAAATAATTTTTTGTTTTCTGTTTGCCATATAAATATAAAAGCAAAAAAAAAAACAAAACATTTATAATATAAGAAAAATGAAATACAACAACAAACAAAAACAAAACAACAAAAACCTTTTTGGAATCATGTGATATAAATTTATATACATACATAACTAAAATATTAATATTATAAAAATTATTATAAATAAAAATAAAACCAACACACTCACACACACGGCCACACTGTTAAAGGAGATAATTTTCCAGATGAAAGAAAAAAAAAACACAAAATTCACAAACGAAACACAAAATTTTAGAAAACGAAAATTATTCATCATTTCCCGGGAAACGAAAAAATAGAAAAAAAAACACACAAATGATATTTCTAATTTAGTTTTAAATTCAACAACAACAAAATGAAGAAAAAAAATCAAAAGTATCGTTTTTTTAAGAGGAAAATACAAAAGGAAAAAAACAGAAAAAATAAGCTATATATTATTACTATATATAAGCCATTTAGTGCCATGTATATAAACAAAACAAATAAAGACAAGAAAATGGAATACTAACATTTATACAATATATTACAACAACAAAACAAAAAAAAACAAATATATTATATATACACAATATATATATATATACTGAAGAAAAAAAAAATGAAAAAATGAGAAAAGAAAGAATAACAACAATTAATAATAATGATAAACAACCTTAACAATAATTAAGAAGTAGAAAGACGTTAAAAATATATATATATTGATTATTAATTTTATTACAACAAAATAGCTTTTAATAAGAAAAAAATATGAAGATTGAAGACGAGGGGAGATGTGTTTTTTTTTTTGTAAACAAAAACATAGTACATATATATATATATACATACATTTATTAATTTGCTTTATTAAATATACTATAAAGTATAGACAAAAAGAATACTCACGCAATATAATATTAGAATGTATTATAAAGAAGAAGAAAAAAAAACAAAAAAAACTATTTATACCTAGACGACAATTTTTTGCAATTAATGGAAAAAGGAAACAACAAAAATAACGGATACATATAGCATGTAAAATAGTTTGAAATTGCATTCGGATGAAAGATAAAAGTTATTTCAAAAGAAACCCAAAAAAAAAAACAAAATGCTGATTCAGAGCAATCTTAGAGAAATTGAAACGACAATGAAAAATGAAAACAAAAATGCACAGTCCATGGCTGAATAAGAATTCTTTCCTTTCTTTTTTTTTTTATTTTGGTTCCTTGTGGGAGAGAGAAATATATTTACATAAGCAAGAAAATAAGCTGCAAAAAAACGCGCAAGAAACTTTTCGTTTATCGTGCAGAGATTCACTGAATTGAGCAGAGGGGGAGGAGTTGGAACGCCGATGAATAATTGAAATGTGAGCTGTGAACTTTTATGAAATGTGCAATCAAATTGATGGGGGTGAGGTGAATGCAACTGTGGGATTTATTCCGTAATTCTTATGCAATGAAACTCTTTTAATTCGTTTATTTTTTTCCTTTGACACTTTTCTTTCTTCATTCGTGCGCTTCGCCCGCACTTCCTCAGACGAACTTTTTTAAGTGAACTAGACATAGGTACTTCAGTTGTGAATGGAGGGACGTTCATTGCAGAAAAATATTTGCATAAAAACTGTCTCCAACTACTGAGATATCGCAGTCATTCCAAATTCATTCCAAATTCAAGTTCACTGACATTCAAGTTCAGTGAGTCTTTAAGTTGGCAAAGGACTTTGCTTGAATTTTAAGATTTTGAATGTTTTTGGTGCTCATGAGTCGCCAGTCTGAAAGAATTGTGTCGTGAGACTTTCAGCATGATTCTATTCAAGGCCGCAGCAATTTTACATCCTATCCACTTACCAGAGAATAGTGTCGGTTTGCTAGATACTTGATTTTTTTTTCAGGTCTTTCACCGCTGTGGCTACCATCAGTTAAGCTTATAATAACTCTATCAAGGTATTTTTATTCATTAACATCTTTTTATCGCTCGAATGAGGGAAGTTTAGCAGCCCACAGGCATCCGATTTCGAGATCAGTTCTTAGCTTGATGCAGTGCTTGATTACATCTCGGCTCTCTATTTACAGCCACTCAGCTGCAAGCATCCACAATGAGAAAATACACGTACAATGAGCAAGATGACAAGGAGGCGGTAAATATAGTAGTCCTGCATTCACCATTTCACCGACAAAACACGGCTTAAATTTGTTGCATATTTGATTGGGAAGATTGTCACAGTCTGGGTTATCTAAACTTACGGGCATTGAAGGCGTGCACACTTATCCCATCTCTCAACATATACTTTAGTAAGACCAATTAAGGTGGTCACGGTGGCGTAAAGCATCGAAAGTGAACCAATTTCGATTCCGAAACTGAACATTTCCCAATTTTTCACGGCACTACTGCTTTTGTGTTGCTAGCAATACTCAACGAGTATTAGTTGTCTACAAAGGTGCTTCCCAGTTTGCCAAGAACTGAAGGTCCCTTCTTTATGTGATTTAACAATTACCCGCACACCACATGCATTTGTTTAAGAAGTTAGGCCGGGCTTTAGTGGCACCGAATGGTCTTTTTGTCTTGAAGACCAACAAAGACATTTTCGCTGCTTGAATAGTATGTTTCCTTTTGGAAAGTTAAACGTCAAACAGTGTTCAAGCAACATATTCAAAAATCCTGTTTATGTTGACGATCTTGCATTTCTTACTTTTTTAATATTGATTGTTTTCCTCATTTGTATCACATTTTAACGAACTTGAGCCTAAACTATCAACTTTCATCAACTATCTCTGTCAACTATCTTGTCTGTTGATTGACCGATTTCAGCTTTTGCAATGAATTTAGATTTTAACTCTTCTCTAAATGTCTCAAAGTGTGTGAAACGGATTGGAGACTTAATATAAAAAAAATTCTTAAATGTCGCAATCCTACCTCAATCCCGAAATAAAAAAAGACAGAAATAGGTTTTCCACCCACCTGTTTGAGTTCTGTGTAGGATTTGGAGTTGATGGTTAATTCGGAGAATACAAATTTACAACGTTTTTTATCTTTTCGAGATTTAGGCATTTCGAATTGTCGAAATTTCCAATGTCTTGGCATCACGGAATGTTTGGATCTCAGAAGTTTTCATTTGCGAGATTTTGGCCAATTCCGGATGTTTTATTTTCGTTTACTCTGCTGTTCCCTTACGCTGCTTATCCGTTGTAACGATATCTCATCAGCTAACAGAAGGGACACGGGTAAAATTCTGATGTTTGAAATCCCGAAATGTCCAAAAACGCTTAATGGGAATATCTCGCAATGCTTTAACCCATCTTTCCAATCCCCTAAAGAATGGTGTGCGACGCTGATTACTTACTTAAATCGTAATATGACTCGACAATTTTAAATGAGAGACACACCAGTTCTAGGTGGAAACAGTTTGTGGCCTCTTCACTTGGCGCCTCTTGAACTAAAAAAAATGTTGCTTGTCGTATGAGTCATCGAGAGGTACCTGTCAAATGAAATCAATTTCGTTATTCGAGAAATGGTTCTGTCACTCACCATCGAGAATTCGTGTCATGCTGTTCATGGTTATAATATATTTTATATAAACCCATATCTCATTATCAAGATTCATCTAAAAGGGGTGTTGTTTGACTCGAATTTACTGCCAGGCAGTTTTAGGAGGAGTCTCAATTTGTCGTTTTAACGCTTCTATAATAAAAAAAAATATTCCTGGAAATACCTAATGATATAATTCCACTTGTTCTTTTCATTGAAAGAAACATTTAAATCTCTAGTGTGTTTTGCAAATCGTTTTAAACTGTATCTCTCATAAGTAACAAACAGGTAAATGGAATCCCAACATCAAGTAAACGTTTTTTGTTGGGATTTTCGTCAAGAAACCGTCATTTTTCATAAGGTCAAGTTTCATAACCTGCGTCAGTATCTCCACCCGTGTTGTCAACTTTTTCTCTGTCAATTACTTACCTCATTGCAAAATAAGACTAAGTTAGCTACCTTAGACAAAAATGTTTGCAAAAATTATAAACCCACGACTTTCTATTCAGAGACAACTAACTAGATTCGGATTGAATTCTGTAGCAGAGGCAGTCATAATTTCACTACGTCCAATCTTATGCACTGTTTAGTGAAAAGTGTCATTTGTTTATGTTTTTTAAATTACATACCAATAATAGCTTCTTTATTATATTCACCATTTTTGTAATTTACAATTTCAGAACTAGGTAATTGATGTTCAATAAAAACATCGTGTCTCTTCGAAACGGTGACAACGCGAGATCATCAAGCAAAGAGATACCCAGTATTATTTGGTATACTGGACCTCGAGAGAAGCCCCTAGTTATTGTTAAAGTTATTTCTATAAGATCAAAAGGAGCCTGTGCTAGAATTAATTGTCAGTAATTGCACGTCTCTTTATTTGTGCGTCAGACGTTTATGTTTTATAAAGCAGAACTCAGCACATTTCATTTAGTCTTCTTGTCTGATCAATAGCCTTCACTTATTCCACGTCTTATGTTTTAATACAGTATAGTTCGCAACTCTCTGCATTTATTAAAAAGGTCAAAAACGCTCAATAGTCTATTTTCGGCTTTTTAATGTTTCTTCTTCAATGAATCTCTAACATTTTCACTGATCAATACCTAAAAGTAATACAAAACATCTAATTATGGCAACAAATATTTCTCAACCTCTTGCAGGAGCCCTTTTCTTGAAATTTAAATGAAACAAAAAACGCGAAAAGAAATAAAATAACCAATAAAGATGAAATATTTTTTTATATTACCAAGTGCATGCTGCTAACAAAAAAAAAATCAGCAACACAATAAAAAACACAAAAAAAGACATCATATAGAGAATAACTAAACAAATACATTAGCACATATTGTAAAGCAGAATTAACTAACGGCAGAATAGAATTTTTTCTTTTTCAAATTGGCTGAACAAGAAAGGATAATAAAATCTTTAAAACAAAACACATATATATATATAGTATATAAAGCTACGCTTCCATGAAATAAAACAAAAAAACAAAAACAAAAAAGTATAAAAATAAATAAATAAAATATTTATATACATATATTTACCCAAAGTAAGCAAAAACGAAAGAAAAAAAAAAACAAAAAATAAATTAAAATTAATAACAAAATGAAGTCACAACTCATTAACAGTTAGAAAGGAATTTCTTTTATCATTTTGCTTACGGACTCCGTTTTCTAGTGTCACACGGTAGAATTCTAAACAAAACGATGCTAATTCAAAATGAAGACGAGCAGATGAAGAACAAAAAAAAACGGAAATATTCAAATAAGATTATAGTATACAAATATACACTCTCACATTTAAATTTTTAATTATTGCTGCAGTACAAAATGTATAAACAAATTTAAAATGTTCTATGAAAACAAGAAACAAAACAAGCATAAATTTACAAATTGAATATGAAATTGTAGAAAATAAATTTTGAACAGAATGAGTGAGGTGGAGAAAGGATACAAAATGGAAGTTTTCGGTTGTAAGGTGACTTCTTGTAATTTTTTGTGTGAATTTTGTTTTTCATTTAATTTCCTTAATGTTTGTGGCCAATTAATTTTTTTACTCTTAAGCGTCTGTTTGCCTCCAGTCAAAGTGAATTCTAACAAACTGATATTTTTTATAAGTTCGACTAGATTTTCAATTTTGATTTTTGCGATAATATGACATTTTTAAGGCATTTTGAAAATGAGACACAAGACACCCCCTTCAAAATATACATTTAGAAGTATTCTTCTTCAACGACATGCATAAGGAACAGGTGTATTATATACAAAAGAACCATACAGCCAATTTGCAAGCTTCCTCACTTACTGCACTTACAGCTGAGTTGTCATAAGTTATGCTCACAACCATGTTTTTAGTTATTCTCAATCAGTTTTGCACGAATAGGAAACAAGCCCTCGGTGGTCTTGTAGCAGCAAAAAATTGTCCATTCTATTTTGTAGTTTGATAGTGATGCCAAAACTAGATGTGAGACTGTGTTGTCCAGTTTTCGTAAACACGAAATTTCCGGCATCTGGAAATTGATGAAGTTTTCGTTTTCAAGGCCCAACGACATCGGTAAAAATTACTTTAATTGGATTTCAAACAAGGATAACTCGTCTAGAAGATTGCAAAGATGTCGTACTCTGAGTCACATTACAAAATTAACATAGTAGTCTTTAGATTACTCTTTTATATGAACTTCACGTTCTTTGGTGTTCCACCGCACTCCTCTTTGAAAATTATCTTTAACAAGATAGCTCTAAGATCCACAAATGCCTTGAGCTTGAAATCCTTTTTGGGGAGTTGGCAAGTGTAGGTTGCTTGTTAAGATACGGTGATGAAACGAAAGCACATCAATAGAATTGTTTTACAGTAGCTATTGATGGTTCTTCTTGTGCAGTTCTTTGATTCAGCCAAACTCGAAAACAAAATACATTCCCTACAATGTCTTAAACGGTAATAAGGTCAGTAAAGGCATGTTTACCAGCCTATTAGCCTTTCCTTGAAGCGTTTTAACTTCGTTTGAACATAGTTTCAGCACATATTTTATTTCAATCGAAATGTTGCACCTTTTGCCGGATTGTGGCGGAACAAATTTCTGGCAATCTGAGAATCGCTATCTCACACACGCACTGGTCGCAGCTGCAGAATAGCTAAGTGCATCGGCGTGCGAAACGTAGATCCAAGGTTCGAACATCAGACATTTTTTCACGACACCACTCCTCAAAGTTGACAGTTCGGAGTCGGCAAATTCCCCCAATAGCAAACACACTCCCAAGCAAACAAAAGCACGCACAACACAAGTACTTGCGGAATAAGCTAGTTTCTGGATTCTGTGGTCTGTAATGCCACTCAATTATTCTTTCTTAGAACATCTTTCAGTATGAGTGCTTTTATCGCTTGCGTGCACTTACTTAGACGTATGGTATGGCCCCGCACTCTTATGGCATGCATAACTTACCCTATGTCCATGAGCCTTTTTTTAAATTTAACCTCAGATTTTGTCTTGGTCAATATCAAGGTCAACGTCGTCAGCCTTTTCCGATTTGAGAACACGAGTATGTTTAAACCACTAATGATAGGCTCTACATAATCATACAAAATTAAAAACGATTACAGGTCCCAAGAATTTCTACTGGCTTCATTTTCTACTTTTGAATTAACCAATAGTGTCCGAAAAAAAGGCTTCCGTCCCAGGTGTTCCTCTTTAGCTTACAAGAAAACAAAACAAATCACAATAGATTCCAATATTTTTCTCGATCCCCTCCAATTTGTATTCTTTCTCCACACACCTGTTCAGCTGAACCCCGTTCTCTTTGTTCCCATTCATTCCGATTGCGTTCTTAAACTCGGTTGAATTTGTCTTTCCGTTGTCGCAACAGAAAAGTATACAAAATACTCTTAACATATCTTATTTGTAAATTGCAGCCATATCATTGTTACTAGATGAGAAATTAATTATAAAAAAACTTAAAAAATATGTCAAACCAAAAAGAAAACATAAACTCCAAAACAAAACGAACTCCCATTGAAAACGACTGCAGTTTGAATGAGTCTTCAAAACCAGTGATCCCTTATTTCGATTAATATCCCATCGTCGAATGAGGATTGTAAAAAAAAAATACAAATTTTATTTCTTTTTATCACACATTTATAAATATTCACACATACACATATGATAGATTGAAAAATATTAGAAAAATGAGATGAAAAACCAAAAAACAAAACAAAACAAACCCAAGAGCTTCCAACGAATGAAAAATCTTCAGATATGTTTCCTTGAAGAATCCTTGAAGGTGCTTCAAGTTTGTAAATTTATTTAAAGCCTTCAACAACTCTCATGTGTGGAAGCTCTTCGATGCTTCTCAACCAACTGATAGAAAAAAACGGACAAGTTGATGGAACATTTTGTAAGAAAACAAAAAAAATCATTGTTTTGAATTGAAAGTTGGAAATATATATATTCAAAGAAAAACAAAAGAAAAAGTTATGTGAAAAATGAAGAAAAAGAAAACCTAAATTATGACGAAAAAGGGAGAAAAAACAATTGATTTGACATCAAACTATTTGTAAAAATTAAGTGCTTTTAAACAATTAATTTTAATTGTAGAATTGTTGAGGACGACTAGTCTTTGTAGGGGTTATGTATATGAAAACCGTTTCCAGAGTTTGCAGTTATAAATTTAATTATTTTTGTTTAGTATTAATTGCTTGTAGTTTTTTTTTTAATTCAGTTTTATGTTAGAGATTGATTTTGATAATCCTCAAAAGCTGATGATTTGCTATTGAGTTCAAGTGCTAATTTGATACATTAAGCAGGGAAAACTTAAGTGACTGCCATACATCTACACAAGGCTAACTTTCTTGAGGCACTTAATTTTGTTAAGACGTCAATCGTTAAATGACTGATCAAGTTCTTGGAATCATTGGAATAGTAGGTGGAAATTTTTAAGAAGACACAGTGGCTGGTAATACGCAGATTTCTTACACACAAATAGCATCCGGCTCTGTACGTAATGTACTATCTACTCCGACTAAAACTGAGAGAACAGGAAGCTCTATATTAAAAGTAAGATTAACAAGGTACACCTTCTAGTTTTTTTGTGGACTTTTCGATTGTCTTGGCTGTTTCCGAAATGGTTCAGTCGTCATCAAATGTGCTAAAAGAACCGAATGTTCTTGCCGTAAGTCATTAGTTTACACTCTGTGCAGTAGATTGTTAAGAATGGCTTGGTGTACCTGCGTTTAATTTCTTTAAAGATTCTTTCACGGAGAAAGTTCTCAAAAACGTCATAAAGTTTCCCCCGTTGAGAAACTAAACTTGTGGAAATCTTGGAGAGACACGGTTCCTGTTTACTACATCACTTATGTTACATGCTGTCTTTAGCCAATGGTTGCATGCCAAGTCGGTTAATTCTAACAACCATCGGGCCTTCCCCCTCTTACTTTCTTATTTGTAAGTCGGTGTTGGGATGCGAACTCATCCGCAGATTCGGTGCATAAAATTTGTTTGTGTCGAGGAAATCTTACAGGCTTCACAATGTTGTGTTTTTTAAATCTCTCACGCACGAGAGAACTCCAAGCCGATCGATCCTCCCCCATCGACTCTAACTCATCAGGAGCTATTCTCAAGTTTATGGACTTGATTCAACCACCTTCCCCTGGGTTTGCCGAGTGGTAGCCTTAATGACGGAATTGCACGCTAAGGCACGCCTCGAAAGTCCTGATAAAGGGGACATCCATACCATGTGGCTAAACCCTGAAAGCATTGCTCTTTCTGTCCGAAGAAATAGCTGCTGAACAGCAGCTGTCGCATTTCTCACCCTATCCCGCCGAGTCATTTCCGCAGCTCGAAGAAATCACTTCTTGACGACATCGTTGTATTCGCGATCATCGCTGTTAAAAATCAATAACTTGGCTTCGACACCAAGCTCGGCCTTATTCCTTATAACTGATCCTTCAAGCCGCTTTAAAATTGACCCAGTTTGACCAAGAAACCACAGTGTTATCGTACATCTCCCATCACTCGTGAAAAGGACCCCGAGATACTTAAGCTTCACCACCTGTTTCATTGGGACTCTACTAACGTGTAGAGTGCATTGGACAGGCTTTTTGGAAATGACCATAACTTCGGGCTTGTCCACGTTCACCTTCTAGCAGCACATAAGGTATATCTTCTTTTATATTTAATAACAAAAAAGGTGCGTGTGAGATGGCACCTGAAGTTTTGACATTTTTTGTGGAATCTCTGGGTGACATGAATCCCAAATGCCAAATTTTGTATGAGTCTGGTTCATAAATCACGCTGAATTTTTCCGATGGCATTTAAGTTCGGCTTTAAGTCTAGTAAATTGTTCGCGTAGACAAAAGAAAGTGGCCGAGGTCAGTTCACATCACCTACATGGAATGGCTTTACTTTTAAATCACTCATGCAGAGTGTCCCAAAATAACATGAACCATTCTGATGAAGCCACAAGTGTTCCACATCATTGAATTCTGGTCAAAAAAGTTACCTCTCATCAACTTCTAGCTTTAGCCGTTAACGGTGATGATCTGGTCATGCCAAACAGTGATTTCTTGATGATGCACGGGACGTCATGTTGATGGACATAATTTGAAATTCAATGGATCACACACTAGTAGTTTACCTCAAATTCAAATTTTGGGTAAGTTGTTTTTAATACAGGTCAAGGCCATAGTCACAACATCAATTTCTCCAAGTTCGGGATTGCGAGGGCAAATTTTTGGTGAGTGAGGCCATCGGTTTGTGATTTGTCTAAACACTCACGCGGACAGCGAAGACGTTTTTTTCGGTAGATCTCGTTTTTCGTTAATCTATCTTGTTGGTCATTAAATTGAAACTGAATCAAGAAATTACTGACTTTACTTTGAAAAGCCATCGCGGTGGGATGCTTATAGCCACGGTGAAGTGGGCAAAAGGTGTGGTATATTGTCAGACAAAACACAAATTTTGAGAAAAGCATTTTCGCATCTACAACGAATTGAACGTTTTGTCTTGAGGTTTGTGTTGGACAATTTTGAGTGGTCACAGAGTTACGTCCCTGAAAACTTTTGTGACGCGTGTAAATAAACCTTCGTTATCCAATGAATGGGAACAATTTCGCGTTCGCAGTCCAAACAGAACGTTCTTCGAATAATTGGATAATTGGTGGAAATTTTGAAGAAGACATAGTAGCTAGTAATTAAGAAATTTTTACTCGCAAAAACTAACCCTTTTTATACATGATGTTCTACTCGACTAAACTGAAGAGAACAGGATGATCCCCATTGATTTTAGTTTTGTTGTGGTCTCTTTGATGGTCTTGGCTGTTTTCAAAATGGTTCAGTCGTCAGAAAATTTAGTGAAAGAGCAGCGTGTTCTTCTTGCCGTAAGGCATTGTATGCACTCTTTCTTGATGAACCCGCATTTAATTTCTTTAAAGAATTAATTTCTCTGCTATCCGCAGAAGGTTCTTTTAAGGAGGAAGTTCTCAAAAATGCATGGGGACAGTCCCGCATTTGTAGTCTGCACAGAACGTTCAATAAATTCAACGAGAAGAATTAGTCCTTTCGTTTTTTTCTGCATAGTGAGACAACTCAGAAGTCAGAAAAGGAAACGATTAATTCTTCTCGTTGGCATTATTGAACGTTCTGTTCGGACTGCGAACGCGGGCTATACATGTTTCACAGTGAAAAATAAAACAAACAGATTTTATAGTCATGTTTTTTCAACCTTTCTTTGTCCTGAGCATTATTTTCATAAGAAAGACACTCGTCCATCTATTTTCAATTTCTTACTCTTTCATGCACAATTTCTAACCGAAGCTTGAAGACAAAAATGGGCACAAAATGATATCAGAAATGAGAAAGATGGCCCTTTTGACAAGCTGTCCAGTGCCACGATACTCAGCATTTATATATTTCATTAAAGCCGGACATTGGGTCAGTATTCACAGAAATATGCGCATTTTTTTATTTAGTGGCCAGTTAAGGTTTTCAGCATCTGCTCCTCCCTAAAACCAGATACAAAATCTAGGGACGCCTGTACTTTGGGCTAACAATTCAAGTTGCAGGAACTTGTTCCAACGAATACTCGCACTCCTCTCTGAAGAATTTTATTCGTATAGGCACAGAAGTTTTAGATCGAGGCTCAGTTTACATTTTCGAACAATTTACCTTTTCCAACTCAATCTTTAACGGAATAAGCAATGTCTGTGCAACTGGACATAATTTTGAATTTCGTTTAAAGCACAAACATTCAAATTCTCAATTCATCCGCAAACTAAATTGCAGTCGAAACTGTTCTGAAAATCAAACTGAACCCAAAATCAATCTCTTAACATTCACCTTGTAATATACAGTATTTTCCTGATTTTCTTATTTAACCGTTGCATTGACCTAAATATGCATTTAAAGAGAAACGCTTTTCAGTTCATAGTCTTGTAAGTTCGATAGGTTCACAAAAAATAAGAAATAGGTATTCGATTTTGAAAACCAAGAGCAAATACCAAGTAGATAACATCAATAACTTTAAACAATATTTTACTAGAAGAGATGAAAACAAATATTATATATATACTGTATATTTCCATAGTTAAAATTATTAATTAAAAAAAAAATTAACAAATAAGAAAATGGAGAAGATAAGAATAAAAGAAAACATAATTTCATCACCTACCTACTTACTACCTTTTACTCAAATCATTCTCAAAAGTTATAAAAAGAAACACTAAGTAATAGAAAAGAAAAACAAAAAATCAAACAACAAACAAAACAAATCATCCTAATCATTCGCGTATCTAGTCACTATCTACGATAAATTAAACCTCAGCCAGTAAATGAAATACATAAGAAACAAAAAAATAAAAGAAATATATATATATATATGAATAAATAATAAAGAACCACACAAATTAAAGGTCTTCTCATTGTAAACAAACAAGACAAATTCACAAAACAAAACAAAAAAATATTATATACTAGATAAAAATACAAAAACAAAAAAAATGACACATTTACAAAGCATTTATAAACTAGACAGACGGACAAGGAGGAGGAGAATATGTGAAGAGAAGTGAAGAGAAAACAGAAGAAATTCAAGGTAATATTACTTATATATTATGTATTGTTAAAATTCAATTATTATTAAATTACTGATTAAATTACGTGAAAATTAAAACAAAATGAAATGAAAATATTAACAAACAAAAAAAAATTAAACCAAACCGAAATAACAATTGAAAATGCTATCCTCATCTTGTAAGCAATTTTTTAAGTAGAAAAATAAAAATTTCAACAAAAAATAAATCAAATCATGGGAGTTTTCTTATTTTTTTTTCATTTGGTCATCTTTTTGCTTTTTTACAAAAATTGGCATCTTTCTGACTTTTTGGTCAGATTTATCAGCTTCATCCAGACTTTCGTCTTAACTAACCGATTCAGATCACCATGGACCAGGGCGTAGTTACCTACTCGTGTTGTGCGTGATATTGTTCTTATACGAGAAGAAGGGGACTGACCTAAATTTTTTTTATTGCCGACTCAAAACGGCGAGATTTGAGAAGCTTTTCATAGGCAGTAAGTATTCTTTGAGTGTTATCAACTCGAAAGAGGTGATGCATTGAAAAATGCGAGGTTTTTCGTCCGGGAATCGAACCTACGGCCTTGGCGTGTGAGTCGACCGTCTTAACTACACAATTCAAAAAAACAACATTTTCGACGCAAGCGAAGTGCTACTTGCATCGTGAGTGCACCCACGTACGTACACTTTTAAAAACTTGTATTGTATTTCATTGGATGCAAAAAGTATTCAGTTTGCTTTCAAAAGATGCCGCCACCTGCAAGTTGTGGCTAATCTTGGAAGGGACTACCTACATCATTGGAAAATGGTGATTCTAGCGTCGAAGCTTGTGTGCGTTTTGCCTAGCCCAGACAATTTAAAGACGCAGAATTGGAGGCTTTACTGGATCAAGATTTGTACCAAACGCAAAGCTAACTCACCATTCCATTTCCGTTCGTTTATTAGAAATCTGAATTTGTTCAAAAACAAGAATTTTACCTCGGAATTTTACCTCTTGAAAGACATCAAATCAAGGGATTCCTGCATCGGACCGTGACTGGAGATGAAAAGGGGATACGACAACAAGAAGAAAAAATACTGGCCTACACCGACACCGAAAAAACACATCCACATCCACAAAGGCCATTCTTTACATACGGTGGTATTAGACGTGTGTGGCGTGTTACCAAAAGAAACCATTGATGGGGAACGTTATCGACTGGCCAGAAACGACCAAAAGGCATGACGAAATGATTTTGCAACATGTTACGCCTCAGCCCTACGTGGCTGTAGCAATCAAAAACTACATGGGGAGATCTTACCTCACCCGCCATCGTTTTCCTGACCTTGCTCCTTCCGAATACATGCTTTTTCGACGGCTCGACGGCTGCATAATGATTTGGGGGGTCATCGATTTGGGTCCTTTAAATAACTCGAAAAATGGCTTAATGATTCCAACGATGCCAGAGAGGACTCATTTTGTAGGAGATGGCATTGGAAAATTGACAGAGAAGGGGATAAAAGTAGTTGCTTTCAACACACAAAGTAAATTTTCCAAGAAAAGGTGTTATAAACACAAAAAAACGAATTAATTTGTGCTCCCAATGATGTACATAAATATGCGCCTGATAAAAACCGTTAGACATCTGTGAGGTATATTCTCGTAAAGAAAAACGCTTTCATATAAGTGCATATCTCGTTGCAGACTGGTAAAAAAAAAGAACGTTCTTAGTGTTTTTCGAGTTGAAAGTTTTGAATAAACATAAAATGTAAAAAAATTGCGTACAATTTAAACACCACCAAGCAACAACAAGGACACTAGCAAATAGCCTTTTAATTAAAAATTAATTTCACTCCTATCTCACTAGAATGTTCTTGGCATGTGATATACCTTTTCGGAGCTGTGGTGTCCATACGCTCCACATGTCCTAGCCATCTTAACCGTTGTATACGAAGACGTTTGATTAGGCGCATGTTGCCGTAGAGCTGATAAAGTTTGTCGTTGAATCTACTCTTCTACTCTTCAAGAGCGTATGGACACCACTGCTCCGGCCCGAAAAGTCTTCGAATCTGAGCCATTGGGACAACGCAACAGAGGACGGCCCAGGATAAGGTGGCGCACACAAGTGGAGAAGGACCTCAACCAACTTGGAGTGCACAACTGGCGGCAGCTGGCGAAAGATCGTGCTGGCTGGAGAGGCATGTTGGTTGAGGCCCAGGTTCACCCCGGACTGTAGCGCCACAAGAAGAAGAAGAAGAAGAGGTAGACGAAGTCCTTGACTAGCTGAAAGTTCCTGCTGGCTGGTGTGACGCTCTGTCCGAGATATCGATGTTGTGTGTCCTTCCTCGATGACAACATATACGTCGTCTTACCCTCAATTATTGGCAAGCCCATTTTAGCCGCTTCCGCTTCAATGCTAACAAAAGCCCCATTAACGGCTCGCTATGTTCGTCCAATCAATGCTCAAACACAGGTACTCGATTTTGTGAATATACCAACGTAATGACCCACACCCTGCACTCTTCATTCACTCTCCTCGTGGATCAGCCGTTAGGCATTAATTCGCGGAGCTGGCAATTAATACATTAACTCTGCAAATTCTGTTGCTTCTGCCGCTTTTCTTTCAGCTTCTAAGCTCCGCAACTCTGACTGCACACTTTTATTCGTCCGCAGGTATCCAGCCAATAATCTTCCGACTTCATTTTTTTCTTGACTAAAGCTTGTGGTTCTGGTAGATCCCTTCTCCATTTCATGAAGCGCCCTTAATAAAAGACCGCGTGCTCTACGTCCTCGTTTTAGTTTGGGCTCATTGGACAATACGGAGAGTTGTCGAATCCAGATCGATGCAGATACTCTCGGAACCCACCATAGTCCGACAGGAACTGCTTTAGATGATAGTTGCAGTGGAATCAAGATATATATCCATCCGCCCTTTGTGGTGTTTCCTAATCGGGATTAACGCAGAGCTATTGAACGAGCCCCTTTCTTCCTCATCTTTTTATTATTCGTTATTTTCCGGCCTTAGATGACATTGAAGATATTGTGCGGTAAATCCTATTCTGCTAGTCGCCAAGGAAGTCAATAGGCATCACCCCCGCTGTACCAAATGCGGCAACATCTGAGATCGTAGCCGTAGCCGCCTGCCCTATTTCGCAGAGCCGGTGCATCGTTAAAAACTGCCGACATAAGCAAACTTAAATAAAGATGGCGTACTTACCCCGACAATCCAATTGAATTTGGATTTTCGGTGTATTCGGTTTCTAACCATCTCTTTCCAATGTGTAGAAAAACTTATCTCCTACAGATGCCGATGCAGATGGTCATAAAAGATGAATCCGATCAGCTATTGTTGCAATATTGTATGTCGGTAGAGCAAAGAAAACTATCAGAAATCAGTTAACGACACTACAAAAGGAAGAATCATCTATTCCATACCGTCAAAGGCCTCTTTTCGATTTCTTTGTAAAAACAAAACAACCATTCCCCTGCAGTCGTCTGCAACATCTTCAACAATCACTACTGCCTGTCAACATGTATCCAAAGTAGCTGTCAAAATTCACCGCCTAGACATATTGTTTTGTTGACAGCACGTGCATTGTTTTGTGTAACATCTGAAAGGAGTTCCAGAATTTTGTTGTGTTTTATTAGAAATTATTCTTCAGCTCTCGTTTGACTTTATCTAATACACAGCAGCACTCATGGCAGACCAATACAAGTGAGTCACCCTCAATCACTGTCCACCGTTGGGGTAAACATCTCTCCCATTTCCAGGTTAATTCATCCTATCAAGTTCTACCGCGACCATTTGGACAATGAAATCCGACCGGATGGGAGAAAGTTCGACAAACTCCGCCCGATAGGCATCAACGTCGGATCCATAAGCACAGCGGACGGTTCTGCGGTCGTGAAGATGGGCAACACGAGCGTAATCTGCGGCATCAGAGCTGAATTGGCGAAACCCCGCGCAGTCACACCAGAGAATGGATTCTTCATACCTATCGTTGATTTGCCGCAAATGTGTTCGCCAAAATACCGCTCCGGAGCGGGATCTACCGATGATTCAGATGTCTTCAGCAACGCCGTCTACGACATCCTCACAAATTCGAACTGCCTGAATCTGAAGGAGCTGTGCCTGCACCGAGAGAAACTTGTTTGGGCGCTGTATTGTGATATAATATGCCTCGATCACGATGGATGTGTCGTCGATGCGGCGGTGGTGGCGTGTGCGACGGCTTTGAGGAATTTGGAACTTCCCAGCGTCGCCTATGATCCCAAGATCAACAGCACACAGGTGGACACGAGTGTGAAGAGAAAACTGAATATTGGACCGATTCCAGTGTCGACGACTTTCATGGTCTTTGAAGAGTATGTACTTACTTACTAGATCTCGTCAAGGAATACAAGGTGCATCTTTCATTTCAGCACCCTTATGATCACAGATCCCACCGCAGAAGAGGAGGGCCTCTCGAGTGCTGTGGTGAACGTCGCTATAAGCAACGGTGAGGTGTGCTTTATCCTCAAACCCGGCGGCACCCCCTTCACAAAGGAACAAATGGACACCTGCATAAAACAGGCGCTTGAGCGGGAAAAGGCCGTCGTCAAGCTAGTGAACGAAGTCTGCAAGAGCAGTGCGGCAGAGAATAAATAAATCCAATTGGCATGTGGTTTTGTTTTCAATTTTATTTTGTTTGTTCTAAATGAAAAGTTTACGAATTCGATTCCTAGCCCTGAGATCCTCAGGAAACTTAGGAGGAAATGTGTGTGCATCGCTAATGCTCTCAGCTTAGACGGCCGATACGGAGTAGTGCTCTGGGAATTTGAATGTGTGAACCCCATGGGCCAGCACGCTCGGCAGAAGACCGGCGTTAGGTATGATGTTCCAGGACAGATACAGGGTCACGTTATTGTTTCTGAAGAAAAAAAAAAAAGTACTCAGTAATGAGATCCTCTGAAAAATGCACTCAAATCGATACTCACTTCAAGCCGACACCATCATCCCAGAAGTAGTACTTCGTGTTCATGTTCTTGAAGTCTAGGGCTTTGTTTTCACTACGTAGGATAATCTTGTCCCACAAAACCACCTGATTCAGTTCGTTGTTCTTTGTCTTGTACTCGGCAGTCATGTAGAGAAACAGCTGCTTCACGTTCCAATTGAAGAGTTTGGTGAGGTTTGCCTGCAAGTCGAACGTAAGATATCCGAGATCGTGTTTCTCCCGCGAGGCACCGTAGTCTGCGACATTTTTCCTGCAAAATTGAAGCAAATTTCAGAAACAGCTCTTAACCGAATGGATGCTCCATCTTACACAAGAACTTTGACTGTGTTGATTTTGGCTTCTGTGCGATAGTCCAGGAAAACGGTCGAGATGAAGCAGCAGAATGTTAAGCAGGCAAGAACACTTAGAGAATACGCCACTGTGGCGTTTCCACGAGTTAGTACCGTGTGCATATTTTGTGAACTTAATCGAGTCTTCTGTGGGAGCGAATCCTAAAACTTATTAAAGGCTCGACGACTTATTTGTATCCCAAGCAGGTTTTCAAAAAAAGAAAGATTTTCGTATGTTGTGTGGGGAACGCCAGCGATAGACACGTCTTCCCTTTTGCTTCGAGATGACGTTTCAGTGAGAAAAAAAAATTGCCGTTGATTTGACAACAAAACGAATGCGTTACAGTTCGGGATGTTGGTGGCGCTGTTTTGGTTTGAACATTGGGTTGAGTGAACAGAGCGTGGTGCCGGTGTAAGGGTGTGACGACATTGCATGTTGGTTTGAAGACAACTCTGTTCTTAATTTGTGTCCCGATGTACAGACAAGGCAAAGGAATAGAGTAGAAACAACGGGATAATGATCTTATAATCCTGGACTGCAGAGAGAAGATTGAGAGCCTTAGATTTAATTGTCGCATGTGTAGAACAGCAGAAGGAACTAAGTCAACTTTTAAAAAATAATTTGACAGGTATTCAGAAAGCCCAAAGCAAGTCTGAGGTACGGCGTGAACATGGAACACCAGGCGATTTTTATGTACGATGCGATACTAGAGCAGGAAACGACTTAAAAGCCCAAATGGAATCTTCAACGTGGCCCTTAGGCACAAGGCAGCTTTGAGGCACTACACCACATTGGGAAATGACTTGACTTTGACTTATGGCGCGGGTCTTGGCCAAGATATGACTCTATAGCACAAAGCTGCTCTAAGGGGAGACGCGACTGTCAGTTGTCAACGCGATTGTAGCCGTTAACAACAAAGTCACTGATTCAGTGCCACAGTCTGTGAAACATCGCCACTGGATCTGTGAGTCCTCGCCACAGTCTGTGAGACAGCGTCCAGTTCTGAAATTACACGCAAGGAAATAGGGACATGAGCACAAGTATATTGTCGTACAATCCCTTGGACATGTTGAGATTCAATTGGATACAGCTAACAGCCCAGTTGCAGAAGCTGCGTAGTGAAATCATCAACGAGTGTAGACAGCCTGAACCAGACGACGGACAAGCGAATTTCAAAACTTTTTGAAGCACAGTGGCATTTCCTTCGCAGCGATTTTTATTACTAACGCATGCGCCAGAATTTTCGACCATTTTCGGTGCATGCCCTTGGCGTAGGTCGTAAATAAAACAACCCCGATCTTTGTTTCCACTCTTAACACTTAAATTTATTTGTTCACTATTCTTACACTTAGCACCTCGACTACAGACACATTAAAGGGACGTTATTCTACTTATTGCATTGCTCCTTCCTTCCACAGAGATCGACTTAATTGAACATCTTGCACCGTTCACACATCGGTTGCTCCATCGTCCCACATTCACTGAAACAAAAAACGAACAAACGTCTCAGACAAACTGCTCACAAGGATAAACCATCAAACTTACAACAACAAAATACAGCTAGCACATAAAAATCCTCCGCATCCAGTGCAGGATGACGCACAGAACTCACAGAGTCCTAGATTGCAATTGAAACAGTCAGCGGCTACGAAAGCCTCTTTACCACAGCACTTTGATTTTGATTTCTGTTCAAAGTATCCTTCGGGCTGAAAGGGAAGATTTTGGTGTCAGGAGGAGAAGCAGTGAATGATCAATGAGAGGTCACCTTGTTCTTGGAGGGAAATTCTAAACATCCACTGCCCGTGAGGGTAACCATTTGATACATCTCCTCGGGAGTCAGTTTGCTGCCATTGCTGTTGTTGTTTTCAAGATTTTGTGCACCCTTGAAGAGCATACTGATGGTTTTATCTGGTTGCGGGGGAATACAGGTTGATTTAGTTTGTTGACCTTTTTAGGAGGCAATGCGCTTCGAAATACTCACTGTGGATTTGTTTCATCTTTTCTGCACTCAAAGAGTCGATTTTCTGCTGATTGACGAACATTTTGCTCTGTAGCTCAAAGGGGAATTCCTCGGAACGTAGACGTTTTCTGCAAATTGTCTCCATTTCAAGGATAAATCAAGGATAAACGTGTGCACGATTGAAAATTAAAACTCCCGCGTTATGTGATAAACAATTTTTTTTTCTTCTGTTGGACAGGTTCTGTGTGGTGTGTGGATTGTGTGCAGTTGACAGTGGATGCAGTTGGTGGGGCAGTGCTGCCAGATTGATGGTGATGGTCTGGGTGAAAAATCGCGGCAATTGCAGTTTAGAGCAACAGAAGATGCATGGTTTGTGTCAGAATTTGCTTGAAAATACTCTGATTTATTACAAATTGAATCTTGAGTCATTCAAGTTGTTTGTCGAATCAAACTTTGTACCTACCACACGTCAAGAATCTCTTGTGGAACAAAAGTATTCACCACCGCAACACAGATGTCACCCATCTTATCAACAATGTTGCTTCAGGACACCAGCATTCAGTTTATAAGCCACAGGCAAAGTGAATTCAACGTATTTCTGGGCCAGTTCACCCGACGGATATCAATTATTAGTCGTGCTTAATTCTAGCTCTCGGTTCTCTCAGATGTTGGTGTTTGTACTTTGTGCGCTTCTTGCTTTGTTTATATTTTCACTTTACTTTCAACTGAGTTGCGAACTGCTGAAGTCGTAAGAAGGAGTCAAATGCGGTAAGTGCTCGCTAAGGGATATAAATAGTTTAATTAAAGTGCAAAGAAAACCGGTCAAGGATGAGGGAGTTAGTCATATTTATGACCGATATCAATTGTTGGATTGCATGCAGCGCCTGTGATGGTCGTGTTTTGACATCGAGCCACGCATCTTTTAAGGAATCATACATCAAGCTCACAGCACACCCTTCTCGTGTGGGTGTTCACTTACAAGCCCACCTCCTCCATCTCCGTCACATCCTGTTTGCCTTGTCTTATTGAATAAACATCCAACCGTTGCACCTTCCTTTCTCCGGTATTTATACTCCGTCTAAAGGGGCGCACCTAAATCTCGCGTTTGTGGACTTATTTGATCAGGACTTTAACTACATTTTACTGATTTCTTTGTTTTCCTTCTTTATTCATCGGCGGTGGGGGGAAATTTTTACAGTTCGTGAGGGTGGCAGATGGTTGTGGTGGTTATTTCCATCTTTCCTTTGGGATGTTATCCGTAGTGTGCAGTGGATGGAGCGATTAGATATCAAGTTTGGGTCACGTTGGGAAGGTGTGAGGGTGGTAATTACTGTCAGAATGTGGAGTTTAGTGTGGCAGGGTCGTTCACCTTGTTTCTTGTAGGCGTCTAGAGATGTTTGATTTTACTTGTGTCATACTAGAGATAGTTTTTAAAGCAGTTTCCTCATTAAGTTCCTTCATTCGTGAATTGCTGTTTAAATTCGTATGTACTTGGACCCGTGGTTCGATCCGGCTTGTAATTATTTGCTCATTCCAAACGACGTGTGCGTTCTGTTGACAGTGTTCTTGTAGGAAACATAGGAGAAAAAGAGTTGAAGAGTCACCCTGTTTACCGTTGAAATTGAAGCAATGGGGTACTTGCTGTGCCATCCGTCAATCCATGGCGTCAATCAAGGCATCAATCCGTTCATGCTAATATGCTAAAGCAAACCAAAACTAAATCACTTGAAAGCGGACAAAATGGCCGCCAGTTTCGCCTCTAAAAAGAGATCCGCTAGTTGCAGGGGGTAATGGACCGCCATTATGGGGTCACTAAGTACTAGGACGATGATGCTCAAAAGCCTATTATCGCCCGAATTATAAATATAATCTGTTTCATCAGTCTATGTCTATATAAGTCACCATGTAGGGAGTTCAAAGGGTCTTTTATCCCCAAAGCAGGCAAAGTCAGCCATCAAAGCTTACATTCGCAGTAATTTAAACCAAATCTCCATTTCAATGGAACTTCTTCTTCTTGTGGCGCTACAGTCCAGGGTGGACCTGGGCCTCAACCAACATGCCTCTCCAGCCAGTACGGTCTTTCGCCAGCTGCCGCCAGTTGCGCACTCCAAGTTGGTTGAGGTCCTTCTCCACTTGTGTGCGCCACCTTAGCCTAGGCCGTCCTCTGTTGCGTTGTCCCAATAGCTCAGATTCGAAGACTTTTCGGACCAGAGCAGTGGTGTCCATGCGCCCTACATGGCCTAGCCATCTTAAGCGTTGTATCCGGAAACGCTTTCAATGGAACAGTACGTATAATGTAAAGCCAGAGACATGGAAGCAGCTAATCATGCAGAAGTAAGCTTTCTTGAGAAAATTTTGAATGTCAAAGGACACGCCTTAGTCGCGTCAATTCGGCTACCTTTATTGAAATCGAAGGAATTCAATAAAAATTTGGAAATGTCGAAAGTTGAATACCTCGTGACCACTCTGCTATGCTCAACAATCGGCTGATAACTGTCTCTTTGAACGATAGATCAACTGGAGCAACTACCTCTAGGGGAATCTGGCAGGGTGGCGTGATATCGCCTTTCTTGCGGGCATTTCTTATGATCGAGAGAAGAATTTGGGCGCGGAAGTGATAAGTAGTGACTGCGGATAACGTATTCCTTTGGATTCTCGGCCAAGTTTTAGAAAAATATTTCAAATCTTCCCCGAACGTGTGGTCTAGGCGTGAAGTCCTAAAAGTTTGATCTAATTTTCCATCAAAACAAAATTGGAAGCATCGCATTCACCCTAAATTTAGGTGACAAATGTCCAGGTGTTATCATAGGATCGAATTGTCAATCATAGCCCTTTACATCTGCAATAGCTTCTTGTAAGGGATGCAATGTGTCAGCCCCGCCATTTAATGGCTTGGCGAAATTTTAGAAAAACGGCACTTAAAGGACTGCAGAAAACAGTTCACCTTATGCTGCATGAGAATGCATTACAAATCAAAACTCTTGGAAGATTATAAATTCCAAGTGACCGGTAGCTCCTACATAGTAGTTAGATTTTGTTCTGTTTGAGCTCTTATCTCTGCTTACAGCCTCTGAACTGAGAGGGTCTAGGTACGACCTCTTTCGTAAGATGTTTGATGCTTGGATTGTTTTATGCTACACTGGTTGATGAGACGGCTGTACGAGGAATTCAAGCCTCAGGTGAATAGCCAACTTATAGGAATTGTTGTTTGCATTCGTCGAGATTTCGATTACAGGAACAACATCGCAAATGTGTATTCATGTTTAATTGAAGCAGTGCTAAACGTATTTGCCAAAGCTGTGACTTCTTCATTAAAATATGCTCATTCTTCGTTATTTTCAATTTTCAATCTGTGTGAACTGTGAGTCACAGTTATTCCCTTGAAATTTATCCACATTACATGACTCAATTCGATGCTTTTCATGTCGAGAACTTACAGTGTGTTTTGATCTTAAGATAAAGCTTGGATTTTTTAATCCAAAAGCATTGTAGGTCGATAACTAATTCTACAAAGAAATTCGCTCTTTTGTCCACATTCCATCAGTTTCTACTGTAAATTCCACATAATCTACTTTCTAAACATGAAGCACTGCACTTCTGTACCCATGTATTATCATCTATCCTCTTATCACATTTTTTTACGCCCTAAAACAAAGAAAGACACCCGACCAACGTTAAAACCCTTCAACTCAGAAACAGCACCATCTAGTGCCCATTAGATTAGCATACTCATTCACATTGACACATTGCACAGATTTCCGCACAACTGACATATCGCACTGGAGCGCAGCGATTTTCCAGTCAATTTCCACACGACACAACTGTCATTTCAGAAAGTTTTCTGATGACGGCCGTGCGCACGGTGACGGTCACCTGTGTCTTTATTTGAAATTTTTGACTTATAATTTTGTGCATATTTTCACAATCCATTCCCCACCAACGAGTTCGCGTGCAAGAAAACCCAACGAATACGCGTATCGCCCGCTCCGCCCACCCCCCACACCCCGCACTCACAAGCACAAGAACTATTCATCCTAGTCCAGTGTATCCAGTGCGATTGGGTTTTTTTATCTGGTGAAATGTGTTAAGCACTGATAACACAAGTTTATAATCCAAAGTGCAATTAGGAAGAGGTGCGTTGCGTGCGTAGATGGTGAACGAGCAAAACATATCTTGGCCAGCCAACCAACCCCCCGCCGACCATCGACGGGCACACATGTTGACGAGACAAGACTAGATCGAAGCTGAATTGTTGCTTTTGCTTATGTTCAGTGACGTCATTGTGTCTATTTTTTTTCCAGCGCTCTCCATTACTTTGTGTTGACTGTCGAGGAGTATTTGGTTTCGTTGTTTGTGTGTGACCCCTTTTCATGTTAATTTGAGTAGAATTGAATTTTTTTTCATGGTTGCAATGCACAACTGTGGGGCTCTGTCGGTTGGGGGTGTCCAAAGTTGATCCTCTCCTTGGTTTGGTTCAATTAAGAGTGAAACAAAGCGACAGCGAAAGTGAAGGGCGGTTCCAGAAGACTCGCTCGTGAACAAAGCCGCGGAGAATTGACGACAACGACAGCGAGACGGCGGCGTCGTGAAGCGATTCATTTTAATCGCCCGCGGGTATACTTCACCGATGCGTTTTGTCTGTTTCTGATTCATGGTCGTGGCCGATGATTGTTTTGCTCGTTTGCTGACCAGCGGTTTGCGAAAATCTCTCTTGAATTATTGATTGGACTTTTTGCAGGAATATACACAACAGGGACATTTTGAAGATCACAACGCGTCGGAGCAATGACATCCTACGTGCGGACATTGTACGACTTCAGCGGGGAGCCGGGCACCTCGGAGATATCCATCAAGAGCGGCGACATACTGACTGTCACCCGCACCGATGTCGGTGAGGGCTGGTGGGAGGGTAAGAACTCAGCAGGACAGACAGGACTGTTTCCTGCTGCGTATGTTGAGGTGATGTCGGCGGCGGAAGTGGCACAGCAATTCAACGGCACTGGGAGTGGTGCGTTTTCGCACACAGCCGCAGCGCCAGCAACACAACAACAGCCTCGCTACGACCAAACGGCCGACGATTACAACGAGGGCGACGATTGGGAGGACGACTGGGATGATGACAACGAGACGTACTCGGAGATCGGCCCATCACCGGGACACAGCAATGCAGGTGCCAACAAAACCGCTACGGCCGGTTATCCCCTCACACACTCGGCGAGTAGTTACGACAACAAAAATCTGCCAGCTGCCCCCAATGACGACACAGTCTCACTATCATCGATGAGCTCCAGCGCTCCTACAACCGTAAAGAAGTCGGGAATGTTTGGCAAGATCTCGGACTCGTACATCCTGGGCCTGGCCAACAAGGAGAAGGTGCCCGAGAGCGACGTGGTGTACATCATCCAGGTTGACAACTTCTATCAGTGGCAGCCCAACAACCATCCCTACACCGTTCGGGTGGCCAGCCCCAAGAAGGAGAGCAAGTTCAGGGGGATGAAGAGCTTTATTGCGTACCAACTGACGCCGAGTTTCAATAACATTTCGGTAAGTGTTTTCCCGTTTGATTGTCCGTGCGGTTGATTGGGGGGTGGGACTGATTGCGTGCAGGGGCAATTCAATTATTCAATGTCTACCTGTCGAGGAACAGTGGGAATATACCTGTTCGCCGATAAGAGTCGAGTTAATGAAATCACCTTCAGCTCCGCACCGCGCATAACCTCACTTGTGGTGGTTATCATTAATCGTTGCTGTTGCCAGCTGTGTGCTTACTCGAATTCCCTCTGGGAAGTGGAAACGGACGCTCTATCATCTGCAGAGCATACAATTTTCTTAGTTTCCCACAGTGCGATTAGTCATTAGTCAGTCAAGTTTGCACGTGTGTGTGCGCGTCTAATCTGACCACAAGTGACTCACTTCCATGGAAAATGTGAGGATCGCATCGAATCTTTGATCTAGATTGGCCGACGTCATAAAACAAAACCAAGCTGCGCAGTATATGCGTGTGACGGAGGTGCCGTTCGCCGCGCAGCTGATTGGCATGCTTTGTTGAACAACTGTGCTTGAACAAGTGAAAATTTGCTGATTAAGTGGCTTGTTTGCGGGAAAGTTGTCAATCGACGTTCGCGGCTGAAAACGAAGACATCTCTCTTTCATGTGTGTCATTTGATGCGACAAGAGATGTTAGCGGTGAACGGGAACCTTTCTTTTTTCTTCTCTTTTTCAGACCATCCAATATCAGCATGACCATCCAATAACAACTTCCCTCAATTTTCAGGTGTCACGCCGCTACAAGCACTTTGACTGGCTGCACGAACGCCTGGTCGACAAATTCTGTCTCATTCCCATTCCCCCACTGCCCGACAAACAGATCTCTGGCCGTTACGAGGATCAGTTCGTGGAGCATAGACGGGTTCAGCTGCAAGAGTTCGTCGACTGGGTCTGCCGCCATCCGGTACTCTCGAAATGCGAAGTGTGGTATCACTTCCTCACATGTACCGACGACAAGATCTGGAAGTCGGGCAAGAGAAAAGCAGAGCGGGACACATACGTCGGTGTCACCTACTGCTGGGCGATATCCGCCCCGGAGAAAAATCTCCTTCATTCGTTCGTCGATGCACAGATGGAGAGCTTTTCGAACTTCTCGCACCTCATGGATGGGGCGGTTAAGAACCTGCTCACCATTGCGTCGGAGCAGACGAAGCGCCATCAGATTCAGTCGAAGAAGGACTATCAACGAATTGGAGACGGAATGTCCGACCTGGCTAAGGCCCTAAACGTCGATGAACGCCGCGCCCCATCGAGCGGTCAGTCTTTGGCCGAGAGCGTTGGACGCGTCGGGGGACTATTCATAAGCATCGGTCAGTTGTATGGCGAGCAACCCAAGTTGGATTGGATTCCACTTTCAGATCGATTGCATATATACAGGTGAGTCTGTGCTGACATCCCACGTGGTTCTGGGGATAAAGACGTTTCTGTCTCCTTGCAGGGGAGTGCTGTCAAGTATTCCAGACATTCTTTCAACTCACAAAGGTGCCGTGCAGAAGCGAAAGGATTGCGAACGTCTAGTAGCTGAACAGAAGATGGGCAACGCTCAGCTGGCCGAGGTGAATCGTCGCATCGACGTGATGTCGTACGCGGTCATGGCTGAGATGACAAACTTCCGCGAGGAGCGCGACAAACACCTCAAGGAGACGCTGAAGGACTTCATTGAAGAGCAAATCAAATTCTACTCGAACATCGTAGCCCGCCTGCAGGAGGCCCATCGACAGTTCGTCTAAACACCACCCACACTGCGTCGCTCATCGATCACTTTTCGTATTTTGTATACATTTGCATGCGCAAAGGAATTTAAAAATACCTTCTAGTGCTTTTGGAATTGTGTGTGCTTTGAAAGGCTCCCTCATCTCTCCCCCTTCCTCCCCTCTCTCTCTCTCTATCGCTAGACGCATTCCAGTCGTGTGTTTATTTGCTTAGTTTCATTTTGACCAACGAAACCTCCCCTCCCTTCAGCACATTAACCTGCCTGCACTTTTTGTACCAACTTTCGGATTAAGTTACCAGCAGTTTTAGCGTCACGCAACTGCTTTTTGTTACAAGTTTCGTGTGTTTCATTTTGTTGTTTAATTTTTTTTCCATTCTACTTTCGGAACGAATCCACTGTCGATCGGGAGTGTAAAACTGAGAACGTGATTTGTCTAGATTAAGTATTATTACAAATGAAGGATACCAGCAGAATAATAAAGAAATATATATTTATATACTTTACAGTACAATAATTGTGAATTTTGTATCTGAAGAGGTGTTTTGTTTTGTCGTCTTGTTTTGGAAGAACTCTTAGTGAGAATAGGGGGCTGCGTCTGAGGGTCGTCACATCTGAGGAGGCCTTGAAATATTCGTAAGCTTAAATTAAAGAAGAACGTTCTGAGTCTTTTGAAAATCCGAGAGCTAGTCCAGTCCTTGTGGCCACGTTCGTAACCTTGTCAGTGACCTGTAGAGCTCGAACTTTTAGTGCTTGCAGTGAACATAGAATTTTAATGTGGGAGTTTATGTTCTACTGCAAAAACAATGATTTCAAATTTTACTTTTACTTACTTTCATCCATAGGATTGAAATGTGAACATGCATGTGTTCGATGTGCCGACTTAATATACCCCTTTTTGGCACTCGCTTACTGGCTAACACGTAACAGAAGAACATCAACTTCGTTTGTAGGGAAATATATGCCTCTCCACAAGTAGAGATTGACATCCGCCTGTCAGAGGTCTTGGGCATGTTCATCTGCTCTCTGCACAACGAAGAGGACAAACGGAATCTACAATATTGTGCCTCATTTTGTTAAAGATCTCTTTCTAGCTGACACAGGTATGGAGCAAATGTGTCCATCTCTTCAAATTCGCTGCAACGTACCTCTGCACTTGTAAAGATCATACGTTTTTGAAACTGAAACGTTTGCTAGACTCCACACAGCCGCTAGTTGCATGACAGCAAATGACACTGCTCGTGCACCTCTTATAAGAGCAGCAGATCATAATCTTAAACATCTCCACTTCTAGTTTGCCTAGGGAAAGCGTTTCCATTTCCACAGAGACGGCAGGGGTGCATAGTGAAGCATGTATTCCATCCCATGCCTCCTGTGTAGCTGTTGCTACCATACAGTTCTCGGATAGAGGATCTGAATGTTTGCAGATATTTTTCTGAATTACTATAAGCAAGTGAGTGGTCTCCTTCGTCTGATTTAGTAATTAGTGGGATGGATTCGAGTGTGGTTGTCGTGGCGTAGTGGGTAAGTGCGTCGGCCCACACGCAGAAGTTCTAGGTTCGATTGCCGAACGGGACTCTTCGCATTTTTCATGGTACCACCACTTTTGAGTTGCTGACAACACTCAAAGAGCATCAATTGTCCATGAAAAGCTTCTCAAATGACGCCGTTTGGAGTCAAAGCTTCTCAAATCACGCCGTTTCTACTCGTGAGAGAACAGTAGAACGCACAACACGAGTAGTTGTTGTAAAGGGTGATTTTTTAATAACTATAGGAAGAAGAAGAAAATGCATGAAATCTTTATTTGTATCGATAGTACGGTCCATATCGCCTCCATCCGCTTAGTCAAATTTTGGCATACTCCTTCCAACATTTCGGCCGGTATCTCACGAATAAATGTTTCAATGTTGTTTTCCAATGCGTCAATTGAAGCGGGCTTGTTTGTTTAGACATGAGCTTTAACATAGCCTCGTAAGAAATAGTCTAAAGGCGTTTAATCGCACGATCTAGGCGGCCAATTGACCGGTCCCAAACGTGAAATAAAATGTTCACCGAACTCACCTCTCAATAAGTCTGTGTAGCATGTGGCACCGTCTTGTTGAAACCACATGTCATGCAAGTTAAGCTCTTACATTTTCGGCGCAAAAAAAAATGGATATCAACTCACGTAGCGCTCACCATTCACAGTTACGTTACGATTCGCATCATCTTTGAAGAAGCACGGTCCTATGATGCCACCAGCCCCATGCTCCTGACTGATATTCACTCCAAAATCGACAAATCTGCTTATTTACGTACCCATTGAGCCAAAACTGAACTGACCATAAAATGGAAGAAGCTCGCGATGAACTTTCTTAACAGAGCACGCATTGTGATAATAAAATTCAATAATTTGCAAGCGTTGTTCGTTTGTAAGACAAAACTGAAGATGTTTGACAGTGAAACAAAACACGAAACGTGCGTCAACTGTTTGAACCAGTGTTGCCAAAAAGATAATAGCTAAAAAATCACCCTTGCTCTAAGTTTAAGTTTAAAAAGTATTTTTTTTTTATTTTGAGTTTCATTTGCATTAAATCTAGATATAAAATACTTAAACTAGCTATAATAACTTTTATTTTAATTAAAACTATCTTACTGGCTCCATGCGAGCACTCTAAGTTAATCTATGAATTTTTTATAATTGCCTTTCAGCTTCTGTGTTTGGTTTTGTATGTATATTCAAGTAAAGAACTAAACTATGTGATACTTAATACTAAGAAAATGTTCTGTAAAAACTTAGCAATCTAATTAAATTATTTTTATTTTAACCTACCACTAAACAACTAAACAAACTTAACCTAACTACAACTAATTTTTTTTTTTTTTTTTTTTTTTATGGGCTATATATGAATATACTACACTAACTTAATCTTAATCTAACTTATACTATATGTAAATTGTCCGTAGGGGGACCAATTTCTGCAGCAGCTGACGGCAGCTGGGCCACCAGATGTGGCTCTAGCCACCAATAAAATTGCCTATCCTTTTCCCGATCTTTAATGTCGCGAATGGGGATGGATGTGCTGAAGCGGAGATCACCCGGCCTTACGCTTCGTACATTGCTCTCGTAGAGCAGACGCTTGTCCACCGTTCGTCTTACTACGTGGTAGAGAAGTGGACATCCCTCCGCATCCTGGACCAAGCCAATGCGGTCCAGATACATGAACGCTTCCGGTGGAATGAATCCACTTCGGCGTGCGCTCTCATGATATGCGTCGTTCGGGTAGTAAGCTCCGAATATCAGCTCGTTTTCTGAAGTCATTGCTCGTGCAACGTGCCTTCGAATCAGCTTAATAATAAAATTATCCAGCCTATTCACGTTTGCTGCGTTGTACAAGATTTCATTAGCATAGAACTTCTTGTACTCAGACTCTGGGGTTCTGTACATCTTAAGACAAGCTCGAAGACATTGCCTTTCGAACACCCTCATCTTTTCCATCTGGGAAGGACTCAAGTTGAACCACACCGGACAACCATACACCATGATTGGCCGTATTAGGGCCGTGTAGCATATAATCTTCACTCTGGAATCAAGTTGGCTGCTATAAAACAGCCTACTTGCCATAGCGAAGGCTCTTCTGGCTTTTGCCAGACCCGTTGCTGCATGAATATTACCATACAGAAACTGGTCCA
This sequence comes from Eristalinus sepulchralis, assembly GCA_944738645.1. NCBI lineage: Eukaryota > Metazoa > Arthropoda > Insecta > Diptera > Syrphidae > Eristalinus > Eristalinus sepulchralis. The sequence goes on along the minus strand of OX122885.1, from coordinate 11,487,713 downwards.
ACATAATGCCCAAATATCGCACTACACTCCTCACAGCTAATGGCTGCCCCTGCGGGTCCAAAATGCCGAACTTACGCCGGTTTTTACTCGTATCTCTTGAAGCCCTGCACAACGGAGTTCGGAACAGGATGGTTTCACACTTCTGGTAGTTGATCTTCAACTTCCAGTCGTCGCAAAATCGCTGGATTTTCTCGAAGTCACGCTGCAAGAGGATATTAATGACCTCAATCTTCGGTGCCGTCCTGTACGCGATCAAATCGTCAGCGTACGCGATCAGGTACTGCATGGAGCCAATTAATTCACTGGTGAAAACAGTGAAAAGAATTGGTGAATTCACTGCACCCTGCTGGAGCCCATTTTTAATGTAAAAGACATTAGTAGAAACCTTGTTGCCACTCTTAACAACAAACTTTCTACCTATGACCATATTGTAGATCGTGTAAAGTAGTTCTTTGCTTATACCCAACCTCGTCAACTTGAGGAAGAGGCCTTCTAACCAGACGGTGTCGAATGCCTTTTCCAAGTCAACAAGGCAGGCCCCGGTGCACTGGGTTTTATTTTTATTCCATTGAATGTCCGAAATCAATTTTGACGCGGCATGTACAGTATCATGCCCCGCCCTAAAACCAAATTGGTTATTCGGTATTATTTTTTTGTCCGCAGTCCACTGCATCAGGACTCTATTGACAATCTTTTCAAAAACCTTGCTTATGCAAGGGAGGAGACTAATCGACCGAAGATTTTTCAGAAGCGAGGAATCTTTGTCCCTTTTTGGGGATGGGTTGCACTACCGCCGTTTTCCAATGCTCTGGGTAATGTGCATTACTCAGAGCATTGTTAAACAGGATTGTGTATATCTCTACCGCCTCTTCGGGGAGATGACGCAACACAATATTCGGTATTCCGTCTATTCCGGTGGACTTTTTGTTTTTCAGAGTGTGAAAAATGCCTTTGAGATCCACCTTTGAAATGATTATGGCATTAGATCCATCTTGGGCGACGGCATTAAGTGCCTTATTTTCATCATTGAATGTGGTGAAACCATGATTCTCCGAACGCCATTGCTGTATTTTATTTCGAAGGGAGAAATGGTTAAGCAAGGCTCTGTTCTCCAAGTCGTGATTCGGCCTACGAGATTCGTTGACCGTATACACTTCCTGGAAAACCGCTCCTATTGCTTCAACCTTCTCTTGGGCGTCCTCAACAATGAAGAACGCATTGTCCAGCACGGTCCCGTCCGGATCGATGCCAACTGAAGTCAGTATGTTTGCGTTGTCGGTTGTTCTGTCAAGTCGAACAGCCTCCAAGTCGTTATGATCCCTCCTTCGGAAGACTCGGTTAATTTGGGGAAACATACCCGGACAGTTCGAACGAACAGCCCGAATCTTGTCTCCCCAATAAGAATTGATAGCAATTCTGTAATTCATCCGAATCAAACTCTGGAGGTTTTTCATCTGTGACTTGAGCGACCGCAGTTGCTGGTCGTCTCTGTCCGTAAATCTTCTATAAAGTGTCTTGATTCTCGTCAGCAATCTGCTTTTTTGCACGTGCAGTGCGTCGATTGTATCATTCCGATAGATGTCGCCATCTGTGATCGGTGATACTCTAGGAATCGCTTTGTCCATTGTCCGTTTTATTATAGTGTCCATTTGTATGAGGTACCTGTCAACCTCTTCGTTAGTTAGGTTTCTGTTCGAGGGTGGTGTCATGTCATTCGAACGCAGTTCTCTGGATAGGATTCTGGAAAAACGTGGCCAACGAGCCTTACAGTAATTGTAAGGATACGCCTCCACAAATTCCTCCAGTTCCACCATTTCGTTCGGGATCCTGATAACAGCGGCAAGCCCACAGTGATCACTGTCGTACTCAACCGTTGTTAAGCAGTTCCTAGTTTGTCTGTTTACGTTTCGTATCATTAGTCGTCTGTCAATTAGCATCAGATCAAGATAAGACCCACTTCTGGGAAATGACGGCCTATCGGTTGCAAGCAAATTCAGCTTGAACTCAATAGAGTGCTGCGTCAACCACTCAAGGAGTGAATTCCCCCTGGTATTTGATACAGAATTACCCCATTCCTCATGCTTCGCGTTCAAATCACCGGCGACAACAAAGAAGTTATCCTCTGAGCATAAACGCAGTTTTCGAAAGAGAGATTCGAGCTCTGAAATGAAATTTGTGGACCGAGGTGCATCTGGTGCATAGACCGCTACCACGTACAACTTCTTTCCACCTTGGAGAGAAATGCACGCAATAGACGCTTCCAGCACACCGAAGCTTCGCACTTCACTGCAATACACGATCTTATGGCGAATGCCTTTTTTAATGAAGAGAGCGACCCCACCCCCTTGTGTGGAGTGGGGGCGGTCCTTTCGAATAACTGAATAGTCTTTGTACCTGATTGTGTGCTTCACCCTTGCTCTCCTGTGGGCTGTATTGCCACTCAATTATTTATTAGATTTCAGTGCTACTTCAACTGCCAGTTTTGCGATGCATTCTTTACTAGTGCAGAGGATCTACAGTTTTAAACCGCACCATGGAATTGAGACAATTAGTACACACTCTGAGTTTTGTCAACGACTTAAATTGAAAAGTTTAGCCGGGTAAGGTAGTCAGTCAGTCAGTCAGAAGTCACCAATGGATCTCACTTAGAAAATCTCGAACCATAGTGAAATACAACCAGACATTGAGTGAACCTAAGAATTCGTTTCAATCTTGCTATCGTTGAGATGGGCTTAAAGAAGCCCATTTGAGGAGTAGACAAGATCTTTAAACTGTCACTTGATCAGGAAGACTGAAGTCATGTGTGGAAAGCTGTTTATTGTTTGAATGCTGTCTACCTTGTAGTTCCTGCAATTCCTTCAGATGACAGTGGGGGCAGCCCAAAAAGCATGGTATCCTACAAGACGGTGCCAAGGCGTGATACCAACTTATGGGTTGCATTGATCTCTTTGTGATGAGAGAATTTATTTTGTTCTGCTGATATTGTATACTTCTCAGAGGATGGCAAGATAAGTTCATGTTTTAAATGGTTCCACATGGTAGCTCTGTGGAATGCAGAAGGATTGAAAGTTCCGGTCTCCTTAGTTCGATCCTAAACATCCAGTTAGAGACTTGACGCATTTATTCACCATACATCGGCCTTTGTACAAGATCCATGGGTTTTTACAGGAAATTTGAAGCTGTCGTTGCTAAGTCTTTGCAAGAAGCAGAATGTCCCAGGATATGTTCCTGAGGATTTCCATAACTTTCTCGAGCTTTCCTTATTTCATTTTTTAATATGTTTAGTGTCATTTTAAAAGATCCCTAAAACCCTGATAAACTTGAAGCTGCTGGCTGTTCTTTCAGTCTATACGAACGAAGGGTGAACGTTTCAGTTATCTACAAAAGGAGCGTTTCGTTTCATGAGCCACCCAGAAGGGAAACACGCAGCAGTTAGTGCCATGTTAAAAGTTTCTGCGATCTACACACCGCGGAAGAGAGTTCAGTCGTGCTTTTAGAAATAGGAGCACTTGTATCAGGATGGACCAAAGAAACTAAATCTGAATGCTGTATACAGTCGGTTTTCCGGTTCTACATATGCTTTGTGCCGGTAGGAATATATTTGCGACCAGAAAAGGAGAGCTCTGAGAAAACCGCTTCAATAATTTTTTTTCTGTTTGTAGTTGGTACCACCGATGGAAACTGTACAAAGATAACATACTTATATTCAGCTACTCGACCCCGGCCTTTCGTTGAAATCCGTGCACTCCTGTCTTGGATGCACTGTGCACTCCTTGCCGCCTTGCGGGGTGTTTGTAAAGATCAATGAATCTAGAGAAATTATTTCCCATATTGCCACCTCAACTCATCACTCTTCCTACACCTTTCAATAAACCGAATCAAGGTGTTTTTTGGACCCTATCTGGGGGCCAAGTTGTGTACTTCATGTAACACTTTAGCTCTTGATGTACTGACATCTAGAGAAGCTGATGCTGCGTCTGTCTATAAGCATCCGTCGAGATTTTCACTGACGTCCTAGATTTTAGCCATGTGATCTTGGCCGAATTGGAATTGACCAAATCAGAAAAATATACGCTTGGAGGAGCTGAAGACGCTTCCAATAAAAACTGGATAAATGTTCATTCAAGATTGAAATTCAACAAAATGTACACTATCCTCAGTCTTAGTCTCAGTGTCATTCCCAATTCCAAACACTGCTTGCGTCAATCTCACCTTCAGTTGCAGTCGAACATCCACTCCTTGTCTTCAATTTTATCACCAACACGCACTCTCCCGCTGATGCGTCGCAGATTGAAATATCTTTCTATACTTATCCTAAAAGTAGGCAGCGTGAATGTGAGATGACGGCAGATCCAGAGGGGCTCACCACACTTTCACATCAAATTGAAGACAACATCCGTGAGACGTGCTTTCTTTACGAAAATTTATTCCAACAATGCTGCACACAATGACATGGAAGAGAAAATAAATAAGAGAGGCTGGGGTGTGTTTCCTTAAATTAATCAGTCAGTCAATCCCTCGGCATTGGCGTTCGACACAAGGGTGAGCAGGCGAGCGGGCAGGTCGTCATCAGTTTCTGAAGTAGATTATGTACCGATTCGGATCGTTGATGACCATGATGAAGCGCCCGCTGATCTGGTTGATCACGTCCCACGCGCTAATCTGATGCGCATTCGTCGTGTACGGGTAGTCGGGGATGGTTGAGGCATAGAGCTGGCCCTGGACCTGATGCTTCCGATTCTCCATGTAGCCCATTTTGAAGTGATCCGGCCAGAACTTGTGAACGGGCTCTATAACGCTGCACTGCTCCGGGACGATTTCGGCGAAGAAGTCGTGTTCGAACGCAGAGTTGTAGAAGCGCGGACAGAGGCCATGTGACTTGAGTCTGCCGGGGAGAACACTGGCGCCCAGCTGGTACATGCCACAGACTCCCATGTTCCAGTTCTGATGGCAGTTGCGCGACAAAGTCCCCTTGTCCTTGCTGGTGTGAATGCACTGGACATTCTGCGCCGCCAGGGTGGGGTCGAAGTTGTCAAAGAAATCAAAGCCTGGTCCGGCCATGTCGCATGCTGTAAGAAACACGATTTAAGACTTCTGTCTCTTGTGAACAAGTCATCAACTCACCGTCGATCTCGGCCAGTCTCTGATGGCCAAATGCGGTTCCAGCTCGAATCGCTATCCGCGCGCCAAGACTGAAGCCGAAAATGAAACCGTTGCTGGGGTCGTAGCCCCTCTCCTCGAGTTCCACCAACTTGTCCTTGAGGATCTGCGCTAGGAAGTTGACGTGATGCGCCAACATGAGATAGTGAGGGATGGACGCGGCTAGCTCGTAGTCCATGCACATTATGCAGCCTCCGCGATGCTTTTCGAGATCTACAGAGGAGATGGATGAGAGAGTGGGTGAGGGGAGAAGACTGTGAGTGGCTTACTCTGCTTCAGGTCGATGGCCCACTCCTCGCGGCAACTCTCCCTCCAGCCGTGAATGATGATCGCGTATTTTTTGTCTTCCTCGGTGCTTGTGCTGCAAAGCCTGAAAAAAGAACAAGCATGATGGTGGTTATTTGGATGGGTTGTGAGGGGTCTTAGGCGGCTAGACGAGGCGGTGGGATATGAAGTGATGTGTGAAGATTAAAAAGAAATGTAAACAAATTCAAATTGTGGGGAGGAAACACAAACGCTCCAGGTTGAACTCCACAACAGTGTGAATTCATGGACAACTCCGATATCGTAGAAACGAATTTCCAGTCCTTGGCCAAGTACTGGTTCATGTATGATTAATCGCCAGGAATGCGGGCAATCTGTGAAACAAAGTAAACTCTTGTTGAAGGCGGTGTGCCGTGCAATGGTGGAAATGAACTCTTTTCTGGAAGGGGGAAAAGGTTATTGGAGAGTTAATGAAGCGGAGGCGGCTAAAATGGGTCTGGCGATAAATGAGGGCAAGACCAAGTATATGCTGTCATCAAGGAAGGACACACAACACCGACGTCTTGAATAGAGCAGACCACTAGGAAGCAAAAAACTTCGAGGTAGTCAAGGACTTCGTCTACCTTGGCTCCGCGGTAAATAGGGGCAACAGTATCAGTGCTGAAATCAAACGCAGGATCACTCTTGCCAATAGCTGCTTCTTAAGGCTCAAGAGGCATCGGAGTAGTAGAACCCTCTCTCGGAGAACTACGAGTAAACTGACTTTGACAACAGCTTGATCATCCCAGTCCTCTTGTACTGTGCAGAAACTTAAGATAGCTAGTTTGTCTAGAATGTATGGACTCCACTGCTCCGGCCCGTCTTCGAATCTGAGCCATTGGGACAACACAACAGAGGACGGTCTAGGCTGAGATGGTGCACACAAGTGGAGAAGGACCTCAACTAACTAGGAGTGCGCAATCGGAGGAAGCTGAGGAAAGATCGTGCTAGCTGCAGAGGCATGTTGGTTGAGGACCAGGTCCATGACGGGCTGAAGCACCAGTAAAAGAAGGAGGAGAAGTATGGGGAGGCGATAGAGAGAACTTTCGCCCCATCAGGTTCAGTGAAGAACTCACCGAGAGCCACATATACAAGACGACAGGCGGGAACTTTACATGATTCCCGAAAAGATATTGCAAAACTTGCAAGACAATATTTAGGCCATTCGTTTTCTTAAGTCCATACAGATTAAGTGGGTGGCAATGATTGGCGAAAACAGCGTGTTGTCAATGAGGTGTCTGTTAACAGAGAACCGGAGTTGGTTAAAGTAAAGAGTAAGGCCATCTACTCGTATGTATGTGTTTTTTCTTTAAATCGGAGGTTATTTTGACATGGACAGCTGTGTTTCTGGCTGGAAATCTTGACAGGAATTTAGTTTTGCACCTCCTCGAAAATGAGCGGCTTTACGCTTGAGGCTTATTGAAAACTTATTTCCAAAATGAGTGCTGTGGGGTTTTGAGCTACCACACCACGGCTGTTGTACATACATTTGTACGAAGTTATCTTGCTTATGGACGGCTCTCATGGCCTTCGTCATCGTAAGTTGCACGCAGATAAGAAGGTGGCTGCTGGGACAGAGAGCCCCAGATTCAACTCTGGAACATCAATTCGCAATGGATTTCAACGTCTAAAGATTTGACTCATGAACCTAAGAAGGATTCTGCACATAAGTATATGTGAATTATTCGCTTGGAAGTTCTAATTGTCTGAGCAATTTAAGGCGCTTAACCATTCGCTTAGTTACCACATCGCAGTTTGGACCTTAGGGTACCTTGACGTGGTCAACGATTTCCTCTAGTTTCTCTTCGTTAATGCAGCCATGGATTATTTTGTCCTTGACGAGTTTCATTCTCCTTAAATGGTTCTATACAAGGTTGCGGCATGCGAGTCCTCCAACTATCATTCAGGCTGTTATTGTACGGAAAATGGGTGACCGTATTCAGTCTCTCGAACAGAGGCTATAACACAGGATCCTCTTTGAATTCCTTCTTCAAAAGTTCATGAGTTTTCTCATTGCTTGTGACGTCACCATGATCTAGAGAGCTATAGAAGCTGTCGGCTAAAGAAGTTCCTTGCTTGCGATCAAGGTTCATCACAGACTGCAGCGCACTTCAAAGAAGTAGAAGATTATCTTCTGGTGAACGGTAGGTCTGGAGCGAAGAAAGTCTTTGGCAATGACAAACGGAAAAGTGGGACTACTTCTATCTGACTACGACTGAGCTCAATGCGATTGACTGTTTTCACCAGACTCTTAAAGCGTAATCCTCAATTGAATGACGTGGTTCAAGTCCCAAGGATCCAGGATACTATTTCATGATACATTTTTGCACTTGCACACTTGTACTTGAAACCTCCATCTTGATGGTAAACAACGAAAGCTTGGCAATCCCACTGATGAACTTCAAAGAACAAAAAAGATAAACTCTCACTTTTATCAACACACACCCACACGCACACACAAAATCACACAAAATTCAGCCCTGGGACCAGTCTTCCAGTCTTTCTCCAAATCTCGTTTTGTCACTTTTCATCGTATCGCTGTGCTGTTGGTCTTTTTGCGCGACTAATTGGTCCTCATGGGCAGCACTTTAGCACTTCAGTTCTTCGCGTTCTGTTTCGCATTCTTATTCAAATGAACCACTCAGGGCGTCTTTCACTTTTGAACCATATACAGAACCCCACCAACTTACTCGTTCTCCTCGAAGTTCGTGACGCGACGATACCACGAACTGAAGAAGTATCCCTCGCCCAGAGGCAGCGTCGCGAGGACGCACACAACCGCCAGGACAGCACGTTTCGTCATTTCAAGTCACTCTGTGGCTACAAAACCCGCCTAAACAAGCTCAAAGCTGGACTCAGACTAAAGCCAAGAGAAATCTCGAGCCAAAGAAACTTCTGTGGACCATTGTCTGTGTTTTTTTCGGCGGTGGTGATGGATTCTGCAGATACAACAAGGCCCCCGGGGGGACAGTGCGGAGATGAGACGCGCAGATGGCAGAGAGAATCAGGTTGAGGAACAGAGACCAAAACAAAAATTCCAAGATGCTAATTTGACGCCCGATTGGTCGCATCCGAGAAACCGGCTGATCGGTTTTATTATGCTGAAAGCTGCGCTCTTAAACTTGCCGATGTAAGAGACGCGCCCTCCGCGACAACGATGACGACGAAACGATGCGACAAAAGGTGCTCTTCTGACGCCGGTAGAATTCATCAATGTCAAGCGGGGCGGGCTATCTGCTGGTCCATATGCGACGGAATGCATTTGGAGGTCTTGGCGGAGGTCTGTCGCATTGCCGATGCTGGCGGTTTCTGCATGTGTCAGATTGGGAGTAGCGCGACGCTCGGAAGAAAGTACTTGGGCTACTGCTTGTGAATTCCAAAGGCCTACTTTGGGGACTTTCACTTTTGAAGCTTTTTTCTTCAGCCCGATGATTTCTAAATATCTGCGAATGGCGATAGTTTTTAGATTAATCATCGTAAGTCGACGTCAATGCGGTGGACATTCTCCTGGTTGGATGGAGCTAATGAAAGGAGATGAAAGGGAGGTGTTTGCTAAGAATGGCATCGGTGTTTCGTGGGAGGAAGTTGAACTTTCTCAGGATATTGGACTGTAGACTAATAGATTTGAGCCTGATTGGTGTATGGGCTGATCAAGATCTAGTGAAGGCGAAGGAGTACATCTCAGGGGTTTACACTGGCTAACTTTTGCAATCAGCTGAGTGGGGCTCTGCACCAGGTTGTAATGCAGTAAAGTAACTTCGGCTGAACTACAGCAGTTTCAAACTAGTGTCATGCGTTTCTTGAAGTAATACAAGGCGGTGGATGGTTTTTATATGCGTCCTTGAATGTTTGAACAAACATATGACCCTTAAAAATGAAAGATAGGTTTCTGAGATGTCAAGAAAATGATCAACTTCCTCTAGCCTCAGTATGGTGACCATTTAACCAAGGTACGAGGAAACCAATATCGTTGTTGTCTTAGCCAATCGTCTATATGTTTGTTAACGGTGACTAACAATGAAGGGAATCACAATTCAAATAATTTTAACCATTCATGTTTGTCTTAGTTAAGTAGGGCAAGGAGACCATTCTTAGGTAACTCTGCGAATATTTCCGGAATCAAAACGTGACCAGGAACTTTTTGCAAATGGCAACTGAAGTCCGTTTAGTTGTTTGTTGATGTGTTCGTTTACAAATCGATTCATCAGAGAAATTTGTGTTCCGCCTAATTTTCACAAAATGAAAATTATACAATGACGAGTATCGGTTGTGCCTATCTGGGCGGATAAAAGTTTTTTTTTTTTTTCAAAAATGGTAGGGAAATAGAAAGTAACTAAGTTAGTGGGTTGTCGGTGAGCAAATTCGAATAGCAAACTGGGTTTCGGAATGCCTACAAAGATTGCAGCAAAGAGCACTGGGAAGCAATGATAGCGAAACGCAAATTTTCTTGGATACCAAATTGTTTGACTTCTGAACGAGTTGTTAGTAGTTGGTGGAAAGATTGATTTATTATTGGATTTCAGCAGATACGTATGTAACTACTTTTATTTCCGTAAAAAAATGAGAGACGTCCCTAAAACGGAGGTCTAGGTAGGCTGACGAACTTGTTAAGGCATTTCGCGCATTTTTTTGGTCTATAACTTAATTCGTGCGGTTTGCGTAGAGATAACTTCAACTTAACCCTTGGATAAATCATGGAACAACGAGAGTTGTTCGTGAGCTCAGAACAGAACAGAAAAGGCTTCCGGTTTCTCAGAAGGAAAAAGAGAGAGAACATGAGAAGCGCGCGGTCGAAGGGATGGAGAGATGTTATGGCAGGAATGAAGTTCGAAAGTTTTATCGAAAGGTGAAACAGCTATCCGGTGGATATAGGGTTCGGATCGAAGCCTGCCCGGACCAAAACGAAGACCCAGTAGAAGAGTCGCAATCGATGCTGAGAATTTGGAAAGATCATTTCTGCCGACTTTTAAATGGCGATGACGGCCCAAATCCCGCTGTGTTCCTGTTGTTGTTGCTCTCAATTTGGACGATGATAGGCAAAAATTCCGTCCCCCGACTTAGACGAGGTCAAGATAGCAATATCGAGACTGAAGTCGAACAAAGCTGCTAGAGCGGATGAATTGTCCGCAGAACTGTTTAAAGCAGCTGGAGATGACCTGGTTGGGCACATGCACAAGCTCATCTGTAAGATATGCCGCCCGATGCGTGGAATCTCAGCGTCATCTGTCCGGTCCACAAGAAAGGAGACCCCTTCGATTGCGCCAACTATCGAGGGATTAGTCTCCTTAACATCGCATACAAGATCCTCTCTACCGTATTGTCTGACCGCCTCAATGTGCTTTCAGGCCAGGGAAGTCCCCCCTCGACCAAATATTCACGCTATGGCAGATCCTGGAAAAACCCAAGAAGTGCAAATGAACACTCACCACCTATTCGTCGATTTCAAGGCTGCATATGACAGTGTGCATAGAGATGAGCTATACAGTGCCATGTCTAGTTTTGGCATTCCTACCAAACTCGTCAGATTGTGTAGGTTGACGATGGAGAACTCCCGTTACTCCGTCAAGGTCAGCAATGAACTCACCGAGACATTCAATTTCAAAAAAGGTTGTAGACAAGGTGACGCACTGTCATGTAACTTTTTCAACATCTTTCTTGAGAAGATCGTGCGTAACTCACAAGTCAAGACCAGAGGCACGATCTTCCAAAAGTCAGTTCAATTGCTGGCTTACACCGACGACGTTGACGTGATTGGACGAACACAGCGAGCTGGCAATGATGTGTTTGCTGGCATTGAAGCAGAAGCGGCTAAAATGGGTCTGGTGGTAAATGAGGGCAAAACGAAGTACATGCTGTCATCAAAAAAGGACGCACAACAACGACGTCTGGAACATCGGCGTCACACTAGGCAGCAGAAATTTCGAGGTAGTCAAGGACTTCGTCTATCTCGGCTCCGCGGTAATCTCTCTCTTTTGCCAAAAGCTGCTTCTTTGGGCTCAAAGGGCAACTGAGTAATAGAACCCTCTCTCGAATGACTAAGCTGGCTTTGTACAACAGCTTCATCATCCCAGTCCTCTTGTACTAAGCAGAAACTTGCACGCTACTAAAAGCAGATGAGGAAGCCCTTAGTCTTTTCGAAAGAAAAGTTTTGCGTGCGATTTTTGGTCCTGTTTGCGTTGATGGCATCTGGAGGAGAAGATTTAGCGACGAACACTGTACAGCGACATGCGCCTATTTAAGCGTCTTCGGATACAACGTTTAAGATGGCTAGGCCATGTAGAGCATATGGGCACCACTGCTCCGGCTCGAAAAGTCTTCGAATCTGAGCCATTAGGACAACGCAACAGAGGACGGCTTAGGCTGAGTCGGCGCACACAAGTGGAGAAGGACCTCAACCAAATTGGAGTGAGCAGCTGGAGGCAGTTAGCGAAAGATCGTGCTAGCTGCAGGGGCATGTTGGTTGAGGCCCAGGTCCACCCTGGACTGTACCGCCACAAGAAGAAGAAGAAGAAGGATAAATCCGGTGTAAGAAACGTCTTGGAGACTGCGAGCACCTCTCCTTTATGCGCTTACAGCCGCTATGTTTATTTCAGGATAGCTCAAATTATATTATGGACCTTAGGAAGTCGCTGTTCTATTAATCATCTTATCCGCCTCCATTCTGTTAGAGAAAAGTCCTAATAAACACTTATTCCCCCCTCCGTCACTCTTAAGCAACTTAAGACGACTTCCCAGGGGGATCCGTCCCATCTTTGGTCGAAGGAACTAGTCTCCTGAGTTTTACCACGTGGAGTTGAGAGTTGGGGAGTTCATTGACAGAGGCTAAGTGTAGGCGCTTGTGTCGACATCAAACTTTGCTTTCGCATGTCAAAGCTTTGAATCTCAAGCAAAAAGCGAAATTCGATGGAAACGGAGCATAGTTTTACGTGACGACTGATTGGTGGAGTACTTCTAAATGGGACACACGAATCCAGTCCAACTTGAGCTGAAAGTGGAAACTTTCTTGTGACACTGCAACTTGATGGCTGCGTGTTGGGTCAATTTCTTCCTTAACTCTCAGTCTTAGTTCTCAGCAAAGATCATATTTAGAGCAGATTTCTTCAGGTGAGCCATCCTTTTAGTTCCCCAACCCATTGTCCAACCTATCCACAATTAGACAGATTTATGAAGCACTCTTAAATTCCGTCAAACACGCATCGCATCGTGCGTTTCCATCCCCAGCCCAGTGTCACGCACATTTGACAGCCTCTTCAGTGCATCCAGCTTCCACCTAAACATCGGAAATGCGGAAAAATCCACTTAAGTTCCACTTAACGAATCGCCCCCCGCACGCGGGAAGGGGTAGATCAGCTTATAAATCTCTTCTTCAGGCAAGCAGCCGAAATCCGTGAGGCACGACCAACCGATCGACGCTGCCCGCCTGGATGAAGTGAAAATTAAATTAAGCCATTTCTAGGTTATCTGCCCGCCCGAGCTGCGTATCCAAATCCCATTATCCTAATTGGAGCCCACCAGATAAGCCCGGGCTGCGGCTGCCGTGCACCACATTTGAATATTATCGCGCGCGCGCCGACACAGACGAGTTGTAGATGCAGACGTAGACGGCGCGGCGTGATTCGGATTAAATTGTCGCTCGCTCCGTGAATCTCCCGCGGGACTTGCGCACTGTGCATGCGTGGCGGAGAGCACTCAATCGCATCTGACGGCGGAGACCACCACCAATTAGGCGCGCAGCACGTCTAGCGTATTGGCAATTGCGTCTCAAGTGGTTTCTACTGGCAGTTGGAGGAGAGATAAACGCAGTCACTCGAGTGGCGGTTGGCTACTAAATGGACGTACGTCAGATTGCGCACTTGACTTGTGCAGTGTGCGAGAGTGCGTCCTAAATTCGAATGAATGATGGGGAGGGGAAGGCGTCGGTAGTGGGTGAAGACACAGAAGGAAGTGAAGACGCACGAGAGACAGACACCGGGGAGGGTGTGTTGACCTCTGGGTCGTTGCTCCAAGTATCGCTGTGAAATATGATTGATCGTCACCTCGATCTGGCGGTGCCTTCGGGGCGACAAACGACGACTGGGTGCTGCCGCAAGTGGCGCCCCTATTTCGAGGAAACAACTCAGACACGATCGATGGTGGAATTGATTGAAATGCGCTAGATTCCGAATGGGCATGGGTGACAGTTTACCGACTTCAGTGGATTCATGCGGGGTGTGTTCAATTGGTTGGCCGTGTTGGGTATGCGCTGCGTGTCACGACAAATTGGGCGAAGCTTGTGCAGAGATGTTTAGACGAACCATGCCTTCATTGTTCACCACAATGAATGGCCGTCCACTGTTATGCAACAACTCCACACGTTGACTGTGGCTCAGTGTCAACCTTGATCTTGCCATCCAGTGTGAAGTGCTTCTTTAACGGAATTTACGAGACTATCGGTGCAGCGGTGGTGGCGGCGGCGGCGGCGGCGTTTTTAAATGGAATCTTTTGTCTTTCGCAGATCGCGAAGGTGCCTCGACGGGCACGGTCAATTTGCACGCCTTCCCCACGAAACGTTGGCCCTGATCCAACTGAGGCAACAGAATCCTTCCGCATTCCACACAGAGTTGGCCTTTCGGCTCTCAGCTGGATCAACTTCAACCTCAGCCATGTGGACGGACACACACCGCCGGCGAGGTCCAATGTTAATTTTCGTATTTAAGTGTGAAGCGGCGTATAGTGGTGCTTCCTTTTTACAGAAGTGCTTCTTTATTTGCATCTGCTGGAGAATTGTTTGTTTGCCCAGATGCCCAGTGATGCGACTGGTGAATCTGGGTGAATGATGGCAACACACGGAAGAGTCACAGTGGGTCAGAGGGAAGAGATATCGTTGAGATCTCTTGAGAATCAGCAAAGGATCAAGAATGGAAGTGGCTCTCCACTCAAATGTGTCTTGCTTGAGTGGGTTCGCATGCGTCTGGAGACATTGGAGAAAATGACTAGATCATGGTGAGTGAATAGAAGTGGCTTCTAGAATGAACATGAATAGGGTAGGAGGGACCCCTCTAGTTGAAGATAGAATTACACTTTCAAGTAAAATGTTCCTATCACTTTGAATGACGACTGACAGTAAGACAGTCACTTTGTCAAAATAGGACCAACTCGTGCAACTTCGTTCAGCTGGAGAGGACGATAGACGACGCATCAGATCCTGAGAAGGGCTTCTGATGTACAAATTAACACACACGCCCTACTAATAGATGTTAAGGCAATTTTGGATAATCGTGCAAAGGAACAAGCTTAACAGCGCCATGCCTAGTTTTGACACTCCTTCCAAACTCGTCAGATTGTGTAGAATGATGATGGAAAACTCGAAAAGATTTTCAATGCAAAATGTCACTTTTGACGACTTAAAAGGATCAACCAAACGTACAAGACAAAACCAGAGCCTGGATCTTCCAAAAGTTCCTTCATCTGCTAGCCTACACGAATATCAGTGATACGATAAAGCGCACACTGTGAGCCTTCAGGAACCGTTTGCTGCCACAGGAACCGAGGTGTACATAATGGTCCTGGTTTGGAAGGACAGATAATATTAACATCTTGGACAGAGCCTCATAATGGATGGCAGAAACTTTTAAAGACCTAGTACACAAAGACAATAGCATGTCAGTTTTGAAATCACGGTTACAATCACTCTTACTCTTTGGGCTCAAGAGGCGTGTATGTAATGGAGCCCATTTCTCGAAAGACCAAGCTGGCTTTGTATATCACTTTAATCATCCCAGTTCTGCTCTATAGTGCAGAAATTTGGATGTTGTTCAAAGCGGATGAGCAGATAAAGCTAGAAACAAAACATTGAAGACAGCTTTCAAAAAACGTCTACAGCCCTGTTTTGCTGCAAGGATGCCATTGGGGACTACAGCTCTTTGTACTGCAGTAACTTGGCTGACGTTACTTTACGGAGTCGGAATCTGATGTTTCGCTCTGGACAGCCAAGTAAAAAAGTTAACCATCGTAGAGCCCTGAGAAGTACTCCTCCCATGGCACTGGATATATTTCCTTTTCTTACTCCAATAGATCTTCTAGGAAAACAAATTACAGGTTGTAAGCAATGAGGCTCAAATCGATTGTCCTATGGTTTGAACTTCGATGCAGTCACTTCATTATTCTGAGACAGCTCGACTTTCATCCATGAAATACTGATGTCACTCTCTCCCAACTCATCTTTGAGAACCAACTAGCATACCGGAAAGGACAGACTGAAACTCTGTATCCATGTCACTGAATAACCCTCTGTGCATTCACGGATGGGTCAAAAGTGAACTATGGGCTGGAGTCTACTTCAGAGACCTAAATCTTTGTCCCTTCATTAGTCTACCTTCATACTGTAGCGGCTTACAGGCAGATATTATGGAAATCAAAGAGGTACTGTCATGGTAAAGGACCAATTCAGTATACAGAAGGAATATAACCCTCTTTTCTGATAGCCAGGCTGCAATAAAATTGCTTGGAGGCCACAACTTTATTCAAACATGTCCCTCAAGTGCCGCCTATCGCCTCATCAGATGACCATGTAATTTTGTACTTACCCAGTATGGGTCAAATCCAGAGGAATCAAGAAGCTGATGAACTAGACAAGCGTTGTACCAAATCCTTTATGTCTGCCCTCTGTATGCCTTCCATTTGCTACAGTCCAAAGACTGCTAAGAACAAACAGATTAAGCGAACAGAACATAAGACGGTTGTAGAGCCCCATTTTTTTGTAAACGATGTAATTTGGCTGTCTGCCTCATTAGCTTAGACGTCTAAGAACCATTAATAACTGAGCTATGGGAGTACATGGCTCAAAGTTCGGTCTCCCTCACAATGACTTCTGCGGAAGGTGCTATCCACGCGGCGCTTTAAGCAGTTCTAAGACGGATCGAATATGGTCGCCAATTGACAACCAGCTGCTCGAAGCTAACCTCACTTAACTTTAATTGATGAGGAAGTCAAGGGGAAACTTCTGGGTGCTATTTTTGGTTCCGTTACCATAGATAGCATCTGTAGAAGTTGTACGCTCATAATTAATTAAATGGCTCTACAGAACAACAGGGTCCAAGGCCTAGCTTCCACAACAGCTACTCGTGTTGTGTTCTCTTACGAGTCGAAGGGGCCTAAAGTTGTTTGCTGACTCCGAATGGCGAGATTTGAGAAGCTTTTCATAGACAATTGATACTCTTTGAGTGTTGTCAGCAAGAAAGAGGTGGTGCCGTAAAAAAATGCGAGTCGTCCTGTCCAGGCCACGGAAGGCCACGGAAACCACAGCGTCTATGGATACAACGCTTAAAATGACTTGACCATATCCACCCGAATTCGAGGAGTACTTAAATAGGAGCCAATGAGACAACTCTACAGAGGATATCTCAGATTGAAATGGCAAACACAAGTAAAAGAGAATTTTCAACCTATATAAGAGGGGACGGGTTGATGTTCATCTATGCCCCAGACTGAAGCGTCAACGTAGGTAATGTTAGGTTAGGGTGGTATGAGTCTCGTACTGACGTGAATAACCACGGCACTGGATAAATTTAAGAATTGGCAATTTGTTATGGTGACAGATTGCCTTTGGATCTTTCCCGAACTAAAGGAGTAGAGAAGTAGTGGCTGCATCGCCATCAGATTTTTTACGGAATTGAAAAAAGCCTTTTCCTCAGGTTGTGTATCTGGCATAAGCCTGGCATTTGGTTTTGTTTTAGCCCTACCACGCTTATGATCCTGCACATGCTGGTCGATATCAAGTCAAGTTTGTGATCATGACACTCTCTGTCAGCTGTTTTTCGGTCGAAATCTGGGTGTTAAGTCAGTATCACACCTACAAGGAACGAAATAAGTCGCTTTACGCTTGAACAACGTTTACTAATATTTTATTCCCAGAGTATGTGCTATGCTTTGCCGATATTAGCTGGCGGTATAGGAGCAGCGATTTGTCCCCTTTGGACTTGTTTTGTGAAGGACCCAAGTTATGACACCAATTCGGAAATGATTCAACCACTTAAGGCCAATATCGTCCAAGTAATCCTTATACTACTGCCAGAAACCAATTTGAATTGTTCATTTCATTACAAAAAATTAAAATTTGTAAGGAGTGATTTATTGTGAGGTTTGATTTTTACTAGACTGTTTTTGACAGATCACGCGTGGCTCCTATCAAACTGCTCTGTCATTTTCATTCAGTATTGTTTGGCAAGTCATCATGGAAAGACTCACACCACCAGAAAGTCTTCTAATTGTTTAGCCTCATTGCAAAAATCGCAGTTCTGTGATGTTTTCTGTGGAAGTGCGCATAATAAACTACAATTGACGCTTTGGAGGGCCCAATTAATCGTGTCATCCGTAAGATACATGTCGCTATGCTCGAACGGGTCGTCGAAAAGTGAACCTTTCGAATGGGTTACCCTTACCGTGTCCAAGGCGAATTTGAAATCAGCGACAAAATTTCAAACAACAGATTTGACAAACCTGGCCATATCCTTTGGTCAACATCGACCTGTCCTCATTGCAACACCCTACATGAACCTTTTTCTTCTCTTCATATCGACTTGTCCTGATACACGAGACTAATTCTAACCGTTATCTGCATTAGAGTGTACTTGGACAGAAGCAGTGAACCCTAGAAAGCGTAGATTCGATAAAGGACAACCTCCACCTTCATTCTCCTCTGAAAAATATCAGAGGACATGCGATTCAGCCGTTCATTTGAAATTTCTGTTTGAATCGAAATATTTAACACGAGTTTCGATAGCTTCGTGGTTACTTTGCTGGTCAAAGCAAGACTACACTGTCTCCTTACGCCACAAAAGCTAGAACCACCCATTTTCCGCCCTTGCAACCGCCCTGAGTTATCGAACATTTTTTTTCCACCCCTTCCCACATTCCTGAAGCGCAGCAATGTGCACACCGAACTGGTAGCCAAATAGAACCAAACCCTAATCGAAATTCCACAGCACAGATGGAACGCTTTCAGAAGCCGAACGAACATTTTCATCGCACGTCACGCGTCGCAACCAACATCCAACACGCAACCGAGTTGTGTTTACAGTTCCGCTTTCCGCTTCGTTCCACAAATTCATTCATTGCCGTGGCTGGCTGCGTTGGCTGTTGGCTATGCGATAGCGGCCGTTGCCGTCAGTCGTCTTGAACATTTCTCTCCGTGTTGACGGTATTCCGCACCGACGTCTAGGTGAATTTCTCAACTCGCGCGAATTCCGAAGTGAATTGATAATTTTAGCGACAAACAAAATATTGAACAGTGACAGTGACAGTGGGTCATATGACACATACGCGAGTGACATAACCTCCTGCACATTCGACGGCTTCTTACGTGATTGTTTTCGAGTGTGTTTTGCTCTGGTGATATCAGAAGTATTTCACTATCAGTTTGCGATAAGCAACTCCCGCGCCCCAACGCTCCATTTGATCGCGAATTCGGTTTCCCCAAGTCAATAGTTCGACGTAGCACTATCGGATCGAAGGACCGGTTGACGGAAAAGACAAAAAGCACGCACACGACGACGCAGACCGACAACCAGCGAGGAGGAACAACAATAAAACAGAAAAAAAAGTTCAAGGTTGCTGTCAATGTGAGTGGAATTCCATTAGACCGATACACATGCCCGCAGATACGCAGATACTCTCTCTCGGGCACTCTATTTACTCAGGGAATTGGTTTATGATTTATCGGGCGATTGCCGTGCCCGAGCTAATTAAGTTTTCTGCCCCGACCGGTGCTGGAGCCACTGCCGCCGTTGTATGCTAATTTACGAGTGTATCGAATGGATTAGGTGCTGCTGCGCGACTGTTGTGACTGCTGGGGCTGTCCGCGCAACGAGTTAGAATCAATCAGCGCTTTTCTGGCAGTTAGGAGATTTATTTCGTTGACTCAGCTCTGACTTAAGTATGCAAGCGGCCCTTAAAGTGAAAGATGCGACTCGAAGAACTTGTTCCTGATGGCTGGCTTGGGTGAGGTGATGGTTATCTTCGGGATGACACCGGGAAATGTCGTCGCAATATATTTGATGAATACTTAGGAGGACCCACGCATCTGGGCGATCCGTTCGGTGGACTCGATTGAGGTTAGAGGAGGTTGGGTGGTGGGGAGGGCCTGTTGGCGACAACGGCGGCGGCGGCGGCGGCTTCATTAGGGCACGTAGGTGGCCGATAACACGGTTAGGCGGCGATACTACGAGGTTTTATCGGAAATTTATGGAAAGTAGTTTTGCTTTTTATTTGTTGTGTCCCCCTTTCGTTTGCACAGCTGCGGACTTTCAGCGGTAGATAGTGTGTGAGCTTAAGGAGTGTGACGGAAGCCAGCTAAAAATTTGCGAGAATCTATGGGGAGTGTGATTGGTGGGAATGCACTGTTAGTGGGAAATGTGTGTAAATTGGCGGGAATTTGCGGGAATTATGCGTCTTTTAGGGGGAGTTAGGGTCTTGGCTCTATTTGAGCAGTATATAATAAGGTTTGTTGAAGGTTTAATCTTTAAAGGTCGGGGGAGATATGGACTGTGGTTGAATAGGCAGCGACAGTGACATGCAAATGGAGAAGAGGTTTCGTTTAGGTTTTTCAAAATGGCTTGACCAAGAACTTTCCGCCTTACTTCATTGACCATCCCAGAAATTTAGTTTCTTGAGAGGTCTGTTGATCTCTGTACTATGCTTTCGGACATTGTTCTTTTTTTTCCCAAATAGAAGCAAAGGTCTTAAGTATTTGGAGTAAGACTCGGAACTTGAAAACCCTTATATCGAATGTAGATCTCTTCTCTTAGACTCAAATGCTAGTCTTTTTACCTTCTTAACCTTAATTCGTGCTACAAGACTGAACATATGAGTAAAACATCACAGTGTCGTGACTTACCGATAAAACCACATTTTCTAGACAAAATTCGGCTTGATACATCCACAAATGTAGTTTCCTTCAAGAATGATGGAATCCAATGTCTCTCTAACATTTCGATACCTTTTTATAGAACAATATATCTCTGATCTCAAAATACCCTTCAGTTTCGGCGATTACCTCCTCATTCGAGCCATATTTCTCTCGGGCGACTATCTTTTTGAGGTCTGAAAAGAGGTGGAAGTCGCTGGGAACCAGATCTGGAGAATTCGGTGGGTGCGGAAGCAATTCAAAGCCCAGTTCGTGCAATAAGGCCATGGAAGCCAACGACATGTGACACGGTACATTGTCTTGGTGGATGAGAATTTTTTCCTTCTTTATATGTGACAGTTTTTTGCAATTTTATCCTTCAAACGCACCCATAATGCCATGTAGTATTCGCTGGTGATCCATTTGCTTTTCTTAAGATAGTCGATGAATACAATTTCGTAGGCATCGCAAAATACGGATGCCAGAACCTTGCCAGCTGACCTTTGTGTTTTTGGACACCTTGGGTGTGGTTCATCGGCTGTTGACCACTTCGCTGACGGCCGATTTGAGTCTGGAGTGTAATGGTGGATTCATGTTTCATCAATTGTGACATACCGATGCAAAAAGTCCTGTTTATTCTGGCGAAAGAGCTCCAAACATCTTTTAGAATCATTGATACTTCGTTGTTTTTGGTATATTGTGAGCAAACGCGGCACCCATTTCGAAAACAGCTTTCTGTTGGACAAATCCTCATGCAAAATATTGAACACACTGCCTCCTGATATCTTTAGGTGCCAGCTATCTCAAGCAATTTCACTTTGCGGTTTTCCAAAACGATTTTGTATACGTTTTGAGGTGTAACCTCAATTGGCCTTCCAGACCGTTCAGCATCATTGGTGTCTGTACAGCCACGTTTAAAGTCAGCTTACCACCGACAAATAGTTGCTTTTGATGGAGCAGAGTCCCTGTAAAACTTTTAAAGCCATTGTTGAGCTAGCACGGCATTTTTTCCAGTGTTTAATCAACACACGAAATTCTGTTTTCTCCGTTGTTTTAAAAATCGCAAAAGTAGCATCACTTGAAGCACTGTAACTTGATTGTCTTGGAAAATTGACAGGTATCATTTGAATGCTTGCACTTCCTAAAAATAATATGGATGTTCTCTTAGTGGCGCTCCCTATATGTCAGTCCCGGGACTTATTGAGTGATGTGTTAACAAAAACAAATCCTAAAGGTCAAAATTACGGTACGAAAAATCAATTGTGGTATGGGCCTTGTGGCGCGTTATCCTGCACCAGCCATTAGTCAACCAAATCCATGTCTTCAATTTTTATAAAAAGAAGTCTGTAAACTTGGATGTCTAACACGAACCGTTGACCGAAACATTGTTCCCCGCATAATTTTCCAAGAAAAGTAGTCTAGTGATGTCACCACTTCAGAATCCGCACCAAACCGTCAATCTCTGTGGATGCACTCGCTTCTCGACAATAATGGGCGGGTCTTTCGAGCTCTAGATGTAATTAGGTTTGTTTGAGGTAGAAAGTACATTTTTTGCCCAAAATTGTTGTCCAATTCAGGGCCCAAACTGTACAGTGGTAACTAAGACCTGAATTGCTGAATTGATTGGACTTTGTAAGCAAAAAATCCCAAATCTTTGTTCAGAATTCTCTTCAACCTTCGCGTCAGTTGTTCAACAATTGAGTCTCACACTCCCGGTCATAGTAGCCATATTTTCATGACGAAACACTGACTGTTGTCTACTAGTTTTACGTACTTTTAGCACACACTTGCGTTCAGCTTACCCGATAAATGCGGCTGAAACTTCTTTTCAAGTGCCTACTCTGCTTGGGCTACCCATCACTTTGAAAATATGTTTCCAATGCTGTTCAACTTAAAATTGAATCATTTCCTCCCGGGGAGGTATGATGCCGACTTTTTGTCAACATTTCGAGCGGGAGACATCAAGCAAGGCTGATCAAAACAGGAAGGAAACACTAGATGGCACAGCCTATGTAAAAAATTTGCAAGAATTAATTCTGCACCTACAACTTGCATCTGCCTGCCTAAAATCATTTGTGTCACAATGAGCCATCATTTTCCAAAGCTTTCACTCTTCTCCGCGTGTGTTCCCTAATCCTGATTTGAAGCCAAAACTTCCTTCTAAATCCGATGAAATTCCATTCTCCGAAAGCAACACATGTCATCATTAATTCGACCAAAGCCACAGCACATCTCGAGCAATCACCCATCCCCGTCCATTGTCCCTCCGTGTGAACCCCTTCCCCATCGCTCATTAATTAACTCCCCTCTCCCAGAGACACAGAAGCCCCAGCCATTGCATCTCCATTCAAAAGCCATAAAAAATGTTAACAAATCCCCGAAACCACTGATTTTTGAATAGAAAATTCATTTTTATTCAAATCTTCGCCATCTTCGCCCTGCGCCGTCTCCCTGGGGATCACAAATTAATTTCCATCATAGCAGTTCAAAACTTGTCGGTTTAGATCAATGAACTCGTCCACTACTGGTGCCCCGAAACGGCAGATAGAAACCGCAAAAAACAACAAAAAAAAAAAGCACACACGCACTTAATCTCCCTGCTCGCCTTGGGGGCTAATCCAATTCCGTATCTGCGGCTGGGAAGGCATTAAAATCGAATCAACAAAAGATCAAAAGTCACAGCAAGTCCATAGTTCCAGATGTACTCCTCGGCCGCTGCTGATGTAATGGCGCAATGGACAGAACGTTTGACGACCGGAATGTACACACACTCGAGGAGGAATTTTTTTTTGCGTGGCATCTGCGCAACCGATTGACGCAATCGAACGCGAGTTGCACCTCCACTTCTACCGCCCAGTCTCATGGGTGCACGTCCATCAATCATCATGGACTCGATACGCAAATGGAGACAACAGACCCGGTTCAGAGTTCACCGATAGCGTTCGCCTCGAGGGGCCGCCGTCACATAAACAACGGAACACCCATGATTTGCGGTTGAAATTAATTAAACCGCGAGAACAACAAACAGAGCGATCTTAAAACCATTTCCCTATAGGGAAGCCGGAATGAGCTCATCTCGGGCGCAGATGGTTGCGCGAAAATATCCGCCCACCTTGTGCAGTCTGCTCTGAGGCGGTGGCGGGCGGTCGGCCGAGATTCGGACGGCTGTGCTTATTATTGTTCGGCGCACAGTACCGTCGTGGTGCAGACATGATTAAATTTCCAGCAGCCGCAGCGAAACATAAACAAATCGCCCGTTTGCTGACGACGCACGACGACGACAACGGAGGCGGCTGCCGGAGGAGGAGAGCTAGAGCAGTGAACCTTTTGCGGAAGTTAATTGAATCACTCCGACATGTAGGTGGATGTGTGTGGACGTAGGGAATGTGTGCTGCTGGGATGCTTGAAGTGCATGCAACAGGTTCTGCGAACTCAATTTTAGGAGTGGACTTAGAGTCGTAAACGGTTGCTTTGAGGAGGGAATCTATGGAAATCCTACATAAGAAGATTAGCTGTGCGCTTCGTGGGAGTAACAAGGTGACAATTTAGCAGTACTCTGCGAAGAAACTTCTGTTTGGATGTCTAGGCTCGATCCCCAAACCGCGCTTTTATTCTTCTTCTAATCTTTTTTACGACTTCAGTTCTCTCTTGCTCCTGCCAATGTTTCGAGAGTATGAGTTGAGTTGAAAATATTTTCTTACAGTCACTGTGCAGAGTTTGTAGTAAACTGTGGGTTCCTTCCATTCGTGTGAGAAAAGATCAGAAGGAGTGGCTAAATGATCTAGGCACTGGCCACCCAATTAATTCACATGAAGCAGAAAATATCATTGCATTCATTTTTCGGAGCGTTGCCAGGTAGTATCCTGGGTTTTACATTCTTGATTAACTGCAGATCTTTGGGGATGTGTACTTAGTAGATCCTAAAGGGCTCTAACTGCTCTAAATGGCTAAGACTACAAATGGTTGCAAGTTAAAAAAATAAACGTCTTATGGCCGCACAATAATCCTCATTGTTTTAGGCCCTTATGAAGATGGACATCTTCTTATATATCAATTGGAGGCTACTAAATTAACTTTTTCTGGAATTCGTCCTGGAATAGCTAATTACAATGTTTTGCTCCTTTTGAAGGGCTTACATGCATCCATTTTGAAGTATGTAAAACTACCCTCACAAGCCCTTATGGGCTGCAAAAAAGCGACGACATCAAAAAAATGGCCATAAATTTCACCATCATGACAATACGGCTTAACGTTTTAATCTCTAGCCTTGCATCCTTAAAGGCAGGTTGAAATTTTGTACAGGCGTTATAAATGCCAATATCTACACTCTGTATCCTAATTCATTTTTTTAACGTATTTGCTTCACATTCAAGGATTGTACTAGATTAAAATTGTTACCTTCTAATGAACTATATCATAAAAGTCTTTGTTTCGAACTTTTGATGAGGCATTGGTAGGAGATTCTAAAAAAGAAGCACAAATGGATGTTGGTGGATGGAAGGATCCTTCTGTTGTAAAGGAGTTTGACTTAGATATGTTGTCGAGAAAGGAGTTTGTCAAGGAAGAAGTTTGTCAGTCAGGGAAAGAGCTCACAACAGGGCAAACTTCATAGCAATGCCAGTCGGCTACTTAAACTGTTTCCAAAATTAAATCAGCGTGTTGTCCAGAACATATTAAGCCTCTTCGTCTCTTGCTTTTTGATTTCAATTGTCAGTGTTTCTTTTGTACACCCGTGTCCTGTGATGTTTCAATTAGTTTTTCCTTCTGACCGAAATTCATCAGCGAATTGGTCATAGCTTGAACATGGCATAAGAAGTGGTCGAAGATGATATTTCTTTCATGCCCTCCAGTGGTGCCTCGTTTGTCCCTTTTGTGCCTTATTTAAACGAATTTTGCGAATATGTAAATGTGTAAGAAAAAGATTCTGAGAAGTCCTTCTCGTAGAGATCTCTCCGTTCTCTAAAATTTGTCATAAATAGCGATTACCGAAACTGCTAAGAGGATTGCCAGAAAAATGAAGCAACATAACATACTTGTGGAAAGAAACAACTCTTAAAATTTGCTCAACATCACACAACATCCACACATACAACGGAATGGCGCCCAATCAAAGAACTTTCTTTAAAATCAACAACATCAACAATGCCACTGAATTCTTCTTGATCAAACACGATCCCCAGAAGCTTTACAAGATCTTTCCCCCTTCTTCCATTGCCACTTCTTCCGCCTGTCCAGTTTCACATTCTTTCTTTGAAACGAAATACCTCTACACCATGTACACGTATTACGCAACGTTCCTGTCATGCCCTCGGGGCCCGACCACAAATTATTGCCAAACATTTAACGTGAACATCCCATTCATGACTTAACACAATCCCAGGTCCATCAATTTTCCCGCTCCAATACACCGTTCCCGTCCTCCGGACGCCAACCATAGCCAAGCCAGGGAGATCGAAGCTCCCAGCCTATCACTCTGCTTATCTGCATCATTTCTCAGACCGAAACAAACCGAAACAAAGCCACAAACGAAAGAAGAGGGAAACGCAGACAAAAAAAAAAAAAACAGCCAACGCTCGCAAAAGTCAATTTGAAGCGGTCTTTAATTGCCCGGTCTTAGCAACCAAATTGCGGCTGTCCAAGCGTAAAATCATTCCACAGCGCCCGCGTGTCGGGCCCTCAGGCGACGGTGGCAGCGACGATCGTCGGTTGCTGTCTCGGCGAGTGCTCATTAAAGTTATGCCACTCGCCCTTCTGTCATGGAAGGTGTCACATTTTGGGGAGCTTGGCCATTAGGGCTGCCGTTGAACGCACCGCATGCAAGCCCCCGTCATTTATTTGTTAATTGCTTGGGGATTTAGCCTCGTTTTTGCACGCACGCGGTGGCGGGGACACGTTGTGAGGTCTGTCCACTTATGCGGTGCCCACTGGCTATCAATCAAAGGGAGTTCGCTCTTGTGTGCGTTTTGAGCTTCTGTTCGGCGACACGTTGGGTGTGGGATCTGGAAGATATGCGAGTGACCCGCTTGGGATGTATGGTTCGTTGGGTTTGCTAATAGCCAAGCAATGTGCCATATGTAACTGGTCGGACCGGTTGTGTGACGGTTCACGACGACCACGATGAGAATGACGACGGAGGTGATGGTGGCGGTGGCAGCACCTCCATCATCAGAGGCAAACGACGCAGACGCCTCTGAAGCTTTGACTTGGTTTAGAAGTCATTGGCTGTATCCGGCCAACCAACACTGGGAATGACGCATCTTACGATCGGATCTGGTGATTCTGATTCCAATGAAATGCCATACGCGTCAACTTTTCTCCGAGATCGATACAGTCAGTCATATTTTTATAGACACAGGTAAGTGACAAAAGGTGAGAGAAGAGGGGAGGGAAACGCTGTGACTCTAATTTTAATAATTTAATTAATTACAGCTGAGGTTTCTGGTCGACATCGGGCACTGTGTGGATTCTTGTGGAATTAGTCGTTTCCGTGACTGTCAAGTCTGAACCTTTCTCCGATAGATGACTCGTTCGCAGGTAGTTTTACTTCCTTGTCAGCACCTGGTGTAAAAATAAGAGGGGAGCCGTAAGCAGAGGCTTGTGATTCAGGTTCAGGAACTAGACACTGTTCGCGAGATAATACAATACGCTGCCATTTTTTCCATTAAACCGGTCTTTCACTTCGACTTTATGGGAAAACTTATACGTTTTTCAAAATGGAAATATGCAAGCTTCGAAACCTGGTCAAAATATCCCTCTCTCCCAGCATGAATAAAACTCTATTTAGAGTAGGAATTGTAACCTCCTTTTGAATCAGGTCTTTTATGAAAAAAACAACAAAGAAACCGCCTATTTGTCTTCTCGCCTATCTCCTCATCTTATCCTCTCGTAAATCTCATCAAAAGCTAAAATCCCAAAC
This sequence comes from Eristalinus sepulchralis, assembly GCA_944738645.1. Lineage (NCBI taxonomy): Eukaryota > Metazoa > Arthropoda > Insecta > Diptera > Syrphidae > Eristalinus > Eristalinus sepulchralis. The sequence continues at coordinate 11,460,453 of OX122885.1, read as the reverse complement.
CACTCACCACAGTCAACCATCGCCCACCTCGATACTCCCACAGCGCACACCGATTCCCACAAACCTCTACCTCCAAAGAAGGACATCCTCTCTCATCTGCAAACGACCTTGAGCTCCAATTTCACACAGAATTCGCTTATTCAGCAAATTGGCTGGACAAACTTGAAACAAACGCTTGTCTGGCCGCACAAATCACTTTCATGCGCATCGACGCCCACTCTCTGCTGCCGTCGCTTCCATTCAGATCGTCGTCATCCCCAAGCCGACTGAAGGTGCCGAGAGCACATCAACATCGAAAAGCAAACATCCATGAAATTGAAGTAATCCGCTCGTCGAGTGGGCTGCAACAAGTTAAGTCCAACTTCCGTTTTTGGCATACTTTACCGCGCAGCCACCGGCACCGTTACCTCGTCGTGAAGAGACGCTCGCGCTTGTTTGTTTTTGTAATTGACTCGAAAAAAGCCCACAAAGCAATCACAACAAATAATTTTGTAATTACCGATCTGCCATTAGCGTCCGGAAATGAGTGTGTGCGTGTATCTGGCTAATTGTATCTTTTAACGATCGATTAAATCTTCGATTAAACATCTCCGACTTCTGAGACTGAGTACCGCCGCGGTGGAGGAGTGGATACACTTTCAACGAGATCTCCACTCGAATGGTGTCGGTTATTTTCTCGGCGGACAAGATCCGCTTCGTGCACGCGGTGAATCGATGCGCTTGTCATAAGTTTGACACTTTATTGCTGCAATTTGATGTGTGGTTTATGACTTGACTAAGCAATGAAACTGCGTATCTATCAGTGATGATTGTTGCAAGTGAAATCGAGTACAAGAATGAATGTCATGCCGATTGCAGTGCGGGATGTGTGATATCTTTGTTCAGATGGAAAAGATTTTGAGGCTGGACAGATTTTGAAAGGGTATTGGGAATGTGACACACAATTCAATTTTGAAACGAAAGAGCATTTTGAAGTTGAAGCTGAATGGGATCAGTCGATTGGGACTACGCCATCGATGGATCACTGAACGAAAGACAGATCGCAAAAACTTGCCCCTCCACTGGCACAATTTGCTGCAAGGAAGAGGAGAACTCTTGTCTGCATAACTTCAACGAGGGTCTCCCCTGTTGATTGGATTTGAGGAATCACAGGAACTGCTGCTGTTTCTCTGTGCAATCAGTCTGCTCCTAAGCGCTGTGTCTGTAGACAGTTGACCAGAGGTATGTCGCTGTGGAGTCTTTATAGTTGGTACATGAATCTTCTCTTCCAAACGCCTTCAGCACAAGAAAGATCAACAGTCTCGTCTCAATAAAGACTAGAGACGATGAATGCGCTTTTAAAAGTCTGTACGTCTTCGTCCGATAGAAGATAGAACAGAACTTCAATAATTTAGAACTTCTACACACAAAGCCAAGATCAAGCTGGCTCAAGAATGAGCTCAATTGTTTCTCAAGCACAAAAAGGGTTGGTTGGCAAGACAAAGTTTGTTTAGTTTGTCGTCGAGCTTGGTACAGATACTGTTGTCCTGCATTGCTGTGAGGGCGAGGTGGATCAAGTCCTTGGACACCTAAATGTCCACGCTGCCTATTGCGGCGCTGTGTCCGAGACCTTGATGTTGCTGTAATTACTAGGCCAACCTTCGCCTCTGTGCAATGGCTCGTTGTATTCATTCGATCGCGTCAAGGCTATCTGTGCAGGACGCACTTATAGACTTCTTTTCAAGTTAACTTTGTCGAACAATTTCGTCAAGTTTGGTTGCATTGTGTTGCTGCCACTGCTACTGTATGTCCATCTAGGCTTAAATTCTGAACGAATATGTGATCCTTCGTGAACTTCCCTGTCTTGAAACTGTACTATCTTTCATAGATTGTAAACGAATGGTTTAAGGCCTTAACACAAAACTAGACCACTCTCAAAGGCCCTATACACTTCGGGAACCCATAAACCATAGTAGCTTTGTTTGGCTTTAGTTTCAGTAGGTCTTTGACCCATTCATAAATACACAGAGTGAGCCTTCCAGCGACGTGTCTCAGTCCGACCGTTCTGGTATGCGGGTTAAGAATTCTTTCTCAAAAATGAATGGGGGAGTGTAAGGTCGGTATTTCGTGTAGAAGGAAGTTGAACTCAAGATACTGAGTTGATCTTATCGGACCATGTTTTAATGTACGGGCTGCAAGTCTCTTTCTTAAAAGATCTAGTGTATGTGTGTGTATTAGGCCTGCGACCCATGAAGGGTCTGAGCTTGAGCTAGAACTGCTTTCCTTTTTTTGACGTACCTGCCATGCTGCTTCCAGTTGTGAAGACCAAGCTCTCTAGCGTCCGCAATCACTTGGTCTCTATACCGGAGGTTTAGCCTTCGTCTCCTTCTCGAACCCGGAGGCTGTGATTCGAAAACCCTCTTAGCTGGAGCTTTATTGTCCATTCGATCGATGAGACCGAGCCACTGTAGTCGACGAAGTTTTGTCCTTCGAACTACATCCACATCTTGGTACAGCAGGTAAAGTTCGCGGTTCTGTCTTCTCCTCCATTTGCCATCCTCGCAGACAGGACCACATATTCGTCACAGAATTTTTCTTTCACAGGAACCAAGAATCTGCTTATCGTCCAGCACTCCGCCCTGTATAAGAGTACGGGTAGGATTAGCGTCTTGTAGAGCATTATCTTAGTCCTTCGAGTCAGGAGTTTTGACCCTAGCTGTTTTGACAAACCGAAAAAACGCCGGTTGCCAAAGCTGATTCTGTGCCAAATCTTCACTAAGGTGTCGTTTGTGGAGTCCACGTTTTCCCCGAGGAAAACAAACTCTTCAACTACCTCAAAGTTGTAGCTGTGAGTTGTCACATTCCAACCGAGGTGTTGTTCGAAGGATCGATTCTTTGTCCACAACATATATTTCGTTTTATGCTCGTTCACTCTACGACAGGCTCGTTTCGCCTTTTCTTCAATAACCGTGAATGCTTCTACAACGGCTTGCTAGGAACGGGAAATAATATCGGGTTGTAGAAGATAGTGCCTTCCGTGAAATAGTCAAATGACAGCCAATCGCCTTGCTTAGATTTAGTAGAGGAAGAAAAAAGGAGCATATCCAGTGCCTTTTGCAGTTTTTGCACTGGTCTAAGTAGCTCGCAGTATGTACTATTGTCTTTTGACCACTCAAGGGAAAAAACGTTATACAATACTTTTGAACATCTAGATGTATAAACACAACTCGAAACAAGGAAACTGGTGGCAAACGACTCGATTTGGTACATGTATGTGAACGGGAAGAACATTGAGAACACTGGCTTTAGTTTATCTCCACTGAGGAACTAGGTCTATTTAATTTGGGTTCTCAGTAAAATCTTGGATATGATTCACTAGTCTTGAAGCCTACAACGCTTCTACTTCTGCTCGCTCTTCCTCAGCATATCAACTACGGTATTCAGTTTGATGGGGCACTGTGCCGCATAGTACGTGGTTACAATGCACAACGTTGAATTTGTCAAGGGAGTCGCAGACGACAAACTGCCTAAGGCACAGAGTGATGCAATACATCCCTCAAGCTCGACAGCACGAACAACACTCTGCCAGGACACGGTGCAGAAAAGGGTCCAGTGAATTATGGATATACCAGGTCATCCCTCTAGCTGCTGGGAATAGTGGCAAGCCAACCATAAGCCTCAATATTCTCATTTTGAATGCGGATATGTAGGACATCTGTGCCAAGGCGAAATCTCCCATTCCTAAGCCAGACAAATCGATATTCAGGAGCAAATCGTCCGCGATGGAGAACAGTTACCTTGAGGTAATTTAACAGCATCAGGCCGAAACCAGGCAGACACTTGAAGGACGTGGTAACGAACCCATTGCCGTCGTCTGCCACTATGACGTAGTACAGTCAAAGACACGTTAAGAAGACCGTAAACCGGTACGTCTCTTCGGAAAATCGCAACCGCTGCCTCCCTGTAAAGTTTTATGCGCGAATTACAACCAATGGCTTACTGAACCGAGGATACTTTCGAGATAATTAAGCGAAACTCGTCGACGCAAGATGATAGTCTTTGCTGCCTTATTTTTCATCGACGATAAATACTCTTTGAGTGTATGAGGTGTTAAAGAAAAGTCTTCGAATCTGAGCTATTAGGACAACGCAACAGAGGAAGGCCTATGCTAAGGTGGCGCACACAAGTGGAGAAGGACCTCAACCAACTTCGAGTGCGCAAATGGCGGCAGCTGGCGAAAGATCGTGCTGGCTGGAGAGGCATGTTGGTTGAGGCCCAGGCAAACCCGGACTACAGTCCCCACAAGAAAAAGAAAAAGAAGAACTAATCGTGAACGCAAAGTATTCATTCTCACACTTCTCACAAGTCTTCTTGCTGGTTAAACATCCCTAAGTTTGGTTTTTAAATGTCTCCCTCTGCTGAAGCACACTTTCAGACAACTAGCAACAATTTGATCCGCCCTCCTCCACTTCTTTCCAATCATCCTCTCTGATCTTCCCCTATTTCGTTTTTTATTTAGTTTAACTACTATATTCCACTCTGCACCTTCTTCTAGTGTCATGAACTTTCCCCCAAACTACATTTTATCGTGAGATAACCTCAAAAATCGGAGACATTAACTTTCAATTTCCCACCCAAAACCATGTCCAATTCAAAGCTTAAGTCTTTTCTGAGAATTCCTTTAACCGTGACCGGAGACTTAAAGTATTCTAATCTTAAATTATTTGACAATTCAATTTGACGGGAAGCTAACCACAAACCGCCCAAGCGCACCACCGCGGGCCACGTGCAATAATTTCTCACGCATTGACCCGCATTCCTGTTCACTTCTCGTCGTCGAGATAAACCTCTTAAGTCAATTTGCTCACCGTACCCTTTCCGTTTTGGATTTTTGTTTTTTTTTCACGTAAACTTGCTGCGCACAAGAGTCACAGTCCCCAATCCAGAATCCATCGTGTGCTGTCGTGTCGCAATCGCACTTATCTTAAACAAATTTATCTCGAGCGTCAACACGACTACGTTGAAGCGGCGCACTGCAGTCCCACGCAGTGGGTATCGGGCTCCAACGAACTGTCAGAGCCTGTCCAAGACGTCCAAGAGATGTGATCGTAAGTCGAGATCCTCAAGTGCGCTCCAATCTGGCAGTGACGTGAGCATTACGCCATCTCGTGGCCCCTCTGTCACGCGCTGACACATCGCCTCGAATGCGCGCTAAGACCCATTTGCTGTCACTTTGGTTCTGAACGGATCCGATCCGATCGTCGCGCTGTCTGAGCGTAGGTGCGCGAATAATCAACGCCACAAGGCCGACAAGTCATCTAATGCACTCCAGAGTGAGAGTTGCTGCCACACACGGTTGCAAGATTGCCGTGCAGTGCACACTCCATGTTACGATCCGCCGTTGCGATAGCCAAAGGCCCAAGCAGCGCCTTAATTGCTCTGCCCTCCGCTGCCGAAATGAGACTTGTGTCATCACGACACTTGGGCGCAATCACACCGCGGCCACTTTCTTCTTCGGCAGCCGGAAGCGAGCCCCTGTTGGGTTCTATTTGAATTTTGAACGTTGTCCAGAGTTGGGTGGCATTAGTGAAATTCCCCTCAGTGTAATTGACAGTCCCCGCCTGTCAACGGGCGGCTGTCAGTTGGTCTGTACGCGACCACCATAATCGGTCAATGCGCTGTCATTCGGTAGTCGACAGCGCAGCGCTGGAATGTATTTTCATATGAATTCGCCTTGGCACGGGCCATTTGTGTCGATTGCCATACGTCCAGACGTCCATTCGTCCATCCGCCGTCTATCCATCAGATGTCACTGCGCTGAGAGTGGACTGTGGACGAGAACTTAGGACATACCGGGAAGTGGGTGTACCAGTGGGACTATATTTCTCTTGACGTGGAATGTGTGACACCTTAATGGATCGAAAGGGCGAAACGGCAAATTAATGTTTGCCACGGACGGGATTGCCCCGCAGCCGTCAAAACATCTTCGTGTGGGGCAGCCGTTTATATTATCATCGCAGAAAGAGAGAGAGAGAGGGTGCGCGATTTTATGGTATCGTAAAGCGCATAATCGTAAATCTCGGTCGACAGCCGTGTGCTGTCACATTGCAAGAAGCATTGCGGACGATTTGTTACACTTGAAGGCTGATGTACGAGCAGTCATTGATCTGATCGGAGGATGACGTTGATGGCACTCAATCTGAATGATGAGTCCCTGTCGGAGGTCCTAGAATGAAGAGCTTTGCTATTTTACGTCTTTTTTGGTAAGACTGAAAGTCTGTGATCGGCCAGAGTACATTCGTTTGGCTTTGGAGAAGGAATGTGGGCACACTTTTACGGGTTTTCCTGTCTCTGGGAGAGTATCAACTTGTTTTTCATTCGACCTCCAATCATTTCAAGATGACCGATGATGACCAAAAAAATCGATAAGCACGTCAAGCTCGTCGCCATTCAAGTTTGGGATACGCCGTCATTGGCTTAAACTTTGATCGAGAGGCTGAAGAACGTGCAAATTTTGTCTTTACTGTTCAATTTTGCTTAACCCCGCGCTCACTGATCACGGAACGACGTAGCTTAAGGGAACAATTCTGGCGCTCTCTGAGTATCGCAGAGTACCTTAAGAACATCTCTTTTTCAGTGTTGGCCCACTTGTTCTGTCATCAAATCAAATAAAGGACAGTCTTACAATTGTTTAATTAGAATACGGCGTTGCTTTAAAATAAGAGAAATTCGAAGTTCTTGTTCCTCGCAGATCATCACAGAGTCTCTTTTGCCCAAGTACATGTTTGATTAACCTTCCACTGGTAATCAGTGCTGCTTCTCTCATTCCAACATTTAATTCGTCCTGCTTGGAGGCGAAATTATGACCGCTTTGATGTGATCTGTGAAATGTTCTTGCTCGTCGAGCTGGTCGTTTTCAATCGCTGTTTGCGTTATCTTTCTTTAAGCATCTTGGCGACTTTTTTTTACAAAGGATGTTTATTTTCTGTTTATTCTTCGAATCCTCTTGATCTGAGAAAGAGCTTCCATTTATTCTCACATCAATTCAAGTGTTTCTGGTCGGAGGAGATCAGCTACCACTTAGAGGACTGATGTTTTGTGTGACGTAAGCATGCTGGAGGTGGTCGTCGTGGCGTAGTGGTAAGTGCGTCGACCGCCACGCATAAAGTCTAGGTTGGATTCCCGGACGGGACACCTCGCATTTTTTCACGGCACCACTTCTTTCGAGTTGCTGACAACACTCAAAGTGTATCAACTGTCCATGAAAAGCTTCTCAAATCTCGCCGATCGGAGTCGGCAAAAAAATGTCCCTTCTACTCGTGAGAGAACACTAGCGCGCACAACACGAGTAGTTGTTGTAGAAGTAGGCCCTGGTCCCTTGTGGACTGTAGTGCCACTCAATTTTTATTACTTAGCATACTGGAGAATCTCCGGCTGAGCTGGTCTTCATAGACTTTCAACAATCTCCGGGTCCAATGTTGAAACTTCATTTTGTCAGTGTTGATTGCTCTTCTTCTTGTGGCGCTACAGTCCGGGATGGACCTGGGCCTCAGCCAACGTGACTCACCAGCCAGCACGATGCTTCGCTATCTGCCTCCGTTGGTTGCAAACAAGGCCGTCCTCTGTTGCGTTGTCCCAATGGCACAGATTCGAAGACTTTTCGGCCGGAGCAGTGGTGTCCATACGCTCTACATGGCCTAGCCATCCTACGCCTTGTATCCGAAGACGTTTGACCAGACGCATGCCGCCGTGTAGCCTATAGAGTTCATTGTTCTTCTCCTACAGACAACATCAACGCAAAAAGGACCAAAAATCACACGCAAAAGTTTTCTCTCGAAGCAGACTAAGGGCTTCCACATCCGCTTTTAGTAGCGTCTAACTTTCTGCGCCGTAAAAGATGACTGGGATGATCAAGCTGTTGCACAAAGTTTAGTCATTCGAGAGAGGGCTCTGTTACTCAATTGCCTCTTAAGCCCAAAGAAGCGTTTGATTTGGGTTCTGATGTTATTGTCCCTATTTTCCGCGGAGCCGAGGTAAACGACCAAGTGATACGTTCTTTCCGAGATGTCGTTGTTGGGTGTCCCCTTGATAACAGTATATACGTATGTGACTTCGTCTTACACTCATTTATCGTCCAACCCATATTAGCCGCTTCTCACGCCTAACTGCTTGCTGAGTTCGTCCAATCACGTCAATGTCGTCGGCGTAAGCTAATAGTTGCACGGACTTTTGGAAGATCGTGCCTCTGGTGTTGCCTTGTGAATTAAGCACGATCTTATATTCGGGTGATTTTAAAAAGGTCACAAGACAGCTCGTTCCTTACCGACCTTGATGGAGCAGCGATAGTTTTCTGTTGTTATCCTACTAGACGAACTAGACATGGCACTGTATGGCTCGTCTCTATACACGCGATCATATGCGGCCTTAAAATCGCCGAGTGTGGATTTATACTTCTTGGGTCTTTTCCAGGGTCTGCCGTAGTGTGAAGATTTGGTCGATGGTGGACTTCCCTGGCCTAAAGCCTCAGTGGAAGGGACCTATCAGGTTGTGGACTTAATCGGCCCTTAAACTGTGATGCAATGAGGAAGTGGTCAGATCGAAGTTCGGCCATTAAATATCTTCACATTCAGCATATTTGCCACCCGAATATAAGGATTAAGAATATGACCGGCTTAGTAGACAGGTAGACTATTTATACAGTCAAGTTCGCTGCGTAGATTCTTTTGTGAAAAACTCTTGGCGGCACGTAGTCATATCATGCGCCATATACGAACACTAGTCCATCTTTTAAATGACATTTATCAGATGTCTTCCCCTATCTTTGATATCTAAATCTGCAACCATTACAAATCTTTGAGGAACTAGAATTAAAAAAGGCTGCTAACTTAGAAGCTTCTCATCTATTCATGCTCTTCATTGAGACTTTGCAATCTTTGTCTATATGAACTAGACACCTCAAGTCGTTGTTTGTTAACAGCCTGCAGGAAGTAGAGCGAGTGGGGCATGAGTCGGGTGTGAATTCGTTCGTATTCTGAGCTGCTTTCAATAAGCGAGAAATAAGCAGACTTCGAAAAACTCCGCTCCGTCTCAACAGCAAGGAGTGTCATTCTAAACTCAACAGTTTTAATGCTACTAGTTCCTTTGGAATTGTGTGACATCTATCTTAAAATACATTCTATATGTATCTCATAGATAACCACAACTTCCAAATAAACAAACTTTTATTTTACCCACCTCAGAGCACCACCCAAAAAGCTGAAGCAGATAACCTCGGGATTACTCGGGACTCACAGCTTGATCCACATTCTAATCCCTGACCAAACAGACAATGGCCCGCGCTTCATTAGAGACCCCCGTATCAACCGCTAAGAGGCACATAAATCTAATCACTGCTGTCCAGGTCCCAAGCCGCGAAACCCCTGATAGCAGAACACAATTCCCTCGTATCATCGCGTCTCTGTACACAAAAGGAATCACATTCCATCATAAATATTCCACGCAGACCCGCTGATCAGAATCTCCCTCTCCCCCTCGTGCAACTGTCAACTGCGACGGCACATGCACATCTTCTGTTGTGTTTTCCTTATTTACACATTCTCCTCTCTCCAGATAACATATCTCATTTCAATCACATTAACCTCGACGACCACCGCCAAGCTCGCATGCACATACCTGGGGGTACTGTCAAGCTTTTAAACAGTTCGCCGTTCAACAAATCATCGCGCGGTCTTCTCTCTGTCAAGCGCACACAAACACACGCCGGCAACCAGACGATTGTTTGTTTTGACCCTATTAACATATTTTACCAGAAAATTAGAAAATCAGCGCTAATCAGTGATGCCATCGGTTTGGCGGCGATTTTTGACAGTTTGACAGTTTTAAATAGGTTACGGTTAGAGTTAGAGCGCTCTTTTACGGTATTTCTTCGTTTGCTTTTGATGCGACCTTTCTTTCGAGCGGCATGAAGAGGATTCCCCCCACGAGACCGAGCCGAACTGACTATGAGGGAGTTGGCCGCTACCAGCTTTCACCGATTGGGGCGGCTAATGACGCTTGTGGATGTTGTCGTGTGTTGTCATGTCATTTCCGACCGAGTGGCGAGTGGGCCGACTTTAATGCTGTGGGCCCGTGCGCTAATATGTGATTTCCTGGGTGAATTAATCGATTCTCCTCACATTTATCGATTCATTTCGAAGCGGCAATGATGTGTGTCCAACGATGTGGTACAGCAGCGGAACGAATGCTGCAGCTAGTTCGAAAGGGAATTCATTAGGGAAATTTTTTGATGATGAAAGAGTGGAGCAAGATTGCAGTGCTCGGAGAGCAACAGCTGGGCATTTAAGGGGGCGCCATTTTCATTAATGAAAAGATCAAATCTGATAAGTCTGAATGATGAATGATCCACAGAAGGGTCATTCAGAGACGGATTCGAGGTTATTTTTGTAGAAAAACTTCAGATCCTATGGAATCCGTTAAAACAAAATGTCCATCCTTTCCACACTCATTGGTTTTGGCAGTTTGTGCCCTTTCAGAATTTCTTGATCTTTTCTATTATGCTGTAGCTGTTGTAGAAGCAGGCTGTTGTGGAAGCAGTTCCTGATCGTTATCTTTGAAACACAGTAGGCGGGCAGTTTTCAAGGTAGAAGGAGAATGTTCTCGAATAGTAGAGCTCTTCTCTCAAAGGACCACATTCTATAACACCTCGACCATCCCTGTCATGTTATATGGCGCAGAGGCCTGGGTAATCCAAGAGTAAGTGAAGAAGCCCAAAATCTTCGCTTCAGGACGAAAGTTCTGCATACAATCATTGGTCCTGGACCTGCATTGACGGCTTTTGGAGAAAAAGATTCAACCACGATCTGTATGGTCTGTACAGCGATATGAGCCTAGACAGGTGTCAACTGATTAAACGCCTAGGATGGCTAGGCCATGTAACACTGCTCCAACTCGAAGAGTTTTTAACTACAGATCGGTGAAGCAACAGGGTAGAGGACGCCCACGGAACTGATGGCAGTGGAGAAGAGCCTCAACCTTGCTTGCGAAATTGGAGGCAGCTGGCTAAAGATCGTGCCATCTGGAGAGGCTTGTTAGTTGAGGCCCAGGTTCACCCTAAACTGGTGTGTTATATAAAGGAGAAGTAGAATCTACTTGTAGTCCAAAACTGATGGATGTGTGGCATAAGCTGACAGATGTAAAAGTTGACACAAAAAACCACGGTCTCTAAACAGAGGCAATCAGGTTAGGAGCTTAATACAATGACTTCTCAGGGACCTACCTAGGTGAGCTCATCATCTATTTGACTGTTCTTATTCACTTCAAAAATTAAGGCCCGAATAGACGCCTTCTTCTATGACAGCATGGATGACCTTTTCAAGAAAGCGATCAATTCGCTGGCTACCATAACATCTCAATTTTTTCGATTGAAGTCTGCAATAAAACTCTCTAAATTAAAAGAGTTTGTGTCCATCCAGACGTAGTGGGTAAGTTCATTGACATATGTACGTGCTGGAGGTCCTAGTTTCGATTTCTGGTCTGAACGTTTATCTTGCATTTCTTATTTCACCACATCTTTTGGGCTGACTGACGCCGCTCGAAGACTGTTTACTGAATTTGAAAAGCTGTCTAAATTTTGATGTTCGGAGTTGGCAATACTTTGTAGGGTCCCTTTGCTTAAGAAAGAAATCAGCAGCATGTAGAAAGATCCAATTTTCTCCTCAAGCAAGATGATTTTGCCCAGAAATTCATTGAATCATTTTTACGGACCGCTTTTTGCTTAGGTCCAGCAAAGTTAAACCCCTTGTCAATATAATAGCCCCTTCCACGGAATTCCCTCATCAGTGGTTCAGTTCTTAACACGAATTGTCTTTGAAGGTATGCAGGTTGCATATCTCTATAAAATTCCGAAATTCCTGCTACACAACGATGTTTTATAGGTTAGGGTCCGGGTCAATAGCATTTTCAGGTCTAACTTCTGCATCAAAACCCATCGACTTAAAGACTGCGGGGAACCATCATCATCGTCGTCTTAGGACAGACCGCGTTCCGTTTTCTGATCGGCGTTATACAGTGGGTCAAACGTTATCTATCTTTCCACTAAGACAAATTAAGTTTGGTCATTTTTTAAGTCTTAATTTGCAATGCCGGCAACTGACCAATACACAACCGAATTCTCCTCTTGCCTTTATAGCCAACATTTTCCAGAAAAACCTCCCCAACAGTCTCCTCTTCTAAGAAATAGGCATACAGCCTAAAAACTGACCTTGACAAACAACTTTAATTAACTTTCCAAATCGCAAAAGCAATGAAAAACAATTCCACTTAATGCCCGATGACTACCAATAAATTTCCCTCTTCTTCTTCTTAACAGATTCCCACTCTACACAACTACCCTTAACCGTTGCCAACAACAAGTAAGTTTCTCACTTTCTCACACGGTCCTCTGGGCGATACAATTCCGAAGCGAAAACCTTCACATTCGTCTGTGATTTTCTAACAAAAGCGCTTACGCAATCTGTCTCGCAATTAAAACATGGTCACAAACAACCGCCCGCCATGCCGCCATCACCACCACCACCACCACCCACCGCCTCCCATACGTGGCGGCTATTTGCATAGTCTGCGACGCTGCTCAGTTAGCGCGACATGTGTACAAATTACGCGACACTGCAAACTGTGTCGCCCACTGTAGCAGCGCGCAACGCATTCAATGTCCGCGCTTCATGTGCGCGCAGACGGACACCGGGCAGAGTCCTAAAATTAGAAAACTTTCTTCAGCTTGCCAGCGCCGCCGCAAAGCGCTTTCTGCCCCATAAGTCATCGCACAGATTCCGCGCTGTGCTCTGGCGAACACCAGAAATAGAACGTCCGCGAGCATTCCATGAACATCGATCATCACCGCCGCCGCACTTCATTCGATTAGCTTCGATTTCTTGTAAATTTCTCATCGATTGCATGTCGGGCGATGTCGAAATGCCAATTCATGCGTCGAATTAGTGCCGCTTTGGTACGTGCATACGGAGTTTGTTTCGATATGTTGGTCAAGCAGTTGCTGGACGCTCTGGCAACATTGTTGCGACGCGTTCCACAAACTGTCATCGCGCCCGCAATTCGGTGTGCGACTGGGGCGACTGTCACAGATGTAAGGCATATGTTGGTCACAATGGCCCGGCCGGACGGGGGAATTGGTTTCCCTGCTCATGTTCGGGAAGCAATTAAGATAAAGGTCTTGGGGGGTAATTATGAGTCTCGATAAAGTGGAAACCGTTCGTTTCGCCCACACTAGCCACCACCGCCGCCAACGGCCGCCGCGCCGCCGGTTTGAAGTGGAGTTGGCATGCGGAATTGTTGGTCGACGCTGGATATGGAATTTTTATTAGACTCTCCGGGGCTCTCGAGTGGTGTTACGCGGCGAGAAGGTCAGCGGAGAGATGTTGTTTTGACGTTTAATTGAACGTCAAGTGTTGGAGTGATGCTCAGCGAGGCTGGTGGACGGTGTGTTGTAAAATAGTTGTGGGTATTTTTTATTATTCTGCAGATGTGCGCTTTGATGTGAAACTCGAAGGCTGATGTTCATTTTGTAATGGATTGAGTCAGATCTATGTACAACATGTGAAATCATGCGTCAGAGGGGCGGAATTTGAAGCGGGCGTAATGTGTGGACTATTGCTTAAGTTTGTAGTCTGAAATTCTCTCTCAAAGCGTCCATGATTGTGTGACTTTCGGTTTGACATTAATCCGATAAAAAAGATTGTTCGACGTCACACGGTAGAGCCTAAAATTAGTAAACGTGGTCCACCATTTAACCGTCCGAATCGTAAACTGTTAAATTTTCTTTCTATCGACCCGATAGGGCTTATAATTTATAAATGCTGTCTTTCATCGCCAATGCCTAGGGTTATGAATTGTTTACACCATTTGGCCTAAATAAGATGAATATTGTCCGTCATCTGGCCGACACGGCCTAAAATTGTTCAATTTTCTCAAATTACTTGTAAATGTTGGTGCCTAAAAAAACGTAAAATTGTTCAGTTTTGTCGAGCATTGATCCAATTGGGCCTAAAAACGCGCAATCTAGGCCGTCGTTGGTCGGTGATCTAGCCTCTGCATAAAAGCGACATTCTCACAAAGTCGCTGTGTCTGTGACCTTTTTTGAACCATGGTGTTAAAAGGCCTAAAAGTAGTTTGTTTTGAATGGACTAAGCCCGATATGGTCCAAAATTTGTCAATTTTTCTATTCGAGTTGTACTTAAAAGTCACGTTTTCATAAATGTTCTATGATTTGACCACTTTCTGACTGTTGTCCACCGGCAAACATGGACCAAGATACGTTGTTTTGGACTCTATACTTCTGTCGGAAGCCGTCATTCTGACATATTATGCACAATTTCGTCGTTATACTCCAGTAGAAACTTTGCTAAACAAATTAGGACTCTCTGTGGTACGAAATTATGTCGCGCTTAAACTTTTTAGAACAAATTTCACGAATTAGGCCAATATTGGAAGACTTTTATAGAGGAATTCTTCATTGGAACCCAACTAGAGGGTAGTTGTGTTACGAAATTGACCAAAATTAAATGCTTTTCGATGTAGATAATTTTGACTTTTCTGATAATCTTTGGATCTTCTAGTAGGAATGTCATTTCCACTAAAATTTTAGGAAAAAATTTAATTTTTTCCTACTTACCGCCTATACCGTTAAATGTACATGAAATGATTTCAAAAATTTCGAAGCTCCCTCCCCTTAAGAAGATTGTTTAATCCAAACACCGCCATTCCTAAAGTCCAAAGACCATTTTCATAAATATCACTCGCCTGACGGATTTCGTTCCCGATCACAGACCAATTCCGATTTGCTCTAAACCCCTGTAGAAAAACCCACGGAATTCTTCACAGTGGCGCCAAGATGCACCACCGTGGCACATTCAACTGCCAGTCACCCTTAACTACGCAAACACAAAACCCACCGATCCACAGTTCATCAGAAGTCATTAGTGACAATTACCGGTTGAATCTTTCCCAGAAACCAATTCACCCACTCCCTCATTCACTCCTTCACTCGCACACACCGCGTCGTCCCCTTAAAGGTGCAAACTAGCACCACAAATATTTACAACCCCGCGCATTCAGTTCAAAGCAAGTGTTTCCTCTCAGCCAGCGTACACACTCGTAAACACACTCGATTTTGATCCGCAGCCACACCCTCGCCCAACAGACACGACAGATAAACAACTCTCCGCTCGAGAGTCTGTGTTTGTTTGCTTTGGCGTGCTGGGCGCTCTTCCGCAAACGCATTCTAATGAATCCAATCGCAGCGCGCCCCGCGTCACGCTCATAACTCATGTACTTATGCGGCGGACGCACTCGGCAAAGTGCCCTTAAATTACAACCGTCTCCGTCTCCATCTTCGTTCTCGCCCCACCCGCGCTTGCCGTGTCGAATGCGTCGCGTCTATCATCGATGGTTGCGCATTGATTCCTCCTCCGCTAATGGTGGCCTATTTTGTGCGTCCGCGTCCTGTCCGCGCGACCCAGTCCCGCTCACAGTTCGGCGATGGTGGCACAAATATGGCGAACGCAACGCAGCAGTCTCAGGACGGGACACAACATAATTGCCACAGATTGACGGCTTTTTGTGCAATTATGGGAACAAACTATCGCTTTGATGTGAAGGAGTCAGTCGCGGTTCGTTACGCTGCCGCGACCGGGCGATCTAATCGATTTATTAGACGAGGAGTTACGTAATGCCGCCCGACGTCAACGACGACATGCGCATACGTTGGTGCAGTGCGCGAATTGATCATGCCTCCCCCGTCACCACCGTCGCCGCCGCTGCCACCGCCTGACTGGTTTCCATGTATGGCATCTTTGACTCTAGGCCCTGGGTGGTGGTTTCTCATTTCGCGTCGTCGAGTCTCGAATGCAAACAAGCCGCCGCCGGCCGGTCGGGTTAATTGGATTAAAGGTTAACAATAATTGGCAAATCACCCGTATAGTGTTGTGGTGGTTAATGGTTCCGTTACCTTGCCGCACGCCTTCCCCTTAAAGCGCCTCATGTGGGGCCTGTCGATGGGAAGGTATGTATATTGAGTCATTGACTGTCGTGTGTGTGGTCCGAGCGATCGCGTCGTGGGTGATGTCAGAAAAAGGGGCTTGGCTGCGGAAAATCTGTACAATATTAGTGGAAGGTCAGCTGACACCTTTCACAATGGCAGCAATGATTGATGTGATGGGGCGGTAAATAGCGGTTTTTGAGAGAAAGCTGAAGAGGATCGTGTGGTATTGGGAAACTTTGTGGACATTTTAAGCGTCCATTGGGTTTACCTATAGTCATCCGCAACATCCCGTGATGTTCGATGAGATCAAACTACAAGAACGACGCCTAAAGCTCTCATCTCATCATCTCAATTCCCCCAGCCGCACACACAACAAGTGAAAAGCAAAAAGAATTCCGCAATTAGCCGCACCCCGGATAATCATTAATTACGCCCCACCCACGGTGTATACAACATCCGCGTCGACATCGTCGTTGAGGACAGGGAGCGCGATGATCATGTTCACGACCCAAATCCCATCCTGATCAGATGCGTATCTCGCCACCGAGGATGACACAAAACCCCCGCCACTCGCGCAGGGTATCGATGCGCAGCGCCAGGGAATTCCAATAATAGCTTCCAACCCTCCGATTGCCGACGACGGCTTGAGCAAACAATGCGTTGCAGTACACTGGTATCGCCGTGCAAGTGCAGGAACGACAAGTAGACGAACAAGTTAACGATCGAGTTAAACGAACGAGTTCGCGTATCTTTTTGTTTCGCAACGCTTAGTGGCTTGCCTGCTGCAGTCGCCGTCACATTCGCAGAGTGCACTGCTGCACGTCTTATCTTATCGTGCGACATGTTCAACAAATTGGAGTCAAGAACGCGTGTCAGTTAACTCCGAGTCATACAGGTTGTCGCTCACTCTGCGCACTGTGCGCATTGTGTGGGAGAAGACCCAGCGCGGCAGTCATGGGGAAGGGTAAATGTGGATGGCGCCATGGGAGAGTTTATTTTTAAATTTCTCCCTCGTTGTATCGGTAATGCAGTGCGACCGGTAATGGATATGACGGAATATGATTGGGGTCAGATGTGGGGGAGTGGGGGCACGCTTTGATCTTCCGCATGTGTGAAAATGCATCGACAATTATCGGCTGTGGCTAATGCACGCTCATCAATGTTGATGGATAACGGTCGGTTGGTGGCAGACATTGGGCGCCAGGACGTTGTCAAGAAGAAGCTTGTTGTCCATTTGGTGTATCTGATTTAGGTCATTTCTGATGGATTTTGAAGAATTTTGGGCACTATCCGGCAAATGGCCGCTTCCACAGAAAAGAAGGAAGACGAAACTGACAAAATGTAAGGCCTATCGGGCCAATAGCAGAAACAATTGACCAATTTTAAGCCCAATTAAGCCAATCTTAGACCGTTTAGAGGCAGTGACAAACAAAAACATAAAACTGGTCGATTTTGTTCGCTACTGACATCTACGGCCTAAAAATGACATAGTTAGGCCAGTGGTCGCCAAAATTGTTTAGGGCCAAAAATTTATCAATTCAAGCCAATTTCAGATCATATCAGAGTGGTGGCGCATAAAGTTTATAAATTTTAGACCCTATTCTACTTACCGGTCGTCAAAATTTACTAAATTTAGGCAATGAAGGGCCGAAAAAGGATAAAAATACCCGATTACGTCAATTTTGGGCAGTTACAGTGGCAAATGAAATTGAAAAAATTCTAGACCTTACAGTACTAGCAGCGAACAAAGTCGACCAAATTTATGCCATTTCAGGCCAACACTCGACAAAATTAGCCAATTTTAGGAGATAACGGGTCGATGGCGAAGAAAATTGACCAATTCAAGCCAATTTTTGACCTTTTCGCTGTTGACAAAATTGACAAATTTACCGACAAAAATGTTACAATGCGAATTTGTCAGAGTGTCACGTTCGGATAGAGGCCGGAAAAATCGTAGGCCCTACATTTTTCGAAGCGGGAATGACATAAAAGGACGTTCCACTGATACTCACCGTACGCCTACTTTAACGTTACATCTCCTGCCCTGTCAGTCTTGTATTCCAATGAGCATTCACTTTTGTGCCAATCAAATCCATAACAGCGTCAAGTTCCACAGAAATCAAGTCACCCTGCCGACACTCAATGAGCTCAATTATTCCGCGAACAAAAATCATACCCAACCCGCGGTCTGCCACTTCGGCCAGCTGTTATCGCCATCAAGTCGTAACAATGTCACAGACTCTGTTGAGTCGTCGTCGTCGTTGCCGTTGTTGTCGTCGTCAACGGTAATTGGTGTCAAATTGCATGCCATGGAACCCCTCTGACCATGTGCTCAAATGCAAACAAGCCCGCAGCATAAACAGTAAACAACAAATCAATGACCGATATCGTTTCTGGGCATCACTCTCCCCACGTCAGCTATTCAGTGGGTGCTGCATTTGAATTGTAAGATGACACGTGACTCGGTCGATACGTGACTTTACAGCATAGCGCGAAGGGGTTACTGCATTCGCACTCAAGCACGCCCCAATCGAATGGGTGCGGTGGCGTGGCGGCTCGTAAATATGAAGTCTCAACTGTCAGCGTGTGAAGTGCTGTTTCTTTTTCTAATGTTTTTTTTTTTGCTCACGATGATGTCATCTTACAGGCGTTATCGGCAAAGGGAATAAATTTGTAAATAATTTAGCTTATCGCGCTCAGAGCGTGATTCGTATTTTGTTTGTTTTTTGGGGCAGGCTGGCATAGATAACGGTGTGAAGTCAAGTTTCTGCGAAAAACGACATAAGCTTCTTTTTTTTGGTGGTGGGGCTGAATGATGAGTGTTCTTGCGTCTGTGTGTTTGCAGATCTGATAGGACTGCTCAAGTGTTTGCTTTTTGATATGCTTTCTGTTGGTTGGATGGTGAAATAGCGGTAAATTATGTGGAATATTGGGGCGTTTGTAATATTTTAAAGGGGGAGACATGATGAGCGTCTGATGTGGGATATGAAATGATGTGTTGCGTTGTGGTGTATTTAATGTTTGCGAAAGGAAGCCAACTGAGAGCCTTTCAGCTAAATTTTGACGTTTACAAGATAGTAAAAGGGTTCATTTAAAGAACTTGATTTAAAATCCGAGACGAATTTTGTCCAAAACTTATGTTGTCGGCACACCCAGTGTATGTTCAGTCAAGTTTTAAGTTTCGTTTGGAGAGACATGTCATCAACACTCTTCAGTTCAATGAAATCGTCGCTGACTGTAGCACCACACCGCAAACTTGATCTTTGCGACATCATCTTCATCCACGTCCACAGACTCCCGCGCGACTAAGTTCCCCCGCGAAGTGAACGCGCCCCACCCATGCCTGTGGTTGAGGAGGCATCGCATGTGTGTTATGAGGTGTAAGTATCACCACCATTGACACTGGCAAATGCGAGAATCATGTTAACCAGAGCAGCAGAGTACGCTCGCCTAGACGAGCGTCGCGGGGACGACGAAAAAGATGTTCAGCCGTTTGTCGTCGTCTTGACTGTCACTACATCACTACCACTTACCAGTGCGTGTAATGCGAAGTGAATCCGCATTTATAAGGTCTTTTGCGAACCAGATTCCAACACGATAAACGCCCGACCATCCCCGCCCTCCAGTGCGCCGCAGAACCACAAAGCCGAGATGTATTGCATTTCATCCGGTTCGCTAGGTGACACTGGATATGGCTTTTTTGGTTTTGACAGCACCAGATGACATCCATAGAGGACGCCCGTCTCTCTGGGAAGAAGCACTCGTCGCATAGTCATTGTCGTTGTCGTCGATGGCTTAGGGAGTTTCTGCGAGTGAAAGTTAGCCACCGGTGTGTGCTGTGCTGTGCCCAAAGAGCAGTTATTAAATTCCATCTACGGCGTAGTTTGTTGTCCATTTGTCCTCAAACAAATGTCGCTGGATTCGCCATAACTCGTCGGGTTTCCATCATCATTAAGGCGCGCAATCCGCAGTGCATCCAGAGCCAAGCCGGGTGTGCGTCTGTATGCATGGCGGCGGCCCTGGCACACGCAATCTTGGGAAATTAGCGGAAAGCGTTTCGCTTTAGCAGTCAATGCGCGTGACTGAGTTGCTGGCGGGTGTGCTCGTCGAGTGTGAAATTCCCTTCCGAGTGAATGTCAGGCGTGCGGGAGATCGTCTCAGAGCATCAGGATTTTGATTCGCATGGACGTTTGTTTGCATTAGAGATGAAGCCTGGGAGATGGCGGTGGATTGCGTGTGGGAGCGGGTTTTGCTGCTGAGACTGGCGGGTATTTAATTAGAAGTCCATCTCATCTGATTAGAGCTGAAGTAGATAGATCGGAAATCTTGGAACGCATCTGAAGGAGGATGCCGCTTTCTGTTCCCGGCCTGTCATCACTTGTCAGCTGGTGTGGCAACAACTGTCACGTCATGGCAGAGGTCTTAACGCGAACACCTGCAACCGATCTCAGTTCGTGGAGCAACGGCAAAGCGTTGCTGGAGGATGGCTTGTTCCCATTCTACCGCCGCAAATTTTGAATTCCTTTCAAGCTACACTATGTCGTCATCGGCTGACCATCAAAGCCCCCTCAACGAGTCATTTGACATCTCATGGCGCCCCTCGTCGTGCTAGGCAATCACCGCCATTCACAGCGGAATTACAATTCCATCTCAAAGCAATCATCTATTGCGCAGCACCATGAAACGTTTTGATTTTTCCAATTAAACCCAGAAGCTGTTCCAATTCCACATGCGCGCTCGTCCGGCACTCGTTCACAAGCATGATGCTGCCCCCCAACAGACGGCATCCCCCCGTCACTCCTCTTCATAAGTCCATCAATCAAATTAAAATCCAATAAAAATGTATCTCGAGAATTGAAGCGAAGTCAAATTAAACCAATTATGCAGTCACCGCGCGCGCTTTGTGAGCGTTTAGTTTGGCAGCACTTTGATGTGAACCAGCACAAACACTCGATCTGTTGGGGTGATCTAACGGTTAGAGGGAATTAAGATAGATAGAGAAAGGGAGAGAGGGAGAGAGTTCATGTAGTTGGTAATTTGATATATGCGCGAGAAGACACGATTGAAGTTCAACCGATTCCCCTCTGTCGTGCTCTTGGATGACGCTATGCGTGCTTTGATATGACCATCTTAACGCAGACTTCGCGACACACGCGCAAATTGCTTTCAATTAATCTGCTATGGCAGCAGATGTGTAATTCAATCGAATGGCTTGAGGTTTTCGCTAAGTTTATGTCTTCTTTCGCGCTATTGACTAGGCAGATTTATTGATACAGTGAGCGGCGATGTCATAGGTGCACTGAAAGAATTTAAATTTTCTTTTGACAGGGAACTTTGCCTTGGTTTAAGACGGAGTTCCCTTTCGATTTAGAAGTTCTTGATATTCGCTCTTCAAACCCTTGTTCTAACACTGTCTCTTAAACAGTACTCAGTGGCAATTTAGAGTTTATTAAAGTTTGGTGCTTCAACTCCTGTTATAAGGCAGGCCCAGCATCAACTCAGACCATCTTGATATTCACTGTTTCAACCCCTGTTCTTCTGTTGGTAATTCGCTCTTCCGGCGCCTGCGTCTTCAATTCTAGAACAAAGCCCAGAGTTGCAAAGCCTAGGAGAGAGGCCACCACCATTTTTTCTATACCAGCGAAACGTCAATTCTTCTTTTTAAACGGAAAGAGTTAGCATTTACATGCAGTTAAGGTATTTGGGCGTAAAACGAAAATACCCAAGGGACGTTTCTTTATTCCCTTGCTCGTTCCGAAGACCTCCAACGTCGCCAACAGTCTTAGTCATCTGCGGGCCCATTCAAACCTCCGCAATTAGCATACGCCCCAAATTCATTCTTAACCTCAAACTTTCAACAGCTAACCTATAATCTTTCCCCTCTTCTTTTTGTTTCAGAGCAAGGCGCCACCCGTGACATTCACAAAAACAAAAACCGCAGCTTTCTTTGTGCTCGCTGAACGCCCGTCCGTGTCGCATTCCTAAAATTGCCTGTCATCGGCGGCGGTCCCGAGACGATGGCATTGTCCCGCACGCCAACGTCGCCAACTACAGCAGCAGCCGTGCGCTCAATCAATCGAAACTGAATTGAACAGTCTGCGCCGCGGCCCATTGACGAATTCGTTGGGAGGCAGCCAATTAGACACACACCTCTTTCCTTTTTCGGCGCAGAGCGCAATTATCATAAATTTTCAGTTCACACCGCGTTCCCAAACATGGCAACCATTAAAATCTAGACGACCCAGGAAGAAACGGTTCAGACTCTGGTCAGAGAGATGACGGCTCGATCTGTGGGCCAAATTTGAATATATCATCGAGGAGTTACCGAGGAGTGATCATATTCACAAGAGAGTGAGAGAGACATTGATTCGAAGGCGATTGCGGAGGGTTCACGTTTAGGGCACACCAGAGACCAATCACGCCATCCAACGACAGGATGCCACACTACAACCCGACTAAGCGAAAACGCAGACGCAGGGATAACCAGTGCTGCGGGAGTATCAGCCTCATCAAGTGCCTGCTGCATATCTTCAACATCCTCTTCATGGTAAGTGGCTTTGCCTTTGGTCTATTTTTCTTGTTCAGACTTCAGTGCTTGAGCTAGGAATTATCATGTCTTGGGGAATGGTGAAGTATGAGTGCCTCTGGGAGATTGATGATGACATGAGATTAGGCTTAGGGACGACCGACGACCGTCGACAACGACAACGACTTAGGTGGAAGACTGACGATGTGTAGAGGATGGGGTGGGGTAAAACGTGGACAGGGGGGGGGGGGGGGATGAATGACATATTTGGGAAGTGAAGGAATTCCTAAAGTGGAGTGTTTGAAGTTTAAACGGTGTCGAACTAGAGAATAATATTTCAATTTTGGGCATGCACTACCTTACCTACACCGTTGTTCAAAATGTTATGTGACAAGAATTTTGTGAAATGTTGATCAAGAATTTGCCTGCTTCGGTGATTTGTTGCTACGTTTTGGTTCTAGAAGTATGGAGTTTTTTCGTAACAAGGAATGAATGTGAATTCAAAGAGAGACCGTGGAATGCCAACCCAGTTTCATAGATTAATTTTTTTGGTACAACTTAGACTCTTTACCCTTCTAGAAGGAATGACCTAGTTCACTATTTTTTTTTTTTTTTCTTGCAAATCGGAAGACAAGAAACCACAGACTCCCATCGTCTAGCTGGTTCCAGCCTTCGCGCTTAGACGGATAAGGTGCAATGCAGAGAGGTAAATTGACGCAAGATAGCTTAGCTTTAACAACAGCCGCCACCACGCATGGAACTTTCAAAATTGCAAGGCATATTTGGCTTAGGTTCAGATTCTCGAACGGTGGCTAGCTCGATAGTCTACATCATCATCTTATGAAGCTGCTCCCTAGCAGTAAGCAGACACAGTCGCCCTGCTCATCATGAAGCTTGTGAAAAGTCGATGAGTCTGTTTTTGCCGGCGCTTGTCAACAGCAGCCAGATCAAATCTCTTGCGGCTGTAACACAAAATTAACCTTTCATCATATGCTCTAAGCACCCCACATTGCGGTGTCTTTGACTCAGCAACAAGTTTCTAAGGTTTCTTAGCGTTCGTTTTGGGGCTATATTCAATTCACTGGTTCCTGAGAGTTTTTTTTCAATCTTCCTATTTGAGATCGGTAATCAGTGATCTTCAATGTCGATTGAGAGCCACAAAGGATGTTGAAAGCGAAAACCCAGACTGAACTGGAATCCTCTCAGTGACTTGCTGGAAGGAATTGCACCCATTTTTAAGATCAGGCTTTTTCTTTTTTGCTTGGCCCCATAGTCCGGGGCTTGGCATGACCTCAGCCAACAAGTCTGTCCAGCCAGCACAATATTTTGCCATCGTTGATGTGCTTTATAACGTTGTGTCAATGGTTCGGTATCGAAAGCTCTTTAGGTTGGAGTTGTGGTGCCCATGACCTAGACCAAGGGATGGTCAGAGTGTTATAATGTCAGCTTGATGTTTCGGTGGCTCTGTTACTCAATTACCTCTTGAGCCCAAAGAAGCAGCAATTGGCAAGAGTACTTCTGCGCTTGAACTCGGTAGCGGTGTACTCCAGAGTCGCGATAGATGAAATTCTTGACCACCTCAAAGTTTCCGCTGCCCATTATGGCGCCCTGTCCGAGACGTCGATCTTGTGCGTCCTTCCATGATGAGAGCATGTACTTTGTTTTGCCGTCTTTCGTCATTTAAGTCTTCTTCAGGGTCAGTGACAGCAAACGCCTCCTTGATAGCTGGCTGTGATCATCCAATGTCGTTAGCGTAAGCAAATAGTTGAATGGACTTTTGGAAGATCGAGCCTCTGGTGCTGACTTTCGCCCAATCTTCTCAAGTATGACGGGTAGCTTTGACTGAAACCGTTTTTGACATAAAAGACCTCGGTCGGTAACGGCCTTGATTTATCAGCGAGAGTTCTCCATCAGGATGTCGATGGCATGACAAGCGTGACAGAAATATCAAAAATTTACATGGCATTGTATGTAGAGCTCCTTTGCATGCACGTTCATAAGGACCTATCAGATTTTAGACAACCTTCACACAATATGGCAGAGAGGCTCTTGTATGGGACGGTAAGGCGACTGATCCCTTAATTGTTGTCACAGTCAAATGGGTCACCTTTATTCAGTAGCTTTATTCGACGTACGCGCTGAGAATTTCTACTAATTTTGATCTTTGTACATAACTTGATATCCAGGGGCTTAAGTCTTACGTCTCTCAACTATCCATCCTCGGTGGCTGAGCTTAGTCTGAGCCTTCAAATGCCTGGCAGAAAACTTGGCAAACCGTCGTTGCCCCAACAACACCCCGTTCAGCCTTCTAGTGCCATCGGCTATAAGTCTTAAGTCCTCACTTGTCTCACAGACATTTCCTCTAAGTGATCTCCTTTATCCCTGTTAGTCTTAACGTTTAAAATGTGATTCAAGACCCTCTGTCATAAATTCACACTCGCAACGAACTTCTCCTGCCTCGCCAGCCCACCTTCTCCCTGGACCCTGCAAAATTCCTCCACGCAATCTGATCACCACCGCAAAGAGAGGACGTCCACATTCAGCAGCAGCAGCAGCTCATTAAAAAGATAGAAACTCCTCCCTTAAACCACTCCACTCCTTTCCTTATTCATAAAATTCCATACAGACACGACGCGAAGCACATACAACCACTACGTGTCACATTTCCTAATCCAAACACTTGTTCCTGCACTCGGCGGTCTCATAAATATACATGAACCCCGCGGAGATGGGAACTCTCCGGTCGCAGGCACACGCGCACACCAGATCGCCTTGTCTGTGTCCACCGGCCGGAATGAAAGCGGCATCGCACCCACACCTCGTCGCCGCCGCACTGCATGGGCACGTCGCGTGGCCGGAATGCATCAAACAAAGCGCGGCCTTATGGCCCACAAGGCTTCACAATGGCCGTCACTGCAACTCGCCCCCCCTAAAAGGGAATACTTGTACGCGTTGTGTTGACGATTTAGTGAGCTCTTCGCGGGAAATTATGTAACGCGACAGAGGCGACGCGCACCACATTCTCAAGCAACCTCCGGCCGATGCACACCCCCCATCCCGTGGCACGGGAATTCGGTGCACGGAACGCCATCGCCGACACCTCGGCTGCAGTCACGGCCACGGCCAGGGCCAATTAAAGTGCCGTAAAAATAATTCACTCTTAAAGAGCGCTCGGGGTCGTAAACGCGTTCTGTTGCGGCGTCGGCACTGGCTGCGATTGACGCGAAGCAAGCGTCATTAAAATATAATCGGCACTTTCCTCGGCTCTGGGTTCGAATTGGGGAACGGAGAGCTACCTGACCTGGGCAATGGGTGGCCAGGGGTGGGGGTCAACCGAGACGCGGAAGTGCTTGAACAGGTCAAACTTTTATGATCACTCGATGGACCAATTTGTGAACTGGGAGCTATTTTGAATAGAAAGTTGAGCATTCAAGCTTGTGATTCATGATCTGATCATGTTGCTGTTGAGGAGGCTGTCTTTGGGGGAACATGTCTTACAAAGTCGACCGAAGAATTTTCAGGAGCTCCCATCGTCCGCATCATCGTCAAGGATCATTCATTGAAGATCCTCCGTCTGATGATCACCGCAAAATCTTGTATCCCATGACCATCGGCCCAAGCTGCTTACGATGCACATCTTCCCCAACAGACAATGACAACGATGACACAGTGAAAGGCTGTCATCGCCTATCAGCTGGTCCAATCAGCTTCAGCCCCTCGATCACTGTCGATCTCGCTGGAAGAAAGAATCCACTTGTTGTCTGCTCGTCAGCCGTTTCCCGCCACTTAACCGCAAATAATAGAGCGCCTCCGTTGATCCACATCCACTGCCGCACTGAAGTGCAATTAGGGCCCTGAAGGCGTGAAATTCCCCGAAAGATCAGCGCTCTCTTCCTGGCCCAGACGGGGCACGAAATTCATGCGAACGCCACTGGTGCTCGTCGCCGCGATAAGCATCTGAGTAGATCACAAGCATGCCCCCAGCACGCACCGGAGAAGGTCTTAATCACCGGCAAGCACCCCGTGGTCATCGCCGCCGCGCGTTCGCTTATCGATGTCGATCTGCTGACCGACTGGCGCCCTTAATCGCTTCATCGGTAGATCCCACGACGTGCTTGGCAGCCTCGAGTGATCCCGTTTTAATTGCTATTCGAAATTCCAAAAGCCACTTCCGGCCACGCGTGTAGGTGTCCCCGGTGTCCACAGATCGGCTTGAGATCAGGTGAAAGTCGAACTGTGGGATACCGCCACACATGTCTCTTGAGTGCACAGACGCGCCGTTGTCGCTTAAACGTCACTTTTGGTCACCAATTGACTCGTTGGAATGCCGCCGCTCATTGAGTGGGTCCGCAGTCCCAGCGGTGATCGAGTGTAAACTTGGCACTGCCATCCGAGAAACGACAGTGTGCCGAACAGCGCGTCAAGGTGATCGTGCAGCACACACAGGCGCACTCACTCACTGCAGGCGAGCGCAGCACCGACTCCGGTGAGGTGGTCCGCTTTGAATTTGCATTTGTTGCTCCTCGTCCCCTCGCCTACTCGCCTGTCAACTGTAATTGTTGACTATTTGTATTTTATTGCTTTCCAATGGCCCGACGACGACGTGGTCGCTGTTTGCTTTAGCGGGGAATGCAGGCGGGTTGGCGGGCTGCCGCGAGGCCAGAGCTGGTGACATAAGTGACTGATGACGAGTGATAAATGGGTGGCAAACGTTTACTGAATAACTGCGGGCCTAATCGATTCACAGATGAATAGACAGCCGCACCCAGTTCACTGGCGGTGATGGCAGCGGGCGCTGGATGCTCGTTATGCTGCTGCTGGTGGGGAGATGTTGGGTGTTGTTGTCGAATCCGATGTTACGTGATGGGATTGGGAATCGGTTGCGGATAGTCGGTTGCGACGTGGTTTGGTTTACAGCATGTTGACACAGATGAGCGGGGACGCAGCGCACTGGTGCTGGCGCTCATTGGAGTGCTGGTCAAGGTGCTCGGTGTTTGTTGATGTGCGTACGTAATGTGGATGACTTAGAATTTGCGATAGGTTTACGAATTCCAGACAAATTTGAGGTCAAGTTGAACGCAATTGGGACGAGATTGTTTCTGGAGCTCAGTGTGATTGACCATCATCGTGCTCGGTCATCACATGTAATGGACGTATCACACTCGTGGTATTCACTCTAGGTGCTTTTCGTGTTCACTGCTTTGTCGAAAGTGAGGCTTGGAGACTCAGATTGACATTCAAATGCGAGACCTTGACAATATGGCCACGCATGAGCGCGAAGACCAGTTTTGAAGGCCATGCTCGTTAAACAAAAGCTAAGGAGCCAGCAAATCGGCAGGTTTTTGCTCCATAACTTGCAGAATTTTAGCAGGCGCGGTGTGACACCATTGCTCGACCTCCTGCAAACTGTCGGAAGTGACTAAGCTCCTCATTGCTTGACAAACTTTGCATAGAGGTCTCACCAGATCGGAATGTTTCGCCATTTAACCTGATATAAATTTTGGCGAAAAACAATCGTCCTCTTTCTGAAAAGTCCCTCCTGGCGGAAACTTGGCCACCCACCACGAGCTCACATCTGCTGTGGCGGTGCTCGTTGAGCTCTCCATTCAGCTTTGTTGACCGCTGTTCACGTCTCAATCATTACAAGAGTCTCTCCCCAGTAGAAGAAGCGCAAGAACAATAGAAGTGCGTCCCCTTCAACCGACCTAATCCACTTCGCAACAATCTGTTCCTTCGGCTACAAGCTTTGAACAAACACTCCTCGTCCGCCCCATGCGCCATGTGTACCACAAGCAACCGCGCGTCGTCGTTGTTGTCGGCCCAATCCATCAGATTGACCAACCGAAGCGGCAGATTTCTTAGAGATACTTGTCAGCATGTTTGTTTGCTTATCCGTGCCGTGTCCCGGGGCAGTTCTGAGCGCTGTCGATGGCGGTGGCATAGATCACGCCGCCAATCACAGCTGATGGTGGCACTGAGTGGTCGCGTCTAACTTAATCTTCGGACGCCGATCGAATGCCAATACTAGCACTGGCATCGGCGGCCTTGCAACACGCCGCCACCGCCACCGCCAGCGCAGTGTAATAAACATTTGATGGCTGTAATTGGTGTTTGTCGTGCCTGCTTTGGACGGTGGTGTCCGGACATGTTAGCGACACCTACATGGCGGACAGTAATGGAGCGCTTGCGGGTTGGTCGATTTTTCAAGTGCTGGATAGGTCGTCAGGTTGGCTGGCCTTTGCAATGTTTTACGCGTTGTATGCTGCCCGTGAGTGACAAGTCGTTCGAGGGGAGCTCTAGGAAGTGAGTGAAGAAATCGCAACCAGAGCCGCGACTGAGCTGGACTATGATGGCTTGGGTGGAAGGATTCGACACTAAGATGTGGATGATTAATGGCCGGGACGTTGGATATTTATGAGACGCGGTTTGCTGGACGTCTACCATACCGTTGTTCATCTATCATACAGTACGGTCCGCATAATGTGGTGCAATGGAATGGAGGGGGCAATAACAAAATGATGAATAATGAAATGAAGAACAAAACTGTCAGCAAAAAGTTGACCAATAGTCGCCGAGGACGGAATTAATATTGCAGAGACAAAGGACGATTCATATGCCACCAGTAAGCGAAAACAAGCAGGAGACAAGCATAAGATGGAATGAGGACGTGCGATGACGAGTAATAGGCAAAGAAGCAACAGACAACAGGCAGTAGACGAGCAACGGCTCAGCCCATGGTTCAGGAAAAATGGATGTCCCATGAACGCACAGTGGCCACAAAATTGTCAGGAAAGGAAAAAATGACAAAATGTGGTGAAAGGACAAGAAATGTGTACAACCCATGCAGTCGTCCATTAAAATAATGTCATCCCTCGGGGCACGAAATTCTCCAAAATCGATTCAACATCCCGTCCACCAGAAGCAGCAATCAATGGCTGCACTTCACCGTTTAATTAACCTTCGCGTGCCCCTGTCCACCAATCTGCGGACCGCATCCGAACGCCCCTTTCGGTAGCCCTGCACACGACTCGCAACAAACGAAAATCAATTCATCGGATAACAGAACACGAGCTGACCACACTGGAGGCCCAATTCCCGATCAAGATGACGACGACACGGCGCAGCACAAGATCGGAAACAGGTTCAGACAGAGAATCGATGTTGTTGCTGGTTTCTGTCTGTTTTGGGTGGCACATCGGCCGATCGGTGAAGATTTCGTGTCTCTCTGGTGGCAGGGAAGAGTGAAGATGCGCAGTTTGCATGTCGGCTGTGACCCATTTTAAGAATTGAAAACTTCGCGCCACCGACGACGATAACGATGAGGTGGACTTGAGATGGCGCTTTAAATTTGCAGTGCTTAAAGTTGCTAGGATTGATCGCTGTTGAAATGAACAATACCGTTAGGTGCTTTGTTAAATAAATTAACGTAGAACTGAAAGTAAGCTTTCCTATGAGGGCTGAGAATATGTAGACGAAACCTCGAAAATATGGAGATCTTTAGGTTTAAATACTGTTTTCCAGTTTTTAGGTAACATTTTTGGGTCGTGGTATAGATGTCAGTGTAGCTGAATTGTCAAAAATTTATGTTGGATGTTGTAAACCTTTCTATGGTGTCTATTTATGAAAATTCGACGACGACAGTCAAGAATCTATGGAATTGTTGTTGATTCTTAAACTTGGACACTTCTCTCAACTTCCTCTAGATCACTAACGGTTGTCAAATTTGCAAACGGTATAGGCAATAGTGGTTTCAGTAGGTCGATCGTAAGTCATTTCTTACAAACCGCTGATTTTCGTAATGCAGCTGAAAACTTGGGAGACACTGTGGTTGTCTGGGTCCTTCCATGATGATTAGCGATGCGACACAAAAATGACAGATAGGAGTCACACGTGATCTGTCAAAAAAGTCTATTCAAAATCGAACCTTGCGGTGAATCACTCAATAGAAGCTTTAAACAAAACAAAGTAAAAATAGTAAATTCTAGACACTTGATAGTAAATTCCTAACGTTCGCACTTTGAACAATATTTCCTTTAATCTAATCACTCTTATCCACGCTCGTTTTATGTTACCGTTATGATCAAATCAACAAAGAAAACGCACACGATGACGACCGACAGCGCATTATGTCATCGCTTTGCACCCTTGCCCCGCTCCTAATCCTCTAACGGATGACACAATATCCGTCTGACTGTACACTGAGATAACGACAACTTGACTGCCATAAAAGTTTGCTTTTATGAAAGACCTTGGTGTCGATGATTACATTCGCAACTGCCTGCCATAGTGGCACTTCCGCACTGGAGGTCATCACGTTTCACAGAAAATCTAACATAGTGCATCTTCTCATTCTCTTTTTCATTTGCAGATATCAGGGATTGCAATTCTAACGCTTGCCTGTTGGACGATTTTCTGGAAGCTGGAGTACGCATCACTACTGGTGTCGATCGCATACGAAGTGGGAACCTATGGGCTGGCTGTGGCTGGAGTGCTCACGATTATTGGGGGATTTCTGGCCTGTTTTGGAATATTTTTCGAACATCGTGCCATCATTTTGTTTGTAAGTAAAAATTAACTAATTTGATTTTGAATGAATTTTCTTTAGAGTGTCGGTAAGGTGGTCAATGTAGGGAGGGTTTCTTCAACAGTTGATTTTGGATTGAATCTGGCTAACGTTTGTTTTGAATTAATTTTTTTTCAACGAGACACGTTCTTTTGAAGTTTTCAGCGAAGCTTTTCAAGTTGATGCCCCAATTTGCACCACCAAATAGCTCCAAAAAAGCAAATTCGCCACGAAAAGAGATTTTGGTGCAATGTTCAAGGTCAAATATCAAGAATTTGACGTGACTCTCTGTGAAGTTAGAACGAAAAAGCATTTACGTCTATCCACTTGTTCTTGACATGGATCCAACGTTTAGTTAGAGCACTAAATGCTAAGGAACTGTCAAAAAGAAAACAAACCAAAATAGTGTAACGTTGAGCACTTTGGAATCTCAGCGGCGTTTGTCCGGTCTACAAGAAAGGACACCCCTTCGATTGCGCCAACTCAAGGAATCAATCTTCTTCGTGTAGAAGATCCTCTCTACCATATTGGGTGAACGCTTGAAACCGTTCGTCAACAACCTGATAGGTCCTTATCAGAGTGGTTTCAGACAAGGGAAGTCAACCACCGACCAAATCTTCGCACTACGGCAGATCCTGGAAAAGACCCAAGAAGTATAAATCGACACTCCACCACCTGTTGGTCGATTTTAAGGCAGCATATGACAGCGTGCATAGAGACGAGCTATACAGGGTCAAATCTAGTCTTGGCATACCTATCGAACTCGTCGGATTGTATAGGACGACGATGGAGAATTCTCGCTGCTCTGTCAAGGTCGGTAACGAACTCACCGAGACCTTCAATGTCAAGAAATGTTTTAGACAAGGCGACACGCTTTCATTTGACTTCTTCAACATCAGTCTTGAGAAGATCGTGCATAACTCACTATTGGCGATGAATGAGAGCAAGACCAAGTAGGACAGAGCGTAGCACTAGGCAGCAGAAAGTTCGAGGTAATCAAGATCTTCGTCTACCTCGGTTCCGCTGTAAATAGAGACAACAACATCTCTGCCGGAATCAAACACAGAATAACTCCTGTCAATCGCTGCTTCTTTGGTCTTAAGAAGCAACTGAGTAATAGAACCCTCCCTCGAAGGACTAAACCGGCTTTGTACAACAGCTTAATCATCCCAGTCCTCCTGTTCAGAGCAAACACCTGAACGTAACTAAAAGCGGATGTGGAAGCCCTCAGTCTATTTGAGAAAAAGTTTTGCGAGCGATTTTTGGACCTGTTTGCGTTAATAGCGTCTGAAGGAGAAGATTCAACGCAGAACTCCATACACTGTACGGCAGTATGCCCCTGGTCCAGCGTCTTTGGATACAACGCTTAAAATGGCTAGCCCATGTGAAGCGTATTGACACCACTGCTCCTGCCCGAAAAGTCTTTGAATCTGAGTCATTGGGACAACGAAACAGAGGACGGCCAGGATAAGGTGGCGCACATAAGTGGAGAAGGACCTCAACCAACTTGGAGTGCGCAACTGACGACAGCTGGCTGGAAAGGCATGTTGGTTGAGGCCCAGGTACACCCCGGACTGTAGCGCCAGTAAAAGAAGAAGAAGAGTCAACTTGACTCAGAAGCGCCTTACGACTGCCTCGCTTAATGGCTAGCAAGAAGTTGGTTAGGAGCACAATTTCGAGAGATATTCCGGAAGATGAAAGACATGGTCATACTGTGGGTCATTGAGTTTCAAGTCGGAACCCAGGTACTCCAGAATTGGAGACACTTATGCTGCTGCAAATGAATGTAATGCATCTTCGCCATTTTTCAAAGGGCAGGTACTTCTAAACTATCAGAGATCCAAAAAAAAAGTGCTTTAAAGCCTATACCAAGAGTTGGTTTGATGGTATTCTCCAACCTCCCCCAAACTTTGGGCGAACCTTTCCCTTTCAAAAAGTGCCAAAAATCTAAAATTTTAAACAAAGAAAAAAAACCTGGCCAGGACGTGTGAATGAAACCGTAATAAGACATCTTGAGCTTTAAACTTTCTTTCAATCAAAATTATTGATGAAGATTCAGGGACTATGCCCGAGGATAAGTGAAACCTTAAGCACTGGACTCACGTTTTGAAATTCTATGCTTCCAAACTTTGGAAAATTTAATAATCTCTAATGTCTTCTATAGAAGTAGCAAAGATGAGATGAAGGGCCCCTTTGCTAGGGTGCTCCCGCAGGGTCGACCAACAAAATGGGTCAATTGTTGAACCCTCTTCTGGGAAACCCCAATCAGGATCACACTTCTACGATGATCTAAGTGAAATAAACCAAACCAGAAGCATGCATCACAAAACATCTTACATCCAAAATGGTACTGGATTTCGCTGGTTTTAGAATCCACCTTTAAAACGGGTCTAAAATGGGTTGAATTCATTTGTTCTCATTACGCAGCAGCCTAATCTATTTGCTTAACCTAACCTACACCGCAGTAAAAACCCCCAAAATCCCACCAATCAAATCAAAGTCCATTCCAACTTGACATTGAATTTCACGCCCACCACGTTCCACTCGATAAAAATCGAAGCAATTCCTTAGACCTGAAGTCATCCTTCACCGTGACCAGAAAGCCAAAGTCAAGCGTGATCGCGCGAAATCTTTCACACGGCACTCGTGCGAATTCAAACGGAACACCACCCACGGCCCGCTTCATCTGCGAACTGTGGCTGCCAACACAAGTGACGAATCCCTCACTCAATTGATCACCGATCAGGCATTCAAAACCGGTTTCGGATGTCACTCATGACATTTGCGCATTCACTCGCCGTTCACCGTGTGCCTGATTGAATCGTCCCCGTGGCCGGTGTCGCAGTCCGGAGAACGTTTCTTTCCCAGTTGTGACGATGCACCATTCAATTAGAGACCGCGACCACCTGACACGACGACGGGTCTAAAATTATCCGTGACCAATGACCACCTCAGACGTGGATAGGTCATTGCGGCGCATGTAATTGAGCCTCAGTATAAGCTGTCAATGGGGCTCGCTGCTGGAGGGGCTTTTGCATGGCGACCGGAATTAATTACTCCGCGCGGAGGTGCAAAGATTGTGGATACGGCGCGTGTAATTAGCGCTGCCCGTGCATGCTCAACGTGCGTTGACGGATTATGTAAGGCGCGCAGGGTGTGGGCTTCGTGTGCTCGGCGGTTTCGGCTTTTGTGCGCCAAGTTCAAGTGTTTGCATACACAGAGGTGAATTAATGAGAGCGCTTCGAGGGTAATTTGCGCCTGGCACGCAACCCCAGCGCCGCCGCCGGTGTTGGCTATTCGGGGTGCGCGGTGTCGTGTGCGGATGCTTTTAGGTTAATTAAGTTTGTCTTAACTGATTGGATGAGGTGTTCGCGTTTGCGAAATTGGAGCTGCAAATAGATAATCACGGGGAACAGTAGTCCCGGGAGTGTGTCATGCTCGTGGTGAACTGGGTGGGTCTCTGTGACAACAGGTTACCTTGAACTTTCACGCAATTCAGCAGCAGCAGACATCCTAATTTTCAGAAGGTGTGATGCGGGGGTGGAGTGTGGATTTTGACGCGTCTCCCGATGATGATATCAGACCCACAGGGGAGAGGATTAGTGGCTCTGCGTGGCGTAATCGAGTTTGATGGAGACATTCAGCGAAATGAAGGCACAAAGTGAAAAGCCAACACGCCATAAAATTCCTAACCTTTCCGAAAATTCCACCACATCACCCCATTCCTCCCAGAAATCATCCATAAACTGCTACAAAATTCATTCACACGACACTTCCACACGAGACAAAGTCAATTTTGACGTTTATTGTCGAAGGGTTCGCCCCTTTTCCTGTTCACAAATTCAAATCACTCGACCGTGTCGCATCGGATTTGACATGAAACCGACGATTCATAAACCGATTGACACCTCAGAACTGGAATCCTTTCACCGACCTGTCCCAGTTCTTAGTCGTCGCTCATTTCACACTCGAACCGAGCGGCAGGTAGACGCACGGTGCGAACAATGGCACCGGCCATCCATGCAGCCTATGTCAGATCACGACGCACGCACACACCGAACCGACGAGCGCGGCATCCATTCATTCCCGATCTTCTTTGTGAGCCGATGACTTTTGTGTTCGCTGCCCTCACCCCCATCTCAGTGCTCATACGTGGCCTAGGGTTAAGGTCACAGATTACTCTTTCGCCGGAATTAGAGGCCGCGGCGCAATCGTGACGTTTAGCATGCACTGAAGCGTTCGCCTGGCATCTTCGTAATAAT
The DNA here is from genome assembly GCA_944738645.1 of Eristalinus sepulchralis. Lineage (NCBI taxonomy): Eukaryota > Metazoa > Arthropoda > Insecta > Diptera > Syrphidae > Eristalinus > Eristalinus sepulchralis. The sequence goes on along the minus strand of OX122885.1, from coordinate 11,425,072 downwards.
AGACTCCCCCACACACTAAGGGAGGGCTGCCAGGATGTCTCAAGCCCATGTGAGCAAACCCCAAATTACTGCGAAGCCACGCTGCGCCGCCACCGCTTCGGACGATGTGAGTGAATTATTTAGCGGTAAGTGGATGTTGCCGACACGGAAGTTGGCCTATGATTTGCAGCGGCAGACTTTTGGGCAACGTCACGACCGCTCTGATGGAACGTCGAAGCACCGAGGAACCACTTAAGATGCAAATTTATGACTACATTACTCAAGCAGACAGAAGCGGCCGTTCTACTCTTCTCTCCCCCCGAAACGCGGAGGCGCAATTGAAATTTTAATTTTCTCATTTGTTAATCCAATTCGCACGACACGCTGCGGACGTGACGGCGGTGGGATCAACGGAGGGCTCTCCAAAGGAATCCAATCTATTCACACGCAGATTCGTGAGATTTTCGACGCTTCTCAGGAAATCCAAAATTGAAACTCGGGCAGAGGCATGAATGCAAAACGCGGGCGTGCCATGACGTGATCGACGAGGCGTGTGTTTGATCTGATTCGGGAGGGTTTAGCTCGAATCTAGAGATGGCCGACGGTCTCGGGAGCTGATTAGAGGTTGATGAACTGCCGGTCTTTTGGGTTACACCTTAAGTTGACTGATTGCGGATCCCCGGCAGATCTGTGAATGTCATGAATTTCAAGCAGACTTTGATAAGCGGACGACAGGTGTCTGTGGAGTGGGTAAACAAATTCAAATCAGGTTCTGTGACAAGCTGAGCGGGAGATTTTTGCATGAGATGTTTTGTTGGGGGACGCGATTGAATGTTGTCGTCAAGTTCGTTGCGTTATCTGATCATTTAAATGACCTCAAGGTGTGGAAACAACACTGGAACCCGTGGAGGATCCTTCGTTATGACTTCGTTTGAAATTCCTCATCTCATCAGATTGTGTAGGACGAAGCTCTCTTGGTGTTTTATCGCGGTCGGTGATGAACTTACCGTAAGACTGTCAAGGCAGTCGTGTACTGTATGGTGCATACGCCCTTGTCACCTTCAGTTTTGTTTGCATTGATTCAACGGTAAAAAAGTTTTGTAAAGCGTCTACAAAACAATACTCTATCAAGCCTCAAGCCAAACAATTTTTGACAATGGCAGCACAAGTGAAGAGGCCGCAAATTTTAGTTCCAGCTTATCGCTTAGACCATATCAAGCAGAGTTTTTTTGGATATTGGGACACACTGCACTGGAGTGCTCAGACTCGAAAACTGGTCCACTGTGTTAGCAGTCAATGACCCACATTTAAAGTAATTTCTTGGTCTTGCTCTAAAGGAAAACCAGAAAGCGCTTCTGTGATAGAGAGCCCAGATTTTCAGCTCCCACCACGTCAGCGCCAAACAGCCGCCACCTGCTACGGGACATTGACAGAGAGCTTTGAAATGTCTTCACTTTCTCCACAGGTGTCGCATAGGGTGCCATCACTAAACCCAAGCGGACTTAAGTACTAAGCGAAGGTGAAGTGTCTCGTTCGTACGCCAGCAAGTTGTCTGCAGTCTTTTCTGTCTAGAGATAAAAAAACACCGCAGATTTCTTGGTAAAGTTTGAGAGCATTCACTTGGCCAGCCTTTATCCTTGAGAGTCATGTCATCTTCGGTTGTGCTGTCGGGAGACAAAATCGTCGTACCCACGCTGGTAGTCCCAAGATGGGTTCGAGCACTAAGAATGTCTCTTTCGATCCTTTCCTAGCAAGTTCATCGGTACATGATCCCGTGTTGTCCCGGGACTCAGACAAGTCTTAACGAATTTGGTCTGCCAACCAAATTTAGGGAAGGCTTGCATTTCTGTACTATCTTGAAAGTGATTGGAGGGCTGAGTATGGTCTTAAGCACAGCTTGACTTCCCCTTCTACCTATACTTCACAATTTAGTTTGTGGCCATTAGGGTCGCAAATGTTTTCACCTGACGACGCGAAATTATCTAAAGAGGTATGAAGTCTGTTGTTGTTTTCCACGAAGGCCCCAGCTCCGGATCCCTGTATCGTCTTGAAACTGTCCGTGAAAATCCGAGTACATTCCCTTCGCGGTTCAGTTTCTGGCCAGACACAATCCTGGACACGGCTTTGTTTAAACTGACGCAACTGGATTGTTGGGCATTCCGCATAGGACGGCATGTCCATGACTAGAGTCATAAGAGATGCGGTGCGCGAGGTCATTGAAACTCCAGTGCGACTTGAACCAAATGCCATTCATTTTTAGTCGGGAGATTGCTTTGATTGGGCATTTTATAAGGTGGATGTCAAGGGGAGGAGGATTAAGCAATGCATCAAGAACTGAGCCAGAAGTGCTAGTAAAAGCCCCTGTTAAGCCGAAACAGACCGTTCTCATTAAGCTCGTTTCCCCTGATCCCCTAGTGTCCCGGGACCTAGACAAGCCATCGCGAATTTAGTCTGCCGACCAAATTAAGGGAAGACTTGCATTCATTGCTAACATAAAGAGGTCATAGCAGCTGCAGCTGAGAGTGTACACGTCGGCCAAAATGCAGCAAATTAAAATGTTCACGGCAATGGTTACCGTTATGGCGCCACTTTAACAAACTACATGCTCTTCAAATTCTAGCACATGGGCTTGGTGTATTCTGCTTTCAACAAAATGGTGCCATGCGCCATACAGCGTATGAAGCAATGGACCAGTTGAGAAATCATTTTGGTGAGCACTTAATTTCGTGCTACGGTAAATTAGTCACCAAGATCGTGGGATATCAAACCTTTGGACTGTTTTCTTGGGGATACGTAAAGTCTTTGGGAACAAGCCAGCAATGATTAATGCTACAGAAGCCAAAATTACTAGTGTTATCCCCCAGATACCTATCGCTCTACTTGAACGAGTATCCCAATATTGGACCTTTCCAATGGACCACCTTAAGCGTTGTTAGGCCCAACATTCACATAATAAAATTTTTAACGAGAAACCTTAATCAAGTTACAAACACTTTTGTTGAGGCAGGGATCCATTTTGGGCAGGGATCTATTTTGGACAGGGATCCATTCTGAACAGGGATCCATTCTGGACAGGGATCCATTCGGTAGGGGTACACTAAGAAAAAGATTGGTTCTTAAGAATGATATTTCCGATGTGAACCATACGCAGCGATGAGTGAATCTTCAACCTACGAATCGATACCAGATTCAAATCGCTTGCCGGCCCAATGTGGCCACAAACTGAATTATGACGCAGGATGATGTATGCCAAACGAGAATATTTGTGAAAATGTTGCCCAAAGCATGAGGTTGGTAATTTTGCGTTAAAAGTGATGTTTTGAAAGACAATGTTGGCATTTCGAGCGCACTTTCGGCCATAAATACATTGCAGGGCAAATTACCTATACAAACAGACAAGTAAATCGACCACAGTCACCCTTCCTATTAAATTTCTCAAATTTGTAACGATTTCGGGAATTTTAACAAAATATACCTTTGACAACTAGCGTCCAAAAGAAACAGTCCATCGAAACCAATGTTTGAAATTCAAGCATCCTTCAAAATGAACCTTCTTTTATTTATCTCGATAAATTGCTTAAATGTACGAACCGTGCGTACTCGAAAATTTGCTTAAATCTCGATAATTTGCTTAAATGTACCAACTGTGCGTACTCGAAAACGACAAAATGGATCACAGAAAGCATGGCCATGGGCTCTACTGTGCTGCATTAAACAATTGCATCGTTGTTGCATACTTTTAGGTAGTTTTTTTTTTCATATTTGCACATTCCTGATTTGGTCCTGGACTCAATCGCCTCATGAGGGCTCTAAGAGTTTCAAGGTAACCCCAATTTTTGGGTTAAGCTACTACTTTATGGAATGCACGGTCTAAACTGAGATGCAAATCTAAGCATTTATGTAATTCTTGCTTGTGAAATATTGGACCGCAGTTTCATCAAACTCATGTAAATCCTTTTCCTCACTGTTTCCTCATATAATTACTGCTGTTCTATACAACATTAGAGAAAAATTAAAATTTCACTTCCACTAATCTCATCTCATACCAATTTGCCTTCTTTTTCTTTCCCAGTACACATTCCTCTTGGCCGTAGTCTTCTCCCTGGAACTAATCATCGGTGGTTTTGGTTACTACTACGAGTCTCAAATCGAGGACGAATTGAAGAGAACTCTGAACAGTACTTTCCTCACAAGCTACGGCTTCCATGAGAGACGAACAGTGGCAATAGATGGAATGCAACAAGCGGTAAGTGCACTCTTATTCCTCTACGTACACGCCTCCCAGCAAACCTATCCATTTTCTTTACAGTACAAATGCTGCGGTGCCATACGATTCGAGGATTGGCGATCTAGCGACTGGCTCCAATCCAACGAAACAGACCTTCTTCGAGCCAAAGACGGGCATCTTGTGCCCGACTCCTGTTGCATCACCCTCAAGGAGAACTGTGGACGACGAGATCATCCAAGTAACATTCCCTACACGGTAAGTGGCCCCCACTCTACAACCTCAACCTTTAAAGCTCATTGAAGTCTCTCTCCATTTTCTTAGGGTTGCATCTATCAGTTCACAGACAATCTACGCCGCGACATAACCATCCTTAGCATGGTCAGCCTGGGAATCTGCTTCATTCCCATCATCGTTATGATTCTGTCCTGCTGCCTCTACGTGAAGCTAAAAGAGCCGGACGATTGACAATTGCCTGCGGCTCGGGTCTACAGTTCAAACTATTTGAACGACTTTAGACCTGAGTCGCAGTACCTCGAAGCCAGCAGCACCAGCACACCGATCAACAGCGCCACCACGTCGGACAACATTAGTCTGATCTACGGGACGGGTCACTGTCAGGTGCATCCAAAGAAACGAATACGCTTCGCCAACGGCACCAATGGGATGAGGGAGAGCACCAGCCTCTACTACGATGACGACAGCATACATCCGACCGACGTCAGTCTGTAGGCGCGGCAGGGAGACACTTAAACCGAATTGAGCCTGATGCCATATCGGACGCACTTTCACACAGAAATGCCTTAAATGCGTCACAATTCTGTATAATTGACCGTCAGTTGGGGTCTTAACTTGACGGCGGGGATTTGTAAATTATTCACTTAGCTTTTAAGCACACTCGCGCGCACACCGGCACCCACAAGCGTGCACATTGTACATTTTTTTGGAATTCTTAAGTGTAACTCTGTAAAGTAGGCAATAGGTCGGAGATTCTGTTTTTTTCGAAGAAGCTATCACGGAATGGAATTGCTCGTGACACATAACTTCAGTTGTTGAAGGGGTTGATGGGGGGAGAGGGATCTGATTCGGAGCTAATGATGAATAAGAGTTTCTGTTTTAAATTCTTACGCCAATATGAAATGCTTTCTCATCTCCTTTTGAATCCATTTCGGATCTGTGACATAATCAATGCTACCTGCTAGTCACTTAGTCGGTACAGAGCCTTAGGATCTAGTTGTTGTCAACATTGTCATAGTTTTCGTAATAAATTGCACTGAACGGGTCGCGGTAAGGAGACTCAAGCCTCCGCCATCGATTTCAACTCATTCGGAGCTTTGCTTCAGGGCAACAAGGCGAGTTTTAGATTTGGTCCGTACTCGTCCTCGTCCTAGATCGTGACTCCAAGTATTCACAATAAAATACATTTAATCAGATTTCATTCAGAGCTTATTTTTCATTCAATGAAGGTTTTTTTGCAATTTTCGTAAGAAGGCCGTATTACACATACTACCTTACCGACGTACAGGTATTTTATTCGTAGCGTGCAAGCAATGTCTCCTCCGTTCGTTTTTTTGATTTATTTGTAACGCTGAAAACGAGTATTCAACAAAAACTTTTTTTAAGATTACAGGCATTGTAGAACTCAAGGATCCTTCCAAGTTATGTGGTGGTGGTGGTGGTTCAAATTTAGTTTCTCCTCCATTTCGTCTTCTTTATCACAAATGTGGACTTAAAGCAAAATTCCTTGAGTTCTTTAAGTTCTCCACTGTCTTCAGTTTCCTCCTCATCTCCTCTCAAATCTACATATCACCATTCATCAACGTAGGCATCATTTCCTCATTGCGATCACTTCGTATCGAGGTGAGAACGAAATCCATGCAAGTGGCGGATAGTTTCACAACGAAAACCAACAACGCACAGAAAGCTTTAATTCAGATTAAATTTAAATTAATTTATTTTAACGTCTCCTTGTACATTTTTTGATAGGCTGCAGCTGTAGGGCGCGTTTAAACTGACGTTGGGTGATGTGTAATAAAATTCACCACGTTTTGTTTTTATTTTTTTTTTTAACTTATAGGCTCTAGGACTTAAAAAAATGTAAAATTTGTTAGAAACTATTTATGTACTTAATAAAAGTTGACAATTTTTAATCTAGGAAGTGTTGTCGTTTTTTTTTATTTAACATCCGTTTGGCTGAAGAGGTCATGAGTCACGAAGGTCCATTCTACACCTGAAAGCATTGGTGTGGATGCTGAAGAGCTATTCTGAAGTGGAAACAGGTTAGCCACCTCCCCCTGGGTCTGCCGAGCGGTCGTCTACCTCATGCAATCGCACGCTAAGCAAGCCTAGGAAGTCGTGATAGAGAGGACATCCGTACCACGTTATCGAAGCCAACGAAATATATCCCTTTCCGTTGGGACAACACGATTTACATAAACTTGTTTCATTTGCTCTTTAATGATCAAAACAGGCGACCAGGAACCAGATTCTCCAACCACAAAGTATAACTCTTTCCGTCCGAAGAAATATCTGCTCGACATTGAACTTTTCCCGGACCGACGCATTTCTCAACCTATCCCGGCGTGTAACTCCAGCGACTTAATCTCGGCAGCCTGTATTTGGGATCTTATTCTTTCGCTCATTACCCAAATTTCAGGACCACAGATGAGAGTTGGAAGAAGAACTGAGTTAAACTCTAATAACTTGGTTTCGACATTAAGCTCGTTATTCCTTACTTCTGATCCAACAAGCAATTTCGAAATTGATCCAGCATGGGCAATCCTGCAAGAAGGGTCAATTTTCCTCTTCCCATCACTTGCGAAAAAGACCCCACTCACATCCTTTACCTTCTATCACTGAGTTTCTTTTTGCATCCAGCATCCGGTGTAAAGTAAGGTTTAAGTTTCAGTCACTGCAAAGGCGGGCGTTAAAATCCCCCTTTCCAAAGAACATTGCAAATAAACCAAGTAAGCTGCTCTTTTCAGATGCCACATCCTTTCAATGCCGCCTCCCTACCAAAACGATGTAGGAACGTACTGAACCCATCAACGACTACGTCTTTTAGTTCAGAGAAATGTCCATAACTCTAGCAGGAACAGAACTAAAACTGCTCACTGCAGCTCCCTGCTTGCAATGTCCATCAATTTGGGAGAGTCGGAGGAACGATAGCAATGACGGTAAGTCCAATTACCGTCAGCTAACATAAGAGTTCTGATTGACAGCCAGGCGACCATTAAGGCAATCTCAAATCGCAGCTAGTAGCAAGCAGTCGGGAAGGTCTGCCGGTCTTCCTCTACTGCACCGTCCCTCGGGGGTAGATTGGAAGACTTGTCAGGCCGGAGCATTGGTTTCCATCCGCTCTACATGACCTAGCCATCTCAATCGTTGGATCTTCACTCTTCTAAGTAAGTCCATGTCGCTGAATAGTCCCTATAGTTCGTCATTATATCTCCTCCTCCATTCACCATCTATGCAGACGGGACCGAAAATCACACGAAGAATTTTTCTCTCGAAGCAACCAAGAGGGCTTCATCCACTTTTGACAAAGTTCATGCCTCCGCGCCGTATACGAGGGGCGTTCAATATCTTCCTCAAAAAAATAAATTTCCTCTTTCTCTGCAAAACACCCATTTATTGCCGACTTGATTTCTTCATCATCCGCAAATCCTTTTCCACGAAGACATTTTTTTAAATCCGGAAACAGGAAATAGTCACTAGGGGCAAGGTCTGGACTATAGGGTGGGTGTTGGATTTCTTCAAAACCACAATCTCGCGCAGCAGCCTTAGAAACTCACGCCGTGTGAACATGAGCGTTGTCATGAAGAAGCAACACACGCGCTGCGAGTTTACCCCGTCTTTTCTTTTTAATTTCCTTCCGCAAATTATGCAAAGTCGAAGCGTAGGATGTGGCGTTGATGGTTTCACCGTTTTTTTTCGAACTCAATGAGCAAGATTCCCTTCGAGTCCCAAAAAACTGTGAGCTTCCCGGCAGATGGAGCGACTTTGAACTTCTGCGGTGGGGTCTGTTCCTTTTATATGCCACTACATGGACGCTTGCTTGGTTTCAGGGCCATAGTGGTGGACCCGTGTTTCGTCCCCAGTAACAATTCGATCCATAACACCGTTCGCGTTCTCACTACACATCTCCAAAAGCTCTCTTCAGCATGCGATTCTCACTTTTTTCTGAGACGCTCTAAGCATCCGGGGCACCCACGTTGCACTGACCTTTGAAAGGTTAAGATGGTCATGAAGAATGATGTTAATGGTTGGCTTGGTGGTCTCTGCCATCATTTTCACCTTTATTCGGGCATCCTCCAGAACAAATTTTTCGACTTCTTTGATGCTTTCTTGCGTACAAGCGGTAGCCGGGTCGGCGGAGTTGGAGTCGTCTTCAGTGCTCTCTCTGCCTCTCTTGAACTCACTTGACCACTTTTGCACAGTTGATAATGAAGGTGCGGAACCCTGGTAAGCAGCCACCATCTCTTCATGAATGATTTGAGTTTGATTTCAGCGTTGGTGTCATTCTCTGAATTGATACCGGTGCCTAGGTAGACAACGTTTTTGACTACCTCAAAGTTATATCTGTCGGCGGTGAAATTCTGACTGAGACGTCGGTGTTGGGTGCCCTTTCTCGTTGATGGCATGTACTTGGCCATACCCTCGTTTATCGCAAAGCCCCTCTTCGCGGCCTCCGTTGCAATACCCACAAAAGCGCCATTGACATTACGCTGCGCTCTTCCAATAATGTCAATATCGTCGCCATATGCGAGTAGTTGGACGGACTTCTGAAGAATTGTTCCTCTGGTATTGGCGTTCGAGTTTTGTACAATTCCTTCAAGAACGATGTTGAAAAAGTCGCTTGACAGCGCGTCGCCTTCTCTGAATCCTCTTTTGACATCAACGGTGTCGGTTAGGTCCGTACAGACCTCGATGGAGCACCGTGCATTATCCATCGTCAGCCTACAAAAACAGAAGAGTTTGGTAGAGATGCCAAAACCAGACATTCCTCTGTATAGGTCGTCGCTATAGATGATATCATACGGTACCTTAAAATCGATGAAAATGTGGTGGGTATCGATTTGTTGATCCTGGGGTTTCTCCAAAATCTGCCGTAGTGTAAATATTTGGTCGATGGTGGATTTTCCTGGCTCAAAGCCACACTAGTGGCCATTGGGACAGCGCAACAGAGGACGGGGCAGGCTAAGGTGGTGCACACAAATGGAGGAGGACCTCAACCAACTTGGAGTGCGCAACTGGCGGCAGCTGGCGAAAGACCGTGCTGACTGGAGAGGCATGTTGGTTGAGGCCCAGGTCCAACCTGGACTGTAGCGCCACAAGAAGAAGAAGAATAAAGCCACACTTGTATGGACCGACCAGGTTGTCGACCTTAGGCGTCCACACATGTATGCGACATTTTGGAGACTGATGCCTCTGTCGTTGGCGCAGCTCAAAGGGTCTCCATTTTTATGTAAGTATCTCCACCACGCTTATGGAATGAGAGGCTGATGACGCTGGGAAGAGAATAAAAGCCAAGGCTATCAGAGTCATCGATTAGTGAACGTTGTAATTTTCAGATCCCAGAAAGAAATGATTACAGGATGTCCAAAGTTGAGCACAATTTGCAACAGGCACGAGCATTGAAACAGAAGAAGTGTATGAACCTCAAATCTCCCACGTTCTCATATAAATATCCCCCGGAAGCACAGAAACCATCAAAAACTACAACTTAACGCATGTCTCCTAATCAACGCTAATCAATTGTTGTCTTTATTGAAGCAAATTTTATTATCTCTCCTCCAGACTAGAATACTTTTTCACATTTCACAGATAATCACGTACGAATCCAGTCCAGTGGGTCTGCGCTATCGAGGACACATGGCGCTCTTGCCCCCGTCCACGGAGAGTAGAGTTCCGGTGATGAAGCTGGCCGAGTCGCTAGCCAAAAAGAGAATCGCCGCAGCCACCTCAGACACATGCCCCACACGCCCCATTGCGTGGGTGTCTTTGCACCTCTCGAGGTAGGCAAGATAGGTCTTATCGTCCATTCCTCCGCGCTTGTGAATGTCGGTAACAACAACGCCGGGGTTGACGGAATTCACGCGGACACCTTCCAGAGCTACATCCAAGGCGACACACTTCGTAAACTGATCCAGAGCCGCTTTGGAGACACCATAGCTGAGGGCGTTCTTAAACGATCTCACACCTGCAACACTGGACACATTCACAATGTTTCCCTTGGTCGCGATGAGGTGGGGCAGGGCCAGCTTTGTCAGCTGAAAGACCGCCCGAAGGTTTGTGTTCATGATCGTGTCGAACTGCTCGATGTCGATGTCCAGGATGGAGCCAACTGCCAGGATACCAGCGTTGTTTACCAGCACGTTGATTCGGCCGAATTCCGCGATGGTAACGTCAACTACCTTCTGAGGGTCTGATGTGATGTCTGCCTCAACCAGGAGGCACTTCGCAGACGGATTCGCCTTCGTGCAGGCCTTCACTGTCAGTTTCAGGTTCTCAACGTTTCTGCCCACCGCAACGACATACGCTCCAGCCTGAGCGAAGTGCAAGCAGGTCTCGGCTCCAATACCGGAGCTCGCTCCGGTTACGATCACGACTTTTCCCTCGAAGCCCATGCTGCCGTGGAGGATAAATTGTGACTGAATCGCGAAAGCGATTGCCACCAACTGTGTTGGTTGGGCGAGAGTCGGATTCAGGTCGGTCGATTAGCGACTGTGCGAACCGCTAAACCGGTAGATTGCTGGGAATTTGTATTTGTCTGCTGGAAACAGAGATTCTTATCTTATCAGTGCTGTCAGTCGGTGGGGGAGGAGAGATTTTGTTTTGATTTCGCATATCACCACTGATTTGCTTGGAACATGATGGGAATGGGTGATTGGAGCGATAACAAAAGACTATCTGAAAGGTTCTATGCGGAATTTGTTGATGAAGGCTTACAAGTAAAAAAATGCGGAATAGGCCGATGCGGGCAAAACCTTTCCTTGTCGTCCTTGAAACGGCATGGTCTAAGCTCCTTCTCAAACTTCCTAAACAACTTATAGGGAGTGCTAAAGAGGTACCACTACTGCAGCCCATGTGGACACAATCCACTTTCACGACAAGAAAACCTTCCTTATCCCGTAACGGCCTTTCAACCGGCTCATAACCTTAAATTTTGCACAAAACTACAACAAAATCAAAAATTTGGCTTAAACGTTTTATTTTCAATACACATCGCCCCCTTCCTCCCTACGACGCCTTAAGAAGCCCCGTCACATCGTCTTCACCATCCACAGCCTTCTTCTTTCGCACCCGCCGCCTACTTGCCGTTCCCTCTTGATGCAGCTTCATATGCAGATACCATCCGTTCCGAGATCGCAGCTCCTTCGAGCACAGTGAGCATTTGTACATCTTGGTGTCCATGTGCCGCAGCATGTGATCCTTCAGTTCTGTGTGCTGCTTGAAGGCCTTCTCGCAAACGTTGCACGCATACGGCCGTTCATCGGTGTGCGTTCGGATGTGTCGCTTAAGGTCATCTGCTCGATGAAACAGCCTGCTGCACTGTGGACACATTTTCTCCTTGGAGCCGTGCGTGTGCGTGAGCTTTTTATGCCGTCGCATGGACTGGATGTGGGCAAAGCTCACTTGGCATTCGGCACACTTGTAGGGCTTCTCCTTCGGATGCTCGTCCTTGTAGTGCTGTATGATGTCGCGTTGCAAATAGAAAACCTAAGGAAAGTGTCATGAAATTGGTCTTCTTCCGCCTATGAATACATACCTTTGGACAGAAGGGACAATTGAGTTCACCTATTGCGACCTCCGTGTTCAAGCCCTCGGAGAGTTCTTCCTGCTCGGACACCTCGTCTAATTTTTCAATTTCCATCAAGTCATCGTAAATTTGCTCATCCTCCTCACCATCACTTTCTTCCTTCGGCGTAACCGGCGCAATATCCTCGGAATCCTTGTTGGAAGCAACAGCATCCAAATCCTCAGTATCTTCGTCAATATCCTCGGGCAGAAACACTTCTTCCTGGATATCGACAATTGTGAAGCACTCCTGTTCATTCTTCACTGCGTTAATAACACTCTCGAAAATCTGCTGCGCTCGTGCACTTTGAGTCCGAAACGTATACAAGCTGTTGATGAGTTTCAGACACGCGCTGCAGAGGAATCTCGGCAACCCGTCATTTGATTCAATCTGTGAATGGGATGTAATATAGCGACTGAAGGTAGGTCTTCGAAGACATACCTTTAATCCTGTGACAGACTCATACATCTCGTACACCCGAACAAGTTTCCCGCTCCGACTAATGATGCAGAGCGATTCATTGGTCAAGTCATTGCTGGCCGATTCACTTAAGCAGGTGCGGCAGAGCGTCGAGATATTCAGATCATCACTTATGTTCGACACGTGTGTATTCACTGGGTCTTCAGAAAAGAGCAGTGATCGAAGACGACGAATTTCTGAACGAGATTCATCCATGAATTCGGTTTATTTCACTAGGACAAGCAAAAAGAGCACAAGAAAATGAAAACAAATTTTATTTACTGAGCTGACGTTTGACGTCTGACGTTTGTATACAATGATAAGTTCCACACAGAAATGACAGTGTGGAATGTAGTCCACAATAAAAGGTGGTTACACATTTGTGGGTAAGGTAGTTCTTTTCTTTTAATTATTATCAGAAACCAATAAGGAAGGAGATGGTCGATTGAACAGCTGATTAAACAGCTGATTTCCCCTTCGTCCATCGACCGTTTGAGTGTTATTTACGAATTGTGGTGGATATAGCCATAATTTACCGGAACTCATTTACGGAGCATCGAACATTTTCTCATTTTACTCACACTTGTTTACATTTCCCCTCCAAAACAGCAACATGGCCGCTAATTCGTGAATGTTTGCCCTCAATAATGTAAATTGCCCACAATTCGTCAATTCGTCAGCCATTTTGTTATATATTCAACAGATTGCGTTCGTAAATAAATACAGGAAATTGTTTATGATTTTAGTGTCGCCGACACAAGAGAACACCACGATCATCTTTCCAGCGTTGACCCAATTGAGCCAACACAGTCCTTTGTTTGATTTCTCGACCCGTCTACCTTTGTCGAATGTGGAGGATAGGATTCAAGGACGAATTCTGAAGGTTATACGGCTGTATGCGGCAAAAGAAGCGTCTACAACCCAAAGGATTACTTAGCTAGGAAGAGCGTATGAACAACAGAGTTTCAGTTCGAAAAATCTACGAATTCACTGGGACGACACAACAGAGGACATCCTCGTCGGCCATGGTACACACAAGTGGAGAAGGACGCAGCTTGTTGAGCGAAAGTGAATGCAACTGGCTAAGCGTCGTGCCAGCTTGAGGTCCTGGACCAAACTGGAACGCTATATTTTATATCAAACAAGCTTATTCTGCTTTTATTCTCATACCAGGCGAAGGGGCCTAGCTCAATTTATTGCCAACTCCAAACAGCAAGCATTTAAAAAAAAAGTTCTCTTTGGGTCTTGTCCGCAGTTCATAAGTGGTGCCGTAAAGAAATTTGAACGTTTAGCATGAACGCACTTACTCACTAAACCCCGCAAGTAACCAATGAAACCAGAATGGATTGGCTACCTGGCACAATTCCGCTCCTTTTCACAGATAGAAGTGCCTGTTTCCAGAGGGCGTTGCTTACTTACTTCAATTCGAAACATAAGAGGATTAGTTGAATGTACCTATATTTTCCTCTTCAGTAAATTGTATCCTTGGCCCAGTAGAGGAAATGGACAGGAGCAGGTTATTATCAGTTGGTGTTAGTTACCTGGCCTCCTGAGTTGTCATGATGGGTATGGCCTGGCATAGAACAGAATTCCTCTCCTGTTGGTTAAAAACGGTCGCTTCTGAGTGATTGCTTCCTTTAGAGACGGCAGTATAGATGTGATCATAGTGAAAAGCCCCCTGCGCCAACCCAGTTCGTAAATCCTGGCTTGGCCACTATTGGCGCTGACTAACCGCATTCCGAGAGCGTATGGACACCACTGCTCCGGCCCGAAAAGTCCTAGAATCTGAACCAATGGGACAACGCAACAGAGGATGGCATATGCTAAGGTGGCACAAGTGGAGAAGGACCTCAACCAACTTGGAAAGCGCTACTGGAGGCAGATAGCGAGAGATCGTACTGGGTGGAAAGCCATGTTGGTTAAGGCTCAGAACCACTCCGAACTGTAGCGCCACAAGAAGAAGAAGAAGAACCGAAGAAGATTCCGACTGCCGTATCGGCTTGTCTTAAGTGATCAAGTTCTATTCGTTTTTTTTTTATTGTACAGCGATGAAATTTCCGTCCACGAGGTTCTTTGGAGTTAAGTCGAGCGTACCGTGTTTTGTTGAAATGGTTTCAAAAAGGTTGAATCTGGAAACTCTCAGAATCTAGACGATTTACATTATGTTGTCGATATTTTTGGCAATTGGTGTTCCTAAGATGTCAAAGACTACATAAAAAAAATATGAACCTACAGCCCGACATGATCGACAGCGTACAGTTCACCGACGCTCATAGCACTCCATTGACATGACTTCCTATGATTTGCAGCAAGACACAATGATGCGGAGGACATTCAATTGTCATGTTGCCACAGCCCTTAACACTTTGACTCCAGTGGAAGAGAAATGTTTGTCCAAACCTCCTTTTAATACAGCCAAACACTCGAATATCCATAAATAAAGACGCAACTTTTCTATACTCTCCCTAACTCCTCTAAAGATGGACATCACTTAAGTCCCTTACAATACAAACAAACAACGTCTCAACACTGTACTCCCCAGAAAACAATGATTCATCCGATTCCACATCCGATTTTGTTGTCTGCCCTCCTCCAGTTTGGACATGGTTCAAGAACAAAAGTCTGCAGTCTTGCGTCTCCGATGGCCTCGTAAACATCTGATAACCAAAAATAAGCAAAGCCACCCCCCTCCTTTTGCACTGATATCCCCACTTTCCAACTCAGTGTCAGGCTATAAACTCTCACCTCAAGGTGTGAGTTTCGTAACACACTTCCGCTCGACACGACACTCATGTGTGCCCACTGCCTGCCGCCCAGTGCAAAGCAGTCGAAGCCACCTGTTGCCGCTCGTACACCCCAAAATCAATTTCGCCGTCACGAATGCGAAGCCAACACGGGCGCAGCCATGGTTGACAAATATTTCAAGGGAATTGTTGCCCCAGTGCAGGGATCCCTCCACCCCCTTCCAATTTATTGCATTATTGGAGGGTGCTTATCGTAAGCAGTGCCTGCCAAGGAGTCGCGTATTGACTTCGAACACGCGAGCCCCGATTCAATGCCTGCGCCGCGGATCGAACGTGGTCCCAGTTAAGCGAAGTCCGTCAACAAGACAACAGCCCTCCTGCAGCCATGTCAAATCAGCTCTTCTTCCTCAGCCTCGCCGACATCTTCTCGGTGTACCCGCAAATCTTTCGGGAAATCATCTCAAATGAGGAGAATCGCCGCAAGGAGGAAGGGAAGCTGGCCAAGGATCACATTTATCTGCCCAGCGATGAGGAGTGGCAGCACATCGTCTACTATCGCCTGCTCGATGCGCAGAAGAAGATCAACATTGCCCTGGAATCTGGATTGTGAGTATGAGCCTGACAGATGTCAATTTGCTTTTTTTAAATTCTCTGTGATGATGTTGGAAAATTCAACCGACAGAACCCTGGAGCAGATCACCCATCGCGACGAGCGTCCGGTCTTCGATCCGTCTTTCGTGATTGAGAAGTTCAGCAGCCCATCGGCGACGCCAAATGGGATGCGGTTCGATGAACGAAAGCGCTGCGTAGCGGATCATCCAATTGAGTACATCAACACCAGTGACATGGGATCGTGGACGCTGGAGAATATCTGCAAGGCAGCGAAGCTCCTCAAGAGTCCCCCTATGCCGGTGGAGTTTGTGGACGAGCACGAGATGCGGAAGGTCTACTCCCTGATTTATGATGTCTTTCGATGTGAGTGATGTGCTTCTCGATTCTATCGAATCGACCCCGTTCGCTAATGGCACCAAATTCTCAGTCGTGCGGCTGAATGTCGTCAAATTCCCTCTGCACATGCACACCCCCGCTTCCAAATCCCTTCGACGAGCTATCGATTTTGGCTGTAACCTCAGTCAATCGGAATCTAGTTTCCGTGTCTCCCAATTTATTGAATCCAATAAATGGCATAACGGAAAGCGATTCCATGACAAACATGCACTCCGCGTTGCCCTGGCGTCAGTCTATTTCCGTTTTGAGGCCGAGGGTGGCTATTTTCAACTCAGTGGGATTTTTTTTCTTTTCAGATAAGGTGGTTCTAGGCAAATCCCTCACGGATACATCCTTCTACGCCCATCATCCAGATGTAAGCCAAGTGAAGCATATCTCCCTGCGCACATGTGATCTTCATTCTCACTTGTTTTTCCAGCTCGTGGGAGAGGACAATCGCGTCTGGCTGATGCTGTACGAGCTCTTCTCGAGGCATTTTCTGAAGAGGAAGACGCAGCAGATTCAACTTCAGGACCAACTCTATCGAGACGCGGAAGTTTATTGTGAGTAGCAAGTGGGATGTGTGTGGAACTCATTCATTTCTTTTGTCCCGCAGACATTGCTGACGCTCTGTGGAAGCATCGCATTCGACTTGCTGCGTCCATCTCTCGACTGCGCATAAGGAATGGGGCCCTACAGCTGTCGCAGCTCCTGCCGCATCACTTGCAGAACGAAAAAGTGGCCATCGCTGCAGCGAATCCCATCGTCAGTGGGTGGATTAATCCGTTCGTTCTCGAGTAAGTTGACAAGACGCCCCTGACTTCCACTGACGTCCCTCTCCCTCATTCTTCAGAAACAAAACTATTGCCGAAAAATTCCTCACCACCCACGGTCTAACTCCGATCTCCACATGTGACAAGAACGAGGACCAGAAGCAGCAGCTCCAAGAGGACCAGTACAAGTGGGACAAGATGTGCCCTCTCTTCCTCTCCATTTTGCCGAGCAACAGAAGTTCCTTCGCCCAATCCGAGTTCATCCGCAAAAACTTCTTTGTCATGCAGGTGGGTCCCGTGTCTTCCCGATGCTTCCCGTTTCACCACTCCCTCTTACACAGGACCGCACATTCGCCATTGCCCCCGCAATTGTATCCCAGCTCTTTGAGCACTATGAACTGGAGGGGGACATCGTACAAACGCACGTTTCATCCCCCCGCTCCACGGCATACCTAGCCTCTCTCTTCCACTCCATCAGTCGCGTCCGCGAATTCCTGGCCTACGGTTGCGGAACGATGCTTCAGGAGTACAAAGCCTACATGCAGAGTCTGGGCATCAAGAACGTGCAACTCTTCGCCGAGGCCTTCACCACGATCCCCCTGGAGACGCCGAAGTTCAATGGGGTGGTTGGGATCTTCGCAACACCCCCGAACTCCTTCAGCGCCGTCTCCGACCCCATAGACTTGATCTGCAGCCGCGGCGGGGACCTGAATATGCTCGAGGTGATGACCGAGTCGGAGATCAGCTGCGACGGCAAGAAGCGCGTCACGCAGATCCTTGAGGAGCAGCGGGAAACGCTCCGAATGGCCATGTCGCGGCCGCAGGTCCAGTTTGTCCTCTACCAGACCCACTCGGTGGTGGACTGCGAGAACGTGGAGATGGTCCGGATGGCGGTGGAGAACGTCAACAAGAACGCCTTCGATAAGCACCTCTTCTACTACAAGGAGAAAAAGCGCCTGGAAGCCCTCGCCGAAGCCGAGGCAGCGACCATCCCCATGGCGGCGAGTATGCTACTGCCACGAAAGCGACACGCGGGCGCCACTTCCAGTGCGACAACGAGCAAGACCGACGACTCGCAACAGGCGAAGCGCCGCCTGGATAGTCGCGAGAACTCATTCATCTCTGACGACGCCAGCACCGTGGACGGGGTGGATGACTTCACGCAACTCATACACGTGCCCAAGTGCGATCAGTTTGAGATCGCCAACCTCCCGGATGTTTGCGTGAACCAAGACAGCTGCCTGAACATGGCCAGCGTCGGCTGCTACATCTCCCTGATCCAGCGGAAGGAAATAACACGTCTGAACGCAAAGTACCTGATCCAGATGGCCGAGGAACGGGGTCTCTTCGGAAAAGCAGACCGCGACAAAAGCGCCAGGACGAAGACGATAAAGAAGCAGGAGAAGTCCGAGGCGAAGAAGCCCGTCGAGACAAAGGCGGCTAAGTTCAAGAAGGGAAACGAGGAGACTTTGGTAAGGCTGGCTCGCAACACATGGTGTTCGTCTAGAAACGATTCCATCTCGCCCACAGCTCAAGCGACTTATGCTGCCCACCCTGGCGAGCGGGATTCGGTCGAACCTCAGCAAGATGTCGTCCGTGCAATCGAGTTTCCTCAAGTTCAACTCCTCTAGCCGCGAATGCAGCCGATTCTTTTTCGATGTAACGTGGAGAAACTTAACCTTCCCCCCGACTGTTCTGAATTCATTTCCTTTCCAGTCGAGTCATTCGCGGAGTAGGTGGTGGTGGATAGACTCCATCACGTACGTTCAGAAGCTTCAACGAAGGTCACGGCGGAATCGGAAGTCTAGCGAAGCAGAGCACTACGATGTCACCAAGCTGATGAAGTACGCCGTGTATCGACTTCACCTGCCGAGCAGAGACCGGAGACCGGGTCTTCTAAAGGAACCTTACCCTGTGGCTGTCAACTGCCTAGACCCTGCCTTCCATCAAAAGCGGGTGCTTAGCAGTCAGGACTTGATTGGGTAAGTCGCAGGGTGAGATGCAATGGGAATGTGACGTTTTTTTCTCATTTTAAGTTCTTCTGAGGAGTTTGCTCCTGTCCCTGACAATCCTACGTCCTTGAGGTCATTCAAAACTGTTCTCTCTCCACGGAGAACCCCGAAGCCATTAGGATTGTGCTGAAGATGTGCAAGTCAAAAGCAAGACAAACTGGAAATCGACAAAAAAAATGATCAGAGGCTTCGAAAATCGCAAGATAATGTCCTTCATGGTTTTGGGATTTTGTTGATGGCATGAAGACGGAGTATGGGCAGGAGTAGTTCAGGTGAAAACTAGGGGAAGACGAAAGAATTGTGTCGAACGGTGTCAACAGTTGCTAGCTAAAGGTATTTCTTTTAAGCTGTTACAGTCGAATTGTGGATGCTTTCGCTTCCGTGTTGCAGTTTCTTGTAAAAACGTTGCCAATAAGAGACTCCACTTCATACTCTCAAGACCGGTTTCTTTTAAGATTCTGAGACTAACTGCTCTAGTTATTTAATTTCTTTATCTGTCAGGAGGCATTTATTGAGGCACTTCTGTCGTTTATAAGCCAGTACCTCACAGCTTCCCAAAATGTGCGCTGGGATGTCTTTCGTTTCTTCACAGACCTTCATCAGATAACCTCAGTTTCCTCAGTTGCTCTCTACGTCTGCAGGTACGGGTCCCTGGCAAGCTAGGATACGATGCTTCAAATCTTCTTCGGTTATAAAGGGTTTTCCAAGAAGGACTTGCCACGTTTTTTTTTTGAAATAAAACACAAACCATTTGAGATCGCCGTGGCCTAGAGGGTAAGTGCGTCGACCCATACGCAGAAGGTTCGATTCCCGGACGGGACACTTCGCATTTTTTCCTGGCACCACCTCTTTTGAGTTGCCGACAACCGTCAAAGAGTATCAATTGTCTATGAAAAGCTTCTCGAATCTCGCCGTTCGGATTCGGTGAAAAACCGTAGGTCCCTTTTACTCGTGAGAGAGCATTATCACGCGCAACACAAGTAGTTATTGTAGAAGCTAGGCCTTCGTCCTTTGTGGGCTGTAGTGCCACTCAATTATTATTATTATTTGAGATATTTCAAGAACTTCATTATCGACTTAAAGTACAATCAAACCATTTATGAATAAAACTCGACTTCGTTCATGAGACCACAGCGGGCACGTTTGCTGCTGTCGATTCTTCTTTTTCTTCTTCTGGCGCTACAGTCTAGGGTGGAGCTGGGCCTCAACCAACATGCCTCTCCTGTCAGCACGGTCTTTCGCCAACTGCCGCCAGTTGGGCACTCCAAGTTGGTCGAGGTCCTTCTCGACTTGTGTGCGCCACCTTAGCCTGGACCGCCCGTGCTTCAGTGCAAGTTTGAAACTATCAAGGACTTATAACATTAAGCAAGTTCTTCGATGGAGGGTTTTATTCTTCAAATACTTTCTAAGTCGAAGGATACAGCGATACATCGTCTCTTCATTATGTACATCAGTCGCTTGAATTTTAACAAAGTTATGGGGGCTTTGGACTTAAGCCAAAATCCACTTCCAGAAGTTTGGAGTTTTCTGTGATAAAAACGTCAAACCCCAGTGCTACCAACTACCAACCACGAAATTTATTTTTTTTTAAATCTTTCATCGTTCGTTTTGAAAATTTGAGCGATGTCCTCGTAATTGAGGGCTTCTATAAAAAAGGAAAAAGGTCTGCTTCGAGGTATAGGATACATCTTGTTCAAGTCTTTTTTACATTTCTCCTGGCAGAAGTCAGCTCTTAAATCAGATCACGAATCCTTAGTCCACGGACTGTTTACTTTCAAACCTCATGTCTGTCTACCGCAACATCCGTCCTTCCAACTTCACCCATCGCAACCTTTCCTTAAGAACCCTAAAAAAAATTGTGGGCACCTATTTCTTTGATGTCATTATTTGTTTTTTGAAATTGCTATGTAAGCAGCAGCGAATTAATTAAAGTTTTCTTTCAGAAGCGACATCGATCCTGGGTACTGGACAGCGTAACTTTAAGTAGAATCCATCTATCTTTTAAATAAACTTATGAAAGAACAATGTGTGTTGTGTCATCTATTTCCAACACCTCCTGTTTAGGGTCGCTGAAGAATTCGTCGTTTTTCCTTTATAAAAGCTGCCTAAGCCATTGGGGTGATGCAGCAGAAGACGGTTTCGCCTGACGCCCACAAGTGAAAAATTACATCAACCAACTAGTGGTATGAAATTGGAGGCACTTGCCAAAGGACTGAGCTAGTTGGAGAGACATGTTAATTGAAACCGAGGACCATCTCAGATTGTAATGTCGCTCAAAGCAGAAGAATAGTCGTGCGATCATCATAAATTTACGTACACGAGAGATTAGCCTCTTCAGCCACCGGCCAAGTAAGGCCACAACGTCTTCTAAACTCCATACGTATTGCCGATAAATGAAAACTTGAACGCTTAAATGAAAGCAGTTTACTCAGAACGGGATTGGAAATTGATATTTGAAGCAATATTCATTTCTGTACACAAAAGGCTTCAAGTATTGACTAGTTATTGTACACAGAATCGAAAAGTCTTTGGTACGTATGTATGTAGAATCCGTGGCGGCAATTTGAACGCAAATTCACAAAATTGAAACTTCAAAAAAGAAAAGGAGCGCAACAATGAAGCTACCCTCTCGAGTTTAAGATTGAAATCACCGACAGCTCATCTCCTTGCCGAAAGCCGGTGCGGATTCCAAATGGTTCTAATGTTCTTAAATTTCTTTGCACGGTGCATCGCCAATATTTTTGCCGTCGTGCGAAACAGTTGGTCTCAAAGTCAATGAAGATAAAGCCGAATATATGCTGTCGAGCTAAAGATCAGCCATTATACACCATCTCGGACAAAAAGTTACTGTGGACAGCTATAATTTTGAGGTAGTGAGATACCTCGTGATGAAAGTGAACTCGGCAAACGACACTTAAGCGGGGATCCATCGAAAGGTTGCCCTTAGGAACCGAAACTATTTTGGGCTGCATAAAAGCTAGAACCAAGACTCTGAACGCGAAGGACCAAGATACTTATCCTGCCAGTCTTGTCATATGGACTCGATACCTGAACGATAAGGCCGATCTAATCCTTGGGAGCTTTAAGAAGAAACTTCTATGGCGGATATACGGTCTTGAATGGATGAGAGGATACAGCAGGGTACATAACGCTTGTTATTTCTAGATATAGAGGTAGTCCCGAAGGCAAAGTTCCGTCGACTTTACTGTCTCGGCCACAGCGAGAGCACCAGTTAGGAGTTGAATCCCGGTCTCCAGGTGATGATGACCGAACCTACAGTATAATGACCGAGTGATCATGGACGTTAGGGAACTTGGTTTGTAAGAATCGAAACGGCGTGCCTGGAACCATCACGGATGCAAGGCAACATGGCGCACCAGCTTTAACTTTACATAGGTTGGCAGACTGATAAGGTAAAAAGCGCATCACAGAGTCTGATGCACCGAATTTTGTGGTTCAATTTGCTTACGCTCACGCTCAAAGTAAGAGTAGGTCCATAGTGTGCAGACAGACAACCGCGTCCTAAGCCAAAAGCCATCCTAAACCAAAAAATTGTTGAAATCTATGTGTGAGACTGCACTCAATTCTAACGTGTCGATAGAAGCCTTCGACATAAATCTGTGACTGGCTATTCTTTAATATCCGTAAAAAAAGACTCTTCAAAACAGCGCTTTTGGATTTTCAAAATTTCAATATTGATGTTTCGCAGTTTTCCAGAAATAATGCCAAAACTGTTTTAAAAAATTATCTCCATCGATGCGGAAACTGAAAAGAGCGAAGGGACACAGCTTTGTTCCACATTGCAGCTACTAAAGCTCTCTATAATGATCTGCAGGACAAACGTATTATCGATTGATTTGTGCAGCAGACTCTCGATAACATCTAATGACTAACGATAACGTTAACGTTTGCTTTAATCGTGAACTCGTGGACTTGTGAACCACAATTTTTGCTTGAGAATAGAATAACAAAGCTTTACTATTGAACTAGCTAACGTTGTGGCGAAACAAGCAGATATTCCAGAATCACTAATTTAAGAGATTTAATTTCCTTTTTAAAATCAGCTTGCAATCGTTTAGAAACGGAAACAATGCTGGAAAAATATTTAAGTATCATAGGTACTGAAAATGATCCAGAAGATGATATTCCCCCAAGAGAATTTGTATCTAGAAATCAATTTTGAAGTGGAGACTTCGATGCACTAAGTCCATTGGTTTGATTTCTACTTCTTATTTTAGGATTTCTGGCCGAAGAACACCATAACATGCTCAGATTACAAACGTCGTAGCGGTGTCACTGTGCTGGAATCAAAATAGCATTAGTTGGTTAACCTGTCTTCGGGGAAAAAACCGGGAGAATGCTTTACCCTTCGTAAAAATGAACTCCTTTGGGTTTTAATTGCTCACGTCATCGAGAGTCTACTGTAAATCAAATATGGCAGTACGATGAGCTTTGTTTTTGGACCCCACTTTATATAACACGGTTCCTTCCCCCCACCATGTTAATAAATCTCAAATTTTCTTTTCAAAACTTTTCTTTCTGAAAGTTGTTGATTGATCACCCTTTGCTGAACTTAACCTGGGTTGTACATATCGCATCCGTCTTTTTCCCTCATACCCTCTCTCTCACTCTCTCTCTCTCTTTCTCTTTCAGACTCCTCTCAAGATCCCACAGGTTTTGAAGTTTTCGATCCACAAAACGTAAAACGACGGATTCTGCATTTACATGTCAGAGCGATCTGCTGCCAACCAACCCGTACACAGCCACCCCGCATATCATTCCTGTTCTCTCACAGAACTCCACAACTAGTTCAAAAACAATTTTTTTGATTTACACTTTTATTATTATTAAATAAATAAAACAAAAAAAAAACTATCGGTTTACGTAAAAAAATAATAAAATTTTTCACTTGTTACAGATTAAAATGCATAACAAACGACGTGTAAAAAAAAATAACTTCATAACAACTGTTAATTACAAAAGAAACGTTACAGAGTATCTCACTAGTACAGTTATCCCTTAAAATTAAACACATTTGTATAAAAATAGTCATCCCGTGGAACACTTGCGTGTGTAGAACACTTTCAGCACCTCATTACCGACTTGATCCAGTCGGACATTTCGATTTTGATGACGTTGTCCTGGTCGTGATCCTTCTTCTGGAAGATTTCTACAAGGAGACAGGTCGATGTGTGAAAGGGAACGAAAATCTCTGAGGGCGGGTTGGCATTGTTGAGACTTACCAAAAGCTGTAGTCAAATGTAGGATTGCCGACGTGAAGTCACTCAGCCGAAGTGTGCCGTCCTTGCGAATGTATCTGTGCATGAGGACATTCATGATCTCCGTATTCAGCTGGAAGCCGACGTCGCAGAGGGCGTCCTTGAGGCGCTCGGCCCGCAGTACGCCTGCCTTCTCTTTCGTGTAGATCTTGAAGACGCCCTGCCATGACTTCAGATTCACCATGAACGTCTTGAATTGAACGAAGTTAATGCGACCGGTTCCGGTTTTCTGGAAGCAAAAGAAGAAGAATCAAATCAAATCTGGATCCAGAGCAGAGAAAGTGGAGTGGGAGCGAGTGGGGCTAAGCGGATTAGGGTGGGAGGTGGTAATCGTCTTAGGTTCGGTGCCACACTTCTTGAAATAGAAAGTGAGAAGGTAGCACTTGTGACCCATTG
Source organism: Eristalinus sepulchralis (assembly GCA_944738645.1). NCBI lineage: Eukaryota > Metazoa > Arthropoda > Insecta > Diptera > Syrphidae > Eristalinus > Eristalinus sepulchralis. The sequence continues at coordinate 11,400,417 of OX122885.1, read as the reverse complement.
GACGTGGGGATTGGAACGGAGTTCTGAGAAGCGGAGCTTAGCTGTGACTGTTTTCTGGCGAATTTAGGTGCATTCAGTGGCCGCGGACTGAATGGGGAAGCCAAAGAGCGCAGCGAATCGGTTCTGAGACTTTGGAAGAGGTCAGCTGCGCGAAGAAATTGACTTCGGCGCGGTTGTTACGAGAAGTGCGCGGAAAATTCCAGAAGCTTACTGTCACAGATTTCTTTGCCGTTTGGGAAAAAAGGGAGAAAGAGTCTCCGGATCAGAAACGACAGAAATAAAGAGACATAACTTCAAGAAGCTGCGGGAAGCGGATGAAGATCTAGAAAGCAGGACTGAAAAATAGCAAAAGAAATACAAAGCACGAGACTTGTGTAGCATACGGAGCATGATCAACTTTTAATTTCACTCTGGCCTTGGGCCTGCGTCTAAACCTGGATTTGTCTCTGGGAGGAAGCACAAGATCCTGAACCATGAAGCAAATGAAACTATGAAGCGACAGAAACCATGGAACTGAGGCAACCATGAGAATGAGGTCTCAACATAAAAGCAAGGGGAAGCGAAGCAGAAGCTAGTTCCAAATTGAGTTCCGCTCTGGATTTATGGCTGGATTAGGCTCCGAGGCTGGTTTTGTTTATAAGCCTGGGCTTAAGCTTGAACTTGTTTTTAGCTTAAGTTGGGCTTTGGCTCTAGCCCTTTCATTTACTCAGAACTGGCTTGCAATTAGTTCGCCTTTGAGTCAAGGTCTAGCTTTGAGTTTGACTCTGACTCCAACTTAAATACGGCCCATATGGCCCTAGTTCTGTCCCTAATCCTAACTCCAGTCGAAGGATTTGAGAAGCAGAAAGAGCCACGAAGCAGGAGATTTTTCAAAGCAGAAGCAAGTTCTGTTCTAGTTCTTAAGCTTGCTCTGATCATGACCCTGACTCAAGTTGTGGCCCTGTCCCTAAGATCAACTCTGGCTCCGGATCTGCCTCTGGTACTGGTTGGTATCTGGCATTGGCTTTGTTAGGAGGAACTGAAAAGAACAGTTAAACATGAAGATGGACAACCAAATGACTTTAAGTCCGGATTTGAGTCTGACTCTGACCTTAAGTCTGAATCTAAATGTAGGTCTGTTTCTAAATTGGCTCTGTTAAGAGAAACCACGCAGCAGGAGGAACTGGAGAGCAGATCCAATCCTATTTACGGTACCAGCCAGAGGGCTTCAAGCTTGGCTCTGTCGGCAACTCTAGGTTTAGCTTCAGGATTATCTAACTCTAAGACTAGTTTTACCTGTCGAGTACTCACATCTTGCAGTGCGATGACTTGTCGGCAAATATCAATGTTGGCGCAACCCTTGATGTAGTCGTTCGGCAGGCAGGCCTCCAGCAGCTCCTGCAGCTCGAAGCAGTTGATCGACCTGAAAAGAGTCACAAGATTTAAGTCAAAGTCCACCCCGGGCACCCCTCCCATCCCCTACATACTTGTTCTCATCAGCAAGCTGCATGAAGACCGGCTCGTACTGACACTTCTTCACCTTGGCGCTGTCGGGTTCGTTGTTCAGGTTGAGCGCCGGGAATGGGTCAAGCAACATCATGGTCTGGGTCTCCAGCTGTGACAGGCGCAGTGAGTTGCCGAGGATACGCACAGTGAAGCAGGACTCCTCACCCGGCTCGTAGGTGGTCGCCATAAGCAGGTACTTCCCCACGTCCAAGCAGCACCGGTAGCTCACGTGTCGCGTGTTCCCGTAGTCCGAGTTGATGTAGCTAACTTGGCTCTTGAAGAACTCCTTTGGTAGGCACTCGGTAAGTTTATTCTTATTGACTGCAACGGGACGAGAGCGGATGTGAGACACGTGCTGACTGAGGGCTGACTCTCTCGCTTACCTGTGTTCAGTTTGTACATGGTAAAACCGATGACTTTCGGCTCTATGGCCGTGTGCTGGTTGAGGGCAATAACCACCTCCTCCTTCTCTTGAATGGTCAGCAACAGCTGAGGGTTGATGTGGAAGGACTCGTGGTTGCGGCAGCCGCCGGCGGTGACGCCACGCCGCCACTGGCCCTGGTACATCTTCATCTGCCACCGCTTGGGGCGGTCGGAGAGAGAGAGCTCGTCCTTGGCAGTATCGGTGTCCAGGTGAATGCTCTCGAGGTACGTGAAGGACTGTGTGAAGGCGAGGAATGAGATCCAGAACTCGCCAACGTCCAGCTGCCCGAGGAGACGATCGCGTTCCTGTATGGACACCCTGTCCCAGGACTGCGACATCGCCGACCACTCACCGTTGAAGCCTGACTTAGTGCCGAAGGTCTCGCAGGCCATGGGGTCCTTCAGCCGCACCAGTTGGACTGAGTCTCCCAGGAGGGTTTCCACCTAAGATCAGGCCTCATGAGCGATGAGATTGAGGGGAAAGTTACTTCTTACCTTGTCCAAGGAGCACAGCCGGTAGTTGACGTTGACGCAGATACCGTTGGCCAGCCGCTCGGGGACGTTCTTGTACTGGCCGTTGGCAGTTTTGGTGGCTATGCAGGTCACGATGCAGGTCGTGTCAAGGAATGCGCGCAACTGCACCGGCCGTATGGGATCGTTGTTTACGCGCGTGGGCACACACTCAACGATGCCACCCAGGAGATCACTCAGCCCGTCTGACCGTGTGCCGTACTTAAGCGCCTCGTAGGATCCATGTAATCTATGAATAGCGAGCCAAATGAAAGTCTGGACAGGAGATCCTTTCGAAAGGGGAACTTACTTGGCCACAGCCTTCTCTAGCAGGGACGCCCAGAAGCAATTCGACTTCTGAGGCTGCAGGAACGCCAGCTTTCCGTTAATTGTGGGCAGGCGGTCATCGACCAGCACCTCGACCCACTCGCCGCACCACCACAGCCTGAAGCGGAACATTCCGTGTGAATTGTCGACGCTTTGGTCAGCGGGGACGACGCGGTAGAAGAGGTTTTTCAGTGAGTATAGCACCCCGAGGCAGGAGACCAGCCACCTGTCGCCCATTTTGCCCGGGTGGATGTCAAAGTTCTCGCCCTCGTTCATAAAGCAGGCCGTCGGCGCGATGTCGGGTATCCGCTTCCATTGGAACGTGAACGGTGGCGTTTGGTAGTAAAAGACGGACGTCTGCACCGCAGGAAAGTCAGGGTCCTCCCATTGGATGGCCTTCTTCTTGCACTCCGTCTTGATGCGTTCGTACTTGGATGTCATCGTTAGCGGGTTCGTCTGCAGCCGGTCAAATGCATATCCAGGTTATCGTTGAGGGAAAGTCTGCATGGAGAGGGAGCAGAAGAGAAAGAGGATTAGCTACTGGGAAGGGATACAATTTAAAAGGTTTTGCATAAGCCCGATTTTGACTTAAGGTCTAGTTTGTAAAATGAGGCTAGTTCTTGCTTGGTCTGACCCTAAGTCTGACTTTGAGGCTGGATTTGACTCTGCACTTGAGGCTGCATCTTCACTAGCCTTGAGGGCCAACTCGCATTTTGAGGCTGACTTTGGCCTTAAAGCAGGATTTAGTTTTAAGCATGTCTCCCTCCTTAAGGGTGTCGCTGGTATAAGTTGGATTATGCTCTTGAGGCTGAACCATACTTTAAGGATAGTCCCTACTTCAAGGCTTGCTTGGAATTTAAGTTTTAGTTTAAGCCGCCACTAGCTGTAAGACCGCCTCAAGCTGTTAGGCCGCCTCTAGCTGTCAGGCCGTCTCTGGCTGTCAGTCCGCCTCCAGCTGTCACACCGCCTCTAGCTACCAGGCCGCCTCTTGCTGTAAGGTCACCTCTAGCTGTAAGGCCGCCTCAAGCTCTAAGGCCGCCTGTAGCTGTCAGGCCGCCTTATAGCTGTCAGGCCGCCTCTGTTCTTAGGGCTGACTCTGGTCCTGGGGCTGGTTGTTGTTTTAATTTGACTAAGACTGTTAGGCTGGCACTTATTTTAAAGTTGGCTTTAAAGCTGAGTCTGGCTTTAAGACTGGCTGTGACTTTGAGTCAGGATCTGTTGTTGGCTGGGCTTAGAGTAACGCTATGACCTCGGCTCAGAATCAAGCCCACCCCTAGTTCTTAGATTAAGTTCAAGGTTAAGCATTAGCTCAGACTCTGGTTTGGATTAAGTTCTGGCTTAGAATACATAAAATTTAAGCTTAGTCATCGTCCCTACCTAGTCTGCTTGAAATTTCCCGCTAAATGTCGCACACGCTCTCAAGCCTCACCCAGTTATCCAGTGCCGACGCGTCGACTTTGGCTGTGACATAAGACGAGGCGAAGAGCGAGCATGATGTTCAACTTTGGAATTTAAGCAGCGCGCAGAAGCCTCGACAAATTCATTCGAACTTAATCATCCGCCTCGCAATTAATTCACTCCGCTTGTTGCTCGGCAGCACATGCGCGCCTGTGTGTGTCAAGGTGTCTGCGAGCTGCTGTTTTTGTTTTTTCAGTGAAAGTGCTGTTGCCCGTTGTGCTCGTACTTATACGCGGTTCAACGCTTTTCCTTCGCCCGTCTTAGGCTCCAACAATGCCGTTTCGGTTAATTTAGCCGAAAGCCCCCCTCCCCCCACTCTCGCACTGGATTAGATTCGTTTTTATTTTTAATTAATTCGATGCCGCGGCTATCGCGTCGCTATCTGTGTCAAAGAAATCTCTTTCCGTTGGTCGGGCAGCCTCGCCGCCGCCGCCGCGCCACCGAACGCCGGGAGGTCGCGTTCGACGGGTTGTGGCATACCAGTGACACCATTCCGTTGGCGGAACTGGTTCTAAGCCGAATTTGAGCACCACCATCAGAACCTGGAACCTGATCGGGCGTCGTTTTGAATTTCAAATGAAGTGACTTCATATGCCAAAAGTGGCTGCTGACAGCTAGCAGGAAGCCGCGCTCCGCCGAACGCGCGGGCTAGAGGCAAGTGTGCGGGTCGATGGGCAGTTTTCACTTCTTAGGCGCGCCGAAGCATGCCAATCGAAACGAAACGGTTTGCGCAATTTTGCGCATGAGTGCCAATCGCAGTCAGTGAGGGGAGAGGGCACTCATTGTTAAATTTAGTGGCGACGTGTTGCGTGTTCAGAAGAATGCAACGGACTCTGGGTTGACCACTTAAGGACGACGAGGTGAGTCGATGGACAAGTAGTGGGTCTGTAAGGTCACGTTTTTCGAGAGTCGTTAGCGATTGGAAAGTGAGTGAAGAGCGAACGACGAGAACACCGCGTCAAGTGGTGAGATGTGAACTTCAAGTCGACGATCGATAGAATTCGGTGCGGCATCTGAAGTGGCAGAGGATGATCGGCTGTGGAACTAAGTGGCCTGCTGCTTGAGGCAGAGTGTATGGCGCTTTCGTAAGAAATGAAGTCGAAAGCAAGTGGCTGGGCGATAGTTTAAAGAGCGGTTTGACGATGGAGATTGAGCGTACAGCTGGGAAGTGGTTAAAGGGTGCAGAGATATTCGTATACATAAATAAGACATGTGGTGGCAGCACCAGGTTTAAGGAAATTATCAAATTGAAGAACTGCGTCAATTTTAAGAGTTTTTTTCGTTTTTTGCATCAAATGGTGAAAAGGAAATGATGTGAAATCGTCTACCTAATCTAATCGTCATCTTTTTGTGAACAAATTCTCTTAAGACAATTATTTCCTAGGTTGAGTTGTTTAAGGAGAGGAAGAGATTGTTTGAAAGAAAAGACTGATGTAAGTAAACATCCTCATATGACTGAAATTATACATGGTATAGAGAAAATAATAATCACTTCTTAAGATAATAAGGATTACTTCAAAATCGTGATCTTAAAACTTAACCCTTTTAAGCACTTTAAGTGTATTTTCGAAGTAATACTTTTTAGAACATATGAAGTTTGAATTCCATATCGAATATCCTTGAAACTGAATGGTCTACAAGGACATTTGATGTGCCCACTTATAGTCCGGTCTGAGCCCTATAAGCTTCTCAAATTACATTTCAATCCAATCATTCGCTCTTGAGATATAGGATTTTCTGCAACCGTCCAACATCAGCAAAATGTACATTTTGCTTATTCAGTGAAAAGTTAGCAGAGAAACAAACCAAATTAGCATAGAAATCGAGCTCTGACGAGTCGGTCGCCGAAATTCATCGGAAATCACTCTTTGGCGGCTTAAATCTGGGAAATGATGCATCCTACTAATAAGAGTTGAAGGACTTTTCTGAAAGGTAAACGATGTCCGGAAAAACAACCTGGGGACAAGACAGATTTAGCATCATTTGTGGAAGATATTCAAGAATTCAAAAACTGCTAGAAATGCATTGAAAGTTATTCACAGCTGTCGCAAATCTAGAGAATAGTGCGTTAAATAAAAAAGTTGCACAATATAGAAATTTGAAAGGGCAGACCATGTCTTGACTATAACGTCCATGCTGTTATACGTGGAAAAAAAATCAGAAAAGTGTTCAAAAAATGTTTACAGCTTTTCTTAGTGTCGCATCTCTCAAGAACAGTTCATCACTTCAAAAAAGTGGGAGAGACAGACTTTGAGGGCAAACGGCCTTCTAAAGAATGAGCCAAAGAATGAAAAGATATACCGTTTTTCGTTTGAGATAATCAAAAAGAAGCACAAAGTCTATAACATTTTTCCAAAGTCGCTCTCTTTATTAATGCACATGTTGAAACAAGTGCATTCTAGGATATAGTAAAAGAAGACAGTCTGGAGGAGGAATCGACCGCCTGAAAAATTATTCCAAATCAACAGTTACTTGGCACGAGTTAGAGGAGAACTTCAAGAGAAACTGATTGTCGGCGAAGTCGTTTTTAGCTGGCTTCTATCTCAAAAGCTGTGCATTCTTCAAAACAAACTTTAAAAAACAATTTTGATATGTAGACCGAATTCTAAACAATAACGGGAGAGTCAGACATGCTTACCGTTCTTAGTAAAACATATTTAAGAAAATGTATTCGAAATTAGAAGTACAGAAGTCGCCGAAAGAAGTTGTTCTATGACTCACGTCTCCAAAACGGAAACTTATGTAATGAAAATGGTCTTGCAAAAAGAAGTAAGAGGAGTGTGCAAAAAAGTAAATAGATACACCGTTGCTGGTTGAAGATATTCAAGACAAAATGACAGTTTGTAATGTTAAGTCACTCTTTGACAACTTATATCTCAAAGATGCTGAGTACTTCGAAAATGTTTGCAAGTAGAACTTTCATAGAGCAGCCAATGTCCTAAAGAATAAGACTAATACACGATGAACTCACTAATTCTACAAGAACTGGTGAATCCATCGTGTATTAGAGATAAAAAAGAAAAAATACCACAAAAGTGCTCACATTCACTTCTCCCCATGTTTCGAAGCCAACTAACTCCCTATTCGTGCATAAAATGCTCCCATCATAGAGGTCATAAACAAAACCCAAATCAAAACCACACAGTTGATTCTACCACACAATCTCAAAAGGTACCCAAATCAAAATCGACCTTCGCCAGTCGATTGAAAACCATCTCGTGTACAAGTGGCCTTAATTTCTTGGAAATCCGGGATTGTTCAGAACCTAAACTCAAGAGATGCCTATCATCGGCATGCCCTTCATTACAACTGCAAGCGGTAATTCCAATCGGACTGGCCAAGCAATAAATCTTATTCTGTCCAGATGCCAAACTTGAATACACAATCCGCAGCAAACACCGCTAGCACTCGGTCCGTTCGCGCAATCGATTTCTCTTCCCGATCTTGCCTCATCGGCTCTCAGCAGCTCGCCCGTTCCCCGTGCATTTCGCATTCACCGCACGTCCGTCTACAAAATATTTCACCGAAAAACGCCCGTCCGCCGAGCGCCTCCCTCCAGGGCCGACATCAATTTACACATAACCACTTCTTTGCCGAGCTGTTCAGTCGCCTGCGCCATGAATCCCAACGACCCTCGGCTGCGGCCCGTGGTCAATGACCAGAGTAATCGCTGTCGGACATTTCGCATTAGCTCCATCGACAGTGGGCCCCTAGTTGCGATGCCCACAGTCAGATAATGACCGCTCTGCGAGATGGCCGAGAAACAAGCCGCAATCAAATTGGGCAATTAGTCGCAAGTGCCCATCGACGCTGCGACGAAGACGGTGGCTGCGGAGCGTCGCGTCCCAGGGGCATCTCCGCCGATCTCTGCTGGAATGTCAACCTCATTTTGACACATCGACATCCGTATCAACACACGCAACGCTCCTGTGAACGTATGTCTTACAAATCGTCGAACTCAACGACTCTGCGGGACTGTCACAGCGAATGTTTACGAACGACAACGAATCACAGAAGATACGACCAAAGCCATTGTTATTCCCCGCCAGTCGCTGACGGTATTGAGCGCACCTCGATCTGGCCGCTCAAGTGACCGGCCAGCCGGACGACGGATAAGCCGCACTGCGAGCACACAATGCCAGTTAGTTGGTCGCAGGAAGCCGCCCGCAGTTTATCGGATGAGATTTCATCACGGAATTGGGCGCTGCCGGCCCGGCCCTGTCTTGACTGCGGTTCTGTGTGCGGTCTGCGCTGGGTGTGTTGCGTTGTGTCACACAGCCCGCTGTGCTGACAATCCGCCGACAATGATTGCACTCGAAAATTTCTTTAATTATCCATCGAAACCAGTCGCGATTTGGGTTGGATGTGGCACTTCAGAAGCTTGCATAAGCAGCGCGGCCACAACGCAAACACAACATCATTGACACCAGTCACCGGCAATGTTAACACCAACAGCAGCAGCAGCAGAAGTGGTAGTGGCGATGGTGGTGGGGACGGCAGTGGGTAATGAAGCCGATGAGGCTATCTGACCTCAAATCGGCGACTGCCGGATTTTTTTGGGAAATTATGTAACCGCGACGACTGTCACGACCAGATGGCGAGGTTTTGGGAGATCGCGATTCATTGACCCTCGAGCATGATGTCAGTGATGGCAGGTGTCGCCAGAAGGTGTACCCATTGGAAGTGGATTTTTTTTTTCGTTATTGATGCGGTGGTGGAGTTGGCGATTTCGATGTTTTTTTTCTACCCCCAATGGGGTACATTGACATTTTTTAAGTATTTCGCGTTGAACGATAGTTGTAGATGTTCTGAGATATTTGTCTCCGTCTTTTGAGGATTTTCAACAGTTCTCCAACAAGGTACGGCACTTTTTACGATCCACCGCAAAATTATCTCCAAATCTTACCAAGTTGTTCGTTGAAATGCGAAATGTCCTCACAAACATTCCCGAAAATGGGTAAACCTGTAAGTTTTTGAAGTTATGCCACCGACTTCTAAGATGTGACCAACTTTGCATAATTGTTGATCTTCCATTTCGAGAAAAACATGTTGAATAGGTACGAAAGCCTTGCCAACATATCTAAGAATAGTTCTTCAAGGGGAAGAAATACTCGTAGAGGGATTTGGAAATCGAATTCCCTTCACTTATGGCTACAGGAACCTACAACAATGGGGACCATGTGTAGCGTAGTCCTCTAGCATACCAGTCTCACTTGTCTACAGCAGTCGCCGTAGAAGCTTCCTTTCGGCTTCTCCTTTGTTAAGACCCTACAACACTCGCTTTGGACGTACGTTTTTAATATTTTCGAAGGTTGTTCTTTCTGCAGAGATATGAAGCTGCTTTCCTGTCAAGATTTCGAATGGAAAACAATTGTCAAAGTGAAAATAATCTGACACTTGAAAATATGAAATAAAAACACTCGACAGTCTACCCTATAGTTTGTGGTTGTAACTTCTGCGTCATTTTGGGCGGTTTCGGTTTTCGTTTAGTATCTGTCTCCGTTTAGGAATATTGTATAGGTGTCCCGTAGAATCTAACTTTCATCTTCGCTTTTCTTCTTTTACTGGCGCTACAGTCCGGGGTGGACCTGGGCCTCAACTAACATGCCTCTTCAGCTAGCACGATCAATTGCCAGCTGCCTCCAATTGCGCACTCCAAGTTGGTTGAGGGCCTTCTCCACTTGTGTGCGCCATCTCGGCCTAGGCCATCCTCTGTTGTGGTGACCCAAGGGCTCGGATTCAAAGACTTTTCGGGCCAGACAATGGTGCCCATATGCTTAACATGGCCTAGCTATTAAGCGCTGTATGCGAAGACGCTTGACCAGGTGTATTCCGTCGTACAGCTAATAAAGTTCGTCGTTAAATCTTCTCCTCCAGACCCCATCAACGCAAAACAGGATCAAAAATTGCACACAGAACTTCCCTCTCGAAAAGACTCATCCGCTTTTAGTAGCGGATGAGTCTGGGCAAGAGTGATTCTGCATTTGATTTCTGTACTGGTTTCATTGTCCCTATTTACCGCGGAGCTGAGGTAGACGTATTCATTGACTAGTCCTTGCATTCGGCAGTCTAAAAAAGCAGCAGTTGCTCGGTTTCAGCTATCGATAGTGACGTTTGCTGCATTACGCCTGCCTGTACGCTGGCAATTCAATCTAGCAGAACAACCAAGATCAGTGTTAGCCAACCAAAGATCGATACTTTATTGAAAATCTATGGGGATTACGCGTGCGAAAGGCTTACACCAATTACAAGCAATTGAACAGCTTGGTAGGTTTAACAGAAGCAATTCCTCTTGGGCAATAATCTCCCAGAATGTACTAAAAAAATGTGTTTCACAGTATCTCTATTAAACTTTCGAACAGATGTGGAATTTGGATTAATATGATCACCTGCCTGTTCATTTTTCCAAGGGTCGTAGATAACACAAGACTAGACTCAGTTTGAAACTGACACAAACTGAATTCATGCTTGAAGGAGAATCACTTCACCTTGATAAGAAGCAAGGCCTTTCTTAAGCCTCTGTCGCTTTCTTGCTCGCAGCACCCGGTTGAGAATGCAAATCGACACTGGTCTGGCTCAGTAAGGTGAACAACCTGATTCATACCCGTCAGGACAGTATATTTACCTCAGTTTTGACCGCGGTATTAGGCTTCATGCAACACGACACTCCCACAAGGGCCTACTGCACGGTCGGGCTGGTATAAGTTCCACGGACTCCTGACCTCCCATGGCACCAGAATATAGCCGCTGGTAAAGCTGTTACTTCCAGTCAGTTCCTCTCAACACAATGGTCTTTGGTTTCATCAGTGATTCCGTTGACACTTACTTGTTTTAGGGATGTGATTTTGACTGAGGTGATTCATAAATCCAGTCACATCATCTGGAAACCATAAGAACAACTTGCTTCTCCTTTACTTTAATGCCGTAAATTTTTCTGCAATGACCTGAAAGTAACACGCATTTAAGTGTCGTTTTCAAAATCCTTTAGGTTTACCGAGGACGAGTTTACCCTCCTTATTATCCTCTCCAGTACAAACTTTAAGCAATCACATGACAGCGCACATCTTTGCTGAAGCTTGTTACATGTTTCAAACATTCAGAGCTAGCCTACCGCGACAAAGCAGGAAAACTTTCCTCATCTTTTTCCACATATGGCGCTATAGTCCTGGGCGGACCTGAGCCTCAACCAATAAGCTTCTACAACTTAAGCTGTCTACAACTTAAGCTGTCTACAATTTTGCACACGATGTTGGTTGAGATTGTTCCCACTTATGTGCGCCATCAGTTTCGTGGGCGTTCTACTCGTTCGAAGTTAAAGACTGAAGTAGTGTTGTCCATGCGCTCCACATGGCATAGCCCACTTAGGTGTTGAAACCCCTGGCTGGGCTCATATCGCTGTTCAGGTCGTGGTTGAATCGTCTTCTCTAAAAACCATCAATAGGAACAATTATTGATCGTATAACTTTTCCTTCAAAAGGCTCCTTCATCTGTTCTTGAGATTGTTCAGCCTCTCTGATCAATTATCCGGTGATCTTAAAATTAACAATGTCGTCTAATGAGTTCTTTGTTGTGAATGCTTTTGTGTGCAACTTTTAAATCGATGAGGACACAGAATTTCCATCAATTTAAAATTCATTTGTCTACTTCAAGATCAACATATTCGGTCTCTAGTCGGCCCAATACTGGTATGTGCCAATAAGTGCAGAGCAAAACGGGTGTGGACCTCTACACAGTCAAAAAAGGACAACATCTCATATGGAAAAGCTAGCATAAGACGACTTCCATTCATTAACAGGATATATAACCAAGCTGGCTTTATATACAAGATCTTCTTTGTATCGTCTGCCTGCATACATATGTACCTCAGAAACTTGGACGTTGTTAAAAGCGATTGAGGAAGCCTTTTCTAGAGGTAAGCCTCAACTCTTGATGACATTTGGAGGAGTAGATTCAATGACGAACGTACGTGAGCGACGGCATACCCCTAGTCAAGCGACTACGGATACAATGAAAACAGATGGCTCAAGTAGAGCGAATGGATAACACAGCTCCGGCCAGAAAAGTCTTCGAATTGGAGACATTTGAACAACGCAATAAAGGATGATGATGGATACCTTCGTCTAAAGTAAAGCATACAAGTGGAGAAAAACCTCAACTAACATGGGGAGGGGCAGGTGGCGAGAGACATTGGCTGGAGAGGAGTGTTTGCTTCCCTCCTGACTGTTGTGTCACACGAGCAAGAAGATGTTCAGTCTACTCAAAATCAAAGTACAGCGAAAATATCTTCAAAAAGACCGATTCCGACACAGCTCTTGTTGTAAGGCTTAGGGACGAGTTTGTGTACACCACGATTCAGACTGTGATAAGCCATCACCCTTAACATTTAATGAAGCAAGTGACAAATGTTCAAAATGCGATGTAAGAAACAAGTACAACATTTTGAAGAGACATGAGTCACTCCAACAACTAAACCGAGAGGAATTCGTTTCATCGCTCATTTTCACTTCGCATGTCCACGTGCACCGACATGTATCTCATCTGCATCTACTTACGGCTTAAACATATGTAAAGCAATTTTTTTGTTGGTCAAATCATGTAGAATATATTCTCTCTCCACTTGAAACCCGTTTATGGAATTCGTTTGCTTTTCCATTTCCGGCAAATTTATTGTGGTCTGCTTTGGATTTCATAAAAATTGGAGACTGACTGTTGCCGATTAGAATCTGGAGCCACAGGCAAATTGTGGCGATTGACTTCCTCCACTTCTCTAACTCTCCGTCTTACGCTATTTATGGTGGTGGTGGTGATTGGACGGAAATTCTTTAAACTTCTTACGATTTTTGTGTAAACTTTTGTGTTGCATTACTACTAGTTAGTAATAGCTGCTGCTGTTGTAGACGATAAGACTGACTTCTCGAAGTGACGCTGCAGATCAGGGTGCTTTTATCTCAAGCATCACACTTTTCCAGCTGCCACTACCTCTCGTCAGCTGCCTTCAATTCCGCACATCAATTTGGTTAAGGCCTTTTTCATCTTCTGTACACCAATGCAGATGGGGATAGCCTCTGTTGAGTTTTCCCTATGGCTCGGATTTGTAGCCTCCCTAGTTCGTATCTCAGTTTTTCTTACGCCCTACATAGCCTACCCATTTTAGATGTTCTTCACACAGCCACTTGACGAGTTTTATGCCACCCAACAGCATGAAAAATTCAACGTTGAACCTTCTCCTGTAGATGTAGTGAATGCAAAGAGGACCAATCGCACGCATCGCACGCCAGACTCTCCACAGGCAAAAACAACTGCCGTCCTCATCCCCATTCAATAATGTGACTGCGACATAGAGCAGGACTGGGGTGATAAAGGTGTTTTTCAACATGATCTTTCGTGAGAGGATTTTATAATTCACTTGCCTCTGTAACCTAGAGCCAAATTGATTGCCAACAGTCATTCAATGCTCTATTTCGATACTGTTGTTATTGTCCCAATCCACTGAAAGGCCGAAAAAGACAACTGTGCTTCACATCGTGATGCTCTGTCCGAGACATCAATATCGAGTTCTCTCCCTTGATGACAGCGTTCGTTAAGTTTTATCTTCAAATTTTAACCGCTTGCGCTTCAACACCTGCAAATGCCGTTTTGGCATTTCGCTGTGAAAGTTGACTCCTGTCAGAGTTGTCAGCGTAAGCTAGCAATTAAACAGACTTTTGGAAGATCGTGCCTCTAGTGTTGACGTATGACTTCTGCACGAGTTTCTCGGGACTGGTGTTCAAAGGGTCACAATACAGCGCATCGTCTTGTTTAAAACCATTTTTGACATTGAATGACTCGGCATAAATAAAGCAACTTGTGCTCTGATATCTTGATAAGCCAGCCAGAGTTCTCTACATAATTGAACGAAGAAATATAAAAACTAGACATGGCACTGTTTAGCTCGTGACTTTGAATTTGTGCGTCTGTGTGCTTACAAGGACCTCCCTCTATGTAGCCACTCTTACAAACTCTCTGCGTCTCTGCGCTTATAGAAACCTCTCTGAGATCTTGAACATAGTTTTAAAAAGACTGATGACTCAGAAATTTGCGCAGTCATAAGGTGACCTGAGAAGATTGAACTCACTCGGCGTGCTTTCCTCCAACCATATCCCACATATGATCTAACGTATGCCCCCAAACAGAATATCACCAGCCGCCCTCAAATAGTTCTTTGGCGGACTTCCTTGGCAGTTTTGTTTGACATCAGTCTCAATATTCCCATCTTAAGCTCGTCTAAGGTAAGGACCAAAATTCTTGCCTATCATCGTGTGAGACATTTTGATATTTGAGACGTTGTCGTCGTTTCACAGTCTGCAAAAGTGATTTCTTCAAAATCTCTTTGTTGTCCCGAAATTTAAAGAAATATGTATTCTACGTAAAAAAGGTCTAAGATCATATTTATAGATTCTAAAGTGTTCTTTACCACAAATTTATCAAATCGCAGAATTTCTTAATTTTTGGATCGCTTTTATAAAAGCACTGAATTTGAAGTTCCTCGTCGAATATCTTTAAAAATTAGACTATATCAATGAAGTTTAGTATCTTTATGAATTGATCGATTTGTATTCTTAGAGTGTCTAAAATTTCATTTAAATCCATTCGCTCATTCTCAAGATATTGCTGATATTCAATACCTCATGAGCATCAAAATTCACTTCTTCCACATTAAATAAAGCCTTAGCAGAGAACCAAACCAATTCAACTTGTTATTGGAGTCCGGTTACTCTGAGTCTAAAGGTATGCCATCGTCGGTGAATATCTCGAAAATGGTGTGTCTCACGAAAAAGCGGCAAAGGGAACATTTGAAGGCCAACAACTTATCTAAATGATGAGCCACAGCTTGGAGAGAAATTTCGTTACTTGTGGAAACCATTCAAAAAAGACTGTTGGGGATAAGAAAAAATTGTTTATTTGTCTTAAAGCACGTCCTAAACCACACTGATTGACGGTTTTTGTTAAAAATTAGGTGAACAAAGCAGCTCAGTTGTCATCAGTGACACAATTACGAGACACGCCACTGTCGTAAACAGAGACATTTCTGATGGGAAGAAATTTGCCGCAACGCACCCACAAACACAAACCGTTGATTCGTGCTAAATAACGCCACATAATCTCACTCTTAACGATGCAGCATCACATACGTTTTAGCGCTAATCAAAATTCCATCGCTCTTAACCTGATTAGACAACAATGGCCACTTGGCATTCATGGAATTCGCAAGCCAGAACCACATTTCGAGACAAAAACCAGTTTGCGGCCGCATTCATTAACACACACGAAAATCGCAGC
Organism: Eristalinus sepulchralis; assembly: GCA_944738645.1. Lineage (NCBI taxonomy): Eukaryota > Metazoa > Arthropoda > Insecta > Diptera > Syrphidae > Eristalinus > Eristalinus sepulchralis. Next base: position 11,384,895 of record OX122885.1, on the reverse strand, counting down.
CACTCGCGAGCAAACAGGGTGATCCCAGAGACAGCCTCGCGCCCGTTTTATCGCCAACCTGCTGCAGATCATCGCCATCCGCGGTAACGCGCCTCAAATTGTTAATTGCTTCGATTTCCTGTTCACGTCGTCTTCGAATTTCGCGTCAATAAAACCACGCCATAAAACCCAACGCTCAGCGGTAAATGCCTGGCATACGCGATTTATGCGACTCCAACGGACGATTGATGGATAACCAAGCCAACCGCAGTCAAGTTCATCGCGACGGTTGGCGTTGACCGTGAAAGTTCATCCATCTCGCAGACGGCGATGTCTGCATGGTGCAGCGTGCATATGAGAAATCACCGCTCGCCGAGCGGCCGACCAAACACCGTTAAGAGCACAACGGCCGCATCTTCAGTAAGAAAAAACTGACGCTCGGCGGAGAATTTGCGTTATTCACAGCAGAACGAGACTTTCTTTGTGGGGCCACCGCATTCAGTCGTGACCGGTCCCGTACCGGCGGCGGCGATCTCCACCGAAAACCTATTCATTACCGTAGCCAACCGCAGGGGAGGCGTGCCTCACGGTCGATTACATCTTCACGGCCCACAGCAGCGCCCAGTCCGCCCGCGAGTGTGCTGCACTTTCGGTGGCTAACGGCCGATTGCCTGCCAAAATAATCGATTTGTCAACACGCCGACACGACGTCACAGAAGCGGCCGCAAATTGGTCCCGTACCGCTTATGGCCGGAGGAGGTGTAAAAGCGAAAGCTGAAGCGAAAGTTGTTGGCCTAAGTAATTATTACTCGTGTGGTGATGCTTTATGAATCTATGAATTTATGAATTCACCAATATGTGCGGCACCGCTTCGCTTGGCCAGGGGGACACGAACGGGTCTTGGGGAATGTGACGCGCCGTCAACGAGTGGGCACACATTTGGGCTGTAAACTTGGAATGGATTGAGTGAGAGCGGTGATAGATTGGCCATCAATATTCAATGAGAACGGCCTGTGTCTGGGCTTGGGCGTGGCGGCGTGGTTGAGCTTGTCGCTGTGCTGGTTTTCTGGCCTTTTTTCGCGACTGATTTGTGGCGGCCATTAACACACATTGGGAGTGGATGGATGGATATGGGTTCTCACTAGAGTGGGGAAGATGACATTGACTTGATGGCTCTTTAAGTGGTTCAGATGGCACACAGTTGACAGTTGGACGCATCTCATTGTCTTGGACAGTTGGATGCAGTTTGTAACAAAATGTTCACAGAATCAAAGATCATGGGTGGCTTATGAATTTATTTTGTATTTGAAAACACTTTAAGCTTGAAATTCGTGTTAAGGTGCAAATGTCTTTAAAAGACGTTTAGGTCATTGCGGTTCCATTGAAATGGCCAGAAATTAACGGTGAAGGTGATTCGTTTCTAGATTGTTGAACCAAGGTAAGTCCAGCTGTTTTGTTTCTCTTTAAAACCTGCAAAAAGAGCTCAAAGGTTTGTTTGAAATCCTCTTGAATTTATTGTACCCTATCTTTCCTCAAGTGTTAGGCCTCATCTGATTAAGGCTTGAGCAGTGGTAGAGCTAGTGAGGAGTATCATCTTGAGGACTGTTGTCAGTCAGAGGCATTTTCTTTTCGTTATACCTAAGATGATTGTCACCCGCTAGTACTCCAATGAACAGTTTTTTTTTTATTCACCCCAGTGATACTGCCAGTTTCTGCATAAACAGATTCATTTAATCAATGTGGTCTCACAACATCACCTATTACAAACTTATTCTCGGATTCTCATGTAAGCCTTCATTCGCAGATCAGCCAAAAATGAGGTAGTCTATTGCAGAGTTGGGTCAACATTTGACGCTTCTTTCGGGAGAACATTAATTATTTCTGTACTGGTTACGTCCCTATATCCAAGCAACCAGAATACACAGAGTAAACGTATGCTGTAAGCCAAGAGTCTTGCGATTTTTATGACAGCTTGCAGCAATGACTTGATTTCTACAGGCGATCATTAAGGCAATCTCTCTGACAAAAAAATTCTCATTTTAGCATGTAGTCTCTCAGTAACAGTGATATCATTCTTGCCATTTCGATGACTGTCAGAACCTTCATTCCAAGGAAAAGTTCTTATAACAGGGTGTCTGAATGACTGCAAGTTTCAATCAGTGTACATCGTAATCCTTAACTGAGTCGTAAAAATCCTCTTCCGGCATTAAAAAATTCCTTTAGACTTGAGGTATGAAAGCTTATACTTGATCTTCACCTGATCAATTGAAGGCCTTCAGAAACTGGCATCGTCTAAGGAACTAGGATCTCGTACGTCCAATGGGTAGTTTTCACTGCGCATTTTGCAACGAAAACTTGTAACGGGTCGTGAGGTTTGATTTAGGCTTTTTTGAAAGGTCTCATGGGACTCCTAGAAAACTGCATTGTGATTTTATTTCAGTATCAACTGGCAATTCACCGTTGAAAAACTTGCACCCCAACAGCATCTCCAAATTGTTCAGTGCGACTCGAGGAACTTACGGAGCGCATAATGGACCTACTAAAACCACTAATGCATATTCATTCTAATCGTCCACTTTGTCACTACAAATAAAGTGGACGATTGTCAATCAGTTAGACTACATCTTTCTTATAGTGAAGCAACTATAGACTATGTAGATGAGAGTGTTACCACAATAAATTAACAGACAACGTGCTTTCTGAAATTCAAGCACATGGTCTCAATGAGCTCTTATTTTAAGAAGAAGATGCTACGAGTCATACAGCACTAGACACAAGAGACTTATTGAGAAATAATTTTAGTCGACACTTAATTAAAGTTTTGTTGCCGTAAGTCGGCTACTTTCTCAGGGGATATAAAGCCCGATTTTCAGGAATAAGCCATCTACGATTGACGCTTTCGAAGACAACACATAAGTTCAGGACAACCGCATCACAAACTTGTCTAGACTCTTCACCCTCTTTGACTAATTAACTGGTTTGGTTTAGGGCTCGAATCCTTTGATTATTTTAATAGCTGCACTGTTTGTTAATTGTTTCTTCTCCATGCTCTTCACTTTCGCAAATTTGTCTCAAGGTCTTTGTTGCAAATTTCGATGGAAATATGTTCTTTGAAAGCACTCTGGTATAACTTGTCTGACAAGCCGTTTCTTTATAAGTTTGGTAATTCTGTCAAGTCAAATTTCTGTATCACAACCAACCTACAGTGACTCCACATGAATCGATGAGGAACGCCTTTTTACAAAACGATTGTAGACTTTCAGTAAAGTAGTTTAAGTGGTCGCCGTGGCGTAGTGGTAATTAAGTCGAACGCCACCCAGAAAGTCTGGGTTCGATTCCCGGACGGGACACCCTGCATTTTTTCTCGGCACCACCTCTTTTGAGTTGCTGACAACACTCAAAGAGTACTCATTGTTAAAGGGAGCTAGAAAATTTTCAGAGGCAAACAAAACTTGTTATACACATATGGGATGATGTTAGCCACCTTTTGATTGACCCATGGATTCATGGTGATAGTGGTCGAGGCTTCAGTATCGTCTGCAACCTCCTTACATTTGCAGGAGTCGTATAGATTTAGACCTATCTTAAGGACCAGTGGAAAGAAAAATTGTTAAATTAATATCCACAGAAGCATTCCCAATGATTGATGAAAGTGAGTGAGTTAAAACCTAATACGAGTAAGTAAGTAGCACACTAACCATAGAAAAATAGGTTGGCTCTGATGCCGAAAAGAAACAGGAGCCTACCTTCTACAGCAACAACTCCAAGTTGAGCGTGCTATTATTCCTTCAGCAATTGTAGAGACCTGCAATGTAAAGCCGACTTTACATAGCGGAGTTTCAGTTACTTTTCCAAATATTTTAACAGCTTAGGGACTCGTAGATCGGTGGTAAATTTAAAACATAATTATCCTTTGTAGGAATTCGAATTGGGAACAGGCAGAGTTTAATGCTTTATGATCCAATATGTAAACCTTGCGAAGCAATACACTTTTGAAACCCTATCGTAAAGGCCTTCCAAGTCTCACCCCCACTTCGTAATTCTGTTTACTTCCTGCGCATCTTCACCAAAATATCTACAGAGTCTTTTGAAAAGGACTTCCGAACTTTGAGAGTTGATACTCGTAGTGGTCACATTGCTGTAACATACCCGTTCAAACTTTTCGATCAGACAAATTTCGACCAAAAGATTTTGACTCTGAAATAATGCGCCTTATGACACAAAATTAATGTCGATTGCTTCCAAATATTGCGTTTGAAAATAATCCTAAGTAAGCCTAAATTTTTGATCAAAACAACTCCAATCGAAAAAGGAAGAAACTTTCGGCACAGCTTTAATTTTTTCAAGAAATTACTAAACAAATTATTAAGCTACTCCCACACACTGGTTTCTGACACTTAAATCTTGTAAATGTTGGCCTAAATTGTTGATTGGAAAAATGCAGATAAATCTAAAGGTAAAATTTGACCAGCATTCATATTAAAAGATTTCCGACCAGAAACCTGTCTCTGTTTCAAATTTAGCATTCACATCCCACTCCTCATCCCCAACCCACGGATAGATCACATAAAACTCCATCACATGCTCAGGCGCGTCCCACATCCAATCAAGCAGAATCCGACGCCCGCTAGGACCTCTTGTCATAAACTTTGCGCTGTGCGCCACAGAAGTGAGCACCTCCGCCAATTAGTGACTGCAGTCTTAAGTCAATTTGCATTACACTCGTTCTCTGACGCAGGCACAGCTTAAGTGCCCATTTACCGTCACCGCATCGCCTCGTTTGACCTCGCCAGACGTTCTTTTGCAAACCAGAAGTACCCGTCGCAGTGACAACGACACGAAACAAGTTCTACTCTGGCCTTTCAAACCGCCAATCGTTTGAGCTTCGAAGCAAACGAAATTATTACAAAAAAGAAGAGACGACGGGGAGGCCTCACACCGGCAGGGAGGGCGAGAGCGAGTGAAATGAAAATGTTTTAAGGTCGCGCCTTCAATTAAATGAAAGAGCATAGCAAAAGGTAAACTCAACCAACAATGGCATCGTGCCCCATCGCGTTGTTGTTGTTGTGTTGTGGGCTAATCCGATGGTGACGCGGGGAAATCAGCCAACAAAGAGCCAAAAGAGAGTCGACGCGAATGGACTAGGTCATGTATAGGCACACAACAAGAGGCGCATCGGTTTTGAGGCCACGCGTCGAACAATGGAAACGCTTCGCCAAAGGACCCGGGGAATATCGAAGATCTTGCGCTGATGGGCGGTTGTATGAAAACCGACATAATTGCGCTGCAAGTTATGCAAGGAGCCTGAGGGGTCTCGAATTGAGTTCGCCGACTGGCGGTAATGTTCTGTGGCGCGGCGGCGCGGTGGGCAGGCACCTTAAGCGTTCTGTTTATGGCGGTGTAAAATTTTTATTGGAATTCCCCCGAGTGGAACATGAGAAATGTGCGTAGTGCGGCTGTGGAACCGGAATGGTTATCTGCTGCGTGGAATGTGTACGAAGGTGCTCGATGTAATCGACGTGGTCGAAGAAGAGCGGAGATTCGCATTGCGAATAGGAGCGAGGGAGAGGGTGCTGTGTGGTGCATTTGAAGGCAATTACGAGCTCTGCAAAGGACTGGCTAATTTTCAAGTATTTCTCTTGAAGAAGGTTCATGTCTTTTTTGGGTTCTGTTTTAGAGAGTGAGAAAGTTAAGTTAAAAGAAAGAGACTGGTCTCGGACCTACTTGAATTGAAGTTACAAAGAAAAGAACGTCCCAGAGGTTCAAGTCTTACATCATCAAAGGACGGTCTAAGTGCGAGACGATGTCATGAATCACGTTGGGAGTCTTTACGAAACGTCAAATGTTTGCCAGGATATGTTGTCCTTCTGTCACAAGACACATTTGCCTCGCTTATGTGGCTTTAAAATTCGCAGAGGACTAGGTCCTCAAGAAGACCTTCCAAAGAACACGACTTTTTGCCTCCAAGCTTATAAAAGGTTTTCCCATCTCAAATTTCTTCACTCATACGTGCCATCTCAACCTAGGATGCCCTTTATGCCTTTGTTCAATTGTTGGAAGCTAAAGACCCCCGGGAATTGTGCTATGACGTTCATCCACTCCACAAATCCCAGGCCCTCGTAACCCTACCAGGTGTAACCAGGACCTAGCTCCTTCAGCAACAACCCTCAAGTCCTCCTTCGGACGTACAAGTTTAGAGACTCGTTGCTTAGCTGCACTACACATAAGTAATGTTCTTTCCAGCTCAACCTTTCCCCCCTCATTACAATCCATAGGCATTTAGTCTAGAGTAGAGTAATGTTAATCCCCTTAGCTCGCACCAATTATAAAAAAGCGATAAGGGAATGATAAAGACTCAACATTGAATCGCAGTCTTCTTATTCCCAATAAGTTTTATCGCTCAGCGTTGTATTCAATCTAGTAGGTGCAGGGAGGTCTATGTGGCTCCAGACCATATAAAAAAGTTATACTCAAGCTTTGGAAGAATTATAGATGTATATTAGAGCCAGATCAAGAAGGTTGAAATATTTCTTGCTTCGCTTTAAGGAACACAGACATTTTTGGCGATCTTAAATATGTAATCGTTCCAAATAAGTGTAGACTTGGTATATATACCAAGGAGGGAAAGTCGTTCGGTTTCAACAATCTAAGAGTCGTTCATAGAACATAGCTCGTAACTGGGGAACCTGTTAGTGCCAGTAGACAGCAATTGAAAGAGAATCATCAACCTTGATAGAATAGATGAGAAATTGACGGAATGAAGTCAGCTAATTACGCCACATCGAGATCGGTTTGAGGAAGCAAACCTGAGTTTCTCCTTAAATGCACCGGAGTCTTTTTCATAGTAATTGTATGTAAAAATAAATGTATACATATAGCCTTGCTTTAAGGTATCATTTTAAACCTCTGTACATATAGACACATTTTGAGATACATAACCACAACATCGAAGTCCGTGAATGTACCTAAACGAGTCATCTAGTGGAACTTGAAGTTTCTATAATATTGCTGGAAGCAGCGAGGGCGTTATCATTTTCTAGCTGCAGTCTGCAGACTCTTCGAATCTGAGCCATTGGGACAACGCTACAGAGGACGGCTAAGGTGGCACCCACAATTGTATAAGGACCTCAATAAACGTGGAGTGCGCAACTGGCGGGAGCTGGCGAAAGATCTTGCTGGCTAGAGAGGCATGTTGGTTGAGTCCCAGGTCCAGCCCGGACTGTAGTGCCACAAAAAGAGGAAAAAGAACTCTGTAGACTTGAAACATGTGGAAATACATAATCCATATAAATTCTTTTAATTATGTAGTTGGTACGATTGTATCCTGGCAGGTTAAAGTTAATGACAAAATCCAAACCAATTACAATTTACACCACACCACAAGGAGGACGACATCAGGAACGATGTAAAGGGTTAACTTTCTTTTAGGGATGGGTATAACGTACCGTGGCGTAGTGGGAAAGTGCGTCGACTCACACACTAAGGTCCCAGCTTCGACTCCCGGCACCACTTCTTTCGAGTTGCTGACAACACTTAAAGAAAAAAATGTTTTTGAAAATCTTCTCAAATATCGCCGTTGGATTCGACAAAAAACTGTAGGTCCCTTCTATTCGTAAGAGAACAGTAGCACCCACAACATGAGTAATTGTTAAAGAAGCTAGGTCCTAGGGCCTTCGGGGCTGTAGTGCCACCCAATAAGTATTATTATTATTTTACGGATTAAGCACGTCATTAAATTTTTTTTTATAGTTGGCGCGCGCTAAATGGGTTGCGACTAACCTTAAGTGACCGGATTTAAGTTACCGCACAGGCCGAAGATATAGAGGAAAAGAGGGAGAGGAGGTACCGGTGCACATTGGTTTTAAATGTCCGTGGATTGTAATGAGAGGGAAATATTGAGCTGGTAAGAGCATTCCATATTTGTGTGGTGCGGCTAAAGAACGAGTCTCTAAACTTTACTATACGTCCGAAGGTGGGCTTGATGGCGAACTGATGAGCATTCCTAGCGAAGCGTGTATTGCGGCATTACGTCGGTGTTCTAACAAGTCAATCGAATTCGCAATATTGTTATCTTTTATAAGTTTTAACACTCGGTTTTGGATTTTTTAGAGGTTTGGGGAGCACCAGACCAGATAGAAGCGTTATACTCGAGCTTAGGGCGGATGTAGGCCTTGTAAATTGTAGCCAGATCAGAGGGGGTAAAGTATTTTTTGCATCGTTTTAGGAGGTATCATTCATAAATTCTAGAAAGGTCCTTCTTCAAATTTGCTACGACTTCATCAGTTCTAGTCAATGGTTGTCTCAAGTAAGCTTGAGCGTCATCAGCATCAACAATTGTTAATTGTTCACAAGCATTGAGAACCAAATAGAGCCAAGTATTGATCCTTAAGTGACACCCTGCCTTACAATTTATTAATTGAGTAGCACCACAGCCCACAAGAGACCAGGCCCTAGTTACTTCAGCAACTACTCGTATTGTGGATGCTATTGTTCTCTCACAAGTAGAGGGGACCTACAGTTTTTGCCGACTCCGAAGGGCGAGAGATGAGAAGCTTTTCATGGACATTTAGAGCGACAGAGAATGTAAACCTTGCGTAACCTATCCTAGAAATACTTTTCAGATGCTTGACTCCTTTTTCGGAAAAAGAAACAATTTGCTGCCTGCATTTCCGGTAAAGAATTTAGTGTTTAATTTTGTCAAAAGCCTTCGAGGTATATAGCAAGTGAAGAAGGCCTTTATGTCCATTATCGTATATCCCTCTGACCATAACTATGAAACCAGGTCTGAAACCAAATTATTCTCTGTACAACCGACGATTATAGAAGGCCTGTTGAAGTACCTTTCTAGCACTAAGTTTGTCGAAGACTTTTGACAGACATGGTAAATATATAGCCTTAAAATCTTCAGCTGAACCAGGAATAGTTTTTTCTTGGCAACCAGTGACTAAGACTGATTGATATTGTTTTTCACATTCCATTGCAAAGTTCAAACTTTATAATGAACTACAACCGAAACCAGAAAATTAATGACCTGATGTAGACATTATTCTCCTCATAAAAAAAATCAACGAGTCCGAATTCGCAACAAAGTAAGGCTCCATTTAGTTATATAATCCAGACCATCGCAAATGTTAATTCATACCACCCATGACGGTTGAAAAGACTTAATTCATTGCATCGCGGGACATTCAAATATCCTTGCTTTAAATTGCAACCTCCCATCAATTCACTTCCAATTGACTCACTCAAACACTCACGTAAGTCACAACGCACATTCCGACGGAGATCTAATGAATATCTGATTCCATCCAAGGTCCATCATAATTCCATAAATTCTTTGGTTGACAGTGATTCTGCAGAAATGTGGGCAACTGCGTGGGGAAACCGGTTCAAAACATTCTGCCATTTGTGACTGCATAACAGCCCTGGTTCGATTAACATCCTAAATGATTGCCGTTTCGAAGCAACGTGGAAATAGATGGATGGAATGGAATGTCGTTTAGTAAGAAATCTTAGATTTCGAGAATGGTGGACGACCACACTCATGACTGCGACTTGATCTCGAGGTCGAGCAATTTTTCATATCAAAATGTAGACACACACTGCAACAAAGTATTCCATTCCAACCAGATCACATCTCCCAGCAATGTATCACAGCATCTGGACACATCCCAACCAGTTCCCCGTTTATCCTTTTCGAGTGTCAACAACCCGAGATACTTACAGCAGCACTGGCTCCGACTTTAATCCAAATACTATCCGTCTGACTGTTTGTATCTGCGGAGTAAAACAACTTTCCTTGATGTTCGGCGGCAGTACAGAAGAGAGAAAAAAAAACAGCAGGCACTGAGATTTCACTTGGAACCGAAAGGGGGAAAACTTTCATTCATTCAATTGAATGCAATGGCATCGCGTTTTATGTTAAGTAATCCGCCATCCAGCACTCAGCAGCACAACAATCAATTGACAAGGAGGCGGTAGCAGGGGGCTCAGAGATACAAATTTACACTCATTACACACACTCGCGACCACTTCGCGGGACTGCGCGGCGCTTTTGTTTCACTCGCCCCGTGTAAACTGGCGCACACACCGAAGACGGCGCAAAAGATGCAACACTCGAGAAGAAACAAAAAAAACAGCAAAATAGCAACAGCAACACCAACAAGCGCGAGACACTATCGTCGTCGTTGTCGGACCACAAGAGCCTCGAACCAGTCCACACGGAGATACGAAATAAATTAAAAACCAGTACAACTTTCTACCGAGTGAAATGTATTAGCCACAGCTTCAGCGACGACGGCGGCCACAGCTATAGCTACAGCGGCTCCAGCTCCAACGCTCAATGTTAAGAGTATCGGAATCGACAACGACATGAAATCGCAAACTCCACGAAGACTATGACGACGACCACGATGACGAAGGCGACGTCGGTGGTGGTGGCGGTACAGACGGGCAAACGAATGGGATTTCGGATTGCTTAGCTAGCCAAAGAACCAGATACACATGGTAAGACACATGAACTAGCAAAATGAAGTGCCCCCAACAGCCGCGCACAAACACCGACACAGAGGGAAACTAAACAAACGTGTAAACCGATATATTTGTAACAACGGACCGTGATACGGTAATAAATTATAATTTCCTCGAGAAGTATCTATCCACTCATCGAACTCCGGTCCGAGTGAGCGCCACAAACCGAACACCGAACAGCAGCAACAACAACAACAAGGCAAAAGAAAGCACGTCAAATCGATCCACGTTACCACCGAAGAAGGCAGAGTGAGTATCTGCGACAAGAACCGCTGAGCAACTGAAGTCGAATCTCAGCCGAGCGCTGATCTTGAGCCGGCCGCCACCGCCAGACCGACCACCAGCTAAACCAGTCAGCCACCAACCAGCCATCGGAGAATGGCAGAGAGCAGAAGAAGAGGACGCGGAGAAGGAGGAGGTGGCGGGGAAGAAATAAAAGACTAGTCTAGCAGCCCACCTCACGGGTTCGTGTTGAGCTTTGCCGGAGAGGAGTGAAGCGCTCTCCACAGATGGGTGGCTGTTTGATACGAGTAGCAAGCGCTTACCTTGGAGTCTCCGAGGAAATGGTCCGTATCGCAGCGGTGTGGTGCTGCTGGCCAGGCGGGGGAGCCTTCAGGGAGAGTGCGAAACTCGAGAGAAAAACGAGAGAGAGAGAGAGAGGGAGACTCCGAGAGTTGAATGTGCCGGTGATGGATTCGAATTGGATTTGAAATATTCTGGCCACACTCTGCATGTGCGGGGGAGGTTGTGTGGAGAATTTCAATTATGACATCGACAACTACGGCACGGAATCAAAGGCTAAACGGTTTGCGAAAAAATCCATCCACTGGTGTCTTTCACTTTGGAATTGAGTAAGTTTTACGAAATTCGCTGATATCCTTGAGACATCCAAATAAACAAAGTGATGGATGATGCCCTGACAGACGGGAAGTTTCGTAACCGGAAATCGATCTGAAGTGTAATTCGGTAAGAGGTTGCATTTTTGAAACTGAAAGGCAATGGAACTTTCGGAAACGAATCTTGACGTGAAATACAAACTTGCGACTGAATGGGATGCAGTTGGATTTGAGGACTTCCTCGAACCTCTCCATTTGAAAAGGACTTAGCTGAAGCTGAGCTGAAGCTTAATGAAGCTTCATTCGTAAAAAAGTTCTTAAAACTTCTTAAAAAGTCCCATTGGAACATTCACCTCTAGAACAAGGTCTGGCAGTCTGGCAGAAGAAGTGAAGCATGGTTTCAAGTTCTTCCTCGTCTCTGCAGCTTCTGCACAAGTCATTGTGAAGAACGCCACCGTGTAGTGGCCTGTGATGACATCTATTACCAGTCTGTAGGCACGGTCTAACTACAAGTAAGTTGAAGGGGCAGAGAGAAAAAGCATTGTTGGTTGTAAGACTAGTGGGACTTTCAAACTTGTTTTCTTTTATTTTGTTCGCGCAATGTAGTGGGTGTATGATTGTTGCGAAGTCAGAACTAAGGGATTTGAAACTGCGTTCGGCAAGTTCATAATCCTCCTCCTCTGGATTTGTTTAGGCACCCTTAACGGGGGAACTTTTAAGTACTTAGCCATCTCGTTAAGACATTGGCGGCGCTTAAAGCAGCTGTTTAAATGAAAGTCTTGGCCTCCAAGTATTTGATTGCAGCCTGGATGTCTAAACAAATGATTTATATTCCTTTTGAATATAGTCCCTCAGCAATGAAAGCGCCCTTGCGTGGAAAACAGTCCAGTGGGGAGATAAGTTGATAGAGAGATGCACGTTAAGGCATGTGGAGTAAAGCCCAACTATTGATCCATTCGCAAATATATAGAGTGGATCTTTCAATGACTTAGGTACCGAGTCCCAGCCCAACCTTCCGGTGCGCTGGTTGAGAATTGCTGAGCTGGGGAAGAGTAAGATCGGTGGGAGAAAATTCAACTGTCTGACGATACTGAAGTGATCGTAACTATGGACGTTCCGTAGCCCAATAGATCTCAGCCTGATTTCCGTAAAGGCTGCTATATCCCTTCCTAGAAGATCCAGTGGAGGAAGAAAGAGGAATATATCCAGTGCCGTCAAGAGAATTCATCTCACCGCTGCATATGCATAAGCTGTCTCACCTTTGCTTTCGGTTCAGTCATCACCACAGTCCAGGATCGACATGCACCCCAACCAACTAGTCCCTTCAGTTAGAACGATCTTTAACCAGCTGTATCCAATTTCGCACTCCGAGTTTGTTGAGTTCATGTCGATGTTGATGTCCATTTATACAAGCAATTGCCCGGATTTTTGGAAAATCGAGCCTCTTGTGTTGGCGAGTGAATTGAAAAAGTCATATGGCAGCAAGTTACTCTGTCTGAAACATTTTTTGACATCAAATGTATCCGTGAGTTTGAAACTGAACATCACGAAGCAGTGAGCAATCTATATGGTCATCACAACCTGATGAGTTTGACAGGAATGCAAAAATTAAACATAGCGTTGTGTAGCTCATCCTATGTGGTGAGTGTCCATTCGAATCTCCTGGGATTTTCTCCGGGATCTGCCGTAGTGTGAAGATTTGGTCAATGGCAGACTGCACTGATGAATGGGTTTAGGCGCTTACACAAAACAGCAGAAAAGCTTGATGCTTAGAACACGTATTTCTCTCTAATTGGCACAATTGAAGCGGTTTCCCTTTTTGTGCATCGGGTGGAGAATGGAGGGGGGGCATTGGCACTCAATGCCAAATCTATATTTCGCTCTCTGAACACCAATATGATGTTGTTGTTTTAACAGAGACATGGTTGTACCCAGACATTTGCTCTGCTGAAATATTTGATGCTTCGTATGTCGTTTACCGGAACGATCGATGCAAATCGATCGAGGAGACGGGTGGGGGGGTTTTAGTAGCAGTCTCATCTCGCTTCCGCAGCCGGCAAATTGCGTTAGTGCATCAGACATCTGATGTGGAGCAAATGTGTGTGTCAGTAGATTTTATGGATGACGTCCATTATCAAATGTTTATTTTTGTCTCCTACGTTCCACCGAAAAGTGTTGCCAATGTGTATCAAAAACACATTGATAACATTAGTAGTGTCATTACTAGTCTTGAAGCCTCTCAAGTACCGTGTGTATTGGGAGATTTCAACATTGGTGATGTTACTTGGAGGAATGTGGATGGTGATGAAAATTTAATCCCATTCAATGTTACTCATGAATGGGAGCATTTGTTAATCGACGGACTTTTATCATCGGGATTATTTCAAGTGAATAAAATTAAAAACAGTTTAGATAGAATCTTGGATTTAATATTTTTAAATAATGAAATTAAATTTAAATTAACAGAAGCTTTGGATGTAATCGATTCTAACAAAGTTCATCACAAAGCCTTATTATTAGATTTCGAATTCTTTTGCTACGGTGACAATAATAATATTAATAATGCCGGTTTAAAATCAAATTTCTATAAAACCAATTTCGTTGCACTGACGGATTATTTAAATCAATTGGATTGGGATGTTATTTTGGATGCCCCAAACTTGAAAGGTAATTATGATATATTTATGGAAAAAATTAATTCTGGTATTGAACTATTTGTTCCTAAAACGCGTCATAAATATCGGTCTAAAATTCCATGGGCAAATAGACAATTGGTAAATTTGAGAAACGTTAAAAGGAAAGCATATTCTTACTTTGTTTCAAATAAAACGATATTTAATCGTGAAAGGTTTTTGAGAATACGGAGAGAGTATGAGTTCTTGAATAAATATCTTTATAGACAATATATCTTGTCAGTAGAATCATCGGTAAAGAGAGATAGTTCATCATTTTGGAATTACGTAAATTCTAAAAGAAATTCCTTGGGCTTGCCTAAGGTAATGGAATTTGGAAATGAAATTTCAAATAACTTGAATGGTACTTGTGATCTATTTGCTGACTTTTTTGAATCAGTTTATAATGGGTCTGAAGGCCTGTCAACGGTGAACCATTACTCAAGTATAACTGGAATTCTGGACATAGGTATATTGCAACTAACTGATGATGACGTAATTAACGCTTTAAAAAATCTTAAACTTAATTACAGCCCAGGACCCGACGGGGTCCCGGCAATAGTCTTAAGCAAATGTTGGATTGCGGTATATCGACCTCTTAGATTTATTTATAATCAGTCACTTATAAAGGGAGAATTCCTAGAAGAGTGGAAGTATTCCTTTCTAACGCCAATTTATAAAAGTGGTTTAAAACAAAAAGTAGAGAACTATCGGCCTGTTTCAAAGCTTTCTTCCATTCCAAAATTGTTTGAAAGCCTTGTAAAAGAAAAGTTATTTTTTCTAGTAAAAGAAATTATTTCGGATAGGCAACATGGCTTTATGCGGGGCAGGTCATGCTCTACCAACTTAACTTTATTTACTAATTATATATTTGCAAAATTTGAAAATCGATTACAAGTTGATGTACTTTACACTGACTTTTCGAAAGCCTTTGATAAAGTGCATCACACTTTGCTTATAACCAAGATGAAATCCCTCGGCATACACTCAGCGATGCTAAAATGGTTTTCCAACTATTTAACGGGGAGAAAGCAAATGGTAATGATCGATAGTTATAAATCTCGAGTAATAAAAGTAACATCAGGCGTGCCGCAGGGTAGCCATTTGGGCCCGTTATTATTTCTTTTATTTATTAATGATGTTCACAAGATATTTAATTTCTGCGAAATTTTAACATTTGCGGATGACTTTAAATTATTTTTATCGATAAATAGTGTATCCGACTGCATTAATTTTCAATCGGATATACAAAAACTAGCGGAATGGTGTAAACATAATGCTCTAGATCTAAATATCTCAAAATGTAAAATATTTACGGCATATAGAATAACATCTCCAATTGTCTATGATTATTTTATCAATAATCATAGACTTGCTCGCCTGGAAGAAGTTAAGGATCTTGGTGTAATATTTGACCCGAAGTTGGATTTTGCATCACATTATGATTACACTATTGCGAAGTCTAACGCAATGTTAGGATTTTTGAAAAGAAACAGTAAGGATTTTCGCGACATATTTAGTTTGAAAGCAATCTTTGTTTCGTTAGTTAGACCCTATTTGGAATATTCTTCCATTATCTGGGACTCACCCTACGACAATCAAGAACTTAGACTCGAACGAGTTCAAAAGAATTTCACGAGATATGCTTTCAGAAAGTTATATTCCAGCGAAGAATTACCTAATTATGACGAAAGATGTAGAACAATTGGCTTGCAAACCTTAAGTTTCAGGCGTAAGGCAACGTCAGCCATGTTTATCCGCGACATTATTAATTATCATATAAATTCACCAGAAATACTTTTTCTCATGAATATATATGCTCCCCAAAGATCTCTTCGGGTGAGAAGCTTACTTTTCGAAAAAAGGCATAGAACCAACTATGGTTGCAATGAACCTATTACAAGGTGCATAAACACGTTCAATGATCTATGCAACGAAATTGATTATAGGCTGTCACGGGTAGAGTTTAAAAACATGCTTTTTGCAATGTTTCTTAATTAATATTATTTCTTGAAGTAATCTGTAAGACGATAAAGTCGGTAGATGATCCTTAGTCGCTCAGCAAACATCTGCTGTGTAAAGCGATACTGAGAGCTTACATTTAGAGAACGTAATGTTTTGTGTAACTCTGTGATGGATAAAAAAAAAAAAAAAAAAAAAAAAAAAAAAAAAAAAAAAAAAAAAAACCTTGCGAGATGCCAACGCTATCCATGCCAGTGCACAAAACAAGTTGACATACAACTTCCTCGTGGCCCCCCTGGATCCTCATTACAACAACCGATGCGTGATGAACCAATGTATGGAGCGATTCCCCTACGTCCGAGGGCTTAAATAATGGACCTGCCTACCAGAAGTTCTGAGTTTTCGAAATTGCATAAGGGTACTCTGCTCTTGAGCTTTTGGTGATACTTGCAGATTTTCTCTTCGACAAGATAATGCTTCTAGATATACAGCCAAAATTATAAGTATGAATTTGTTCATAATTAATTGCCCATTAACGACCTCATTTAAAAATATGGAGTTGTTGCAACACCTTTGACAAAATTTACTAAAGGATGGCCTATTTTATGTAAGCAAGGTACAAAATGTCGAGAAAGCGTTGAAGGCTAGGGGGATTATCAAAATAAACTGAGGACCCGAAGTTGAAAGTGCAGCTGTCAATGAATCTGAGACATAAATGAGGTTCAATGTCATTAATGTGCGGAAAGATCTCATAATTTAGTTCTTGAATTGTTCTTGGCTTATTGGCGTTTACTATTTTATTCTTAATATCCCCAAGGAAGGAAGTCCAATGATGTCAAATCACATGATCTCCCAATTAACATAGCAACGACGTGAGATAACGCGGCCATTGAATTTCTCTTGCGAAAGAGTTATTGTTGAGTTAGGTGTGTGACAAGTGGCATCATTCTGCAGAAAGGATATATCGTCCAGGGCCATATCGTCAATTTCTGGCTAGAAGAAGTCTGTTATCAGCTGGCGATAGCGAACACTATTCACCGTAACTGCTTGGCTGATCTTAATTAATAAAAAAACGGCCCGCTGACACTGCCAACCCATAAACGAACTGGGCGAGCATGCACAGGATTTCTTAAATTGCCTACAGACCCGATTTTCTGATATTTGCGTACAATTCTAACGATTTGTGTAGACATTTGGCCGCTCATCCTGACTCCCAAAGTGCACGAACTTCATTTTGATTTGAACGTCCATTTTTTTAAACGGATTCAGCAATTTTTACGCGCTGCTGTGTTGTGTACCTCTCCATTGTTGAATTTATCAAACGCTGAAACAAGGAAACATCAAATTAAATTGTCCAAAAAAACCGGGACGGTAAGGTGTGGATCATAATCACATTGCTCATTATGGTGGGACCACCCTTTAAAAAGAGATATAGAGACAAGAAGTCAAACCGGACTAATGACTCACTTAGGTGGGATACAAGCTCTTAAATGAATTGAGACCGGAACAATAAGCAACGAGTATTCCAAATTTGTTATTCATGAAAGTTATGTTTGTATAAGAGCCAAGTTGAACCCTTTTTAACGCAAAAAGGCCCTGGGGTTGATACATGATTGGTTGCATGTGACTAAGGATATATTGAATACACCCAATCTAGTGTTGTAGGAGGGCAGCAAGCTCCCCACTTCCTAACTTACCTTGGACCCATTCCCCCATACCTACTCCACTGTAATTTTCTTTCTTCTTTCCCTTTTAATCATATGTATCCCGGTCATGAAAAATTCTGGCCTTCTGACCCACTTGATGCTTAATTTTGTAAACTCGTGGGCACCCTGTACCAACCACGATCCTCCGTCTTGACCAACAAATCTCCTCGTTCGTTAAATTTCTGTTTGCAAGCACCTCAGCCGTCTACGAAGTCCTCCATTATTCAAATTCAAAATCGACCTCATCACCATCCATCCACGCCAGCAAACCATCATTTCACTTCATAAATCTGAACCGTAAGTTCCTCTCACCGCTCTGCAGGTGTCCTAAGCGCCGCCTAAATACCATCCGTCAACTGCCGTCGCGCCGCACTGCGCCGCCATTGTCATCGCGACCGGTTTTCATTTGTCACACAGTGTCCCCCCGCCCGACCCGCCGCACCGATTGTCATGCACATTTGGCCAGCAGATCGTTTCCAAAAGTTTCCAAATCAACCCGAAATATGGGCCAATATCTTTTTCAGCGACGCAACCCAATTGTCCGAAGGCCGAAGGCCCATCAAAAGTTCACGTTAATTCATTCAAAGCTGAGTTCTGCCAGCATTATGAACGACGACGACAACGACGCACGGCCCGAAGAAAGTTTCTGTTTCTGTCGGAGATTATAGATTCGACGGTGCGGCGCTAATTTATTCAGAATTCAACATTTTAAATCGAAAAACAACGCAAACGATCGAAGGAAAACCTTTAAAAGCCACAGTTGCTTTCGATGAATACTAATGGGCGAATATCAAGTTGATGGGTTGGATGGACGCACACACACGCTTGTCTGTCGAAATCGCAAGCAGGCAGGAGGTACGTCAGCTAACGATTAAGGTGTCATTTTGGGACAAGGCTGGATCTGTGGTTGGAGACCTGCGTCAATTCGCGAGAAAATAGATGTCCATTCCCAGCGGAGGAAGGTTTTGGCGGAAATCACGTCAGAATTTGATGACTTTTTGATGGGCTTTGCGATGGCGTTGCTATCGGAAGCTGTAAGTGACTAGAGTGCGAGGTTTTTCTGCATCTTCTGATCCCAAACCTTGTTCTCCACTCTACAGCACAGATCCTACGCACAATGATGGCGAACCACAATCCACTTCCACACATGCCTCCGCATTCGCCACTGACAGACAGGCATTCTTGAGAACAGACCACGCACACACCACAAACGCAAATCACTCAGCAATTCCATCAGAGGTTCGCACGCGATTCAAGACCGCCGCCAGCTTTGCCAAATCGCCTACATTCACCCTAGACGTCATTTGTGTGGGCACATGACATACATTAGCACTTTGTCTGAGCAACACGTCATCAATATCGACATACGGACACCGGTCCGTCCCGACAACATTCCGCCAGAAAGCGAGAGTAGCCAGCCAGGCAACGAGTTCGCCTCCGCCAAAACCTCCAGCACTGCTGTGCCGGGGGATGGCCTTGAATCTCCACAGATTCGCCGATTAGACAGCACATTCCGGCGTTTCTGTGCACTTGTGCCATCTGGACCTCGGAGGGCTCACCTGAGCCTGAGCTATTTTTAATTTCCCCACCACGCGACGACGACGAGGTGAGGAAGTGTCCGACAACCAGCGTGAATTCTGAAGGCAGGCGCAATCAATCATGCAGCTTGGATGAGAGCGTGCGGCTGAATGCATGCAGACTGCGGTTGCTGCCGTGGGAAAGGTCGCAGCTTGGCAAGGTGCAGTTCAATGAATTTGCATGTCGCAGAGGTTCTGAAGACGTGTTGGCTTGGTCAAGAAGGAAGAAATTGAGTCATAGGTGTGGAGAGAAGTCTTTGTCATGACAAGAGCTGAAGGCGAGCTGCGAGAAGACAAATGAGGGAGAGTCATGAAAAGAGCTGCCGTCACCTGCAGCTATCAAGCCCCACTCCAACATCAAAGGGAAACGCGAGAAATCATCCGACATCGACCGACACCACTGGCCGTTCCACGTTGCGTTGGAATGAATTAATTGCCGCTGCGCTTGAAGAGATTGATGGAGGAGAGAGTCAATCAGTGCCGTGTGGGCTCGTTGGGCCATCTTCGATCGATGGGAGACCAGGAAATTAAGGTAAATGAGCCGCTGCACAGTCAATGTGTTTCATTGCTGCAATTAAAGTCGGAGTCTCCAAAGTCCGGATGACGACGGACAACACTCGCTGCTCCCTCTGGGTCTATAATGAACTCCCCGGACCTTAAATGTTTTCAGCCTGCATATCAGTCGTACACCAACTTAAGAAGCATCACTCCAAAGTGTCATCCTCTCTGTGTAACGCCCGCTTGCGTCGAAAAGGTCTAGAGAAAGCTGAATGGTATGGTCCTCCTCCAAGGACTGGTTTTCCTAACAAAAGACCATCTCTGCTCCTCTCTCAGTTTCCCAACGAAAGACCTCGCTCTCCTATTTTTTCTCTCTGCCATCACCGATCAACGATCTATCCAAAAGGCGTCTAGTTCTCCACTGACTTTCCACACATGAGAAGTGAGACGACACACCGCGCTTTCCCATTTTGCCGCACACGAGTCACAAGTCTGTGCGATCACTTCAGAAGCAGCCGCCGCGACAGAGACGTCACACGATCGTGGATCTGATCCGATCTGACACACATTCCTTGCAAATGGACAGCCCTGGCCATGAGTGCACCAGCGGAACCGACCTCAGCTCCCCCCTTTCAGCAATTTATGGGAATTATGAGGAAATTACTACTGGAGCGGGTAAACTAGTTCGATATGCACTCTGCTCCGCAACACCGCCCGCCAGTTGGCCGCCCAAGAGCGACTCGTTATGTAAGCCGATGCACCTGTGCGCGGTGTGCGCACGGAATCCGCTGCTGAATTAATTCGCCCGTAATCGCGGGCAATTGGTTTTTTGTTCCAGAAGAAAAAACTGCCTCGGTATCTGGGCTGAGCGGCTCGCGAGGGTCACGAGGGGATCACGGGGGGCTGTTTGCGGTTCTAGGGGTAATGACGGCAACTCTCTGGGCCGCTGGCAGTGTGGAGTCGCAGAAAAATGCGGCAAACATGTCATGGCCTACGGAAGTGGTTTCGCAACGCTTGACCGAAGGAGTCACCCGTCAGGCAGCTTAAGTGGGCCGAGACAAGTTTTACCTTCACCATGGGAAGGATAGGTGTTGGGAGGGAAAATAACTCGAACTGTGGTTGGATCTCGATTTCTGACTCTGGCTCTGTTTCTGATTCTGGTTCTGGCTCTGGCTCTGGCTCTGGCTCTGGCTCTGGCTCTGGCTCTGGCTCTGGCTCTGGCTCTGGCTCTGGCTCTGGCTCTGGCTCTGGCTCTGGCTCTGGCTCTGGCTCTGGCTCTGGCTCTGGCTCTGGCTCTGGCTCTGGCTCTGGCTCTGGCTCTGGCTCTGGCTCTGGCTCTGGCTCTGGCTCTGGCTCTGGCTCTGGCTCTGGCTCTGGCTCTGGCTCTGGCTCTGGCTCTGGCTCTGGCTCTGGCTCTGGCTCTGGCTCTGGCTCTGGCTCTGGCTCTGGCTCTGGCTCTGGCTCTGGCTCTGGCTACGGCTCTTCCTCCTGCTCTGACTTTGGTTCAAACTTAAACCCTGCCTCTGACCTTCATCCCATAACTCACTTCATTCCACTTTCAATCGAACGTGCCCAGCCACCACGACGCCTCGGAATTCCGAGTGCTCATTGCGTCCATCCACCTGTCGCTTGTCAATCGACCGCTTCACCTTCAGGGAAGCACCTCTGCGCCTCTACACCTATCACCACACTGCCCCTTTCCAGCGAGTGTCGTGAATTGCAACTTAATTAGGCCACACGTCCACTGCGCTGGCAAGCGCTGTCAAATTAGCGCACGCATGCGTGTGGCCACACCTCCAATTAGCACGTGCATGCGAGTCATGTTCGTCAACCGATTCGTGTCTCTCTGGCAATGGAAGGCCTTAATTACAAGAAATTAGTCCCAAAGGCATTGAAATCACAAGTTGATGGAAGCAGTGCCCTTGGATGCACTGCGGAGCTGTCATGAGTCCTAAATGAGAGCCGCTATTGGGGACTGGTTAACGGAATGACTAGAGAGAAGAATTATTTGCCGATGAATTCACTTCGAATTTGATTTCAAAACAAGCTAACGTCCTGATTTCAGTTAAAAGTTTGCCGCAAAGTTCCAAAATATCACTTCTCTGGCTCAATTTGATGTCAATCGGTTAACAAAATTTACGCCACGATATTTTGGATTCATAGTCGATCGAGATATGAACGCTCACAAGCTCGGCTAGCAATAAATGACGGCAACACGTCCCCAAGTCTAAAAAGAATGCCAACGAGACCCGGAATCCACTCACTCAGCGTTTTATCAAAGTCATGCACCATTTTAACGAAAGCTGTATCCCAACGTCACATTCCACACAATCCATAGTTTGGAACATGGTGCAGTTGTCTCTGCTAATTGTGCACTATTCAAGTCACACACCACATAGGTTCCACCACGGACAGTTGATGTTGAGTATCTCGCCAGTCTAGTGGTGTGTACAAAGGATTGTGGTGGCTTAAAGATTTGTTAATTGAAGTCTATGTGCATCTCAGACTATAGCGCTAAGCAAAAAAAATGTCCCATGGTTTGTTGGTTTAGACTCAGGATGACCCTCATACGAAGGACTGCCTTTCTCTTTGTCTTCTGACCTTGGAGATACATAATTGGTGCTAATGGTGTTGTCAAGATGGACGAGACAGGGCTCCTGAGGTCCTAGAAGAAATTTGCAATTCGATCGAAATCCTTACTTCATCTCTGGAATAGTTCTTTATCTCTGCCATAGGCCGCATCTTCAGAATGACATTAAGTAGAAGACTGCATTCACAAATCGCAGGCTCCATCAAAGAACTCATTTGATCCACTGTCGCCACCGACACTTCACATTCTAGCACTCATCAGTCCGTTCCAATGAAGGTCAAGGTCCATTCTCTCCCAACTGTCCAAAGTTCTCTTCCCCTCTCTGTTCAGCATATTCTCCCAACCGCTCAGTCCACATCGTTCCGCGAACGCGACATTGCCGCTCCATCAATGGCTGTGCACTCAAATGGAATGTGTACTTCCGGTCGTGCTGCATGTCTACCGTTCGATCGACTTCCTGTGCCAACTAGTCCACTGTGTCGTCGTCGTCATCGTTGGTCGCGAAAACCGCATTCGGCATTGGGTCTCTGGTGCACTTCACCCGTTGCCGCGCACACACACACTCTTCTTGAGCCCTACAGCGCAGTGACGGACTTTCTTTAAGAGCCGTTGACTTTCTTCTTGGGGAGCCGATGGAGAGAATCGATCTTGGAAGGCTTCTGTTTGCGTGTTGCTATAAGACCGTTTATTGCTCATCCTGTGCTATCTCACTTCAGTCGAGTACCGCATTGCGTTGTGATTCGTGAGAGTGGACCTTATGACAGCGGAGAGGCTTCTCCCAGATTCCATCAAAATCCTCCACCTCTAATTGACACAGCTGCCGCCACGGTCACACACGCGTCCCGCCGATGACAAGCGATTTCCTTCGAGACTCGATCGGATCACTTAATTGAATTCCTCGCATAATTGCCCCCAGTCCAGGGGCGAGTGAATTATTTCAACGAACTCCCAGATGCTTATCCACCATCGGACTCCCCGCCCCTGGCGGCATTCGATAGTGCCCGCGGCAAATTGAGTGCCATCACCGCTGCCCAACAATTGTGTCTCACGCCTTCAACCGCGTGGATCAAACAATGCCGCCGCGTCGTTGTCTGGCCCCTCGCAGACACTCAGCACCGACGTTCGGCCACAGTAGCGTCGCCAATTAGAAACGGTTTGAAACATCAAAACGGTTCCCCCACGCTAATCCCGGTCAGACATCGCTCATCACAAGCCCGGACAGGGCGCACACATCAGGCATCGGAATTCGATTATCTAACGTCGGGGGCAGTGATTTTGTTCGCGACCGTCATCCGAGTTCGACATCCGATAGCGAAGCCGGCCATCAATCAGAGGAGCGCAGCGCGTCTCTGGAAGGCTGCCGCCATCCCCTCACAACTCCGTCCAAATATGCGGGAACATTGTCGGAGGGTGTGTGCGCGAGCGAGGGTTGGGTGTCGAGTTCGACTTCATGTGGGTTTCGGGTCAAAAGGTCACCGAAACTTTTGAAATGGGACATGATCCCCGGGCGCACATAATTAATGGAGAATCTCACCAGTCACACACTCACTCTCAACCACTCGTACCCTCCTTCTTGGCATTCATGCAGAGGAGCGAGTGTGTGAGCGCCAACGACGCGTTTCTTGACGCTAAACATGAATAAATGGGAATTGTTTTGTGGTGGATGAATATTCGCGCGTCCTTTGGGCTGGAGAGGGGGCAAGGAGTGACTTTCATATTTGCCAGCGTTGTCCTGAATGCTTGACAAATTGGTTTATCGCCGTGAATGGCAAAGAAACAGCACGGGGATGGGGCGAGAATTCATGTTTCCGCAGAGGACATGAATCCACTTTGTCGACGGGAAGGAGAGAACTAATGTGTCCTCTGGGATTGGGGACTACCCAGAGTGTGACAGTGCCTATCGATTGAATGCCACAATGCCAAATGAGGCGGATTTTCAGGGGTTAGAGCTGTTTAAGGAGGCGTTACAGAGGGCTTATGTCGTCGCAGAACCGCTGAGTAGGACAAATGTATTCAAAGGGAGATGATTGCGAGGCGTAATATGGCGGCCGTGACAACGACAGCGGCCACAAGGTCCAGCTCGAAGACAGAGTACAAGTTGACGACGAAGTTTAACGTGAAATCCAGGGCGATGATAAATGACAGGCGGATTGATGGCGTTATTCCTGGCGGTGGCGGAGTTCATGCGACGGCCCAGCCAAAGAAGAGTACGGAGTCCAAGCCGAAGACGGATTCTAAAGCGATAGCTAGGTCAAGCACGATGACGGAGTTCGGACGACGACGGAGTCCACGAAGATGGCGGAGATCAGGACGTTGGTTGAGTCCAGGACGATGGCGGAGTCCAAGACTATGGCGGACTTTAGAACGATGGCGGAGTATAAGACGATGACGGAGTCCAGGCCACTATGGAGTCCAATGTGAAGGCGGAGCCCACGAAGATGACGGAATCCAGAACCATGGCGGAGTCCAAGACGATGATTGCTTTCAGGGCGAAACCTACTTCAGAGCGAAAGCGGAGTCCAGGGCAACGACGTAATGCATGGTGACGGTTCAGGCGACGATAGTCTAGGGTGATGGCGGACTTCAAGGCGATGCCGTAGTTCAGAGCAATGGCGGATAGCGGAGTATAGGGCGATGACGACCTCCAGACTGATGGCTGAGTTCAGGGTGACAACGGATTTCAGGGCAACCGTGGAGTTCACGGCGGCGACGGAGTCCAAACCGGCTACAGAGTACAAGCCCTCGACGAAGTTTAAGACTTCCACTCGAAGTTCATAGCCACGACGTTGTCCCCACCCACTCTACGACCGTTAATCGTCATTTCAGTTTTGTTCTACCAAAGCCTCTGTACCGTCACATTTTTGTACCAGGCCCAAATCCACGTCTAGTCTCCTTCTGTATGATTTCTGAAAAACCAACTCTTATTGCCCACATCAAAATCTGTCTACTCTTTTAACCAAGAACATGAGCAGTGCCTTCATTCACAGCCCAATCCAGTCAGTCAATCAATCAAATAGCTCCACACCCAAACCCGAACTCTGCTCAAGGCCACCAAATGCGGCCCGCCTCCGCTGTGCTCAAAGCACCTATCGACTTGTCAACTTGCCTCCAAATCAAATCTCCTTCGATTTTCGTCAAAATCTCCACCAAATCCCCGAAGAGACCCACGTTCAGCAACGTCCCGACAAAGTTTTTCCTCATCTTGGCACAGGGCGGGGATGCCTCGCCCTACCCCTCTCAAGGAGCGATTGTAAGAGTTTCCATTTGAGGTTTATTACCGCGATGATCTTGGTCAGGTCCTGCTCCATATCCATCCCAGCGACGAGCGATGACGGCGCCCCCGTTTCAGGACGATGACCGCACTGAGTGCTTGGACTTCCTGAATTTCGAGTGGATGCGGTGGGCGGTGGCGTGTCCATGTACTGGAGTGCTGGGCTGCGCGACGGTGTGTGCAGACGTCGGCATCGTCATCACCGTCGTCCCAAGGATCCGTTGATATGAATCGAGAGCGAAATGAAGCCGGAATACGATATGAACTCACGCACAGCGGGCATAAAATAGAAAATTATTGGAGAAACGTGTCCTTGCCTACGCCCATCGGCAGTCCTTGTCCGCAAATTGCTTCACGGACTCACTCCAACTCCAGCCGACTCCGCTGCCGGCTGGCGTGGCAGCATCTCATCTAATGATGAAATTCCATTACGCGTCCTGGAGAAAGTTTTTGCACTCCTCCGACCGCTGGGGTGGAATGGGGTCTATCTGCTCAGACGTAGCAACAAGTGGGGTGACTAAGAAAGTGGATAAACCCGAGTTGATGGCTAGGATGGGAGGGGCTGGAGGACGTTATGCGAGGCCGAATCTTTTTACCGGCAATACAGCGGCGGTCCTTGACGGGCGGGAATGAGTCAATTGGTGCGTCAGAGTAATTTTGATAATTGAACGGGTGGCGGTGACGTTTACTTTGCAGCATCCATAGGAGTGGAGGAGATGGGCGGTGGGCTCGTCTTTTGAGTCATCGTTGGTGGGCGGCAACGATGACGAATTGGCTGAGTGGAGGGTGTTGCAGTCAGGTACGAGGAGTGGCAACGATTAAGATTCATTTGAAAAGGCGGGGAGGAGGTGTTGTGAGATGGCGTTGAGTTATGTTGCAGACTGGTGGAGCTAAAGAGTTTTTCATTTTTCCCGGTGTCAGCGACAAGCGTTGTGTCACCTGCAGACTCAATAGCATTTTTCTCGCAACGAAGAGACAACGGGAAGGACCGTCGTCCTTGTCATGTATTTAATCTGTCGTTTCCTTAGACTTTTTCATTGCCTTACACTTCGCCTTGAACTCCACCGTTGCCTTGAACTCCCCTTGAACTTTATTGTCGCCCTGAAAACCGACGCTGCCTTCCACTTTGCCGTCTCTTTAAACACCGTCCTCGTTTTTAACTTAATCGCTGCCTCAAACAACTTCATAACCTTGAACTGCGTAGTCGCCTTCAACTTCGGCTTCACCTTAACCCCTCTTGTCGCCTTGAACTCCATCGTCGCCTTGAACTCCCTCGTCGCCTTGAACTCCATCGTCGCCTTGAACTCCATCGTCGCCTTAAACTCCATCGTCGCCTTGAACTCCCTCGTCGCCCTGAACTTCATCGTCGCCTTGAACTCCCTCGTCGCCTTGAACTCCATCGTCGCCTTAAACTCCCTCGTCGCCCTGAACTCCATCATCGCCTTGAACTCCCTCGTCGCCTTGAACTCCATCGTCGCTTTGAACTCCATCGTCGCCTTGAACTCCATCGTCGCCTTGAACTCCATCGTCGCCTTGAACTCCGTTGTTGCTTGAGCTCCATTGCAGCCTTGACCTCCGTCATCTCTCCGTTCTGAGCATGAACTCCGTAGTCGCCTTGCGCCTTGAACTCCGTCATCGTCTTAAACTCCATCTTTGCTCTGCACTCTGTCGCGCGGTATACTCAGACAAGATCACCCTGAAATCCACCGTCATATAGACTTTGGCAATCAAACACAATGACTGTCGTCCCATAGTTCCTCCAGACATTCAACTCTCAATCGGATAATTCGTCTCTCACGCGGAGGGTTTCATCACTCACAACCATTTTCCTTCAGAATCACAGCCAACTTCACTCGATTGTCAAAGACCTCATAAAACAGTCCCTCATCCGATTATCTCACTAGACGACTTAAGTCGAAGCTCAGATTGTGAGTGTCTCCCCTCATTTTTCGGTCGTTAACGATGCTCCTTAGCCCAACCATCCGTCAGTCCATTTGTCCATCTATCTCCGGATTCACTCGCATCCCTTGCACGCACTCACCAGTTAATTAATCAAATTATGCGCGTAACTCGTTTACGCCCGCCAGTCCCTTTGAAATGACATTTTAATTGGTGCCACGGAACTGTGATGTGTCGGAATGCTCACAAGTAGAGACGTCAAATGTCATAGCCCTGTCATGTGGGCTGCGTCCCCAGTCTGGACGCTCTCGTCGGTGGAAGTTGTGTGGACATAAATTTCAATTTAACCCAATCGTGTTGATTTTTCAAAAAGAAAAAAAAAACAAAAATTCTGAATCATCTTGGTGTTGGACTGTCTAAGGAAGATGGAGAGATGAGTCTTCTTCAAATTAAGAGATGGAAAAAGCAAATTCTTATGGAAGACGAGATATTTTTGGATAGCTGTCGATGTAATTGGTGATGCGGCAGAGTTTCAGACTCAGGGTCAGTTCCAGAACCACTCAGACCTTATGGTTACCTGACATTTGTTGGCTTATGTGGAAGGTAACGCTAATTCGGGTTGTGTCACAATAATGCCCCATGCGCTAGGGCTTCATATATGCAGATGCTCATAGCATCCTGTTTCTTCTTGCGTCAGAGCTGACTTCGTGCTTTGGGTCAACTTGGTACAGCTGCTACGCCAAAATACAATCAGGGGGGGATGAAGGATGTTGCAAAATCATGCCAGCTCGCTTGTTCATTGCGCAGGGTATTTAGTATGAATAAGCAAAACCATGAAAGTTGAGAGAGAGTAGGAAAACTTTCCTTGAAGCACAAGTTTAACGCATGAACGTGCATTGGACATAAATGTCATGTTTGTCCCAAATGGAAGAGTCACAAAAATTAGAAAAATTTCAAGAATTTAGCAATTGAGACCAATGCCAACAAATCTATCATGCCTTCAGCGCCTTTCCACGTTTTTGTCCTCAACTCATTTTTTAAGTTTAATAACATTTAATACGAGCACAATGCGTGTCGTAAGTCCGAAAAGAAAACGAAACCATAAAAATGAGCTTAAGAGCAGTTTGGATATTTTTTAGCTATTATCTTCTTGGCAACACTGGTTTAAACAGCTGACGCACGTTTCGTGTTTTGTTTCACTGTCAAACATCTTCAGTTTGGTCTATAATTTAACCATGAATCGTCTTACAAACGAACAACGCTTGCAAATTATTGAATTTTATTATTAAAATGCGTGCTCTGTTAACAAAGTTCATCGCGCGCTTCTTCCATTTTATGGTCAGTTCATTTTTGGCTCAATGGGTACGTAAAAAAGCAGAATTGTCGATTTTGGAGTGAATATCAGCCAGAAGCATTGCAGAAGCTATCAATGCATCCAGAAAAAGTCACAGTTTGGTGCGGTTTAAGGCATCATTGGACTATACTTCTTCAAAGATGATTAGAATCGTAACGTAACTGTGAATGGTGAGCGCTACCGTGAGATGATATCCAACTTTTTTTTTTGCCCAAAATGCAAGAGCTTGACTTGCAATACATGTGGTTTCGACCAGACGGTGCCACATGCCACACAGCACGCGCAACAATGGACTTATTGAAAGGCGAGTTTGGTGAACATATAATTTCACGTTCGGGACCGTTCAATTTGCCGTCTAGATCGTGCGATTTAACGCCTTTAGACTATTTTTTGTGGGGCTATGTTAAAGCTCATGTCTATACAGACAAACCCATTTTAATTGACACACTGGAAAACAACATTGAAGCATTTATTCGTGAGGCCGAAATGTTGGAAAGAGTACGCCAAAATTGAAGTAAGCGGATGGACCATTTGAGGCGCAGTCAAGGTCAACATTTGCATAAAATAATCTTCAAGCATTAAATTATATGGACCGTACTATCGATTCAAATAGAGATTTCATGCATTTTTCTGAATTTTAGGTGTTTTCTTTTAAAAAAATTTCCTATAGCTCCTATAGCTTGAAAAATCACCATTTACATGCAAATGATGACTTAGACTGTTTCCAAAGTATTATAGATAATTTGTTTTTATTCTATAAGGTGCACAGGGTGAGCTAAATAAAAGGGTTTCGTTTAAAAGCATTTTTTAAAACTGTCACAAAATTAACCAAATTATTATAAAAAATGTGGTCGCCGTGGCGCAGTGGTAAGTGCATCGACTGCGGCGCAGAAAGTCTGGGTTCGATTCCCGGACGGGACACCTAGCATTTTTTCACGGCACCACCTCTTTCGAGTTGCTGACAACACTCAAAGAGTATTAATTGTCTATGGAAAGCTTCTCAAATCTCGCCGTTCGGAATCGGCAAAAAACTGTAGGTCCCTTCTACTTGTGAAGAACAATAGCATGCACAACACTAGTAGTTGTTGTAGAAGCTAGGCCCTGGTCCGTTATGGGCTGTAGTGCCACTCAATTATTATTATTATTATTATAAAAAAATATATAATATTGGGGACAAATTTTCAAACGATGCTGTCAACTGCAAGTTATGGCTGATCTTGGAAGCGATTACCTAATAATAATAATTGAGTGGCACTACAATCCACAAGGAACCAGGGCCTAGCTTCCACATACTCGTGTTGTGTGTGCTACTGTTCTCTCACGTGTAAAAGGGACCTACAGTTTTTGCCGGTTCCGAACGTCGAAACTTGAGAAGCTTAACATAGATAGTTAGTACTCTTAGAGTACTGTCAGCAACTCGAAAGAGGTGGTGCCGTGAAAAAACGCGAGGTGTCCCATCCGGGAATCGAACCTAGATCTTCTGCATGGGGGTCTACGCGTGACCACAAGCGACTACCTACGTCATTGAAAAGTTGTCACATTTGAAAGCAATAATAAATGTGCGTCAGCATCTGTTTTAGAAAACTTCATTGTTTTTCGCCGCCTCTTCGAAAATCTCCGGACTTATCTTAAATAATGAGCATTCTTGGGAAATTTTTATTTTAATTTTTAATTGGAAGGAAAGTGCAGGTGAAGCCCATGCTTGTAGAAGTGCGTAATGCATCTGCTCCGACCAAACATTTGTTCAGAGAGTCGTTTCGACGCTTCATCGTGATTTTAGCATCGAAGACAAAGAACGTCTTAGCCGGCTCAAAAAGTTTGAAGATGAGGAATTAGAAGCTTTACCGGATCAAGATGTGTGCCAAACGCAAGGTTAGCTCGCAGAATCATAGGAAGGGATTTTTGCACCGAGACCTGATAGAAGCTGAAAATTGGAAATACTACGAAAACTCTGAGGAAATAAAAGTACTATGCAAGGCCTGGTGAATCTTTTCCATCATCGGATACATCGGCGTCAAAAAGAAAACATCCACTGCTCAAAGGTCATGCTCTTCAAAATGTGGGAGCATGAGCTGCTAAAACCAGGCGAGACCATTAATGGGAAAGGTTATCGACTACAACTAATTCGCTTGAGACGTACATTGCGTGAAAAACCGCCTGAAACGACCGAAATGCATGACTAGGTAATTTTGCAACATAATATCTCTCTGTCCCACGTTCTAGTTACTGTCAAAAACTACCTGGAAACGCTGGAATTAGAGGCTTTACACCATCAGATGAAGAGATATATTGACTTTTTCAGTGATAGGCCGGTTCCCAAGCCTCATGTTACTTATTTCAACTAACTGATTGGCAAATTTGATTATGCCACCTGTTATGTATCCCATTACTTACCGCTTGAGGCTGTTCTGGACAGATTCATCCGCTTTACTCCTTTGGGACGATCTATTGAATTGCCTTCTTTAAGACTAACCAACTTCATCGTCGATCCATGCCCCTTTTCTGTATCAAGCCACACAGAACAAACTACGGCTACGATTCTTAACTCGTGCGTCCTTTGCCCCTCTTCCTACTTTACCTACCGTTCTCCTTAATTTCCCCTCTCACTAACCGTTCCTTTCCTAAAGTTGGTTAAGACAGTTAAAGGTATTTATTTCTTACGTCTTATTTGTAGCTTCTTTTAAGCTTCAGAAATGAAGGTTTCGATCCCAATCAAATGAGTCCCCAAATGATACAACGTATCATCTTAAGTACTTTCCCCACAAACCACGTCAACACCGTTCCATCCCAAGTCTTCACTCGTTTTCCCTTCATTTCACTCATTTGTGCAATCTCCTATGAGTGAGAATGCTTACGCGCAGCGCACACTTCGCCCACACAAGCTCCATCATCTACCGCCACTGGACCCACGCCGCCACCGTAATCAAATCGAATTCACCACGCCATCCAGTTGCACTCCCTCTCTGTCTCTCCCTATCTCTCTCTCTCTTCCTTTCACGGTCTTTCCGTAACCCCAGTGACTCTGGTTAACCCCATCCCGTTGCAACATTCATCACTTCACCAACGCAAACTTCGATCGTCAGAAGAGAACAAAGTCGCTACCGTCTGTCCAATTTCCGTGCTCTTCACCATCCACTTCGCCAGCGTTTGAAGGCGCCCGCGAACGCCCTGGAATCGAAACCTAGCCCATAGATCATCTTGAGCCTGGTTAAACCCCCACCCACACTCCTCCAGCAGAGAGACGAGATCCCGAGGGGAAATTAATGCCAATCGTCGACGTCGCCAAGAAGCCAAGTTCAATGGGAAAAGGACCGCGACCGCACCCTGGTTGCTAAGCGACGCTCGCTCTCTCGCTCGTCACTCTCTCCAGCTCATCTCCACCCAGGTATCCGTGCGTGTGCGCAGCTCTAAGTCTAGTGTGTGTTTGGAAACTCACCACCCGCCTCTTTCTCTTTCTCTCTCCCTTGCACTTGCTCCGCTGCCAAAGGCACACCCACACAGACGCTGTGTGTCGATGGTTTTTCGTCCTCCTTTCACACACAATCCAAAGGATGGGGGGAGGGGAAAGCGAACAGCACAAAGGACAATGAAGAGAAATTCACCACAAGCTGTCGGGGGTCTTCTGCTTTTGTGGTTGGCCCCCTTTTTATCTTCTGCCCTTTTTTTCTGCGCTGTCCCTCTGCTCAAGGAACAATGCGAATTAATTTCGTTTGAATGCAAATGATCCGAGAGAGGAGCCGGGCGCGGGTGTCTCCAGTGAAAAGGGTGAAGCAGCATTTAGGACGGAGAGTTGGAGCTGGAGGATGGTGAGGAGAAAATATGCTTTGTGTATGTACACCGAACAGTGGCCGGGTCCTAGGGTAGGTAAGTGATTATCTATCTATTCCTGTGTTTCCTTTACCTCTTTCCCTGTTTTCTCAACCGCTCGGAAATTCATCCTCCCCCCCACTTCCTCCTTCAAAAATCTACATGACACGAACACGACTTAATTGCTGTCGAACCGATTTTTGGGATATTTTTTTTTTCACTGGAAAGGAGGAGCAGAGAACCGGTTGTATGGGTGTGTGGCCTGATTTTGATTTTATGAAAATGTCCTTCCATCCTCTCTTTGTCCCCTATCCGGTTCCGCCTGGATTCTGTAAGTCCCAGGAAGGAGCCGTCTCGGCCACAAAAACTCTTCGAAAATTCTAGTTGGCACTGAACTTAAAGGGGCAAAGTTTTGTGATCCAAGTCGGCTAACGGTATCGACCTTAGACCGTTGAGAAAGACAAAAGAAAAAAGAAGAACGAAAAATTCTCACTTGTGTGCATCCTGTGTGTCATCTCTTTTTTTTGGATGTTCATCTCTCCTACATCCTTGTTTGCTGCCCATCCACCTTATTCTTCCCCCCGGGGGGAAAGAGTGGGACGTGAAATTGGGAAAAAAGGTGGAAAGAGAGAGTGAGTGAGTGAGAGAGAGATCCTTGCTCGTTGAGGTTATGTTGTGTGTGATTTCTTTTTTTTTTTGTTGTTTTGTCGTCATCTGTGAAGAGACTCGAAATAGGGCGTGTCGTTGTACTGGCCACCGCAGTCGCCTCAACACCCACCGTTGCGTTCGCCGTCCGTGTCACCATATGGCAGGCTTTAAATATTTATAGAGCGAAGCATTGAATGGATTTTCTGATTTACTTTAGATTAGGTCATGTTTGTGAGTCTTTATGAGCTTACAGGGGCGGCGGCGACGATGCTTACGCTTGCGACGACAACAACGACGACGATGACGACTTTTCTTCCGCTTTATCTGGGTGATGATGTGCGCTGCGTGCGGGGGGGGAACACGGTCACAGACCGGGGGGATATGAGAAAAGTTTGTGAAAAATTTGCCGTTTTTTTGGGGAGAGTTTGTTTGTTTTTCGATTACTTTGCATTTTTACGATTCACTGGGGAGTGCGACTGTTTGGAAATGACGACTAATTGAGTGTCATCATCAAAATTGAAGCCAACATCCGTTCTGGTACTCTCTGATTCCCGGGAATGTCATTAATATGCTAAATTTGTCTTGACTTAAATTCAAAAGTTTGAAAAGAGTTTTGGGAAATGGGAAAAAGGGGATCCACATGTACATAGTTCACAAGTTCAGACTCCTGGACTGTTCATCTCCACCTCTTTTCCATGGAACCAACTCCTTCAAGTTACTGAGTATACTAAGTGTAAATGACAAAGCTCGCTTTTCGGAGTCGGTATTAAACTGTAGGTCGACGTATCTTGACAGTGTCACTGGTGCTTACCGAAACTAAGGAACTTCCACTATGAACATCCAAGTTTGAACAGTTAAAGCGACGTCGGTCAAATCTACTGAGTCTGTTTTGCCAAATCAGAATGGACGGTAACATACAAATAATCGGTATTCAAGCAACGTGTGCCTTGCACGGTTTATGGTCTCCAGAAACCTACTACCGAACACACGATGAATTAATTTGAGTTCACTGACTGATTCGAAGGTACACTGTGCTTGACAAAATTTCTCTCTCTCTCTCTCTCTCTCTCTTATCAAAATACCCACCGAAGGGATTTCATTCCGACTGAGACTTGAGCAGATTGATGCAGGATGCGGAAGGATGTCCACTTATCTACATTTGTTTTATATGTGCCATGTGATGTATAGGATGGTGGATAAGCGACGGCTTCACGAAGGTGATCGTCTTTTTCTTTGGCAGACGCTACAGCCCGGTGCAGACCTGGACTTCAACCAACATACCTCTGCATTCAGCTTGAACTTGTGCTAGTTGTACCTCGCTACCACTTTGTCCCTTAGAGTTGGCGTCGATAGCCGGAGCATTGGTGTCCTTGTTCATTCTGTATGAAATCCATCTGAGACAAGACACTCGAACTCGTTTGACCAGATCGATGTTGCTGTACAGTCCATACTATACGTCGTTCAGTCTTTTCCTGCAGCCTCATCCACTTTAATTAGTATCTGCGCCATACATACAGGAGAAGATTTAACGACGAACTCTATGGGCTGTACAGCGACATGCGCCTAGTCAAGCGTTTCCGAAAACAACGCTTAAGATGACTAGGCCATGTAGAGCCACTGCTCCGGCCCGAAAAGTCTTCGAATCTGAGCTATTGGGACAACGCAACAGAGGACGGCCCAGGCTAAGGTGGCGCACACAAGTGGAGAAGGACCTCAAACAACTTGGAGTGCGCAACTGGCGGCAGCTGGCGAAAGACCGTGCTGACTGGAGAGGCATGTTGGTTGAGGCGCAGGTCCACCCCGGACTGTAGTGCCACAAGAAGAAGTTAACTTCGGAGCCTGGGTAGATAAGGTCTCTCAAAGTTACAGCTGTCTATAGTGACGGTGTGTTCATGACGTCGAAGTTGGTGGTTTTCATTTTTAAAACATTAACCATTAAGGCAAGCGGTGCAGGCAGAGCAGAGTATGTGCTGTCACAGAACACAACGACATGTCCCTACATCGACATCTAGGTCACACCGCCACAATAAGCGGTAAAATCTCTGAGTTAGTCAAGCACTTCATATATCTAGGTTCCGTGGAATATAAACGTTTCAAAATGGTCGCTATATTACTGCTACAAATCGTTGATATGCATATTAAGTTTAAGCTGGCTTAGTACTATACCTCGGTCATGCCACTTTTGGTCTCTGTCGTAGATATATGTATGTGGAGTTGATGAAGAGAATGTGTTTACAAGGGGAACGTTCAGTCTGAAGAAGAAGACAAACTTCATAAATGATGTACGGCGGCATGAACCAAGCATCTATGGCACAACGCTTACACTTACAACACTGCTCCTCGCGTTCCCGAACGTGAACCACAAACGGCTTTTACCGGAGACCCTTCGTGAGACCCATGCCAACCGATGCTATTTCGACTTATCAAAGCAGCTACCGTCAAAACTTCGAACGCGAAGGACCAAGATCATGCTTTACAAGACGCCTATCCTGTCAGTCTATCAGTCAAGCTAAACAAATACTTAGGAGCCTTGAGAGAAACATTCTACGGCGGACATACGATCTTTTCTGTAAACAGGGCGAATAGAGGAAAAGATATAAGCACAAGCTCTAGGTGCTAAATCCAGATGGGGATGTGGTCCGGAAGCCAAAAATCATGGGTTCGGCGTCATCGATAGAATGGGTAACACCGCTCCTCCTAAGAGAAGCTTTGAGTCCCAGTTTTCAGGTTCCAGGAAAAGAAGAAAACCTCCGGCATAAAGACCAAGTGATCGAGGATGTTGGGAAACTTGGTTTGGATGGGAACATTAGCTCATGTTTTGACCCAACAAAGGTTGCCAGCTTGATAATTAAGTTTGTAAGTAAGCTCCTCGCACCCCAGCCATAGAAATAACGAAATGCAGGTCGTAGCAGATGGAGATGGTGCACACAAATGACGTCAACATGGCGTGTGCAACTAACAAGAGACCGTGTTAACTGGGGACGCAGATTGGATGTGGCCCAGGTCTATCTTGACTGTAAGACCCCTTAAAGAAGAAAACCTCAAGTTGGAGCTCTTCAATTCGCCAATGAACAGAAACTTTCTCGACTAGGGGGCAACGAGAATTGCGTGTTCAAAATATGTCTGTACTAAATTGTCGTCAGATGATTGAAACCAAATGAAATGGAACGCTTGTATGAAAGGTGACATCTTAAGCTTCATTTTGTCCGAAGACATTATTAAAATCTCATGTCGTCGTGAAAAGTTATTTGCGTTTAAAAACCAGTGAAAATTCGAAATGTGGTGATGTATGCCTAGCACCCTCCCTGCTACTTATGTGCTTGCCCTGCTAATTTTTGAGAGGAATGAAGAAAGACATTGGAGTATATGACAGCTTAACAACGCCTTCAATGAGCGGATAATTGCGACAGATGGAGCCATGTAGTCGTAGAAGGCTTTCAAAATACTTAATGAATGGAAAGCGATTAAACTCGGCCCAGCACCGCCTAAGTATGGCATTAAATCATTCATGCGCTCCGTGGAGTTGTTCCGATCGTAAAAAAGCGCCCTTCCATCATAATCCGGTCAAGCTCGAACTAGTGTGAAGCCCTTACCCTTCATGCCATCAGCAAAGCACAAGTACATTCCATCTCATCTGGCCACTGCGGCGCCTTGTGGGAATTTCAATCCGAGACTCGGCTGCCGCTGATATTCTCATTAAACTCCGAATAATTAAATTCCACACCCATTCGCCACCACGATGAATTCAACAGATGCCCCCGTCATCGCTTGCAATCGATAAACAAACTGCCCGCCTGCAGCAGTACAAGCGTCTCCATTCATCCGCCACACCATCCCCCCGAAATCGAAGCGCACAAAAAATCATCTCACGCACACGCAAACAGCAAAAAACGAACCAAATCACTTGAGAAACACAGAAAATACGAGCTCAGCGCGGCCGCACACCCATACAAATGAGGCACGAATTACTAATCTGACCGAATGCCGGAAATAATCGCCGAACGGGAAGTCATTCGACCCAAGTCTTGGGCCCACCAGATCCACAACTCCACCGGCGACAGCAGTCACCGAAGGAGCGCTGTTGTCACTCACAGAGCGGCGGTGGCGGCGGCGGCGGCGGCCCGCGATGCATACATATGCGAAGATGGCGAGAAGACTGGCTGCTGACTCCCAAAATGCGTTTCGAATGATAATGCCCCCACCCAGCCGACCATTCGTATGCCAACCACCAGAGGCGCACTCGGGGCACCCGCAAAAAACGAATGGAAAGCATTTCTTCTGTCTCTTAAGTGCCCACTTGTCCCTGGAGACTGTGTGGCCGGCTCTGGACGCGGATGGAGGGGGCGGAGAGGGCGAACTCGGATTAGACTGGGGGAATCTTAATCTTAACGAACAAATAATGACACACCCCATTAGAACAGAAGCCGATAAGCGCAGAGCCGGGGATGCCGAGTCGATCCCACCACTATGATGCGACGCGACGAGGGACAGCAGCGTTTGCGTGGCATAATGCCTCCGTTCATTCGGATCTCAGATAAGCACGCGATGGGTGAGGTGGCCCTGGCGATACACATCTTGGACCGAAGCTACAAGTAGCCGGACGGTGGGACCGAAGCTGGATTCCATTCCGTTGCAGCTCGCTGTCGCTGTCGTCGCTGAAGTGCACACTGCTTCCAGATACTTCTTCCCTGGGTGGGTGGCTACTGGCTGCGTGTATGGTTGTGTGTGTGTGTGTGGAGTGGATGACTGTAATTTATATGAACTTACAACAAAACCCAACGACGACGACGATGCTGTTGATGCGATGATTATGTGAACGGTGATGTCATCTTGGTGCCTCGGAGGGTGGCTGTAAGAGAGAGAAAGAGAAAGGGTGCAGCACTGCGATGGAGTGGTCAGTTTCGGACGACGACGATAAGGCTGTGGAATGCAATCGTCGTTCTGAAATGGAGGAGTCATTAGTTTCAATTAAACCAGGGGAATCACTGGGCAGCTAAGCCTGCGACAGCAAGACCCTCCAACTGCCGCTGAAGGGTTGGCTGCGACGGACAAAGTGCCAACTAGAGCGACTGAAATTGCATGAATTGTGAATAGCTCCCGGCATTCCTTTGAGATGTCAACGAAGTCAATGTGAAAGAAGAGGGACTAGGAAGACGAGTGAAATTTTTTGGCGACAAGCTGGTGTCTCCTGCATTTGAAGTCCTCCTGACAAGTCGCATTGATTGATGTACTTGATTCGGGCATTGTGCTTACTGGAACTGAAGAAAAAACGGAAATTTAAGACGTCGGATTCAGTCCAATTTGAAGGACTTAGAGGTCTGTGTTTTGCCACAAAATGCCCTTTAAGTTTGACACGCTTTTCACAACTTCTTTAACCCAGTCTGAGAAATTTTTGTCTGGAGGTCTGCAAGGTGGGGCCTCAATAACATCGTCATTCGACTCAATATTCTGCCTGACGCCGGACATTTTTATGTTTGGAAACAAAAAGAAGACGCACGTGGGCCAAATCTGAAGGTGGTGGCTGGAACAGCAGTTCGTAGCCTAATTCGACCGAATTGGACATGGCCACGGAGAAGATGTTAGCCAGAGCAGTACTATGGTAGAAGAACATGGTTTTCTTCGGCATATGTGCCTGATATCGGCGCCCAATCGATTTGCCGAGCCCTGTGACCGTTTTGCCTTTCTCGAGGTAGTCAAAGTTGATCACTACTCGTGAATCCCAGGAGACAGTGGCCACAATCTTTGCGATTGATAGGACAGTCTCCGCCATCTTCGGAACATGTTTGTAGAGTAAAGTCCACTATTTCGCCTGTACCTTGGTATCTGCCGTTCCTGAGCGGATCCATGTTTTGTCAAGGGTTACGTCGTTACACAAGAACTCAAGAGAACAGCTTCCAGCACTGCTCTAATTTGATCTCACGGGTGCACTTGTTGTTTAGGGTGAGAAAGCGCGTCACCCATCCCACAGACCACTTTTTCATGTCCAATACTTTATGGAGGACATGACTTGTGCAGTCCTTTGAGTTACCATACACCCTTTATCTGACTAGTCGTCCAAGTCGTAATCCGATTGTTACCCTTAGCATCGAGCATGACCATTCCACGTCCCAACTGTGGGTGTGCCTTGTCCAGAGGCTAAAAGTGAAATAAATTTGCGCGATACCACAGTGATTTGAATCCATTCATCTGCAAAAACCGAACACATTCGCTATATGTAATATTTTCAATAATTTCTGATTTCTTCTTCGGAATGTTGCCTCTCTGCTTGTCAAAACTGCGTTTTCAGAATTGCAAAATTCATCGTAATTGAGGTTTTTCGGTTTTTGGTCAATTACGACTTAACTGTCTGAGCCAGGACAATGTGAATTGAAAGTCACGATTGAATACAACATTTTGGGATTTTTCAATTCAATTCGTTGGTTAAAACATAATTCTATAAGTCCCGGGGCATATAGGGGGCGCCACTAACAAAAAAAAATATCAACTGATGATGCCTCCTATATGTCCCGGGGATTATTAAGTGATCTGTTACAGAAACTGAAGAAAGCGGGTCAGAAAATGTTCCGATCCTAACGTGTTCTAGCTCTGTAAGGGTACGTCAAAACATTTCAAAAGTTCTATGGATTGATATATCTTATGCTAGGGTACCCAAAGGAAGGTGTACCCCCCAAACTTCACGCACGTTGGAGTCACCTCCAATATACCCCAACCTCTAAATTAAGTCCTAAACGTTAACAATGTATCTATGGCCAAAATTTCATGAAAATCGCTCCAAAAGTTCAGGATATACATATGTATATATGAAGAGTATGACAGGCATAACGGACGGTCGGATCAACAACAACACCGTAATTAAAAAAAAAAATAGATGGCGCTGGCATCCACGAGGTTCTAAAATTTCCTTAGTACCTACTCGTGTCATGTGTGCTATTGTTTCCTCACGAGCAAAAAAAACCTGCGGTTCATTGGCGACTCCGAACGACGAAATTTGAGAACTCAGATTCAATTTGAAATCCTTGAGTGCTGCCAAGAAACTAAAAAAAACACGAGAGGAACGTCCAAGGCCAGGAATCGAATATAGCACCTCTGGCGTGTGAGTTGGGGAATTTATTCAGTGGACAAAGACGGCCATATGATTTCAGTGATTTAGTTATGCGACCGCGGCTGCCGTGGCGTATAGGTAAGCGCGTCGACCGCCAAGCTGAATGTCTAAGTTCGATTCCCGGACGGGATACCTCACATTTTCCAGGGCACCACATCTTTCGAGTTGCGACAACACTATAAAAAGCTTCTCAAATCTCAGCGTTCGGAGTCGGCAAAAAACTGTAGGTCCTTCTACTCGCGGGAGAACAGTAGCACGCATAACACGAGCAGGTTTTTTAGGGGCTAGGCCCTGGTCCCTTGTGGGCTGTAATGCCACTCAATTTTTATTAGTTATGGGACCACCAAGTTGGCATTTTAAACAGACTGATCATTTAAGTCACCGCCTTAGGGGCCTAAATGCTGCTAAAAGCGGGTGTAAGAAGTCTTTTTGAGGGAAACATGTATCGTTCTCTGCGCTATGATAGTGGATGATTAGGTGGTAGGCCTGCACGCAGTTAAATGTTACCTGATGATGTGACTGATTGCGAAAGCCCACGCCAAAGAGTCGTTGATTGCGAGCTGTTGGGACAACGCAACAAGAGAATCCTTCCATTGAAGTGACCTGTACACGTAAAGCAGAACCTCGCTCAAGTTGCTTTATACAACTGTAAGCAACAGACACTTGCTGACTGATTACAGAACCCACCACCGACGGTAGAAGAGAGACCAAACGAGACAAAACCCTTTCTTTTCAGGATTTATGGACATTACACTTGGGTTTGTTGTCCTGGTGACATTTTTACCCTATCAGATCAGTCAGTGAAAGGCAAACTAATTCAACGTGGGCTTGAGATCGGCAAGACATTGATACACCACCACATCAGTCGGGAAGCTTATCCGACGTTTTATTAAAAATTCCAGGGATTGAGATTGATCAAGTGTGGGTTTGGAAACATGCCAAAGGCCAGCCTAAAGCCCACCCAGAATGAAAAGCAAAGACTACAGCCAACGGTAGAACAGAGAACATACATCGAGCTTTAACCAACTTCCAATTAGCACAGACTAGGGGTATACATTTTCAATTTCAGTCTGCCGGTAAAAGAATGGATAACAGAGTCGTAAGCGATGCTAAGATTTTGGAAAAACCCTTATTGCTGTCTTCCACTTACGTTGGACAACGATAGACAAGATTTTTGTCTCCCGACTGAGAAGAGGTCAGGAGCAACCAATATTTGCGTTGATGGCATCTGGAGTAGAAGATTTAACGACAAACTCTATGGGCTAGTGGACATGCCCCTAGACAAGCGTCTCCGGATACAACGCTTAAGATGGCTAGGCCATGTAGAGCGTACGGACACCACTGCTCAGGCCCGAAAAGTCTTCGAATCTGATCCATTGGGACAACGCAACAGAGGACGGCCCAGGCTAAGGTGGCGCACACAAGTGGAGAATGACCTCAACTAATTTGGAGTGCGCAACTGAAGGCAGATGGCAAAAGACCGTGCTGACTGGAGAGTCGTGTTGGTTGAGGCCCAGGTCCACCCCGGACTGTACCGCCACAAGAAGAATACGGCATTCAGACAGAGACACGGCATACCGATACGATTTCTTGATATCCATAAGCTAAAACAGAACAAAACAAGC
Organism: Eristalinus sepulchralis; assembly: GCA_944738645.1. NCBI lineage: Eukaryota > Metazoa > Arthropoda > Insecta > Diptera > Syrphidae > Eristalinus > Eristalinus sepulchralis. Next base: position 11,342,839 of record OX122885.1, on the reverse strand, counting down.
GAAGGACACCTTCAACAAAATCCAGAAATCTCTCAAAACCAACGACATCATGACATTTCCGATTGACTAAGGCCCCCTACAAGTCTGAAGGGTCCCTAAAAAATAAATCCTTCATCCAAATTAAAGTCAACAACATGTCCATCGACCCTTTTTCTCCGCAGCAGTGATTCCTTTCTTCTCCGCCCAGCAGTGACAACAATCGGTAATTCATTTCCGAATTTGATTTTGATGGTTCCTCTCGAGCACTTTGAATTCACTCACTTCTTGGGTTCCTTACGTGACGTGCCGACAAAACAGCACTCAAAGAGTTTATTTTTCTCTAGAACAAGCATCCGCCCACCAGCTCCCGACCAGGCAGTCTTTTCTTTCGGGAGACCCAAGCGATTTTCGCAAATGAACAGCAAACAAAGTGGGTCTCCGGGCCAGGAGATGGATAGATAAATGAGTTACCCTCGTGACAAATCACCGAAACAGAAAAGAAAAACACCCGCCCCGCCTAGCGGCGTTGAACAGGGTCCATTGTGGTGATCGGCCGCCTCCGGGTTGCGTCTCATCCGGGAAATCGAACAAGCAAACAATTCCCGATCACGGAGCACCTCTCACTCTGTCGCGCACACAGACGTGCGACCAATTACAATCAATCTAGGACGGCGGGCCAGGCGGCGGCGGGCGGCGGCAGTGCCCTCATGTAATGACTTTGTGATTGTGTTCCACTCCGAGACAAGCAATTAAGCAGCCCTAATTCCCCGTCGAATTAATTCCGTGTGTACAGTGTACCCTCATAATGTCATCTGTCTTAGGAGAGGCCAGGGTGGGACGCTAGTCCTGCCGTCATACGGGACGCGTATTCCTTTTCCTAATTGACTTAATTATTTTATTATTGAGTAGGAAATCTTTCTCTCATGATTCCGACTCCTAGTCGCCGCGTCTCGGGCGTCGTCACATCCCATTCACAAGGACCTCGACCTCTCGGGCGAGTGGACAACAACTCGGGGACAGGCAGAAATCCCACCCAGTCTAGTGGATGTCGATGATGGAGCAGGGGACAAAACTTTTCTTTCAGCCGTCGCGTCCCGTCTTCCAGCAGCTGGCTACCGCACACCGCCCCAAAGACGAATTTCATGTACAGGAGCGAAAATCTCTTCACTTCTCTGCCAGAGCACATTCAACGCAGACGATGTGCTACAAAGTGCTGCTGTGCTGTGCGTTGCGTCCGGTGACGGGACCGTCGCGTCGGTGTGGTCTCCCGGATGGATGAATAATGAGAGATGTGTGTATTGATTGGGATTTATGGACGAAGGATTTATGCGTGACCGTAGGCAGGCGTGTTCGCAAATTGTCCGCAAATTGTGTGGCTCCTTATCTGGGATTTGTGGTCAATTGATTGGACTGATTTGTGGAATGGCGACTCTGCGTCTCTGCGTGAAGTGTGGAAGAGGTGATGAAGCGAAGATTTTTGCTGCTGATGTGAAGGAAGTTGGTAAGGAGGTGAGCCAAGCGACATTGAATGGGAAAAATGGTAGGGGAGAGTGGAACGAAAAATATTGGTCTTGGACGATGGTTCGAACTGTGAAAGTGGACCAGAAAGCCGGCGACAATTTAAAAAGAATTTGAATTTTACGGTGAGCTTTTGCTTGAAAATTCTGAATATTCTGGCAAAACCGGTGGCGAGAGCAGTCTTGACAAAGAGAAAACAATGCTCTGTGGGGAATACATTTTGAATTGAAGTCTGCCGGCCCTAGAATGGACAGCAGAGTCGTAAATGATGCTCAGAATTGGGAACAATCCTTTCTGCTGTCTTCACCTTACGTTGGATAACTATAGACAAGAATTCTATCTCCCGACTGAGAAGAGATGGGAAGCAACAAATATCGAGACGGAAGCCGAACAAATCTGCTATAGTGGACGGATTTACGGCAAAACTGTTTAAGGGAGCTGGAGATGTTCTAGTTTGTCACAAGCACATGAAGAGGAAAGCATTCTTGACGCTAGCTTCAGTGAGAAGGGAGCGAGAGAAAGAAAAAGAGCTGAGAAATAAAGAATTCCCAAACCAACCCTTATTTCCCCCTACTATCACGCAACGACCTTACCTTGCTTATCAAACATGCCGACGCATACTTTTTCTTCTTCTTTGACCTCCATTACAGCCCGGGATGGAGCTGGGTCTCTACAGTCATATTTCTTCAGCAAGCACGATCTCTCGCCAGCTGCCTCCAATTGCGCACTCCAAGTTGGTTGAGGTCTTTCTCCACTTGTCGGCGCCATCTCAGCCTAGGCCTCTGTTGCGTTGTTCCAATGGTTCGGATTCGGAGCAGTGGTGTCCATACGCTCTACATGGCCTAGCTATTAAGCACTACATCCGAAGAAGGTTGACCAGGCGCATGCCGCCGTACAGCCTATAAAGTTCGTGATTAAATCTTCTCCTTGAGACGCCATCAACGCAAACAGGACCAAAAATCGCACGCACAACTTCTCTTGAAAGGGGAAGGACTTCCTCATCAGCTTTTAGAAGCGCCCAAGTTTCTGCGCCGTAAAGGATGACTGGGATGATCAAGCTGCTGTAAAAAGTCACTTCAGTCCTTCGAGAGAGGGGGCTTTATTACTCAATTGCCTACTGAATCCAATGAAGTATCGGTTGGCTGCTGATTCTGATTCCGACGTGTCTGCTGACTAGTTGTCCGCTCTGTCTGAGACGTCGGTGTTGTGTGTCCTTCCTTGATGAGAGCATATACCCCGCCTTGGCCTCATTAATTGCCAAGCCGATTTCCACCTTTGGACATCCACTATAGCAATAAGAGAAGCTGTCATAGCCATCACAAAATGAGCAAAATTTAAATGTCGCGTCAAACCTGCGTGAAGATGGCGAATGTTCAGTGCAATTCTGTCTAGCACCTAGCAGCTGGACGAGAGCAAACAGCGAGAACGATAAGACGGTGTACGCAAACGCAGCCTAGCCGTCACTCATTTTCGGACTACCGTGTCTCAGCTGCGTTTCCATACCAGACATCGTTTCCGAAAACTCACACTTCTCATGGTGGCATCGTTTTAAGTCTACACGGTGAAGGACTTGTTAAACATTACCGAAAACAGAAGAAATTCGGGAACTGTGGGCCATTTGCTGTCTACACAGCCCTAGTTGGACAAAATCGATGAAAGAGGTTCCTAAACCAAACTCAATCAATTAAATGAACGGCCTGAGAGGACTTGCTGCCAAAGGACCTGTCCATGATATTCAGCTTTAGGGACAACTTTCTAACTCATCTGAGCCCAAGTTCTAAAGCAGAACGAACTCAACAGATTTTCGAGAAATCCGTCCTGAAGTGGATGAAGATGCCCTCCTTAACAAGACACTTATCTCACAGTTGTCTAACTTGTGTCCCTCCACATCCCCCTAGATCCGTGCACCGCACAATCATCTAAAGTGCATTCGCCGATGGGTCTCAATGCAATTTAATCCGGCGAATCACAGACGCACACTCTTGCCCCTTCCGGTGTATGTAAGTGTTTGGGTGTGTGTTCCAGCCAGACGGAACGTCTTAATTCTTTCTTTGCCCAGCGACGAAAACACGTGCTGTGTCATGACACCCTTTAGAGCATTCCCAGCCTCCATACCCTCCCACCCACTTAGCTGTGAAAAATCGATTCGCCATTCTTCCATATGGCACTGTTGAAGGTGAAGTCTCGCCCTCATGTAACAGGTGGCAACGAAGCAAAGGCAAGGTCTGCACGCCCAACATAAATCCAAGACAGATTCCCAGCGCCATCTACGATCCGACCCGACCACCGCCAGCACATACGGAAGCGATGAATTATTGAATACCAATCAGGGCGTAACTGGAGCCGTTGCGTGGGCAGCGCACGGTTCGAAAGAAATCGAAACTCACTTGGCGGCGACGGCGGAGGGAAATGCAATACTTGGTGGCCCAAAATGGCCGCGTTCGGAATTCCATTCAATCGGTCTACGTGATCACGGGATTCCGCATTTCTTGACGGACGAACTGGAGTTTTGTCATTCTTTTACATAACCTCACCCGAAAAGGGAGGCCTTGCTTGTGGCTTACAGTTGGCGGTTTTTTGGAAGGCGTTCTGTACCTTATCGGGCGCGAGGAAATGATGCCAGACGTGTGCTGACAAAACAAACGAAAAAGTATTGTGGGTTGGCGTGTCAATGGACTGCTTGTCCAAAGGCGACAGGGGATACTCTAGATCGATGCGTGACTGCTTTGAAGTGTGCTTGCGGCACTGAATGCACTCAATTTAGGTTATGGAGGGAAATTTCCTCGTTTAGCCCTTCAAATGGGGGGAAATTCAAATTCAAACGCGGCGTAAGAACATTAGATACAGTTTTCCGGGTCATACTTTGATACAACGTGATTCGAAGGAGGGAGTTTCTGGCAACAAAATTAACTCTGTTTCATTAACTTTAACATCTCCTCCAGCTGCCAGAGTCGCCCGCTCCTCCATCACGCAATAAAGTGAAAAAGTTCCCAAAAGGAACCGAACCCAAATTCAAATTTCATCTCGTTACGTTAGCCAGCTCCTTAGGAAATCAAAGAAAAACATCAAGTGGAAATCCTGAAGATACCCCTGAAAAGGTGCCATCAACAAGACAACACCTGCACGTGTCAATATCCTTCAACTTATTCAAAGTATTCCCTCAAAATCCACCGGATTTGGGTCCTTGCTGTGTAGACACCCCCTTTCTCCCGCACGCACATCCTTCCCGAAGAGGACGAGGTCATTGAGTGAAACGTTAACCAAATATCGTGCGCTTCTCGTTTTTCAAATTCCCCGCACCGCACTTTATCCAAATTCACATTGTTTTGGCACACACACAGAAATCCCTCGAGTCGTTTCTGGATAAGGTGGTGGTTTGTAATTTTCCAGGACGAACTGTGGAATTTTGGGCAGAAAGCATTTAATGAAGTTCCTAAACTCAATGTTTGCTCCTGGGAGCTCATTCCTACAACGCGCGTGTGTGTGTGTGGCAGCAGTCGTGTGCTTGTCGGTTTCCTTCCTCTTGACACAATTGTGTGTTTCATATGAAATATAATTAAATTCCGCATGGAAACGGAAACGAACCCACATGCGGGGCCTTTGTTAGTGCAGTGTTTTGAGGTAGGCTCCATAGGAGAGATTTGAGGGGGCGGGCTCCCAAATGGATTTCATGATTGAGGTTAAGTATGGCCATGCCTGTGAAGGGAATGACAATCGGCCGAAATCATCGACAATTTGGAGCCTGTAACGGGTGCCTGGGGTGGGGTTAGAGAATCGACGTGATTTGAATTTGAAGAAAGAATTTTTGCTGAGGATTTAATCCATCGAAGCAACTAGACACTCAACCAACCTTGGGACTACCCGTATCCTTGGTTAGGACGTCCGTCGAAGGTTGGGTCTCCCAACAGCACAACCAGAGATGGCATGATGGCTCCCGAACGTCAGCAAGATATCCGCGGCTTTGTGGGACACTTCACCTTCGCATAGCACCTGAGTCTGCTTGGGTTTAGTGATGGCAGCCTTTGCGACGCCTGTGGAGAAGGTGAAGGCACTTCAGACCACTTTCTCTGTTAATGTCCCGTCTTTGCTCATATCAGGTGGCAGCTGTTTGGCGCTGATGTGGTTCGAGCTGAAAACTTAAGGCCTAATGAAGGCATATGTATGTTTACCTGATTACCTCATCATCATCATCACCTCTTTTAACCCACATGTTCCAGTAAAGCAGTCGCGGAGGCAATGCACGCACGAGAGACCTCCAGGCTGCTTGATACTTCGCACTGACTCTAATTCATCACGAGCTATTCTTAAGCGTAACCAGGCGTTGCGGTTAATCCAACCATCTCCCCCTGGGCTTACCGAGCGGTCGCCTACCTGGTGGACTTAAATCTAAGGCACGCCTCGGAATTCGTGATAAATTCTTGATGAAGTCGACATCTGTACCACTTCAACTCTTAGCTACTGTCATGAAATTTGAGTAATGACCCAAATGATGGCGAATGCAGGCTAAGCCGTTTTGATGAACACAGCTAGCCGTTAATGAGGCGTTTGCTGGAATTGAAGCGGAAGCGGCTAAAATGGGCTTGGCTATTTTTTGGGCAAAACGAAGGAACGACACACAACATTGACATCTCGAACAGAGCGTACGAAGTCCTTGAGTACCTCGAAGTCTCGAACGTAGAGGTAATCAAGGACTTCGCCTATCTCGACTCCTCTGTAAATAAAGACAACAGCATCAGTACCGAAATCACGCAGAATCACTCTAGCTAATCGGTGCTTCTTTGGACTCAAGAGGCAATTGAGTAATAGAGCTCCCTCTCTCGAAGGACTAAAGTGGCTTTGTACAACAGCTTGATCTTCGCAGTCATCCTTTTCGGCGGTGAAACTTGACGCTACTAAAAGCTGGTGATTCTTTTCGAGATGGAAGCTCTGCGTGCTATTTTTGATCCTGTTTTGCGTTGATGGCGTCTGGAGGAAAAGATTCAACGAAGAACTTTATAGGCTGTACGACGGCATACCCCTGGTCAAGAGTCTTCGGATACAGTGCTTAATGGCTAGACCATGTAGAGCGTATGGACACCACTGCTCCTGCCCCAAAAGTCTTTGAACCCAAGCCTTTGGCACGTAAAAGAGAACGGCCTAGGTTGAGATGGCTCAAAGTGAAGATGGACCACAACCACCTTAAAGTGCGCAATTGGAGGCAGCTGGCGAGAGATCATACAAGCTGGAGAGTCATGATGGTTGAGGGCCAGGTCCAAGCTGGACTGTAGCGCCATGAAGAAGAGGACTGAGCCGTTTGATGGCTTGATTCTTCAGCGCTCTTCTGAGTAGCAGAGGGGACCTATTTACATTAACGTTGCGTGCAGAAATTGAACCCCATAAACAAATACCATCTCTAGGGTAAGCCCACTCTAGGCGGCTAACTGACCTATTGTAAACGTGGAAGGAGTTCACACAGTTTTCAGTGAAAGGAATAAATGTTTCCTAATTGTTGAGTACCTCGGTCCTGCTAGAGCCTCACATTAGTAAGAGACATTCCATGGTCAAGGCTTTTCCACACCACACCTTGGTATGACAGTACAAGGATCCTTCTAAGATTAGGTGTTAAACGCTTAAGCTCTGCTTAAGTTGTTCTCAGCGCCCCAGGAGTCTATATGCACACTAGTCGTGTTTTATTCTATCTAGAGCTGATCACCACTCTAGTATTCCATACAGTATGGTTGGCTTTTCTATATACAAGGGACATTCTCTCGGATGTGTAAAAGACGTTAAAAACCGTTGTGTGTCGACGTTGAAGCCCCATTTTGCTGAGAAAAACGCTGCGAACTCTGAGGAGCAGCAAAAATGAAGATACACGACTCCCTACTCTTCTCAAAATTTCAGCTTGTCTTCTTTTACAAACAGCGGTGTCTAAAACGGTTGAATGGAACGGCATTTGGTTCAACCAAAACAACAAAAATTAAAAAGTAGCAAGCTCCAGAGAGTATACACTATAAACAGAATAATTATAATTTGCTTGTATCCAGTTCTTCTCTCAATCTCCGAATTTTAAAAAAAAAAATCCTTCATTTACAATGGCAACACGCATTCCACTCTGTCATCGACATTCACGCTCTTATCTAGAGCTGCAAGAATCCCGTTGGATTAATTCTCAATTTTCACTCAACGCACGCACACAATCCCTCACTCATCTCAGAAAATACCCACCACAGTGCAACTTTCCCCTGCATCTCATAGCTCCGTTTCACCAGTCACCCTGTTCCACACCATGCAGCACTCAACAAAAACCCCTTCTTGCATGTTTCCTGTGCTGTGGTGAAACCTTTTCTCCTCCACTCCTCCGTAAACCAACACACACTTCAATCCATTCCCAACCGCATACTCACCGCAGTCCTCACACCAAACACCGCTCCAACAGCATTCACCATTGCCGTTGCTGTCGTTCCCGTTGTGAACACTACTGCTTGCACACTCAACTCAACACGCACACACACACTCAGCTACGCTCTCTCTCCCCTCCACATCCCGGACGATTAATGAAATGTACAGAAGCACTCGCAGCCACTGCTGCTGCTGGTGCTGCTGCTTTTCCCTACACCAACAGTGGTGTGTGGTGAATTGAAGAAAAATCAAAAGCGAATACGTTACGGTTTTCCAGCGGCGCAACATTGGTTCAGTTTAGTGTGAGCAATCTTAGCTGTCAGGTCTCAGTTGTTGTTCAGGCATAACTGTAGTGCAAGTGCAAGTCTGTGTTCTCTGTGTTCTTTCTGTTATACAGATCTACACCTATCTTAATATATATCTATATATATATACACATATATACATCTCTACACATATACGATACGGATTTTGTATACACATTTGTATATGCATCAACTTGAAAGTTTCTCGGTCCTGTTCTAAAGTGTCCCTGTGCCGAAGTTCGAATTTTCGAAAAGTCCAAGTCGAATCTAACGGGAAGAGTGCTGAAACCTAGAGATAGAAAAAAAGAAATAATTACGTTCGAGGCGAAATCTTAAGAGAAACCGTTGAATTTGTGTGAAATTTGTTCTATTCTGTCTCCGGAAAAGTTTGCAACAAAAAAGAGAAAAACGAAACCGAAACCCTAGTGTGCTCAAAGCGAATTCTGTTCCATAACTGTAACGTTCAAAAGAGATTACAAAAAATATATATTAAATTCTAATTAAAAATGGCAGCTGAAGTAGCAACAAATCAACAACAAAACATCGCCGCCGACGAGAAGGCCGCAGCCCAGCCACCAGCGGCCGCTGAGAATAAAACAGAGGATCAGCCAGCCGCCAATAATGCCGGCGAAGGTGTCGAGGCATCAGCAGGCGGCGACAAATCAGGGAGCGGTGGTGATGCCGCAGCAAACGCTGGCGGTGGCGATGATAAGAACGCTGCGGCGGCGGCCGATGGCGGTGATACATCGGGCGGTGATGGTACCGCTACAACACCGTCCGCAGCCGATGGTGATGCCAAGAAGGAGGGCGGTGAGAATCACGAGAACGCCGCCAACAACACGAGCGTTGCGAAAACCGAAGCGCCCCCAAAGTACAACGTTCACAAGACGAACTTCGAAAAGGATGTCATCTACTTGTATCAGTTCTCGCGCACTCCACTGCTGCCATCTTTGTCACCATATTGTCTGAAGGTGGAAACCTGGTTGCGCCTGGCCGGATTAAAATATGAGGTAAGTCCTGTACGGTCCTTCAAAATCTGTTGAGAAATTTAACGAAGAAAAACTGGTGATGAGCTTCCCTTCGATTGAGTTTTTCATGAAATTTTCTTCCTGCCTATGAACTCCCCCGCTTGTTCATGGTGCACACACACACGCATGTACAAACTCGCGCGCATCCACACAGTCCTCAGATTATCGGCGACCGAGAGAGAGAGAGAAGCAAAAATTTCGATGGTGTTCGTCTGGTACAGGGTACACAGCAGACATCTCCATGGACCAACTGGTTTTTCCCTTGACAAACACAAACACAGCCACATGCTGATGGCATGTGTGTCCTTTAAAATTATGAGGGGAACCTCGCAGCGACCGGCGCACACACAGAGAGGAAAGCACAGAGTACCAACTCTCAATGCCTGAAGTGTGTAGGCATGGCTGGGTAGTGAGTGGACCAAGAAAACTGGGATCTCAAACCCCACACATACACACGTCGCGCTCTGTGAAAGCGTGAAAACGAAGGAAAAAAGTGGCCTGCCGCCTGGTCTTATCTAAGATCCACTTTGAAAATCCTTTTCCTTTCCTCTTCCTGATCTCCACTCGTTTTTTTCTGCTTTCCTCTGATTTACTTCGATTTTTCCTCCACTCTGTGCAGCGGCTTTGTGTTTAAGAATCACGCACGCACACTCACACGCAAGCAGAAACCAGGAGATGGCAGAAAAGGGAGTCGCCGACATATGGACTCAATATGTTTCAGTTTCTCTTCTTGAATTCCATTTTGGGCTCCTCTTTCACAAATGAATTGGCTTTCTTTTGATCTCACAGATCTCTGCGAGGAAAGGCAGGAGACAACAAAAAAAAAAACGAACACACCAGTAGCACCAGCAAAGCAGGAGAAGGCTGCCTGCCTGCCTGACTGACTTGACTCTTGTTTCTCTCAGCACGGGAACGATTGCCTGCGTGTGTGTGTGTGTATTTTGCATAAAATGGAGTTCGCAGAGTGTGTTCTGTGTGCACAGAATCATCGTCTCTCCATATGGATGGAGTTTTTATGCTGGACTGTGGATTGTGTGTATGCGTTGATTTTGAGACTGTTGCCAAATTTCATTGAATCCTCGAACAGATTTTTTTTCCTGATAGACATTTATGCCATCCTCCGCCCTTTCGTCTCTATTGATTTTATTGCGTTGGGGGGAAAATGGGAAAAATCATTTTCAGAGAAAGGATTTGAATTCACTAATTTTGTCTAATTTCGTTCGGTGAGCTCTTGGGAAGGATCGTAAAGATGAAATTCGGCCTTCGGATGACTTGGGGTTTTTATTCGAAATTTTGTCAGACAGTCAATTTCTTTGCCGTCTGTTCCAAATTCAATCGAAAAACTCGTCACATCTGTGGCTTAAGGCGGTTCGTATCAGGAATTCAACGAAAATATTCGTGTTCCGTGTTGAGAGTAGAAGAAATGTGAGAAGATATGACACTATCCGATGAATTTTTTTGTTTGACGCTCACTGCAATTTAAGGCTTTTCTAAGATACAAACAGAATTAACTCCTGTCACAGATTTGAGAGTTTGCTAAACGTCTCTTCCGGGTGAGCTTAGGATAAGTATGCATTCCTAGACGCATGCGCACGGGCTTGCCAGCAAAAATATGTTTCACTTATGTTCCATCTGTTGATCTAAAAAATCCACTCCCGATTTCAAAACTTCACTAAGGACTAAAGACTTCCTTTAGAATCTTTAGATCCTTCCATCTGTTGATCTCAAAATCCGATTCCGATTTCGATACTTCACAGTGGACTAAAGACATCCTTTAGAAGAACTCACATGTCTTGTGACGTGGACCTCTGAGATGAGGTTTCCATCAATTGGGTTCTTGGCGTGGAGTAAGAAAAAACTTTAAAACACATTCGAGTGAATTTTGAAAAATAGGTTAGACTTATGCCAATGTATTGTTGGTCTTGAAACGTTTCACTGCTGAACGTAGGCAGTTGAGGTCTAGTTTTCATGTGCGTTGCGACGAGAAACATTTTTAAAGATCTTACAGACGTTGAAATCTTCTCATCGTCACATTTTTCTTTTTTGTGTACATTACCGTAAGGTTTAACGAATACAGAACGAAAAATTGGTTTAGTTTTCCGTAAACAAATTGACGGTGTAAAAAAGGTTATAAAGTACAATCAGATGTTTTAAAACGAAACGAATTTTACGTTTCAGAAGGAATTCTGCCTAAAAGAAGTCCTTTTATTCGTTAGCTCCATTTCTTAACCCACAGAACGTTTGGTTTACATCGCAATATTGTAACAACTTATTGCTGCAATCTCAAAATGCAGTGTATAGAAAGTGACGTTGTACATCGCGTTCTTAAACGTCAGAGGGAAACAATCATTTGACAAAGAATCAGCAATCAACGCATCTGAGTTTGTCGCGATGCTTTGATATATGACAATCTTTAATCGATTTCGAACTCGCCGTTCGACTTAGACAAATTTTAATGAACTCTTTGTGTGTTGTCAGGAAATCGAAAGATAGCTATAAATTCTGTCCCGAAATCCAACTTAAGCCGATTAACACACGCACTACGTTACGGCGGCTGCATTTTATTTGTGTGACCACAAAATAAACCGTTGTTGCTTCTGCAATGTGCATTTTTTGACGCTTGCCAACCCAGACTGAAGGTTTAGTTTGTGTCTAATTTGCACAATGCCTCTTATGGTTTGGAGGAGGTTCAGATTTATTTAAAGGATATTAATTCTCGAATTTAAACGCAAAGTAAAGCATCATATGTATTTGAAATTGCTTACAGGAACTTGAACAAAAATCAGCTGAAAATAATTGTGTTGTAGATTCGACGACGGTTTACGGAACGCCTTGCTTTTTTTCCTACGTATGGAAATCGATGGATGAATGAAAACTGCCAATCTCGGATTCTTTTCATTCAAGAGGCAGACAACTTAGTCCACTTTAGGTAACGACCTGATCCGTCTAATTTTACCCCATGACACAGGTATACGTGCATATTCTTGGGACTCCATTAGGAAATGTAACGCGGTTTAAAAAAAAAACAGTTGATCCTAAATCATCATTTCAAAAAAATCAAACCAATCGACAACGGAAGAAAGAACGCCAGAAACTGAAACGGGGAACACAGGTGAAGAATGGTCAACAGAGTAAAGTCTGAAAAAAAAAACATCACATCTTTTCAAAGTCCTGCACACTTCTCCCCTTCCGTTTAAATCACAATCCCGAAAAAACGAATTTTGAATTCTTTCTTCTCTCCACTACTTGATCGTTTTATTCCATCAAAGGCGACTTTTTACGATTTTGCTTCAAATAATTTTAAGAAATGAATTTAGAAGGAAATTGGAAGGATTTATGTGTCATAATGCTTACAATCCATATCCAAAGTTGGAACCTTTAACAAAGAAGTCATTCTGCATGTTCAAGTCAGTCTTTTTTAAGAACCAGGAATAAATGCATTCCTTGTGCCAACTCGTGCGTATCAGCCCTCACGAGTCATAAAAAGAAAATTGAAAAAAATCTGAACGTGGTACACACACATGTCATAAATCTGTGAATGCCTCATTTCGGTTTTAAAGAGTCAGCGAAACAATATCCTTGTCTGGACACCAGTTCTCACAAGGCAAGAGGAATATTTTTAATAGTCTGGAAAATTGTTTTTTGGTCACTGTGTCGTGCATAGATGCGTCTACTTCTTCTTTTTCTTCTTGTGGCACTACAGTTCCGGGTGGACCTGGGGCTCAACCAACATGCCTCTCTAGCCAACACGATCTTTCGCCAGTTGCCGCCAGTTGCGCACTCTAAGTTGGTTGAGGTCCTTCTCCCCTTGTGTGCGCCACCTTAGCCTAGGCCGTCCAGAGATGCGTCGACAAGCAGACAGTAAACATTGGAGCTCAGAGGGTATAGGTTAACGTTTACGAGAGGCTTCTCAAACTTTAATGTGCAACTCGACTGTGAATACCCATTTGACAGTGGAACTCAAAATGTTCCACCAAGCACAAGTTGATTGTCAATATACAACTTCCCAAGTTTTGTTGTTTAAAGTCGACAGTAAACTGTAGGTAGCCATTATTTAACAATAGCACGTACAATGTTGTATAACCTAGGCCCTTGTTCTTTGTGAACTGTAGCGCCACCCAAACTCTTTAAAGGTACACCCTTGCGGCGCCTTTTAAAGATTCTCTCACATCTGGGCGATCAGCAGTCTAAAAGGCTGTGGATCCTGTAGATTGAACGACGGTTTTGAGAAAATTTACCACTCCACGACCAATTTTTTTCGTTTTTTTCCCCCAATACGCTGTATTGACGTTTTGTTTTCGGTGGACAATCTCAACACAAACAAGCTTTTCTTCTATGTAAGGATGCATCCCTTTAAACATCTTTCTAAAGTCAGCGATCTTCTTAAGGCTCTTCGGAACGACAGATTGCGCAGATTGCTGTTCCCTCCTTCATCTTAATTGAAGCTCCTGGCTTAAGTAAGGAGTTCTGTGAAGTCCAACAATGACACCCTAGATAGAAGGCAGTTCCTTATTAAGGTCTCCGCCAAATGAACAGATTTCAGTACAGAAACGTCCCCGAAACCATTTAAAACATTCCCCTTTTGTCAGTCCGTCTCTACTCACTTCCTTCCATCCACGATCTCCTGAAAACACACTCATCCACCTGCGATTTCTCATCAATCCTCCCCAGAACTCCTTTGCATTGCATTCTTTTTGTCCCCTTTCAAAACTTGCAAAAATCAAAATGACTCAGAACCCCGTTTTCTTTTTTCTTGCGGTCTTCGTTCCCCCAAACAGACGAACACTGCTCACTGTCCAAATGTGCACTCGCCTGAACTGCAAAGATTCCGTGCATTGTTGCATAAACAAAAAACCATCCGAATTACACATCCGACAACAAGAAGCCAGGAGTGCCGCTTACACTCTCATATCGGTTTCACAGCGCTGACATTCCCATGGCATGGTGCATCACGCCTGCGGGCCGCCCCTGTGAAACAACAAAGCCTCAGTCTGTGTCCCACAATGCTTTCACCCTGTCTGTATGTGCGCGAGCGCGCATGTGTCTGTGTTGGCTGGCGGTCATTGTATCTCCTTAATTGTGACACTGTCACGAAAGGGGGACGTTGCTTCCAAAATGCACCGAGATTGAAAAATTTGGCAACCATGCGGACCCCGAGGATATTCCTCATCCCGTGGCTGGGAGGACTCTTTTGTTCTGCCCGGCACAGGAGGAAAAACCTGCAACATTGTTGGAGTCACAAAGTACAGGCAAGCACGCTTCGGTTAGTGTGTGAATCTGTTCTCGAAACTCAACTTCATCCCCCTCCCGAGCAAGTGCTGTTCGCTGGATGAGAAGCGGGATGGGGTCATACCTGCGACGCCAGGCTATCACAGCCGAACCATCAGCAGAAGCCGAAGCGGCCGCAATAGCAGCAGCAGCGCACATGTGTATTTTTAGCACCGATGTTACCTTGAATAATAACAAAAACACACGCTTTATCTGTGGACCCTTCTTGCTTTTATCTTTTGCCTCGTCTTCTTGCCTCCGCGCTCCCTCTCATTCTTGTGGATTTATCACTTTTTTCCTGACTTCTCGTTGTCGGATACAAGATTTTGTATTTTGCACGCACACACGCGAGGTTCCGAAAAACTCGTTCCTCTCCGATGGTATCTGGTGGACTCTGAAGGAAGGAAGAATCGAAGGCGAAGGTGAGACAGAGACAGGGCGTGTGTCCATGTCCATGTTTTGGTTTTTTTCTTTTCTTAATTTTATTGGTGCGTCTCTTCAGTCGGTCAGTAAACTTTGCGCCTTTGTTTTATTAGAGCGTTGTACGGCAGCGGTGTTTCCTTTCTTCCAGCACAGAGATTTAATGCAGCGACGACGACGCTTGCTTGTTCATTGTCCCTAACTTCACTGTGATGGGCAAGTGTGTGGAAAAAGTGAGAGAGAGAGAGAGAGAGAGAGGTCAGCCAGGCAAATTTCTTCAAATCCAGGTAGGAAATCATTTCGAAAACCCTCCGCTGCAATCATTTATCATCGTCGCCGTGTGTGAGGATTACGTCCGTGGTACAGGAGCAGGCCGCTGCACAGAGGATTCGTTTGGGTTGTAAATTAAATGCCTGCCTGCCTGATCGCCCCCGGGTCCATTTGAAATGAAATTTCGGTTCGTTTTGTTACGTCCGCACACGGTCTGACATTGAAGTGATGAATTAGAAGCCAGGACAGAAGGGGTCTCAAGGCATTCCTGAGTTTGTAGACCACTCCCAGGACAGGATGATGAGCGGCATTCCAAGCGGTATTATGACATGAAATTCGATATCAATTTGTGAGTGAATCGTATGGTCACTTAGCTGAACGTGTAATTTTGCGTTTTCTTGTTTGCTTTGTGAGCCGTGAACTTCACCACATCTAGTTGCAAAACACCGAAATATGGGCAGGGATTG
Organism: Eristalinus sepulchralis; assembly: GCA_944738645.1. NCBI lineage: Eukaryota > Metazoa > Arthropoda > Insecta > Diptera > Syrphidae > Eristalinus > Eristalinus sepulchralis. The sequence goes on along the minus strand of OX122885.1, from coordinate 11,327,206 downwards.
AGTCATGGGTATGGGTTCGTCGATAAGGAGTGGAATTCGGCAAAAATGTATTGCGCTTCAACGGAAACAGCGAACAACAAGTTCGTATAAAATTTCTGCAGACGTGGAGATTGTGGGGGAGATTCCCCGAATTTTGGCGTTCGACAAGAATTCAATGCGCATTTAAAGCTGTTGAAGAATTAGTCACAAATGCAACAGTTAATGGCTTCATTTATGCAAATCTTTCAAGCAGTCGGAATTCCAAGCATTCCTCTGGTTTTTACACTCGCTTCGCGATTTTTATCAGTTGGAGAGATTTAACCTCAAACTGATATCTTGTTGTGCATGCTTCGGAAACGAATTTGAAATCTAGCCGTTTTGGTTCTTAGATCACGTCAGGAGTCTCACTGTTGCAATCTGTTGTAATTACTTTTTGCGTCAATTTTGACACATTGTTGGCACACATTTGACAGAAAAACTTTAAGAATGTCTGATGTGGTGAGTTTGTCAGTCATTTTGGGGTCAGGCCTAATTTGTTGACAAGATTCTCAATCGTATCAGAAGCATTATGGGGGCATCCCTTGTGAAATTTATGTCGATCCATAGCACCTATCTACTTTAAAAGGAACAAGTTCGAGTCGCCATATCTGTTGCTTGTGAATTTTGGAACTGATTTAGAAGGTGGACAATCCTATTGATAAAGTTTTGCTTCTACCATTAATATTCCTCTAAACTTATTTCGGAAACCCTATCGGCGTCTGGAGAAGTAACAGGTCCACTGGTGATCTGATCACACTTCTTCATTTTATCAGGCCATCTACTCATGAAGGGTCTGAGACTGAGCTATAGCTACCTTCCATTCCTGACGTTCAACGGCGTGCTTTTCCAGTTGTCAAGATCAAGCTCGAGCGATCACTTGGTCTCTATACTGAAGATTCGATCTTCCTTACCCAGAACCTGGAAAAATAGCTTCAGCAATCGTAAATGAAGTGCCAAATAAAGTTGGTCAAAAACACTTGAAGTTAAGGTGTAACTCACAATTAACAGCGTGCACCCTTTATGGGGCCTATATTCACTCCAATCTTGAGTATGCTGCTCCTATCTGGATTGGGCCTCCAAAGATCTCTTCTATACCTTCTGGATAGAATCGAAAAGAAGGGAAAAAACTTGTCGATCGGCTGTTCAGAAAATCGACGAAATGTTTCGTCTTTATTTTTATTGTGTTCAAATGAGCTTCATTCTCCTTCCCCTTAAAAATTCATCCCAAATACAAGCCTCGCTCGGAATGGCCACCAGTTTCTACGGAGGTACAGATAAGTTTTGAGACTTGTTCTTTAGCCGCACAACATGCCTTCCTAATGCGGGCTATCTACTATCTACAGTCGAAAATAAAAAAAAACCAACTGGCTGTTAACCTGAACCACTTTTACCGTCCACGATAATGAAAGTGACGAATTCAGAGTCAGGCCTTACGCCAAACTTTCGGTCTGCTCTAACTCTGACTTCTACTCAATGCCAAGGCAGGGTACTGAACAAGGTCTTAAGTTGAATTGCAATCTAGTGTTGCAACCTTAAGCTCATCTATGGATTAGTCCTAAGGCTAGTTCATGAGTTAGACCATGAACCAAATTCGGGCCCAAAATCGAACTCAAATTCAAATCTTGGCTCAAAAGTAGTTCTAGGGCCTAAGTTGTCCTCAGAAATAACCCTTAAGTTAGGTCCTGAATCAAACTTGGCCAAGATACTTAATGTTGAATTTTAAACTAGTTTCAGGATCTGTGGATCAGGTCTGTGAATCCTCATCAGTGCACTAAAAATGGAATGATCAATGTCTTCCTTCACCGTACCACGGCTCTCGTTGGAACACAAGTCTCGGTAGGCATGTCTGTACGTACGAGTCAATCCAGGCTCGTAGGCTTAAACCAGAAGAGGCTTCTAAACGGCAAAGTGTCAGAGGAAGCTTAAAAAATCATTCAAGACGCTCGTCATTGATTCAATTTTCTTAAATCTCATTTCATGTGTTTTTGAGTCAATCTAGAGAATCTCTTCGAAGACGACAAAATTTTATTGGTAGGACTTCAAGAAACTAACGGTACAATAATTAGAAAAGAACTGTTAGTACCCAATGTTCGCCTTCTGTTCCTTCAATTTCCTTGAGTTCCCATTCCAAAGGACCACTTGACGCACCCAGGTCACCCTTCTATTTCCGGAATCAAACAATCACAACCATTTTTTGACAGATCTCATGGCATTTCGAGTGGCTATGGTTTTCAAAGAATTTCTCGTTTAGGATAAGGTTACAAACTTTGTTTAAAATTTCGACTCGAACGACAGGAAGCACTCGAAAATATGCAGATCCATTCACACCTCAAGTGCTTCCTGTCCCCCGAATCGAGTCGACCTTCACCCGACATCCAGTCAAATCTGTCACATCCCGTCCAGCAAACAGGAAGTTTCAATAAACAATCAATTCAAGCGGCCAACTTTCGACACAATGCCAGTTCTCGATCAATTACGAGTAAGACGTGACTCTGAGGGCTTCTGGGAATATCTGCACTGACTCACCACGCCCAGTCCGCGGCACAAACAAAAGACTCTTACTCATCTCGCCTCTGACACTATCTCTCGTCACAAAAATTGTATCAAAACAAACTGTCGCACAATCAGTGGGTACCGGCACCGGGGCACCGGCACCGAGGTCTTGGGGAGCACTGTGTACACACACACACAGAGCGCCCTCTTATCAGCGCCGCTCCACACGGGACACATGCACTGAATTAGTAAACACTTTTCGCTGACACATACAATGTTTCCGTCTCAAGGACGTCCGGCGTTGTTTGGCTGGCGGTGTTGAGAACACGAGCCAGCAGCCGCCAATGTGTGGAGGAGCCGGGAGTTAATTGGGGGTGATGCACATGTGGGAGGGGTCGCGCTGGCAGCAAGGAGGAAGCTGAGATTCACGTTTCACGGCGTTTTATAACCTCAAATGTGCATTTAATGGCCGGACCTCTGAAGAATTTTGATGGAAATCTCAGGTCTTTTAGTAGTCAAATCGTTTTCTAAAATGCTCTCCGCCCTCTGCGGGCTGTGTGAGCGCTGCCTTACCTGCCCAGCCTGTCCCACCTTCCATGCCTTATCTGGCCACGGTGATCTACTCTAAACGATGTGCGTTTTATGCCTTGAATGAGTTGAGAAAATGTTTCGATACTTAAGTGGAAATATGATAGTCGCCTCTCGCAGGTAAGGAGACAAACATGTTTATGACCACGGGGAGGATGTGCTGTTGTCTTGTCCGCACACCGGGCCCCCTCCCGCCGATGTGTGTAAACTTTTGATGGTGATTATGTAGCATAAATCGAGTCTTATTAAATTTGATGGTAGCTTGAGGCAGGGACAGGATGCAGAAGAGATGTGATGGGCGATGATAGTCAGTCTCCGTGCTGATGTGTGCTTTGTGACGGAGAGGTTTATCACTTTATTTGTCATTTGGGAAGATGTCGTAACGAGATGGATTTGATTTTATGGCCAACACTAATATGGAAATTATTGTCTTTCATCTAGTATAGGAAATCCTGTTTAGTGCTCTGGAGTCTTGGGACGACACAATCTGGTGTTTATCTTATGGCTCTCTGGAAGATTGTTTGTTTTAATTGGAATTATGAGGTCTCAGTGGGACCTCTGATTCCATCTTGAGGGTGGATGCCGTTGATTGCCGTTCAGAAGTTAAGAGCATATAAGGCTTAGGCACCACCGCTGGCTGGAGTAGTCAATCTCCCTAGCTGAACCAGTTGCCAGATGATTATTGAGCATATGTTCGAAAATTCCTTTTAAACCTATTTTTTGCAAATTCTTGACGTATACATTTTTAAACCCTAATTTGATTCTTCCATTTGTTTCGAAAACAATTGTTAGCCTGAATGTGATAAAACTGTCTTGACGTATGAAGTGTTTTAAAAAATTCTACACCTTTTTGAAACCAACCTGGAAACATTGACAGATCTCCCATTTGGTCTAAGAAACAAGCAAATCTCAGAATCCCTGCTTCAATAGGGACTTAAGCTGCCTGTTGGCGCACAGTTTGACAACAATCACCACGAGTCAAAACTGCAAACAACTTCCGCATCAAATCGATTCAAAACGAATGCACAATCTAAGCTTTAAACTGGCCCAGTGATGTGAAGCAAGGGAGGCTATTGGTAGACACTGATAATTAGAATTCCGCCTTTTATTGTCAAATATCGAACGATCCGTGCTGTAGGCTAGCAGTCCCGGCTACTCCGCCTTCAGTTGTCAAAACCAAGCTGTCTTGCATTTGCGATCACTTCATCCTTGAGGGTGTCTTTGGTTTATTAATTTTCCATCTCAGTTTTGCTATATCTGGTGATTCATCGTGAGGTTTGACTTTCAGTAGGCTTGTTTAGCAAATCACATGCGACACCTATCAAACTGCCTTGTCATATTTGTTAAGTATCGTTTGGCAAGTCATCGTGTAAAATGTTGCACCACAACAGCGTCTTCAAATCGTTTTGCTGTATGGCGTAAGTCAGTGTTCTGTGGGGAATGTTTTTTTCCAGCGATTCAAGAAACTTACTGTGTGCATAACTGAACTGACTGAAAACCAATACCATTCACAAATTTGAGTCCCAGTTTAAGTTGGTGGATGATACTCAACCCTTTAGACAGCGTCTTCTGCCACGTAGAGAAGATCATAGGTTCCTTCGCATTTTTAATCAGTATAGACTAAGGTTCCTGACGTCTCTTATTTCTTGAGTTATTCGTGATCTGTTAACCGGTAATAGATCAAAGTTTCTCATTTCGTTACACATGAAGGGCAGCAGCGGTGTTTTATCTGGCAACCTATAGATCGAACGCTACGTTTTAAAATTGGCCACCAACAGAGTAGACTGGGTTCCAAACAAAAATTCCGAAAACTTTACGCAATGCTTCCACTAATAGTGATACACATTTCGATAATTTTATTAGCGTGTGCTGTATAGGGCCTATTTGGCATCACTGTTGCTCTTAGAAGACTACGACATTGGAGACACAAGGCGCCATTTTTCCTGTTCTTTTTGCAAAACTGTCAAACGCCAGTTGCCGTTTGTCAAGTGAATTATTTCTTGAAGCAGCAATTTGTCTCCCAAGAAATAAACTTTCTCCTACATTGGAAGCTAAAAATGGCTGCCCATAGATTTGTCAAAAACGACTTCTGATAATCTAAGAAGACCAACAAATCGTCAAGATCCGCGACGTACAAAGGAAATTAACTCTTCACGTCATTCTCAAAACGTTTCCGAAAATTCACTTCATCGTAAGCTCCCTTAAATTTCACATCCTCAGGCCATCAAACGCCCACCTAATAGCCATTCAGATGTGACTCCCTGATTGGTAAGCCCATTTGCCGAGTAAATTCCAAACGCCTTCCGGCACCTTGACAATCAGATAATCGTTTAATCCTTTGTGTGTGAACAGAACATGCTCCCAAATTGTGCTCAAACCTCAGACACCCACTTGAGGGCTGCACCGTACCCGGCCTCCCACTCGGGAGGAATCTGCAGAAAATGTGAAAATACGAATGATGAGGTGCAAGAGACCGACCGTATCTCAGTCGGATGTCCGAGGCATCTTCGCCAAACAAAGGATTGACACCTTCTATGTGGGGGGCGCACATCCAAAAGATAGTGTTTCAGGTGAAATCTTTCGAGGGGACGGGGACAGGAGGGGTGAGAGACAGTGTTGTGACTGTTATTCTGAGGGCGAGTAACAGTCACGAGAATTATCACCACAAAGAAAAGCACTCTTGATGTGAGATACTGTGCGGCAGAGATAGAGGCGAGCACCCGGCACACAGAGGAGGACTTCTTGGTGTCCTTGGATAACATTAAGTGTACGTGATTGAATGAAAAGGGTCGTGATCTCGTTCGTCAGATAGTCGCTCTGTGACTCATCTTCACAGTGACTGCACTCGAGGCAGAAGAAAAGGGTGGCACTGCCACCAGCAGCAGCGCTTGTTCTCCGTTCTCCTTGACGTAGTTCTTTCCGCTCAATAAAGCGCTGATTTATATACGGTTCGTTTTTTCGGGTTCAATGAAACGAAAAGAAGGCTTTCACTGTCACTAACTCTTACAAGATTATCGTCATCATTCCCCCTCGACGACGACAAGAAGTGGTGTGTACTCGTCGCTTGATGAAAAGAGGACTCCCATGGGGCTGTATGTGGGCGGGGTGGGGAGGGAGGGGAGGTGGTTCCACACAGACGCATGTGGGTGTGAAATAAGTATCGTGTTCGGACTAAGCCTAAGTTCGTTACAAAACGAAAGTTTCCACTTGGGACACCGGCTGCCGCCGCTGGCTAGGCGAACTCAAAAGAAATAGCGCTGCAATTAAGTGCGTCTATAAATATTTGCATACGCTCTGTCGACTGTCTATTTGTGTGTACATTACTTTCACGACACCGAAGTGGTTGGGGAGAGAAGGACGCGCTAACCGGTAGCCGCAAAACCAATGACCACAAACATAACAAACGCAAAGAAGGAGACAGAGAGAGAGAGAGGAGAAAGAAGAAACCTAACCGGACTGAAGTCCACACATTGCCTCATTTCTTGCTGTGTCTACGCAAATCTGAGGGGGGTCTGCTGCTCCACCATTCGTTTTCCAGTGTTGCTCTGCAATTAGTTAGAGAGCCCAGGCCAGTTGGCCTCTCAAATTGAACTCGAATTTCAGAGGGGACAAGGGGGGAAGCTCACACAAGTCCTTCTGTAGTTGTAGTCGATTCTTTGCCCATCTGTTAGATTAATCCATTAAATGTGTATCTCTTTCTTTCTCTTTCCAGGTATGTATCCCCCCAAGTCTTCCCCCCTATCTTTGACTGCAATAAAACGACATAAGAACTCTGAACTTCCATCAAGAGGAAGAAGAAGGAGGAGGAGGATCTATAAAAGAAAACAAATAAAACAGAAAACGGACATACTTGGATATTGTATAAATTGGTGTGACCGTTATTCTCCTTTTACGACACAGCTACACACTGGCAGGCGAACGAACGACGGGTGCGAGTTGAGCACTTGGCCGTAAATTGAAAATCCATAAATTTCTCCTTGAGATTGAATTTCAATAAATCAGCAGCAGGCACGGCACTCTTGTGTCTTGTATCAGCCGAGGGGACACAGTTTCGAACTGATTGAGTGAAATTTTGAAAACATTGGAAAGGTTGACGCTGGAGATGGAATTCATTTGTTTCATAAATGTAGCGGGTGCCACAAAAATTTCACGATTTTCTTCATAAAATTTTGAATTTACAAATGAAGTTTCAAATGAACACGGTGGTGGCCTAATTAGAAAACAGACTGCTTGGGAATTGTTGTCAAAGAAGCCTAGTCTGTGAAGAAGGAAAGTTAAAGAAACAATTGTTCCCTTGACATAATCATTTTGGGGGAAAGTTGACGGCGGTGAGAGACTGTCTAAATTTTGCCTTTCAAATCCCACTCCATTTGCAATTCTTTTCTCATTTAGAAGAGAAATCGAATGTTTCCTTGACAGGATCTCTTGGAATTCAGTTCCTGGTACTAAATCCCAGAATTTAGTCTTTCCTTGAAGGCGTCACCATTTCGTAATTGATTGGGAGACGAATGCCTGTCTGGAGAGTATTTACAACGACCAATTGTGTGTTTGTACGAAATTCATTCCTGGAATTTTTTCAAGTGCCTGAGTAGAGGATGAATGGCTGATTATATGCCATTTAACCTTGAGTCCTGTTAAGAGCGGTTCACGTTTGTTTACCTGCCTATCTCGGTGTCAAGTGGGCATTGTCTTCTGAAATTCCGAGAACACTCCGGGGTTTCTGTGATTTCTGAAACATTTTTTTGGCGTTCAGTAGTTTCAATGACGTTTACGTCTTTTTTGTTATTCCTAGGTAAAGATTAGAAAGATCAAGGACTCTTCTACAATCCTTTCATCAATCATTCTCAGTCATTCTTTTTCTTCATCTACACCTTCGGCACACGCAATCCCTTTAGCAAGCGCCAGTTCGAAATTTCAAGAAAGACTTAAGAATCTGTTGGGCAGGGCTTATCGTCCAGTCATATTGGTAGAATAAGGGTCTTCGAGTTTAAAATTTCGGACGCAACTCTGTCGATTGACCAAAATTTGTTTGTGATGCAAAAGGCAAAAATTAGGAACTTTAACTAACTTTAGTGGTGATTAAGTGAACGTTTTAATTTATTGAACAGCCCGGCTCAAACGCTTTCATTTCCTTACCCTTTTCTGAGATAATTTCGTGATTTGAACAAGTTAGAATTGAGCGAATGATTCATTTCATTGAATGATTCATTCATTTCATTGAATAATTCATTCGTTTCATTGAATGATTCATTCGTTTCGCTTCAATTTCCTTGAACGCTTCAGTTAAGAACTTCAATTAAAGCTCGACTGTAATTTGTGTATCCAAGTTGCGCGTTAATTAAATAAAATTATAAATTGAGCGTCACTGCAGTCCACAGGGGACATTGGTCTCTTACGAGTAGAGGGAATCAATGACACTGAACGGACAGATTTGAGAAACTTTTTGTTGGCTATTAGTACTGTCAACAACTCGAAGAAGATGGTTCCGTAGAAGAATGCGATCTGGACAGTCTTGGAATCGAACCTAGGACCTTCGGCGTCTGAATCGACGTGCTTTTCCAGTACGCCACATTAAACATTTTTTTAAATTATTCTTAAATTGAAGTAATGGAAACACAATTACCGAACCTTTCAATTTAAAATTGAAGCCTTCGGCCATTTCCCGACCGTGCTGCTCTATCGTGTAACTTGTCAATGATGAAGCGTCATTCTAAAACACATGTAGTGTCCAAAATCAAATATGGTCGCCAATGGGTGTTCGTATCGACTCGCTCTTATTGAAAATATATTGAACTCAAAGCTGACAGTTTTTATTTACTGTGTCTGTACCTTGAACATACTTCACCAGATGGCTTCACTTTCACCCCCTCCAATCTCTGATTTGTGTTCTCTCCCTTCCAGATTGGTATCTGGAACCTTCACCTCCTCCAATCTCTGATTTTTGTACTCTTCCTTCATCTAGATTCACTTTAGATTGGTTACATTGAAATTCAGAAGAGTAGAATTAAACCTTTCAACCCACACTACTTCCCACAAATCTCATTTCTCTTCCTGTTCTCGGTCAATGCTCAGAACACTTCACTTCACCAGAAGGAAACATCATCTGCGCGCAGTCTGAATATACTTCACGTGACTTATTCCCTGATTTGCGAGCGCATCTGTGCCCACATTCGTGTGCAAGCTCCCGCCAAGCGTTGTCTCCATATCGAATCGCAAACTTCCATCCAAAGAGTCGTCGTCGTCGTTTAAGTGCCCTGACACAATCGCCGGCAATCAAGTGACAACAGGAACATGCAGAATCCATTACATCAATCAATTCCCACTCGCTCCACTGTCAGGCGCGGTCCATCATCGCTGTGCCATTAGTTCTTCTTCCGCACACTCACTGTCGTCTGCTGTCTGTTGTCTGTCGCCTGTGTAGGCAGGTTGTTTGGGATTGGATTCGATAGACATGACAATCTCCTCGTTGTACTCTCACTCTTTCACTCGGAAGATATCTCAATCGGAGTCCGTCTTCCTGGAACCACCGCCTAGCAGGACAGGAATCCACAAAATATGTTCCATTCAAATGCGAACAAGAACGGGGGCTCATCTCGGAGCGCAGATGTCAAGAAGTTACCAAGAAATACGTCCAGCTTATGATTTAATCGCTTCCCCCGTGCCACCCGCCGTGTAATTCGCATTCAACAACTGTCCACGAGCGGTGTGGTGCGGTTTGAGAGCTAGATGAAAAAAAAACTCAGGCAATCGACAAGTCCAACCACTTGGCACACACTCCACTACTCCACTCAATTGTTCCTAATCTATTCGAAAGTTCTGTTCGCTCGGTGCTCGGGCTCTGCTGCGCTTAGCCTCCCATGGGCTGACTGGCTGGCTAGTTGGCTGTGCTGTGCCAGTGTGCATGCGAAAGGTATCTTTGGTCGGAGACCGATTTTGCGGGAGGAGGGCGGACGGGTGCTGGAAAATAAGCAGGCGACCCGGAGGATATTGACCTCCCGTCATCGTCGTGTATCTCTCTGCTTCACAGAACTGGCGAACGAACCTCGAATGAAGTTCGCAACGAAACACAAGAGAGAGGGAGAGAAGGAGGAGCGGCATCAGAATCATTGTCGTTCGACGAGAATGTGCAGCACATTCGCCTGTCTTGGGTATTATGTGACACAGAACATAAATCATGCAAAACAACAATGCGAGAGAGAGAACGTTTCAGTTGAGCCAGGGGAACATTGTTGCTTAATCAGGTTGTGCCTTCATTCTCGTCTTGTTTGTTGTTGTTCTCAAAAGAATTCAATTGAATGCCGGGACGCATGAGGAGGCGGAGCAGGAAGAGCGGAGTGTGCTGACTGACAGGCGGAAGAGCCGATGATGTGTGCAGCGGAGGCAGAGGTCTGGTATCTTTGTTTTCGTTGGAAAATGATATAACATGTGTCATGCACATGTTTCTTATCCAGCGAGTTGGTGGCCCCTGGCAGTGGGCTCTGCCGCTGGCCAGATCCGAGAGGTTAAGTTGTTAAATGCTTGTCTCCAACCTAACCTAGATCTGATCTCGATAGTGGTGGTGGTGCGGTCGATGGGAAATATCTGCTTCTGGACACTGTGCGACATCATTTGTTAGTCTGTTGTGATTGCTGTTTGCTGAGCTGGGTGAAATGGAACCACATGCATGTGAATTATGTGAGGAAGTCAGGAAAGTGTGGCTTCTATGTTTTTGGGCATGTTTTTTTTTTAAGCGGGTTGCTTCTGTTTTTCCCATCTGGACAGACACTTTATCGCTTTCCACGCAACGAGGGGAATTTCAAGCCCCACCAAGTTTGTGAATTCAGAGCAGAAAACACACGTGTTCACCTCTCACAAATTCAAAATACAAGGTTCGCTAACTACTGTGCAGTGAATTCAAAACCTAATGAGCAAAAGGGACGTTCACTTAGTTCTCAAATAAATCCCCGAATTCAAAAGCTGCTCCTCTACACTTGAACTTGATCCCTTCGCTACTTGACATAATTCTTCGAGTGTCTTATGAAAAGTAAGCATTCTCGCTTTCGTTCTCCATTGCGTAACATTTTGCCGCCATACCCACCTAGCCGCACGCCATTCAGGAAAGTATCCAGTTCGCGACGAGTTGCCCAAGACCGGTGAGGTGTGGTCAATGGAATTTCGCCGACAGCTGTCTGCTTGCTTCGACTCACCGTGTGACTCATGCGTTTGTCATTCTCGTCTCCGGAGGAGTTGTTGACTTTGTTGAGGAATGATTTACAGTGATGTTGTCAAATTTGTCAAAGGTACGTCTGGTGGAATCCAAGGAATGTAGATCATGAAGAGAGGCAGGACCTTAGACATGTTTGACATTTGGATATCAAAGTCGAAAAGAATTTCATTTTGTGAACTTTTTCTACTATGGTTCAGAAAGAAAATTTCGGAATCAAATATCAGGAAAATCGAAAAAGGAATGAAGGTTTGCTGTTTTCGTTTCTCTTGTACAACCCTGGCGTAAAGAAAGGCTTGAGTAGATCTCTTCTTTTAAAAGCGGTCCTTCGTTTCTTCCTACTCACTGAAGTGAACATTTCTTTTAGGAAGCTACATTTTTTTAGCCAATGAAGTGATGTACAGTTACACGGAATATGCAAGGTAGTTTCATCGTCCTCCGAACATAGATCACATGTTTTGTCTTGGCACAGTTTCATTTTGCTAAGTTGCTATTTCAACACGCTTTCTTCAGTGTGCATTTTCAAGGCGAAGGATATTCCTATTGGAGTAGGGTCGGATCAATAATTTGTAATAATTCCAAAATTTTGATCAGAGTTGTAGACAGCGTAGGATTAAGACTGCACTAAGGTTCAGGACCTATAAAAGTGTTTTGGAAGTCAACCATATCCAGGTCATCTGCTTGCCTACAAAACCCTCTGTGTCCAGGGACCCAGCAAAGTTTTACCTTATTATGTTTGGTTTCTGATTGGAATTAAGAGCATTAAATGCTGATTGGCTATCCGAAGAAAAATGAGTAATGGCTTCGTTGGAGAGGCTATGTCTAGAGCAGATCTCAGTGGCGTTAGTTATAGCTTGAAAGACCCTGGGACTTGAATCCGTACGAAATTTCATGTGACATGACAACCAACCCTAGCTCAAACTCCACCCCGAATTTTTTATCTACCTCTGTACCGGACTAAACAGCACGGGCCTAAATCGGGAACACTTAAACCAGCCATGACCGTGACCGATATCACATTGTTCCGAAAATCGTCTTTGATCCGAAACCAAATATTAAATTGAAATACATGGTCGCCGTGGCGTATTGGTATTTCTGCGTCGACCCTCACGCAGAAAGTCTAGATTCGATTCCCGGACAGGACACCTCGCATTTTTTCACGGCACCACCTCTTTCGAGTTGCTGACAACACTCAAGGAGTATCAATTGTCTATGAAAAGGTTCCCAATCTCGCCAATCGGAGACGGCAAAAAACTATAGGTCCCTTCTACTCGTGAAAGAACAGTAGCTCGCACAATACTAGTAGTTGTTGTAGAAGCAAGGCCCTGGTCCCTTGTAAGCTGTAGTGCCACTCAATTGTTATTATTATTACATGAAGATGAAAACAGAAAATATATGGGCATCACATGTCTACACCTTTAAAAATAATCGCATGCAAATTAAAAGTTCCAATCCTCCTCAAACTGTAGTGTCAACCTTACATTTTTATGGTTTCGTTTTCACAATGATGCACTTACAAGTTTAAAAAAAAAATTAGTGAAGAAATCGCACCAAACAGTCGGCTTTGCGAATATAACGTTGCTTTCAAATACACTTAGGGTTATCATCACTCCAAATATCGCCAAAGTGAGTTTCATCACTAAACAAAAGTGCAGCAATTTTGTTTGTGTTTGTCAAAATTTGGAAGCGTTATTCTGTCTATTCATGTTAGAATGCCAAACCAAACAGTTGAGGCCGCTAGTTTAAATAGCATTGCCAACTGAAAGACTTATGCCTTTTAAAAAGAACACAACGCAGAACAGAAAAAAAAAAATAAATAACGAAACCATCTACTTGTGAGTGGAATGAGCAATTACCCAGCTTTCTTTAGAACTCTTTTTACATCACTTTGGGAATTCATCTTTTCCTGTCGTGGAACGTTAGTGAATTTTGACAAAGGTCTACTTCGTCGAAAAAATAGGGCCCGAAACCTGCGGATCCTAAGCTGCAAATGGCGTTCATCTTCTACGAGCGTCTTTTTCACTACTTCCTGATGGTTGCACACTTCTATTTGTGTTCCTACCCATTCACCTTCTATCCGGCAAATGTGTGTAGTCCAGGACCTGTGATAAACTTCCAGTTCATGAGACCAAAGGGATCTTTGATGCTGTAGTGCTGGTTTCAAAAATACTGTATTTCTTGTTTAATTTTTCGATTCATCACCTTAAATTGTTCAAATACGCAAAACATACAGAATCCGCTGAAAAATCTCTGAGAAATCCCTTGAATTTTCGAAAATTTACTTGTCGGTTACAGCAGCACCTTTGTGCAGGAATCTTCTGCGGCTACCCTCAAACTTGTGAGTTGTCACATTGTTTGTGGAGTGGAATTCATTTGTTCTCGATGTTTAAAAGTTGCGTCGTATGCCGTCATGAGGGCGTTTCCATTGCGTCTACCTCAAGCCAACATTCCAATAAAGAAGGTTTCAGCGTTTCACCCTCGAAACTATTCATTTGTAAGCGAGGGGAGGTGACATGATACAACTGTCGTTTAAACCTTAAAGCCACCCTCACCACTACCAGCATGCTGGAAAATTTTACTACTATTCCTCTTTTCAAAAAAGCTACTCTTCGTAGAACGTAAAAGTTCCTCGAAACCCAGCCAGAGTCTGGAGGGGTGAGAAAAATTCTGGCGCATGTGCAGCAGAGATTCTCGTAAAATGCATCAAGGATGGTGATGATGATGCCAGATCCTCTGGAGCACTCATATTTTACACACAAAACGATGCACGGGGGGATGCTCCTCAAAAAATGCCGAACAGGCAAGAAAGGGACACAGCATGAGGATAATTTTCTCCACCACAGCCACACGGCAGAGATCCTCTTGAGAGTTGGCTCTCGAGTGTGTATGTCCTCCTCTTCTGTCCGGAATGCAGATATGCAACACTGGGGAACGCCAACCAGGTCTGGGTCGACGACAACGAAACTGAGGGAAAAGTGCACTACAAGCACTGGGGGGAATCCACCGTACATTTGATGTTCTGGGACTGGGTGTGTGTTCATTGCTGTTGCACACACAGACACGCGGTTGGAATCGTATCTCTGCCGTATCTGCTGGGGGTGGCGAGTGGATTCAACGACTGTGTGGCGTGGCGGTAATGATGGTTGCGCGGGGCTGGGTGGTGGTGTTTTCGAAAAGTCAATGCACTTGGAATCGTTGTCTCTCTCTCTCTGCCTCGCTCCCTCTCTCTTTTGCTCGTGTGGACTGTGTGTAAACTGTGCAGGCTGTGGAGACTCTGTGTACATGCCGTCGTCGTCCTCCTAGTCGCTAACGTTGTGAATCCGTCTGTGTGCTGTATCAGGGTGTATACAGTCTTGTCCTGCATTTTTTTTTTGTATTTTGAATAAGGGTGGGGTTCACTCTCTTCTTCAGTTGACGACAAAGGGGAAGTTTGTGACTGCACGCGAGGCGCAGCTTCGAATGGGGGTTGGCTGTGTGGAGTGTACAAAGACGATGACTATCGTTTGCTTACTTACATATAATTACATTTGTAAAATTTAAACTGAACATCCACTACACCCCCTCGACCACTCTCCTCTTCACGGCGATCCGTCGCCCTCTTGAACCCCGAACCCCAAGCACTGGAGAGACAGAATGACACAATGGCGAAACCCATTTCGTAGACGATTTGGATTTTTTTTCCTCTTCCCTGCACATACTCGTACACAAGGGGCTTGCGTCGGGGCCGGAAAGAAGGGCACAGACTGCAGATGGGAGAGAGACAGAGAGAAGGAGAGCGAGAGTTAGTCATAAAGTGCTTTGGCCCCTTGATTTATTAAAAGTGCACAACACACGAATACATTTAATCGAACAGGGGTTGCCAGGAAAGAGAGAGCGAGGTCCTCCTATTATCAAAAATGAATTTTTCATAATAAATGTGTATCTGGCGGGTCGTGCTGCTGGTGGCAGTTGGTGGTGAGAATGATGATGGTGGGGGGACTCGTACCCGCACCCAGATTGGGTGGTGCAGTAGTTTAATTTTTTGATTTTGAGTCATTTGCTCTTAGTTGAAAAAAAAATAAAAACGAGAAAAATGCGGGAGCCACACACACACCCATAATCATAGGGGTGCAGGGTGTAAAGAGGGAACACACCTTGAAGTGAAGGGTACAATACAAAACGACCGACTGTTTGAAGGATTAAAATATTTAACCCGACAATCATTCGGAAACATGACATGCGCGCAGCAGTTTCTCGTTTTCCCCCAGTCTCTTCCTCCTTTCCCACCCCCCCGCATCGGAGCCCATTCAGTTCATAGAGTCGTTTTGTTCTCATGGGATAATTGATTGCTGCAACCAAGAGTTAGTAAGAGAGGATTCTCTGGATGTGAGGGAAGGCGGGTGCGGGTGTCCATTGCCTGGTTGTCGCAGATTAGAGCTCTGAAAAGAAGCACAGAAAGCAAACAAAAAAAAAAAAAAACAGAAACGAATCGAAAAACACAAAGTGTTTTGTTTAGAACGCAGAGGACGGTTAATTGGATTAAACTTCGCCGCTAAAAGCCGATTTTCAATGTAAATGACTCGCATATCAAGTGAGAAGTTACATTGCTCCTCCTGGTCGTGTTGGCTGTTCGTTTTTATTTGCCGAGATGTGTGGAGGATTCCTTTCGGAATATTCTAGTATTTCAGAGAATGGACACATTGCGTTGCATGGTAGCGGCTTTGCGTGGTTCGGAAAATGTAAATGAATCCGCAGGCGGGCGAGGGATTGTCAATGGGCTTTTGACTTTTAATCTCTGGTGCTTTACAAATGCGAATACTTAGTGCGGAATTGCACAATTGTGGGGATGAGTTTAAAGTGACGGATTTTGACTTTGAGCGCATTTAGTTTGGATTTTAAGGGATCAGTTGTATAGTTCCGTAGAATTTTTCACTTTTAAGTGGAATTTGTTGGATTTCAAGGATCACATTTTCACAATTCAGCGCAAATTATGCGGTTTTAAAACAGAATTCAGAACTTTTTTCATTTATTGAATTCATTTCATGCCTGCTTACGTAAGCTGAATAAGGGTCTTAAACTCGGTTTGACTAGTTATCTAGGAGGATGAAAAAGAAACCATACAATTATTTTGTTTGACATTGAAAAATAGAATTCAGCTCATTTAATACAGTTTTAGGTGAGAATTTCTGTCTTTGTTCTTAGTTTAAGACACTTCCGAGCCAATTTCTACAAGCTGAATATAACTTTTGGACACAATTGCAGAAAACTGTTTTGTCTCTTTCTCGCAGAATTCATAACCAAGAAAGAAAAAAAAATTTAAATCGCGTCTTAGATTTGTTTGATTAGGTAAAATCAGTTTAGTTAGCTTCAAGTTACATTGAAATTCAGATATTCAGCATAATTTGTATGATTGTAGGTGTCAATTAAGGGCACATCTGAAATATCAAGGTATTTCTCCGACTATTTCCGTAAGCTGAATAGAAGTTTCAGTTTCAAGGACTCACTAAAGGCACACGTTTTTCTGGCTGTTTACACTAGCTGAATAGCTATTTTAAATTTGATAAATACTGAAAAGTGTCACTGATATAATGGTTAGGCCTTGGTAGCAGTTGGTAATCGTATCCTAAATATGTTTGGTTTTAAAGAATTAAATTTTGTATTGATTCATTAATTCAGCACAAATCACTTGTCTTTAGACGACAATTGAGGACATTTTTCTATTTCTAACATCTCAGATCTCCTGCTTATACAAGCTGAATAACAATTTTTCTTTATTAAATCATGTCTTACTGAATTCAGCTAACAAAAATCTATTACCTAACAAATTGTAAACCATTTTCCGAGTTTTTTGACATTACAATCAGAGTTTGGCTTAGCTGAATTCGTGTTTAGAGTATTTTTTGATCAGATTTTTTTATGTTGTGATTTTGTTATAACTTATTCGTCATTTGTTGATGACACAAAATAAGTCATGTTCCCATAGACAAGATTGTCAATGTCCATTCAAATTCAGCTAAGTCAAATGCACCCGTTAACTTCGTTCCACATAACTTTCGGCTTCCCTCATCGACTCGACTTCGCTGAATAGGTTTAAAGACCAATCGGTCATACAAGCAACTTTAAGATAAGCCGCATAAACACCCGAATACTTAATTTCGTTTTTTATCTTTTCCTATTTTCGTGTCTAATCACTGTCCTCCTTCCGTCATCGCCTATTTCGTGACATAAACGAATTGCTGTGCATTCTGTTTTCACACCACAAACACAACAGTGATTCAGAATTTTATCGTAATCCAGCATAAAGTCGGTGAATTCTTGGGCGCTTCCCAGAAGCACCCTAATCACAGTTCAAATTTCAAGTAATTTTCCATAAATACGTGCGCCTTCCCTCGCGGGCAATCCAAAAAAAAAAATCTAAAAATATACCGCCTTTCAGACAGTCGCTCGCACCTTATCTTCTGGCTTCGTGACGTGGCACAGACACAGCCGTCGATTGTTTGAAAATGTCAACGAGTCGACGGCAGTGTGGCAAGTTCAACAACTTGGGACTTTAATCGTCCTGTGCACCACCCATCAGAGCAGCAATTTGACAATTACCCGAACCTGACATCGAGGATAATTGGCGGTGTACAGAGTTTCCTGACTGGTGTTGTAAGTCGGGGACTTGGCGTTGGAATGTGTTGCGCAGAGCCGGGCCGTCTAATTGACGGCATTATGGCACATTTTGTCACGCGGACAGGCTCTCGTGAGCGCGGCCGGGACGCCCAGATGATGAGAGTGTGTCAAAGTGAAAGGTGAAAACAGCGGTGCAAACTAATGGCTTTGCTTTGGCGGTAATTTCGCGCTGCGGCGGATTTCACTTTCGGCAACAGTCTGCGGAAAGATTTTACACTTTCGACGCAGGCCGTGAATATTAATTGCTTGCGCAGTAATTTCGAACGCAAACATCCCGCCTGCAGCCGGCGCCGATGGTGGCAGCGAGGGTCTGGTGAAATGTGTCCACTTGAGCGGTTACCCACTTTGCTAGACAGCAGCCATCAGTCAAGAAGTGCTAACCATGGTCATAGATACACTAGAGAACCCGCACTCTTAGATGTTTGCTTTAATTGCTTGTCAGACGCGCAAGAGACTGTTTGGGGGGAGCAAAGTCCCCTAATGGCGACTGTAGGCCAGTGGGAACTGCTGATGTCGAGATAATTTCATAATCTCATCCCGCCACCCTTGAAATGCGCGCGTCCAAGAACCGCTCCCCAGCCACCGTTAGAGCGGTGTTGGTGGTGGTGGCAGCAGAGAGAATTGGGAAATTGAATTAGATTTCGTCACCCAATTACTTTCATTTGT
This sequence comes from Eristalinus sepulchralis, assembly GCA_944738645.1. Lineage (NCBI taxonomy): Eukaryota > Metazoa > Arthropoda > Insecta > Diptera > Syrphidae > Eristalinus > Eristalinus sepulchralis. Next base: position 11,308,584 of record OX122885.1, on the reverse strand, counting down.
CAGGAGCAAGTGGTATGCATGGCTCTCCCACGAACTGGTGCACAGATGGACTGGGGGCATGTCTGTTTTTATGCGCCGTTGGCGGCGCTGGTAGTCAACAAGCTTTATTTATTTGCCCGAGTGACCACATAAATACATTCAGCAGCCGACAACGACACAGCTGTGGACTGGACTCGGAGCGCGATGCGACGCAGGGGAGTATGCCTGGACAGCAGAGATAAACTGTGCGCATGGGGTTAACTCTGTCCGATAAATTTATATTGTATCCCGTATCTATAATTGAATACACAAGCCCACACACACACACACGCACCCGAGAGCGCTGACTCAAAGGCAGACCAGGCAATCGGTCGAAACTGCCCGAAGTGGTGACCGGCAATGGTGCGGCATTCTGGAAGCGTTAATCTGCGAAATGATTAATGGCGCACTTTGATGAGATAAGGTTCATTGCAAAGATCAACAAATGCAAGAGATACTCCCGAGTTTGTTTCTGACTTTGAATGACTTCTACGGAGTGACGAAGACCGCTTTGATGATTGTGAAGCTATTTTTGCCTTGTCTTGTTAAGAGTTCCATGTTATCTTGAACGAAAACAACTTCATACCACAGCGCAAGACGCGATGGATGATGATTTATTTCCAACGGAATGTGAAATGACTGCTTACAGACCTATTCAGCGGAACTCAAAGAAGTTGAGAATCTTTGGGCATGTCGCAAACACAACAGAAGCAATTGTTTATATTGTTGTTCAACTGTGCTGAATTGAGAACGGTATTCGTTTGAGTCGCAAGATTGATGAGATTCAATTGTGCAGTATTTTCGAGACAAATAATTTGACTTCCGCGCTCTTTGCATTGTTGTGATGCCAACAAGGCACACAAAGAAATGTGTCATGGGTTTATTGAAAGAAACATTCGACTGTCATTGTTTTTCTTGATTAAGCGGAAAGAACAAAAGATAAAGCTGCATTTTTTTGTACTGAGTCAGAGTGAATCTGGCATTATACGACTTGGAAAAATCACAGATGAATTGAGTTGAAACTGTACCTAATTCGATACGCTTTTAAATTTGAGAATATCGCACCCAACTGGGCTTGAAGTTAAGTAAAGGTCCAGTCCACTGTTTTTCAAACAAACTATTGTATAACTGAAAACGTCTGTTTACGTTAAAAATGTTGAACGAAGTCAAAAAATATGCTGAATGTGGTAAAATTAAACAAGCAGCGCATTCAGCTAAGCTGAATTTATTTCAAATCATCTTCCATTCGCAATTCAGCTTGATCCCTTTCAAAATATTTAATCCCGCCCACAAAAAAACCAGAAACCAAGAAAAAGTGAATTCAGAAAAATTCAAAAAACAAATAAAACTCCACCCACTTCAAAATTGTCGACTACATTCCTCTACGCCAGTTCCAAATGTGCTGAATTGCATTAGATTTCGACCCCCGTCATTGTGGCTAATCGATCTAACAAAGGAACGAATATGAAAATGGTCTCTCTTGAAACCAGACACCGTCATAGACAATTGAACACATCTGTGTGCATCTTATTCTGATTCCAGCCCTTTGTGTGGCCTCAACATACGCCGGGACGTGACTGTTGTCAAATCAATTTTCGTCTCCTCAAGTGACAGCAGCCATGCATTACCAAATTATTGCTTCAAAAGGAAACCTATCATAATGTATCCCTCCAGCAGGGAGGAGTGTTATTTTTGTCTTGAAAATTTGTCACGGACTTTTGGTGCGCTGAAAGACGAACAGTTTTGCACTCCACGCTGAGCAATAGTCACAAAACGGAGTCGATCTTTGTTGGTTTTCCTGTTGTCGTCCCTGTTTTGTTTGCTTTTAATGAACTCCAGGCGAATGCGGGGAACACATGGCGGTTGTCCTGAAGGAAACATTTGTCGCTTTTCAATTCACAGACAAACAAAAACACACACGCAAAAGGATACAGCCCGTAAAATAAATACAACCGCCGGGTAATGGGATGATTGTGACTTATTGCTATTCCTTCGCCCCGTTCCCGGGCGTGTGGGGCTGCAATTCTCTGACGCTTGTGTCTCTGTTTATACGGGAATATAAAGTTTTCGAGTGCTCGAATGTTTGGAATTTTCCTTTGTTTATAAAACCCTTAAAAGGTGGAAAATTTAAGGTTGGCGCTACCACGTCACAAATCATTCTTTGGAATTTTGTTTAGACGTGGCCACTGAATTTGGTGTTGCATTCGAGCCGGAAATTGTGTTTTCTAAACAATGGCTGATAGGAGTCTTTTGTTGTTCCCTCAATTTCACCCCCATCTCATCCATTCTGCCACTTGACGACTGAAACTAATGGCATTTTTGTTTCTTTCTCGTTTCAGGTATGTGCAAGGGATTTGTTTGAAATTTGTGTTTTGTGCGTAAGTAGTTTGAATGTGAAGCAATCTGTGACGCTGGCGGTTTATTTTTTGGTTGGAATTGATGTTCAAAGGATTTGGAAATAGTTCGTTTGACGTCGGTTTTGGAAGATTAATCCTGCTACTGGCTGGACTGGGTGGAAACTTTGTATATGGGTCACTTTAATGATTTCAAATTCAGGCGGTAGACGATTTTGCAACCGCGTGTCAGTTAGATGGAGCTCATTAAGACTGAACTCACTCAGATTGAGAGACTGACAACAAGAACAAGAGATCGATTCGCTGTGCCTTTGGCATGGAATTAAACGTCTCTCTAATAGGACTCACTTACGTTTAGGTACTCATGAGAACTATGCATCAGCGGCTGCTCCATACACACGCCCAAACTAACAACATATGTAGAAACTGTAGAGGAAAAAATTCAGCTGCTCTGTACGAACCTCTGTGTGTTAAGAAATTAAAGATCAAATGATCAAACTAACTGGTACTTGACGGCAAACTCATGTCATCGAAAGACATCCCCTGGAATTGATTGCTTCCTTAAAAGGCAAATGCTGAAAGAAAGCTTAATGGTCCAGGAAATTCATCAGGTGATCATTGACCCTAGTCCGTGGTGGACCCAACAAGCTCCTCGAACCGCACGATCTTCAACCAGCTTTCACCAAATTTACACCCCAAGTTGGTTGAAGTCCTCCTCCACTTGTGTGCGCCATAGGATCCATGGACGTCCCTTCGGAGTCGAAGACTCCTTGGGCAGGAGGAGTGTTGTATATGCCCTGTTCATGGTCTAGTCATCTTAGACAGGGCAAGGCTCATGTCTCTGTATAGTCCGCACAGTTCTGCTTCTCCAAAAACCATTAACGCGGACACGGCCAAAGATTGAGGTCCGTATCAAGGATCCTTGGTTCTTTAGTTTTAACGTTCAAAAACTGAGGGTCAGCTTTTAGGACTGTCTCCAAAATGGTGCAGGACAGGAGTCTTTTTTTGGTTGTCGATTTTATACTCACTCTTCACATCCGAAAAATTGCCCATGCTCCAAAATCTTTTAAATTTGGCTAAGATCTCAAAACCTGACAAATTTGTGAAAAGGTGATATGAAAGCTTGCATCACCGAATGCTCCAAATCCTACAGTGACCCCAAACACAGACTTTGCAGGGGGGCAGCATTTAGCTTTAGAGATTACATTTTCCGAGATTCGTCGGCATTTGGATTTGGGCATTTTGTCTGCACCAAATTTCCAAATTACTGCATTTCAGTTGATTGAGGTTAAGCAACGCAGAGTCTTTAGATCTCGGCCCAGGTCCGATTGCTACTAAGGCTGTGATTTCTTAATTTCACTTCGATCCCAGTCTGACAATGTTCCAAAATGAACATCGAGTTCTCATCAAAATTCACTGATTTTTCATTTTTTGAGTCACTTCAGCACCAAGTCGTAAAGAACTGAGTTCTTGGTAACTCAGGTGGCTTAAGATGGCTAGGCCATGTAGAGTGTATGGACACCACTGCTCCGGCTCGAAATGTCTTCGAATCTGAGCCATTAGGACAACGCAACAAAGGACGGTCCAGGCTAAGGTGGCGCACACAAGTAGAGAAGGACCTCAACCAACTTGGAGTGCGCAACTGGCGGCAGCTGGCAAAAGATCGTGCTGGCTGGAGAGGCAAGTTAGTTGAGGTCCAGGTCCACCCCGGACTGTAGCGCCAGAAGAAGAAGAAGACTTGGTAATTTTTGAAATGTTACAATTCGAAAACAGTTAAAGTTTTCTGGTGATCTTCTGTGTAAGATTTGTAAACGTCTGTTGTAAAGTCTAGCCGTTGAAACAGACTGCTTACAAGCCCAGCACAAAAGAGAACCGGACTCCGATCGATATGTTAAGTTGTTAAAACTCCCCAGCACTGCAAGCACTTAACTAGCCTGAGTTAATTCGCTCCTAACCTATTCACATTAACACTTCAATTTTCTAACGTCTTATTCCCCTATGAGATCTCTAACTGAAAGCAGCATTCGAGTCAGGTTTTCGCGCACTTGTGCCAAAAATTCTCATAAATTCCTCCGCCTGGTCGGACCTTGATTTCAGTGGCAATCGTTAAACGTTCCTTAACCTCTTCACGGTCCATCAAGCTCAGATTTTCTTGGAAAACCACTTCGTGTCGTTCAGTTTGCTCCATCAAATCAGATCTTGTCTCAATTAACTTTTAAATGCCGAAAAAGTTGTAGCACTTCCACACTCAACCTTGCGGCACGTCGTCATTAGGGGAATTTTCAGAATTTGTCATTTCCTCCGCTCCCCCGCACGTGACGATGTGTAAGGTGTTCAGTGCGTCAATAAATCTCATTCCCCAAAACGGCCCACCAAGGAGGAGCCCCAACTAACACACGAGACATCTCGAACGACTTCGTTCCCTCCCCCTTGTCTGTTTGTCAAAGTTATGCCAAAACGACGCACTAAAAACCACTACAGGCACATTATGTCTCCTTAATTGCTTAACAACATGTCAGGCAAAGTGCATAACACATGGAAGCGTGTTTAATCCACGCTCACGACAGTGTCGTCCCGGTTTGGGGGAGAGAGACACTCTCCCGCTTGCACAATAAAATTAAATTTATGATGTTTCTAACAGAAGCCACACAGAACTCCCGGCGGAGAGAGGAAGCAGCGCATTCCGGTCCCGGCGACGACGACGTCTAATGAGATGGTCCTTGGCATCATCATCATCATCAGCATCAGAAGCAGCCACCACGAACGAGGGGGCAATCTTTTGAATGCGACCGCGCGCTCGTTCCAGTGTCAAAAGCACCAAAAATTTCTCGTTTTTTGTTTTCGAGCGTAGACCACTTGTCAATCCTCCCAGCGCGGTAATTGGATGACATGCAGACACGTGCGAGCGAGAGGGAGGATGCATTTTTATGCTTCCCTCTCATTCTCAGCTCGTCCTCGTCTTCCGGTAGTGGTTGGCTCGGCTTGATGGCTTTTTGAGCCCGACACGTGTACCGGTGGATGGCGGCCCGATAGAAAGTGAAAGCTAATTCCGCCTCTAGACACACAACGCACAAGTACTCGTATCTCGTGAGTACCCGAAGACAACGTCAGCCAACCAGTCAGCCAGCCAGCCAGCTGAGGTGAAGGTTAGACACGGCCAACAGCTCTCGGGGGTTCACTGAACGGCGAATGGCCAACAAAAACGGAAGAAAAACAAAAAAAAAAACTACGGAAAGCACAGCTGAAAAAAAACACATAAAAGCTTAAGCGTTGTGAAAGTGTCGTGCGACACTTTTTCACCGTTGTCGCGATGAAAAGTGAATCCAAACGCCGCGCGAGCAAGTCGTGCCGGGTGTAGAATTTATTTGCTGTTTGAGCGACAGTGCTGGTCATGTAACACCGCGACATTTACAAATGTCAAAACTTTGAAATAGTTTTACGGCTAATCAGCAACGACATCGGTGTAGAATGATAGCTCTGACATCGTCGTCGTCGTCGCTGTTGTTGTTGTCGGCATCAGATAGAGGCAATGAAAGAAAAATTAAGTCAAGGGTCATTGTTCGCGGCCGGCACTGTGCACCGGCCAACTCACACGCCGCATGCGACGTGTATGATTGATGAGGGTGAGTCGCGATAAAAAAAAATGATAGAAGAACGCGAGAGAGAATTTAATAGATGCCGAGTTCGCGTGCACTTTTCGGCGGCACGTTGAGGTGGTTTCTCGCCGACTATTCCCACAAACAGTCTCGCCGCTCGAACACACGACTCATCACTTCCAGTGTGGTGGAGCGTGAGAACGCGATGGAACTTGATTTATGACCGAATCTAGGCGGCGTTGACTTTTACATGCAGCAGCAGCATCTGCACGGCAAATGTTTCTAATCAAATTGTTTATGAAAACGTTGAGTTGGAACGATGACGGGCACCTACGTGTGTGACAGATTGTCTGTGGAGTGTGTGGTTCGGTGGCTTCAATCTATTTCAAGTGCAGTAGGTCTGGGAAAGGGGAGAAATTGGTGGAAAATATTTTGAAACAGTGCCAGAGATGCTGTGATGTAAGCAAGTGTCATTCACCGCGTACGCAAACAGAGCGAGTGATGGGGTGTGTTCGGTGATTGGATGCAGGGCACAATGTGTCAAGATCTAAAGACTGTTGACATTTGTGGGATTTGGGGTTAAAAATGTAGCGGATGATAATGGGTGAGATCTCTTAGACTGAGGACATGGTTCTCAATTTATGGAAAATTTTTACACGAACATTGAAGATGAACAAAGAAAAGTGTCATCTTCGGAATGTTTGATCAGAATCGTGAGAATTGCGTTGAAGGCTATTCAATTATCTGCGAATTCTTCACGCATTCAAGAGGATAGTCAAAAAGTTAAGTATGTCTTGATACTCAAAACTAACAAGTGTAGCCATGGTCGGGGCTACAATTTTGTCATAAGCAGCTCCTTCTGGGCTTTGGATAAGGAAAGGAGTCCCAGAAACATGCCTGCTGGGTAGATCCAGGATAAGGAAATCGGAACATGTGCAAAGACTCTCCTGTTTGGGCATATGAAGCTAAGTTTTAGAAAAGATTTTTGATGCTTTCCTCTTTGTAGTAATCCAAGCATCACCTACAGAGCTCTAGACTGTTTACAAAAGGTACTCTATGTCAGTGTTTAGTTACTTTTCACACTGCAGAGCCAATCCTGAATTTTCTAATCGAGGTTGTGTGATTTTTTGGATCAGGACGAAGCCAGATTCATTTAGATATCAGGCAAGTAACGGCCTTCTTAAATAATTTCCTGCAAATTTTGCAGACTGAGATCTTTGCCTGTAGTTTAAAGGTAGCTACGGGGGTCCCTTGATTACAAAACATATCTCAACTGCTCAACTGGGAGTCTCGTAGCCCTTTAAGCAAGTTCGACAGCTCTGTAGTTCACCAAAGACAGAACAGAGCTTCGCTGGTTTCCGCATGAAGGACACTACAGTGGTTATGTGAACAGAGGGATTTTGGATAAACAGAGAAAATTTTCTTCCTACTCCACCAACTGTTTTGGATTCAACTTCGGAAAGCGTTGCTATAAGGTGTGGTATCATCATAACACAGGCCTCTGTTCAGAATCAGGGAAGTACCTGTGATTGGTTTGGCTGCCGGAACATATCCCTGAAGCCAGTGAGGTGCCTCCTTTATGGCTTGGTCACCGTGGCGAGCGAGAGTTCGTCGCCTCATACGCCGAAGGTTCCAAATACTTCAAATATTTCTGACAACACTCTGCGTGCACGACATGTCGGCGAAAAGCTTCTTAAATACTGCTGTTCGAACCCGGCAAGAAATTACCACTTCCTCTTCTTCTCTCTTTGTTTGGGTCGTAACCATCAAATCTCCTCAGACATTTGATGCTACTTCCACACAAAATTGGTTGAGGTCCTTCTTCCCTTGTGTGGATCATTTTATTCAAGGAGCGTCCTCTGTTAGTTTGCCGCAATGGTTCGAAAACGAAGACTCTTCCAGCGATGTCTACTCGCTTATCTAAAGTCCATGGTTGAATCTGTCTTCAAATTCAGTTTCTTCAGTTTCGAGCAAGAAAGACAGATCACCTCCCCTCAACTGTCATTTCTGCAATTACCCACATTCGCCTGGATTCCAAGCGAATTACTTCACACGCCGCATTCCATTCGAGGCGGCGTGAAATTGTCTTAATCCCTTCAATCAACCCACAATTTGCGGGCGGGGACAGCATCGCGCACACAGTCCAATTGCACTTCCTCATCACTCATGCCCATGTTCGCATGTTTGAGGTTATGTGTCGCAAGACTTAATAAAATTAAAAGCCGCACTGCACTACACAGCAGCATACAATTCTTTTCAATTTTCCGACTGGATGTGAATGGAATTCTTTCTCAAATTTAATGATGATCTCTGACAATTTGCGCAAAGATAAAGATAAACCCATCATCACTCTTTCGCGCTCGGTCTCACCAGGAAGGACACACCGAGGGAGAAAGACGAAGAGAAGAGGAATTTAATAGATAAATGGGATTAAGTGCTTAATTTGTAACAAACCCTTGCATTGTGTGGAATTAAATTGTATTTCCCTCCCACCGCCGCGCCGTCGTCCCTGAATCGCTTTGTGCACTGCATTCAATTGCAATCAAGACGCCGACCGAGGGGAAGACAGGGAAGGCGAGTCGTCGCAGTCAGCCTCCTCTGGCTTAACGACGTTTTCTAAATGCAATAATTTATAACCCTTTTAAGCTCCCAAGGGAGTGTGCTGTGCCCCTTCCATTTAGAAGACACAAAAACTCGAAAGATGCACGATGTGTGAAGGCATCTGACGAAGCTGTTAGGGAACTGCAGTTGCGTAGGCGTGGCGTGGCGTTAAATTACAATCAAGTGAAAAATAGCAGCAAGTTGCCTGCGCCGCAACCCTCTCCCATCCCTCGGTGCATTCACTGTGCCCTCGTCATCGTCGTCGCTGTGACTTGACAGAAAAAGACAAGAAGTAAAGGTCCCTCCTTGTTGGTGTGCCTGTAAAGGAGGGATATTTTTAGCGCGCACAACAAAACGACGCGCAAGAATGACGAGTTCATTTGTATCAGCAGCAAGCGTTCAATAAGAGATTACGTCGAGCACATTGACTGTGACTGGGCCTGCGGATGGGACCGAGAACCGATAAGCCAATGACCTAGGTCGAGAGTGCACAACAAAAATCGCGCAACGTATCTCTAGCCGGCTGCGTGCGTTATGGTGCCTCTATCGCCGCTGGTTTTGTGCGGGGATAGGATCAATCCTTCAACTTCGGTTCTGTTTTATCAGGATGTGTGCTTGTGTGCGTGTTTGCTTTGAGCAACTAGAAGAAAGCGCACTCTGTCGCCGCTGTGCTCTTGGTAAACATTTGCTTTGTGTCAACAACGGTGTGTTTGCTTGGGCTGGGACCCTATCTATCTGACTTGACACCCTTGCGAGGGTAAGATAAGCTGCATTCACACTCACTGCGTTGATTCGGTTTTTTGTTTTTTTTTGACACGACTCGCGGTTTCTGTGGAAACACCTGCCGGTAGGCGTCTGAACGAACAGGGATTTTTGACTGGGGGTGTCGCTTACTACACTTAAAAGACAGGTTTCAGAAGTTTTTCGGCGCCAGAGATTAGAGCTTGAGGGAGGAAGAATATGGAATCAAAACGTGGGCAGTAGGAGAAGAAGAGAGAGGCACAGGGCTTATGTGTTCTTTTGAAAATTCAAGAAGATGTAAGATTTGGCCTCCGCTAGGGTCAAGTAGGTGACGCTGGAGTTCGCAGTCAAGCAGGATTTATGTTCTTTTGTAAAAAGTCATGGTATACAAGTGGGGATACACTGTGCCATACAAATGGCGGTTTGAGCTAAGAATTCTTGATATAAGAGAGGAGGGATCATGTAAAATGAAAGGATTTGATTTAGATCTTATCCCATAGTGTCAACTGGCACTTCTAACTTCTACGTCCTGAAGAATACCTGCTGCCTTATTCTATCTTATGTTCCAGTGTGCAGTGACCCAGAATAGAGTTATCGCATGCTGTGAGTAAGGGTCTTCAGATCTTCGAGACAGTTTATGACTGGCTGTGACTTGATTTCTACATGAGCCTTAATAGAAACCAGCACTCTTATTGAGGAATTGAGGAATTAAATGGTGTCAAAATTGGCGCATTCCCAGAATAAGCTTCCTTTTAGGGGGCATCGAATCGAAACCGTCGAAAAGTTAAATTCAGAAGCTAACAAGGAAATAATTCAATTAGCAAAAGTTTCTACAGCAGAAAGAAGACCAGGATAAGCTAAAACAACAGGATTTTCTTTGGTCGATGAATGCTAAAAAGTTGTCAAAATCAACCCTCTCTAACTAACTGGTAGCAAGTCGAATGAAACTCTTATAGGCACTGTTTATAAAAAGAACTTTGGAGGGAGGTAGAAAAATTACAAAACAAGACCTTTTTGTCCAGCTGATTGTTTTTGAGTGCTCTTTTTGGAGTGACTTAGCAAAAATTGGTTGACTCGAGACAGAAGGATTTCCTTTGGGATTGATGCATCTGTTGACCAAGAGGCTGGTATCCATGAAAAGAATATTAAGAGCAGACTTCTTTAGTCACTAAATTCGTAAAAGTTTTCGGGATATATTTTTGTAGCCTCAGTTGGTCAAGAGATTCACAATCATAAGCAAAGAAAATGTTTTTTAGCGAAAGATTGCTTTTTTGTAGTATGTCTGTGTTAAAAAGCAAAAATGACACAAATTTGGTGACACTTATCCACAGAGTTCATCATGTGGCAATAGAGTCGTTATTTTTGTCTAAATTGGTAAGTCCACCACAGTCGTGCCATAAATGATGAACGCCAATGAGGCGCTTATCCAAGTCACAGCTCAAAAAAAAAAATAGATTAAGAACGTGATTCCTTGCAATTTGTGATTGCTTACATTTCGCACGGGTCACACTCACCCCGAATGTCCTTCTTCCTACATCCCTGCAATCAAACCATCAAAAGAATTGAAGTAAATTACGTGATTTTCAATAATTTTGAAACAACACCACAATTCTCATCCAAATCAGACAACACACTCCATTTCAAGAGCAATTCACGCCAATAAAGCCTCCTGCTCGTCGTTCCATCGCGAATAAATGCAAAGCATCCCGCCCCCGCACACAGAGGCGTGGAAAAAAGAGAAAAATAAATAAATAATTTCGTAGAGCTACGCCTGACGAAAACAGAAATGCATGCGCATTCCTCAACGCAGATCAGCAGTCTGGCCACGTTCCACGGACTATAACTCGTGCCTAGACTTCCAAAATGTGCCGCGCGAACTGCACTGCCTACGTTGGGGCTGCTGGGGCTTGAAACTATTTATTTTCTTTTCTTTCTTTTCAATTATTTAGTTTAGTATGCGCTACACAAGCGTTAGAGTGGCAACAGCGAGTGGATCGCCTAAATCGGAAGTCATTACATGGATTTGTTGGAATACCTGCGCGCACGCGAACGAGTCAAATGCACATCTTCCATGGATCCACGGGTGGTGGGTGCCAGAAAGTCACAAAATCGGGGGGCACAGTGAACCCTAACGAATCACATTTATGCAACACAATGGTAACGACCGCCTTCAGATTTGAAATTATTGATTGCGCGGTCTAATGACGTGGAAAATATTGAACGATCGGCGATAATTCTCTTTCCTTTCACCTTTCATTTCACATAGTTCCAAGATGGATTTTTTTTTAGGACAATGAAGTGGCAGCAGTGGGCAGCGTCTTTCCATTTCTTGATTTTCTTCAGTTGACCAGTGAAGAGAAATAGGTTCCCAACGGATGGACGGGTTGTTAATTAGGCACGAAATTTGTTTCAGTTCACTTCAACTAATCGCTTGGGGTGATCAAACAGTGGATGGGAACAGAAAGAATTGACATCTTCCGCGTCAAGAAATCGAGCCTTTGTTGCAGGCTTTGAAAGGACAATGACAATTTGTCACACTTCGCTGATGGGATGTATGGCAATTTAACCTTTATTTTAACAATCGTTGGCAGTCAACTGCTGAGAATAAACTCTTTTTGTTTTGACAAATGGCTTCCAAAAGACGTTTATTGCTGATCAATTGCAATCAAGTCCCAAAAGAGCAACGTCGCGTCGAACTATTACGACTATCCAACATTCAGCTGTTTAGCTTATTCTGACATTTACGAACCGTTATTTTCATTTGTTAAGAATTTTCTATTTGGAGAACTTTCTGGATATCGGTTTGTTTTGACGTTCTTCTGCTACGATTAGAAATTCTTTTCTTAGCAAGTCGTAATTTTCAAAAACTTTTTTAGTAGTTTATTTAGTGAAATCTTTACATTGTGAATCCTTTCACAGACAGACGAAAGTGTGAAAAATAGGAGAGTCAGCGGCCCCCGTGGTGATCACTTAAGTCGTAATTTTAAAAATGCACATGTGGTTATACTCGTTAAGTCTCTTTGTACCAAAAACTAACTCATTGCACCACTGACTCCGCTTCTGTAGATATCCTGACTCCTATTCATGTCCCTAGCCCAAAGTTTACAGAAAACAATTTTTTTCAAAGTTTCGGTTCCAACTGTACCACTTGCTTTTTATTGCGATGTAGCTTCTAGGAAAGCGGGCAAAAAGGAGACTTATGACAAATTCCTTGAATACGGTTCACACTTCATGTGATTTGTATGAGTGCTCCCCTCCCCTCCTCACCATCACTTCACAAAGCTACCTTCCTTCTTAACACAGCAGTCAGCGGCTCTAGTGGCGAATCTAAAACTTCATCCGCTCTGCGTCTGCCTCACCATACATCTGCACACTGAGCCACAAATCAAATGGGATAGTATCTGATTAATGCATTTCTCTCTCGATTTCTATAGCAAATGAGTGCATACTCGTTTTCTGTTCATAATCACACTCTTCCTTTCCATTCACATGAACATTCATGAGCCACTTCATCCACATCTGCTGCCATTTTAGCACAAAAAAAAAAAAACAAAACCAAAAAATAAAAGGAAACACACAGAAAACAAAAATAAAGAGCAGCGTGCGTGAGAGAAGGAGAGCAAGAGTGGAGAATGCAATTTAAATTCAATGTACCGCAACGTTCGGACGGAACACAGCAGCACTGCGCACCGGCACCAAGAAAAGATCGACCAGGAGCGCAGCGATTTGCCTTTGAATGGATTTTATTGTTATTCTTTAGTCCGAACACGAGGAGGAGGGTGTTTCCATCCATCCATCTCCACATTCAGCGGTTGTTACACGCAATTAGCGGTTTGTTGTATTTGCTTAATTAACATTTTTTGGGTCACCAGTCCAGATGGCGGTGGCTCAACAGACCAATTCAGACAACTCTTCTAAAAGCGATCCGGCGGACGGGGTGCATGCGTGACCGCCTGCAGTGCAGTGTAGTGCACGCGGCACCCCACTAGCGGATATGAAAAGGAATTCTTCACATTCGCCAGCGTGGATGATGAGTCTCTCTGGTGGTTTATTGGATCGAGATGACGTTAATTGAACGTGAGTACGGGCACAAATTGACGGGCGGCGGACTTGGATGATTCAACTCGAGATCTTGGATCTGAGTCTTTGTGGGAACTGATTTGTGTGCAACGGATTCCTCGGAGATGAAGTCAGAGTCAGAGAGGGAATGGAGTCCGCCTCCCACGTAAGTGACTTGACATCTCCAACATGATACACCGATCTCCTCGTGCAATTACAGTCAAGATTCAAATTACTGCAAAAGGGAAACCGAATCTTCATCTTTACATTCTCCAGACTTCCTAATTAACATCACCATGGCATCACTCCTCCCGTGGCACACTCTCTGATTCAATTTAATCTGCTGTGCCTGTGCACGACCACCAAACGAACGAACGAACAGTCCTTCAAGTGTGTAGCTGCATCTGTCAGGCACTTAAGTATACCGTTCCTCTGTCAGTCAAGAACTCAACTGCCAACTGCTTGATTGAATTCATTCACTGTGTCGTTCGTCTTTCAGCAGAAAGATGAAAGAAGTGTGTAGAGTGGTGAAGCAGCAGCCGGATGTGAAATTGATAAGAGATTGCCGTCGTTTCCCAGCCTCAGTTTGGCACTCGACTCACGTCGCGCCCAACAAGCCGAATATGGATTTTAGATGATTTCCCCTCGCATAGCTAAGCGTGCCTGCATAGCTTATGCCCCAGCAACGCCACCGCAGAATCTGCCAAAACGCAATTAATCCCCGAGCGAGCGCTGACTTGCGACTAATTGCGTTGGAATGTACGGAATGTGACTCGTTTTAATTCATTTGAAATGTGAACATACACTTGGGGGACGTGTGCTGGTGATATTAACTACGCCTTGCCTTGGAGCTTAATGAGACTGATTTTGTATGCGCGACACTGGAATGGGGCTGTGGCCCGGTGCGGCTGGTGGCTGGTGCCTGGCAGCTTGCTCTGGTCAGTTCTCTCCGCACTGGGGGAACGGGGAGAGTCATAACAGGAAGAATAAAAGTGGAGAAATAAATCTCCAGATCTATTGCTGCCGGGGCGACATCAAAAGGCAACAGGAGCACACTGGGTTGTGGTTAGCTATTTGCTACCGTGTGAGATCTTAAATCACTGCAGAGAGACTTTATGACAATGTTAATGGTTTCATTAAAAGCGAGCGGTGGTAGATTTTAACCACAATTCTGTGTACGTGTCCAGATGAAGGACAGGTGATCGTGTTGTGCTGTGGGGGGATGGACTTGGATTGGGTTGGGCTTAGGTTCTTTCAGATGGACCATCTGAGACAGAAATTGTTTACAAGACTGGCTTGATTGGTGAAGATGCTTTTGTGTTTGAGGAATATGGTACAGTTGGGCAATCTTAAGACTTTACATTTTGACTTCTTCTATTGTTTGTCCACCTGACGCCTTGTTTTCAGTAGACCGCGCATGTTTTGTGCATTTGTTCGTCAAAAAGAGTACGACTTTCAACCCACCTTTAGGAGGTGTTTACTCAAAAGGTTTTAAACTCTTAAAAAAATAGTGGACTGGCAAGATGGTAGAATGGGCATTCGTTGCAAGTGGGAATTCAAAGTGTTAAAAGTCTGAAGGAATACCTAGCAAGAAAGAATCAAATGTACCTCTCTTAAACCACAAGAATGCACACATCCTTTCCGACTAAATCCCCATTTACAAAACAATGCGTCATCACAGTCCAACGTGCGCAATTCAAACGAAGATCAATTATCAACCTCGTAAAATGCTCTGTCACACATAAACACACCGCCCCTCTGTCGTACCCCAGGTCGGCAAGAATTTAATCCAAATCCAAATGACTCAATCAGTTTACAACATTCTACCTCACCGGAACCGAATGTTCACTCTCGCACTGGATTTACCTCAGATTCCAATTCAGTGCATGAACAGCGAACAAAATGCTAATGAATCCAACATAATGTCTTCATTACACTCCCGATCCCCCTACCCAGCCAACAGTCCGGTCCGGTGTACCGGTGTGCCGGTGGTTGGAGTTGTGTAAAGGTTTTCAATTTGGTCTGTCACATAACTCTAAAGAACTAATCACCGGATGTCTACTGCCTGTGCCTGCGCTCCTCTCTCTCTCTCTCTCTCTCTTTCTGCATTTCATTTCCCCATCAACAGCACCAGCAGTGGCAGCAATTTCAATGTCAGACCAAGATTGAACGGATATAGCAGGAGAAACGGCACTGCGGAGAGTTGATTGCCGCTGTAATGTGTCGTCCCAATCAAGGTTATTGGCTTGCATTCAATCAAATTGTGTTTCCTGGACGCTCTGTGATGAATGGCTGTGTTAATTTATCGGGTTATCATAATGGATGACAATTAGATTCACTTGTAAATGCGGACGACGATGATGATCTCTTGTTTTCTCTCACCAGTTCGGCATATCATCCATCACGGAGTTAATCAGACCGAAAAATGATTCCAATTACTTTGTTTTCACACTCAATTTGATTGATGCCGCGTCCGCAGCTAAAATAGTTGCGTTGTTCGTACACACCGAGTGAGCTCGGGGGGTTGGGGTCTAATTGAAACTAACTCAAGCAGATTTGGCGGAACGGAGTGCGCTTTGTTTGTTGTTCATAAATATTGTCTGCGGTCATAATTTTTTCTGAAGAATTATGATAGTTTCTTTTTCGTTTGATTGCAATTCGGAGGCGGCTTGTTTAGAAAATTTGAGATTCCTGAGTGGGGAGAGAGTTCAAATTGAAGCATGATTCATCGTGTGGTTTGATTTCTAATGTGAAATAAAAACCGTTAAATTGAAAGTGAACTTACAATTTTTGTCATCGGCTAAAAGAACATGTCATGGCATTTACTTTTTGACAATTGTATCAGGTAAGTGTTGAACACGACTACGTCTGAGGTGGTTCATTCGGAAGGTCCATTTTTGGGAAAATCGTTCGAGCATAGCGACTAGTATTTAGGGGATACTTTCTTATTCCCGAAGACCTTAGATTTTACATAACCTAGAGACAATAATATAAAGGTGCTATATTGTAAGATCTAGGCAAACAACTTACCGTAGCAGAACGTGAAGGTTTGTGCTCAATTTTTGCTTAATTTCTCAATAAGTTCACTATTTCATGCACTGTATTGTTCGTAGCGCCGTCTTTTTGAAATCAGCGCCCATCGAGACCATGTGCTTGAATTTCAAGAAGCATGTAGTCGGTTAACGCGGCTAAGTTGCAGAGATCGATGACAAATCGATTCGTAACGGTCTTCTTCTACACTCTTAGCTACAGCTTCTATAGTTTCTTCACTATGTGCTAGATTCGGTCTTTTCTGGTATCATCCATGAATGTAAACATGGAGTCAACTTTGCGAATGATGTTGTCAACAGTGGTTTCAGCAGGTTGATTATGCGCACCGTAAGTTCTTCGAATCGCAAGAAAAGCATTCCTCACAGAACGCTATTTTCGATAGGTTGTCTCGGTTTTCATGGTAACAGTGTTTTGTGCCTCGCTTGCATTGATGAGCGTCTTAAGAAAACTTCACAAATAAAAATTCTCTCAAGAGGTTTGCAGAAGCAATCCACACACTCGAGGGCTCCAAACCGTCCCCATCGACTGCAATTCAACAGGAGTTATGCTCAAGCTCAGTCAATTGAGGTTTTTTGACTCAGTTCAACCACGTTTTGAGTCCACCAAGTAATTCATCATCTCAAGAAGTGGATGCTCAGATCGGAGTGGTTTTTGTAATCGTATGCTGCTTCAAAAACATCCGAATGCATCCGTACAGGGCATACACGATAACGATCACTTGATGTAGCTGGTTCTTAAGGCTTATAACACTTACAACCTAATGTAACTAGCGTGGCACTAAATTCCTTAATGCGGGTCGACTACAAATTTGCCAAATTCTGTAGACGGAGTACGAACTGAAAACAGACCTTTAAAGAGCACAATATTTCGAAAAAAAATACTTTTGTTTTTCTATGATGCTTGAGACTGACGGAATATGCCTGCAATAACATTCCATGTCCTTTGAAATAACATGTCTACAACTAATTTTGGAAGTGTCCCTAGCGACTTCGAAACTCTCAAGTTGTCACAGTTATCCGACGTAAGCTGGTGTCCTGTCAATATAATTTGAACGTGCTGGCTGGAACGCGCGACACTTGCTTATGAAGCCGCGGAACAGAGAACGGAATGTTTAATGCATTTTTGGTGCAGTTACATCTTTCACTTCGCCGTTGTCGTGGATATTTTAATTCCCTTCCTGCGAACCACCATATATGTTGATCCTTTCAATTGAGAAAGTTGCACACGAAACTTTAAACCCTCTAATGTTAGATCAATCCTTCAATTTTATCGAAAGTTAGCCGGATACCGCCTGTTACACCTAGAACCCTTTTTGTGTTTTTGGACGCATGCCCTCCTCTTCGAATATATCCACTGGTTGATTTATACCACATTCTGAGAGTGGCTTTCTACTACTCTCTCATCCAGTAATCCGGAAGTCTAAGAGACCGACTGAGCTGGAGATGTTCCAAGTATATGACCGCTCCCACTCCATTATCGGTCTTAGGTCCTTCTGTGTACATTTCTTTGGGGTTGCTATTGTTCACTACCGAGATCGTCTCCCATAGTCGAAGTTTAAGATCGGCGCTAAGTAGTTCGTAGATTCTTTGGTTAAACTTCATGAGTTAAGCTTACTGGCTGATTGCTTAAAAGCGTGAGCGTTTCAGTTTGAACGCCGATTTCACAGGAAATTCTTTGCCACAGATGTCCACAGGAGTGACTTGTCTCAAGCGTTGCGGTCTAAGAGTGATCATCCTTTGAAACTTTTTTTTTTATCACCGTTTATCCGTTCACCACACCACAACGCCATATATTAGTATGAGTCCTATCACGGCGGTTTAAAGCCATCTCATATTCTTGGGTCTGATTCCCCAATTCCTGCTCAAAGCCTCGTAACACGAGTAAAGTGCGATGATGCCACCCTGTAACACAAGCTTTACCATAAACGATGTGTTCTACAAATAGGTGTACACGAATTTTCAAAATTCCACTTCCATCAGCAATTAAAATCTATTTTCATCTTTTACAACTTCTTGCAAGATACCTCGTAAGTTTTAGGCAAGTGTGAGAAACACATACGAGTTCCCCTTCGCCATTTGCTTTCACCCCAAACAAAAGGCCTGCTGTGCAACGAACCAAATTCGTCTTGCACTTCCCTCAAATCATCATCAGCACGTTACACTTTGCAGCCGTGACTAAGCCACGTAACCCACGCCCTGCCCCAGTCTCTGTTGTATTGAGTACGCTTCCGGGATCGCCTTTAAATTAGGCCACAAATCGTTTGAAAATATTCAGCTTTTTCCAGTTGCCCCAATTGATCATTCCGCCGCATGTTTACAGCGGCAAGCAATAGCCAGACACCTACTTCCCTCTCACGATTCAATCGTGTTTCTATTTAACGATCGATCCATCTTCGTCAATGCCGCCGCCCGAGAAAGTAGACCGGAATTGCACTCTGACTCGGAGCCGCTTCACAAGGCTAAAGGGTCCACACGCACATGCAGTGCTTTTCTCTCAACCGGGCGTAAGCACGAAACTCGACTGACATTCCTTCGTCAAGGCCTGAAGAAACATTGTAGTCGGGCTGGACGAAAATAAAGCGTTTACTCATAGCGACAGCCCTCGACGCACTGTGAAGAAGACGCTCAGCGTTACCGACTCATTTATGGAATACTGCGCAAATCCATAAGCGCTCTCGTATTTTTAGACTCCAGCCAAAAACGTCTTATGGGCATACGTTTAATTAGAAAAAAAGAAAAGGCCACGTTCTCCCTCGAAATGTTGCCCCACCCCCGCCTTCACCTCTTGGCGAGGCAAATGCGGAGCGGAAATCGACGCGCGGTGTGGGTGCCCACTTCCATAGGCATACCGCGCATAGCTCTGCAGCTTTTTATGCTTCTGCCTTTTCGCAGAATGCCAAGTGGTGGAATATGGCACGGCGGCAGCATACTCCGCAACTACGCTACGGTATTTTAATTATACGTGTTTCCACGAGTCCAAGTACACATCCTCACTGAATATTTAATTGCTTTCACCTCCGCCATGTGGCGTGGTCGTCATCGCCGCCGCTGCCGCGTGCCTTTGAGGGCGAGGAAAATCGAAGAAAACACATATTTAGCGGGCCAAGTGAGGGAAACATTTCCCTCTGGCAAAACTTTTCGGGTTCGCTTGTTCGTCCTGCGTTACGTCTGTGGCTTCTGTGTTTCGTTACTCATTGATGATTGCTTCCCATTTGAGTTAATGCCTCTTTTTTTAGACAGACATTATGCTTATAGTATGCTTGTTGCCATGTCTAATGATTTGTTTCCATTTTCTTCTCGTTCTAGGTACGTACTTGAGCTGGGGCAGAGATCAATTAGGAGCCTGCTGGAGAGTTACGCGTGCGGAAGGGAAATACAGTCGCCGGCAATCGCACTTGACTTTGAAATGAATCAATCGAGCTGCTTGTTGTCTGTCAAATTTGTTTTCTGCAGAGCTAAAGATTGAGTTGTGTGGCGGCAAAAAGAAACGATTGTCGGGGATCGCACTTGAGATAGCATAACATTGTAACGTGGTGTAGGGTAATTGAGAATGATTCCATGATTTCATTTTGAAAGAGCAGGTGCCCTTGAATCCGTGATCTAGGGAATGGTCCTTGGAACACAGACAAAGAAGAGCGGTATTCCGTTTCATTGAAATTCAAAGTACTCGACTAAAACGTTTCTGGAGGAAACAGTGCTGCCAAAGTTTGAATTTTAATATCAATTATGAGAAATAGGTTTAAATGTGTAGTTTTTCGTTTGTGGGGACATGGAAGCCATGTCGCGTTTCAGGAAATTGTGGTAGTTTATTCTGCATTTCATCAGCATCTAATTTTAAACTCTAATATCTGTTATTGCCCTATGAAAGACTTGAATGTTTTCCAACACTGTCTCTCAGAACGCGAGAAATCTAGCAACGATGCTGGAGAAAAAAAATAGTACCTTGACATTACTTAAAAGTAAAGAGTTTTCCAAAGTGTGTAACGGACCTAATTGATGATTAGAGAGTTAGGGACTCTTGATTGGTGAAATAAATTTTTATTTTTGCCGTACAACAAATCGTTCGTTGAACAATGCTCCCAAATTTTTTTTTTAATGTGGAACTTACTCTAGCGCTGTTGTTGGTTAAATTCACTTTGGGATATAATTTGTTATGGACGACTAAGTTATCAATTTGTGACAGATGTGGAACTAGACATTGAGGAAACTTTCGGTCTAAAGGCAGAAGATTCAAACCTCCAGCAATGGGGAAACTTGAATTTACAGTCATGCCAAATTGTTTTATCTTTCAAACATTTCTCATCAGCATTTAGTCAGTGAGGGAGGCAATAGTTTAAAATTCTTGCATAAGTTATTGACCAATGAAGAAGAGCAAAAGAGTTGATATAGAGAAAATGCTGTCCAATCTTACCTACAGGCTGTCAAGAACTTGTTTTATAAAAAAAAAAAAAAAAAAAACAAGAAATACTTTCAGAGCACTTAAATTCGCTCTAGTACATTGATCGGTAGAAGAGACAAAACTGTTTTAACTTTTGTGCAACATGTTTTCAGACCGTCGTTGACGAAATTTGGAAGGATTAAGTTTATTCTTTTACAACCGAAATATCATCCTTAACATTCTCTTGCTTTCCTTGAAGCTCTTCTTTCCTAGTGTAAGATGACTCATGTAAGGAAAGAAGGACCTTTATCAGCTTTATGTGCGAATGTGAAGGCAGTCGAGATCTAGGTCCTTCCACGGACTGTAGCTCCAAGCCAAGAAGAGGAATTTTTTTCTTTCAGGTATCAGTCGCAAAATTTGCTTTGAGAATCAGTGTTGATTTCAAGAATTCCTTTATGGATTTCAAGTGGTATCCCACCTCTGAAACGAATTGGGTATAAAGTGTATTCAAGCACGTAGTTCTGAGACTGTAAGGATCGGGCATCGTAATATATTCCGACTCACTAACCTTGCCCATGCACCTAGGCGTCTCTTCGACTGTAGATGTGCCTTTTAAGCGGAGGTCTTGGCAGTCAAAGGAGCAGATAGACTATACTTTACTTTCTTATTGACAGCCAGACAGTCGTAGAAGCAATCACTAGTATAGAAATCATGGATGCAGAGGATTTAGTTGACAACATCTGATAACTCTGTATCTGGTACTGAATTGAAGAAATAGCAAGCAGTTCCATGCATTAAAACACCGCACAGCGACATACATAAATGTAATTCTAGATTCAGACCTTGGCATATATTCGAAGACGTCCCGTCCACGAGAATTATGTGGCCCTTGCATAATACTACAAAAGTTGACTAATTGACTGTCTCATATCTGTAATTGTAGTGGAACAAAAGAAGAATCCTCCCACCTCTTCGACGGTCAGAACTTCTATGAGGGGAGGCAGAGAACATTTTTCATGAGCTCCTTTTAGAAAAGAGTCAAAGCACGCAAGTTCCCCATTTCAATCTCCTTAAGCGATCCTTAGAAGAAAAATATCATATCTTGAAAATTGTGTTTTTTTACTGTCATCAAACCAACTTCCCCCCCAAACATTGTAGAACCAATGAAGCTTATTTGAAAAGAGCTCAGCCAATTAGCCGTAGGCACGTCATTCAATCGCCAAATTTCTCTTCACTCCTTTCAACAATCGCATCATTAATTTACACATTCCTTCAGTCTCTACGAACTGCTTGTCCGAACGTCAAGGCAAAGTTTCCGTGGCCAAAAAATGTACTTCTGTCCGCCGCAGACTTTTCACAATTCACCGCATCGCATCCTTCCTCTTTGAGATGTTTTCTTCAAAACAAAACACAGCCAGAGAAGTAAATATAATAAAATATTCATTCTCCTAAATTTGGTTTATGTCCTGCGGTGCCAGCAACTCCTCCCCACTCCTCATTGTAAACTGATATTCTCTCGCCTTGGACATACACATACATTTCCTCTCCAGGGCCACCGACAGTTGGCGTTGGTTAAATTTCCGAGTTTTTCTCGTTCTTCTTCCTCTTGCCCTCTAGCCACTGCAAGAATGAAGGATAACACGAAACAGAAACATGAAACTTTCCAAACAGTATTCCGTTCCCATTTGTGAAATAAAAATGCTGTCTAGCAAAGTATATCTCGCGTCTCCAAAAAAAAGGAAACCCAAAAAAAAAAACATCAAAAGGATCCTCGGCGGGTGGAGCAGGATGACGTAAATTGCTTTCCTAAATAATTCTATCATCCATTAGACGAGTTCAATTTGAATAAAGTACACGAATGGAAAACATAAGGAAACTCCTTCCCCCCAATACCACACACGTTCACAACTCAACCGTTAACTCAATATGCGAGAAAATGCGTACGCTCCGCGTGTGTTGATGGGACCTCGCTTGTTTGATGTAGCTTGTCGTCCTTTGCTGCGAAACGTCGTATCGGTTACACCCTTCTGCCACCACCGACCACACCCACTTCAGGATGGGGAGGGGGAGGGAGGGATGGAAATTCAATCAATTAGTTTCATGTATCATTTCATATGGAACACATTTTCAGTCTGAATCAATAGTCCTTGTACGTTTTATTGGCCAACAGGGATTTGGCCGACAATAGAAACGGATTCTTCACTTAGTCCTCTCGTGTACCAACACAAAACTCCATGGGATACTGAGCTCCATCCCACACCCCTCACCATCCATTTTGTCCTTCACATACGAGAGCAGACGTTATTTTTATTTGAGAGTGAGAACATACATTTTATTGCCGTCTACGCTAGGTGGGAGAGAGAAAGGACTTCCCATATCCTTAAATGAAAATAAAAATGCAAAAGGGATTGGTTTCCGTTGCTGCCTTGCAAGGAGGTCCATTTCAATTAAGCATTCCTTTCGAGAGAAGTTTTCACAGTTCATAAAACAGGAGAAGGACGAAGGAGGACGCTGAGAAATGAATCTGAGCGGAATTAGAGTTTATCCGTATTTATGGGGGAATTATTTAAATTCGAACGTGCCAACTGGATCAGAATGTGTATTCTCTTGGATATGACACACTGGATAGCAGAACTTGGCAGTGTGGGCTTGCGGATGTGGGGATGGAATAATCAATCAAAAGATTTTAGGCTGCGGGAGCAATAAAGGATGTTCTCGTGTCTTAAATCAGCCCACAAACACTTGGGCGGTGGCGGAATTTTAATTTTTGTTGAACTGTAAATCTTCTTAGACGGTTGATGATGATTCGAAGGTTTGATTCTGTCTTACCTAGAGTTTGATGGAAAAGATGTTAGAGGTTTGTGTACTTTGTTTGTTTTTTTTATTAAGTTCTGTTGGGATTCAAAACTGTAATTTATCTTGTGTATGCCGGGTCCCCTTGGCGTAGTGGATAAGTGCGTCGACTCACACACCGTAGCTCTAGGTTCGATTCCCGGACGGAACACCTCGCATCTTTTCACAGCACCACCTCTTTCGAGTTGCTAACAGCACTCCAAGAGTACTAATTATCTATGAAAAGCTTCTCAAATCCCGCTGATCGGAGTCGGCAAAAAACTGTAGATCCCTTCTACTAGTGAGGGAACAGAAACACGCACAACACAAGTAGTTGTTGTAGAAGCTAGGCCGTGGTCCCTTGTGTTCTGTAGTGCCACTCAGTTTGAAGTCAACATTAAACTGTAGGTCCCCTCCATCCGTGAGAAAACGGTTATACTTGTAGTTGTTGAAGGAGCTAGGTCATTTATGGATTGTGACGGTTGGCAATCTATTTAAAAGAGACCCAAATCTTCTTTAGGCGTGTACCCACAAATCTCTACAAACCAGATTTTTGTATGAACATATTCATACTCGCTAGTCATGTATATAGTTTCTGTATTTAAATAGAACTGCAAAACCGTGAAATGCGATTTATGCGAGTCTGCCATTTGGCGACGTCGAAAGCACGCCAGTCAACGGTTCTTGTGAAGACGACATGAATTTACGTGAAGCCCTTTTGTATTCGAAATCATTCAATCCTTCATCCAGATGCCCCGGGAACAAGAAATCTGCGACCTGGGCCTTGATGAAGGAAGGTTGAAATATCTAATTGTGGTGGGATGGAATTCAATCTACTCTCAGGTGAGATTTGAATGAAGAACTTCATCAAGTAATGACTTTTTCAAATGGATGCCATGCCTATGTTAAAGACCATGAAGAGGGATGGACAGGCATACCTTCTGTAGGTTTAATTTGAATCAAATTTCTCACAAATTCCGTTGAAATTAATTCGAAAATACGGTATTTGGCAGTTGTCCTCAAGCCAAGGATGAATTTTGTGACAGTCGAGTGGTACATTGTTGATATCCGCCGAAGAATGAAGGATCGTGTGTACAGGTCTAGGAGAGTTGATTCAAGTTTGAAAACACGACTTTGGAAGTTCTAAATGCAATGTCTCTGCCTACCCAGTCAGACAACAAATAAATAAGTTTTAATTTACGTGACCTTTATGAACTTAATAGCACGGAGTCTATTTACTCAGAGCCAAAGCAATGCGACACTAGGCACTTAAGCTACCCGAAGTATGAAACGAGGTCTTGTCCTAAGATTGTTCCTACTCGCCTTTGGTTAGAAACCGGGGATTTCTAACATCTGTTACATTTTCTGAGTCACAACAAGAATCACTCTGACCGAAATCCCCGATTTGATATAAGACAGCTACCGAGAAGAACTCTGTGTGAGGTTATACAGCACGGAGCACAGTTTATTCTGAATCTTCCCGCGATTAAAGTTTAAGCTACTGCAACAACGATATTCCCACAATGGGGAGTTGCCGTATGGTCAGACTCTACTCGTACGTTCAGGGACTCAAGAACGTTTGTGACACAGGAATGTAGCCTTCTCTTACTTTACTATCAGTACCAGCTTCCTTTACACTTAGTGCTGGTAACCTTCCATTGCCCCAAATGGTCCTTGCTTCTATCACTGACTCCACTTATGTACCTCAGAGGGAGATTCATTATCTAATTCACACACATCTAAGAGCAAAACTAAGGCGTGGCTTCAACACCGTACCAAGAGCCTCTTTGTAAACAAATTGAAGTCAAATCTCACAGCAGATTGGATCATTTCATTCCAAAAACCGGCAAAACTGGAACCATTCCCCCCCACTCAACAGTACCAGATTCCGATTGCAAAACCTTAATGTGACCACCTAACGGCCTAAATTCCTGCCGCCAACACAATCAAGGCCCGCAACGACATCAGACACTATTCCTGTTTAAGAATTCTGCTTTCATTTCATTAGGCAATCATCAAAGACGAACTTCAAAGCAAGTCGGGAGCGAGCCTATCCTCGTAGTCGTACACCCGAAAATGGTGCCATAAATGGTTCTGTCAGAACCACTGTGCCCCATCCGTTGCGAAACTTTTTCAAGGAAATTCCTCGTCCCATCGACCCCAGCAGCTACTTTGTAGACGCCCCCTTTAATTAGTTCTTGCCCTGGGTGTGAGTGAAAGTATTTCCATTAGCAGCACCCCCTCCCCATCACCTTGCTCGCTTCGCATTCGCAATCAACTGTACTGTACTCATTTACACTCCCGTAATTATTTCCCATCAAAATAGCTCCCATTCCGCCTGGCACCTTTCACCGAGGCGCGTGTGTGTGGATGGGGGGGCTTGTGTGTATGCTTGTGTAATGAGCTCGGTTCAAGGAACCGCACCTTCAACTATCCGCTCCTTTTGAAATTGATTTCAACACCGCCGCCACTGTCACTCATTAAACTGAGCGTCACCCCTTGACGCCATGTCCTCGACTTTTTAGTCCGAGTCGATTGCCCAACCCTCGCTTAGATTATGATTCATCCGTTTCGACGTTATTAGCTGACGGGGTGAGTTGGGGGTGGGGAAGGACGACCAAGTCGCCGCTCAATTAATTCAAAGCCCAACTCGATTCAACGGTAATCAAATCAAAGGCAAGGCGCTTGACAACAC
Organism: Eristalinus sepulchralis; assembly: GCA_944738645.1. Classification (NCBI taxonomy): domain Eukaryota; kingdom Metazoa; phylum Arthropoda; class Insecta; order Diptera; family Syrphidae; genus Eristalinus; species Eristalinus sepulchralis. The sequence goes on along the minus strand of OX122885.1, from coordinate 11,282,260 downwards.
AGCACCGCACACAAACGAAGAAAAACGCGTGGCAATCCTTTGGGGGGGCTGTTTCAGTTACATACAGGGAAACTACCACCACTCGTGTCAGCCAGCCAGGCCAAGGACTCGGGGTATATCAACAATAGATTCGTTGGGGCAACGAGATGGCGACAGCTAGGCGCATTCAAAACCAGGAAATGCTTTCCGTCCAACCCCACGCCACTCACACCCCACCCTCGTGCCCACTGCTCATCGTGCGCCAATAAATGCGGAGACACAGCGCGGGGCGTAAGGCAACAGCAGAGTTTATGTTAGCGCCAGTTTTTATTTACAAATGGCGGCATGGCGTCCTCGATGGCGACATCAAGGCAACAGTTATAGTTGATTACCAATGCCTCCGCTGGGGGTGGGGGTCCTGGATTGAGCTTGTTTTTCGCGCTTAGGCCTGTCCGGAATGGAATTAGGGTTCTTCGGATTGCGTGAGGTGCCGTCGAGTCTGTCCATGGTTTTTTTTTCTTTCATCCTTAAGCATTTTCATTGTCTGCGACGACAACGGCGACGGCGTTGGTGGCGTCGGGCGTGGTATGGCATGGTGGTGACGGCGGCGGTTTAGTTCCTTATTACTGTGCAGAGGAAGTAGCGCACGCTATTGAGGCAGGAAAGGATCACCCCATGTCGTGCCGCCACGTCCATATGTAGATTCGTGAAGTGCTCCTCAAATTGACTTTGAAAATTACAATGCGGGCCGTGCAGCGCAGTCGGCTAGCCATCGAGAAGAGCAATAAAACAGCACACACGAGAGGCAGGGAAATGAAGAACTTGAAAACCCCTGGCATTGGTCACGATTCAGTGTCTCTGGCAGGCAATGGGCCGCCGAGAAGGTGTGACAATGGCAATTTTCGATTTAAATACTCATAAAGTGTCAATTAAACGGGACTTTTTATGGGCCCTACTTTGGAGTTTGGGACGCCCGATGCCGCCTGGTAGTTGCGTTTTATGCGGTTTTTTCCCCGGGTGTTTATTCCTCTTGTCTTATGACTAACGAGCGAGGTTTTAATGGTTCGACTCCTCGTTTTATTGTTTCTTTTTTTATCTTTGGTATGCGAGAGACTGAAATTGATTTCCGGTTTTAGGAGAGCGCTCTTTGATTGATCTGACTTTAGGAAAACCGCTGGAGCTTGATTTGAGTTAGGGGTGACAAGTAGCTAACAGAGACTTTGATGATCAGTTTTAAGTGGAACGAATTCTGATTTACACTGTCGCCTCAAAAAAAGAGTTAACTTCGCTTGTAATTATCTTCTATGGAAAGTACAGTATTCGATTTGTAGTTCATCTTCTGAGACTGACATTACAGTCCTCGGGCCTTGACATGAGACGTAGGTCAGATTTATTCATCGCTCACGATGGTAACATACACTAAAAAAGTCTTGAAGTTGTACCGACGGTGCTTCATTCTGTTGGTCAATGACTGTAAAATGTTATAAATCTGGTAATATACGTCACTGGCACTACTATAGTAGGTCCTTTGAAATGTAATTTTTCAAACGATAGCCGAAATTCAGAATTTACACTCGAATACGAACCGTTTCTTTAAGTTAACCTCAAATCGTGCTTCTTTGGGGGAAATCAATCTATTCCCCCTCCCAATATCTCAGGAATATAGAGATCCTGTGCTCAAAATAATTTTATCCTTTTAGCGGCAGCTATGGTCCGCAAACAATCTTGACCTGTAGCAACTTGCCTCCTCAACTTTCACCATATTAAGCTAGGCGCCTTCAGTTTTGTACAACCAATGGTCCCTTTCTCGATACGCACATTTTAAGAAATGAAGAATTCATATACCTGCTCTTTAATGGTGAGGACATGAATGACTAACTTCAATTGGACACCATGATCGACATTTTTATGGAGCTTCCGTCAAGTCTCATTTTTATTTACAATTCTCATGATTTTCGGGAAAAAATTACCAACAGCTAAAACAAGTGCATGGAAGTGTTTCAAGTTATTTTATTTTTACTTATATTTTATAAATGACTAACACATTTTATCAATTTTTGTTATTGTGAATGGACCTCTTTTTTGTGAAGTCTATTATATTTCTAATAGCTTCATTTTTAAATTGTGCTTGATCCATAATTTGAAAGATTTTTGAAAAGCAATGCAAGTTGCCAATAGAAAGAAATTTTGAAAAAAATTGAGCTTTGTATAGAATAAATTTTTAGTCAGTCTTTCTGTTAGAGCTGACAATTGACGTTTGTGAGAACACAGTCCTAGTCTTTCGAGTTATAAGAGTTTAATTGTCTTGCGTCGGTGTTCGCATTTTACGATAGTGTTCATCAATTCAGAAATTCGAATCCTTTCAGTACATGACTCGTCTATGAAATTCTAAACCCTTGACGCTTTTTAACTATCAGATTTTTGTTTATTACATAGTATATCACAGAAAGGTCTCCCTCAAATTTGTTTACCCCCTGTGACCCCCTGTGTTTAACTGACAGATTGGTGGAATCTGTCAGTTAAACACAGGGGGTCCTAGAAAAAAAGGAGGCAGTAGAAAGTGAAAACATTAACTTCATCTTTCAACGTCTGTAAAAAAAAACGTAGGAATCAGTGAAGTTGTAACATAATCAGCTCGATGACAAACATTCCTAAACACCTAGTAGCTAAAATACTCTGTAATACAACAATATCGAATATCGACATTCTTAGACATTCCAGCGATACTAAAAGCACAAAGACAGTTCAATTCAACACGAAGTCTATCTGGAAAGGTCATAAACTTCTGAATAATATGGCAAAATATAACAAACTGATTTGGGTGTCAGGACATGAAAACCATAAAAGCAAAGAGAAGACTGGCATTCAAGCAAGGAAAGCAACTGAAACACCTTTCACTGAATTTTCTTCTCTCTATAGATTCAACACCCTGTGTAACCCTCGTGCTTTTGGTCTCAGAAGGAAATATTGAGTAGGTGCGGTATTTGGTTTCCAAACAGAATCTTATACACAAACGCCTTTTGGTTTTGAACATTCTGTATATATCGCTTAAAACTAACCAGATACGCGGACTGAGAAATAGAAAACAGGCTTCTCGTGTTTTTTGGATGTATCTGTCAACCTTTTTTTTACGACTTTTTTCAAAGGTGGGAATTCGAAAACGCATGTACTTAAGTTTCAAACATTTCTCGTTTTAATAGACAAAATGAAGTGAGGCATTTCCGGAGCCTGTAGTCTAATTCAGAGGTTTTCTACCAAATTAGGTTTTTGGTTGGATTTTCGTGTTCGACAAATTAATTTCCAAACTTCAGACTCTTAGCGTCAGTTCTTACTACTGACGCTCACGTTTGATGAAGCTTCAAAAATCTTGAAATTTGCTTTGAAAATTCAAAACATTGAACTAAACAGGATCAATCAAATAAAATAGAAGTTTTCGTTTATAAATACAAAGGAAAGAAAATATGAACAAGCATACCCATTAATTATGAAATACAACGCCGTTCAAGTGTGTTCCGCTTTCACCAGACTTTTTCACTACACGTGCCAAAAACAACGGTCTTCCAACCGAAAAAATATCAAGGGATGAAATCGCAGTTCCGAGGCGGCCATTTGTTCTGCGGATTTTCCGATCTTTAAATGCAGAAATTTTGTTTGCCAACGTAGCCGTCGAAACGAAAATACACCTCCACAGAAAACATTATTTTTCGCCCAAAATTGTTGTCTAATCAAACTGCTCTACGGCGCAAATCACCAAGCAAAAACGAAGCAGATGATTGTGCTGCCTTGATTGCTAACTCAATAGAACCTTGTATGCGAATAATCAAAGATCTTTGTGCAAAATTTTACTCAGGTTAGTGTGTGATAGATTGAGCTGTTGGTGAATCGATGTTCGTCTCACACTCCCGGCTGGAGCTGTGCGTACCGCACGACAACGAAGACCATGAATGTTGTCCAATAGCATACCAGTCTCTGTTAGAGCTTAACACCACTCTCTTAAAAAAATTAAATACGTTTTCAATACTTCGCAACTGTTTTTATGTGTAAAGCGACTCATTTCGTTCCCTGGAGGGGATGGTACTGACAGCTTGGCAAGGTTTAGAACGGGGCAAAGCTGTCAGTTCCACAATAACTTATGTAGATGGCACAAATGGCAATTTCAGATAGGTTTTTGCCTTATTCTTGACAATTTTGACTTTGTAAGAAACCATCACCTCATCCAAGTGTGCAGGAACACATTTTGTATTTATCTCTGTCAAAATTTGCCCAAAAATCGATCCGTTCATTTCACAGGAAAACTAAGCTAGAATCATTTCAGACCTTAATTTTTTAATAAATCAGCAACCCGTGATATACAAACTGATTCATGCATTCACAGACAAAATTTCTTCAGTTCAGTCGTCCGACCATTGACCTATCCACTGAATTCACTCCAAGGTCCCCGTAATTCTCTTTGGGCCCATATATTTGTTGTAGAAACAATGACTTTAATTGCGGAAATTGTTGACCCTCTGACTGTTCCGCCAAGACTGAACTGGTGCAGTTGACAAAACAAACTACGTTTTCCAAAATAAGTCTAATCATTTGTGTGACCATTAAACGTATTCCCTTCGGACACATGATTAATGTTTCTTTTTCCTCACATGCCAACGTAATGATTGCAAGAAGTGCTGTAGCCATCAAGCTCAAGGAACGGTCGAAAATGTCATGTATCACTTTAACAAGTCCACTTACCACAAGTCAAATAGCCTCCAGTCCCACTCGACCCATGGGACGTGTTTTCACTTAAGCTCATAAGATAAAAATAACTCGTCCTCCCGTTGCGTTGTGTTGTCGTGTTTCATTAATTTCATTACCGTTAGAGAGTGTACGGCAAAGATTTGGCAGGAACACTCAAAATTCCCAGTGCAGACATTGAGTCTACTTGTAAAGTGGCCTCCCAAAAATCCATTAGCCTGGTAATGCTGCTGCCTTTAATTACAGGGACTCCCAAGTAGTCGGCTTATTTTTTTTAGCCTCGCACACGCACACCCACCTAAATTGATGATGAGCCTATTTGCAGCTTCATTCTTGTCTTCTCTTTCAAATCCATCTGCACCTTGACAACATTAAGGCGCGCAGAGAAACTCAATTATCTTCTGTTTCCTCCGACCTCACGTCGGGCGCCAGCATCCGGACCCAGAGATCCTGCTCTAGTAGGAACTCTATTTGTCAAAGGAAAGGAAAAATAAGTGATTTTTTCTTTCATTTTTTGAATTCAATCCGGCTGAGTGTGCCCGAAGAAATTTTTGTTCGACTCAGAGCTGTTCTCTCATTATCGCTAACACAAAGCCGCCCCTGCACCATCCCACGCAAGAGTGGCGTGTGTACAAGAAATCGAGCTGACTTCCTTCCCTACATCAACGACTAGGGCGAAAAGCACGAGAAAGGGGCTAGGGGTGCACACACAAGGATGGCACTCAATTTGCGCCATCGAAGGATAAGACGAACAACCACATTAGCAGCACAGCAGCGAGGAGTGCTTATCCTCTAAAAATAGATCGACCTGGGGATGCGATGATGATGATGATGATGAAGCGTGTGCGTGGGGTGGGGGGGAGCGAGGGAGTCATGGTAGGATTCAAATATGAAATTTCATCCGAAAAACTTTTATGTATCCCTAAGTGTACAAAACAAAGGACTGCTAAGTGTGAGCAACAGAGAGAGAGAGAGAGAAGGAGACAGAGTTTTGTTTTCAGTGGGACGACGCCCTTTTACTGTGCCTCTCATTTCGAAAATTGCCACGGTCACTCTCAAATAACATCGATTCGTAAAACTTTCCACCGTCCTCGCTTCCCCACCACTACCATCCCTAATAGAAGGACATTGGCCGCTGCCGCCGCTTTTCGTGAGAGTGAGAGAAGGGGAAACAACACGGAAAACCCATTCGTGTGTGTATCCTGATTTTCAATTTGTGATAGCGGTGTTGGCGCCATCTGTTGAAACACGATTGAGCGCAGAGATAGTGTGCTGGACATGCAATCCACGAACTAAATGGACTTTTAAGGCTCCCCGCATCGAGATAAGCACATTGTCTGTTGTTGCACATTCAGGGGAAGTAAATTATTGGCGCCCAACAGGCTTTAATTCTTCGCTCTTGCTGCCAAGTTGAGTGCGCGCCTAGCAACAAGCTCTAATTTTCCACCAGACATGAGTCCTCCACCGCCCGAGAGAATAATTGCAAGACAAAAAAAACGCACCTCTCCTGCGCTGAATAAAAAAATAATAACGGCCACTGGGTGGCTGAGTGGGGGACGAACGAACCGGCGAGGGGTGGTGAGGAGAAGCGTCTAATTCAAAATACAAAACAATCAACCGCTCTCGAGTGCTCCCTTTGTCTTCAAAATGTCCTAATTACACACGGCTGCCTGTGTGTGGTGCATGCGTGTGCGGCATTCAAATCAACAGGATTCTTCTAGCAGATTTCAAGCCCACCCACGTCTGTGTGCCCCATCGTCGCCAGAAAGTCCTGAAATCGATAAACGAACGAACAACGACGGGGGAGAGTACCTGTTCCTTGGTATAGACACACAACTGAGGCGTTGTCCTTTTTCATGTTCCGTTTCCACTCCTGGTTTGGGAGCAGGGCTGGCATGAAATTGAAACGGGGAAGAGCTTTTCAGGACGACCGGCGGGAGGAGCTGCTGTAGGAAGTCTGTGCCCACGCGCAAAAACACGAGCTTTCTGCCCCCAAGCAAAGCGGGGAAGAGGAATTGTGAATTCTGTCTGCATGTGGGAGTGTTTTTTTTCTTTTCGCTGGGACCGGCTTTTCATTTTTGGTTTTGTTGTAATTTTGCCGGCATTGTCTGATTAAAAAAAACTGCCCCTCTCTCTCTCTGGAAAATGGTTCTCTCCTTTTCTTCGTTTTCCTGCTTTAATTGCAGCATGATTATAAATGCCGCGCCGCCAACTTTCCTGTGGGGTGGTTGCCATTGCCACCCTTCGCATAAAATATCGACAGCTCTAACAGACACACCAGCACACAGAGGCAAAAACGAAATGAAAAAAAAAAACAAGGCTTGGCAACGTTGCTAGGCATATACCGCGCGCTCTCGGTTACACGTGTCGATTTTATGTCACACAACCGAGACGAGGGTGGGATTTGTCTCGTGTGTCGGTCTCGGGGGGTTGATTTGAAACCTGTTTTGGTCTGGATTTTTCACTGCTTTCTGTTGTTTTCTGTTCGCCTTTCGGGGCATAGACAGGAATGAAAATTTTGACTAATAACATTTTAACATGTAACGTGTTTTGGAGATTGATTGAAATCAGTTAAAATGGGGTGTGAAGGTTTTTTTTGTTTGTTTGATTTTTTTTTCTCTTCGGGAAACTTGTCGAACGAGATTTGGCTTGGGTTTGATTTGGCTGTACTTTTTTTTTCCTCTGAAAGGGGGCAGAGTGTCAGGCTCGTAATGAGGTGTTAAGGTTTTATGAGAGATTGACGGGCTATAGGAAGGCGATTTGGAAGAATGCCGGATTGACTTCTGTCATCTGACGAAAGGATGATTGTTCAGGGAATTCAATCATTTTGACATTATTCAATTAAGCGGTTTTTTGAGGGATAATTGAATTTAACTTGTAAAAATTCGGGACACGTATTTCTTTGGGTGGATTTGGTCGACGGTTTTATGACTTAGCTTCTCCATTTGTGGAGGTTTCCATAGACAGCATTTAGGGACATGATGTCGGTCTTCTTAGTAGACGGCAGTGGACACGAATTCAGTGGTAACCGAAATGATATCAGAACTCATGTAATACTTTCGAGACCTTAGGATCTTTGAACTACATATTTAAATAGGACTAATTTTGGGTTTCTCAGAGATCTTAACCGTACTATATATTTCTCAAGACTTTGGTTGAGTCGTTGTCTAACTCTAGTCAATTCCTGAATGTCAATATTTAGATTGATCTTGTGCACAGTTAGGTTATGCTTAATGTAAATGCTTAATCCGGTCTTACATACATATATTAATGATCTCAACCGCATTTATGTACGTTATTGGGAGCTGCATATATGCACATGACGGCAGACCTACCAATTCAAACTTTCAAAACGCGTACACTGAAAATGTGAATGTTGAAATGATCCGGTTTAAAACTTCAACTTCAAAAAAATAAAAAAAGTGCAAACTACTTGAAAAACCGTGATATCAAAAAATAGGCTTGAAAATATGCGGCAGTTGTAACAACGAGACTAGTCTTGAAATGTCTTCAAATCTTTTTTTTCGATTTTGTTTTTGAATAAAACTAAGCCAAACTGTCAAAATACCTAAAACCACTAAAAGCAATAATCTTGTGCACCTAGACATTTTTGGAAATTGACTTTTCATCATATGCCTGCAGCTTTTCGAAGTTCCTTTTCCAACGGGGATTCTTTAAGTTCCAAACCAAGACAGTCCGAGTGCATCCCTGGGTTTGACTCATTGACTCATAAGCGAGTAAGACAGCAAATTAAATGAACATTGCATTCTGCATATGGACGAATGATCGTTGAAAATAGACTAAATCTCAATATTCTATCTGTCAGTATACGACAGTTGCTCTCTTGCCAAATTAATTTTTTTTAAATGGTGTGATAATAGCAACTATAAGGATACACGGAAAAAATCTGCAGGACAAATAAGAATTAGGCAATTTATGGCACCACGTTAAATGTGACCCCCATTTCAGTAAGTTTAATTAAAAGTCCCGCAAAATGTCACGTGAAAGTGAATATACATAGTAACAGCAGAATTTACTCTACCCGTGCCTTTTTTCAGCACACTTTCGGACTTATGTCGCGGGGCATAATGACAAGAAACATATCTACTTCGACTCCTTTTTCGAAAGTTTGAATTGCCAATTCAATGCTGAAAAACTCTTTTAGAAATTAAAGCGTCCCTTGTCTCTCAAAAGTGACAGTGTCAAGAAAGAGGTTCTCAAACCTCGATGTCTGATATAGTAGTCCAATATAAAATGGAGTGGCCATATGTTATGAGATTCGCGTTCCATGAAATTGGTAATCAAAATACAGTGAAGCATCCATTGCTGGAACTTTAAGAAATTAATGAACTAAGATTATAAAAACTTTGATTTAAAGAATTGAAAACAAATGAGTTGAAAAAGAAAAGAGAAAAATTCGAATTTTACTGGTAAAAGGATAATGTACATAGATTGCCTTAAAAAATGTGTTAATTTTATGCACTCATCTCAGTGACTCTGTTGTACATTGGTACTGATTGCCAAAGGAATAGAAAATGTTTCCTACAAACAACAATAAGGACGTTCTACTAACCAATATGATAACACATAGTTCCAGCATACAAATTCCTGAAACTTCTAACGTGAACTGTAACTTGTTTTTATTTTCTGTGTAAATACTTACTGAACTTAATATAAAATCATGAATAAAACAGCAACATAAAAAGGCTGCAAAATTACAAGTCCCACAAGAAGATTCGGTAGATAAAATATTTTTCACCGTGCACCTTAAAATGTATACACCGTCAGACTACAATTTTAGCCAGAACCACAAGATGCCAATCCGTCAACATTGACAGTCAATTACGATTTGTTTTGCTTTCTTTTGGCTCTAAAAAGCTGGACGTACACATTTGAATAGGAAAACGTCAAAGCATACAGGTTCCACCACCAAGCAACTTGCCTCCCATCCAATTCTCATTGACATTGACAGCAACTGAAGCAACGTAAAGTAGGCAACGTAGACCTGTTGTGACATTTCTATAATGAAACGACAAAATCTATGTCACTCTCTCAGATTGACTGCCATCCATCGATAAATATTTTTCTTAACCAAAAACCAATCCTTGCTGCCGAAAAATTTAATAATGTAAAATCCTTTTCCACACACCAAATTCAATGCGAAATAAGTCTCCTTAACACAAATGAAATTAATGAACACTCTCAACCATTTCCGCCCTCAATTCGCACTCATCCTCTCAGTCACCATGCCGCTTTGACACGCTTCCTTGTTCGCAATTTCATTTGAATGGTTTAATTGTTCTACTTTACATATTCGTCCAACGGTTCTTAAGCATCCCATCTCACTCTCTCACTCTCCTACTCTCTGTCTCTAGTTTCTCTACCCTTGGGGTGTGAATAAATTAATGTAATACTCAGTTTAAAGCGAGGCGAGGCGAAATACGATTACACTTGAGTGCCTAAAAAGGGTTCACGAGGATAAAACTGGGATGCTTGTGAGTGTGCGTGTGTGAGAGAGAAAGGTGGATAATGATGGCGTAACTTTCAATGAAATCATTACTTTAGAACCAACCACCGTTGACGCAGGAAGGTCACGCTGTTGAATTGGTATACAAAACGCCCAATTTTCCAAACCAATATTACTCATAAAAGACGCTTTATCGCCGCTACCGCCTTACCACCTTCCCTAGAAACCCGGGCAAGGCACACGAAAAAAGGGTTGAATGTGCCGCGGAAGGGGAGTGTGCGTGGAAGGATGCTGCGTGCAACACTACTCTCAGTTGAAATTCGATTCTCCTCGTCTCCCTGTGACAAAAACGGCGAAACGACGCGACGTCGACAGTGATGGCGACAATGACTATTGTACTTGAAGTGCGAACTGTGGTCTGACTGTGGGTTTTAAGGGCTGAAATGAGGGAATGGAGTTCATAGCTCTCTTACAGCCGATGAGTGAGTTCAGCTTTAAACAAAGACTTTAAAACATAGAAAGTTTTTGAAGGATTTTCCTTTTTTTTCCGTTTTTGTTTTTTGTGGGATTTCTTGCCTAGTTTGTCCCCTCGATTGGGTGAATTTAAAATTTAATTAAATAACGAATGAGTGAAGTTTTTCGGCCGCATCCGGTGGGAACACAAGGACATTTTCTTTATGCCGGCGCCCTGATCCTTGTGACTCTCATAGAGAATCAGAAATAATTTATGACTTCCCAAACTGCCCCTCCTTCTCGCCCTGTCCCACACACTTCCCTGATGTCCTTCCGCCTTGCAGAAGGAAAAATATATATCCAAAGAAAAATGAGCCTTTCACACTTCTCTGTGCATTTGTGGTGCTCACGATTCAACGGGGGCGGGTGGGGATGGAAGTTGGATTTGTGAAAAGAAATATCCTCGAAAAAATGCTTTTATTCACAAAAATAAAACAAGCAAATATTGCGGTCCTGTGGTTGTTCTGTGGGGCGCTGTGGTTTATGGTCCTTTTCGGTAAGAGGCTTTTCTGGTTCTCCATCGTTTCAGTTTCTTGAAATGTAGGTCGTTGGTAAATTTTTGCTCCTCTGAATTTTTACTACCTTTTGGAATTTTCTGCTGCTTGGTCGCGTCGTCTCCTTCACAAGGGGAGCGCGGGGGAAGGAAGGAAGCCGTCACCGCCACCATCATCATCGTAAACTCATCGAGTTGCAAAAAAATGTTCAACCGAAAATTTCCTCGAGAACAACACGAACGGAATATAAATCAGGACCAACGTGACATAAGAGACTTGTTCTTTATTTCTTTTCGTCAGTCTGTATGTGTGCATGTGTGAATGTTCTCTTCACCTGTGCCAGAAGGTGAAATTCAATATTTCAATGAACACAAGAGCACACACAAAAATGCAATCGAGGTTTTAAATTTCTCCAGGATTAATTTTTACATTAATTTCCCGCCCTGGTGCTGTCTATATCATGTGTGTGTGGTGTGCAAAAAATTATAGATTCATGAATATGAGCAAAATCGAATTTATTTCGTAAAAAACCGCCACCACAGACGGGGTTGTTCTCGCAAGGACCCAATAATAACAATAGCCCGGCTCCGTCGTCTGGAATGAGTATCGATTATTATGTCCTTCCCCTCCTGTGGTAGAGTGAGTGTGTAGGGCTATTCATTGGCCCTAGTTAGAATGCAAAATTGATGTGAATCAGGGAAGAAAAAAAAGGAACAGAAGAACGGAACCTACGGGGCATTATGGAGAATGACGTCAATAGCATCATTCTGTGAAAAGACTCGGCACAAGAGGTGATCGAGGTCTGGTCTCTCTCGTACTCTCCTGCGACGGCAGAAGAATGAAAGCACGACGACGTATATTTATGTTTATTGAGGGCCAAGAATGTTTTTTCTTTTTTTTTTTGGAGAAAAAATAAATACTTGCAATGTGTGTGTGTGTGCCTGTCCCCTCTGCTTATCTTGTGATGGCATACAATTTATTCTCTTCTAGATATAAATTTATTTTCCTGGAAAATTATTAATAATGGAAGCTGTTCCGAACTGGGCGGAGATAAGGGGGCGGTATTGGGTCGGATGAGACCGCTGAAAATGCCAAGAGAGATATATTAAAAATAATTTGCCCAAGGGGATTTGTTTTCGAGCTCGATTTGGGCATAGAGCTCGAGAGAGTATAAAAGAGAGAGAGAGGAGAGAAAGAAAATTGAAATTGGAAAGTGATTCTGAAACGTGGCTTGTATTGGAATCTGAAATTCGTGGAGAAATGCATTCCCAGTTGGCAACGGATTCATGTTGTATATTGTCTCGCGACTTTTAATGAAAATCGCTAAAGATTTCCTTCAAATTTTGACATCTCCATCAGCAATCATTAAATGCAAGATGAAATTGTGCGGAGTTTCTCTACAGTTGGTATCTCTTGGGGTTAAACCCTGTGGCAATTCAATTTAAATTTACTGCAAACCGCTTCAAAGCTCTCTGCTTTCGCTGATGAACTGAGTAAGAATTGTCAAGTCCAACGTCACCGTCATCCGAATTTCATATCTTTTGTGTAATTCTAAACACTCTAGTAGGCAAGCAACAAAAGATGTCCACGATGAAGATGAAGCTCGCATGTGAAGAGGAGCCTAGCGTTTGTAATTTGGGACAAGTATCCATCCTGTTGGCTGGATTTCCCAAACAGAGACTGCTACACTCAATAAAAACAACAAATCTTGTAGAAACCCATAAAATGGTGCTACAGTTCGATGGAGACCTGGTGTACATCAACTAATGTGCCACTTTATCTTACATAATCCAATTGTAAACCTGAAATTTAATGACACTTGTGTGAGCCGTCTCCGATAATAAGAACCTCAACTGTGTTGTCGAAATGACATTGAGCGTTAAGTCTAAGTGCGTTCTGCCCCCACAGTTTCGTAAATGAATCTTATCCTGCAGATGCCATCAATGCCAAAATCACAGAACTTTCCTCTTGGAAAGACCAAGAATCTCTTCATCCGCCATGGATGGAAAGGTGTGAATGTATGTATCTACGCCAAGCCGCTGAATTGAGATGATCACTGTGTTGTTTAGCAAGCCTGATCTTTCGAAAGAAGGTTCTATTACTCAATTGCCTCTCTGCAAGACTAATTTGCATTTGATTTCATAGCTGATCTTGTTTCTCTCTTTCTTATTTACTGTAGAGCCTAGGTACACACAGTGCTTTAACTTTTCGGTGCCCAGTAATGAGTGACTAAACTGAAGTTAGCATTTATTTGGTAAGGCCAAAAACAGCAGGCTTATCTGTATATAAAATTGGGAAACAAAGGCTTCTCTTGTCTGTAGATTTTATGCCTGGACTTTGTGTGTCTTAAAGGTCTACCAAAGGTTCATTATGTGCTCCATAGATCCTCACTCATCTGTTGGCTTAAGTCTAGAGACAGCAGATTTAATGATGCCGATTGCAAATCTTCGCCTCGAGGGCCCTGCCTACAAAAGACGGACGGACAATCCAAATCAAATATTTTGTGAAGTTGTACCAAGTCTGCACATTTTTTCAAATCCTATAGTGACTCCAAACAAAGGATTGCAGGTGTAAGCAAGGCCTCCTCCCATACATACTGCATACATACTAAGAATGCATTAGCTAGATTTTAACTTGAATTTCAAGTCTTCTTATATCTGTATATATGTATGCATGTTTTTGTCAACTCCCTTTGAGGAAGCACTTAAGATTTGTTACGGTGCCTTCATTTTTACAAAGTTCTGGAGGTCCGTCTAAACCTGGCCCTCAATCAAGACAGCTTTTTTATTAGGATTTTCATTTTCGTATAGGCAGCTGATTGAGTTCGCACCGGAATCGATGTCTAGGGCATTATCCATTGAAATGGAAACCTCTCTACGAACGCCTGCTGGATTTGACTGACATCTGAGTCTTGAAGTTGGGAATTATTTAGCCAGATCGATCTGTACAGAGCTGATCGTTTGTTCATCTTATTCAAACTTTCCTCTCGAACCAATCGATAATCTTCAGCAGACGGACAGAAACCCAAAAGGCCAAAAACCAAAAAAAACATAGTGGCTTATACTGTTAAATTTGACAAATCAGTGAAAAATTAAGCACCTATTCCAAATCCTAGTGCGATTCATGCGAGGGAGAAGTTCGCATGCCTGCCATGCGTACTTATCTGGTGTTTCTTTCGGGATTTTGGTCAGAATTTTGAACCCCAACGCAGAATTTCTTCATCCACATTTGGTACTGTAAATTCTTATCCTGTGTCGTCTCATCTCGACCATCCTGAATACCCCAAATATGGGATATCCAAAATTCTAAAAGGCCGGAAAAATAATCTAAACTCTAACCAAGCCTATGACAGTGCTTAATTTTTTTCTGTACATCTTCGAAATAATTTTCTCAATGCAAACATACTCTTGACCATCCTAAAGAGGAGTATGCACACAAAATTACCCTCAAGCACGCAACTTAATGTCTCTGAAATCCTTAAAGCAGCACTTCGTTACCTCCTTCATCATTCATGAGACACTGTAGATCTCAAAATGGCCATGACCAGCACTCAGCTCATTTTATTCTCGCGGGAAGCATTTCGAAACCCACCATAAAATTACTTTTACGACCAGCCTCTTTGATTTGCATTTTTTCCCTTCAAACCTTATCTTATCCTCTTCTTATTTGTTTTTTCTTTTTTTCTTTGCAGAATGTCGATCATAAAATGCGCTTCCGCTCCAAGAAAGGACAACTGCCATTTGTTGAGCTCAACGGCGAGGAGATTGCCGACTCAGCCATTATCATTAAGGAACTCTCGGCCAAATATGAAAAGGACCTGGACGCGGCTCTCACCCTGGAACAACGCAACGTCTCGTACGCAATGATTACAATGCTCGAGAATCATCTGATCTGGATCATCTTCTACTGGCGTGCCAAATATCCTGACAATGTGCTCAAGGGTTACAAAGTCAATTTGCAGCATGCGTTGGGCATGCGATGGCCAAACTCGATTCTGAACTTCTTCTTTAAGATCTCATTTGGCCGCAAGGTATGTATTTCGCAAAACGCGCACACAAACCTCACACGCACATCACACGACGCACAAGTGTGTGTCCCTACCTTCCCCCAACCCCACACACATCATCACGTTCACTTTGAATTTGTTTCTGTTTCCACATGTTCTTTTTTTTTCATTTTGGTTTGTTGTGTTGTTTCTTCTTTTGTGGATTTTCTTTTTTCTCGTTCACTGGGTTCACTTTGATTCGTTTTTTTGTTTTTTAATTTATTTAATATGTTTTGCGTGCGCTAAAAATGTAACAACACGAAACCAGTCTCCACTTCAGCGCTTAGCTGAGGCTGGAAACCAAGCCAAAAGAACACACAACAGAGCACAGAGAGCAGGTGTAAACAGAGCTTAAAGTGAGAAATCATAAAAGTTGCAGCCATCTCGCCCCCGCTATCGCTTTTTGTAATTTGTTTAGTCGCGTACATCTCGAAGTAAAGCCAAATAATTTTTTTTGCCGCTTTTTTGTTTGTTTTTGTTTTTGTCCTTCGCCGCTTGGCGCTTCATTTGTTCTTCGTTTCGTTTGAGTTTCTTTTAGAGCTTCTTAAGTGCGGTTTATGGTTTTTTGTTCGAACCTAGATTATGCAGCAGTAGCAGCAACACTAGTTCTTGGAATTCAGGAAAAGACACTACCACACACACTTCACATGCTTTTGCGGAGGGAGACGCACACACGCTTACTTCGAATTAAACGCTTTTTCTCTCTTGCATTTGTTTATACAAAATGTGTGTAGTTTGAGTTGAATTGCTTTTGCTTACACACAAAATACGACAGCAGCGCGCAGCAGAGGTGATTGGGAAATGATCGATTTGAACCTGATACCTTGGGGAGCATATCACTTACTGCTCTGTGGTTGCATGGAATCGGACGATTGCGATGCGATGTTGGTTTTAGGAGAACCGTCATAGAAATTAATTGGAATGGAAGTCCGACTAGGTGTGGGGACTTTTCTAGGAAGAGAAGGTCGAGTGTGGATTGAATTGAATTTTAACCTCAAACAGTTTGAGTCTTCTAATGAGATTGACTAAGGGCAACGGAATCTCAGATTTCCTCGGAAAGGAGGAAGAAGCGATTGATTCATTTGATCTATGATTGATGTGTTTAACGTAGACTTACAATTGAAATTTGTTTCCTTGTAAAATCTGATTACTTGTTATATGTACAGTTCGGAGAATGAAAACATAGTTGCCATCTATTGCCTTGTCCCTACATGGAATTTGTCATCGTCTAGGTTACGAAGAAATTCAAAGAAAATGAATTCTTGGCAGTAAATTAAGCAACTTTAGCTAGCAGGATGTTTTAACTTTGATACTTGAGAGCCGTAACAATCTTAAAAACCAAATCAACTACTTGCTCAAGTGACGAATCGTATATAGGAGATGGAAAACATGACTCAAAACGAAATTTCTGACAGCTGCGTATTTGGGATAAAGCGATCGATATGATCGCAACCCACCCTATCTGTGTTTTCTATTAAGTTAGAGGTTATTCCTCATGCGCCACAAAGGCAATCATTTTCCAAGTACACAATTAGTCAATGTCAATGAGTTTTGTTTTATAAAACCGATTCATCAGCGATCTTGTCACCTTTTTGAATGATCATCACTACTTGTAAATGCTTTTGTTTCAAAAAGGAAGGTCCAACAAAATATCGGCTAAATACCCGCAACGACTTCGGTGACATACCTCTATCCGATGGTACATATTTTCAATGACTTTGAGATATAATTGAGATTTAATACCGTAATTTTCATCCTTTAGCTCTTGAATTATTCTTGACTTATTGACGTACACTTTTCTTTTAAATATCCCCAAAGACGGAATTCCAACGGTGTCAAATTACGTAATGAACATCGCCACAAAGTGAGATAACGCAGTTATTGAATTTCTCGCATAAAAGAATCATTGCTTCGATGGCTGTGTGGCAAGTGACGCAACCTTTTAAAGGAAACGTCGTCCCGGCCCATATCCTGAATTTTTGGCCAGGAGAAGGTTGTTATAATGTCGTGATAGCGAACACTATTCACGGTAACTGTTTATCGAAGTTGACGGCTCTTTCGGCATACTATCACTGTTTTCCACAGAACGAACTGTGAGCATACACAATTTCTACAGACCTTGTTTGAAGCTTTGGTACAATTCTACCGTTTTGTGAACACATTTGCCGGTTATGCTCACCAGAAAAAAACACAAAACGCAAGAAACGTATTTTGACTTGAATGCCCATTTTTTGTAAGAGGTTTCAACAATCTTAACACACTGCTCGATTGTGGTTGAATTTGTCAAACACTGAAACAAAGAAATTCAAATTAAGGCAATAAACCTTTGCGTTAAGATGTGACAAATATTGTTTCAAATTTTGCTTTCAAGTTAAGTTTAAAAAGTAAGCTCATTGGAAAGTTAAGTAGGCGAAAAGACTCTATCTGAAAAGACAAAATCTGAAAAAAATGTTTCAGCTGGGAGTGTACGATCATCCATACAGTTGTCTGTATCTTTAGTCATCGGCTTTAATCATCCCTTTTGAGTTAAGTTCAGACGATGAGATCTTTTAGTGGAGTACTGTTACTCAGATTGAAGGACTGAGGCCTGCGTGTCAATGACAAAGTGGAAGGCATCATAAGTCAGAGATAAATATCTCTTTTAAGATCAGACTCTTCATTGATTTTGGTTTGAGCTATAAAACCACAATGTAGAAGGTGCTTCTTAAGTTCACATTATTAAGGATTATCAACAAGGAATGGTTGTATGTGGGTATCATGTTAATGTATTTTATTCACCTTCTGCAAAAATAAATTAATATTCCAAACCGTCCAGCGATAAGTCTTGTTATGTTGTCATTTTTGGGTGGAGAGAGAGGAGAGATTAAACCTTTCTGTGATCATGTTTACTCCAGACGTGTTCTTAGCTTGAAGGTGCAGCAGCTGTGGTATAGTGAGTAAGTTCCTTTACCACAGCTGGCACTTCCTGTCGAATGCGATTTTGAAACTCAGAAATTGTTTAGAAATACTAATAAAATAACAAACACTATGCTTTGTTGAACATAAATAAAAAAATAAAGTGGATGACACTACAGCCTACTAGGGATGAAGGCCTAGATTCTTCAGAAAAGAGTATATGCAGTTTTTTTGGCGGTTACGAATGGCAAATTTTGAGAAAAATTTCATACACTCGGAGTTTTGTCAGCAACTTAAAAGAGGTAGTGCCGTGTTAAATTAATAGATGTTCATTCTGGAAACTTCCGCTACATGCTTAGCGACTACGTCTCCTAGAACATGAATTTAATTAATTTCTCATTCGATACAATTGATCATAGCATCGGTAGCGACTACTTTGCTAAATAAAATAACGTAGTGTTTTCAAACCTTGCAATGACACGAGACATTTGGCCGCCCACTCTGGAAGTCTAGGTTCGAAACGGATTTTCATTCGTTCTCTAATTTGTTTTACAGTTGCAGCCAACAATCAAGTTCAAATGCCAGAGTCGGCGTCAAATTCTAGATATTTGTGAGAGAAATAAAGCCTGTACTCCACGATTGTTTGTTGTATCTTAAGATTCAAATTATAACCATTTGGCTCGAAACAAGCCATTAAGCTGATTTTTTTAAGTCAAGGAGTGCCAATTTTTTCTTCTATCAAAGAATAACAGAAGAAGAATTATCGGGCACTAGATGTATGAAAATCTCATTCCTAGACACGTTCTCCTTGAACTCTCAGCTTCAGTCAGACGTCTCATCAGACTTTAAAATGAATCCATCCGCAACTTGAAAGCTGTCTCAGTTTCTCTCCGCTGTCTTTCGAAGTCGCATGCGTGTCTCCAAATCAAAATCAGAATTGCGCGTGCAATTCAGCTCCCCTTTGAATGTGCGAACAAGACTCAATCCAATCAAACGTCACTCCAGCTTCAGTTTTCGTGGCAAACAATTGTTGCAAGATTAGCAATCTTGTTGGTGCGGATATTCCATGCGAAAAGCCATCTCATGCGCATTGTTGTTAATTGCTGATAAAAAGAAAATCACAGCAACTAATGCAAACGACATAATTGCACGGAACAACTGCACAATAAACCACGGCTGCTGTCGGCTCCAACTGGGTTAGGAGCATCAAAAAGATTCGCCCCTCGTCATACATGGCCGCACAAGAAGCGGCCAAACATACACAACACGTCATCGTCGAAAAAGAAAGTCGAATAATAACGACCGCCTTCGACTGCGGTGTGTGTTCCAAAGATCCGCTCTAGTGGCTTGATTTACTGCCTGCGATTAGAACTAAACATGAGTTGCGCGCGGGCACACAATCAAACGCCGCGCATGGAATCGTGAAACATTCCAGAGAGAGGAGAGGGCACGTCCTTTGTGAAAGGAATAGAAACTGGCAGAGATGTTCTAATTAAACCTCTGACCTTCTGTTCGGCATTCAGCATCCATACCGAAAGAGGGTCACGTTTGCGGATTACAGTGTGACTTATCGCCGGAAGATTTTCATGATAAAACGAACAATGAAGATGGAGGTCGTAATCCATTTTCATCTAAGGAGATTTCCCGTCTTAATTAAGAGTGAGACTTCGTCGCGGTCACCTTTGAAAGGAACTGGCTGGGATGGGGGAAGGAAGAGTGCTGTTGCTACTGCTGCTGTTGCTTGAATCGCGCGACACACCACACAACAATCACACCGCTTTTGTTTGTCTTTCCCGCAGAACAACTAAACAAACACAAAAATCCTTATTTCTCAAACAAAACTAATTTTAAGATGAAGAGGAAGCGAAGCACGCGGAAAGACGCCACGCCGCGCCGCGACACGCGAAACTTAATTTACTCTTACGTTTATGATTTCTTATATTTAGTTTTAAACATTTTCAAACAACAATATGTTTTTCCCCCCCGTCTTGGTGGATCTGTCTCTTCTCACGTACAGTGGTTCCAGGGTACCAAAAAATTGAAGGCTCACGGCATCGGTGTGCACAGCGCCGAGGAGATCGAGGAGTTCGGCCGCAATGACCTGAAGGTGTTGAGCGATATGCTGGCGTACAAACCGTTCTTCTTTGGTGATGAGCCAACCACATTGGATGTGGTCGCATTTGCCGTCCTCTCACAATTGCATTATCTATCGAAGGATATCACTTATCCGTTGCGCGATTTCATGACCGAGAAGTGCCCGAACTTGGTGGGACATGTGTCGAGGATGAAGGAGCGATGCTTCCCCGACTGGGATGAGATTTGCACTAAGTTGGATTTGAATGCACATCTGCCAAAACCAGAGTAAGTATCCGGTCAAGGGTTGCAATGGTTTCATTTTTAAAAGTGCGAACTGGGAACTAATTGATGGTTTATCATTTTCAGACCCGAGGCAAAGGAGGGAAAGGAAGGCGAGCAGGAAAAGTCGACAGAGCAGGATAATGAAACAGAGAAAATCGAGAAGGAATTAGAAAAGGACAAGGTAAGTGAAGAAAAAATTTATGAATACGGTTCATTTTCTTTGCCATGGAGGCTTAATTTAAGGTTAGGTTTTTTGGGTAGACCTGTTTGTTTTGTCACCTAAACGATATTTAATGGATGTGCTCCAGAGTATAGACCGACTGGTGCTGCAGCAAGTACAAATGTATTGAAAATCTTTTTTTCTGATAGAGTTACACGCAATCGACTATACGTCTAACCATTTAACAGCCAATTCTTAGAAACTGCAGCAACAGAACACAAATTTTGAAAAGTATTAAAAGTTTTGTATCGTTATCCATTTACTGAATAACTGTTTGTTGTTTGTCTGCAGTCTCTGTTGGTCAAGACATTCAGAAGATTCTGTAAGCTAACCAGTTTGCTAGATAATGGATGAAATGTTGAGTGGTGGCGGTGTAGATCCACGATTTCAAATTTTTTATAAGTTTTCAATGTCATCCTGTTCTGAAGCATAACATCGGTCTAGAAAATGTTTTTTTTGGATAAAAAATGGTGTAGAGTCGGCAGTGCTGCCAATAAGAGGTTATCATGGATTTTATAATAACGACATTGTTTATTAGAAGTGAAAATTGATGTGTGCGCGAAAACTGCTTTCTCCTCTTTTCTCGTTTTAAAGGAGTCTGGATAAATTCTATCCATGATATCAATATTCATACGAACGTACAGTTGTGGCCGTAACAAATATAAGTAATCTTTTATTTTTCACCGCACAACAGCACCTATAATTGGTGCTCCCAGAGTCCCCAAGCTTTTAGACGCTAGGTAACCGTTGTTTATTGTCGGCAGTCTTTTGGAGCACAATAAATTTATGACGACCGCTATGAACGGCACACGAACGATTCGATAAAACAACGTTTTTAATTAATCTACCTGGTTCATTTTACGGTCAATGTGCTAAACTTTGTTAATAGCACCAGCACAAGGGACCAGGGTCTAGCTTCCGAGTAGAGAAAACCGGCAATTTTTTGTCGACTCCTAACGGAAAGATTCTAGAAGCTTTTCATAAGCAACTGTTACTCTTTGAGTGTTGCCAGCAACTCGAAAGAGGGGGTGCCGTAAAAAATGTGAGGTGTTTAATCTGGGAATCGAACCTTGTTCTCGATACACTTACCCACAAAAACACTGCAAATTTATTTGAATAGGGCTTAAGACAAAAAAGATTTAAATGGGACATACATATGTTTCTGGTCATTAAATATTTTACAACCTTCAGCACATCACGTTAAAAACAACCATTTTTCCTTCTTCTTTCTTTCATTTACAGTCCGACGAAAAGGAAAAGACGGAAGAGAACAAGGAGAAGGAGGAGGCTAAATAAACAAACTCATCATACCCCCAAACCACCACCACCACTACCACCACACCACCCCTCCCAACAAGAAAACAAAAAAAGCAAACAAATTAAGAAATACATAAACACATTCAGAGAGAAACATAACTCACCCTTCTTTTTTATATAAATATTTATAGAAGTAAATAAATCATAAATATAGATATAAACTAATCATTCAAAATTATGTAAAACAAACAAAAAATGATCAAAAAAAAAACAAAAATCAACAACCAACAAAAATTAAGGGACAACATTTTTTATATTTATATATATAAAAGTAAAAAAAACAAAAAAATCAAGATGTATTAGAACAAAACAAAAAGAAGATGATTACAAAATTTATATTAAGCAAGTTAGTTAAATAACCAAAATAATTGACGATTGATTTATAGACGATTCTTTATTTTTCTTGATTTTTTTTATATATAATTATTATTAAATATATATTTATATATAAAGAGCTGGGAAAGGAGGAAAGAATCCGATTTTTTTTTTCTTTTTCAAATGCCACACACACACACAGAATCCGCGCTGATGACAAGTGGGCATGAAGAAAGCTAGAGCAAGTAGATGGAACGCGAGGCAGAGAGTACGTGTCAAGAATAAGACTTTTTTTCTATTCTTTTTATTTTGTTTTTTTTTTTTATTCTGGAGTAACAAACTCGGTGTTCTGTGCTTAGTTTCTTAGGTTTTTTTTGTTTTTAAATATTTTTTTTTGTTTGTTTGTTTCCTTATGAGGAATAGGACGAAACGAATTTGTGTGCAAATACTAAGATTAAACGAGAAGACGGACAAAGATGAAAAGAAGCAATGAATGGCAATTTAGTTTGTTTCCCCTCTCCACCAAATCGTAAAATGGAATGCACTAAGAACTGCTCCTGCAACAGAGAAGCGAATGCAAAATGACGGGTAGAGGGGGGAATATGATTGGAATGTTTTTTTTTTTTTAAATTGATTTGTTCATTTCTATTTAAAACAATTTTGTATTAATATTTTTTATACAGTATATCGTATGATTTATAGAGAAAAACACAAATATCCATAACCTTCAAACAACTTGCTATAAATCAAAAAAAAAATAAAACAACAACAACAAACAAAAAAAGTTGGGCTAAATAAACTAAGAAAACAAAACAAAAAAAAAATACATGTATGACTAAACAACAACGTTTCGTTTTTAATATCATTAAATGTAAATTGAGACAAGTAAATATATAAATATAAGTACATATATATATATACCTTGTAAGTCGTTTTCATTTTTTTCATAATTTCTTTTTTATTTGTTCTTTTAAATCATTACTTTATATGCATAAATACAAGTAAAAGAAAACAAAGGAATATTGTAAAATTTTCTGTCAAACATTTTGTAAAAACAACAAAAACAAAACATATTCAATGTGAAAAATAATAATAAAATGAAAAACAACAAAAAAACTAAATAAAAACATAAGTGTGTGTAATTTAGCTGGTTTAGAGTTTTTTCTAGAAAACACAAAGTGAAGAAAGAGGAAAAAGAAAATACCCCTCAAAAGTGAAAACAAATGATAAAGAAAAGCAAAACATGAAACACATGAAACAAATAAACAGGAAAGAACGCATTAGAACTAGTTGAACACGATTGATTGACTGAGACACTGACATTTAGCAGGTTTTTGTTTTCTGTTGAGTTCGCCGCTAAACGGCAGGGACACAGCACTTTGTTGTTTTATGTGTGTGAGGATAGAGGTTTTTTGTTCAGTCGCAGATGCTTAATTTTTCTAATTCATGCAACTGAATAGGGGGATCTCATGAAGGGACTGCAAGGAAGCAGAATAGTCCAGGATATAGCCATCAATCGCAAGCCTTTTCAACCGTGACATTCTGTCCCCGGTTATTTCCTAACTCAAGGTGACATTTACGAGCACACTTTCCTTGCCTTCACCCATCGTGTTTTGTAAAATTTCATTCCCCAAAGATGTTCATTAAGCTGATGCGGCACAAAGCGAACACAGTCTTACACTTCACTAGTAAGGCAAGATGAAAATTCCAGACTTTTACCATTCGATATATAAGTTAAAAGATTTGTTTGTGCTTTGAAATGGGAAGCAAGAACAGTCAAGTCTGCACCTACCCACAATTAATGAGAAAAAAATTATAATCATTCTTCCTAAGCGATTGAACTTCGATGCTTTACTTGCATTTGGTCTTTAACTTTTGGACATTAGCCTTTGACAATCTAGTGTGGCAGCACAGTACCAATATAGGTCTAAGTGCATCATTAACCCACATCTAACTAAATATAGGTTGACATCGATCATCTTATGAGGTTTATGACCTGTATTCGTCATTGAAATAGAAGATGTAGTCGAGATCCAACTTCTGCCAATTGTGATTGGTTGTTCTGGTTGGGGATACTCATCAGGAAATAATTGTCCTTCATTACACTACGTAAATGTGTCCTCTCAGAAGACGATAAAAAGGTGTTTTTGCAATCGTGAATTGGAACTGACTTACTTAAAGGATTGCAGTCTTAGGATAAACCCCAAGATGACTAAGAGAGTATCGAGGTGCTTTAAATAGGGTGAGAAAGGCCGAGAGATATTTTTGAAGATTGTACGCAAATTTATATCAGCAGCTTATATAAGCTAGCTTCAGGCGTCTGCAAGTTAAGGATAGCTTGGGGGTAAAGTTGACTGATTTTGTTGGTCATGGCAATCCACGGTGTTACCTTAAGTAGCAATCTATCTGCCCGTTCACGTTACCAAGAGATTACGGTTTCCTTCTTTGGTAGCTGAACCTCACATAAACCAAAGTGGTCCAGTAAGCAGTTTTTTTCTTTTCATAGAAAATGCTTCGTCACTCTGCTTCTAACTTTAGCTAGACTATTCTAGAGGCCTGCTAAATGTTTCTGGCAGAAACAGGAAGAAATGCCACGTCCTTATAAAATCATTGAGACAAAAAGAAAATGAAAAGCTCGTTCATGTTGTTTTCAGCTGAACTTCGTGTGAAACGTATGTACAGAGCCGGCTGTTTTCATTTCATTTTTTCTTTTAGTTTGTAATTTATTCATCAAATTTAAGTGGTGCTTAATAGTAACAACAGCAAACAAACAAAGTATGTACACGTGTGCACTTATCCAATCGTTCAGACAAGGTACAAACCGCGTAGCACACAAACGAAAGAGATCATTTCTCAGTTTTTTTTTTTCAAAAGAAAGAAAAAACTCCCTAACAGCAACAAGAGATTAAAAGAACGGTTGAGAAATTGATAACCAAGCAACAGAAGATCGCATATATTTATTAAATGTATGTAGCTTAAAATATTATTACAAATACTTATTACCATTTATTATTAACAAATACGAAGCAAAACGCATTCTCAAAATTTTATACATAAAAGAAAATATATGTACCAATGCATTTTAACGCATAGATAACTCCCAGAATATTTTTTAAGTGTCTTCTTACTTGTTGTGTATTGTTTCCTTCTCACATACAAGCAAACAAACAAACGTGTATTTTCTTTAAAAAATTCGTGTTTCGTTTCGTTTTCCATCGAAACGTGAAGCAAACGTTCGTTTTATTTCCTTTCAAGTCTGTTGATCGTTTTTTTTTTACATATACAAGCATTTTTTATTTTGCATATTTTTTACGTTTTTATATATATAAATAAAAATTATATATAAATATATATAAATATTAGCATTAATTAAAGAAAAAGAAAAAAAACAATGGAGAAGGATGTAAGGAAGAATGAGGATAAAGCAAAGAAGATGGATAAGAGAAAAACATAGAGCTAAAATAATAAAATTACGTATTGTGTATTGATATTAAATTGAAAATAAATAAGTAATGAACAAAATCTTACAAATATAGTAAAAGTAAAAACAAAGCAAAAAAATGTTAAGATATGAAAAGGAAAAAAATCAAAAAAAAAAAATGGAAAGAAAACAAAATTTAACAGGAAAACACACACACTGCAAGATGAAAGAGTTTTTAAGAAATATTAATTTATATACCGAACACCATCGCATCCAAAAACACACACACACACACACGAGAAACAACACACATAGATGAGTATTTCTTAAATATTTTTCAATTTATGAAATCGTAAAAATGATGATAGGAAGAGAGCAGTCTTTCATTTCATTTTGAACATTTAATGCGTTCGGTTTCAGTTGAGTGCGACTTCAAACATTCAGTTTTTTTTTGCGTTCGAATCCTTTTCCGTTTCTTTTTCACGAGTATATACGAGATGGGAGGAGAACAGAACAATTTTAAGAAATATTGTATTAAGTATGAAAACAAACCCCCGAACAAAATGATAATAATAAACAAAACAAAATAAATGAAAGAAAACAAACTCATTTGCTTAAAAATAAAACAGAAAAAAGGCGTAAATAAATTCTTGTACGTATAAATAAAAAAAAATAAAAATAACAAAAAAACAATTTCATTGTGTTGTTATTTAATAATTCTTCGTCATTTAGCATTTTAATAATTAATTAATAATTGAGTGGCCTACAGCCCACAAGGGACCAGGGCCGAGCTTCTACAACAACTACTCGTGTTATGCGTGCTACTGTTCTCTCAGGAGTAGAAAGGACCTACAGTTTTTTGCCAACTCCGAACGGCGAGATTTAAGAAGCTTTTCATAGACAATTGATACTCTTTAAGTGTTGTCAGCAACTCCAAAGACGTGGTGCCGTGAAAAATGCGAGGTGTCCATCCGGGGATCGAACCTAGACGTTCTGCGCCGCGGTCAACACACTACGCCACGGCGACCACCATTTTGCAATCTATCATAGTTGTATTTTTCTTTTTCTTGTGGCGCTACAGTCCGGGGTGGACCTTGGCCTCAACCGACATGCCTCTCCAGCCAGCACGATCTTTCGCTAGCTGTCCCCAATTGCGCACTCCATGTTGGCTGGTCCTTCTCCACTTGCGTGTGTTGCAGGTGGGCTGCTACAGGGGTAGCTATGATGAGGAGGAGGAGGACGGCGGCACGCTTGCGGTTGCTCGGCTCAGCTCGTCGGACGGGGTGGTTCTTGTCCCCCTCACACGCACATCACCCATTGCACACAAAAAAAATTCGTGCCTAAACTAGCTAATGAGAGATAGGAGGAAAGAGGAAGAAAAGGTTGTGAAGAATAAGAAAGCCTAATACCCTAACCTGACAACGGACGGACATCTAACGTAGGAAAGGAAAAGGGGGGACGGATAGAAAAGAAGGGTGTTCTAGCCTTTGTCCTTACCACTAAACAAGGCCGGAAGGTCGTTCGCGGAGCTAAGCTGACTATCCTAACCACCTTAGCCTAGGCCGTCCTCTGTTGCGTTGTACCAATGGCTAAGATTCGAAGACTTTTTCGGCCGGAGCGGTGGTGTCCATACGCTCTACATGGCCTGGGCATCTTAAGCGTTACATCCGAAGACGCTTCACCAGGCGCATGTCGCTGTACAGCCCATAAAGTTTGTCGTTAAATCTTCTCCTCCAGATGCCATCAAGTCAAACAGGACAAAAAATCGCACGCAAAACTTTTCTCTCGACAAGACTTAGGGCTTCCGCATCCGCTTTTAGTCACGTCCAGGTTTCCGCGCCATTAAGTAGGACTGGGATGATCAAGATGGTCAACAATACCGGCACGATTTTCCTAACGTCCATTCAACTGCTAGCCTATGCGATTGACAACGACGTGATAAGCAGTTACGATGAAATTGGGTCTGGTAGGAAATAAAAGCAATGCACAGTATACAGTATCGTCACGGAAGGATCCACAGTACAAACGTCTTAACAAAAGTATCACAATGATCAGCAAAAACTTTCAAATGGTTAAATACCCTGTCACTAGCATCCCCCTAATATCGCTATAAAAGCATCGATGTGGTAATTCAAAAAAATAAGCATTGGCAGTGAAAAGCATGCTGTTGAAGGTATATCTGCTGAAATTGCAACACCACCTACAACATCAATATCTTGAGTTTATTTCACAAAATGCGACTAGTTTGCCTAACTATGTATGAAAATGTCTTGTCTCAAAATGATGCACATATCTCTCATTTATTCCGTACAAACAAGAAATTCGCTCTCTCTGAGCGCCAGTCATTGGGGTGTGCAGTACAGAGATTACAGAAATTGTGTGTAATACCATCTTGCCCCAAATTCTCTCTTTGTTTGCCAGTTATTCTTTATTTTTCTGTTCGCATCATACATTGAACATGGAGCGGACAAGGATCTTATGATGGATGATCTTATGGGGGTAGATCAAATTTAATGAGGCGATTGTCAATCTCGAACCCCAAACGTGAAGAAGGATGCAAACAACCAAAGAAATGTACCAACGACCGCATTTTGAGGCACTCGCTTAAGATCGCTAAGAGACAAGAAAAAGCGGAACTGATAATTTTTGTATCTGGCCCTGTCTTACACAACATTAACGAAAGTGAAGCCGGTTAACTTCGAACAAATACCGTTAATTTGAACTTGAGAGATAAAGCAGCATCTCTCGAAAGATCAGACTAAATTACTCTGCTCATCCGGGCACAGTTATAGTTCGACCCAGTTTTTTTTTGGTGATTCTAGCGGGCGTCTACGTTTCCATTTCCTATTCTGCTTTTCATTGGCTTTGCGTCCATATTAAACTATGCATGATGTATTGAAAGTAGGACGCAGCTGAGATGGAGATGGACACTGGAGTGCAGTTAGACAGCTAGAGCAATTGTAGTCGCCGTGACGCATTGGGTAAATGAGTCTACTCACACAAAGTTCTCAGATTCGATTCTCGCACTGAGCATCTGGCATTGTTCACTACCCCATCTCTTTTATATTATATTATTTTTTTTTTTTATAATTGGCGGGCGCTAAAGGGATTATTTAGTACCCTTAAGTGACCGGAATTAAGTCACAGGCCGAAGGTATAGAGGAAGAAATCGAACTCAGGTACCGGTGCACATTGGTTTTAAATGTCTTTGGATGGAAATGAGGGGCAAAAGTTGAGCAGCAAAGAGCATTCCAGATTCGTGTAGTGCGTCTAAAGAACGAGTCTCTGAACTTAACTGCACGTTCGAACTTTGGCTTAAGGGTGAACGGGTGGACATTCCTAGCAAGCCGAGTATTACGGGTAAATTCTTGAAGGGGAGGAATCAAACTGGCGAATTTATTAGAGCATTTTTTTTTAAATAGCGATAAAATAGTGATAAAGACGCAACATTCCATCGATGTTCTAGCGAGTCGATTGAGTTCGCAGCATTAGTATTACCAATAAGTTTTCTCGCTCGCTGTTGAATTCTATCTAGTAGGTGCAGGGAGGTCTTAGGAGCTCCAGATCAGATAGTAGCGTTATACTCAACTTTTGGGTGGATGTAATCCTTATATATTGTTGCCAGATCAAAAGGAGTGAAATATTTCTTGCATCGCTTTAAGAACCGCATTTCGCTGCATTTTTGGCGATCTCGAATATGTGATCGTTCCAACTAAGTATTGAGTTGATACACATACCGAGGATGGAAAGTCGTTCGGTTTCAGCAATCCTAGAGACAATCATGGATGATGGCCGGTTATTTTGGGCACGCTTGAGTGACAGTAGACAGCAATGGGTCTTGGAAGCATTAAATTTCACTCTATTCTTCTTACCCCCAATCAATTATGCCGTCAAGATCGGAATTTAATGAGCTTAACATACGCTGCTATTCCAAGTCTATGGCAGAAGAGGATGGTCGAGAGCCAAGGAACGAATATGAAAAGCTGAGGGTACTGTCATCGGCGAAGGAATGGATTGGATTAGAAGTGACAGACAGGGGATCATTTATAAGAATGAGGTAGTGTGTCGGAGACAAAACGGAGCCTGGGGAACACCAACATTAACATGGTGAATATCAGACTTGAACCCATCCAAAACGACTTTGATTGAACGGTTCGAAAGGTAATTTCTTATCCATAGAAGAAGAGATTCATCGACACCATAAGCACCCATTTTCGACAAGAGAGCCTGATACCACCTTAATCATCCCAGTCCTACTCTATGGCGCGGAAACCTGGACGTGACTAAAAGCGGATGAGGAAGCCCTTAGTCTTTTCGAGAGAAAAGTTTTGCCTACGATTTTTGGTCCTGTTTGCCTTGATGGCATCTGGAAAAGAAGATTCAACGACGAACTCTATCGGCTGTACAGCGACATGCGCAAGCGTCTTCGGATACAACGCTTGCGTATAGACACCACTGCTCTAGCCCGTAAAGTCTTCGAATCTGAGCCATTGGGACAACGCAACAGAGGACGGCCTAGGCTAAGGTGGCGCACACAAGTGGAGAAGGACCTGAAGCAACTTGGAGTGCACAATTGGCGGCAGCTGGCGAAAGATCGTGCTGGCTGGAGAGGCATGTTGGGTGAGGCCCAGGTCCACCCCGGACTGAAGCACCACTTGAAGAAGAAGAAGAAGCCTGATGCCAGACTCTGTCAAATGCCTTTGAAAAATCAATCTTGCTTTCGCCTACATTGTGCAAAGATTGGTTCCATTTTTCGGTGAGATATGCCATCAAATCACCATTGAACCTGTTGCTGCGGAAGCCGTACTGCCGGTCATTAAGAAGCTTCCGGGTTCCAAGATATTTCTTAAGCTGACGGTTTATCAGCGTTTCCATGCCCTTAGAAAGTAGGGACGTCAGCGCTATGGGTCAGTACGAGGTGGGTGATGATGGTTCGCCCTTTTTAAGGACGCGCTGGACAAATCCTGTTTTCCACTTACTCGGGAAAAGCCCTAAAGAGTAAGACAGATGAAAAAGCTTACGCAATGGTTTTGCCAGTGTATATACATAAACACCTCTTCAGAAGAACAGGGGATATACTATCCCCCTGTTATAAAAAATGTTCCTGGTCCCTTGTGGGCTGTAGAGCCATTATTGTTAAATTAGATCAGCTCTGGTCTGTTAGGGAACAAAAGCAAGGGCAGCTCAATTGTGTTGTTGTCGCGAGAACCGTACTCTCTTGTGTTTTTAACACGGTTGACTTTCACTCCCACGACTCATGAAAATATGTGAAAAAACTATATATGACAACCACATTTCGCCAATCCCCTTAATCAAAGAAATATATGTATAAAGAAAAGAAAAGAACCCACATTCAGTTTCATTACTTCGACTGTTTATTTAATACATTTCGAATGTTGCCATACGATTCTTGTGTGTTCTTCGAATCCAAAGTAAACAACTGTTACAACTAAGAAAAGGGAGAAATTAAAGAATTAGTAAAAAACATTTCCAATTTGTTTCAATCTCGCACACGCGCATCCTATTTCACGAAGTTGGGATTCTTTTTCAAAATAACAAAGCCCTCCATGACCGGTGTCAGGGTGATGTACTCGTCGGTGGCCAGTTCAGCCCGCTCTCCCATGGCCAGCAACACAGGCGTGGTGTGTGTCTGGAAGCCGGTGATGGTCTTCGGTTTGCCTGCTTGTCCGACCACGTCGATTGCCATGCCAACCCGAACGGGCACCTGCAACTGATTGAGTTCCTCGTCGAATGTGATGAGCATGCGGGCTTGCATCGCTGGAACGAGGGAGTAAAGGAGATAGTGCGCCCTGCCCAAAATCAAGTTCTTGACGTCCAAGAAGGAGACTAGGGTTGCCATCAAGCCGGCTACAGCCATGGGGTTCATGAGTTGACGATCGCTGTGATAGGGGCTGAGGGTGAGTGTTCCTTTTCCCAAGTGGGTTAAACTCTGCGCGATGCGAACCATGAACAGATTGCTGGGGTCCTTTTGGTGGTATTGGGCCAGTTGACGGAGCATGGAGGCCAAACGAGCATTGTTGGTGCCAGCGCCAGCGAGACCCATGGCGAAGATGGCGTTGTGAGCCACTTCTGCATCGCTGTCATGCGAGAATTTGCTCAAGGTGTCGAGGATGTTCAACTTCGGGTTTGACGCTGAGATCAAGCCCAATGCCAGGGGAACTGCACGGCGGATACATGGCTCGCAGTAACGGAGCAAGTTTCCGAACGACCTAAATGCCATCTCTGCGCCGATGTCCTCGCCCATGGCGATCAGTGCTATACCTAAGACGGCAATGGACTGGGTAGCTGAGAGGTCCTTCTCGCGTTCCTTCTCCTTCTCAGCCTTGTCTTTCTCCTTGTTCTTCTTTTGCTTGTCGTCACTGCCATCGGAACTGGAGGTTTCGTAATGGTCCGAGCAGATGTGCAACAGCTGTTGAATCTTGAGAACGTTTCCTGTGCCTGCATAAGCACATATTTCGACCATTGTCGTGGCCATCGACTTGTAGGGTTCATCGAGCACTTCCAGTGTGCTCAGGACGGCTTCGGTGGCCTTCTGTCTTCCCAAGTACAGCAAGCCCAATCCCAGCATGAGGAACCGAGTGTAGGTGTCGCGCAAATCACTCTTACTCAGCCCCATAATAGTCTGCAACAGGATCTCTGTAACCTCAGCGTTGCATGAACCCACGCTTATCAGACCCATGCTGAGGGAGGTGATGCCTAGAACTTCAATGCTAGCGGCGTTCTTACGGTCCGAGTTGAAAACGGTCTTCAGGGTGTCGATGACAATGGAACGATTGGAGCCGGCGTATGCAATTCCCAGCCCCAAAATGGCTCCAATACGCATGGAGGTGTTGTTGTTCTCAATGTAGTCGGACAGCAGAGCATGTGCCGGGTCCACTTCGTTACGGATACCGCAGTTCACAATGCCGCAGGCTAGGAGTGCTCCCGATTTGATGTAGTCGTCGGTGGAGTACAAGTATTTGTCGATCATCGCCAAACCACCGTCGACGTCCCAAAGAAGGATGAGACCAAGTGATGCGGTGGCGCTGAGCATGCCATGTTCCTTGTTCTTGTAAAGCCACTTGTTGCCGTCCTCACTCAAGAGCTTGTCCACTCCAAAGCCCGCATTGACGAAACCGTTCACGAAGCTGGCCGCCAAGTTCTGCTTGGCTGAGTCGACCTGGATGGAGGTGAAGCGAGCCCTGGCGTTGTCCAAGTGCGACTTGTAGATATCCTCGGGGGTCTTCGGCTCCATGATGTCTAATTCTCGGGCCAGGTTCAGGAAGTTTTTATTCAAATTGGCATTCGACATGATTTCCATCAAATCATCGTACTCTGGCACTGATTCATCGAGTTCCAGGCAAATCTGCTGCCGGGCCAACATAAATGCCAACTGTTTCTGCACCGATGGATCTTTCTGCTCCTTGAAGATTTCTCCGATGATGTCCATGTCATTCAGCATGAGAGCTAGACGCATAGCTTGCGTGTACTGGTTGAATTTTCTCGATAAGTTCAAGGCAGTTTGAAGAATTACCAGGTTGTCGGGTTCCGGCACATAGGGATAGCAACTCTGGAGATACAAGCACACTCTAGGATAAGCCCCCTCATCTACATAGTCCAGCAGCAGGTGCAGATGTTCAATTTCAATCAGCAAATCGCACGCATCGGCTTCAGCGTTGTGCTCCATATTGTAGGGAACTATTTGTTTTACCAGTTCAATCAGTTGCGTTTGGAATTCACCGGTGGTCTCGAGGTAGTGGGCAGCAATCTCCCCAGACAAATGACGCACATACTCATGACCCCATTCACCAATCTTCTGATCGGGGTCACACAAGAATCGGTAGGCCAAGCAATCTTTACCACTGCCCATTGTCATGGCCAGTACGGAAATGATATCCGCACATACCATGCGGGACTTTGCGTCCGGCATCTCCTTGTAGATGTTCTTCATGGTCTCGTAATGAGGACGCATGAATTTCAGCGGTTTTGGCACCGAAGTCATGCTGGTTGTTGAGGCACGAATAAGTTTTCCCATCACCTCTAGCGCTGGCAGATAGAGGGACTTATCCGGTTCTTGCAGTCGTGTCACCAGCATTTCCAGCTCCTCCTGCAGCTGCTGATCCTCGTCTGAGAGCTCCTGTTGCTCCTTCTCATCGTTGTCTTTCTTCTCATCGGTGGCAACGACCCCCGATGGTTTTGCTTGCTCGGCTTTTGCTGTTTCACCCGTCATCTTTAATTTCTTCTTTGTGGCAGAAATATGAGTAATGAGAGCTGCGGATTTGAGTTGGATTTCCTTTATCAAATACTTTGCGCAGGGGACTCCTGAGTGGAAAAATTCATTTTCAGAGAATGTGCGTAGTGTATTCTAATGATGAAATTTACCTTGGTTTTGTAGAAAAGTATATATTTGAACAATGGAAATGTAGCACAACTCGGCTTTTTAGTAGATTACAGTGCGTTTTTTGCTGCTGTCAAAAGTTTTCTCACACTGGGCAACCTTAGGAAATAAAAATCGATTGCAATGGAGACTGGAGACATTGTTATCGTTTGTAAATTTATATTGTTTGGTTAATATTTGTTATTTGTATTACAAGTGTTTTAAAATTGAACTCAAAATAATTTAAAATTACTGAATTTAATGAAAATTTAAGAAATTCTAATAAGAATCGATATCACGTTTGAATGAAACCATAACCAACTTCGCATTCATTTAAAGCGCAATTTGTTTACTATTTTGACAAGCGCTCGAATATTTATCGTTGATGATAATTTATATTTTGCCATTTCTTATTTGAGAGCATTTTCATAAAACAGAATACGTAAATATTATGCCAAAATGAATCTTGAACTGCTGGGTAAATACATGAATTTTCTGTCTACTGCCTGTACCGTCTAACCTCAGATTGTTGCTAGAATCATTCGGTCAGAATTATCCGGAAGAGTTTGATGGATCACTGGATTGCATTTCCTTGGCTGTTACATGCTGCTTTAACAAATACGGAACACTCTTGGCCGTAGGGTGTAACGACGGCAGAATTGTGATATGGGACTTTTTAACTAGGGGCATTGCGAAAATAATATCCGCTCATGTTCATCCTGTGTGCAGTTTAAGCTGGACAAGAGGCGGCCACAAGGTGAATGAAACCAGACAAACTGCGTTCGTTTAACCCAATTTAATACTCCTTGCAGTTACTCTCAGCATCAACAGATAACAATGTTTGTATTTGGGATGTACTCTCGGGGGAATGCGAACAAAAGTATCGCTTCCCCTCGCCAATTTTGAAAGTCCAATTCGATCCGAGGAACGACCACAGATTCCTCGTCTGTCCGATGCGATATGCAGCCGTTTTGGTTAAAATCAATGACACTCATAAATGCTTGCCATTGGACCAAGATGTAAGTCAACACAAATTGTTTCCTTCTCATCTTTTTCTGGTTGGTTGATTAGGGGGACCTTAACATTGTGGCATCCTTTGATCGCCGAGGAAAATACATCTATACGGGAAACGCGAAAGGGAAAATTCTGGTTCTTGACGTAGAAACTCTGGACATTGTGGCCAGTTTCCGCATAATCGTGGGTACATCCAGTGCAACAGCTGTCAAGAGTATTGAATTCGCCAGAAGAGGAGAGTAAGTGAGCCAAGCATAAGCTTCCAATTTTACTAACTTCCTCCATTGAGTACAGTGCTTTCCTCATAAATACATCGGACCGTGTGATTAGAGTCTACGACTCCAAGGAGATCATAAATCACGGAAAGGACGGCGAACCCGAACCAATTCAAAAACTGCAAGATTTGGTCAATAAGTAAGTTGCCCTCAGGTGAACACGATTCAATACAAAGCAAAGTCTCGTCATAGAACCACATGGAAGAAGTGCTGTTTCTCTGGGGATGGTGAGTACATCTGTGCAGGTAGCGCAAGACAACATGCCTTGTACATATGGGAAAAGTCGATTGGAAATCTCGTGAAAATCCTCCACGGTACGAAGGGTGAACTGCTCCTCGACGTGGTGTGGCATCCAGTAAGACCAATCATCGCCAGTATTAGCTCTGGCCTGGTATCCATTTGGGCACAGAATCAAGTAGAGAACTGGTCCGCCTTTGCTCCCGATTTCAAGGAACTGGACGAAAATGTCGAGTATGAGGAGAGAGAGTCAGAGTTTGACATCACTGACGAGGATAAATCGGTTGATTTGAGTGCTGAAGCGAAGCAAGACGAAGAGACTGAGGTCGATGTGTTGAAAGTGGAACCAGTGGCGGCTTTTTGCAGTTCCGATGAAGAGTATGACGATGAGAGCGGTTTGCAATTTCTTCCTATGGCGCCTGAAGTTGAAGATCCAGAGGATGGTTGGGCAACGCAAGAGAGTGGTGATCCGAATTTGTCAAAGGACAGTGAGCCCATGGACGTGGATGAGGATGTACCGACCAAGAGAAAAAAAGTCAATAGCTATGACATCAGTTTACCAGATGCTCCTGTGGATGGTAAGGGTTGCTGGTGATGTTTTATGAACTTTTTCTGACTTGTGACTTCTTTTTGTAGAAACCCATCCTCTAATAGCAAGCAAGACGAACAAGGACAAGCAATCGACAGGGGGAAAGAAGAGCGCTGGGCGACCGAAAAAATGATCCCATCAAGAGCTTGTTTTATAAAGAACATTGAAACATGGAATTCGGGTGTTTTATTTTTGAACTTTTCGTGGAAAGGGGATTATTAAAATATTTCGCTTCTATGGTGATCCTGTGCGTCTTTTCTTCTTTGACTGGTGCACTACCACAGGGACCTTAGTCAGGTTCAGTTTAGATTGCTTTTATCCCCTTTTTCACGCATTTGTCATTCAAGATGTACTGTGTTGCACCACAGTGTTACAATAACTGCTGCAGCCACCACGACTGGACTAACAAAACACAACTAGCACGATTTGTCTTGATTTTACTTTTAAATGTTTAATTTACAAATATCTCTACAATCAATTTGGTCTATTGAGTTACATTGCACACTATTCTACACTACACGTTTATTGACTAGACTATCAATCTGTTGCTCTCGGTTTGCTAATAAATGCTCCTTTGATTCGATCTTAATATACATATTATATAGACTTTAACTGGAAGAATAAATACACACCACAGACATTTCCAGGATATGAAACCGTTAAAGTTAACTCAGCCTCTACCAACAACCTACACATCGTTAACGATAGAGGCTCATTTGAGCTGATAATTCAGATTCATCAATTTCCTTCATGTTTAGTTCAGCTTCCTGTCGCTTGAGAAGCTCAAATATTGCAGCGAGCTGCTCCCGTTCAACCCTGTCAGGGAAGGACACAAATCAACCAATGAGTGAGAGATACTTAAGATTGTCAATGAAGACAAACCGTTTTTCCTCCTCCAACTGATCCTCGGTAAGTGAACTTTCAAGCTCCTTTAATCTCGCTGACTTTATGTGTCTCACGATTCCATCAGAAATATCTAAATCGGAGTCCGAATCATCAGCATTGCCCTCGTCATATATCTCATGGACAGCTGTTTGCGGTGTTGTATGTTTTCCATTCTAAAATAACACATCACATCAGTTACAGAAAAGGAATGAAGAAGTCGATTGGAAATACTTCGTCTTTGATGAAATTCGCACAATATAGGGCAATTATAACTGCTAGAAAGACTGTTGCTGTGCTCAAAATGTAAACATTTGACAGTCCTTCAAAGAATGCAAACATCCTTTCGATTTCGTTGCCTAGCAATGTGATCGATTAAAAATAAAATGTTCTATTTATAATTAAGAAATTTCGAAGGAACGAATGCTGCAAATAAAAAAACAAAAAATAAAAACAATCAACCTGTGACACTTGATAAAATATATTCCACAAGTTGGATTTTGTTATTGATCAGTGATGCCACTTTGAGAGAACTTCATCAAATGTGTGGTAATAAATAAGATTGGTGTTAAATTGAAAAACAAACGTTTATTTTTTGAATGGAAATGGACGTTTTATAGCATAAAACTTTTAGAGAGATTATTGTCTGGTGGAAAATCGAAGGTAATCTCATTCCGTGGGGCAGTGTATGTGGGATGAATGAAAAAGTCATTACTGACAGACGGTTGCCTGGGGCGCGATCTGAAAACAAAGAATATTTGGGACTATTATGTTTGAACATTCCTTATGCACAATTACCTCTTATTTAAAAACATTTTTAAGCCATTCTCCAATTGTTTCCTTTCACGACGTGTCTTCTGCTGCATGAAGTAAGCTTGCCTGCATTCCGCCTTAAGGCCATCTCTTTCCTTCTCTATTGATTTGTTATAAACAGCCTGTAAGTGACTGCCTTTCTAAGATGATTTTGCACAGTATTAACGCTATCCATACCATTTTGCGACATCCCATTAAGAATTTATCCCGTTGCTTAGTTTGAAACTTCACAATGGCCCAGGCTTTCTGAAAGTTAAACGTCCATGGTCTGGGATGAAACATTTCTTTAAGATTTGGTGGCAAACTATTCCCAATTGCATATCCCTTTACAAGTCTCTCACAAGCTGGACATTTGAATTCACTTTCATTCACTGCAAATGAGAGAAGAACGGTCATGGTATGATGTTCTGGATGATGAGTTTAAAGACTCACCTCTGGTGAGACAGCTTTCACACGCCACATCGTAGCATGATAAAATGAATATTTTCTTTTGCTTCTGAATGTAGTTCTCGAAGCATCGATTGCAATGAATCCACATTATCAGGGACTTTGAAGAACTTTCAGTAGATGACGACATTTTAATCAACGTCTGACGTGATGAAACTGTAAACGGGAAACGATCTGCCATAAGCAAACGTTTTGTGTGGACATGTTTCCGCTTCGAAAAAGTAGTAGAATTTTCTCACTTCAAAGTGAGTTTTGGTTTTAGAGGATTTGTAAAAGTTCCTAATATTAAAAAAATGAGTATTGTATGTATGAGCATTTTTAACAGTTCTTCCTACCTCCACCTTCTCTCATTAAAGAAAAATAGGCAGAAACAGTAGATAGGCGGGGACAAATAGATTGTATAACCTCCTCCCAGACAGCAGATCCCATTCTTTTCGACCGGAACGGTCTTTGCTCGAATTCTGCCTTTTGTTCAAAATGACAACGTCACGTAGTCTGCATAGAAAACAACGCCGTTCAGAAAGGGCGTTTTAAGGACATCGCAGTAGACAACTTTCCTGTTTGAGATAGCGCAGACAAGTGGAAAAGAACCCAAGCTTGGTTTTGGAACTGGGAACAGCTGCTCCCAGGACTATCTTGGACACTTGTGCCTGTTCGAGTTGGCACAGACAAGTGAAGAAGAATCTGAAATTGGTTTTGGAGCTGGACAATCTTGAACTCTTGTGCCACCTTAAGAAACAGTAAGATATAAACCAAAACATTTTCCAAGTTAACATTTTAGTTTTATTTTCCATTGCTTTTAAGTTCCCGTACAGTTTCTTTTTTCAAACGACTTCATAATCTGAGACACTGTTTATGTACAAAAAAACGATCTATAATTTTAGGTACACTTAGAAACCTGAACATGTCTGTTTTGTTAATAATAAAAATTCATTGCTTTCCTGTGTTAAATTAAAAAAAAAAACAATAAGAATAGGTTATCTATATACCCCATCTACGTCTTGTCTTGTAATTTGCTATTCATTTTAATAACTTATTTCCCGAGCTAGTTGTAATTTGTACGTTTATTCTCTAAAACTTGGTGTACCCTCAAAAGTACAACCACTGCGTTGAATAATTTCCCTGGCAGCCCATATTCCGCAGCGGACACACACGTCGAGAGGTTTCTTTTGTATCAACTGCGATAGGAACCCGCCAACAAAGGCATCACCTGCCCCGTTTGTATCCACAACGTCTTTATCTTCCAGCTTCACCACTGGATACTCTTCCACAACATCCTCCTTTATTAACAGTACCGGGTTGTGACCTTGAGTTATGACAACAATACGCGGGCGGTTTGGATTCTCTTTAGGAAGATCACGCAGTTTCTTGCCAACATCTCTCATATCTTTCTCCTCCCATTTCTGTTGCTGTGCAAAACATTCAGCTTCCTGCAATAAAATGAAATCCACTTTTAGAAGATTTTTTTTTTGAGAAACCTCCTTCAATCTCTCACCGACTCGTTTCCAAAGAGAATGTCAACAAAGGGAAGAGCAGCCATCAGAGGCTCCTTGAAGAACTCGGATATGAACGGTGCACTTAAATTCATGACAAAAGTGCGATCATGCTCGTTGGCGTAGTGCGCAACTTCCATTATGCTTGGCGGGCTTACGGTCAAAAAGAATCCGGAAATGTAAAAATATTCCGCATTCTCGATGAATTTCTTATTGTCGTCCCTTCTCAGATGATCGATGGTGAATAGATTCGCTGCGGCTAGATGTGCGCATAACGAACGATGCGTCCCTGTGATAAGTACAGCGCATGTCCCTGTTGGTGCCTCCTGTGTGTACTGATACCGAACATTGACACCGTCTGTCCGGGCTTTATCTTCTAAGATTTTTGAGAACTTATCATCTCCAACACAGCCAAAGAAAACTGCAGCATTGGGTTTCTGAAGTATCCATTGACATACTCGCAGTGAATTTTGCACCGAACCACCTGCTATGTACTCAGCCTTGTACTTTTCAACTAGCTCCTCGTAGAGGGGTTTATGTTTCTCCTCCGCTAGAATGGCATTGTCAGGCTTGAGGTCGTATTTCTGGAGCAATTTTTCATCGGCTACTGTTGATATGTCCAGTAATGGGTTTCCACAACCCAGCAGTAAGCCTTCTCTGTAAAAAGCAAAAAAAAGAAAACGAATAGACGTCAGTCTATGTGTATGCACATTATGTGGCATCGAAGGGACGGGGAATTTGTCATGAGTTCAATTATTTTTCTGTTGCCGTTGTTTCACAAATTGTGCACTCAACTGCTCTTTTTTGGAACATAAGGCATGACGTCCTTGCCTTATTTCGTTGAGCAAATTTAAAAACACATAAAATTCGCCAACAGAGTGTAGAGCGTACTTCCGAAGCTTTGAGCAATATAAGAAAATACCGCCAATTAGCTCACATAATTATTCGCGTATACACAGAAACGTGCACGTTCTTTATGCATGCCCACGCTTCAGTGGCACAGTCAAATATGGAAAATTTCAAAAGGAACAACCAAAAAAACACAATGAACTAATCATACAATGACTTAGAAGTTCTTTCAATTAAAGAAATACCTCAAATTAGACATCTCGACGTATACTACCAACTACTGTGTGTTTCTTAATCTCGAGCAAGTACTACTCGTGAAGCTGTTTGAACACCAAATGACGATGGGCACAGGGGAAAGAGACTAGATCCCATTTTCAAAAGCATGAAACTCGTAGCAACAGCCAAGACACAGCTCAAGGCCTAATGAATTCTTATCATTCATCTATTCTATTTCATTTTTTCTTTTCTTTTCGTTTTTTTTAGGGTTACATATAGTTCAAGAAACTCCGCACACATGCTATGCTTATCGCCTTCAAGTTATGTATACAGAAATATAAAAACAAAAATCAACATCAGGCCCCCCATGCATAGCCAAGTATTTTTGGAAATGCAATTGTATTACCTTATATTCTCCATTATGTAAATTATTTCCACAATAGTTTAACTATTGATTACGAAAGTAAATATGAATTGAAAACTAGATCTTGATGAGTGTGCTTGAGAATCGATGAACGTTACAAATAAAATTCAATTTTTGCAGTGAAATTTTGAGGGTGAGATGGTATTCAAATTAAGTTATGATGGTAGGAATACAAATTATCGCATTCCGGCAGGGAACATGCTGTCGATAAACTCCCAGAGAAAAACGTTTGTGACAGCTGAATTGAAGTGACAGTTCACCGCGCTTCCACCAGAGTCATACAAAGTGACATTCTTTTAAAAACACTTTTCTTTCTATTATAAGATATACACAAATTTTGTAGACTTTTTTTAAAAACCCTTAAAAATTAATATTTTTCTCACAACTAAAATATTACATCAGTTTTTAACGCGAATAAACTGAAATCTCTTGCAATTCAAAGTAAAATATATCTCTTGCTGAACACACTCACTTTGACAAATCAGTCCATCGATGTTTTCTTGTTTTTTTGTAAGGTTGGCAAGAAAAACTCTTCTCCTTCTTTCCGGTTGTC
The DNA here is from genome assembly GCA_944738645.1 of Eristalinus sepulchralis. Lineage (NCBI taxonomy): Eukaryota > Metazoa > Arthropoda > Insecta > Diptera > Syrphidae > Eristalinus > Eristalinus sepulchralis. The sequence continues at coordinate 11,240,333 of OX122885.1, read as the reverse complement.
AAAAAGGTACGGGTAGAATGAATTTTCTGAAATGTTAAAAAATAATTCGAAATTTTCTTAAACATCATAACTTAAATTAATCAAATTATCTCTTATTTTAGTTTTTAGACGACGCATATAAATAAAAATGGCAGACGTTGATGTGTAAGTGTTGTAAAAAGTATATTTTGCGTGAAGTAAACATAGCCTCATCTTGCTACTGAACAACTTTGTGCGATTGGTGAACCCGGTTAAAGTGTACCTTCTATTGTTTATCCCCTAGAGATGTTCCCTCAGCCGCTCCAGTATTGGGTGCCGCCATGGATATCAACACAGCCCTACAAGAAGTGCTGAAAAAGTCATTGATTGCTGATGGTATGGTCCATGGTATTCATCAGGCCTGCAAAGCTTTAGACAAGTAAGTTTGACCGTGAATTGTATTGTGTGTAATTCGTTGAATGATCGACCGTTTGTTTTAGGCGTCAAGCAGTCCTTTGCATTTTGGCTGAGTCGTTTGAAGAGCCATTGTACAAAAAACTAATCACCGCACTCTGCCATGAACACCAAATTCCACTGATCCGTGTGGATTCGCATAAGAAACTCGGCGAATGGTCCGGTCTGTGCAAGATTGATAAAGAGGGCAAGCCACGCAAGGTGTGCGGCTGCTCTGTGGTCGTCATCAAGGATTTCGGTGAGGAAACACCCGCATTGGATGTTGTCAAGGAGCACCTCAGGCAGAACAGCTAGACAGCTGTTTGGCTAGGATTTCGATCAATACAAAGACGACATTCTACTGAGGTTAAGATTTTTTTTAATAAAAACTAAAGAAAACAGAACTTATGTGAAAAAACGTGAATGAATTAAGTGTTTTTGTTATTCCTAATCGGGTAATTCGGGATTGAGGCATTGGTTCTTGTGTGTTGGCCAGTCCTCCAATTGGCATTCTCTGAAATTACAACGTGTGAGGAAAGTGTTTGGGTGGCAGTGTTGAAGAAGGGCTTACCTAGAGCAGTAGAAAACTTGCTTGCACTTTGAGCACTTCTTTTCGGCTTGCTTTTGGCATGCTCCGCATCGTCTCTCGGACTTCGATTGAACTTTCGCGTCGTTTTTGGATCCTTCCATTTCGGCTAGGAAATCAGTATTGTAAGCTGTGTTCAATCGTTGTGCAAGTTTGAAGATCTCCTCTGTGGATGAAGTTAAAAAGATTTCGGCTTGCTTCTGGGCTATAGCAAGGAAGCATCCGTTTTTCTCTGCCTCAATAATTAACTTCTCACTGATCTGCGGTACTTCTTCTAGCATCAAGTTTGTTTTCGGCTTCGACTGGCTACCACTCATACCGAGAGTACATAGATAGTGCTTGAGATCAGCAAGCGGCGGTAATTGATCCAGAAGAGTGTCGTGAAGAAGACCATGGCACTATTAATTTGTAAAAGAGGGCATAAACCATGTGCGGAACGTGTAGCTCTACAAACCTGTCCTAGACGTTTTCGTCGACTGTCATTCAATTCATAGATCTCCATAAGCGAGGTATTAAAGAGAAGTTGCCGCAAACAAAACCACGTTTGAGCTTCATGTTGTGTAACTTTTGCCATTTCTTCCCCACTTACCGTGGTCCAGGTCTCATCTTGAATATAAGAGGCAATTTGGTAATTCCCCATAAAACGCAGATGCCCCTTATCCCAACCTACCAATGTATTTCTGCACCCCCTTGGACGTCTTCCGTTGCCAAGGTTTGAAATTTAACAAATCCGCTAGTAACCAGGGAATATCGTGCGTGGTTACCATGCGCCTAGCCGCGCTGATAGGAAGCGCATCCAAATTCATGGCCAGATAGTTAGCTATCGAAATGCAGCGCAATCCAACCTTGTACTGCATATCCCTCTTCTGACGTTCCATCTCCGTGAGAGTGGACTCATCCACATCCAAGTTGGTTTCATTTTCGTGATATCCCATACTACAGATTTTTACATAAAACTTCACTAAATTCATTCTGTCCTTGGTCCTACTTACCTCACAAGACCAATTAGTTGAGCTAAAGCCTGCGCGCAGTAGTCCACCAAGTCCACTGACGCCTCCTTAAGTGATTCACAACCACTTTGATGGTACAATGCGATATCCAACAAAGCGATAACGGATCCCTCATGAAAGAGCACAGTGTATATGAGAAAAGTTGCATGCGGATTTGGATCAATGTCCAGAAGATGAGGAAGAACCCTTGTCTTCCAAAGCATCACGCAATACGCCTCATGAATTAACACTTTCAGTTTGTCGTGTAGGATAAGATATTCCTTCACACACTCCTCACGATGCGTAGCGGCTTCCAAAGTTGCCTGCTGGCTCAGTTTAATGACCATCTCATGACAATCCATCCAATGCTTCGAACCAACTTCATGAATCTGAAATGGCCGCAAGCTTTGCACAAAATAGAGTAATTCTTCTGGGAAAACAACGTCTGACATGTCTGCTCGATAAACGAATACTAGGAATAAAACCCTCCAAGCTCTCCAAACCTAGACAACGTTTCCATGGAAAACATAATAAACAACCTAGATCCGGTATAAGTTACTCTAGTTTATTATTGGGGTAGTTTATAAGGCCCGCAAACTCCTTACAATAGAAACAACTCAATTTGTAATGAAAAGTGAAACGATGAGGGTAAGACGTAACTTACAAAACTACATTCTATCCTTTTTTTTGTCCTACTTCAAGGCTACGGCGACTTGATACTGCTGCTGTAGTTTCTGCACGTTTTCTCGATGTTTATAAATATTTTTTTCCATATTTTCCAGGGTCTTGTTGAAGGATTTTAGCTCTTTGGAGATATATTCAATTCGCTTGCCTACATTTTGCCGTGACTCCTCCAAATCTTGTTTCACTAATACAGGCCCATAGAGTTTATACACCTTATTATCTGCTCCCAGAAGGTTTAACTCATCGAGAACCCATTTATTTTCATTTAGCTGTCCTTCTAGGATAGTTCTCTGCTTTGTCAATTTCATAAATGCTGACAATTAAAAAGGACATATAAGTGCGAGAGCTGCCGGGTGTGGATTAGTCATACTCACTTTTCTGACTTGTCTGGTAAGCTTCCAGTTCAGCTTGAAGTTTTTTCAGCAAAGCAGCACTACCCTTATCCATTCTGAGAAGTGTTTTAAGATGAAAAGGTTGGGAATATCTTATAAATTATAAGCAGATGTCCAATAAAAATTCAACTCAAAAACCACACTGAAAAGCTGAAGAGACATAAATTTTGATTGTCAAAAAGTGACAGATACAAAAGAGGTGTTTCTTTAGTAGGCCACTCATATGCGCACAACTGTTTTTTGCTAGGTTTGTATCATTTTTTTCTTCATAATTTGTCGGAAAAAATTGCTGAACTAAAATGGGGGACGATATGGGATATAATTAACTTACTTACTTCGACAATTTACTTCGATTTAGATTATCGGTTAGTTCTTGTCGCACCTCTCTCCCTTATGCAAAAAAAAGTAAAAAAAAACTCATGTGATCGAAAGACATGCTTGAAGCACGCTAAAGTCATAGTGATTAACGCCATATCAAATTCCAACCTTGTGAACCCGCTGTTCTAATTTGTCGCTATTTAAGATTATTGTTATTTAAAATTGTTTTCACAACCGATGTGCCCAAGCCTTAGCATTCTCAGGTTAACTGTCATTAAGTCTGACATTTATCTTATCAAAGTCATCAAATTTACACCAACTGCAAAACAACATGAGGAACACACTTGTTTGTAATATTTATTATTAAATTATGCAATTCGAAATTGTCCAAATAAACATCAAGAGAAACTATCAAACCAGTGCAAAATGGAAGTCAATCCACTAGCTGTGATTTTCTTCGAGTCGGACAGTAAAGGTGCTCGTATATTGTTTCGCTATCCTTATCGCATTGAATCGGCTTGCAACACAGTAAACAGAAACAAAAAGCGAAATCCATATGCAATAAATACGACCGACGATATTCTCCAAAAGCCACCACAGCATACATCTAACATAACCAAAGGTCATCTCTCGAATTTCACAGATGAAGTACTCGTAAATTTGTTCGCGGTAAAATCGGAACTTTGCAAGCAGAAATTCGAGCTTAAAGTTAACGATGTGCGTTTCGTGAGCCACCCAATGCTGTCGGAGTTTCGGAAGTCCTCCAACAATGAACGACATGTCATTTTGATCAGCATTGTTTTTGCACTGCATGCTCAGGCTTCGTATTCAATTGTGAAGAGCTACCACGAGCTAAGCAAGAAGTTGGTGCTGGCACTTAAGATGGAAGAACAACGGGTTGAATATCTCTCCTACGAGATAAGTCAAATGATTGCCACTCATGACGATGTGCTGAAGAAGATTTTAGATAGAGACTCTGCGTTTGATCTTATCCTAGAGAAGTCAACACTGGCTCAGGCGATAAAATCTGTATATCAGGATCTGTGTACTACAGGACTGCTGAACACCACGATCAATCAAAGTCTCACTCTGAGCTTTTGCCTTCCACAAAAGGCACATCAGTCGCATAAAAAAGGCTGCATTGTGGAGCCAGAAACAATTGACAGATGTCTGAAGTCTCTGAAGCCGTACCATGGGATGCTACTTCTCGTCGATTTATCTGAGCTATTAGACTGTGTGCCGCCGTCGGGCGCGAATATGCTTCTGCAGTTCTGTGAGGTGTACAATCCGCTGAAGAGTCTGCAAAATATGGCCTCAGATGCAGACCTGCACATTGATCATGTCAACAAGTTGGTTGGACATCTGGTGTACTGGGCGAAAGCCACCATCATCTATCCACTCTGTGAAACTAATGTGTACGTTATTGCTCCGGATGCCCCACTTCATACAAAATCACATTTAGTTGAGAAGTTCACAGCTCGCTTCCCGGGTATGAATCTTTTTGAAGTGATAAGCGATTTTTCCTTGCCAACATCGATTGGACACTTGACGACTCCACTTCAGCAGCCGGCTCGTCAGAGAATCCTTGCGCAGATGGTTCTCTGGATGTTGCAGCATCATCTGCTAATGCAACTCCACACATACGTGCAATTTATGCCAAGTGACCTGCAGGATTGCGATAACCCGTTAATTGATTTGGTGAGGTGCGATGATGACACGGAACAGGATATCGACGACGTGTTGGATGATGAAATACAAAGAAGTTTTCTCGGGCAAGGGAGTGATGATGAATTGTAAGTTGGATTGGTTCTTGGACACGTGTTAATTTAATAGCTCCTTTTTTGTAGGAACGATGGATCTATGCTAAGCATGTCCAGTCAGCCATTGCCAGTCCCCAACACAAGCCGTCGTTCAATCACAGAAGATCGCTTCTCAGGCGCAGGCTCTACGACATCTGATAACATTGCAGCTCATCCTAGTTCAAGTCATAAGTCCAACTTTAGGTATGTATGGTGACACGACGCGTGATAGGAGGTAATCCAAATTTGTCTTTCAGTATAACAGCATCTATGAGCACTGACAACTGCGACAGCATCGACTCCATTGAAGACGAGGAGAAGATCAAGGACCTCTTAAGTGTTTTTCAGCCACAAGATCGTTTTGCGATACAGCGCATTCCAGCATCCAACAATGTGGAGGACCTGTCGCTTATGAAGAAACTGTATCAAGCCGGATACTTCAAGAGCGAACACCACCTCGAGGAGATAATGTATTTTGAGAATCTAAGACGGTGGCAACTGCTGCAGCTGTTAGACAAGTTCCGAGACGTCCTCATAATCTATGAGACCGAAGATCCAGCAATTGCATCAATGTATCAGAACACAATCAATTTCAATTGACGGTAATATTGGAATTCGAAGAAAATATTTGTTGGATAATCTTTTTAATGTTTGAGTAGTCCTTTGTTCCGTGTTGTATGTCCCTTCTAAAGAATATCGATGTAATTTTACGTATTTAATATATATATGTTGTTATCAACTATGACAGAGTTTTTTTTTATGATTGAAACTGAATCTTTAGTTTTGTAGCTTTCGGACGTTTCCAATTGCAACGTTTAATGAAATTAAAACAAAGCGACAAAACATTGTGCGGGAATCAATCTTTGCAATTATTTCTGAATGCAATAGGAGTAGATGTAAGTCTGAATAGTCACCATAAGTTGTCTGCTTGGAATGGTTATGGATGAAACGCAGCATTGCTTAAGCTATAATCCATTTTGTGTTACGCCTCGAGTATAACAAGTATAATACAATTAGCCACTCTATTATTCGGGTTTCGGAATTCGCGTCAAAGGTAATTTAGAATAAATATTGCCTTACTCGGGTTGCAGTTAATTAAGAGATGATGTATAGATATTTCGATTTTCAATTAAGGGCGATATCATCAGAGTCCTTTATCCTTGGGTACCATGGTGTAAGACAATAAATCAAAAACTGAATATCTATTGCATAACTAAGAATAAAAAGCAGGACCAGCTTTCCTTACAAACTGTCGAGAATTGAGTGTTAATAGGTCTTCATAATTTTTCCCGAAACTATTCTTTCCTAATTTGAATCAGTTGGACGGGTTAAATTTGAATTTCAAAAAATCATAGGAAGTACGGATAATAGACAGTCAAAAAGATTTATGCAACGGTACACATGGCGAGGTTAATGCTGTCTCTTTTGCACTCATGTTAGTCCACTGTCGATAGTCGGAATGTGAATACGGTCTTTACATTTTAAACTGATACAATGACCGTAAACCAATATGGGTTTAGTTTGTGACAAAGACGTTGAGCTGTGAGCACTCTAAGCTGCCAATCACATCTTATATTCCTATATTGTCTGATATCTTTCTCGTACCTTTTTACCTCTACAATTATTGTGCTCTTGTTATACCGTAAAAAATAATTATATTATATTGCAAAAAACAATTTTTCATCAAAATTTCCATTCCTGGTGGAGTTTATTTAATTTCCTTGCCTTTAGTTAATTCCTAATCATCAGCATCTAATTAAAGATGCTGAAATCCCGAAGTTTTTAGTGTATTCAATTTTATGTAATAATAATAATATTACTTAATACCTTTAAATATTAATGTTTATCTCTTGAGACAACCCACCATTTCTGTAACTGGATATCAAAAATTGCTCGATGCAAGATTTTTCACATTAAGACGCCATTTTGACTTGACTTCTACCTAACGAACACCGCCGAAGCGGATGTCATCTCTTGGCCATTCTTCTTCGTTCAATCCCAACATCACCAACAGTAGTTGCGAGAAAAGAGTACAAACCAATCCAACGAAACACTTTTCATCCCACTCGCACTAATAATAACTCAATGAAAAACATCTATCACAACCCCTCACACACTCACCTAATCCATCTCGCTCCAATAGCACAAAACAACTTTCGTTCAGTTTTTTTCGGTCTACAATGTATATATTTTTCTCAACTTAATTGGATTTACTGTATTGGTGATCGAAAAAAATAACACTCGAATGGCCGCCATTTATTGAATTTGTGGGCACTTGGGAAAATCGTCAGATTTTTCAAGTCGAATAACTCTGAGAGAATTTCATAAAAATTAAAAAAAAATTGTGCAAACTATAGTGGATTAAAGCAGTTCTCAAGTAAACATTGAATTTAGTTGTTAATTTAAGTGAAAAACGATTAAAAACGTTGATAAAATTTGTTGACATTTTCCCTCACAATTCTTACACTTCGGTCGTCGCTGTTGGTAGTACATACTACTGCTAGCCAACCAACTTCTATTAAGTGCAGACTTTGTCGCGGGTGTTTCTATTCCTCAAATGAAAAAGTTCTTCACCATTAATCGACGTCAACGTTTTACAATTACGCTGTCAATTCCACCGCAAATTTATAATTTCTAATTAAACAAAATCCACTTGGGATAAAAGCAAAAAAAAATTAATAATAAAAAAAGTTTTCAAAAACGGTTTTCGTGTGGAAAGATTAAAAATCATAAGGGGAAAACTCCTTTTTAGTGAGAATTGAGAAACTTCTCTACGTTGGCGATTTCCTTGTGCATTGTAACGTAAGTAATACATTTTCCTTATTGTATTTATCAGGCAATTCAGAGGAGGGCAAAAAAGAAAATAAAGTTGGGGAACTTTATGTAGCAGCAGCATCATCTCAGAAACATTGTATTGCATACCTTAGAAGTTCTGGACGTTAATATGGCGATTAGTTAGTGGCTGAATCTAAATGTTCACAAGTAGAATGCGACAAGAAATAGCCTGTGCTTTCAAGTTTCGTGAGATAGAGTGTTGACTCGTATTTCTTGTAGATTTCCAATGATTTCACAGTGAAGAAGATGTTTGGCATATATTTTCCTCATATTTGTCCCAAAAGTCGTGTTTTGTTCGTTGAAACGTTGACTTTCTACAATTGCCCATCACTCCTGGCGTCGTTGTGCATCATTTTGTGGCCAAATATTTGCATGGTTTTTGTATTTTGCGCGATTTTTCATTGAATTTCTTTACTGTAGCCATTTTTATTTTTCTCGTCGCCATATTTAATGTGGGGAAAAAGATTTTGAACGAAGGAAAAAAAATCAAGTTTTATTCGTGTGTGTTGTGTAATTGGAACAAATGCATACACACATTTTGTGAGTGAGTGTTGTGTTTGCGCATGGCATGAATACCCCAATGTCTATTGCGTACGTATTGGGCTACGTTGTGTGCATGTGTATGAGTTGGTGGCGGCCATTTTTGATTTGAAATTGGTAATTATAGGCACTATTCGGTGGGTTAGAGCGGGACAACCTAGTCCACGTATCCTCTTTCTATTGAAGTTTGTATTTTTTCTCATATTTTTCGCATTTTCTCGTTTATTCCGCATTAAGAAATTCCTCTGATATGAAGTTGGCAGCACATAGAATGTAGTTGGAGATGTAGAGAAGTAGAAGCCGAAAAGGCTGTAGCAGAACATACATGAAAAATGAAAAAAAAAAAAAAAAAGAGTTGTTCGTTCGCGAAGCGTTTCGTGGACCCCACATCAGTGAGAGCAGTATAATTTTTCATCGTTGATCTCCCTTGCACCTATGATATGTGTGGCATTTGCGCGAATATAGTTCTTGTTTCATATACACTTTTCTATATTTCCCGACTCCGTTCTCATCTTCATCAGCGTTATTCCACTTTTGTCAGATTCTTTTTTCTTTAAAATTTATTCGATTTTGCATTGCTTTCTGGTGGTTTATTTTGCTCTCCCAGTTTTATTTATTCGGTGTAGATGTGCTTTGTTGTTTTTTTTTTTGTTAGGCTTTGTACATTTGGGGGAACACTGTTTGGTGCGCTTTGATTTGCACTGTGCTCGGGCTCTGATGTACATGTGCTGTTGTTGTTCTTACCTTCCCTCCCATCCCAACACTCATCATTCTGTATCTCCGGATTGAGATTTTTTCCCTTCTCCCGTCGCCTATTTTTATATAAAAATACACCGAATAAAATTTTCTGTATGCGTGTAAGAACAACACTAGCAGCACCTTACTCAGTTCAATTCCGCTTACTGTTGATGATTGTATCTGGGTGTTCATTGCGTAGATTTAGCTAGGCGATTTGATAATATTACCCCTTTTTTGTCTCATATAGTCAAAGTGGTCAGTGATGTATAATATACACAAAATTTGCAAACGTATGTCATCACAGCCACGTCTGGAATCGCGGTTTTTATTTCGCGCATTTCCTTTTTTCTTTGCTTTACATTCATGTAGCAAGATGTGCTACGTGCTCAATTTGAGACGAGAGGGAAATATTATATTTACTTAACAAAATAATTCTGCGAATAAAAATAGAACTTGTTTTATTTCGTTGGCTGGAATTGCGATTAGTTGAGGTGTTATATGTCAAATTCTGTGCGATCTAGTACAATTTTCTGATTTTTCGACTTTTCTTTGTGCCCTGAGCTGAGTTTACATTTCCATCTGATTAGAATTTATTGCATGTGTTTTAACGAAAGGGACATTCAATGTTTGGCCGTTTAAAAAAATAAACGCTTGTTTTAGGAAAGTAGTGAAATGTTTAGTTAAAAAACAGAAACATCGTTGGTATTTAACGTAGTATAAAAATTAATTTAAGATCAAAATACTTAAATCTTTTATGACTTGCCTTTTTAAAAGACTAAGATAATAATTTCTCAGTTTTATGAAGGTTTCAACTTCTGATTTTCGGGGCACATAAGAAGCTTAGACTTAGTGACTGGCCGTCCTCTTAATTTTTTTGTTCCTTTGCTTTTAATGAAACTGCAAAATATAATTAAGTTTCTGCCGATTTTATGAAGGAAAACTCTTTTAAGTGAGACCACCAGATGTCTTGTTTGAATTAAGACTGACAAATCGAACATACAAACGTCTCAAAAGTAACAATACAAAACATACATAGTGTGCTAGAATAGAAAATCTTCATAGTTATAATTATGGACTCTGTAGTGTCTACATAATCCAGAAAACAATACAGAGTTCTCTCCCTTTGTTTTAACTTCAATTTTGGTTCCACAAACATTTATACCCACGTATACTATATTCACTAATACAATCTAAATTGACTATTTAGTGACAAGCTCGAATTTTGTGGAAATGATTTCAAAAGCATTGCGGTCTTAATGTTCCTCCACAGAAGTATTTCTAAAATTGGCATTTTAAAATCTATTTCAGCTGATAACGAGATCTCGGTGTAAAGACAGAAATATGTAGATATGAATATGTGTATAAAGGAAATATTGTCGCTCACTCGTTTTTAATTGCCAAGTTAAGTCAGTCAACAATACGAATTGATAAGGCAGAGCACAATTGCAAATCGTCAACTCGAAATATTTGTTTCCTCCACACATGGAGGAAACACACTAGATAGTACACATTGGAGCTACTCAACAGTACATATGGATTCGTTGCGAAATCTCGTTTGAATTCAGACAATCATTCACGATTACAATATACAAGTATACATGCACACGTTTACGTATAAATTAATGTCTTGTCTGCAACTGTCTAACTCTGATATTTAAATTTATCGAAGTGATACAGTTAGGTGTTATTTGGCAAGACGTCGCCGAGGCACCGCAAGACAGAAAACACATAAATAAAACAATTCTTCCTCGCCCACATATCGTCCAGTATGAATCAGTATAATATTCTGTTTCCCGTTCAAATTCTTTCCAACCCGCACCACAAATAAGCGGCATAGATTTGTTATATTTTCCAATAGGAAATGGGATTGTTTTTTCCCACCACTAACCACCAAATGTAGAGACTTGAATTTGCTTTGTCGCTGGTCCGGAGATCATCACACTTTCAATTTTCTAAGAGGCAAATGAAACTGAAATAAGAAAATGTCAAGAAACCATTAAACTCTTTTTACCTCACCAAACAGTCGCCTCCTTTTTGCTTGTGCGTTCTGTTGGATAATATTTTCCTTTGCGTTTCGTTTTCTTTCGAGAAATAACATTTTTCTTTAAAAGAAAGCGAAGAAGGATGGACTCGTTACTCAGCAAGAGTTACGTAAGCTGAATGACAATAATGTTCGTCGACGGACAGGACACATTTTGTACCTCTTTTTGAGAACGCCAAGTAAATCAAAGAGCTATACTCATAGGCATTCTTTTATTCAAAACAGAAATATACAGCACACTCATCGAAAGAACGTTGTCATAGGCGAAATAATCTAATTGCAACTATTCGAGCTCTATAACCTCCTATATAATATTTCTTTTCTTTTGCATTTATTTTAGTTTTGATAATAGTGGTGGCCGTTGTTTTTTTTTCGGCCTTTTACATCTAGCCTTTGTGTTGTGACTGCTGCACTTCTACTTCGTGGTCGGTCCGTCTTTGCGCTGTGAACTTTATTTAGATTTGTCCAATGGCATTCGTTGACGTCGCCAGCAGCCTGCCGACGTTATTTCGCTGCTGCAGTTATTGCTGCTACTGCTGTTTCATTATACGGCCTTTATATGTGCACTTTATTTTATGTGTACCCAAGTGAATGCACTGTAGACCGACAGCGTAGACGACGTGCCTTTCGCTTGTGGTGTATAGTTTTTTTTTCTCCATCTCTCTCTCTCACTTCTGCCTAGTAGTATTGAAAATGTAGTTTTATATTTTCTTTTTTTTTCTTTTTGTTTTTCTCTCGCCGCGCAGTTTATTGTTTGTATTCCCTGCACACATACCAAACTCCACAATAATGTTGTGTGATATTATTTTTGCATTTGCAAATCAGATGGTACGCATGACAGCAGTTTCGCAAAGGCGCAATAGAAAATAGTTTAGGTTAGAAAATTAAAATTCCCTTTCGTTTGTGTAGTACGAAATCTGTAGAATCTTCTCTGACGTATGATATCCCACTAACTTTTTCAGACTGCATTTTTCAACTTTCGAGAGTCGGTGAACTGCTGACGCTCTGTTCTTTTTTTTCACAAATAATCGGCAGAAAATTGAGACGAACCTTTGATCACCTTTATAATTATTTTATGTCCCGCCTCATTGTACGTTTTGCAATTCTGTAAGTGACTGTACTTTTACACTTTTATATTCAATAGCTGACCCCGAATGTGAACAAACTACCCAGCCGCCACTGCCACTGCCACCCCATTTAACCGTCTCACTCTTCTAAATGAACAATCGAATCGAGCACACACTCGGAGTATTCCCGCATTAATTAGCACAGCAATTAACAATTCACATTTGAATGCATGCATGATGCTACTCCATGACGTGCATATGACATAAACTGAACTCTCTTTACACTCAGGCAAATTTCAATCGTCGAGGCCACGTCAACCAAAAGCAATCGATGGCCATACGCATGACTAAATTTCTTTTCCTCCATACTACACTTGTTTTTTTTAGAATCATAGTATAGGTACACCATCTGCTTGCATTCGCAAATGCTGCTAACTTTTTTCCTAACACTTCGATACTCTTGGGCTGTTCACATCCTTGCTTTACTTAATGTTTGGTATTTGCACAATTGATTGCTCCCAATGAGAGGAAGTTCTTTTTATCGATTTTAGTCAACGAGGGCACGCAGAAAATGTTTACCCATAGTGGTATGATGTTGAAGCAAATTACTCGTTCGCTTACATTATGCCCTATTAATTAATTGAACATTTACGCGCACGTGACGTAAGGGCTTTTAAAATCCAATCCCATCTCTGATACACTCTAATGTAATGCACACCACAGAACCATGCGAAAATGTAAGCTGAAGGCTGAAGAAAGAAAAACACAAAAAGAAAAAAAAAAGTCATTACTTTGGTCTTATTTGTCGGACGTTAACTTTGCAATGTTGTTCAACCTGTTTTTTTGTTTGTTGGTAGCTTTACTACTTACTTCAACGTCAATTCGCCAATTTCCTGCATTTACCTTTTACTTTTTTTTCTCCTCTGTAATGTACACACATCCCAGATTGTACACCCTTAATTTGATTGGACTTCAAAAAGATCCTAGGTCTGATTAAATTAAACTTTTGTAGTATCAAATGAATTCTTCGGCTTTTGCGAGAGACAGCCAACCCTCTTTTTTATGCATTTCAATTATTACTTCTACTCCTTCTCTTTCCAATTGGATTTCTTTTTTGCGTGGCCCCTGATCGTTTTGCAATTTCTTTATTTTTGTCTTGAGTCGCCGTTTATTGAACATGCGCAGTGTGCAGGTTTGACAATCTGGGACTTTTCCCACTTTTTCTATACACCGCACTTGTTATTTTCACTTCTTTGCCTTGTGCCAGTGGTGGATGGGTTGAAAAGAGAGCATCAATGTTCAATGTATTGTTGTACGATGAGAGAGCGGGAAATGAGAAAAAGGAATATTAAGCCTTAAAAATAAGGAGATAATATAATAATTGTTTTGAATTGAGTCTTATTGTTAAGAATGGATTTTACTCCACATAAAAAAAATGTAGATGACAATTTATACCTTAAGCGGGATATGGTGTGGATTGGAGTAGTCGTGTAGAGTCATATGTGAGGCACTTGGTAGGCCAATAAATATTATTGTGATAAAGAATTTTAATGGCACTGTTTTTTCCGAGATTAACCCAGCAATGGGAACGTTTGGAAATTTTTTATTCCCTATACGGTTCGTTGTAGTTGCGAAATACTGAAAATTGGAAAAGTTGATGGATTTGAGTTTTGAAAAACGATGTTTTGCAAAGGCTAAAGGTCCCATGTATATAGTTAGTTAATTAACACTTTGCATGATTTGGGACATTAGCGATGGCCTTGCAATTCGATACCTTAAATTTTCTATTCCTTATCCTATTCCCAAGAATGCAATTATATATTTGAATTTTAATAACGAACGATCAAAAAATATTAGCATCGGTATTAAGTACACAATGTAATTGCTTAATTTTGGATTATTTTTGTTAGAAAAATATTAGTTCTAGAGTTTTTTCATTTAGTGACGTGTGTCTACTGTCAGAAATTGTTGTCAAATTTTAATTTTATGTCTAACCCCGAAATATGTACAGTCGGAATCGAAATAATTTTGTAAAATTTAGTTTACCTATAATCTACTACAAAACCTCTAATTTTTATTAATATGACATTTAAAAAACAACTAATTGAAATTTCTTTCTCTTTAAAGATGAACTGAAATCAGGAATGAAAAAAGTTACACATTTTCATTGGAAGAACCCAAAAAGACACTAAAGAACAGCGTCTTTACGGCATCAAAAAAGCAAAGCAATTTAAAATATTGAAGCGGATTCTGTTTTAAAATTAGTAATGTTATCAGATGTGATGGCTTATAATGTAATGTCAACAGAAACTAGAAATTCTATTGATAACAATAAACTCAGCCCCCATGATTTTGGGGGCCCACCATCTGCGTTACTATTACCGATAAAGCCAGATGATAACAGTTAAGTGTTAAACTAAAAAAAAAATCTGAAAAAAACTCACAAAAGAAATATAAATCTCGAAGAAATCAAAGGAAAGTAATAAAAAAATGAACTTTGAAAAACAGTTATAGTAGAAGTAACCTTAGAAAAAAAAAGAAAACAAAAAATCAAAAAAAAAAAAATTAAAAAAGTAAAAATTATAAAAAAAAGTTAATTTAGAAGTTTTATTTGTTTCACAATAGAAGCAAGCAAGGCTAAATAACATTCTTTCAAAATTCCTTAAAAACAAATCGAACGTAAAAGAAGAAAGCAAAATATCTTTGACATTGTAATTTAATTTAACGAATGCGAGAAGGCCTACAATTTTGTTGCAATGCCATTACAATCATCTGGTATTATTGTTGTGGATAAGGCATCGGTTTTAGCTGCTCCTGGAACTACAACATCGTTAACAAATAATAAATCAAATCTACAGCAGTTCTATGAATTCTACGATGTCAATGATGGAAATATTATTAGTGAACCGAATAATAATAACAATAGCAGTACCAGCAATAGCAACAGCAACAACAACAATCCACTAATGCGTCGACATCAGAGAACGATCTCATCGTCATCATCATCGTCGACACATTCGCCATCATCAGCTTCAATACAGCAGCAGCAACAGCAGATAAAGCATCATCAAGTTGTAACGACAAATTTACAAACGCTTGCTTTCAATCAACAGCAACAGCAGCAGCAACAACAGCAAATGAATCAGCTTAATCAACAGCAGCAGCAACAACAACAGCACCATCAACAGTCAACCGCGCAGCATCATGTAAGCGGAGGCGGACAGTCAGGTGCTCCACAGCAGTTGATTGTAAGCGAAGAGTATCTTGAGCATGCGCAAACTGGTGGTGGTGGTTCGGCAAATTCATCCGGCAGCAATAGCAACGGCAATGTCATGATATCAACAACGAACGAATCGGTGCAGCAAATAATCAAAATTGTCACGGCCGATGGAACTACTGGCAACATGATTATCGATTCAATGGGCAATGTGACGACGACAAACGGCAACGGGTCGGGCGGCGGCAACAATGGAACCTCAAAGGTACTCTTCAACAATCTGACCGTTCTGTCAAAACAATCGAATTCCGGTGGAAATGGAAGCGGTGTGACAACATCTTCGGGTCAACTGACACAGCAGCACCATCAGCAGACGATTAACTTTGTGAATGCAAAAAGCCTTCCGTACATAACCACGACATCGAAAGGCCAGCCGACAACAGTACAAAAGATGACCACGTACAAGGGCAGCAATGTTGCCATCAAACAGTCGAACAACGCTCAGCACCACGTTCTGAACACCCCAGGCGGGCATACAGTAATCGGTCAACAGCAGGGACAACCACAACCGCAGGTTGTGCAGAAAGTTACAATTCCACGCAACGTACAGATGATGGCAAGGGTACAAACCCTGCAGCACTCACCACAGCAGCAACAGCACATATCTGCGCAGTACACAAACACAGGTCAGATGGTGATGCAGCAGAAGTACGTGCATAACATTGTGACCACTGGTAGTAGTGGAAAGACAAATCTGATTAAGAAGTCCACCGGCCAATCGATGAAACTGCAGCAACATAAAATTATCAGCACTCAGCAGCCGCAAAGTGTGAAGACCTTCATCCAACAGCAACCCAGCGGTGGAGTGGGGCAGCAGCAGCACTATCAGACGATCAACATCCACCAGAGCCAACACCAGAACTCAGCAACTGTACAGCCTCAAACAACGCTCAAGCATTTAAAATCGCAGAACAAGCTTATCAAGCAGTATAACAACGCGATCAATAACAGCAGCGGTACTGTCTCAGTGGCGACACTGCACCAGAATCACTCTGCGAATGTTTCATCTGTTGCGACGTCTGGCACGTACACCATCAGCAACAAGATCAACAATGTGACCGGTTCAGGGGTGCACCAGCAGCATCACCTTCCGACGAAGATATCCAAACACCCCAAGTACGTGATGCAAAATCACATCGTCATCCCTTCGCCAGCAAACGCGCCGTCCCAAAACCAGAACCACAAAGTGAACAGCACAAGCGGCAACAGTGTCATGATCAATCAGCAAATACTGAATACAATAAACTCATGCAATAGCAGTACGGGAACGATTAAGTTTGTGAACGCCCACGGAACGGTGATCCAGCAGCAGCAGCAGCAACAGGCGCCAACAATAATAACCACAACTACACAGAAAGTTCGCACTAACAGTGGCAGCAGCGGGGGAGGTTCCAGCAATCACCAGCAGTATCAACAACCGCAGCAGGTGCACATCACCCAGCAGCAATTTGTGACAACGGACGGTAGTAAGTCGGACGGTAGCAACATTTATCATATCTCCTCGACGCCGACAGGAAGCTATATACAAAGCGGTGGTCCACAGCAGAGTCCACAGCAGAATTCGCCGCACCAAACGGATGACATAACCATTGTGAACGGCACCCACATGACCGACGAGATATCGGCAAGGATTCTCCAGCGGATGGCACAAAACTCCTTCAACAATCAGCAGCGATTCCACCAGCAGCAGCAGCCCGCCACAACCACTAAAGTCATCCACCAGTCCGGCAGCATGCCGCCCCCAACGCCGTTGACTGTTCCACAGCAGCACCATGCGTCCACATCGAATTTAATTCTCTCTCCAAAGGAGTATCCGATCTACGGTGTTCACCAGCAGCAGTATCAACAGCAGCAGCAGAGACTGTGTTCCAGTGCGCCAAGCAGCAGATCACAGTCCCTAGAGAGGAAATACCATGATACAACGATAAGTACAAAGAAATCCGTGACGGAGTACTACAAAGTCAAGTAAGTAGCACCCCATCTGTCTTGAAATAATAATTTGATTCCATTCCAATGTGTATTTTCTTAGAAGCGACACAAGCAGCAATCAGCAACTGCCGTCAAATGTCGCAGTGACTTCAAGAATTCCAGTTGGGACGACACTAACACAGCACAGTCATCTCCAGCAGCAGCAGCAATTTCAGCAACAGCAGTTATCCACACAGCAATCGCCCGCTGGCGGTGAGCAAGACGACGAACTGATTGGCGAGGAAGTACGTCCCATACCGGTGAGCACGAACGACTTGCGTTTACAGGTCCTCCATGCGGTGCTTCAGGATCACACATATGTGGTTGCGATGCCGACACGGTTCCCCGTTGAACTGTCATCGGTCTCGTCGGCAGGCGTCTCATCGAATATTGTCCAGCAATCTCAGCAGCAGGCGCACGTCAGTGCAGCCACCATCATTGCTCCAACATCAGCGCCTATGATCGGACAGTCGAAGGTTGCATCCGAAAGCAAAGTTGTGTATACCACAGCTGGTCCGATGTCGAGTGCGAGTGTCAACTGTAGTGTGGGTTCAGCCTCCCAACTGTCCATGGTGAACGTGAATGCGCAGAACGCTGCAAGTGGCACAGTCAACGCGACGTCATATACGCTCTACGGACAAGAAAGTAAGTGCTAAAGGGAATGGAACCCAGTGCAGGCTTTTCACTTTTAATTTCGATTTCAGTTTTGCGGCATAAACAGGATGATGACGCGCACTCCGCCATAAGCAATGGGTCGACCAGGGGTCCAGGTGCGTCAGCCGACATTGATCCGGGCGAGGAGACGGAAACGGCGCCGGAGGCTGAAGCCGAAGATGACTCCATCACGCGTTGCATTTGTGATCTTACACACGATGACGGCTACATGATTTGTTGCGATAAATGCTCGTAAGTACCCCTTACCTAATCTCACTCTAACTCTCTGTTTGCTTGCAATCTAATCACGCGTTTGTCTTTTTTCTTTCTTAGTGCATGGCAACACGTCGACTGCATGGGAATTGATCGGCAAAACATCCCCGACGAATATCTCTGCGAGTTATGCCAGCCCCGAGAAGTTGATCGGGCACGTGCCCGTAGCCTGCAGTTACAGAAGCGTAAGGAACAAACGCAACTGCTAATAAATGCGGCGCAACTAAATGCAGCCAGCGGTCCCCCCGTGATGATATCCAACGAGATAGCAAACGGTGGAGCAGGTCCTCAGCAACCTCAACTCGGTGGAGTGCCAGGTGTTCCCAATACCAGCGCGCCACAGCTCAACAAAAAGGGAAAACTGATTAAGCGAAAGGAATTGGTTAAGAAAACGAAGAAAGAGAAGACGAGTGGCGTGGTCGCTAAGCGCCGGGAGAACAAGAAGACGGCGAAGAGAAAATCAAAGAGCAGTTCTGGCGATGCCGTCGACAAACACGCTGCGAATCTTCGTCAGTGGATAGAAAACTATGAGCTGGCCGTTACCAATCACTACTCACCGGAGTTAAGGGCACGTCTGCACGCAATCAGCAAACAACCGAATTTGTTGCAGAGCATTACTGCGACCGAGAACAAAGCGCTTAAGCACTGTGGCAGCCTCGAGAACAAGGCCACGACAGTGCCGCATGCTGGCGGCAAGATTCTCATCAGCAACTTCAACATCCCGCCTAATTCACCGATATTCGAGTTGCGCGGGAAATACATGCTTACCACGCAGTACAAAACGCAGAACGCCTCGATCAATATGAACAGTCCACCTCCGTCGAACTACTTGCAGACCCTCAAGTCCCACAAGATCCCCGGTGCATTTATATTCTTCTATCAGCTGCCTGGCGATGGCGGACAGAGCGGGCCGGAGATCTGCGTCGATACGCGAACCTACGGAAACGAGGCCAGATTTGTGCGGCGAAGCTGTCGTCCAAACGCGGTAATTCAGCACTTGTTCGAAAAGGGCACCATTCACCTGTACATTGTTTCTTTAACGAATATTATGGCCAGTACAGAGATCACAATCAAGCACGAGCCGCACGATCTGCTGGCACTTGAGAACAGAAAGCAGTACAGCTTCGCGATCCAGCCGACAAGCACAAACTGCGCCTGTGGTCTGACGAAAGATTGTCTGTTCGGAGTACCGCCTCCGATGCTTCCCGCTGCGCCAACGAAACCGGTGCGCAGCAACAGTAAGGTTGTATTAAATGGTTGTGTAGAAAAGGGCGCGACAGCGGCGTCGAAGAAGAAAGCCCAAAATGTAAATCGCGGTCGATCTACGTCCTCTAGCGGTGACAGCAACGCAGGCCTGCTAAGTCCAAACAATATGAACAGCAACAGCTTCGTGCCGAATTTGTACAACTCATCCACATCAATAACGAGCCTGATGCATGATTCAGGCGTTTACACTTCCTCCTCATCGCCATCAGTGTCGATTCCATCGCCACCCACAACGCACATCAGTTCGCCGCCCGTTCAGCCGGTGCAACTACAGTTGCAGCAACCAGTTGTCCAACAGCAGCAGCAGCAGCAGCAACAGCCACAACAACAGTTAGTGCCTCAAGCCATTCAGCATGTGACCCATGTCAATTTGACGCCGTCGTCCCCCAAGCCACAGTCGCAACAGCAGCAAATAAGCAGTGTCCCTATAGTACTGCCGCCGCCTCAGACAGTCGTCGACGCCGTTGTACTACCGCCGATAATAGTACAAGCGGTCCCCGAGGCAAAGCCTGCCATAGTTGCTCTGCCAAGTGCGCCGGTGGAGGAGGCAGTTTTATCAGCTCCCATCGCCGTCACATGTTCTCAGCAAATGGTGCCTCCTGAGACAAAAATTGAGACAATACCATCTCAGCCGGAGCAGGCAAGTGTAATAGAAGCGGAGACGGAAGTGCATTCGCCAACATCGCAACTACCCCTGCCCCAAGTCGTAGCAAGCAAAGAACCCGACGAAGTAGTAGCAGCTCCCTCCTCCGTACAGGAGCACATTCCCAGCTGTAGCACGCAGCCAGTGGTGCAAAATCAAAATCCACAGCAGCAAAACGAGATCGCACCGCAAAATCCAGACGGAAAACAACAGACTGCAGCACCTGCAGTGAATGGGTCACCTGTAAAATCTCCGCAGAAGCCGAATTGCGGCCGCAAAACACCCGCCAAGCTTCGAACCAGTATATCAGAGGACTCCTCAAATGGTGCACCGCAACCTACGCCAACGCCGACTACACCCACACCCCCTAAGCCGGAGGAAAAACGGGAGTCACGAAAGCTTACGCGGGAGGAGCGCAAAATGGAGGCAATTCTGCGAGCATTTGAGAAAATGGAAAAGAATCAACAACGAAAGCAAGAGCTTAAGCAGGCAAAGACTGACGTAACGAAGCGGCGAAACAGCAACTCACCTAGTCCGAAGCGCAGCAACAGCACAGACAGTGGTGCACCGGCGAACTCCAGCTACCCATCGGCGAAAAAGAACGCATCCTCTATGCGGAAGAAGAAACGGAAGTCGCACAAGTCGTACAACATCAACAGCAGTTCCCAGCGCAAGAGGAGAAAGAGCCGAATGAACAGTAACGACTCAGATGGTGCAGCGACATCAGAAGAGTCGACATCGATGCTTTCCCCTCCAATACAAGGACTGCAAAATTGTGTGCCTCCTGGAGCGATGCCAACGCCGGAGTTAATCGCTAGTCGGCAGACGCATCTCATGTCACAGTTAATGGACGGCGGAGAGCGAGAACAGACCGCAACCGAACAAGAGCATTTGCAGGCAAGTGTGTCCAACGACACAAACGCTGATGCCGCCGCAGGTCTACTCCTGGCATTTGCAAACCCCGACAAAGACGCAAATGCTTCACAGGACAGTGAATCTATGGAGGAGTCAATTAAGTCCCCTGAGAGGCATGAAAACTCCGGTGAGTCACAAGCGTTATCGCCTCCACCCACGCCGACAATCGTCAGTTCCACGTGTTTGCTTATAGAGGCCGCTGTTGGACCTTTGGAGAGCCTTCCAGAATCTGCCGGCTCCTCTGGTGAATTCAAGTATCCAGCAAAAACGAAAACGAAGAAAGTCTTAATGAGTAACTGGCTTAATCAATCCAGTGACTTTCCTCCAACCTCCGACACGGTGGGCGCATCAGTTGATCAGAACCCCACAGTCGCTGAAGTGCACGGAGAGGTCGTTGTCCAGCAGCATCCAACTCCGAGCTTAGGAACGCCAGCTGCGACAATGGGATTGGACAGTCTTGTTCAAGCGGCTATGTGCGACTATGGACAGAGTACTACAACCAGTTCTACCTTTATACCACATGCGTCCTCGACTTTGAATAACTGTGAAGAGCCACAGAACTTAAGCATAGTTGCGAAAAAAGTGGAAGAATTCATCAATCAGAGCGAAGGGAGCTCCACGATCAACTCCATGGAGCAGATGGTTTGTCCGCGTAGTTCCCTCAAGCTGCCACTGCAGGTGAGCACGTGCAGTAATAATTCTTCCGTCAAGAAGCGCTGGCTACGCCAAGCAATTTCAGAAGAAACTGATGAAAATTCAACGACAACTCCCTCATCAGCGGCTTCACCACAGCTCCCGAATGGATTCACAACCCCACTGAAGAAGCGACGGTTGGTTATTAATTCGGACGATCCGAATGCGATAACACCTGGTACAGGGGACGAGAGTACACCCGAGGACTCTGGTCGTTTCAACAGTATTGAGTCGTGTGACACTCTCAAACAGGAGGACGAGTGCGACATGAAGGAGGAGCTCAAACAAGAACTGACTGACATGGACGACGACGTGGACATCCTTCGATCGCCAAGTCCTGGTCAGAAGATGGTGGCCGAAGATAATCTCGTTAAGATTGAACCTGAAGACGTAACGGGCGATAATGACGTTAAGATCGACGTGGAGCGGGAAGAAAGTCGTGAGGGCGGCGGGGAGAAGTTTGAATACAAAGAGGAACCCAAAGAAGAAGTCATAATGGAGGATGAACCTCCTAAACCTGAAGTTGATTCCAGTTGCAAGGAGGAAGAAGACGTTGAAGTCGAGGTGAAGGTTGAAAGCACAACCGAAAATCACGTAGAGGTTGTGGAGCAAGTAAAGTCTGAAGATGAATTCGTTGCCGTCGTCGATGAGCCAGAGATTGTTCCTCCTCCGGCACCACAAGTTGAAGTGGTAAAGGAAGAAATCAAGCCTAAGGTGGAGGCCCAAGAGCAGCCTCAGCTACAACAACCACTCCAAGAAGTTGTGCCGGAAGTGAATACGGAAGAAATCAAGCCGCCATCCCTGAAAGTGGCAAAATGCGAGGAGTCCGGCCGCAAGAAACCAAAGCTCGAGGAAAAGTTTTCATCTAAGCACAGAAAGTCATCGTCGTCGTCGTCCTCCACACCCCCGATCGCCCCAAAAATTGAGGCCTCCGCGGAGAACGAGAACATCCCCGACGACCTGGCGGATATTCATGAGCGACTGCACTCATTCCACAAGGAGAACATTATGATCCTTCAATCGCGAAACAAAAAATCCAAGTCTCCCAAACATTCCTCCTCTTCAACGACCAGTAAATTGTCATCGCATTCCTCCCTTACCGACACGCAGAAAAAAAAGACATCGAAGAAGCCCAAAAAGGATCGTAAGTCTCCGAAAGGTGAGGTGAGCGGCTCAACGTCGTCATCGAAATCCAAGAGTGGCAAGAAATCTTCCTCGTCCACATCTGAGAAAGACAAAAATCGTCACCGAACGTCGTCCACTTCCTCGTCGACGTCATCAAAGAAGCGTCAGTTGAACTTCGAACATATCGACCGCGGAGCAGGCCATCATAAGCGCAGCAACAGCACCAGCAGCAAGGACGACTGCTCTGCGGCAAAGAAACGCCGGGAGAGTAGTCGAGGAGACGACTCTCACAAGTCTTCCTCGAGTAAGTCACACAAATCCACATCTTTGGCGTTGCTACCGTTTCAGGAGCAACCAAAGCTATCTCTACAACCACCTCCGACGCCGGCAACAGTTGCCGTCGCGACGCCATCAAATTCAAGTCTGACGCAAGGCGCACCTTTAATGGTGGTGCATTCGTCCGCGAAGGAGGAAGTTGATAAGCACATGCAACACGCAGCAATGACAATACCTTGCTTCAACAACACCACTGTGAATGCAATGCCTATAGCGGGGTACGTTGTGGCAAACTCGGCAGTTCCTCTGCCCCCAGCAACACAAGGATATGACATGCAGACATTGATGAAAATGCCAGTGGTCCCAATGCAAAGTCAACCTCTGAGCGGTGCAGGAACTACAATCCCATCTAGCGGCCATCATCTCCCGTACTACAATACGATATACGGGAAGCTGTTGGATAATCCCTCGAATCCTACGGAGCAAGCGAGTATAACCGCACCAGTCACGCCGACGACACCATCTTCGAATCTGATGCTGTCCGACTATTTGGATACAAAGTCAAAGAGCTACAGCTCCTTAGGCGGTTACGCATCGCATTCGACACTATTCGGCGGAATAAACGCTTCGAAGCCATCATCCATCACTGAAATGATGGCCACAACAACAGCTATCCCTGCCCCCGTGACAACGGATGCCGCCTCACCCACCGCCGAGTGCAATTCATCACGTCTCGCGACGACGCCACTTAAAATTCTTACAAAAACCGCGAGTCATGACCCGCGCCTCAATCCAATCTTAACAGCCCCCGAACCGCCACCAGCACCAAAGAGAAAGGTAAGTAACTCAAACTCATTGCGCCGTCGATGCTAAGTTTTGTTTTCGCTCTTGCAGCTTTCAATAAACGAGTACCGAAAACGCAAACAGCAATCAACCGACAGTAATAGCAACGTTGGCTCACCAGAGGCAGACTCTGCCACGTCTACACCAACAACACCCGTAGTTAAGAGTGGCCTGCTGCAATCCGCTTCATCGGTGGCATCAAATGAGAATGCATTCGACAAGGCCTTTGATGATTGTGAACGTCGTAACAGTGGAAATAGCTTAAACAGCAAAATCGACGATACACCAAAAGGTATGTGAGAGGGATGAGTGTAATGAAGTTTTATAGGTGCTTAGACTTGTGTTTTTTCACAGCAGTTCAGTTTAGTCCTGCACCAACATTGCTTGAGAAGCAGCAAGAGAGCATATCGGAGCGGCTGAAGTCACTCAAAAGCAAACAAGCATCAACGGCGGCGTCAATTGGACTAACTTCTCTGCTCGACACGACGTCTTCGATCCTGCATGGAGCTTCAAATCATTTGTCATCCCATAAAGGTAAGTCTTTTAAAACCATGTTGACGTTTCGTGGTCTAAATATATCATTCTTCGAATTAGATGAAATCATTTCCTCGACACTCAATCGAACGAATTCCGATTTGGACAACTGTCTAGAGTCTATTTCATCATCATCGACCTCGTTGGCCTCATCGAGGGAATCAACACCAGAGCCACGAGAGCATATGACATACAATTCGGTCGTCAAATGCAATTTATCATCGTCATCTCCAACAACATCTCCCACCACTCCGACACAAGCAACTACTTCGGTTGCTGCAACGCCAACCAACACCACAACCAAAGCGAACACAACAATAGTATCTGAAATATGCTTATCATACTCACCGATACTCGACACAAGTGCTGATAATTTCGATTCCCCCATCGCCGAATCGATTGAATTGAAAAAAGTCGCCGCTTTATCTGCTACCGTCGGAACATCTTCGCCACAGCCATCATCATCGATGGACACAATGGAAAAAGAAGCGACCGCACCAACAACAACACATGGTAAGAGAGACTAAGAATAACACCCAACCCCACCCAACCGTTCGTAATTTTATGAGAGTGCAGAGAGTGAAAATGTCATGAAAGAAGACCAGAAAAGATAATGTGACTCTCCTTTTTTTAACTTCTTTCTGTCGTTAATTTAATTTTTTTTTATTTTCATATTTTATCTCTTGAATACTACATAGGTTTAAATCTTTATTTTTCATTAAATGTTAACAATCATAATTCACCAATTTGTACAAAAAATACAAAGGAAAACAATTTTTGAAATTCAGTTTCTCCCACATCCCCATCCGCCCCATCCAAACTAAACAAACATTTCAAGTAACTTATTTTAGCAAAAAACAAGAAAGGATACGTTTTTTATTGTTTGTAATTTAAAAAAAAATAGTCTACTGATTGAATTAAGAATTTTAAACATTTTCCTACTCAAAGCAACCGAACTTTTAAACACAACGGATTATAATCATGTATGTGGGTTCATTGTATACACACAAAAACCACGCAGTTCTATAAACAAATGTAACGAACATACATATATATGTCTAAAAATATATATATATATATTAAAGAATCAAATATATTGTGTATATTTTTGTATAAAAGAGAAAGAGAAAAATATTCTAACATTATTAATAAAAACAAAAACAAAAGAACACACGTTTGTAATTAGTTTTCTAAGTGTTTATCACGTAAGAGAAGTTATATATATATATATGCGTAAAACAAAAATTCGATATATGTTGAAGCAATGATAAAGGATGGGTTCACCGCAGAGCATCAAATCTCTGGACACAGGAAGTTGTAGGGCTGCTGCGTGACTCGATCTAGCCAGTGAATGTTGTAATTAAGAATGAGTGAGAGTGGAAGAACTGTGTAAATACTTGTAATTAGACACATAAAACTATATATATATATATACTTATTTTTCATATGAATAGTAATTGAAAGAAAAAACCCCAAATTTTTTTATATTGTAAATATTTATAAATAAATAAAAAACAACTAAACTTTTAATCATGTAAAATAGTACAAAAACAAAAAAACAACATCTGAATAAAAGAAATTATAAGTGAAATTAAACAAAAAAAAAAGGAAAACAGAAAAATTAGTAAGAAAAAGAACATGTATAGGTCATAAGGTGAAGAGAGAAAAAACGAGAAAATCAATGAGAACCCTCCAAAAGAAGAAAAAAACACTCTAAAAAATACGTTTTACAACATTGTACTATACGTACACTTTTTTGTATATAGAAAAAAAACGAAAACAGAAAATGAAAAAAAAAAAATGAAAATACTTTCCACGGTAGACATAAATCAACGAAACCCCCTGTCAGCGTATGAGATGTTATCGCATTCTACATTTTTTATTTTGTTCTATGAAATCTTTGTTGCCACTTCAAGAAATTGTTTATGTTCGATATTTAAGTATGTAGAAGTGGATTGATGTACAATTGGCCTTTTTGAGTGTTGCTTGTCTTGCAATGGACATCAGGAGAAATTAACCCTAAGTTCCCCGTACTTCCATTGTATTTTGCTTCATATTTCAAGTTGTATTCAAATTTTTGTTTAGGGACCACCTCAACCACCGAGATCGCACTAGAATATTCGTGGGATATAGGATTTCAATCAAATAGGATTTTAACTGTTTGCCCATTCGAAATAGGTGTCGTGATATTTGTTTTTTTTTGTAATGGCAGATCCTTTCTTGTATTTGGAACGGTGGCATATTTACCTACTCTTTTCTGTAGGATCTGATTTCAGCTTTCAACTATTTCTGATTTTCTACATGGAGTCAAGGCTAATATTCCTAGAATTGATTAGTCACACTTTGTCCGTGCAACATCTACTATACATACACAGTTTGCCACCTAGACACGTACTCCCTGGTACGCACAAACGAAATAAATACCACACATTTGGTTTGAATTGAATGGTGTTTCGGAATTTATCTATTCTACCTTTGGTTCGAAATGAGAATGCATTTATAAACCTTTGTCCTAGTAGACGGGCGACAATTCTTCTTCTTCTTCTTCTTCTTTAACTGCCGCTACAGTCCGGGGTCGACCTGGGCCTCAACCAACATACCGGCGACAATTATTGGATGTGCATAAATACAACTGCCATAAAAGTTACACTTGTCAAAATCAAGCCGTTTAGTGTCTACTATCAATTCTTATGTAAGCGTCTACATCTACGTGTTCATGATTTATGTGACAAGATTAGCGTAGCCGATGCATTGTCTTTTCCACGGGGTTGTATCCACAACAGTTCGTTCTCCATCCTTCATTCTGTCAAACGGAGATATTTTCACTGGAAAATTTGTACTTGTGTTAAAAAACATTCTTTTCTTCGATTTTTTCGTACTCATGTTCCTGCCAATCGTACGTACGAAAGACTAAGGATCACATTCCCGCCTAGATTATAAATCTGCTTTGTGATCAAATCTACCAAAAAACCCGTTGCAATTTAACTTTTGTATTTTTATATAAAGGTGTTCGTTCGACGATAGCTTCTTAAATTTGCTAAAAGTAATTTTAAGTTGATTCGGTTATAGAAATACAAATACCAATCGTTCCCTCCATTGCGAATGCGTTCCGTCTCGTGGATATTTAAGGAATGAAAATATGAAGGTGTACATTTTACTTATTTTGTATTTTTGTTCATTATTTTTATCACGTGATTTTAAGCATTCTTATTTAGGAATATGTGCTGTGTGAAAAGCGCAATTTCAAATCTCCCTTTTTATAGATTTTTGAGCAGTTTTGCATCATCTATTCCAATCAAAAGGAACGTTGTACAATGAACTCCCTCTTAAATATCGAACATAAACATCATCCTTAGCTCATGAAACAGCTTTAAAAGAAAGAAAAAAAAGTGATATTTAAAAAAATTCAAATTTTCTGTTCAATAGAAATCTCTTTGAATTAAAGGTCTTCGGCACTTACACCGTCAACTGTACAATGACTTTAAAATTACAAAAAAAAAAAACAAATCGGAATTTTGAAAATTTTATTTTGTTGTACAGTTTTCAACTGGTCTCAAGATTTGCTGTGGTCCTCGTTTTGGTTTTCTGCCAAAAATAAAAAAAAAGTATATTGCTACCTTCCAGCCTTAAAAAAAAACTTGTTTTTACTTAAAATCTTTGATTAACCACCAATAACTGTGAAAAGAAATGAAAAAAGAAACAAATTGTATTTTATCTTAGGAACGAAGAAGAGAAGAATTGAATGGGAAAGAACAAAACAGCGAATTCTTTGCAGAGTCTAATTTTCTTCCTCTCCAGTGACAGTTGAATTTGAATTTTATTATATTTTTTATACCATTTATTTATTAATTCAATTTCTGATGAGAGTAAATTTGTTTTAGTTGTATAATCCACAAAACAATTGGTTTTAATTTAGAAGTTCTATATATATACATACATCTATATACATACATGCATCTGTTTTTTTTAGAAGACGTCTTGTATCATATCATGAGAATCATGCAGTTTTACCAGATTTTATTCATTCATTGTCTTGTTTTTTTTTTTAATATTCATGAATTCAATTAAAGGGAAAAGAAAAAAAAAATATACCTAGGCACACACATACTATGAATTATTTACATATGTAAACGCTTTACCTTACCCCCCCTCATGTAAAATATAGTGCATAGATTTATTTTTCATTATATTATTTTTGAAGTTAATATTAATTTTAAACACAAACCTCTATAAATTTAAATTATAAATACAATAAATATATATATATCTATTTACTTTAGTTGATAATTTTTAACAAACAACAAAAAGAAAAAGGGAATTAATCTTCAAATAATATCCAAAATATACAATTTATTATGTTTGTAATCCAAAAGAGAAAATTAAACATATAGACACGTAACACATGTTATTGTTTATAAAGAATGAAAGGTAAAAAAAAAACAAAAAACAACACAAAAAAGAAAAAGTAAATAATGAATTTTTTCATATACGAAAATAAAAGTTGAAAAATAATTTAATAATTTTTACTTTTGTTTCATTTTGGTTTCTTCTTGTTTTCGATTTTGTTTCTTTTCAATATTTGTTGTTAATCATAGACATCATGAGCATATTCATTCAAATTTAGGATCGTTTGAAATTGCACGAAATTCAGCTCAGAGTGTTTGTATGGCCTGCGATGTAGCACAATAAGAAGGCTTCAAAATCTTAATCAATGTCTTCCAGCTCACAGTATTACGTTTGGTGATTAATTAAAAAATAGTTCTGAGGAGAACTTGTGCGACTTGCTTGCTGCACATAGCGGGGAATTCAAATTACACAGAATATTGTAATCGAAGCATAAGCGCAGTAGTAAGACATCAAACGTTTTCAATGCGTGCCATTAAAATTGACACGAAGAGACCGTGTCTTCACCAACAAAATTCAGACCACAAAAGAAGTGAGAGAGTTTTTTAACATTTGCGAACCCTTTCTCCGCTAGTCGCATACGTTTTGCATTGTCGTTGGTCGTCTATATAACGTGTTCTAATCAAATCCAATTAAATCAATGGAAAAGGGAAATGTGAAGATAAATACCTACGCACGGTTTTTATCAGAATTGTTCCATATACCTTCAGCTCTGAGGAAATACAAAAAAAAAATGAACCGCCGACTTGATAACCGTTGAGGAGTGAACGCATTTGCCAACATCATGTTTATGGACGTTGATCCAACAGGATAATCGTTTCCACCTTTTTATTGCGATATTCCTTCCGAATCTTTCATTCTCTTGCCATTACAGAGTTAGCGAGTGGTATAATTGCTTTCGTTACTCCGTAAGATGTATCTACATAGATCTTAGGCATGACATATTTCTTTTGCCACCAGGCTTAGCTTTTCTTTTATACGTTTCTGGATGCATGTTTATATATATCTCAACAACATACCTATCTACTTAAGGATAGTTACAGTTCCTCTTCGCCAATTCGAATGCCGTAGTACTTAAACTTACTTTCTCTTACGCAGGGTTCTCTATTGTACTTAGATCCAGCTAGAGCAAAAAAAAAAACAGCTAAGGTTTTCCGACAAACTTTTATTATGTAATGGGCGTCCTATAAAAAGTAAGTGATATTTTTCCTTGTCTCACTCGAGGCTTAGGTTTTATGTTTAAAGAAAAACGTTGCAGGTGTTGAAGGTGTAGAATGCTATACGCTCCTAAATGTCTCGTTTGTTTTAAAAGGTCTTGTAATATATATTGGTATGAACTGAAGTAGCATAAGCTTACTTTATTAACTTCTTAATTCCATTTTACAACCCCTACGCTCATCTTTCTTACGTTCGTGGTAATGTGCTTCAGTTCTCCCCAACTCTTTCTCAGTTGACGTTCCTCCTCCTCCTGCACTGTATTCTTACGACCTCCACGGATTTTTTCATTCCGCTGTACAGAAGTGATTATTGGTATGTGCCCGTTCTTTGTTGAAATACCTCATTAGTGAAGCGATACCTAATGTTACTAAAGGACGTGCAAAGGAACGTTTGAAGCTAGCTATCGATAGCATCGGCTACTCACATTTGACTTCATGGACACATACTTTAACGGAAAAGTTGTAGCTTGGGGATTAACTTTATTAAATTTGATAAATTGTGGATAGCATTCCAAACTCAGATTTTGTTCTGCCTTTTCGGCTTGCCGCATCGTGTTCGGTTTTGGCATCTTTTATGAATGTAAAAGGAAAACAGATGTCGGCTTTAGTAAATGTCTTTCTACTGTCAGTTAATATGCCGTCCAACGATTTGTCTTATCAACATGCTTTCACAATTGCTGTTTAACCTGAATATGATCCATGAATGTCGCTTTTACGAGGATTTGCGTTATTTCTCAACATAAATTTTAATTCCCCTTAAACTAACAAGCCGCGAAGTTCATTAATATAAAAATAATGTGCAGGAAACAAGTTGATGTTTGGGAGGTTGCGCAGTGAAAATGAATTGCTATCTCGCGTGTAGACAGGGAATTTACATGATGTGCAGACATAAAATATGTGCATCAAGCAGTCATCAATTGCAGAGAGGCCGAGAGCAGTTTACTTTTAAATTCATCATTTGATTTGAATCACTTATCATTTGCAAATTGATGTAAGGACTTTCTTTCAAGACTTTCTCTGCGTTCATTAAAAGTCTTCGTGTTGAACAACTGGTTAAAATGAAGATTCTTTTATTTTGAGAAGGTTTTACTTCACCTTTTTTATCTTTCTTGAAAAGCAAAAGATTTAAACGGAAAAAGACATTGTGCGGACTATTTTTTTTTTGTTAATTTCAACACATCTTTTCACAATGTTTCATTCATAATAACCATTTTGATCATTCAAAATAAAATATAAACAATACTCAAACTACCTTCTAGCTGGTGTTCAAATACCAAATCATAATGTAATTGTGCGATCTAAAAGCATCATCGTTTAAGATGTTCCACAGTGCAGTAATAATCATCATCAGCAATATCTTTAAATGAACGATTATTTGGTAGCAGCAAACTTTTTGTGCTAGGGTACGTATGTAGAAAAAGATAAATCTCGCTCAAATCCGAAGAAACAAAACAAAACACCAACAATTTGAAAATCCTGTGGCCCTTTACACCATTCAGAAGGACAAAGCAATAAATATTCTCATTTAAAAATATCACCATAACATGCCTCACTTTAGTTCTCTTGCATTTGGCTGGGATTCGTTTTCTTTTGTTCAGATTCAACACCTTTTTCAGACCACAACGGTATAGCAATAGAAGGAGATTCCTCACACAGTTTGATCTCAAGCCTGGGAAAGAAAGTAAAACAACAGAAAATTGTCCTAAAAAACACAAAAAACGAATTTTATTCAACAAAAAAACGCATGTTTGTAGAATTTAAAATAAAAAATAAAACACTTTTTTTAGAGAAATTTTAAATGGAAAAACCTAAAACTTAAAAAGAGAAAAAAATAAATTTTGAATCATAGTCAATATAGTAAAATGCTTTGTACATACTTATTAATTGAACTAGTTGAATGTATATATAAATGTAAAGTGCGAATTACTGTTAGTGTGTTAAATAAGGATAGAGAAGAAAAAACATCATAATCATAAAACATCTCAAAAGTGTGTTTTGCTACACAGAGAAACCAAGGAATGATAATTTTCTTAGCAGGAGAAGATTTAAATAAAATTCGGCAAGCTGTACAACAGAAGTATATACAATACATATATATTTTTCATATTTGACAACAACAAACAAAAACATATACATTAATTTTGAGAAAACTAAGAACAACTAAACACTCGAATGTAAGATAAATTTTTATTAATAGTATTATCCATTTACAACTAAAACATTTATCCAATAAAACAATTTTAATTGTATTTTTTTTTCTTTTTTTTAAAGTATAATTGTACACTTCTACACTTTTGTATTCAACGGTGAAACGCGAAAAAAAAACTATTTGAATTTTATATGAGGTGAATCTGTTTGAATCTTTTTGTAATGAAAAAAACAAAATCAACAAAATACAATAAACCTTACTTGGATGAGTGCGTACATGGCTCATCGGATGATATTTTCAACAATTCTTTTTTTTTTCTTTTCTAAACGAACAATACTTATTGTATGAAATTTTTTCTGTAAATAACTTAACCTAGAAAAGATGATGATTATTTTTTATCAATCGTCGACAAATAAGTAGAGCAAGTATTTCTTAAGAAGAAAGTATGTAATAGCAAAGAACAAAGTTTAAAATCTAGTTTCTTATACTTAATTCAGCAATTGTCTTTGTTGCCAATTGCGTACCCTGTACAGAAATTCAACAATATATGCATTACATTTAACAAAAGAAAAAATGAAAAATGAAAAATCAAGACAAGACAAAAAAATATTTTTAAAATGACAAGAAAAAAATATCTCAACAAAATTTTATTAGATACGAAGAAACTTATGTTTTTTTATTGATTAAGAATTTAATTACTATAAGATATGTATATGTTGCAAGATAAAGGAAACATTTTTTGAAAAAAAAAGAAACAAAAAAGTAGGACAAAAAAAATGACATTTGACATAATTTTAATCTGTTCTTTAATAAATGAAAACGAGACAAAAAGAAAAAAATACTAAATAAAATACATCATGGTGTTTTAATAACGGATTAAGCTGGCTGGGAACCTTCTACAGAAGTATGAACTTTAAAAAACATTTTAATTCGCTTCTAAAGACTAGAAGGTTAAATATGTATCCACTCTCGTATCTGAGGTGTGCCTCTGAACACTGTCTGCATTTTTGAGTTGTATTTTTATCTTACCATAGATCTAGACAAAAGTTCTAGGTTGATCATCGACTCAAAAAGATTTACTGTTCCTTATCAGGCAGGTACTAGTTACAGAGATAATTTGCGTGAACATCAACAAGGCCGAATTCAAAACCACAAACGACTTTTTAGCGTCTTGGTATCATGGGGCTAATTGAAACGACAGTACATTAGAAGACGTAGTATGTTGAAATGGCCCTTTATTTAAACGCGCTTTACTTTTACATGTTTGCATTATGTATGAAATAGTAATCACGCACAAATCAAGCTTTTTTTCAGCGCTGGCAAAGGTTATACAGTAGTTTAAAGGGACTCGATGGTTTGAGGCAAATTCGCATAGCCCTAGGTTTGAAGATGATGTGGATGTACCCACTCATTACGAAATGGGTCTGATAGCTGACAACAAATTAAGGGACAGTTTTTAAATGCTCCTCAGCGAACACACGCTGTCGTTTACTTTCATCTACGGAGTTGGAAGAATCCTGTACAAAAAATTCATGAGTTCATGAGAAGTGCATCAAATTTACACATTTGCCCATTATCAATGGCTTCGGCACATCTCATGTCTTTGTTCATGAACGGGTATTGGTTGCTAGAGAACTAAATTAGTCGACCCAAATTTATTAACCGATTGCAAATAGTCAGCTCTCTTGGCTTAATGTTTATAGTGACCAAATAGAGCAATGCACGTGGAACGTTGATCGAATAAAATAACCATATTGATAAAACAATTTTAGAATTTGCACGTGTATCCATTCATGGTGACATGCTATTGAACTAAGTATATACGCTAATGCGGATGTTAATTCAAAATATGAAGGCGCCTACCGAGAGAACCTATAGTGTGAAAAACACGCTGTTATTGCATATTCAGGTGCTGTAGTATTAGATATCTGGCCAAGAGAATATATATTATTATTATATAGCAGTGTAGAAAACGACTTGAGATGTGCACAAAATAAACCGAACAGGACTTTTGTTTGAGGTAAGAAGATAACCAATTTCTGTTTTGAAATTTTAAATATGTTCTCTGTACATTATTTTGTTCGATGCAATAATCCTCTCGAAATAAGTATCTCAATAACCAATTAGTAATTTGCACTAGACTAGAAAAAAGTTACCAAACAATGAGGTCTTTTTATGACAAATTGCCTAATGCTTCAATAATGGGGGTCATTCTTCTTTTGGAAGAAAAGTTTGCAGGCGCATAACTTTTTTTTTTTTTTAGAAGTTTCTCTTAGAAGTCAAAGACAGTCCGCAGTCCTGGATATAAGCCCTTTGTATGCATTCGATACACAATGTAACTCGAAACTTATAGACAAGCCCTTCAATTGACTTAAGAGATTGGAGGCAAGGGTTCGCTAAGATTTTTAATAAAGAATATGTGCAGGTTTAGTCAAACCTACATATATGTAGTTACTACACCAGTCTGTAACTAGATCCTCATTGCGGATAGACTTATGGCAAAAATATGTCCCACCTTCGGCAAATCGTGCCAATTCATGACATCGTTCTTAAAGTCATGGCTGGCTGGCTTCTAAGGCACATCATATTGACCCAAGAGATTTTTTCATAGCATATGTGTATAGAATCTCTGGTCATAGTCTTAAACAAAAACCGCTTGTCTCTCAATGAGCAGCTCACCATTTACCTCTACTTAGTACTAGGTCACAGAGATACACCGTGGATCTCTTAGGTGGATGAAAGTACGGATGACGCTACCACTTTGCTGATTGCACAACATCAGGTAACATACATATACATATTAAACTTCACAGCAAATCTTCGAATGTACTAAGTGTATAAAAAGTTGGAACCACATTGGATTCAATGCGGTTCTCATTCTGTAAAAGTTGTTGAATTCGTCTAGACAATTAAGAAGGGCCGTATTTTACGGTATTAAAAAAAAAAACAAAATCGCTTACAGAGGGCAAAATTTTAATACAAGGTTGTTTATGAAATTAAATAATTTATTTTTAAGCAAAACAAACAAGTATGAATATAGTTTTGTATTTTTCATAATCTTATGAAACATTTTATAGAACCCTAAAAAAAGAAGACAAACAAATTTACCAGTCTCACGGGCACCAACATGCTATAAAGTCAACAAAGAATTTAAAACATGTCACTGTACAAACCATAACTATTTTGATTCTCCTTCTCCTTTGATCCAAACGACAACGTGTTCAACCAGATGTATTATTTGAATTCGTCTGTACAAATGAAACGCAGTGAAGTTTTTTTCTAAAATATTTTTTCTTTATTCCTCATAAATACGAACATAATAATAGTAATAATACAAATAAAAATATATCTATAGTAAGTTTCATTTTTTATTGAATTTTCGATAAAACAAACTATTTACTTTTTATTGAATTTTCGATAAAACAAACTATTTACTTGTATTCGTCCTAGCGGTATTCAGCAATACAAAAAAATCATCCATATATATGCGTCTAACTAAAGTGTGTGTATCTGCGATATATCTTTTCTAGTTCAATACACAAGAGAGTATTCTTTATTCCTCACTAAAATCAATTCTCAGCAGAATTTTTAAATTAGTTTACTTTGTAAATCTACTTATATGTTTAACTTTTTACTTTTGCTTTGTGTAAATTAAGTCAGTCCGCGTGCAGTGATGTAAGAGACGGTTTGAGGTGCATTTAAAAAAAAATATACTATATACGCATATTTGCGTGAAAAAAATGTGAATTTAAGATGTTTTTGCATTCTTTTTGGCTTTGGTTAATAAGACGGAAAGAAAAATAGACAGATTGACGTCGTAAACATATCCCGCCAATGAATATTAAGCTAAGTAGGCATTATTTATCTCTTCACAATTTTGTGCAATAAAAATTTGAATACCGAAATTATATCTACAATCAGCTATCGACAAAATAAGTATACTCTATCTTAAATGAATACAAATAAATCTTTTTATTTATTCCTCTTCTATAACAACAATAACAAGGCCAAACATATTGGTGAAATAAATAAAGCGAATGCGAATTAATTTCGAATGAATATTTTTTACTTCTAAGGTTTTGATCTCTATATATTATATATTTATATTTATTTGTTTTTAGTTGAATACATTTATTGAATTTGTTTCTTCCAATTTATCAGAACATTTTGTTTTTTGTTTTCATTCTTAGCGTATCGTACTTTATTGTAGATTTCATTTTTTTAGAAACTCTTTTTTTCTTAGCATTTCTGTGTGGCACAGTACGAGATCGGAGGATGCTAAACTATTATTATTGTTTTTGTTTTGTTGGAAACATCCTAATAGTAGTGTGGGTATTTTTCTGGATTATGATTAAGTTATTTATATTTTTCTCAGGTTAGTGAGGTTAGGTTAAGTTCGGAAAATACGACAAAACAAACATAACTAAGAATCGTTGTAAACAAATTGCACAATTGGGAATAAATGAGGGGAATGGGATACATCTTTAGAGGCATTCAGTTGCTTTAGCAATTCTTCAATGTCTGCAAATAAACATGAATTGTATCGGTTGACTGCTTTACTATGCATAGAGTAGCACCGCAAAAACCAGTTTTAGCCGTCAGCTAGTTGAGCCAGTTGAGCATTGATGGAAACATGTTTTGTGATGTGAAGTGGACGATTCATTAGAACGTTACTGAATTAGTCATAGCACTCGTTGAATTGCCGTTTGAAGCAACTGAAGCACTTTAAAGAATTGAAAATATCACGATTGTTGAGAGGCTGTGGTGAATGCTTTCAAGAATTCAACTGCGCAAAACTTTGAGACTTTTAATTGTTGTTTACTTAAATTTGGTTAAAATTAGCAAAAAAGCACACTTATCCGATAGATGACATCAAATGCAAATAACTCGAGTTGCATATACAAGCATGATAGACACTTTGAATGTTATTTTGATTGTTATTTGTTTGCAAATCGAAAAGACTTGAAAAACATTTTAATCTTAAACTCATTAAAAAAAACACGTGAGTAACTAAAAGTAGGATCAGATCTAAACACTGCCGGGTACCTGGCCAATAACAACCTTTTCAACAGGGCATTGCTGGTTTCGGAATCACAAAGGGAACTATGAAGTAATTTTCTGCAAAAGATCAAATTAAATCCCAAAGCAAGTACCGAAAAGCACTGGCCCGCAAAGTATGTCTTAGCAAGTATTTGAATAGGAAATATTTCCTCATCTTTCTGGCTAGTTTTGGCGCCCTTGTGTTTCGGGCATAAAAGAACAAGTTCATTATGAAACAACGCTTAAGGCAATTGCCAAATGACACGATATATTGCTTGCACACGTTAGTGTGCAGTCAGTTATTTGAATTCTTGAAAACATCCTATGTCTGCATTGAATATGCTGCACATGATATGGATTGCGTATCAATTGCGTTTTATTTTGAAAAAAAAAAATGATTTAAAACGTACATAATATAATAAAGGCTCAGGCGAAAATCATGCTCGAAATTTGTTTAATTTTTGACAGTAGAATGCGACATCGTGCAGGATTGAACGCTACAATCACATTTAACGTTTTACATATTATATTTTCAATAAATTTAACTAAAAACAAGACACTTCGTATATTCAATGCTGCAGCGTCACATCGATACATTGATCTATCGGTTACGAGATTGGCATTTAAAAATGCGTCTATCTTAATAGTCTTCTTTTCTCGACTCTGAAGCAGTGAATTGTACATGATTATGATTTCTGTGGGAAGTCAAGGACTAAGGCGATTGGAGACAGTCAAGGAGAAAGGACAACAAATTAAGTTTCAACATAGATATTTTGTATATTCACCGCTTCAGTGTCAAAAATATTCTACGGATTATATTTTAACGCAAGAAGATGTTTTCTGTTTGGAATTTTGTAATTTTGTAAGCATAAACACAACACGTTTATTTCAACCAAATGACGTATGCTTTATCAACGAGGACAGTAGTCTACTTTTTGATTTTTTTTTCCAGAAAGACAGCCTCAAATGGGTGATTCTAGTCTTAAGTGGAAGCTAAGATTGGAAGCTTAACACAATATAACATCAATAATTAAAATAATCGTTGTAACATTTTTTTTTGTAAATGAGAAAAACTTATAGCTTTATATTGCCACGTCATCATAAAAAAAGAATCTCTGAAACTACAAAACAAAACATACAAAAAAAAAATCTTAAAATTTAAAAAAGCCTACCAAAACGACATCACTTAGGAAACAGAATTAAAATTAAAAAAAAAAATAAAAAATAGCATAAGGTTTATAATGTAAATAAAAAATACATTTCATGTATACATGTATCTCAATACAAAGGAAGGATTTAAAATACTTGGTATAAGTGTGTGTAAAATAAGATGCAATAATATTAATTTAGGATGGACTTGCTGATGTTTTTTTTTTATCTTCGCTGCAATTGTGTTTTTCAAAATGATCACAATTTTGGTGTTTATGTTTTTTCTTTTATTTTATATAATTATTTGCTTTATTTGTTTATTTCTAACAAAGTAAAATACAAATTAAATTTTAGTATTTGGTTGCGTTAGAACTTCTTATGACTTCTAGTGTGATTTCTGCGCTTTCATGTATCATATACATACCTGTGCTGCTGCTGTTTGTTTACATTAATTTTTTTTTGTTCATTTCATACATCATTCATAGCTGTGTACATTTTTTTTTTGTTCAAATCAATCAAATCTTCAATCACAAGCTTAAGGATTACCTATCATAAAATTTTGTATAGCTTACTACTTAGAATAGTGTGTGATATTTTGTTCATCTTGTGATTTTAGTCTACCAAACAGTTGTTTTTTTGTTCCCGATCCTTATTTAGTGTTGAGTTCTCAAAGGAAAAAAAATGTATGCAAACAAACAAACCTTAAGACCTGTTCGTACTAGATGAAATGTAAGCATGCTCCTCATCACTGGACTCGTTCGATGTTAATGTCCATCGGTTCTCTAGAGATTGCTGATTTGATGTCGAGGATGATTGGGTGTTACCACTCAGTGATCCGACGCCATAGTGAAATGATTGTGACCGCGTAACTGTTGAACTGATGGTGATGGGAAATGGAAAATACAAAATTCATTAATAAGACGAGAATAAATTTAAATTTTTTTGTGAGTTTTTGTTTTGAATTTATTGTAAGCTTTTGTAGCACAGGCAATTTTTAGTTGCA
Organism: Eristalinus sepulchralis; assembly: GCA_944738645.1. Taxonomy (NCBI): domain Eukaryota; kingdom Metazoa; phylum Arthropoda; class Insecta; order Diptera; family Syrphidae; genus Eristalinus; species Eristalinus sepulchralis. Next base: position 11,200,504 of record OX122885.1, on the reverse strand, counting down.
TGTTAAATTGTTTCTAATGGTGGTTGATGATGGAATTAGAATTGTTAGTGAGTGCTGCTATAGGTGTTCTTTCAAAAATACTATGCAATTTGAAATGGAGTTTAATTTGCTGATTACTTGATCCCAAAGCATGATGTGTGTTTGAATAATTACCAGAATTATGCGTACCCATTTTTAGTGGTTACCTAAAGAGTGCGTGAAATGTTTTGGATACGACAGCATTTTAACTGCGTGACTAGCCTTAGAAATAATAACCCAGATTTATAAAGGAAGTGAGGGATTCAAAGAAATTGTCTTAGATATAAATAGGAAGCCTGCTCAAGCGCTTTCGGATACAACGCTTAAGATGACACCACTGCTCGGGCCCGAAAAGTTTTTGAATCCGGGCCATTGGGACAGCGTAACAAAGGACGGTCTAGATTGAGATGGCACACACAAGTAGAGAAGGACCTCATCCAACTTAAAGTGCACAATTGGCGAAAACTGACGAAGGATCATGCTTTCTGGAGAGGCATGTTGGTTAAGGCCCAGGTCCACACCGGACTGTGGCACCAGCAAAAGAAAAGATGAAAAAATAGGAACCAGAGACCCAAGTGAAGAATTGTTCTTAAGAAAACAACTCCGTTAACTCACGATTGCGCAAGGTGATTCATATTTGATGACTTCTTCAGAAATTTGCTACGGATTTTGCAAAGCAAATGCCATTTTGTAATGTGATCCAAATCGAGGAACGCGGATATCGAAATGTTGTGTAACTTATCTTGGCGCCTCAGAATTGTCTTATTCGCAATCATTGTAACAGTATCCAATTCTTGGAGTTATTCTTATAAAGATGTCACCGACATCGATAAGACGTCGTACCAAGCACTTGAGCATTCTCCGCACGTTTCTCTGCTGAAAGACTGAAAATATATTCCTTTACACAACTGCAGACAATTCATCGTCTGATGGACGCTGACAATGAACTGCATTGCAGACAACGATGACCAGGCTGAATTTTAACGAGAAGGTGATCGATTTTACGTCAACACTTATCGCGATTGACGAGCACATTTCCACTTCTTTGCATACAAGAACCTTGCAGGTGTGGGGCATAGAAAAGAAAACAAGAAAACAATTTGATTTAAAGAAAATCGCTGAAGGACTCGTTAAATGTAACCGGAGCTCATTGGTGCATGACTGAAACGTTTTTTTGTTTTCACTCTAGATCGGTATTCTCAAGCAGATTATTTTTTTCTCTTGACCGTGCGATGTATTGTCCCGCTCACGGAGATTTTTAATGACTAAGGCGATTTCATATGATAGAAAAACACATGCTGAATGCTATAGATACGCCACCAAGATCATTTCACTTTAGTGGCAATTGGAAAAGTAGGAATTAATTCGAAAAACACAACATACACAACAAGCCTGGAAATGGACTAAGACTAGTTGATGCTGCTTTTAAAGTGACTGTCGAAAAAAAAATTGGAAAATGCAGACTTCGACAACAAGGTTGTTAGTGTTACACGACAAATGTGTGAACGCATATTCTGTGTGAACGTTTCCAGGACAGAGCCGTCTGTTGATGGACTTTCGTACACTTACTTTTGTATACGCTCTTCGAATTAGAATGAGAATGTATTCTTCACAAAGAGAAATAAAAGAAATAGGGATAACGTTGGCTTGGCAACCGGATATACGTCATCAATCAAAATCATGGGAATTGCTCATTAAAACAATTGCGAATTCTCAGATCGATGTTAGTGTGATAGGACAGAATTTAAAAATTCAAATACTAAAGTGGCCAAGACCAAATCTGAAATCCTAAACGGAAGTTTGCATTATTCATGGTCTGCACTCATTCCAAATTCTACAGGAATCGAGGGGGAGCATGACAGCTCATTTCGGATTTGAGGATTATGTCCGAAATCCATGGAACCGAAGAACAAAGCGTAAAACTGGCAAAATTCAGAACATTGCTCGTATTCAGGACGAGGTATCCGGAAATCATAGACCTCTTGTATTCACATCAATGTGTGAGCCAACATCGAAGACTTGAAAACTAATGTGCCTTCCAAACACAAGACAAATTCCGTCTTCATTTCAAACTCTTTAAATGAGCAAAATGTCTGCAAATCGGTGGGGACTGCATTTTCAATGCATATTTTATTTAGAATAAGAACTGGCGCGTCTTTTGGCAAAAGTCTAACATCAGGAGGAATAATAATTTGAGAGGGCATTTAAGCTCCTTTCGTCCATCTAATGCAAAGTGTAATATTTAAGGCATTTTAAGGACCCAAAGACCACAAAAAACCGATTGACAAACGATACCACCTGAGATGACTAAAATGGAATCAAGTAACCGCAAGATTGTGCATCATAAGTCAGATTAACATCCTATGAAGCACACTGTAGAATGATTTTATGCAAACGAAGCCCTATGTGAGTGAGCGAGAGAGAGAGAGATAGAAATAGAAAATGGAGTGAATTGTGAATTAAAGTCTGTTCATTTCAAATATGCAAATTGTTAATCTGTATGAAAAAATGTGATCATTCGAAGCTTATTAGTTCGTTCAAACTGTTTTCAAAATTCATACGTTTTTTTTTGTCAAATTCTAATAAGTAAAAGCGAAATTGAAAGCTAAAACCTTGCTAGTGAACTACATTTTAAATCAGAAACTCATCTCATTGCTTGTGGAGAAAGCCAAATACTTTTAATGTTTTGATCTTCCTTTGAACAAAAACAACAAAAAATATATTCATAAACCAAAATATTAATAAAACAGAAGATAAACATGCTCTTAACAAGTTTGCATCTAACAGTAGATGAAACAGAAAACGAAAACGAAAACAAAAAGAGGACTCTGGCGGTGGCAAGTGTGGTGAATTATACAAACGAGTGATTGCCAAATTTGTGACTTTCATTGATTTTGATGAATAATGTAATTGGCGACACAAGAGGTGAATAAAATTATATGCTCAGACACCGATGAATAATTGCATACTTAATTTATCAAACGATGAATGACTAGTGGTGGCGGGGTGATTATTTTTATTCTAACGATGGTCGTTTGACTCGGTGATTTATTGTGTGCCATCATTAGCTTGGCGACGACGACTGGTTGTCAAAGAGCCTGTTTGTTTGATGACATCGCTTTTCATGTAACTTTTAGGCACATGTGCCGGACTGGTTTGTTGCAAGCCATGGTAATAAAAGTGACGGGAATGACTGGTGGAATGGGGATTTTATAAGATGCAAATGCAGACGAAGACTGCACCGCTATGATTTGTAATATATGGCCCATTATGCGATTGTCATGTAATCGAGGTGTTGACAGACTAGATTAAATTATTGTTGTTTCTTGAAGAACATCGTGCTTTTAACGGTTTGACGTGCAGTTTCAAAATTGCATAAACTTCAAACATTTTACTAATTCTCTTGCAGATAAGAAAGATAGGCTTTTTACTACCCTTTAATTGACTTCAGTGTTCAGGGAAGTTGCATCATAAAAAACTGCCAATCAGGCGGTGATTGGTGTAATCTAAATATAAGTTTGTTAGACCACTATCGATCTAGCTTATCTTATTTTCCGATATTGGTCGGTTATCTTTAACCTCATTAGTTAATTCTAAGTCCCTAAAATGATGAGCCAAGACGACGAAGACGAAGACTACTTCAAGCTTCAGAAGAAGGTTGGCTTAAATTGCAAACAACCTTATATATGCTATAAAAGCAGAAATGTACGAGCTTGTTATAGACTAATATAACAACAACACAAAGGGAAAATGCTGTTAGATATACAGCTAAGCAGGCAGATGCAGACATAAAAATGACAAACAGAATTTCGGATTGGGTGATCACAAATCAAACCAACAGTTTGAAGAAGTGACATCCAAGTCCAATAAAATGACATGAGTTTGTCTTCAAACAATAGACAAAATTATCTCTCACACCGTTGTTGTATCGCCTTCATCTGGTCCCTCTTCTAAATCACCCAATTTTAGAAATTCTCAAAATGAAACTGCCTGAGCTAAAATATTCAGTTCAAAGCAAAGAATATCCATGAAATATTAATTGCTAAACAAGTGAGTCTTGAACAGACGACCCCTCGAGCCATCAAAACCCGCTATAAACTGTCAAAATGCATAAAACTCGAAAGTAACGACTCACTTTCCGGTCCAAACTACATCGCCACAGAGTGTATGGAAATGTATTCCGCACTTGATTTGTGTTTAAAATAATTAAAAACACTTTAATTAGATGAATGCCATGGCTACGTCCTATTTACATTGCGGCGCACCCATATATGGTGTGCGAAAATAATATTCATTTCATGGATAAACAATGTCGTTTGTTGTGCCCAAGCCAGTTAGACAGTCGGCCCTCCCTCTGAAAGACACTGCGAGGCGGTGGAGATCCCATTCTTATTTGACAAACGACCGGAATATCGATTGAGAAGTGTTTGTTTGTCAAGTTCAACCAGCTCTCAGCAGCGGCCGGTGTGCTTTGCATTTTCCCGACCCACTCATGGTGGCAGTATGTCTCGTCATGGTCATGTCAGTCGCCGTCGCCGTCTACAAATTCTTGTACCTTTTCTCCAACGCACAGGGGTGACAATTGACAGGCAGAAACGACATTTTAATCGCTTCCGGTGTCTCGGTGACCTCGACACGAATAAATGAACATGAAAAACAAAAAAAGAATAACGAAACGAAATTATTTTTGTTTTGCTTTGAAACCAAAAAAAGAAAGTGGTTGCATTTTGAAGAAATACATGTGCAATTGAGTGCGCATCGCATCCCATGGACATCGGAAACGCTGAAATCAAAAGGTGTGTGCTGTGTGCTTTGGTTTTTGACTCTTAATTACCATAGACGATGCTGCCGCAATCGGCACGAGCACAATTGTAAAAATTAAATCGCTTTGAATACTTTGCATTGTTCACTCTACTCCACCGGAGTACAAGTTGCTGTTTTCTTCTACAAACAAAATGAAATTAATTAAATTGACTATGTACACATACGATGACAGGCGAATGAATGTGCTGCGCTGAGGTAAACGAAAATATATAATAGAACCGAGTGTGGAGGAGTTTTATGAAGTCGTAAATTATACCACTAATGATGGTTTTCAAAAATAATTTAAATTATTTAATCCATCGATCGGGAGAAACCGGATGTGCTTACCGCTTTTGAAGAAATTCTTGATGCGGTTGTTTGCCTGATGAAAAGATTCTATCGCATTTCTGAAGTGATGAGTACAACGCATCAACGCATGTATGCAGTTTACATTTAAAAATAACGGTTTGAGGTTCTTATAAAGAACAGGGAAAGAATTACCTTGCTCTCTTTGAAGTTGTCGCAAAAAATGCCGGTTTTCCTGTCAGAAGAGACTAAGTGACTGTGAAGAAAAGGCAGAAAACCTTTTTAGGCGGATTGCGGCTTGAATTAACAAATTTCATTTCTAACGCACCAATGAATCAATAAACGGACTAACAATCCTACTGTAGAAAGTATAGAAACCCATGCCTAAGGCACAGTTCTCGGACAGCAGACGACTGCAACGGTAAGTTGCTTAGTTCCGAAGTTCGAATTTCGGATATTTCAGTGTTAAAAAGGACTGCTTTGTGATTATCTGCATGAAGATGGATATTCGTGCTAAACTTCAGATCAGTTTACTTCAGACGTACATAGAAGTTACTCCCTATAAGTAATTCCAATCGATTGTCTGTATATTATTCAAAAAAACCCTAACTGTTTCTTCATTTTGGCACTAGAGCAAACAAGAAAGATTTCCTTCATCGTATCGAGATGGGTGATCAGACAAAAAAGCAGTAGCCCAAGGCAAAGAAGGATACAGAGAAGATCTCCGCGTTGTTGCTTTCAATATTCGTATTACTACAAGCCTCTCCTTTAATGACTTCTGCAGGAGCAAACGTTCGGCAGTCGGACGTCACTAGCTCGCCTCAAAACAAAAGATCTTTGGCTATTACCTGTTACGACCTCAAAGATATCCCCCAAATCTGATCAATCAAGAGACGTTATGAATTAAGACCATAAAACTTGAATACATTCGGTGATCATTTGTTTTAATTTCCTGTATGAGATGAAACTTACGAAACATTTAACTAAGTTTCTTACGTCTTCTCTTCTTCAATTAAAAAGAAACAAACAAAAAACAGCTAGGCCGGATATGACCTCGAAATATTATATTTAAGGTCAGCTTAGAACACTTTCGAAGCCTAAATGTCATAATTTCGAATTTTCTAAATGGCGGCCACGAAAAATGTAGAAGTCCCAATATGTTAATAAGGAGGATACGCTAACTTTCTCAACACAGCACCATATTAGAGATTTGGGACAACGTTAAACTTAAGTAAACAATTTGGATTCTGATGAAATAAAAAATGCTAAATAAAGGAATAACCACAAAGTCGCCACCAGGCCCCTAAACGCGTTCCATTAAATTTAAAATTTTAAGCCATTAGAGAATCAAAAAACCCAGAATTTGTGAATAATCCATAACTAAGCACATAAATGTGATTATAAGGAATTTCCAATTTGTATAATCCCTTGAGTGGGTGTGATTTTATGACTGTAGAACTATCTGCTCGATGCGATGCGAGGATCAACAAGAAAAACATTAAAACCATGCCAAAACATTTAAAATGTCTTATCGGATATTATTCGAAAACCAAGGTTTTAAGAAGTGCCCCTTCATCAATAAAATGCTAAGCTCGATTGCCTTTAATGAAGGTTTCGTATGCTTTACAGCGAGAAGACAATTGTTTATGGATTCATCTGACCCTGACTTCAAACGAAGAAGTCACATCATTTCAGTCATTAGATAAGCCAAAGTCTAACGCGTTGGATCACCGTCATATCACCGCAACGGATACTGTTTTAGCCCTCTCGCCGTTTGGGCAGTGGGTCACGAAAGTGACAATTTCGCAACAAAACCCCAAACAAAACAAACGAGACGAAACAAAGGCATAAAATAAATTAAAAAGAAAACCAAACAATAAATGATGATGCACTCATGGATGGATAAATAGATAGAATACATAATGGACACAACCTGTTCACAACAAATAATAAAAAAATCTCATTTGTTGTTGTTTTTTTTTCGTTTCCCCCCTTTTCGCGCTGACTCATTCAAGCTAAAAGTTTCATTTCGTTATTATGGCTTTCCCCACAGAGCGAATGGATTAATAAATTCAAGTAGCGAGTTGTTGTGTTTGTTTATCTTCAAAACACGCACACACACAAACATAAATTTTAACAAATAACAGTTAAAGATAAAAAAACACAATGCGTGTACCCCGTCAATGCAAAGACAAAACGTATGCAAATTTGTAACACGACTACGATTCTTTTTTTGTCGGTTCAAAAAACGCAACTCAGTCAACGAACACACTCTCTACTGAAATGGAATGTACAGTATTTCTTTTTAATTTCAGAACAAAGATGAAGCAGTGACTCAGTAAACAAACAGAATGAACGCTAGGCTCATGATGAACAAACAAACTTTACAAGAAAAAAATCAAAGAAACAAAATATAAAAGTATGAACAAAAAATAAGGAAAAAATTCTTTACTTTCTTTGGAATATATCGATTGGGTTCTGTGTGGTGGATTCGCATTTCGTTGGTTTATGTACAAGTAAATTGTAATTCGATTGTAAGTTTATTGGAATTTTTTCATTTTTTTGGATTGTTTTGTTTTTATCGAACTGACTGTATGTCTCGTTAAATTCGTTCTCTAGTTTTAGTTTTTTGATCACTCGCTATATGCATATTGTACATTCGGAAATTTACAAGTCAGTGACAAGAAGCCCCTCAGGTCAGAACTCTCCCCGTCGATAGGGAGATCGTGAAGGCCTATGTGATGGTAATCGTTTAAGATACAGTAAGAGGTTACATAAATACACATTGGAAAAAAAGAAAAGAAAAAATCAAAATATAAATAAAATTATGATAAACACATTAAAAGATTGGAGACTTAGCAAAATAAATAAAGGCTTAAATCTTACATCTAGTCTGAAAAAAAATCGAAAAAGCTGTTTGTTTGTTTGGTATGTACATTAAGTTACATGGTGCTTGTTTTGTGTGATAAGTAAAGAACTTCAATCACCTTTGTTAGTTGCGCACTGAGATGAGGTGGTGGCTGGTGCAGATCGATATGCTGTGGAACATTTAAAGAGGGAATTGCAGGCTAGGTTCGCCTTCTACGAATTTAAAGACCATGTTTGTAAGAACCTGAGAGCGCCCTAAGGGGCTAAGAGGTACGAAACCTCATTGCATCACATTTAGATGCTTCTCTTGCCCCACCAAGTTTGAAATTTCATAGTTCTAATCGTGACAAATTACGATTTGTTCCATTTTACTCAGTCTGTGACAGAAGAATGGGGAAATTTATGAAAACGATGCAGTGATGAAATATATTTGTGAAGGTTGACCGAAAACCTTGAGAGTTGTGTAATGGAACAGTAACTTACGTTCTGCTTGTTTAGCTTTGGTATGCACTGACCAAAGATTCAATGCGACGAATCAAATCAAATGTTGGACAAAAGAAGACCATGAAGGTTACTGCCAGCGTTCAGTAGACTATGTCTTTGTTTATGCTTTGGGAAATTCAACAAGTGTCAACAAAACATGTGACAAATTGTTCATCTCTCGATTTTTGTTTTCATTGATCATCTTGTTAGTGGATTCCAGGGCATTAAGCTATCCTGGGCAACGAATGAGACCATCGAAAATAAGAAAGTTGGCGGGTCTGCTGCTGCCAGCCGATCAGGAAACGCACTTCCTACTACGTCCTCTCTCCAGCGTAGGCTTAATCTTCCACACTGTCGACTAGCGTAAAACGAGCTGCAAAGGATTTCCCGGGCCGGTTTCTCTTTGCTCATGTGAGCTAGGTGTCCTGCCCACTGCCCAATTTTTGTCAATATTTCCAGGTTGTTCGCGTACAGCTCGTGATTTAAGCGTCTTCGAAATCGTCCCTCACGTCGAGATCAACAATTCTCAGTAAAACTTTTTACCTTGAATTCGGCCAAGAAAGCGGAGTACTTTTTGCTAGCACTTAAGGTAAGTATTGGCCCTGCAAAGCAGCAACTTTAATTGAATGATGTGGTTTCTCGACTTGAAGAGCCTTGACAGACTATAGCAGTCTTGTTGGATTGAAGCTGTTGCTGTTGATCTAAAGTAGCTGAAGGATTGTGTTACTTCAAACTCGTGCTATGTACCTTACTACTTTGTCTTCGCAGTGACAACGTCATCATCGTTATCCATCAATACACAATACGCACAAACGACCTCATCAGAGGCAGAAGTGATATACATCCAAGTACACTTTGTGATGGATAACGCAAGGGATTGCGAAAAGAAGGAAGAGACTGTTCCTCATTCCCTCGGAATGTGTCCGTCTCTTGCGAATGAAAGACAACAATCGGGAATTAATTAAATTACAACCTCAATCAATAAATCCCTAAAGGAAACTGGCTGCTTCATTAAGAGTGGAAAGAATATTTTAATATGATCCTGAAAGACCAGGAAATCGTAAAAAAAAATTGTTGAAGTACTGCGTTGGAAAAATTAACATCGATAACTTTTGAAGTTTTTTTTAGAATTTCTGCATCTGCAGGAAATGCCCTTTGACCAGAGACTCGAAAAAGTAGGGGAATGTGTTAAAAACACACTTTTCGACTTCAGAAGCGTGTGTGAACTTTGATATTTGTGAATTAGGAAATACAGACCCACTTGATGCGTGCAAGCATCTGGGAAAATCGGTAGTATAGAAGCGTGGGAGTGTATTTTATTTTTTTTTTTTTGTAATATAAAAAAAAATGTCCGACACACTCTGCATGTGAGTGGAAATTAAAAATAACTTCGGGTCATTTTCACGAGTGATTGAACGAGTAATGATGAGCTTTTTTTCAAGTATGGAACACGCTGGGTTCATTTTGAGGAAGATCTATAATCAGTAGTAGTAGTACAATTTTTATGTCTTAATATTTCCAGTTTCTGTTTTCAGCCGCGTGATAGTGGGTTAGTGCGATGGCTCCATTTTCGATTCCTGGTATGAACGTGAAACTTACATTTTGTCACGACATCACCTCGTTGAAGGTGCTGCCAATACTCAAAGAGTACTAACTGTCTATGAAAAGCATTTTGAATTTTGCCATCCGGGGTAGACCATCAACTGGAAGCATTTTCTACTCGTAAGAGAACAATAGCCCGTATAACACGAGTATTTGCTGGTTGAGGCTAGGCTCTGATTGCCTGTGAACTATAGCGCCGTTCGATGGTTTTTCTTATGGTTAGGAATACAAGTTACCCTGAATAGTCATTTAATGTGTTGCTGTGGTAGTTACTCGGGGAGTGAGTAAAACGGCTATTCGCAAGGAGTTCACTGTTAAGCTGCCATTTCTGGGAACATTTGGTTACAGGGCGTGAATGTCCCGGAGGTGCTTTGCATACGAACGTTTTGCAGACACAGAATGAGGTGGTTGGGTTTAAAAACTCGCTTGGTTACACGTGGACATAGCTCCTAATGAATAAAAGCCAATGGGAGAACATCAAGTGTTCATGAAACAACTTTAGTGAAGCACGCTTCGATATTCTTAGGTTCCGATATCATTAATTTGTCGGCATAAGTTGTTCTAGAGAAAAATCAAATCTACTTATTCTGGAGAAACTAAGACACGCTCTGAAACTCATATGCACAATCGTTATTCGTATCCCTTGTCTCGAACACGAGCTTATAGACCGCGGTAAGAGGGAAAATCCGACGACTAGCATTGCAGAAGGTCTAGGTTCGATTCTCGGCCGGAAAAAGCACTAAAGTGCTCACAAAAATAAGCAGATGATGGTATGCAGCACTTTACCATAAAATAAGAAGAAGAACTAATCAGATCAGTTTTTCGGTAAACCGCAAGACTCCACTAGAAAGCCATCAAAAATAGGCAAGAAAGAGGCCAAAATTATTAGTGATTTTGTTGACAGGCGACCTTCAAAGTTTTAAAGATGGTCAAAAGCTTTGGGTCTCCGATGAAATGCAATTAGATCCAGACGTGCCATGCATACATATGTGGATCATAAGTGATCATAAGAGTGTATTGGCGTCTTTGAATTCAAGTAAATTTAAAGAAATTCCAGTTCAATATCAAATTGCAAGGTGGTGCTGGCAGAAGAAGAGAGTCATAGCTTCACAAAGTTTCAATACAAACATGATATCACATTACAGTACACGTTGACATACATACAATAGATTCCACATCAACGCACGTCTCTGCACAATTGCCTTCTATGATTACATCAAAGCTCGACGCAAAGAACTCCTTCAAATGCACTCCCGGTCGTGCACTGAAATCGTTAAAACTGAGCTCAAGACTTATTAAATCCGGTGCACAGTTGCAGTCTTCACTCAAGTCACGTACATAAACAGAATGCGATCCCATTCTTTTGATCAATTATTTTTCGTTTGCCTTTGCCTCTTCGTGGATACCCCAATCAAAGAGCAACCACCAAAACCTATTCACCTAAATAAACTTCCATATTCTCCGCTGTTCCGCGTGCATATCGATCCAACCGAAGCACCTGTGCCGTGGCACAGAGGCATTGCTCTAATCCAGCACCGCGCCTCAGTGCTACCAAATTTTTCTGTTCTGTGTTTTGTTTCCGCAACCGTTAATACTTTCATGTACAAAATGTGTGTGTGTTTCAGCACCTTGCTACTTATAGGGATGACGTATTCGTTTTAAAGAATTTCAAAAAGATATTCCGTTGACCGTCCCCCTTGCGGCCGAACCGCGCTATGGTCGATAAAGTTAACCCGTTTGATGGAGAGCGCGAGCACATCGATCAAAACACTTATGTAATCTGTAAGAGAGGAAGATGATCTATCCGCGGCGAGTTAATTGCTGTGCGCAGCTAGTCAGATAGACAGATTGCCTAACGTTGGCAGCATTGATTTGCATATTTGCTCGATTCATTTACACAGATTTAATAAATATCCGAAGAAGGGAAGGGGGAAGAAGATGGTGGACGTTGTTAATTGGAGAAACTTTTGGACACAATTCTGAAGATACGTCTCTCTGGTATTCGGATGTGTTCTCCGGCGGGCTTTGGACAAAAGTGTGGCATTTAGCAGACGATCGTGACAATGACCCACTTTTCTGCTTGGCAGAGCATCAGCAGCATCAGATAATCAGATGCGATCTGATAGGGATCTTAACTGGAAGCGAGATTTCGTTTAAGAAGCGAAACGAATTATGATTTCCCTCCGTGATCACGATTGGGAATGAAATGTTGGCTGTCGTGGCACATTTTTCTTATCCTATCTCAAGAAAACGGAGAATGGCTTAACCGCGGAATTTTCGCAGATTCTTCGAGGAGATAAATGTGTGAGATTGTGTAGCTTGTGATCCTCCACGCAGAGTGGAGGAATAAGTTAAAATATAAAATTGACATCGTGAGTTTAGATTGACAATTGTGTGGCATTTACATTCGGCGTGCGCCCTTTTTGCTGAACTCTTTTTAAGGAACTAATTCTGGTGGAGCGGAATCAATTTATTTTTGGAAGGGGGCGTGTGGAACTGAAACCTTTGGACAGTGGACACGACAGTGTAGCTTAAGCAGTTGGAAGCACTCTTTTAAATCGAGAACGATTCGTGGAAGAATTCATGTGATTCTCGCACGTTTCCGTGAATCTTGGAAGATTCCTCAGTCTAGCTCTTTCAGCTGGAAAACTTTTAGTGTCTCTAGGGCAGTCCCTGTGTCTAGCTTTACAAGTTCTGTGATTCTCGGATGAAATTCTGCGATTTAAAGACGATCTCAGTGCAGTTGGGCAAGCTTCTTTGAATCGATATTATTATTTGAAGGATTTATGTAATTCTTTGAAGAGTTTCTGTGATTCCTGGCCGATTCCTTTGTTTAGCTCTTACAGATGGAAACAAATTATTGACTCCACGGTAGTCTCTGTGTCTAGCTTTACTAATTTTGTGATTCTCGGACAATGTTCTGTGTTCTATGTTTAGCTGCGGCAATTGGAGGATTTCTGTGATTTTCCAACGAAGGACCGTGTATCAAGCTGTATCAGTGTTTCTGTGATTTTCGGGCGAATTTATATGATCGTCGGACGATCACTTTGTCCAGCTTTTAGTTGGAGGAATTTCCGTGACTCTCGGATGACTATTTGTGGTTCTTATATTATTTTGGTGTAAGTGCAGAAATTTCTGCAGGACTTGGACGAATTCCTGTGTTTCTTTAACAATTCTTGTATCTCGCAGTACTCTGGAGGATTTTCTGTTACTCTCGGAATCGTTTGGAATCCTATATTAAGCTTAACCAGTTTCAAGTGAATTTTTGGACACACACACTATTCCTATGTCTAGCTCTAAAAGATAGAAGAATTTTTATGGTCTACGGACGACTTCCAGTGGCTCTAGCAAGAGTCCTGTGTCTAGCTCTATCAGTTGACAAAATTCCGTCGGTTCTTGTTCGACTTCTTGAACGGACTATTGTGATTCCAGGAGAAGTCTGCTGTTGATGTGTCTGTCCAACTTCAGAAAAAAATCGCGTGAGTTCCGATGACACTTGTTGAGTGTTTTGGATGTAATGCGTTTTTAATAATTTTTGAACGCCCTTAATGTGGTAACAGTTCGAATGAAACGTAACAAAACGCCGTCCCTCTCCCTTTTAAGCTAAACACAAATATGAAATCTTCTGTTCTTTACATTTTCACATCTCTAGTTAGCCTTATTCCATTTCACAAAACTCCTGCATGTCCGCCAAGCACAATTTCAGCACATGAATCTATGTTTCAACATCACATTCAAGTCATCGCGACATTCGAGAACCTCCTGCTCATTGACTAAGGCAGAACGTAAAATTTCTCATCACCACAGAGCGTCTACTTGTCAACTCTTCTGACAACGATTAATGCTCCACCCCTTGCCATACTCACTTCAGTTAAGGAACATTTCGCCCAGCACTTCCACCCACTTCACACGCCTCCATAACCAAACATTTGATGTGAAGAAATTTCTCTCGTCAAAAGACGTCGACCGAGTGGGGAAAATGTCGTGTTCTCGCGTGGCGACATGTAAATTCACTTACAATCAGACACGAAGAAGAACTTCTTCCGCGTACGACACACCACACGAAAGACAAACAAGCAAGTGAAAAAAACAAAGCCACACACACGGGGAGAGCATAGGTCATCTGCCAAAATTAACACTCTCTTTTGGTGGTCTGTGGATGGGGAAGTGTTCTCCAGCGTGTGCCTCTTACTACTCAAAGATGACCTTGCTCGCTTGAATGGCACTCGATAGCGGCTGCCAAGTGGGTAATAAAGTCTTCCCATCCGACTTAGTTGGCTGCAAGTGAAGGCAGAGAGACTGATTGACGTCGCATTTGTGTCAAGCGAAAGGTGAGACAATGGGGGAGAGACACTCGCGACATCTGCATGGGATTCCTGTTGAAACTCAAGTGCTACACCCGCCTGGCTGATTGATTACAAATTCGTAGCGCGCCGCAGATCTCGACTGCAACCGGTTTGAATGGTGGGGAATGACAAGCGAGTCGGATGACACATCGAAACCAGTTGATCACTCAGACGAGTGACTTGTGAATTCATTATGACTTCATCGCCGTTTTATAGACACTTCGGAACCAATTCGGAGCACCTGTGTGCCGCACAGACTCATTAGCACATGGGGTCGTTTCCTAAAACCTACGGAGCCGCGATAAAACGAATACGTCATCTGGTAACTTCCACCTGTCGTAAAAACTAGACCCGGCACCCACGTGGTGGATAGAAATGGAAGTGGTTTGTAAATACCTCTCGGTTGCACCTCCTCCTTGCCCGGCTTGCGCCGACTTCTTTGCCTCCTCCTTTTTCCGTCGGTCCTCGGCGGCCGCACGCATCGGATCGTATGTTGCTCGTCGTTTCCACATCGCCAACTCGACTTCCTTCTGCTTTGTAACTGTTCACGGGGACGAAGAGAAGGAAATATCAATGATTAGCAACTGATCTGTCCACGCACACAACAGTGGTGAAAAACTTACCCGAAGCATCCCTCCTGGCGGCCGAAGTGCCGCGGCACGACGTTGCGGACTTCACACTGCGGTTGCTGGTACGTGTGGGCTCCGTTCTGGACAGACCCATCGACGCACTGCTGGGGCTGCGTCTGATCTCCGGCTTCAGTGTGCTCTTCGCCTCGTTTTTCCGCAGGAAGTTGTTGCCCTGCGCAGGCTTGTATTTGGAGATGTCCATGTACTTTGGCTGCACACGCTTTTGCTGTGCGCTATTCGCGTTGCTGGTGTTTGTGCTGTTGGCCGGAGCCACAGCGTTGGCTGTTTGGAGAATTTGCTTCTTGGCCGAGGCCAGGGAGTTGGGTATGTGACCACCCAAGCGATTCAGACTCGAGTCTCTCGGCATCGATTGTCGCATGGATGAGCG
Source organism: Eristalinus sepulchralis (assembly GCA_944738645.1). Classification (NCBI taxonomy): domain Eukaryota; kingdom Metazoa; phylum Arthropoda; class Insecta; order Diptera; family Syrphidae; genus Eristalinus; species Eristalinus sepulchralis. The sequence goes on along the minus strand of OX122885.1, from coordinate 11,185,061 downwards.
CGGTGCGCTCTTGACAGCTCGACGCGGCAGTTCCGGAGTGTTGGGGCATGCGACCATCCCACCACCGGAGAGTAGGTTTTGCTTGACTGTCGACTGACTCATGCTTCCGCCTCCTCCTGTGCCGCTGTTGGCGGTGCCGGCTACTTTCTGCTTGCTCCGCTCGATGCGCATCAGTAGGGCCTTGTTCAGCCGGGTGTTTGACAGCGGCACGTCGGCTTGTGGTACCGACTCTGGTTCTACGGGTTGCGACATGTCGTCGTTGTAGTCCTCGTAATCCTCCTCCACGTTGGCAGAGTGGATGTCCTCGTCGGACGAGCCGTAATACTCGACGTCGATGAGGTCGTCCTCGTCGTTGATGTAGTAGGCAACGTTCTCGTCGTAGTCGCTGTAGACGTGGCGGAAGGTTGTGCTGCTAGCGGACTTTTTGATGGCCGACGTACCCACCGGCGGACCAACGTAGTTGTGTCGTGCGGCCGGTGGTGTGTAGAGCGTTGCTGTGGGCCTCTTCTGCTGACCGGCTCCCTTGCACTTTGCGGAGAACGAACTTGACCTTCGGAGGGGGGACATGCCCTGCTGCTGGTGCTGTTTAATCGATGTATCCACGGGCCGCGTTTGATCGATATTTCCGCCGTAGTACTGCTGCTGCTGCTTGCTTGCCACGCTCTGGTGTCGTCTCGCGGGCGATACAGTCAGTGCCTGTGCGTCGTAGGAGTTCTTTCGCGCTCTCGGGATTTTGACGTCCAAAACGAGCTGCTCATGGTAGCTGTTCGACATCAGGCTGTTCACGGTCCGTTTGTGCAGTGGTTTCGTGATAAGCAGCTTACCCTCGATGCTGTGCTGCGGACTATACTCGTCCGCCGAGTAGTATTGGTGAGTGTTGGTGTGGTGGTTCCGCGTTGGCATCTTCTTAGGGGAGTCCCGTGACGAGGGAGGCGACTTGATTGAGTTCTTCCGTGAGAAGGACTGTGTGAGGTTTGATATGGCTGCCGCAGTCTTCTGCAGGTACATATCAGTGTTGTTCTGGTCGTCTTGGATGATGTTCTGCAGCGAGGCCCGTGTGTGGCTGGCACTACGCACTCTGCCGATGGTGTGCAGGGGCGAGGGGATCTTCGATGGTGACTTCGGGGGTCGGTGTGCTGAGACGTTAGGGTCGCTGGCGTAGTCGAAGTCGCCCATGCGGAAGCGGTCGACTGCCTTGTTGCGGTACATCATGCTGTCGTCGGTAAGCGTTTCGTCTTCTACCTGGTTTCCGGTACAGTTGTAGCTCCGCGACATGATGTCTTCCGACGGCTGTTGGGGCGTTTGCTTTGTTGGTGAGGTCTTGATGGCCGACGCCACACTCCTGGCACGAGCGTTGCGCGCCCACTCCTGGATCCAGTCGTTCTTCGTTTGGGCCGTCTTCAGGACGGCGGTGTCCGAGAGTTTGCTCAGCGGGGACTCCGGCGACTCAATAGCGCTGAGAATCTGCGAGTCAGTCTGGTTGGTGAAGACGTTTAGGCGGTAGCCCGCCTTTTGGTGGTCGGTGTAGCCACCGTTATAGGCGTTCCCGGAGTTGGACTTCAGCTTCGCCTCGGTGCTGACGTACTCGGAGCTGTCGATTTGAGAAGTAGACAGGCTGCTTCTGCGCGTCAGTTTAGGACGCGAGTCAAGAGTGGCCTGCTTGGCGAGGACGCCGCTGGTGGTCACGCTAGTGAACGTACCGATGTCCGGGTTGGGCGAGGACGGCTCCTGTGTCTGCTTTTGTTGCTGCTGCTGCGGCTGTGACTGCTGTTGCTGCTGCTTGACTGTGATGTTTCTAACCCTGGACTTGATCTTCTCCAGGTACGAGGATTTGCTGGTCGGCTTGTAGGATGTGCTTGTGGCATCGTGGTAGTAGTTGACCTCTAGGACATTGTTTCTCCTTCGGCTCTCCGAGGTAGAGACTGTTGTCGTAGTTGTCGGCGTTTGAGTGTTCTTTAGCGGAAGGTCGGTTGGCCGCTGCTGCTGTTGAATGTGGCTGCCCGATGAAAGCTCTGAACTGGTGGTGGTCGTCTTGTCGATATTCATCAGCTCCTTCTGTTCCTCCGTGTAGTTGTCCCCGTCGAGCGTATACGTTCCAGCCTCACTGACATTGTCGTTCATTGCGAGGTGGTGATAATCGTCCAGTGGCGGCTGGGGACAAAGGAAGTCAATCTTCTGCAGTGCCATTTGCATTGCGGTTGAGCGCGGGGTGAAAGCCTTCGTTTGTTGGCGCTCTTTGCGAGGCTCTGGCTGTAGCTGGAGCGCCGCTGGCTTCTGCTTCGGCTTCTTCGTTGTCGGCGTCGTTGAAATTGGGGACTTCGGTGGAACGTTTACTTTTGGATGAATCTGCTGCTGTTGCAGTGGATCGGCTGTGCTCGACCGCGGAGACCAACTGTGCCGCTTGCTGGCGTCTCTCACTCTCGACGTACTCCGATCGCGTGGACGCATTTTCACTTTCCCTGCCGACTCCGGGGCTACTGGTGCTGTGGGCGTCTCGGATGGTGCGCGTGGGAGGCGCGCCGACGTCGGAGTCTGAGCGTCTCCTGCGGAGGGACTTTCTGCCCCCTCTATCTTTGACATTGACGCGCCTCGCCTGTGCCTGTTTTGGAAACGCTCCACCATGCTTTTGTACTTTGCGGCCGCGGCCGAGTTGGCGTCTTTGGCAGAGCTATCGCCAAAATCAATTGTGAATGCCAAGCACTGCTGTCGCGCGGACGAGGCCGATGACTCATCGCCCCCGTCGTCATCGGCGATCGTGGAATTTGGCGTCGACAGGGGGGCACCTTCTGCCATATTGTTGTGCACACCGTTCGAACCTGTTTTGGATGCACTGCCGGTGACGTCTGTTGCGGGGCTCGCTGTGTTTGGAGTTGAGCTCTTCACCACTGGAATGACATCATCGATTTTTTTCGCATTCTCCGGTGTGGCATCAGTTTTCTCCCGACCGTCGGAGGACGATATGGACGCCTCCTCTTCATCCGCCTCATTATGATGATGGTACTGATAGTTTGAGCCACCCATTATATCTCTATCCTTATACCTGCTGCGGGGAGTGGCCACCGGGTGGCAGTCGACATATCCACCTCCGAGGATGACTTGTGTGGGATTTGTCGCCGACGCAGCGGCCTGTGGTACTGTTCCCATTACGTCGGGACTCTTCACGTCAACCGACTTGACGTTTTTATCGCTCACTGACAATTCGCTCAAGTGTTCTGCACCCAAATCGTCCATTTTCGCCACCACCGAACAACGACGACTAGACGACGACGACCGAACAAGGAGAATTCCACAATTGCTTGCACAATTTGCACGCACGCACACACAGAGTCTCTCTCGCAAAAGGCACAAGCGTCTAAGCGTCTAAATTTAAATTTCGATCAGGAATTCAAGGTTCCCTTTATGAGTCTCCGATATCTTTTGTGTTTCAGTTTCGGTTTGCCGTAGACTTCGTTTTGCCCCTTTTTCCAAGAGATTCAAAACAAAAAAATTGTAATTGTCACCCGAAGCACGCACACACTCTCGCACAGTCAATGGGGCTGCTCACTCATTTGTGAATACACCTGACACTTGGAGGCGAGCGACCAGGACGGATGGACTCGACCGACGACGTTCGACCAAGATGTTTACATGTTCTTTGCTCGCTCTGACCACTGCACACTGCGTTTGGGATGGAAAGAGCTGGCTGGCACTGTCGTGGAATTCCTCTTTACGTTTGTGTGAATAATTTTCTTTTTTTTTTTGCTTCGAATTTTCTTCGCCTTCAAGGTGGACACAGAGTACTCTTGCGTTTCGCTATGATTTTTTTCACAAAGCACTTGACATGGATTTTTTTTTACTTTTTCGCGATGGGGAATTAAAGAAATTTGTCACTGGTTAAGTAATCGTGATGAAGCGTTAGTCGCGGAGAGGATGGTAGGTGGAGTGAGCGGTTGATTTATTGAGAGAGTCGTGGGGGTATTATTGCAGTTGCGATGTTGGTGCGCGGTCAGTGACAAAAATCTGCGGTGTTCGCGGTGCCGAGCTACTTTTTGTTTCTGATTGGATTTTCACTACTGATGTCTGTGATGTGTGGTGCTTGTTCTTCTTGATTGGAATCGGATTGGTTGGGTGGGGGGAAGTGTCATTTTGAATGGGCAATTGGAATGGAAGCTAACTTCAGACGGACGTGCTACATTACCGACGGTGGAAGGGTTGTGTCCAGTGATGGTGGTCAGAGTATTTATTTCTGAGAAATATCCCGATAGTAAGGAAATTTCAAAGTTCTATGCAATTGAAAGGAATATACAACACCCAGATGAGTTGTTGGCTTTTGTCGACAAAATTGAAGAAGTTATTTGTAGGAAATTGTTGCATGACACTTGTATGTTTGCAGTCTGGTTGAAACCTGAGATATAAACCTGAACATTATTGACTTTGTGGGATACCAATAGATGGGGCTGCTTGAATATTTGCTTTTTAAATATGCTTAAGAAAATATTGTTTTACTATCGATCTTGTTATAGTATATGTCACACACAGTTATCAACTTGTGTCTTGTTTAATTCAAACAAATTTGTTTTCGTCCGAAAACGAAAAGTTTTACAAGCGACTAATGTACATACTGTCTATGTGCTGTAGAATCCTTATTCGTACATGTCAAATACATACATATGGGTAATATTTGCACAGATGTACCTTTTGGCGAGATGGTGACAACACAGAAAGAGTACTAATTGTCTATGAAATATTCTCAAATCTCGCCGTTCTGAGTTCTGAGCAAAAACTGAAGGTTCCCTCTATTCGTCAGGGAACTAAATTACGCACAACACGAGTAGTTGCTGAAGAAGCTAGTCCCTGGTTTCTTGTGAGGGGAAATGCCACTCAGACTGTACGACTATACAGCCACCCAATATTCCCTGTTGTTGCTGCGCTGAGATTCGTTTCTTCGCTTCTTTTTATTGCTTTCATTTGACAGGATTAGAAATCATCAAAATGTGATCCAACTAACAATCTGACTATCTGTCTTGTCTATCTGAATTTTAGTATAGGTGTCTTCAGATTGTCTTTGCTTTTCTGGTTATGTCTGGATCTTGTTATCCAAACTCCTGGTAAAGTTTGCGTGGTGGTGTTTTGAACCATGGAACTACCACTTTGTGGGGAAACGTCACTCAAAACGTCAGTTGCAATCAAAGATTGAAAGTATAAGATAAGTTTGAACTTGATTTTCTGATTGTCTTAGAGACAGAAATCCAATCTGACGGTTGTTGAAGGAGAATTTGAGTTCACCTGTAGGAGAGGAAATAATTACTTAAATTTTTTTCTCTTTGAATCTCAGACAATTTAGAAGTATTTTCTGGGTATTGAATTAACATCAATTAATGAAAAAAAGATTCCATATTCAATTCCCTACTAAAAGAACGAAATCGAACAAATGAAGGCGGGTTTCCTGCTGGCAGCTAATCGGGGAGCATTCTCGTTCTCCAATTCATGTAGTGAAAACAAGATTATTTAAAGAAATCACCAAAAGGAGGAAATGAAGATGGAATGACCTAAATACGTGCAGAATATGGCCAAAAATCAATCTCTCACCAATAAAATATCTCAGCAGCCTAAGTAAAATAGGACATACTTACTGGGCACCATGTGAAAATTTTACATACCCCATGCAATGATGTCTGTAAGGGTTGTCTAGACGAATATAAGGAGGCAACTGTCCTCCTGCTCATATAAATCTCCTTGCGAAGACCATTGAAAGTGTTTAAAGTTCTCGTAAAAGGCTACTAGCTTCAAATAGAGTAAGTTCGTCGCCCGAAGACTCACAACAAAAATTTTGGGACGCTGTTGTGGAGCCAGTTTTTCCATGATGACCTGCCCAACGCTACTGAACAAAAGTGAAGAAATTTGATACGAGTCACGGGTGATATATCATCATCCACAATATCCATTTTTTTCACTACATTGTTTCACATTGTTTGGAACTTTTCTTAGTCCCATTCTACTGCAGTAGAATCTTTTTCTGAGCACCTTCAATTGTTCAATATTGCTCCCCACTCTCTACAAATAATATTCTGGAGTCAGCGTGCCGTTGTTGGAAAATGCATTGACTCACATGTTTGAGGTTCTAGGTTCGATGGCGAAACTGATCGAACATTTTTAACAAGCTTACTAAAAGTATCAAAGTTTCTCAAATTGCCTCATTCGGAGTCGAAAATAGACTTTTAGTCCCCTTCCCTCATAAGAGAACTATAACACGAGTAGTTGCGGAGGAAGCTTAGTATTGATTTCTCTTGTGAACTGTAGCGCTAACTGTAACAGATCACTCAATAAGTCCTGGGACAAATAGGTCCCCGGAAATAGCCCCTAACAGAAATTTTTCATTTAATATTAATTTTCTTGTGTTAGTGGCGCCCCCTATATGTTCCGGGACTTATTTAATTATGTGTTACTTTTTTCTTTTTTTAATACTCTACTTTTTTCGACGCAACCCAACTTGCGTTTGAAGCGGCAAATGAACTTCCCTTTTTAATAATCAATTTGGTTGTGATTATTTGTTTCTTTGTGAGTTAGGGAACGCATGTTTTGACCCTCAGGCATGGGCCTGTGTACACCTGGCAACGTCGTTGATGGGGATCTCTGCCAGTGCTTAAGTAAAGTTGACATACTCGTACAACATCCATGTGGCGTCTCTGGATACCACAACAATCATTCTAGCGCCCCTAGATAGCTATCACAGCAATCATTGTGTGGTGAACCACAATACCTCAGCGTCATGACTTCAACAATGGGCCCGCCCTACGGGTTGTATTTTTTCAAAATTAAAAATTAAACTGGTTATGAAACAACTACATGCCTCAGATGCAGACGGATCTTAATTCATTTGCAGCGAACTCTGCAAACGAATCAAGGAGAATAACTTTCGGATTTAAGCGTAAAATTGAAATTAGGTCCCTAGGCAGACTACGTGCAGCTGAAGAGCTTGCTTGAGTCAAGGTGCCACAAGGTATAGGTCGGTCAAAAGAAGGACCTGCGACCTCTACTACAGCACTTGCTGCAGCACTTATTTTGATGTGAATTTGTTGTTCGACGTAGTCTCAGGAAAGAAAGCTTTATGCCACAGTCCCGTACGTGAATGGTTTATGACAACCCACAGCAACCATAACTTCGGAAGCATCAGTCTGAATTGCGTCTTCCCTCTGCCAGAGGACAAGGATGACAAAAGGAAAGGGTAACTTTTACGATCACCTAGAAAGAAAATGTGCACAATCCGTCAGCTACAATACAACACCAAGATCATTCTAGAAGATCTCAAGGCACATTGATTGTAAAACAATAATCATCGGAAAAGACAGCCTACACGACTACACATTCAGAAACGGGTACAGCCTAGTGAACTTCGACTTGTGCCGGAATCTGCCTTTACTTAGCACCCAGTTCGCCAACCTGGAAATCTTTAAATTCCTTGAATTACTAATCTGCCCCCCCATGTCAAATACTTACCATACCAAAAGGCATAGAAGTTCGTAACCCGCTTATTTATGCGAATTCATATAAGAAAAGCCTTCGTATCTTTATTTAGTCAAATTTAAAGCGTTCACTTTTATTATTGTTCAATATTTAGTTTCTGTTTAATAACTTTAGTTGAATTTTTTTCATTTTGTTTTCTTTCTTTTTTTTGTTAAAATTGTGAAACTCTTTGGTTAAGGTAATACTTTGGTTTGTTTTTCGTATTCATTTAAGCTTCTTAACACGTCTTTAGAATCTACGTTTATTTTGTTTCGAAATTAAGTACACATATATCGATTAGGAAATATCCATCAAACAATAGCCTGGATGATATATTTTCTTTCTGTTTTCGATTAAAAATGTGAAATAAGCAGATGATTGTGAAGCGATTTAGCGAGATTCAGCAAAGATGGTGAGCGATGACGTACCCACCAAACCCACCGGTCACAGAAAGAGGCAGAGAAAGATAGAGCAATGCGATGGGAGTTGATGTTTGATTGATGTTAGCAAATTAAATGAAATAAAACAAATAACTAATTTTCTTTTTTATTTTTCTTTTCTTTCTTGTTAAATTTATATATATATATATTTTTTTTTTTAAAGTGTTCTTTTTTTCATCATTTATTTATTGTTTGTGTTCTTGTATCACTTAGTTTAATCTATAAGTCTAGTAATATGTTTTCTTTGAAATAATAGACAAGTTTAAAGACTATGTATATATATAGAAAGTTGTTTTGTTTTTGTTTTTCTTTTGAATTCTTTCTTTCTCAATTTACAGTAAACAATAAATTATTAACAGTTCACTAAATATATGTAGAATTCAATAAAAGATCAAAAAATTATTCATTTTTTTTTGTTTTCTTTAATCGTTTCTTTGTTGTTGTTGTTATTTACAATGTTTTTGTTTTTGTTTTCTTTTGGTTAACCATTCAGTTTTTGTTTCTTTCATAAATTAAATTTTACATAATTTAAATAAATTGGAATTTGCAAAATGTAACTGTTTTCAAATGAAATTGCATTGTGTAGCTTTGAAATCTCAAGAAAACGTGGGATTTTAAATTTAATTTAAATTTTACGGGTGATGTAATTTTTTTGTTCATTTGTGAGCAACAATTTCTTATTTAAGTGACTTCTCTGAATAGTGCAAGTCGTCACAAATATAAGCGAATGCAGTGGGAGGGGTGTTCATTTGCCAAGATTTTTAACGTATTTGTTCAAAATAAGGTTCAGGTTTGTATTCGTTATTTCGGAGGCAACATCGAGCCGAATATCTTATATTTTCTTACAAGGCAGAAGTTGCAACAACTACTCTTACTTTACCTATAACCTAGAAACACAAATTAAATGGGTTTTAAACTTCGAATAACAGTACAACGAAGAATACTTCGCCAGCTGTCAATATCACACACGATATATGATGCATCTTGACTTTACTTAGATGTTTAAGCTTGCAGCTTTATCTGCTGCTATCTGCTTGTATTCAAAAATTTAAAAAATGCTTTGTAAATGTGGTCCAAACAGCATTCCAGTGTCAGGCCCTGGCCACACAACGAGTGACAAGTGGCAAAGCTAAAGCAAAATACTGAGCGGCAAAATTAAAATTAAAACACGTGCAGCTATATGGTGGTCGTAAAGCGGTTGTTGAGCATCATTTCTGAGCCGCAAAGCTCAGCTTTCAAATCAGCTCTATTACTTTAGCTGAGCGGCAAGGCATAATCATGGAAGAAATCAATACCGAAATTCTGCAGAAATTTATTTTCCTTGTTTTGCAACTTTTTTCAGTAACAAATCAAAAGCTTTTGTAGACATTCGTAGGTAATGTCTGAAGCGAAATGTGTTAAAAATTTTAAATGGTGAAATTCAACATAAGTTCCTCTTTTTCTTTAATTGGATGAATACCCAGTACTATCCCAAAATCTAAACTGACTTTCACTCAAAACGCTTTTTCGAACAGCACTTTAGAGCGGCATTTTCACAACTTACCCAGGAATTGTCGCTCATTAAATGGTCAGCTGCGGCTTAAACTTGCCGCTCATTGCGTGGCCAGGGCCTTAAGGCGTATTGAATTTAATCTTACAGGTATTTACAAAGCCCAAAATAAATTCTTGCCCAACCAAACTTTTATGCCGTCGAAATTTATGCAAAGTATTTTTGGACAGTACCCCATAAATATTTAAGAAATGTGTACAGTGCAAAATTTAATCTGGAAAGCCGACGTATCGTTGAGAAAAGTACAAAAAAGGGCCAGTTTGTTTTCTTGTTTTATTTTTCATATTTACAAATTAAGTTACTATGCTTATATAGTGTTCATCTTTATAGAAAAGTTTAAAAGATGGCACCCCTAACTGGATATTATTTAAATGCAAAACAGAGGTCAAAGAAGCGATCAACAAGAAACGTTTGATTGTGACCATAGAGGGGGTTGTCTGAAGTCCTAATAGATTTTCAAAATATCTTTATGAAATGGTAACTGTTTCCACCTTGCGCAGCATTCTCTTAAAAGCGTGGATACCGTTATATACCTTTCGCCTGATGGAACTCACAAGGGCCAGGGGCCTAGCTTCTACACCAGTTAGTCGTGTTGTTCGTGCTAATGTTCTCTCACGAGTAGAAGGGACCTACAGTTTTTTGCCGACTCCGAACGCCGAGATTTGAGAGACAACAAGTCGAAAGAGGCGGTGCCGTGAAAAAGTGTGAGGTATTCCATCTGAGAATCGAACCTGGAAACTTGGCGTGTGAGTCGACGCACTTAACCACTACGCCAAGGCGACAACACCCGATCGCGCGCAAGTAACAACAAAATCCGGCCAAAATGTAGGTCATCAACATCCGCCGGATTTGGACCCTTTTGCATGTAAAGTGAGGTACATAACTATCAGAAAATTGCTTGTGATCAGAACTGATGCTCCCTATCAAAAACATATCATTTTGAACCTTTATTGTGTGAAATTGTACAGTATTTCACTAAATTTTCCTCTTTCCAAAATTCCTTATTTAGTATTTTTTAGAAAGCCGTAAGTATAAGGATGTGTTCAAACCTAGGGGAACAACGATTTATCATATGTCAATTCTGTTAACCCGGAATTTGCTCAACCAAACTATAATCATCAAAATTCAATTAATTTAAATTAGCTTCGTTCAATTTTAAATACATCTTTCGACCTCCATTTATACAAATAGTTGACGTCATTGTCATCAGACCTCTATGGTAAAGAAGTAAAATAAAACTGAAATGATATTCAAGACAAAAATAAATAAATTAAATTAAAATAAAAAGTCCCAACGTTTTCATTTTTCATTTTGTATATTTTATACATGGTTTCATAGGAGAGATAGAGAGAGAGAGAGCGAAGAAATAATTAATTATTAATAACAAAAACTATGTTTTCTTGTTTCTTTCTTACATTAAGATCACTTTATATTGTTTTTGTTGTTTAACCTTCTCTTTCTATTTTTAAATAATTAATTCTTAAACTAAATGAAACAAATTAATAATTTCAGTTTAACCTACAATATAACAAAATAATAAGCAAACACAAAAAAAATTAAATTAAAAAAGGAAATTCATTAATCATCTGTTCACACTTCCCTTTTCACATCGTATTCAATTCAAACAAAAAAAAATTAACATTTTTTAGTTCTCTACACATCTTATTATTGTAACGCTAAACAAAATGTAAAAGGAAATTTATTTAACAAAATCATTTTCCTAATCACTCACATACTAAAATGAACAAAAACTAGAGGAAACATCTTCAATTTAACTTAAATTAACTTTCTCTGTGTGTTAAGTTATAAATTAAACAGTTTTTATTTTTTTTTTTTTTTGGTTTAGAGTTAAAAAGAAACAGAAGAGATGAGGGGAGGGAGAGAGAGAGAAGTTGGGTTTTTTGTGTTTTGTTTGTTTGTTTCTTTTGGGTAAATGATGCTGAAGTGTCATTGAATTGCTTGGAAGCCAATGATTCGACTGAAATTCAGGATTATTTCACCGTTAGCTATTTAATCGTTTATAAATGTTAAGGTTTATTTAAAATTGACTTGGTTGTAAGGAAAATTAAAGCAAATTCTTGCAGGCAAAAACGGAAAGGAAACTATACTGTTTAGGCTCACTGTGGCTGGTTTTAGGGAGACCTTCTAACTTCTTTGCAAGTGTCCAAATTCTATAAGAAAATAAATCCTTAGAGCAGACTCATTGGGTTCTACTCGAAATCATACTCGATATTTCTTTCAAGAAATGTAATTATTAAAAAGATTCCAGGAGTGCCCAGAAAAGTCAAGGCGACTTGCAGCAGTAAAGTGGAACTTAAAATGTAAATCCTTAATCCGTACATCCTTTAGGATTGACCCATTATTTACCTATGCACAAATGTATACAAAGCTTAAGTGTGGTACATTGATATATGGTCCTTGTCTTAAACGCAGTTGTTCTCTTCGAACTGCTCCCATGCAGTCTGAGGAAAAATCATTAAGGACACAAACGTCAATAGTCAAAGGGGGTCTTTAATTTGGAACATTCGGAAACGAAAAGAGAGCGACTCTGAGACTGCACACCAAGCGATCATACGCATCATCATTTTTGAGCCACCACAGCGCATCATTGAAAATGTATTCATCTTTCCATGTGTTTTTTTCACGAAAGGTTCAAATTTGACATTGAGGACAAAATGACAACGGATTCACATCGCGAGATATGCTTTGAATTCACGCATTTCAGAATAATTTTCAAAAACCAATCTCTCGATTCGCAAAAGAGCTGTCAAAACGCATTAACATTTTCAGAAATAGGCTCCATTTTTTGTAGCAAAAGAGGAAGACGACCTCATAAATGGAAGATGGTTAAAGGTTAAAGGTGTGAATCCGCCATATTGCCGCCACACCGTACAAGTTTTAAATGTACGAACTCGACCCTATTTTATGGCAATTGATACGATTTTGTGTTTAGAATTCAACATTTGATGGAACTCCATCCAAATTGTTTATTATCTGTCAAATATCTAGATAAGCCAGGAGACAACATAGCTGTGAAGGGTGAATGCTTTCATAATAGGTACGCAAGTTGCTTCTACTCTTTCTCGCAATATTCACGATGCAAGGATTAAAAATGGTGGTCGTTATTGTGAATACGTTTAACCAGACGTCTGCACACGACTGCTGTCAGATTTTCGAACGATCGTGGTGAGGAAAGAAACATTTCAATCATCAGCTGGCAAAGGATTGTGCTGGTTGGGGAAGGTTGGGTCTGTTGGTTGAAGAAGGCATTGCTCATTTATTAGCTGAGGATATTATACACATATTGACTTCAAATGTCAAAAAATACTTTGCATTGAGATGCACAACTTCACAGCTCTCCAAAGTAAACCTAGGAAATACGACATTTTGTAGAAGGGAGAATGGACGCTAGGCACCCCTATTATACCGGTCAAATTTTACACTCGAACTCAGTCGTATTTTGCCATTGAAAATCCCATTTTTGATCAAATTTATATTAAATTGTTAAGAGGAAACATAGCTCCAACTTTAATCGATTCATTGAATGGATGAATAAGTTTAAAATGGAGTGGATGTGGCTTCATGCAGTAAAACGCGCTTTCTAATTTTCACCTTCCGCCACAGAAGTATTCTAAGTTTTTTCTGTCAGAAGCTGTGAAAAAGAACAGGCGAGAAAGGATTTGAAGGTCTCTTTCCGTTATTGGTCGATGCTAAAAATATTGCAGCCGCAAAGTGATTGCCTAATGTTTTGAAAGCACAACAAGACAAATGTCAAGCGCACGTTATTCTAATTTTTTGTTGATTTGTGGTATTCACCTTAAGACACGTACATTAACTCAAATGTTAAAATATTCTTAAGAGCCCTATTGCGAATTTTTCCCGACATAGTAGTTTCAAACAAGAATATACAGGAATACGAAAATAGTAGTATCACAGACGCCGAACAAATTGCTAAGTATTTTTTTTTCTTCAACTTTTGACTTAGAATGAAGTTCGAAAAAAGAGTCAAACTTCTTGTTCGTTCGGGGGCAATAATACAACTTTCTGCAACTTTTGTTTACGACAGTATGTCGAGATTCATAAAGCGAAGATCTTACGTGATAGAAAATCTTTTTCAGTTCCCCGCTTATGCGGAAAAGACAAACAATTCTTGGATTCATTTGGGACAGTCTAGACCATTGAATTCTTCCTATAGTAAAGAAGTGATATAAATGAACCCTGAATCTCCTTGCGAGAGCCTAGAACCTCCTCTCCAGCACAACAGTGATTTCAGCGGACTGCTCTTCGCCAGTCCATAGTTTCCCTTTCCTCAAAAGAATAGTGCTAACACAAAAAAATGCGATAATCCTTCTCGATCTTCAGTGGAAAAAAAGCAAAACCGTTCTTTGGACAAAACTATAGGAAAGAAAGAGTTTTTGTTTGTGTTGAAATTTTATTTTTGTTTACTTTTATAGCGATTTCTTTGTTTAACTGATGCTAACTGCATTTTGTTTAGTTTTTCTTGTTCTTTTTGTTAAATTTATTTTTTTTGTTTCTTCTTAAATAACTTCAATTTATTTAAATATTTGTATATATATATATAGATTTTTTTATTTCTTGTTTTTACATAAAATTAAAGTTTTGTATTTTTCGCATTTGTTTCCTTGCATTCAAATAACAATAATTAGAGTTGTTTTCTCACAAAAAAAAGTGTCCTTGTATTTTTGATTTTGTTTAATTCACTAAGGGCTTTTCTTGTTTTCTTCTATTTATTAGGTTCTCTTTTGTTTTAAATTGTATTTTGTTTTTTCTTCTTAAATTTTTATCATCAAAAATATAAATTACATTATTTTACAAACAAAAGTCTGAATAAACTTTTATTATAGGTTTTCTGTTTTATATATAATTTTCTTCTTTTATTTCTCTTTTCACACATACATTTATATATGTGTGTGCATATAGATGTGTGTATATAGAGTGTTGTTCTAAGTGTGTGTACATTAAAAAAAACATAAAACACTTTCATCCTCTCAGCAATACAAACACAAGTGTAATTCAATCGCAAAAATATTGATGCAACGGTTATAACGGTTTGTTTCTTCTTCTTAAAAAATTAACTTTAGACAATTTTTTTTCTAATTGAGTTTGGGGTGTTTGTAGGAGAGTGTATTTATTTTGTTCGTTTGTTTTTTGTTGCAACGACTACAAATATTTTAACAATTTCTGCATTTGCGAAAAACAAAAATGGAAGAGAAACGAAAAAGAAGAAAAGGTAAAAGTGAATAACAGCGCCATCTGTCGGGTGTTGTTTTGCGATAGTACAATAGTATGTGTACATAGACGTAGTAGTTATAGTAGTAGTGGTAGTTTGTTTTTCATTTTTAAACTATGCAGTTGTGGTTGTATGCGAAGTGTGTTGTTGAGGTGTTGGAGAATTATTACTACTTGTATTACTACTGCTATTGCATTGCAACATATTGTGTGTGCTACCGTTATGATGATTATTATTATAGCCAATATGGCTGGGGTTTCCGCCGCCGCCACCGCCACCGATGCCTCCGATGCAGTAACCGCTTGTACCGCCGCCCGTTCGCATATCACCAAATTCACTTGTATTGAAGTCCCCTAGAATCCCACCCATAAGGCCGCCTCCGCCACCACCAGCACCACCCCGTATATCGGACTGTTCGCTGTTCAGACCCTTCTTAGCTTCTGGCTGTGTGCAGATTGGCTGTGCCATTGCATCACCATCAATTAATCGGCTGCCAGACTGCAGCAAATTGACATCCTCGCTGCCACCGATTACGGTGCCGGTCATCGTTGTTACAGCCGCCCCAGTATGCACTTGGGCTGTCGCTGTCGATGATGATAGTGCACCCGTCGCCGATGATGCGGTCTGTATGGATGCTGTATCGCTGGAGTTGCTGCCGTCGTCTGTTAGGCGTAGCGCCACCTCGAGATCACGCAGCACGTCCGTTTCCTTTTCGTCGATTAAATTGAAGCGCCGATGCAGGGCGGTCAAATGGGCAAAGGTTAAATTTAAATGTGTATGTAATCCTAGGAGGGCGATTTCTCTGAAATGCGCCGCATATAGATGAGCTATCACATGAAATTGCAAGCGTAGAATTTTACGGGCGATCGATTCAAACGAATTCGGGAACTCGTTGGCGTATTTGGTTGGGAATATCGACTCATCGCTGACTGTCTTCTGTGTGAATGTCATAACGTAGTCAATATATTGGGGCGCTGCAACACGGGTCTTCTTGCCCTTCTCATCGAACCATAAGTACGTTCTGAAAGTAAAGAAATGAAACGGAATTAGCGGAGAAAAACACATCAATTTCAACCTAATCTAAAACACAGGGAGAGAGAGGGGCAGAAAGAGAGAGGGTTCCTTGTTTTGACCACAATGTTAACCTCAGTTTCCCATTTATCCATCCATCCACCGCAGAGCCCCATAAATTGTAATGCCGATGATGTTTCTGCACAAAGGCAGTTCCGCACGCTAATCCTTTTTGTGTGCCAACAGATCTGCCACAATCCTGATGGTGGCTGCCTGTCTGCCAGTTCTCGGTGGCTGGAACTTACTTTTTGAATTGAATTTATGATTAAATACGGTTGACCATTTTCAGATTTGTGGGTGCTGCTGCTTCGTTTTCCGTTTTGTGTTGTGATGGCTTTCTCTCTGTTTTTGAGTATCGGTGTCGACAGTGGAGTTGGTTGTGATGGAATAAATAAACGGGCTGGGTTGGGTAATGAATGGACAGTTCAAGGCAACGCTTTGAGGATAAATTTTGAAGAACTTCTTCGAGGACAGCTGGGCTGGAGAGGGCTTGGATTAAATGATGGAATTGGATAATTTGGCAAATTGACGTTTGTGAATGGATTACAAGGGATTGTGGGGAAGAAATGTAAAGAGGAAAAGCGACCCTTTGCCAATGAACTGTTATTCAGCGGATGGTAAAGGTTACATTGTGGTCTTGTAATCTGGGGAGTGAAAACCTACTATTTTTTTCGAAAGACAGCCTCAAGCGAAGTGAATGCGGTCTTAAATAAAAACTAAAATTATTTACAAACGTTTCTAAAAGCTGGCATTCGCAGTTTTTTGTTTGGAAATCATCAAAATGAATGACAACAAATGGTGTTTGACATAAGTCTCATACAAGTTTTTATAGCCATATTCCCCCTTGCAATTTATCTTTTAACAATTGAACTTTGTATGCAAATACACAAGATTTTTTTGGATTTCTAGAAATTATATAAAAAGAACCGTGTTCGAGGAAATGTTTCAAATAACTCTAGTATTTATTCAAGCCGAAAATCACTTCGTTTGCCACCGTCTTTTGGAAAAATCTAGGTTCCTTACGTAAATTAAGCATAAACTTGAAAACTTCTAACTATGACGCGCTCTTAAAAAAGTTGCCGCTGTGCGAATTTTATTCTATGTAAGTTAAAGAGAGACCATAACCCCATTTTTTTGAAAAATTCTTAATTTTCACAGTTTTTTCTTAATTGTGCGGTGTTTTGAAAGTATTTTGAATAAGAAGTATTTTTTCACATATTTTGAGATTCATCTTGAAAGTATTTTGAATAAGAAGTATTTTTTCACATATTTTGAGATTCATCTTGAGGTTTATTTTCAATAGACTCTTTTTCCAGATCATGTGTGAGTGTTTACAAACTGTTCTGTCATGCAAGGACCGACACCACAAGAGAGTTTCCAAATTGTTCCGTTGTTCTACGAAAATCAGCGTTCTACGAAAAATGTTTTCGCGCGATACAAGGAACTTACATAATCGACCTACTTAAGCCACTACTGTCAATACAATTCGCAAACTTGAGACCCAGTTTATTTAAGTTGATGATCCTCGACCGATTAGACCACATCCAGAACGCAGTAAGGAGACTATAGCAGCAGGAGGTGAAAGTGTACGCGAAGACCGTACCGAATGAATTCGCCGTCGTTGTCAACAGCTTAGCCATGTTAACAACGCACAGATTGTTTTCCGAAATTCAAGCACATGGTCCGGGTTAGTTCTTGTTTCGACAAAACAGTGCTACTAGCCATGCAGCACGTGACATAATGGACATGTTAAGTTTGTTGCTACTAAGTGTCTATATCGTGCGATGTCACACCTTTGGACTATTTTCTCTGATGGTGCTTAATCTCAGGTCTGCAGGAAAAGCCAGTTACAATTTATGCTTTGGAAGCCAAGACTTCTTGTGTTACCCGCGAGATACCAGTCGTTACGCTCGTAAGAGGCGCTCAAATAAACTGCCTCAGATGCACTCATGGATATATTTTCGACAAATTTTAAAACCACCGAACTCCCACATATATGGCCCCATTTCTTTCTGTTTAACAAGATTTGATACAAATTTTCTAAACATGTTCAAAATTGTTACTAGATTTTGAAGTCTAAAATCGGCAAACCAGGTCTTTTAGTTCCAAATA
Source organism: Eristalinus sepulchralis (assembly GCA_944738645.1). Taxonomy (NCBI): domain Eukaryota; kingdom Metazoa; phylum Arthropoda; class Insecta; order Diptera; family Syrphidae; genus Eristalinus; species Eristalinus sepulchralis. Next base: position 11,167,156 of record OX122885.1, on the reverse strand, counting down.
TCTGTCTTAATTTACGATTTATGTAAGCGAGTCATTTCCATTTATATCCAAATGGCATTTGTTATTTAATGTCTCGAATTTTTAAATTTCGTGCAGTGTGACAGACAGAAAACCGGGCACACCCAAATTAAAAACGAAGAAAGGAAAAGAAACCCTTAAAATTGTCAAGTTGCAAAATGGAAAATCCATTTGCAAAACTAAAAAACAAAAAACAAAACATCTTACCTATTGCCAGGCCCAGTCATATCCGGACAACCGGATGGTGTACAAAATTCACTAATTGTTCCATAAACTAGATTTACATGCTCGAAAAGTGCCAGTGCTGAAAAGAGACAAAAAAACACAGAAAAACACATGAGTTAGTGAAAATTCAATTTAAACCTTCCCTGCCACAAAAACGGGTGGTTTGTCCACCCACCCACACACATATCTTCAGCGTGTGTGAAGGCAGCCGAAGTAACTTTCAAATAACCCTAATCATTGGCCATAATTCCCAAACAGAAACTTTTCCGAATTCGCACTTTCAACCGTGTGCGGAGGGAGGAGTTGTAGGGTGTCGACTTTGAATCGACTTCCGGAGTAACAGTCACCAGCAGCAGCAAGGCGAACCACGGCACCACGACCAACCACCGTCGCATCCTGTCCGGATTGTTTTTCATTAAATTATTAAGTTTTAATCTGTTTGCATTATTAATGAAATATGGCCGGACGGGAGGTGATGGTGGGCAGAGGGAACTGGTGGTGAGCTTTAGTTCAGGAGTTCCCTTCCACTCTTACTCGGTTTGGAGGTAATTTTATTGTGGATTTAGCTCTCAATAATTAATAAACATTTTTTTGCTTTGTCTGAAAGTACAATTCAATTTCAAGGGAGGGCAACGAAGAATGGGATTGGTGGTAATCGAAATTTACAGTCCATCCATGTAACTGAGGAGCTTGCCGGTGAAGAGTTCTTTTGAGGAAATTTAATCCTCCTTCTGGCCCAGTAAGTGAACCGAAATGTAATTTAATTGAATGAAATAATGGACGTTAATTAATGATATACAGGAGAGGTGGTATTTTTCTTCATCTAAATAATGTATTGATCTTGTAAGAGCTTGGCTTAAGATGGCACCTCAGACTCAGTTTCTGTTCAACAGCCGGGATTTTGGGGAAGAATTGCAGGGTCAACTTTAAATATTAACGCCAAGTAAAGTGGGCAGTTAATTAAATTGAAGCAGAATTCTTTTACGCCGTCATTAGAGAAATTAGAGAGTTACTTTGCGAAATGTGAGCTAATTAGAGCTTAGTAAACGATGTAACACTTGTGTTTTTAATCTCTTCAAGTGCCATAAAGCACGGAGTATAATAAAGCACGTCTGACATCATCAACAACAAAAATATTTTGCGATGCTAAATTCGTCCGCAAAGAAATTGCGCTGCAAACAAATGTATACCGATAAGGAAAAGTGAAACATTTGTTGCCGAACTTCACACGAAGGTGGTAAGGTAGTGCGCCTTGGGTTAGTCAGTTTTTTCATGCTTTGGTTGTAGAAACACTTTAGTTTATCTCAAAACTAAATAAAAATTGTGAAGTTTAGTGGTTAAGTTTCAAATGTACGTAGTATTTCCATCTAAGAGGGTTTAGGGCCAAGAATGCGAACTCTATGATGTACAGCAACGTATGGCCCTGGCACACAAGGCGATTATATTGGCTGAGCAACACTAACCGCATGGAAAGTAATGTTACAGCAAAGAGAATTTTCAAATCCGAAATTACAGGTCCAAGGTGAAGAAAGATTTACAAAATCCGGTAAAGGGATCAAGTTCTTTTTGAAAACTAAATGTAGTGTGCTTTGGACTCCTCAAATGGAAAGTAACTCTAGCTTCGACCCTCCTTAATGAGGACTGTAAATATAAGAAACGTCAAGTTATCAAAGTACTCGAACTGCCTTTAGGGTAAGATGAGTTGAGTCGTGAACAGATGTGAGCAAAGGGGTTTTAAAACCACTTTTTACATTTCCTGGTAAATTAGACATAAGATAAACTAGGCTCTCCATACTTCGAATATTCGTCTCTAAATTACGAATAAACAGTTGCGTTGGTATAGGGGCATGCTGTCCCTCTACGACCTTAAGCTGCTTGACCACAGATAGCATTTGGTTGGTTGTATTGTGTTTCCTATTCAAGTTTCAGAGGAACTTATATTTGGTGATCTTCTGCTCAAGGTTTCCGTCCTAAGCCATTTTATGAGCTTCAATCGGAAACGCCATGTTCCACAAAACTGAAGAAAAATTAAAATGGTGCCTATACATAAATTTGAAGCCAAGAAAGTAGTGGGTGGCTACAGGAGGTCTATCTCCATTGCCTTCCATAAAATGAAACCGGAAATCACAAATCTGCATTTGCAATTGGTAGGACACGGTGCTCGAATGGAATGCTTATCCTTATGTTGCACAAGCCGTTGAAGTTGTACTTCAAGAGCTCTAATGGAGTGTCATATTCTCGGATAACTATCTACACCGTTCCTTTTGAAGGTATATGATGGTCATTACTTCTGGCAATGATGAGAACCTAAGATACTGACTCCGCGATCCTTCCTGATTTTTTTATATTTCTTTAATAAAATCCTACGAACTTGATCCCTAACTGACATTCAGTGATAGACAAGCTTCCTAGAAAGTTCTTGAATCTATCTGGTAAAGCAACATGAAAGATCTGGGAAATTTAATACTCTTCTGTCTCGATGAACACACACTTCAGGCAATTGCAAGGCTGACAAATTAGTTGGGAACACTACGATGCAGGAGTAGTACGCCATAAGCAAAACTCTCGCCTTATGTAAACTACAGGTTCAAGGAAAAGAAAAGTTCAACTAATATCAAACAATGACACCACATACTCAAAATCAATTCACCACATAAGAAGATTGGTTGTGGACTCAAAAGCCAGACATTGTCTAATCAGAAAACAGAACCTATACTTTCTCAGCAGAACAGGTCTTTTAGCTTCCTAGCCAAAAGAGTCTTCGACTCACAGTCTCTAGGTTCGAGCAGAAGGGGAAGACCGAACTTCCGGTATAAAGACCAAGTGATCGTGGACGTTAGGGAACTTGGTTTGGATGGCAGAAAACAGCGTGCCCGGGATCGTCCAGGATATAAGGCAACATCAGCTCATCAGTTTTGACCCTACATGGGTTACCAGTCTGATAAACAAAATAAACAGGTTCAGAAAACGAAACAAACTGAACAATTTGAACGGCTTAAATAAACTTGTTACACAGCTAAGGGACAAATCTCAAATTGGTTTTGTCTTAGACTTGTAATAAATTATACTTGGTGTGTCCTGAACAAATTCCACAGAGCTCAGATATATTTTTATAGATGAACTATCCCTTATGTTTTTTTTTGCTTTTTGTAGCAAGGACTTGGCCATTCGCAGGGGAGGATTTTTTTTTTTTTTTCTACTCTTCAGTTTCTTGGGAAGTAGGTGCATCATGTACAAGCAAAAAAAATTCAAGACCTTCGTCCTTGTGCACTTCATGTCAAGCTTTCTTTCTTTCTGCGAATGAATCTCGTTTCTTTGCCAATTACGAACTTATGCTAATTTGTAGCGTCTGGTATTCCAATTTGAATCGACACAAAAGGACGTCGTTTGCTTTCACATTCTTCAATTTCTCTTGTCTCGATTGAAAGTGATGTCACCTGGTGCAGAGAAAGATGACACAATTGATCTAAAAATCGATTCTGTTGCAGAACCTGTTATATTTGTGAGAAATTGGAACGAACTTAACTTTGAATTGGCAAACGAGACGTAAGGTGTTTTTTTTTCTTTTGAATGAAACGCAAATATTCAGACTTATCAAAGAGACGAAGAAACTTTGAAAGCGCTGTCGCTTTAAACAATCCATCCAGACATTCGTCATCAGTCACATGAATTAATTTATTTCGCCCCAACAGCCTGCTATCTCATTGAAATGACTTGCAGACGGAAGAAGACGATGGTGCGATGGTGCTGTGTCAAGAGTTTAAATCAACACCCATTGAGCGTTAATTAATCAATGAATCAATCAGTGAAAGAAAGAAACGAAACCAATTCACCATTTTTGGCTAGCTACCCCAGCCTCAGTCGTACGGCATCGGACGAGGCACGTGGACATCAATTTTACCCTCAGTCTGGTTATTTTTGGCGCGCAAATGTATGTGCATGCGGGAACAAATTTAAATTTATTGAATTGACGCAAAGGTCAGTCGAATGACATGTGTGCCGCTGCAGTTTTTGGCAGAAGGCAGACAGGACGTTATGCAAGACTTACGTCATGTGCAGCATAGACACCAACCAGGGCAGGCAGAATGCAAATGGTCATAATTGATTGGGCACAAGAACAAGAAGTGAACATGGTGTGGCGTAATTTTTGTGGTATTTCACACAAAATTGGCTTGGGCCGCAGACCCCCGGTGATTGCGTCAGAGAGTTTATTGTCGAGTGAATTCAAGGGTTTTGCACAAAGTTATACATTTTAATGGCGATTTAATGGATTTTGCTTCGTGCGCAGGAACGAGTTTGCGAGGAGACATGGAATTTCCGGCTTCCAGGGGGGTGAATTTAAGGGGCACTTGCGTGAAAACTCCGAGAGCAGTGACCAGAAGCTGTCGCAAAGTTGTATAAGCTGTAAACTTAATTAGCCAGCTGAATTGATGCCGATGACTCCCCGGCATTCAAAACAGGTTCAAGAGGCAACAACTTCTGTGACGGGGGTTTCCGGGTCTGTGTCGGATGATGTTTTGAAATTGAGTATACGTGTTGTTTATTTTCGACAATCAATTGAAGTCAGGAGTGACTTTAAAATACAAAGGAATGCGCTGGTGGATTGGAAATGACATTGGATTTCACTCTAAAATGTAAAACAAGATTGACCGGTGTTTTTTTCCGATGAGAAGTGTAAGCTGTTGCGAGTTAAAAAACAAAACGTTCCTTCTAGTTGTTTTTCGGAAGCTATGAAACAATTCTTCCCCAAGCGTTTTACCTAGAGAGTAACTAATAGTCGTTGTATCTTCAATTAAGAATTTCCACGTTTGGACCCCAAAGGGAAGGGGGAAGGACGTTTTAAAATTTTCTTAAGACTTATCGCCTTACCATCTTGCTGTAAGCATTGTTTTGCAGGCAGAAGATATTGAGGCTGAGAGGTCTTTGTACAATGCACCTCCCGCCTAGAGTGTCCTTAAATCTGTGGCATGAATGTTACGAGAAAAATTTCCTCAAATTTTCAGCAAAAGTGTTATGCGAAACTTAAGGCATAAGATGTCAAAAGATCTCGATTGCTCGAGAAATTTGTGTCTTTTTTAGGCTCAGGCCCAGATTGATTCCATTCCATTCCTCTTGGCATACTACATCAGTTTATATGATGTTCATGCGACCAAAACCTACTAATAATACGGTATAAGCAACTTCCTTTTTTTTCGTTCTGCCTGTATCAAAGAAAATCAGCTCCAGAATCCTTTAAAATCTCATTTTGGCTCCCACGACTGAGTTTTTAATTGAGGTCGGGAGGGTGAAGTTTGTACGCACCATCTGCTTTGTGCAAAATAATCAAAGGATATGGATAATCAAAGGGGGCCCGGGGAAAATATACTGACGTTCGGGCATAGTTCAAAGCAACGACTGTTGTAGAACTCACGATCATGCATGATTTTTGAGGTCTGGAGACACAATCTACGACACAGATCCAAAGCCGAAAATCCTTAAAAGCCCAAATTTGGAAAAATTCAATTCCAAAATCTTCCAAATCCAGATGAAAAATATATGTTGATGAGGTAGGTTCGGTGGCATAATGCCCTCTCGTGAAATTAACGAGCTCAACTAGAACTTGCCAGCCTAGCCAAATGCTATAAACTGCTATGAAAAGAGGTCACGAACGCCAGAAAGTATGTATGCTCCATCCTGAACGCAGGGTTGAAGATAGACCATTCCATAGACGACTTTCCCTTAAGATACGATGATACTTCCCTTAATCGTTAATGGATATTATCTGACGTGATATTAAACATTTTGACATAATACATAATCCAAATCAATTATGGTCAAATCGTAATTCTTAGTCACATCTTGGCGTCAAGTTATTTGCCCAACTTAATTTGGCATTTCTCTGTTTCAGTGCCAACCATGGAGATGTACACAATTGAGCAACGTGTTAGGATTGTTGAAGCCTATTGCAAAAATGAAAGTTCAACTCAAAATGCATTTCGTACAACACTTCGTAATTTTGACGAGGAACATTTTTTACCTAAGTGTATTCGTTAACAAGCAGAATTATCGCATTTGGGCAAATAAGAATCTGCGAGTGATTATTGAAAAACCAATGCATCCACAAAGAGTGACTGTTCGGTTCACGGGATGGCGACGTTACGGAGCCGTATTATTTTTTCAAAAAAAATTTCGGCCAAGCAGTTACCATGAATTGTGTTTGCTTTTCAGAGGTAATAACGGACTTTTTGTTCAATTTATTGTTCAATTGTTCAATTAATAATTTTACAAATTTTGTATGTTCCTACGAAGCCTTGTGGATCGCATCTCTAATATTGACAATTGACCAGTAATTGAGGATATGAACCTGGCCGATATGTGCTTCCAACAGAATGGTGCCACCTTGCAGACATCCAACGAACAAGTGAGTCTTTTGCACGAGAAATTCAATGCCCGTGTTGCCTCACGCCGCGTCGTGGAGAGGTGCATTAGCCACGGTCATGTAATTTGACACTGTTGAATATCCTTCTTTGAGGATATTTAAAAGAAAACAGAAACAATTCAAGAACCTCAATTATGTCCCAGAGTCATTGAAAACATAGACCATCGGTTAGAGGAGTTCCACCTAAGCTGTGGCGACAAGTAAGTCCCTGTAAGCTTGGTCAACAATCGCCGGCATTTGGCTATGTTTCAACTCATTTCTTCATACTCTTCGATAGTAAACCTCAGATAATGGTGGACTCCATTTTACCATAATTAAGAACTGCTTGAAGATCTGTGTAAAACACTTTTTGCTGTGTTGCTTTAGTTCTTGGACACACATTTAATTCTGTGTATGATTCTATTGTGTTGTCACAGGAAAACTACATCCTGACCACCTTTCATAACCTGTCACTGTTATGCAATTAAAACCAAACTGCCTTGCAACCATAATTAAGCTCCCGAAGTTTTGTTTTAATTATAATTCCCATGTCAGGACCCTCAAGTACGTCTTCTGGGTAGACCTGGGGCACAATTAAAATAATCCTTCGTCAGTCGACCCCAGTTTCGTACACTGAGTGCGTTCACATGTGTACACCATGGATCATATCCAAACACAGCAAGTCAATCATCTACCAGTTAATCGATTTAAAACAAACATCCCATCACAACCGCCCTCAAACTGCCGTAAATTATTCAGAACTAATATTCCTGTGTCCCAAACTCATTCTCCACATAATCCCCGAAGGATTAAAGTTGGCCTAGTTTGTCTTGTCGAAAAATGAAACCTCCTCCTCCCTCCACTCTCATGCATTCATTAGACCTTCCAACTCCAAGGAACGATAAAATTCATCCCCAACTGCTTAAGAAGGAAGTTCATAGTGCAATGACAAGGTCATGAAAGTAGAATTTTATGTCGGTTATGCGGGCGTATAAACTTGCATCCATCGGTAGCGGCCACAAACTGGGTCGTCGATTTTATGACTTCGTTCAGATAACGAGCGCGAAGTGATATAAAAGTTATGTCAGCTTGGGGCTGCGGGGAGACATTGAGTGCATCTTGTCAATAGATTTCCCATTAATATCACTTTCGTTCAGTGATGCGTTAGTGGTGCTTCTGTAATGCTTCGGTAGATGGTCCCTCCTGCTTCTCGACTAGAGGTCAGAGGTGCACACGAATTCTGTTTGTCCAAATTACTTTAATCTATATTTTCGTGACTATCTCCCGCTGATATGAGGCAACAAAATGAATTTTTACTTACTGTGTGACGCTAGCCATTCGTTATAGTCTAAACCAGCTGGAAGATCAACTAAGGCTTTGAGATCAGCTTCAGGTAGTTTACGCTCTAAAACACTCTCTTCTAGGTATAATTTTGTATCTGTTGCATTTTGATCGCCATCCCGTTCTTTGCGACGGGCTTTTCTGTAAATAAACAAAGAGAACAGTTCATTAGAGATGTTTGATGATCCAGAAACAATTTCAATCACATTCAATCATTCCAAAGCACCCTCGTCACACGCTGCAATCTCTCCCTCTCTCTTGGTCTCCTCTAATTCAACAACATCATACACACACTAATTACTGAGAAAATTTACACAAAACAACAAATCATAATCAGGCCACCACTTGGCTGTGCAGTCATCATAACGTCTCGATAAACAACATTTTGTTTACGAAATGGAAGTGCTGTGCTGTTGTCGTTTACATTCGAGTATCGTATCGTAAATACGATCACGCGATTGAAAACTCATTATCAAACGTCAATATATTACTTCTGTCATATTTTCTGCTATCAACTGTACATAGTGCGAGTGTACATAAAAAGTTTGTTATTCGCTTTCATCGAGCAGGAGGAATTGTTATCGTACTATTCATTCATTTCAGTTGCGATGAATAATGTTTTGTTCTGTGGTTAATCAGCGCGATCACCCATTTGTCATTTAGGATTTTGTTTGAATAGCGGTTATTGTGTTTTTTTGCAGAGAATAAATTTAGACTTCTGTTAAAGAGGAGAGCGAGAGTGTCTGACTTGGTAGTACATAAATTCAATTCTTTGCGAACATAACTTTTTATTGTGACAAATTGAGTGTCATTGACTGACAGGTGGTGGTGGTGGTTTATCAAACTTTAAGGGTAATTAATTGGTTTCTTATCTTATTGTAGTTTTGTTGAATTAAAAATAAGTGAAAAGGGAAAAGGGTTTGTTTTATGAACAAAGCCAAAGGCAATGAAACGTGTCGGAACAAGTTGGAACTTTTTGATTATTGTTGCCTTGTCTTTTTGTAGTCTTTATTTTTGTTACGCAAAACCTCTTTGAAGTTTTAGCGACTTCAGTTGACTCTTTCGTAACGAAAACTTAGCATAGATGGTCATTTGTACGAAATCAAGGATCATAACTGGAATTTTTTTTTTTTGAAAAAAAAAAAAATGAAATAAGAGGAAGCAATATTGCCAAAATAAGTGAGCCACTTACAAGTTTTCTTTATACAATTCTAATAAAAAGAATCACATTAAATTCTGTCCACGTAATGGGTGTTTTTTTAGAGGTATAGAATTTAATGTTGGCAACACTATTTTAACTGGCGGCCATTTTTTTCAGCTATCAAATAATATGATTTTAGTTGGTGTTTTAACATGAAAAGACTGACGCCTGGACAAAGTGTATTGCTGAGAAGCAGAAACTTCAAGGAAGTGAAGGTCTTAGTCAACCTTGGCTCCGCGAAAAATTAAGACAATTACATCAGTACCGAAATCAAACGCAGAATCACTCTTGCCAACTGCTGCTTTTTTGGCCTCAAGAGGCAATTGAGTAATAGAGGCCTCTCTTGAAGGACTAAATTGTGTTTGTACAATAGCTTGATCATCCCAGTCCTCCTTTATGGCGCAGAAACTTGGACGCTACTGAAACAGGATCAGGAAGCCCTTAGTCTTTTTACGAGAAAAATTCCGCGTGCGATTTTTAGTTCTTTTTGCGTTGATGGCGTCTGGAGGAGAAAATTCAACTCTATAAGCTGTACGACAGCATGTGCGGCTTCGGATAGAACGCTTAAGATAGCTGGGCCATGTAGAACGTATGAACATCACTCCTCCGGCTCGAAAAGTCTTTGAATCCGAGCCATTGGGACAAAGCAACAGAGGACGGCCTAGGAGATGCCCCACAAAAGTGGAGAAGGACCTCAAGCAACTTGGAGTGCGCGATTGAAGGCAGGTATGTTGGTTGAGGCCCAAATCCAGCCCGGACAGAGGCGACGTAAAAGAAGAAGAAGACTGTTGTCTGAACGCTTCAAAATTGTGCAAATTTGGCCCGAAACAAGAATGCCGGTGATCCCAATTTTTATAAGCGATTTTTTAAATTTAATTTTTTCAAACGATTTCAAAATTCCCGTATTTGGAGTGACAATCATCTTTAAGTATATGTTGAGACACCGTTACATTCACAAACACTGACTGTTTCGTATGCTTTATGGACCCGTGAAATGGCCTTCAAGACCGTGCGTTTTAACGTCGCTTGATATGTGAAGTCGCAAGTCTACGACGATAACCACTTCTAGGACAGTATACATACATACGACGAGTGTTGGAAAAAGTTAAAAAAATATTAACCTTTATATTAGACTACGTCGTGGCAGTCATATAAAATTATATTCAAATTATAATGGCAGAAGAAACAAATTTTATGTCAGTCTAAAAAAAAAATCGTCTTCCCTTTTTTCATTTCAAAGAGCAGTCTTAGAAGAACACCCTTTATACGAATTCCCATCAATTGTTGTCCCCCTCTTGCAATAAAAAGGAGTTGCTTTAAGGAACCATGAAAAATAATCAGCTCCTTCAATGCCGCGTCGTGTCACAACAAAATCTAGAACAACCCCGCAAAACCCCCCCAATTAAGATAAAAACCCTACCGTTACTGTCATCGGACGACAGTCTGGTGTGATATCTAGCACCTCCCTATGACAAGCAAACAAAAAACTAATTTTCCGAACCTCAATTACATTGCCATCATCTCTTGCATAATGCAATCAATAATTAATTAGCTATCGTTCGGCGTGGGTGATGAGAAGAAACAAGGCGCGCCACCGAGGCACCACTCAGTTCTCCCCACACTCTCCAACATCAACTGCATAGTTGTTCCATGTTTTCGCAGAACGAAAAAAAAACGCACACACATACACCGTTTCATCGTTAATTAATGCCAGAAAACTGAATTTATTAAACTCAACAAACGGAGAATATGCGGAAGGCAACAGAGGAAATTAGTTTAAATGCACCAACACTGCAGCTGTGGCATATGTGGCGTAACCACTGCGACCGACTGGTGTTATTTGAGGTGTTGACAATTATTTTCCCATCACTGCCATCCATCCATCCACTCAATGTTCGCCAGAATGCGTGGATTTGAAATTTTATCACAGTTGTGTAATTAATATGGACGCCAGAGTTATGTCTGTGCTACCACCGATGATGACCGAATTCCGTTGGGAATTATCGCGCAGGGAAGCGATAAAATTTTTGCCCCTAATTAGGGGTTTGGTGGTTGTCATGGTGGCACAACATTTTTTTTTTTCTAACAGAGATTTTCATTCATTCCGGACAGGACAGTTGTGTGGGGTGTCCCTGGGATAATCAGACAGACACAATTAGTCACACGGTCTTTTCTGCCACTTCTGTGCCCAAGCACTAACCCTAATCTTGAGTCAATATTTGCTTCCTCCCTACAGCAATTCTCGGACTATCTAGATGCGTTTTCACTCTTTTATTTATTTTCCCCTAATCGAAGTGTCTTGCTTGATAGCTGGAAATTTACGAATGTCAACTATTGCGACGTTGACAACACCTGCCATGGAATTCGAACAAAGGCAGCCATTGTAAGTGAATTACCTCATCCGTTGACTGACGGTCGGTCGGCCTTATCTTTGTGGATTTTTCCAAGTGTTCACGCGGTGAGCTCTGAATTGAGGGCAACTCCGCAGTCGAACGTGAAGAGAAAAAGGATTTTTTTAATGATCCCCCCTCGTTGTGGGGAACTACCTTATCGACGTGACAATGGTGGCTGTTCATTAAGCAAATGTGGGGGATTGTTCGCTTTAGTTGTTCTGTTGAGCTTCGAGGGTAAGTTAAACATTCACTAAAAATCAAATGTCTAAAAAAAAGGTCGCAAGAACGGAGTGCACTGAGGAAAGTGCTTTGGAGGGTTCTTGAGCGTGCTTTACCCTCAGTTTAAGCATTCGTCTACCTACTTCACTGCAATCTCCCCTAAAATTTTTGAGGGGAATGTTTAAAAATTTCAGCGGAGGGTGATGAATGTTTAACCTGAAGTTGGTCAACCATCGAAGAGTCACTGACACATCGAATCGCTGCTGGCAGGCGACACCACTTGTTGACGCACAAAGGACAGCAAATGCATCCTATCCAAAACGAAAGTGATGAGTCACAAAGAGTGCGCATCTGCAAGGTCCATAAATGATTCACACACGGAGGACGTGACCACAGTAGAGAGATTAAAAGAAGGTTTTTCGCGATTAACCTGTCACACAAAGGAACTAATTCATTACTCATCTCCAGCAAGCAGAGCGGTTTCGTATGAATTTTACACACGCGCTAGTTCCTTCCAAATAAATCATCATCAGTTTTGACACAATAATTCCGTTACATAGCCTTAGTCATACGATACACATGCCCGCCGTGCGATAAGCAACATAAGACGGGCAGCCCTGACAAGCGTTTAGTTGTGACTCTTTGTCGCCCTGACCTTCGGAATAGAGAAAACAACTGTATTTTGTTGTTTAAATTTCTTAATGTCATGTAAGCACATACACACATTCAATTCCGCCCCACCATCGGATGACAAGTAAAACGTCACTTAATTGTTTTATTTACTTCCCCCCCGGCTGTTGACAGTTTCTCATCAAGGGTACGGACTTCGAATACGGAAAAATAAATGTAGGCCAACACAACAAGACGTCACGCCATTTTTGCGAGCACCAATTCAGAGCTGGACGGTGACGCAGCGCGAAAACTCAGGAAAATCCTCAATTCAACACTCAGACGTAACATTGCAGTTCGGATTGATGATGCACACGTCAGAGCGCGTCATTTGTCGCTACGCTACGCAACTGTTTTGTTTCCACTTCGGATGCCCCCCAAGTCCTCCCATGTGACAGCTGAGTGCTGAGAGTCGCCACCATAGAGACAGATACGCAACGCATTCTCCGTTCTCATGGTGCCACCATCGGCTCGCTTCTAGCGTGAGCTGACAACTATAATTACATGAACGTCAGATAATTTGAGTCATTATTCAAACGGTAAATCTATGCCTAACTTGCGGTAGTTTCGAACCGATGGAGGGTCGCAAGAGGGAGATGGAAGAAAAACTTGCGTGAAGCGGCAAAGGTCAATAATATTTTGCTTGTTGTTTAGCTCCAAATGAAATCATTTTGTGAGAGGAACAGGAGGAGGTAAGAAAAAAAAAAAGAAACACACGATGTGTCAAATGTTGTTATGTCAGATCAGGCGTTTGTTGCGAAAAGAGAAAAACAATCATGCGCACATACGATCTTGCAAAACTGCCGTCAAGCGTCCACCGCTCGTAGTGGTCACGTAGAGATTTAATCCCATTGGAGCAAGAAAAATACAGTTCATTAATCAATTTCCTTTTTTTTCCAGCAAAGTATTTTATGACACTTGAGCTGGCTGTCGAATTATCGCTATCTCTCATATATGGCGTATTGATTTCGAAATTCGATTTTAATCGCACGGGAAGTGAATTTCGATTTCGAATTCAAATCCAAAAAAAAAAATGTGACAGACAAACAACTGTATGCGGTTGTTGTTGGTGTCTAGGCGGCCTGTCAGCCGATAAGTGAGCCGCCTTTCTGTCCATGTTTGTAAATGCCACTGGAAATAGTACGATGTGTCATCGGGCAAGGGTACCTGTCACGTTCTTGTGTGAGCATAGAGTTGGGTGTGTGTTGTTTTGTTCGTTTGTTGAGTGATTTCATGATTTTGTAGGGAGGGGGACAGGGAGAAAGAATGACAACTTTGACAGTTGATCTTGGCCATGAACCTGAGTGCAGAACTGTGTTGACAAGTTTCAGGTTAATGTTGCTATGACGTGTTTTCTTCTGTCATATTGATGATAAGGGGATAGAGGACATTTTGAAATTAATTTTTGAAATGCAGTCATTTGACAGAAACCGATTTGAAAAGGGAGCCGAAGCACGAGACTGTAGCACAACCCACTGTCAATCCACGGTCTGAAATGGACTATAAATCCAGATACAAAGATGAGGTATGAATAATTAATTAATTTCCCTGATGTTAAACCTACAAGATTTTTAGACAACTTTTTTGTGGAAAAGCGAGGAAGGAATCAATGTCTCGCTTCTTCAGCAATCAGAGCATTATGTTCTTTTCACGATTGGAAAGGACCTGCAACTAAGTACCGACTCCTAACAGAAGATTATGTCTCAGCTTTAAATTTCAAAGCAGATATTGATCTCTACGTCTTTTTATTTAGTGCTCTTTATCTCGTCGACTCTTTTTGTACTTTAATTGGAAGGCCTGTCGATAGCATTATTTTTATGGAACAATGTTCCATTCCATTGGAGGCATACATCTAAAATGCCCATTCTACCAAGCCTCTGGCAGATTGAGGATTTCTTGAGCGTTACCATGAAATATTTTGGCTGTTAGGGATAATGTCGTTTGTGGCCTATTCGAATACATCTGCGACCCCACAAGAAGAAGGGACTCAAATTCCACGACATCAGTGACCAATCCATATCACTTTCGTGTGAAATATTTTTTTCCTGGCACCTTGCCATTTAAGTCAAGCCCAAGGAATTTGAAAATCGCCCACCTGTACCGCTCGCCCTTGACGGCAATTGCTTGGCTAACGTCCTTTTTAATGACCCGGGGACCGACAACACCACTAGCTTAAAGTCCGCACTGAACAGTGACTTTTCGAAATACATGGGATTCTGTTGAATCTGATGTGATTTACTATCTTCCCAAATTCGAGAATTTTGCTTATTGACTCCAAGAAATGAAACTCGCTGATGAGGATAATGTCTTGCTGAGACTTAAGTTTAGTTCGTAATTGATCCAGAAACTACAAGCGTGGTCGTTGCCTTAAGGGTCAGTTGAATTTGTGAACGGACACAGGAAGCAAACTACGACGCAAAATTCGAAAAATCATGATCTACGAAAGGCTGACTGGACTGCCTCGAGTTCTATGACACACTATCACGCGTTGTGTGTGATTGGTTAATGAATCAATGAACTCAAATTCACCACACTGTGAATTAACATCGTAGTAGGATATTAATGGTGATAAAAGTCACTCAAACAGTCTGACTGCTATAAACTGTCGAAGATCAAACGTTTGGGTTGGCACATCCAACGTAATACGCAGTACAATGTTTTTTCCAATGTGCTTGTAGCACTGCAAAAAAGATGTCAACAAATTTGTGATGAGTAACGGTTCATAATGAATTGAATGGCACTACAATCCAGAAGGAACACCCAAACGCTCGTGATGTGCTGTAGGTTCGAATAATCGCTGAAGAGTAGAGGGGATCCATAGTTTAATGGCGACTTTCAATGAAACAATTAAAAGTCCTTATGTTTTATAAAATTGGTGTGTGTAAGGTAGGTTACGAATACCCTTAAGTAGTCCTTGTCACCAAATCGAAAGAGGTGGAGCCGAGAAAAAACGCAAATTGAAGGAAGGGATAGTTTGGGACTCGAGTCTAGACCTCGACTCTCTTACACACTATTCCACAGCGCTCATGTTCAGAATGCTGAGAGTGCATGCCGGACTTTGGGGTGATTTGCTATATTCCGTGGGGAAAATTTTGTTTTGACCGGCCAGTAGCCAAAGAAGTAAATGAAGCATAACGAACGTCCAATGCATGAAACAACTCAAAAGAGGAGGCTACTCGAACAATCTAGACATTTGGTTGCATTGAAAGTCATTTCTTTGACCAAATCGGTTAAATGCAGATGAATACAATGAGGGCCATTAATTTCTGGACCAGATGTATTATTCACAGAGGGTAATGATCCTCAAGAAACAACTTCACAGTAGGAAAAAGTAGGAGGAACCAAGGTTCCGTGGAATTAGAGGCAGAAATTCGGAGTATTGCTCTGCCATAGCCTGAATTTAGTCCTAAAGAAAACAAAGAGTGATCACACACATTTCGGACGCCTTAGACCTGTTTTTGATGCATCCACTCTGTACCCTGAATCTTCCACCATTTCCAAGTCGTTTCGATTTGGCAACAAAGAGCAACCACAACCAAGAACTTCATCGATCAGGCGGAATAAAATCTAAAACCGCTCAAAAATTTTCAAAAGCTCAGGGCAGCCAATATGAACTTGTGTTCACAATAAAAAAAAAAAACAAACATTTTGGTTATGAAAACTTTTCTTAACTCACCCAGCGACACATATAAATATATCCACCGACTCCTGGGCATACTTCAGCAGTGTTCCAAGTGATTCAGCAATCTTGCCCGGGATCTCCGTGATCTGCCACATAAACTTCACTGACTTCACCAAACATTTAATAATGTATGACTCCGAGTTTTCATTAAACTCTTTCATTCGGTGCGATTTTCTTTGATTTTCCCTCTATTTACAAATTAAAAAAAATCACATTCGATGCGAATACCCCGAATTTTCCTCTTCTTCCTATCTTTGGCTTAAGTTTCCCCCGCCCAAAGCACTCAGTCTATGGCACCATTTGATGACTAAGAACTACACCAATGAATTTATTGCTAAAAATTTGTACTGCATCACTATTTTACAAAAGAAAAGAAACCGATTTTAATTTGTTATTGACTGTTGAACGGCACTCGGCGAGCTAGCAAATAAATTTCAGAAAACGAAAATGTTGGAAATAATAAAAAAAAAAATACAACACGACACGACGACGACGGGTTGTTGGCTCTTGCGCTTGTTGTTAGCCGTTTCTCTGATTGTTTTTATTTGTCAGCGTTAATTGGTTCTCTCCCTTCGGGAACGATACTCGGCCATCACTAACCGAGGGCACACATTCAAAATTCGAAAAAACCAAACCGAGTGCCCAACACTCGCTCAAAATCACCCGACACTACACACAAACAAATCGTTGGCAGTGTGTGTGTGTGTTCGTCGAGAACACACACATCCATACGGTTTTTAAGTTGTTCTCGCGAATTTTTGTTTTTTTTTTGTTTTATCATATCAGCTCAGCGGATAGATACTTTTGTAAGTAACTAGTGCGCGCGGGAAGGCAACATTTTCATTATTCATATGACTCTCAGCCGTGTTGCGGTGATAAGATTTCGCTTGTCATTCATAGTTGTTTGATGGTGTGTGTGGGAGTGAGCGTTTGTAGTTTGATCAGAATTGTTTTCCTTATCAAACCTTAACCCCGTGCGCGGCCGTCCCGCAGGGGAGGGGGGAAAGATTTGCAAGAGACTTCAAACGAAGAACCCTTTCGGTGCGACTGCGCACTTTGCTGTGACGAAGTGTGTGAGTGTTTGTGGAAGTCAGTCTCTTATCAATGCTGATTGGGGACTGGGGATATTTTTCCGTAATTCATGGGGAGATTGCAATCGTTATCTTATTGATTAGAGGAGGTTTAATGAATTTGCAATGTGACGAGGTGGGCAGATGCGCCGTTTTACAACTGAAATTGACAATGAAACTGGAACGGGGCATTGTTTTAGATCATTTCGTAGGTTCTGTTAGCTGCAAACGACGTGGTTTTAAGAGACATTATCGCCGTCAGTGCTGATGAACATGAGATCATCGAGGAAAAAAAGAGGTCAAATTGCTCCCCGTAATTACCGTCATTTCTGTCAGTCCAGTTTGTCAACATTTTATGATCGCATGTGTCATGGAGGGCATTTGCAGTGTTTTAAGAACTGTTAGCGTTGAATATTTTTTCGCCTTGTGAACTTTCACAAGAACAAAGAAAAGTTATGCGTCTTAAAGTGAAAATGTTGAAATTTGTTGATTTGCTAGTCGTTTCCAAAAATAGCAGTTCAGCAACAAATATTGGGTATTCGATGAATTTTGCCACCGCCATTGCTTTTATTGACAATTAGGATTCTGATAATTGAAGTACTTAAAGTCTTAAGAATATGAAAATCACTAATTTGGCATCCCTGCACAAATTTGATGCACTCATTGCACCCTTCAATATTAAACTCTGATTTATTTAACTTCCGGATTCCCCGTGATTCATTTCAAAAAAATAAAAAAAAACTTAACGAACACACCCCTCACTGACAGATGCATGACTGTATCTACACAAACAACACGATCAGAATAAGTTTTTGTGAATGAATATCACAAGACAAAAACAAAAAAAAACCGAAGCAAAACTCCCCATAAACTCTCCACTTTGGCGGCATCATTCACACGACGACTAATGAGTCCTTTTGATGATTAAATCGTTTAGCGAGCGTCTCCTCCCCTAAGGTGACGTAGTTTTTGTGTCTACTTGTCAAACTGGTTTCGCTGACAGCACCGATCTGAGTCACCTTCGGGGACACGTTCGTTGCTGTTGTGGGATCCGGTAGACAAGTAGCCGTCATCATTTAACACTCGATATATATAGTTTTTTTTTCGTGTTGATAGACTTTCTAAAGAGCGGTATGTCTGTCTGATGAGTAAGTCACGTTATGTGACATCTCTGTCAAGAGAGTTTTTGACACAAATTTTGTTTGAAAATTTACACTTTCATTGGGGGAGATGTGAATCAAAAGTAGCTCACTGGTGGGAATATGATGAAATGTTGGCAGAAATTGGAAAATTTCATGACGTTTGCAAGAAATACTGTAGTGGATGTGCGAGTCGATCAGACCGTTCGTGAAGTGATCACGGAAAAACTCATTGACTCACCAGCTGAAACAAGAAAACGGTCATGGTCTTCCCCACGGACACAGACGTGTTCTTTCTGGGGTTTACATCGGCGGTGAATTGAAAGAGGAAAGATATTGTAAGGCCCTTAAGCTTTGTGGTTAATGAGTTTGTAGACCTTCGGAAGGCAGCGGTCGAAGTGGCTCATAGCAGATGACCTTGGAAGAGCATGGTGGTGTGAAAACCATTAGACAAAGCAATGACTTAACGACTGGTGTGATGGAATTGATAAAGCATTATCGTGAAGATCAGGGTTGAGAACTCATGTAAAATCATGGGAATTTTTTGAAGAGAATGGAATAAGCAGTCAATTGATAGGAATCTCTTATTTCTTCCATCGAAGGAGGATTTTTGTGAGAAGAGACACCCAAATAAACATTTCTATAGGCAAAGCGTCGAAAAATAGCACAGAACTAGTAAATTAAGGATTGATGATCAATCTTTACACCGATGCCGAACGAAGCTAACTGAAAACTCTGTTCCCAACAGTTCCACAAAGAAACTTTTAAGACAAGGTGGAAGAATGTGAGTTGTGTGTTGGATCTCTTTGATGTCTCAACTTTTACTCGATGTTTTACGTTATCTGGTTGCTAAGCAACTGATATTTAAAAACAATCCACAAACAAAGCGTTAAAAAGTCAAAGAAAATAATTAAAGGGTTAGATCCTATCCAAACCTCTGTCTTTATACTGAGTCCATGTGAAAACTGACAGTGAAACTGCAGAATTTATAAAACAGAACATTTTCCATTCAGAAAAGGATGAAAAAGAAAGTTAATTAGTGGTTGGATCAAATCAGAGCCTCCAGATTTACGCGAGTTCTCGTTCAAAACTCACTGAGAATCGACAGATTTTCCCAGAAAAAAATCTGTGTTGTCCGACTCTGTAATTCCGAAGAAAAAATTTAAAAAACATGAGAAAGTTAGGTAAAGGTCAGATCACATGGTAGCTTCAATATTTACAGGGTTTCTGTAGATTTCATTAGAAAAACTCGTTTGTCCACATTTTCATTGAAAAGAATAGTTGAAACAAGACTTAATGAAATGAACCGACGTCCAAAATTGCACCAATTCCCGTTCAAGAACTCAAAACCAAAAAAAAAAAAATAGCTGATTTCACAAGACATGACTTTTTAAGTACTATTTTGCGGACAAAGTACACAAAAAATACCAGACAATGAGAGTTGAGGGCTAGAGCACATTGTAACCTTAAACTTTTGCACCGATTTTCTGTCGAAAACTGATTCGATTGATTTGTAGAAAGGACGCCCTTTTGTCATAAATTTCACAGACAAATCGTCCGAAAAACATAGAAGAAATTAAGTCACATTGAAATCTTAACAAATTGCCACAAAAGAAAGCCCAATTCCCGCGGACAAAGTGCGCAATTTCAAGGTAAACTGACATCCACTCAGTCACACAGGGTTTATGACCTCAACTCGATTTGTTCAGCTTGTTTATTTTGTTGTTCCAACTCATTTCCTCATTTGTTGCAAAACGGTGGCGTATACGTAACATTTTTTTCCATATCTCTCTCTAAACCAATCCCATGGGGTGTTCAATGAAAACTACTTTCGCTAAAACGAAATCCGAACGAATTCTTATGCCAAAAAACTGAGACAGAAGCAGATACCGAACAACTCTGCCTGTGACTTTATATTGCGTAAAGAACACGTTTCCCTTTCACCTCGCCGTTTTCACAAACACAACTGCGCTATTAAAACAAACAATCACCCCACCGCGCGACGCAGACAGACGCGACTATAAGTGATAACGAACAACGTCAGACAAAAGATTAATGATTTTGCCGAAATTTAGTTGATTTTCCGGTCCTTCGAAAGCCAGTCAATCTTCACGCCGATGCCACACCTCGCCTACGTCGCGTTGTTTATCACCCGCTACGCGCGAACCGGCCTTGACCGTGTGCAACAGTCTGTCTGGGCGAATTGAAAACATCGCATGACCGCCAGGTGCACACAGCGAATAATTCAGAACTCACCGGCACTTAAGAGCGACTCAACTGAACGCAACTACGATCCAACTCATAGTCCACACTGGCGGGCGAAAATAAAAGAACTGATCGTGAGCGTTGGCATTACGAACGAATTTCCCCCCAAACCAGGCGATAGCCGAGTCAAAACGTTGTGGAAACTATTTCAGCTGGTCGTTCGTTCGCTCTGCGGTTGTCGCAGTCACCGGCGGTGTTGTTGTTGTGCGCCGGGCTTGACATTGGCCATCGCCAATAATAATTGCCGGGTGAGCGAGTCCCTTTCACCCTCGTCCGTCCCACTGGCCGGTTTTCTAATATATCGACAGCCAACACAGCCAGTTCATTTCCGGAAGGAGGAAGGTTGAAGGCTGCAGGCGGCGAACGACGAACAAGTCGGAAGACAGACAGCAACGCAGCGTAAAGTGGTTGAGTCAGTTGGTGAGACTGAGCGCACGGCATTATTTATTGTTAAATTAATAACTGTGCGTGCTAGTGGCATTTGAGTGCGAGTCGGAGAAGTAACGTGCGTTTGACCGGGGCAAATGTCAAGGTCACGTAATATTTGCTAATCACTTACGATTTGTTCCGCCGGCGGAATTGGTGTGAAAAGGGGCAGGATGCCCGGGGTCGAATAAATATGCGAACGGAAGTGCTGTGAATGACAGTTGGCTGCGTTCTATATTTGTCGGCGTGATGCGTTCGTTTGCATTTGTTTGAATTTTGAGGAATTTTTTAAAATAACTCGCAATTTTTTTTGATATCGCGTAGAGAATGAATGATTTCTTACATTTTTGATATTTGAAGGAATTTTTTTGTGAATTTCGAGAATATGACAGGTTGACAAATGAGAGAAGAGATTTATAAGCAATTTGTTTATCAATTGCGTTACTTTGAGATTAGAGGCGATCCTTAACAGAGAGTTTTAAGTATTTGACAGGTTGACAGATGATATAAAGTAAATTAAAGCTGTTCGTTGGTGATAAACAAATGCAGACTTTTGTAAGGTGCTGCAGACTTTTGTGAAAAGAATTTTTTTTATATTTCAAGTCTAGGGTATAGTTTCGTTTTTTGACAATTGTTTTATTTTCCGCAATAAAATTGTTTGAAAGGCAGAATCAAAGCATCTGTATGAAGCATGATTTGCTAATGAATGGATGAAATGTAATGACTGAAAATATGATTTGCTGATTTTTTGATATTTTAACCTGGAATGCGAAAAGGTTACAAATATGGTTGGCAGCTAGATATTTGCTTTAACTATTTTTTTATAAAAAAAATAAAAGAAGTTGCACTACAGTTAACAAGAGACCACGACCTAGTACCTTCAGCAACTGCTCGTGTACAACTAGAGGAGTTCTCGGCTACAAGCCGAAGCTACGAGATAAATTAAAGTCCTGCAAAGAACCTTTAAAGATGACAACCTATTTCGACAGTAGAGAGGTAGAGAATCTAAGAAAGGTTAACCAAGTAAATGAACTAACAAAAGTCTGCGATGATATGACACAGGTTTTCGATTTCACAAACTAAAGGGTGATTTAGCTATTATCTTATTGGCAACACTGGTTTAAATAGCTGACGCACGTTTCGTGTTATGTTTCACTGTTAAACATCTTCAGTTTGGTCTATAATTTAACCATGAATCATCTTACAAATGAACAACGCTTGCAAATTATTAATTTTATTTTCAAAATGCGTGCTTTGCTAAGAAAGTTCATCGCGCGCTTCTTCCATTTTATGGTCAGTTCAGTTTTGGCTCAATGGGTACGTAAATATGCAGAATCGTCGATTTTGGAGTAAATATCAGCCAGAAGTTTTGCAAGAGCTACCAATGCATCCAGAAAAAGTCACAGTTTGTGCGGTTTATGGACTGGTGGCATCATTGGACCATACTTCTTCAAAGATGATGCGAATCGTAACGTAACTATGAATGGTGAGCGCTACTGTGAGATGATATCCAACTTTTTTTGCCCAAATTGCAAGAGCTTGGCATGGCATGTGGTTTCAACAAGACGGTGCTACATACCACACAGAACGCACAACAATGGACTTATTGAGAGGCGAGTTCGGTGAACATTTTCACGTTCTGGACCGGTCAATTAGCCGCCTAGATCGTGCGATTTAACGCCTTTAGACTATGGGCTATGTTAAAGATTATGTCTGTACAGACAAGCCCACTTCAATTGACGCATTGGAAGACAACATTGAAGCTTTTATTCGTGAGATACCGGCCGAAGTGTTGGAAATAGTATGCCAAAACTGGACTAAGCGGATGGACCACTTGATCGATTCAAATAAAGATTTCATGAATTTTTCTGAATTTTATGTGTTTTTGTTTTTTTTTTTGAAAAAAAAAAAATGCGAGCCTAGATGGAACCTACTCACGTTCTTATATAAAGAGTCTCCTGTCGTCTAAGCTAATCTCTTTGCTATAATTAATCATTAACAATAGATTATTTCAAAAATATTGACACTCTCAGACAGTCTCAGTAGTCCATAAAGCTCTGCGCATCTTTGCATTCAGCTTCAGGGCTGTCTGGGTTGTGATCAGTTAGTCAATACGCTGACAGAGAAAAGCAAGCTAAAACTGATATGGATATCAGGACGCACGAAGAGAATGAAAAGGCAGATACACCAGCAAAGAAAGGCTCCGAAACTCCGTTTACTGACACTTTTCCCCTTCATGGTTTCAGCAAGACAGACGTGCAACAACACAAATTAATGAACAAACAGAAGCCGTATCCAAATATGGAATTCACAGTTCAAGAAATTCATGACGGCTGACCCAACAAGACAACACAGAAGGCTCTAAACTTAAACTGGCCTCACCTTAGGATACTATGCAGTGCACATGCTGGCTACTTTCTTTATAGCTTCCAGCTACACAAAGTGGCACACAGTACATCAGAAAACTGTGGACACTGTGGACAAGCAAAAGAATGCAAAGGAACATCGATTAGTCGAGTGTCCAATTTGATTACAAGCAGATACAAAACAACAATCAGAGGACGTCACATCTAAAGAGATTATACGCTTTCCCAAGATAGCTGAGAATTCTAGGTAAGGGAAGGGGGCACAGTAGGTCAATTACAGTTGCAGTGCTAAGTGATTAAATAACCACGCCTTAGTATCTTTAATTAAATTCATTTCAGGGAAGGTCTACAGTTTAATGTCGACTCCGAACGTCGAGATTTGAAATGCTTTTCGTTTGAGATGGTGCTGTGGAAAAAATGTGAAATTAACATTCCCGGAAATCCTGTGACCTTTTGCGAACATACTACGCCATGGTGGCCAGTGAGAAATAAAGGTTAATTACAAATATAAAATTATGTTGCAAAAAATTGTAAAAATAAGGAAAAAGGAGTACGAAATGACCAAGGAGGGGCATTTATTTCTCTTGTGGATTTTAATCGCTAAAGAGTTTTTAAAAACAAATTATTTTTATTCTTAGAGTGACGCTACATTGACATCATCAACATGCCTCACAAGCTGGCACAGACTCTTTACCAGCTGTCTCCAGTTGCGCAGCGTAAGTTGTTGAAGGTCCTTCTCGATTTTACTCGCTAGCACGATTAATCGATAACGTCTTCTGTAACGTTGTTCCATTGTCTTCGATTGGAGCCTCTAAATGGCCTCGCCCCGCAAACCTTGTATTCGCATGACGCATGCAGCCGTTGAATATTCTCCAGGACATATTCTGACACCAGTGTCCACAGAAATGGGATTTAGTTTTACAGCATATTTCGCGCGGCACAATTTCCCAAGAGTCGTAGATAGTGCAAGACTGGACACTTTAGTTACCCAAGTACCAAATGAGATCATTCTTGAAGGACACCCCACCTTGGTTTGGAGGGAGGCCTTTCTTAAACCTATGCCACTCTCTGGGTCGCACCATCTGGCTTTGAATGCAACTTCACACTGAGCTGGGAAAGTGCCCCAAACCGTAAGAGTGAACAACCTGATGGAGACAAGTCAGCATGGTACACTTAGCTCGACTCTGCCCGCAAGATTGGGTTTTAAGCCACAGCCACCACGATACTTCCTCAAGGAGTCTACCGCACGGTCAGACTGAAATCGAAGTTCTATTGCCTCCTGACATCCCCTGGCACCAGAATATAGCCTCTGGTCAAGCTGTCACTACCAGTCAGGTTCCCTTAACACCTTGGTGGTTGGTGATAGTCGCTATTCCGCCACAAATGGACTTTACGGATGTGATTTTGAATCAAGTTATTCATAAATAAAGTCACATCATCTGGAAATGCTGTCCACCATCGTCTAAGGTATTACGAAGTGAAAATAAGAGTGAACAACGTTCAGAAATGAAGACGCAATAAATAAAATCACATTTTATGAGTCAATCTTTTGAAAAGGCCGCCAGAGCAGAGATTCATCGAATGCAAAGTAATTACAAAAGAGTACAATTGAGTAAAGTTGCCAAAGATTGAATCATATTTTCAGTGCGGCCTTGAGCTACATTCTCCAATCAAAACACAAGAAAATGGCCGCACATTTAACGTGTCAATAAATACTTTAATTTGTCAGAATGAAAGGGGAATTCTTTTGAACTGAAAGTGAAATCAATAGAACTGTAAAATTTCCCATGAATAAATAAAATTCAGTGTCTCAGTTTCTTGAAGAGAAGAAAACCGAAAGAAATAAACTGCCACCCACTCTGGCAGAACCGCCATCGAGCCAACGAAAGCCTTCATTCATTCGGGTCGACCATTATTCAAGATCAATGTAAACATGTTTTATGGTCTCGAGAATCACGAGAATCTAAACAACATCCGATGCTGTCCCGGGGCCCCAGCACCCACCGTCACCAGCAGCACCACCACCAGCGGTACAATAAAATATAGGAACGATCTGATCTAAGGGGCTCGCCGACCATCCGGCAAGCAGCAAGCGGCAGGCGGCAGGTGGCAGTTGGCAGATGGTAGGTGGGTGCCTGTGTGTGCTCTGGGGTAGGTGGGCGGCGGCAATACCAGGAAATCGGTCAGCTTTAGATAGTGGATAACTAATGATGAGTAAACAGTCACTGAATGCAAATCCTTTGCGACGAAAACACCGGAACGTTGTTTACTCCCCCCGTTGGCACGTGTATTCTAGATCTCTGTGCATTCAAACACCTGCCATCTGCTTCAGTTCGGGAAGGAAAATACGTTTAATTGACGTGTTTGTGCAGGGAAACTATTTATACCTATCGCAGTCGTGTGGTGTCTTGACGCCTTCGAGAGCGCACTGGCGGACAGCGAGCGGATATGCTTTGACGCAAATACGATGGCGAAACATTTGAATAACTTGTTTCACAGATGTGCGATTATTTCCTGCTGCGAATGCAGTTATCTGCAGGCGCAGAAGCTTGCTTAAAATTTATTGCCTCATTGACAAAACCCAACGTTACATCACCGTGACAGGCGTGACGACATCTAGCGGTCGCCCTAGGGCAAACTTCAAAAAAACAAAAACCTGCTCTCAAGTAACCGCCGCCACCGCACAATGCAATCGCCGTCAATTTGACACAATTTAGCTGCCGGACTTCATCACGTTCCCCCCCCTCGTCAATTGACATTCAATTGACATCTCTCAGCGGGTTTCGAGCGCGGTCACTTGAGCTGTCAAAGACAACGCCGTGATTTATTTTAAGTCATTGTGAAGCACCACGCCACACATCTCACCAGGCTTACACCGTGGGGAAACCAGTTTCGTGTGCTTTGTTTTTCGGCCGTCTCTCTGTATTATGGCTCAAGAAACTTGACAATGACCTTGTTTCTCTTCGAGTATGGACAAACGGCTGTAAACTGGCGTGCATGTGCTAGTGCTGTTGCTTGAAGCTGTTTAGTTAGTGAGCAAACTTGTTTAACGCCAGCGCTCTCTTGCAGGAATCGTTCGATTTGTGTTCGCGTTCTGTGAGTCACAGTTGTTGCGGCGTAAATCTAACGCGAAGTATGTCAAGGAAGTGCGAGAAAAATTAACGCGTTCCCGTCCATTAACCCAAAAAGCTTTGAAATCTCTGAAAATCATTTTTTTTCGCCTCATCTTTTGGCGCCATTAGTTCTCGAGCGCGTTTGTCATAATCGACGAGCAGTGCGCTCAAAAATAGAATCTCGAGTGAGGGGCACTTAGGCACTGCCATTGCGTCGTATTCACCGAGCGATGCGTGTGTGTGTGTGTGGATTTTGACGCATCACTGATGCCCTAGCCGATGCAATGAAACCGTATGCTTGCGCGATGCGCGCTCTGATTAACTCAAACGCCGTACTCTCGTCAGTCGTCCATCCATTCATTTAGATCATCATTGGATCTTGCCGCTAAATCATTGACCATCAATGGATATGAAAGCGGAGGAGGGGACCGACCTAATGATTGCAATTTCAGTTCATTAGCTAACGCTAGTGGACAAGCCGTGGCTCACGGAATCAGTGGCACCCATTGTTGGGCTGCATAGACAATAGAAATCTCTCTTGCAGATTGACAGAATCTGGTACTGAACGCGGCATCTGTGTATATGTGGCCGATCGTGCAGGGCTCTGGCAATCTCTTTTTTCACGCTGGAGATCCGGCTTACCACTCGTGCTTGACGTCATTCAGTGATGAGGTTATTATGGGATTGAATACGGATTTAATTGGATTATGGCTGGTGAACGAGCGAGCATGTAAGCACGTGTATGAATTAGATTGATTGGGGGTTGGAGGGAGAGTAGTATTAACGCGAGCTGCTCAAAGTGTTTACATTGTCGGATTTTTGAGAGGGAAAGGGGACAATTTATTTTAAGGGATAGATGACAATTGGGCTTTGGTTGTGAGTTCCGCAATCAAGATAATTCATGTAGGACATTGATTTAAATTTATGATGCTTTCGGTGTACTTTTGTGGTCTATTTTGGAAATTTGAGAGATCTGTACATGTTTTGGAATTTTGTACACGAACCTCTTATTCCGAACAATGGAAACTGATAGTCTACTATCGTCTTCAAAATCAAAACTTCGTCTTCTTCTTCTCGGTCCTCTGTGTCTTAATATTCGTGTTCCTCTTTTGTTAGATATCGCAATAAAAAGTGTCAGGAATGTATAACTATCCTTGACATCTGTTAAACTTTCAAATTGTTAAACCCTTCCAGAACGTCCATGCTATGTAAGATTCATGAGCTTTATCATGTAAATTCTGATCCAATCCCTAGAAAAGTCAAAATTGGACAGCAAAAAGCCCAAACAACACAAAAATTTCCGAATGTTTGTTTGAAGACACTCGGCGAAGTATAAATCGGAGATTTCTCGCCTCTGATCTTTGGGGCCGATTAAAAATGGCGATATCTTCCCTTCTCTTAAGCCCAGCTCAATCCTTTAAAAAATAGTTATGTCAAGTTCTTAGCCGTGATCTTTGAAAGTCAAGTCAAGTTTGTCCAGCTTTTAGTTCTTCAATCTCTGACAATTGTTGAAATTGATCACAAAATAAATCCAAGGCCACTCTATCCACCCTATTTCCAACTTGCAGTTATAGTCCCTGATGTCCAACTTACATACCATCAAAAAATATGTTTAATGTATTTTCTGTCTTCTATCAACTCGTCTAATTTCTCCAAAGAAACTTTTCCTAGCTTTGGTTACGAGGTCTATCCATGTTGCTTCTGACTAATTATAAGTGCCTAACGCCAGGTGAACGCTTTTCTGTCATCTTTCATCATCTAATTATTTGTAAAATTTTTTCAAATGTCTCCTAACGTGTAATTAATGTACTAATTCCTTTGTGGTCCCTATAAATGTCAAAATTGACCAAAAAATTGAACAAATTTCACTTTTGTCATTTGCCTACGTCTTAAATATTCGAGAATTTACAAAAGTTTGTCTTCTCTTGTGACACCACAAGCCCTGCAAAGAATGAAAAGTGAAGCTCAAGAATTTGTCTGAAACTATATCTGACCCTAGTTTCACGTCTATATGACTTCTTGACTTCGATTTATAATCTGTCAAAATTCATCAACGAACAGATCAAATTTACATTTTTGTAATCTGTCAACTTTTTCACAATCTCTCCTAGTCACGGAAAAAAATCTTAAAAGCTTTCAAAATTGACTCCATCTCTCCATTTTCCTACTATCACAGACCACTTATCTCAAGTCAAATCTCAAAATGTTCGTAAAAATTTCCAGTATACGTCACAGAAGGGTTCCAACCTTAAACTCGACACATCGTTCAAAACAAAATCAACCAAACCCACCTTACCTTCACCCAACCTCATTCCTCGTCACCTTTTGCCCACTTTTCCACCACAGCGCACGCACTCTTCACCGTTATACCCTAATACGTAGCCTCAATATTCTACGCCACATACTAACTTACGTCACTTTGCAATAAATTTTCGCCTATAATTAACTCACGGTCACTGGCAGCGGCGACGTTACCGCAACACCGTTAGAATTGTTTTTCTCGGCCCCTCTCCATTCTCAGGCAGCGGCGAATATTCTACAGGAAAAACGAGAGCAACGAACAAAACACACACGAAAATAAATTATACCCCACTCAAAAGTCAATGGGGAGAATTTCAATTAATAACCCAATCGATGGGGGCACTCTCCTCTCCCTCCTCCAACCCCCCAAAAAACACCTTATAAAACATTCAATTAAATTGAACAGAGTGCAGAAAAAAAGAACACACACAAAATGGCAGCCCGCCTGGGAGCACCTATTGACTTATTTCACGCCACGTCGTGCAATGCTTGATTTATTGCAGCCTCCTGTTATAATTACTCTCCACGGTTGTTGCATTAGGTTTCATTGGAGACGTTTTATTTTGTTTTTTTTGCTTTCTCATCTAATTGACATTTCCCACGAAAGTGCCAGGCGTACAGACCCCCGTGTTCTGAGTGTGCCATGTGTTTCACTTGACGAACTTCGTTTCGTTTATGAGAAAAGTGTCAGCTGCGAGAGATAGAAAAGAAACAAACAAATGCTTGCCTACGGTGAATTCCCCAAAAGAAATGAATAATTTATTTATTTGTCGTTCATTTGCGCTGCGCAACGTACAACGGTTGGCCACCGTCACACGACCGACACACACCGCGAAATACGATTTATAAATATTTCGCAAACCATCGGCGGTGTTCACTGGTTTATTTCAGAAATTCTTGTATGCGGGGCCTTGGTGTGAAATTAAACATATGAGAATTTTTATTTATATGCGTTGCAAATATTTGTAGACTTTTGAAATTAATTAGGAAATAGCGGTAATGCATTAGAAGATCTGATTTATTACGTGGAAATGTGACAGCTGGCGCCTCTGAAGCCGGACTGTTTGAAAGATGACGGTTTTGAAATGTTAAAACAACCGTACATTTGAATTTGGGATTTGTGTGTTCTGTGTCGGTGAGGTAGTTTAGATTAAGTCAGTATGGAAGCGTGTGTTCTTTTCTTATTTGATAATTTTAGAGCAAAAGCTGCCACAGTTTCTTATAACGTCCAGCTGTTAAAATATCCTACCAAGCTTCCCATTTTGTGATGAAATCTTTTCCGCGTGAAAATCATTCGAAAATATCGGTATTCCGGTTGCTTTTTAAGGGCGCAAAATGAATTTAGCTTCAAAATGCTGGAAATTTTTCACATCATATTAAATTTTGACTTTCATTGCTTCAGTCCGGAGAGTCTTCTACTCTGAATCGAAAAGAAGAGGACCACAGTGGATAAGGGACCTTGCGAAATTGGAGAGAGGTGGCTAATGATAGTGTCAACTGGAGAAGCTTGTTGTTTGAGAACCAGCTACACCCCGAATTTTAGCGCCATTGAAGAAGAAGATCGCAGCAGACGAGATTTATTCACTTGGTTTATGAAATTAGAGGGAATTGACTAAAGTTCTTCAAAAGCCGTAAAGGTTGAAGAGTTTTGTTGGTTGACGTTCAGGTAATTCCCAAACTTAAGGCCTTGAGGACAAATCATCTTGAAGTTTCAGTTCAAGTCAATTTTTTAAATTTTTGCTCAGCAACCCCCTTAATTTTAGAAAGTCCTTATACATAAAATGTTGGCTCTGTGACTAATTGCTATTTCTCTTGCCAATGGCATAAAATCATTTACAGCAACTTAACGACAGAAAAGCTATCAAAACCAATTCAAACAACGTCGCAGCTATCTCATCTATTTCAAGAATTTCTGCAACATTTTACATCCCTTAGGTTTTATGTTAAATTCAAGTTGACAACCAATAGGCTCTTTTATGACCCTCTTCACAAAACCATCACATTGGTCACCCGAATGTTCCAACATTTAAGCATCCTTGAAACACTTCCATCCAACCAACGGATTCACTGCCAATTGTCACTTCATTCCTTCAATAAAACTGAAGATCTCTCAAAATTTAATTACACCCCCTCCCCCACACTTGGTAACACCTTTTCACAAGTATCCACCATCAAATCATGAATTTCCAAATCAAATCCATAAAACCGCCATAAACTTTAAACACATATCCTCGTTTCGCGTTTATTCCCGACTCACGCTACAGAGCCGAGAAAGACTCCATTAAAGTTTCGAAACATATCCATGCTCGGTCGTTTGCGGGGTCCTTGCACCGTCGATGTACACAGATGCCAACGGCCACGGTTTGAAGGTATGAATTTGAATTTGTGCGCGGCGTCGTCGAGTGTTTTTTCTGTTTTACTGCTCCGCCCTGTGTACTGTGGCTGCTGGCCGAAGATGTGTTTTTTGAGAGACTCTTACGGGCATGACTTCGTGGGATTTTGTTTGTCGGCAATTAAAAGAAAAAGGGAATTAAAAGCACCCGATGGTCGTATTAAAACCAGTAGCAGCCTTTGCTAGACTTTGTTTCTCTTTGACAAAAAAAGAAAATGTTTTTGTGTAATG
Organism: Eristalinus sepulchralis; assembly: GCA_944738645.1. Lineage (NCBI taxonomy): Eukaryota > Metazoa > Arthropoda > Insecta > Diptera > Syrphidae > Eristalinus > Eristalinus sepulchralis. Next base: position 11,135,708 of record OX122885.1, on the reverse strand, counting down.
AAATTTTTGACGTTTAAATCTGAATGGAAAAGGGTTCAGTTAATTTGGGTTTAAGGGGAAGATTACATTTTCCAATGAAATCGTAGGCAGACATTGTGTAAAACTTTACTTTGCAAGTTGAAGAAAAAAATTGTATACCGAACACTTTGAGTGAATGTTTATTTCCATTCCACGACACTGACTCCATACTTGTTTTTTGACCGTCATATCTGAGAATTTAGTCGACTTTCTTTAACCTCCACACAATCTCCTCCTCCAACCACAGCTATCAGGCAAGCAAAGAACATGGAAACCGAGCTTTAGTCACCTCACCGCCAAAATGCCGAGTAGGCTCTCGGTTTCACAGCAAACGCAGCATGATAGGGTGCCGTTGGCATTCTTGAAGGCCACCGTCGCCGTGGGAACTTTCTGATAGCAGCATTAGCTGCCTCGCAGCCCTACAAGAAACTCATGTTTATTTTTATCTCTCGAGAATTTTGAAATGCCAAATGATGTAATCTCTTATTTAAAGTATTTTTCTTTTGTACTTTCGGTGCCCGATTTCAAGGCTTTCCTGCGTGAACTTTGAACACTCCCAAGGATGGAAATATGTTTTCGCCAGTGTACAGCACCGCCTCTAATTTGTAACAACTTTCAATTGAATTGCAGTCTCTCTGCCACTTGTGCGGCAATGATGAGTTACTGCAACTGATTCCGCTGACATCATCATCGACTACATCATGTCATCGACATTCACTCCAATGAATCGCGGGAGAGTGGATGATGGAAAAAAAAATTGAAAATCTAAATCAATTGCCATGCAGCCCCCATCCAAGCGACAGTCACTGTGGTCATAGGGGATGGCACAGTGCTCATTCGCAACTGACATTCACTGTTCTGATGCGCTCTGCGCGTGTTATTGGTGTCATCATTTGCAACAGTGTGCCTGTGGACCCGCACACTGCATCACACAGCTGGGAGACGACACTGGATGCATGGAGTCGGTTTCCTACAGTTTCGCAGTCAAGGTTCGACCTGTGACATTTGATTTTCGCCTAGCGACGGGTGCCCCTGCTCGCTCCCCAATGTCTAATTTCACATTTCGTTTCTGAATTAATTAAATATTTGCATCTCTCTTCGACTGAGTGCAGAGGGCCGTGGATTGTTTTCTGCGTTTCTCGGTGCTCGATGATGTTGACGCGCGCCGGGAAGAGACAGAGAGAGATTGCACAAATAATTGCAAGTCATAGAGGTTTAGTGGAAAAATAATTGAATTCAAATAGTGGAACACGATGAGACATAAATGTTGCTCTTGATAGTTGAAATTGCGAAAACATTTTACAGCATATTACTGTTGACTGTTGGGCGACTGTTTTTTTTTGGAAGAATTAGATTCGATTGGCTTCGAATTTAATCAAAATCTGGAGCGGATTTGCATGTTCGCTGCATTCAATACGATCGTAGCCGCCACATGTTTTCCAATTAGTCAAACAAGTTGACCCAAGTATGCTCTAAGTCATTGAAAAGTGTTTGATTTTGATATTTGTGTAATCGAATCAATTTGTAAATAAGTGCAGCTTCACTTAATTTTGGCTAGAAAATTGAAGAATCCACGATTGTCCTGCGTTTGAGGTGTCGCTGCCAGCTTAAAAATCCCACTCACATAATTTCCTCTTCCTCAAAGACCCTCAAAAAGTAAAATTAGAATATGATGCAGTCCCCAATTTGCGAAGTTTCAAAACAAAACCCACTTGCAGACCAATAAAAACCACCCCTTGCCACAGTTCCGACCCTCTCCGAGTCGCAAGGCATAATTTAATTCACTACAACAGATAGAAACAAGTTGAAATGACAAGATTTTCAACAAAACTCAACACGAATCCCCATTAAATGCCGTCTACCAACCCCCGTTGACTGTCACTGTAAAACACGAAAATTAGTCACTTCACAGCACTTAACATTTAAATTCCATTAGAGAAGAAATTAGGGACTCGCGTAATTGAAACCAACGCGAAGATAGGAATCTCTTCTTTTTCCTTCGTCCTTTCAAGGTTTATTGTAATTGTGAGCAGCCTACTCCAAAACAATGGACCACCCGCGATGTGGCACAACGCAGAAAATAATTGGAGCATGCTGAAAGTTTCGGGCCTCCTTCAACAATAGATTTCACATTCTCTGAAGCAAACTTAAGTTTATTCATTTGTCAATCTTGCATCACATTCAGAAGCTGTCAAATGTCATCTCAAACGATGATCAAATCGTAAGCGACACCGGTGCTGCCAGATGACTTCACTGAGAATTAAACGCATATTTACGGTTTGATCGTAAATTTTAAGCGCCGCAACAACTCTATATTTTTTTGCCTTTAAACGACCGCCGCCACCGACGCCCACGAGCGCGGCAATAAATTATCACCGCATTACCAATAAGTTAGCAAAAGCAAAAAAAAAACAAAAAAATGCTTTTCTGACAGCAGACGAGAGCTTGTGTCATTTTGAAACTTCTTTACATCGTGGTGGTGTGCAGATGACTTGATTTTCAATTTCAATATTTACACAAAAAAATCGTGTTCCAATTCAGTCAACCGATGATTATCTCATCTTGCTACCGCCGCGTCGATGACAGATGTGCGAGATGCCTTCGTTAAGGCGTAAGAAAGCTTGGCAGACATATGTGTGCTTCTTTTATGTGGGTGATGTTATGGTTGATCAGGTAAACATGTCAATTTTGTGTCGATTGGTGAGGATTCAATACATTTATTAAAGGAGAATGATTTGGCAGCATTTTCTCAAACAATTTTGAATTTCCATTATCTTTGGTTAGGGTTTATGTAAGCTAGGCTATGGGTCAGTGGACAGGGAGAAAATGAAGTCAATTACAGAAAAGTGAAACTCTTATGAGTGATGACTATTTATCCCTAAAGCACTTGGCAGCATTTTATATTTATTTATTTATGAACATCGTCGATGTCACAAAGAGACAGCTGCAATCATTTCTATGCACAATTTTTTTTATCGCGTGTTTCTCAAATTTACCGTGTCTGCCAAAGTTCTCCTTCATCCATAATAAGCTCCAGTTAAAAGACTCATTAAGCCCGTCCCAAAATTGTTATCTGCTCACAAAAAAAACAACAACATCACTGACGTTAAGTTTGTCAACCATCGACAAACCGTTTACAGCGCATAATTTCGGAAATTACCCAATTTTCCGGACAATTTCACCGCGCACTAGGTATCTCCTCCTCATCTGCCATTGCCAAAAAAAAAGAGCATTTTCCATTTGCGTCGTCGGCTCCACCTCTCTGGAAAGTCATACGTTAGCATTCAATTTGAAAATTCCATTGACCTTAACAAATCACCCCCGCACAGAGGATGGCACGGGATCTGGGAGCGTTTTCAGACGAAAACACTGGCCCGTGGCGGGAGGTGCCGCCAAACGATGACCACAGGATTCAGGAAATTTATTCTCAATCTCTTGCCGCCGAACTATTGCATGCGGGGGAGGTTAAGAACTCTCTAGGGGGTACATGGCACCCGTTTGGTTTTGTTTGAGACGAGGGCACTGTTAGACAAACAATTTGAACCGAAAACGTATAATGAAAGCGTAAAGGAAATTACCTTCATACTTGGGTGTCTGAATGCGGGAGAGAGAGAGAGAGAGAGAGAGAGAGTGATGAAGGCGCCTTCAAGGCACAGTCGCTTAGTGAAAACGTTAAAATTTATTTTTTCTTTTTTCTTTCTCCGACGGAGTCTGCCAGCTGGAGGCTTGCGGGGACCGAAAGTCTCCCAAGAGAAATTGCCTGCACGTTATTCCTTTTGGTGTTAAACTATGCATGATTGTGGCGTGTGGTTGGGGAGAGGGGGAGGACGATGGCACCAAAGAAGGGTAATGGATGGGAGGTCTCTTATCGCCTGGGGGAGGTATGTATTTGAGTTCATGTTATTCAAGTTCTTCATTGAAATTTACTTTATGTCGTGATGTGAGAGACGAAGGGCGAGATAGTTTGACCTTTAAGGCGGCATTTACACAGAAGTAGGAAATGTGTGTCAGACGTGGGGAAAAGGTTAAACTGCAAGATTCTGTGGGATTCCCGGGGCAAGAAATTAATGCAAATTGATTTCAATTTCAATTTCTCAAATTGCCCCAGTTTTATCTCTCTTAAAATCATTTTGAGCTAATACAGACAGTACGAGGCAAAAGGACATGAGTAGTTTCCACAACTTCAACAAAAGTCGTTGCTTCTGGTGTCAAAGGTGCAATGATATGTGCTAACGCCCATCAGGACCCTAAAGTGGATCCTGTTTCGATTAATTTAAGGTCTAGTGTCAGTCATAGGGTCTTAATGATCATGCAAGTGGCGAGGCCTGACCAACTCGTCCTCAAAGAATTCACTAGGTGTTTATCGCGGTCGACTGTAGCAATCAGTGTCAAGGGGATGCCTCTTCTGGGGATTTTTCGAAAATTTCTTGGATATCACAGTGACACGAAATCCATACAAATATTTGGCCATCTCGCTTGTAGTTCGCTTGTTCGATTTAAACGTGGTGCAGCACTGCCAACACTCTGCATTTGTCATTCACAGCTACCAGCCGTGTTCCTTTCAGGGCTAAAGAGTCTGATGGCTGTATGGGCTGTAGTAAGCTTCCCTTGTAAACATATTTCAAAATGGAAAGTGAAACAGCACCTTAATGCACCACACTGAATTGCAACTGACGTCAAGGACAGAAAATCATTTTGGGATACCGTGCACATGTATGACTTGACACTCTACCCAACAACCTATTCCCTTTCTTTATCATTCTAAAGCAAAGACGATGAAATCACAACATTTCTGATTAAAATTCAACTTAAAACTGTGTCAGTAGCACTCCTGTCAAAGTGACATTTTCTCTAAAACTGAATTTCACTAGATTTTCCAAGCGACACAGAAGCAGAGCCTGTCAACTAAGCTGACAATCTGGCGTTCACCTTAAAAGCCTACGTCAGAAACTCCAAAGCCTCTGACATCTGTCAGCAGTTGACAGCTCTTCTTTTTGCCTGCAAATTCTGAATGTCAAACACGTTCTGCAGTTTTCTGAGAACACATTCAGTGAGAAAGTGATATTTTTAAAGTCAAAATGACACATGTTTGCAACTGTCAAATAATTTGCTTCACAGCAGTGTCAAATGTCACGACAACGTATCTACGTACTGCCTTTCTGTGCAGCATGTGCATCGCATGCCTGTCGTTATAATTTTTCCTCCCCCCTACTAATCGTGCATGCATTTGAAAAAGCAAATACAACAAGACAACTGCATTTGATTAGAATTTGTTTTTCTCCTTCTTCTCCACGATAAAATTTGCTTTTCGCTGTGTACGTGCTTGTCTGAAGGCTTTCATCGAACGACATCTGTGCACTGACATCGCAAAGTGTTCTAATTTAAATCATCAGGCGATATTCTGGTTTCAACTGCTCCATACATTATCGCATTCAATCTATTTTCCATTTGCCTCTATAAATGTCTTACGTAAGCTTTAAGATTAATTTATTTGCTTTCCTTCCCCCCTGCCATCTTGCAGGCATCTGACGTAGACGGACCGAGGGGGCGTGGTGTGATGTTGACTGAGTTTGATTAAAAAATGCGATAATCACTGGCATAGAGATTATGCGCGTTTTTCGCTTTCTTTTCACATTTTATGTTACATTTTGAGATTTTTGTTTTTTTGTTCTGTTTTGAAGAAGACGCGCAACATTGCTCATCTGTCTTTGAAAGATCTCGTGGTTTTCCGAAAATAGATGTTCGAAGTGGACTGTTTAAATTTTCAATTACGTTTTTGACCACTCAACAATTTGTTCAGGAATTTGGCGGTGAAGATTTGTCATCTGTTAGTTTTGCGCTTAAGTGATAATGGGATATGCGACTGTCGAAAACGGTAATTTGTTTTTTTTAATTGATTCATGGGAGTGGTGATTCTTTGGTCGGCCTTTGATTGGAATTTTAAAGAAGTGTGTCACCAATTGTATTGAATTTCGTGGACAAAAGCGAAGCAAAAGTTATCGGCCTAATTAGTGTTTGAAATTCAAGTCGGCCAGATTTTTCGCAACAGTTTTTGTATGACACACAGTCATAAGAAAAACTTTTCAAAATTACTTTTCTGAGGATCAAACGCAGAGATCTCAGTTTCGTAGATGATCTTAGGTGGCTAATAATAATAACAATAATAATTGAGTAGCACTACAGCCCACAACGGACCTGGGCCTAGCTTCTACAAAAACTACTCGTATTGTGCGTGCTACTGTTCTCCACGAGTAGAAGAACCTACAGTTTTTTTGCCGACTCCGAACGGCCAGATTTGAGAAGCTTTTCATAGACAGTTAATACTTTTTGAGTGTTGTCAGCAACTCGAAATAGTGGCTACAGTACTGAAAAACTTAAAAAAAGGTGTCGTAAATTAAGGAGGCGATTTGAGGTCAAGGCATTAGTGGGTATTTGCTTAAATCAAGTGCTTAAGGGACCAGGTTGCATTCTTGGACTGTTCGATCTCGCATTTCTTCACGGAATCATTTCTTTCAAGTTGCTGTACACTCAGTTGTCAATGAGCTCAATTTCGTCTCTGAGTATCGGTAGTAAGCTATAGATTCCCTTTACTAGAGGGAAAACAAAAGCACACACAACACGAATGCACGTTCGTCTGTCAAGGTTAGCGAAAGTTTTACGCAACGAGCATGGTTAAGGGGCTTAATGGGCCATGAATTAAACTATTGGTGTCAAAATTTAAGGAAAACAAACGTTTATACAAGATAGATTCTCTCAAAAATCGACTTAACCTTCTTTCTCTAAATTGTATGTATTGCATGTTCGCCCACGAGCAGTGTTAAATAATTAAAATTGCAAGGATCAGGACCAAGTTTCTTCGACAAGCACTCTTAGGAGCGAATGGGACCTATTGCTTCCATTCAAAGTTATTTCTGGAATTTGTCTATTACGAGTGCCACTCGCCACCACTTGACTGAAGATAAAACCCGGAGTTAAGAATTCTACGATTTAACGTCATTATCATCATTTTCAGTGACAGATGCCAATAACGCACCACGAAAGAGGTCGCGAGGATGTGCAGATACGAGAGACGTCCATGCCGCTCGATCCTACACCACCGACTCTAAATCATCAGGAATTAGTCCCAATCAGGAGAGTTTATGGACTAAATTCAACCACCTCGTGTTAAGGCTGTCGATCAGTCACTTACCTAAAGAAAATGCATCTAAGGCATACCCCGACAGTCCCGATGAAGAGGACATGCCACCGAAGCATAGCCCATACCGTCCGAAGAAGTAGCTGCTCAACATTGACTGCGACTGTACTGTCGATTCTCGGCGAGTAACTTCCGCAACAACATAGCCCCATATTACCCAAAATTTCATGACAATAGGTATAAGTTTGAAGAACCACTGAGCTTAAAACCGATTACTTGGCTTTAACGCTAAGCTTGGCCTTCTTTATTACTGATCGTCCAAGCCATCTAAGGACTGACCATCTTGGCTATAATTCTATCAGAAAGCTTTGGAGTGTTCCTTTCATCACTCGTTAAAAGCATCCCAAGCAATTTTAACTTCTCCAACTGTTTTAAGGGGGCTCCAGTAACACGTAGACTACATTGGACAGGCATTTTGGAAATAAACATACCTTCGGACTTGTCCACTTGTCAGCTTTATTAACGCATACTGCCACAAACCTATCAATTGCACACTGGAGTTCTGTCTGGGTTGATATGAGGACAACTAAGTCGTCTGCGAAAAGAAATCGCGGGTACTTTGTTGAGTCAGCTCCAGATGCCAATAACGCAAACAGAAAAAAATTGCATGCAGAACTTTTTCACGAAAATTTCCAGATTTCTGTTGCATATAGCAAGACAGGGCGCTGTACAAAGCGAGCTTGGTTTCTCGAGAGGAGGCTCTCACAAAGGCATGAGTAAATCTCACTTCTGTCTATTTTAATTTGTTTTGCTTTAACTTTCAACGCTTTGAGAACAAGTCATTTTCGAGGTCCATTCGAGAGATAAAAATCAATCAAAAGAGCATAATTTGAAATAAAAGTCCTTGAAAACATTGAGACCAAATCAAATGTGAGCGTTACCTTCTGAACACATTCCGCAGTCGATCTGTCGCCATTTTCAGTCACTAATTCTCACGTCACCGTTTCATATAGACCCACAAGACTTTTTTCATCTGTCAGATTGAACACAAGAAAAACAAAACTGACTAGAATCGCTGACATTCTAGTACAGCGCAACAACGACCTCCCAAAGGAATCCATTTCCACGCCAAGTATCTGCGATTCATAAATAAATAAATGCCCACTTCGATCAGCAAAAAGTAGATACAAGCCGACGTTCGTCGAAACATCAGCGTTTTCCCACGAATCCGCGCAAAGCGTGATCCTAATTAGATATCAAACTAAAATCGATGATAATTTATGTGGCGACTCGCCGTAACTGGACCGTGGCAGGAGAAGCAGTCCGAATCCGAAAATAGTAAGACTTGTCTGTCTGCGCCGCAGCTTGTGGACCCGTGCACGAGGCCAACTGAACGCTGCGCTGTGGAGGATTGCTTCACATCACGTTACGCGCGCACTGCACGCGCAGTGGTATCTGAGAAAATTATCACACGGAAGCCGCAGTGGCGATGGCGATGGTTGCAGTGTTGTTGCGCGGTGTGTGCCAAATGAAGTGAAGTCAATCAATTTTAGAGATTGACGCCATGTCTGCGAAAGGAGAGAAGTTAACACGGGCTAGGAATGTGTGAGAATTCGTTAAGGAGTGAGAGCCCGGAAGGTTGAACGTCCTAAGCCCACTCCGCAATTGTTTCCTACCTAAGACCGAGAATTCCCCCAACGAAAGGGATGAATCACCAGGTGTGCACTCTTGAATTTGTACCTCCACAAAGGACAATTAATTCACTCAGCCTTCGTTACGCAAGCTCCTGAACGCGAGAGGCAGGCGGATCCTGGGCACAGCACACAAAAGGTCCACAGCTGGTAAATAAATCAAATTAAAACCGTAAAAGGTCAGGTCAGACAATCAGGGCGAAATTAAAGGAATCCCGTCCCAATTGAAACCTCAGACTCGAAGAAGGAGGAGGAGGCAGAAGACACGTGTCAGCGCAAGAAGCCGTCGCCTGGTGCTCTAGGTCTTAACCTATGACTTTTTAAAGGATCCCCAACACGTGCGCGCCCCATAAAAGCTCGGAACGTTTTTCTTCTTCTGCATAAATCCTCTGAGATGCGGCGCACACACAAGCACACACGCAAGCATACACCTACTCGCTCGCCCACAGCTATGGGGAAATTCTAATTTTCACGGTTAATATCTCAGAGGGATGCGTGAATATGTATGAGGCGGAGTGTGAGTGATGTTTACGCGTTTGCTTGGTAAATTTAATAACCATCGACACTCCTCATACCGCCTCACTCTTTACGGGCATGACTCTCGCTCGTGTGTGTGTGTCTGTTTAATTCTTCATGTCGTTTGTCGGTGGGTGGTGAACGCTTTTCCAAGCCTTTTCACATCATTCATGCGATTTATCCGCGCGCACTTGCCGGCAATTAGAATCGGGTCAGAGGAGTTAAACGTAAGGTTATAGCCGCATTTTATTTTAATGCTCCTGCACGCGTTGTTGTTGTGAAGAGGAGTAAATCACGCGGTGCGGACCTTAGGTGGGTCATCCTTGTGAGGCGGAATCAATTAGTGGAAAGTAAGCCATGGCAACAAGGTGGTTTGGCGCCCGACTGAGAGGAGGCAATTTGCTTTGGGGAGCAATGTACTCTGGTTGGTTGGAAGACTTGTCACTGGGGTCTCTAGAGGAATTAGGTTAAACTGGAGGTGGTTCTGTCTTATGAGCAATTAATGTTGGACTTTCGGATGCAGAGGGCTTGATTTTTTTAGGAAGGCTTGTGACACTTCTTGCATTGCCGCTTTGAAAGAAAAATTATTCAAAAATGGCGCCCTATCAAAGATCACCCCAAATCTTTCGGGCATAACTCGTGATATTTCTTACGAACTTCAAATTTAACAATTTCAGATGATTTAAGCCAAATGCATACCATCGAGTGTTCTTAAGAGACGATTGGGCTAAAATTGGCGCCCCACCAAAAACCGTATCAGAGTGTTACACATTAAATAAGTTTGCTTTAAAATATGGAGTGGTGTAGATTTAAGGATGACTATTTTTGCTTGCATATATGGGGCTCAGCGAAACCTCTAGGAGCCGTCCCAAGCACTTACAATTCTCTAAATGCCAAATTTGAGCAGTTCTTAAACCAATTGTCCAGTTTTAAACTCAAAATCAAACTTAAAATGCCATCGGTAAGCGGACAAATTGAGAACTCTGTGCAAAAATTTCCTCAAGCAATTGTCATTCACAGTCATCACAGCAGTCGACAGCAGCACACCACAGCCAGCAACCACAAAAGGTCTCTTTCAACTTGGTCATCGCATGATTTCGATTGAAATTTCCCCCTTACATTGTACACTCCTTCCCCTTGACAAAATCTTCACAAAAGGGAAGGACAAGTTAGTCCACTCAGTTCCTGCTTCAAACACTTCAAAATGTCCAGTAAACAAGTTAATCCCACTTACATTCAATTCCGCAAAAAAATACGAATAATCGCTTATCGTGTCCTTTTTGCGGGTGCTGAACTAATCCGAACCAATTTCGCACAAAGATGATCCACCATCCTGCGCCGGCAAAGCAAACAAACAAACCACGCCGAATACAACATCCTCCGCGTCCTTCTGAATGGCAGGGATACTTTGTGCAGCACACAGAAAAAAAAGAGGCCCACAAGGAAAATAAATTGAAAGGAAGCGTCTTATCACTACACTTCGGGGATAAAAGTCCCTTCATATCCGTCCCTATCTGTGCCTTCATCGTCGTCTCCACCTCACCTCCTCCCGCCACACGTTTCAATTCAATTCGAACAAGATACCATCGCAGATGTACAGATACACTGGCGGTGGAGGCAGCGGCTACAGTGAGAGTTGTTGATACCCACAGGGAATGATATGAAAGTGTATCCATTGTGATGACCCTCGAGACGGAATGCTTTTCGCAATAAAAATCTTACTAAACCAAAACACACTCTCGCCCCCCTCCCCCCTACTGCCGCTCTGCCTCTCTCTTCGATCATTTTGTTCCGGAAAATTGATACTAAAGTGGTTGCAAAGGCATGGCAAATCACGGTGAGGAGGAGAATGAAGTTTAAACCACAAAACGATTAATTTTCCCATGAGATGCTGCATCCTCACGGCGAGGTCGACGGAGCGAACCTCAGTTAAGGGCAATTAACAGATACAAACCGAAACCGCACAGCGCTGGAGCGCTTTTCCGCCTCGCTTTCAAGACAAAATCTCATCAGACAAGATCCGTGACACTTACCTGCAAAGAGATAAAAGAAAGAAAATGGCATTTAGTTGGCAGAAGAAACAGAATTCGGATTCAGTGCAATAAACTCAAGCAATTTGATATGAGAGGACGGCGAAATGAAGACAAGACACGAAAGTGTCTCTGCTGTCGGTACGGAACACAGAGGAGTTGGGCGATCGACTCAACCATCCGGATCCGTTTTCAAGCGGAAATAATTGCGCTTTTCCACGTACTCGTACACGGCAGTCTATCTCCGAAATATCTAAACTCGCCTGCGTGCGAGTGTATCTCTGTCAGGGGGATGAGATGAAGAAAGCCTGACATGCCTAAAGGAAATGAAAACAGTTACTGTTCTATAAGTTGTGCAACAGTACTGTGGAGTGCCGGGAGGAGAGCGTGATGGAAATTATGAAAGATTCTGTGCGCGCCAGGTGTATGTGAGATTGAGTGCATTAGAGGGAAAGCACTTAGCCGAAGCACCACAACGAGATTGATATGAAATGGGAATGGTAATCCATCAAAATGGGGATTGAACGGATAGTGTACACCGTGCACACTCGCGCTTCAAGTGCCCCCGTGGAGGTGGAGGAAAAAAAGCGAAAATCATCCAACTGGACACGGAAGTCAGGGATGACAGCATGAGTTCTGATTTGTTGCCTTTTTTTATTGTTTTTCCTTGACTGTGACACAAATGTCTTCTTAATTAGAGATGGTGTTTGCCCTGTGGTTCGCAATGAACTGTTTGCCTTTTTATGTTCATCTTTGAGGGATCAGTACGCGGAAGTCGAACTTAGAACTTAGAAAAAGCTATTCGCGACAAGGAGCCACCAGCTGAGAACGGGTAGGCCGCTACAAGTTTTTTTAAGGTAGACATCATCAGCACATCGCACATCTTCAATGAGATGTTGAGCAGTTAGTCAAACATTGCTCCCCATGGGACAGTCATTAAGAATGTAAATGAATTCCAGGGGAATAAAAGGCCTGTAACCCGTTTCTGCTCTATTTTTAGTGATTGATGATCGTTTTCGTGTTTTTAAAGCGGAGCTCGTTAAGTTCGTTGACTCATTCGAGAGTCATCAACACATTTCCGCTGGAAAAATGAATTTTCTTTGCCGCAAGAAATGTGTATTCTATAACAGGATCACCATTACGACAGCTACAAATTTGAGAACTGGAGGAGTGGAGTGAAGATCGTCCTTGTCAACCTTTGCCACTTTGGTTCGTTGAAGCAACTGGGATCAGGCCTCCTGAATCGCGGGATCAAAACTGTGCTTCAGAAAACACTTCTTCCAGACCCGAAAGCTGGACAAGAAGCTTGATTGTTGGTGCCTTTGAAAGAAAAATTATACGCTGGATATATGATCCTGTTTGTGAGGACGGTGGATGGAATGCAAAACAGAAAGGAGCTACAGAGGTTAAGGTAAAGTAAAGAATAAATTTGAGATCCATTGTCGTTGTTATTGTTATTGTATTTGCCAATAAGGTATTGTAATTGATCAGTGGGTAAAAGAAGAAGAAACCGAGTGAATGAAAAAGTATGCTGCCCAACATTTGTAAAGAAGTAAATGGTGATTCATTTTGAGGTTCGATTTCCAGTAGGCTTTTTTTAACAGATCACGTGTGATATCTATCAACCGCCTTTGTCTATTTTTTTCAGTATCGTTTGGCAAATCATCGTGAAAAGACTGATACCACCTTGGACCTTCCAAATTTGGACCATTCTCAGACGTAGCCGTGGCTAACTTTTGCATGATATCATTTTCAAATATTAAGAGTGCCATGATATGCTACTTTAACAGATAATAAAATTCTTTTTATGGCGCTTCAGCCCGGGTGGACCTGGGCCTAAACCAACATGTCTTTAGTGTTGGCTTGTGAGTTAGCCAAAATCTTTTTAATTATTATGTTGAAAAACTCACACAACAGCGCCTCGCTTTGTCTAAAACCTTTTTTGACGTCGAAAGTCTCGGTGAGTTCGTTACCGACCTTGACGTAGCTGCAAGACTTCTCCATCGTCAACCTTCACAATCAGACGAGATTGATAGGAATGCCAAAACAAGACATGGCACAGTATAGGACGATGTCATATGCGACCATAAAATCCACGAATAGGTGGTGAATGTCGATCTGCATTTCTTGGTCCTTTTCGAGGATCAGCCGTAAAGTGATGATCTGGTCTATTGTGGACTTCCCTGACCTAATAACACACTGCCAAGGATACTGATTAGGGTGTAACGAACGGCTCCAAGCGCTCATACAATACGACAGAAAGGATCTTGCATGCGATGTTGAGGAGACTGATCCCTTGATAGTTGGTGCAGTTGGAGGTGTCTCCATACTTTTGAACTGACCACCAAAACTATAGCTTCAAAATAAGCTGGTGCATGCGCCAAACTAGGTCATCTCCAACTGCTTTACAGCAGTTCGACGGACAGTCTATACGACGCAACAGCTTTGTTCGGCTTCCGTCCCGATGCTACTATGTATCGTCTACTACCTACCTCGTCTAAATCAGGGTGAGGGAATCCTTTATCGTCCACATTTTAAAATGTTTGTGATTTATTTTTTGTTGAGAAGCATGAAGTCTATTCAGAATTGTAAATTTGAAATTGATCGACGCCTCAAACGACGTTAAACAACAGTTCGTAAAAATGACAATGTGTACAGTAGTACGCAAACTTCATCGCCATTTATTTTCGCACTTCTTTAATGAACCTTTCGAAATCAATAATCACTGCCCTCATGGAGTCTTTAATTTTTCCATCACTTATTCCCAAGAAAAATCCACAATTCATTACATTTCCTCTACTTCACTTCAAATTTCAAAAGTAATTAGTTCTCTGAATGAAACACATCATCTCCGTTGTACTTCCCTGTCTGTCAGAGCGCGTTTCTTTTGTATTTTCCCACTGAATAGGAACCATATCGTGATATCACAGTTACATAACTTCGCAACACACAGCCGCACAGAATCCCTGCCCCTTGTGCGGTGCCCCAGGCTATGGTGCGGTGCGATGGCTCGTCTACTAATCCAAGTTGCTTAGTGCCTCCCAAGATGGAGCAACGAAACAATTAACGTTTCTTTCGTTTCGCGTTGCATTTGCTTTTCAAATTATTTACCCACTGTTGCACATGCACCACTGGCAACAACAACCGTGTAAACACGAACAAAAACCAGACACTGCCACTGCCACATAGCCACACAAGCAACACGCCTGCATGAGCGCTCTCAAGGTGCCTGCCACCGTCACTGCCGCTGATGGACTTCAAACGAAGCATTTTCTTCATTTTCCCATTTTCCGATTTTCATCCATCGAGTTGGCGATGATATGGCCATTTGACGTGCCAAAAACTTCTCGAAGTGGTGAGAATGCAACGAATCGATTGTGTAACGAGCTGCGGAATGGTTATGACAGGCTAATGGGAGAGCGGCCAAGTCACGGCTGACACACAGGCGAAAGACATTGACCGGCAAAATGGATTTTGATTCGTCCCCAATGTATCTGTGGCATTGGATTGCAGCTCTTCGGGGTGCGCTACTACGGTCATTAGGTTAGGTAATTGCCATGCGAACGACAGTGATTGGAGATGTCTTTGCCGTGTGACGGGTTTTGTGTTGGACAAAGATCGATTGACGATTGGCAACGCGATTGAATCTACGTTTCAATGGGTGGGTAAACGGGTTATGACATAGTTCTTGACTTGATATGAGTTTTCTACGTTCTGGAGGTATTGTAGGGAGTGGTGACAGATTACTACTGAACTAAATGGAAGCACTCATTGCAGAAGAAACTCAAAACAACGATATTATTAAAATTTAGTACAAATTTTGAATGAATTCCAAACAGCTGGTAAATTGAGAGAAAATGTTCGACACTTGGTACAAAATTTTACTACGCTAAGGTTTAGTAAAAATTTTACACAATGTTTAGTACTGCTGTAGTATCCTGCTTTAGTACTGATTTAGTACATTACAGGTGCCGATTCGTTTTTAGCATATTTAGTAATGATTGAGTACTAATTTAGTACATAAAGGATCAGGTTCAGCACAAATTTAGTAGTGATTTATTACCCATAAAGAACTGAATTAGCACATATTTAATAAGAAAAACAAAATAGTTTGAACATGTTTGTTTAAAAATTTAGTATTGATTTGACATTTAGTACAAAAACAAAATTTAGCTGTATGGGTCCCACATAAGCACTCAGAGTAACTTTGAAAGTAGGAAAATCGAAATTAAAGTCAAATAAAGCAGCTGGCGCAAACGAACTGTATGGGGAACTCTTTAAGGCAGCTGGGAATGAACTGGTAGAGTATATGCACACATCTGCATGAACGTTGGATGGACCCTAGTATCATTTACGCCTTTCAAAAAGGAGACCATTTAAACTATGTCAATTACCAAGGAAAAAGTCTCCCAAACATCTCTTATGAGAGCTTCCCCTTTCATTTTATGCGAGCGTCAGAAACCATTCGTTAATAGCCTGATCAGTGTGGTTTAAGCCTAAGGAAGTCCAATATTGAAAAATGTTTTACTTCACAGGAAATCCTAGACAAAACCTGTATCTCTTGATACCAACCACCTCTTCGTTGAATTCTAGGCTACACATGACAGCGTGCATAGAGGGCCCTGTTTAGGTTTGACACTGCTGTCAACTTCGTTGGAATGTGTAGAATGACAGTTGAGAATTTTTGTTACTTTTTTATGATCTGGAAGGAATAGCCAAGGTTTTTAATGTAAAAAGAAAAGACTTTCGACAAGGCGACATGTGACTTTCAGGACATCATTCTTGAGAACGTCGTGCTCTCACTCGGGCACTCGCCTGCACAGGAGAAACGAACGATCCTTCAAAAGTTCGCAAAGTTTGAAGTATAAGCGAATGACATTAACGTGATTTTTCGTACACAACGAGAAGAAAGCGGACAAAATGGATTGAACAGTCAACGAAGGCAAAATGAAGAAAATTCAGTCACCGAGGAAGGAGACACAACATCGACGACAGACATACTTCACAGGTAGTGAATCCCTTCGTCTAAGTCAACTCACAACTCAATAGTACAAACAACATCAGAACCGAGATTAAATACACTTGCCAACCGTTGTCTCTTTGGGCTTAAGGAGCAAATAAGTAGTTAACCCTTCCGTTGAATTGTCAACGTCTTGATCATACCTGTCCTGGTCTATGGCATGATGAGGTATGGGCAATATCAAAAACAGACGTAAGCGCTTCGATGTGAAAGAGAGGAGTCTCTGATACGCAACGCATCCTCTTTACTGATCTTATGATGGTCATTTTGAAAATCCGAAATATGTTATCGACGAGCCAGAAACCAACCAACTAGGCCTTTTGCTTTTCAATTTGAATAAATGCCTTCTTTGAATCAACAGGCATTTAAGACGTGGTCCGATCGACAACAGCGCCATCTGCCTCTAAAAAATCTACTTCCCAACAAGAAAATGGATATCAATCACAAAATATAGATCACCTCTTCTAATTTACCCGACACTTTAACATACGATCTCTTCCCTTTTTTTGTGCCCTAACAAATGCACTCATACATCAGTTCCTTTCCACAGAAAACCCGACCACCACACGCAGTTGTCACCACGCATTCATTAGGCTTTGAATGAAAAACCCACGCACGTACAAGTTCAACGTTATAAAGATGCCATCTCTCAAAGGTCACCCACATCTAGACCCAATGTCACTGGGTCTCCTCCATCGTCTCCCTCGAATGTCGCTACATCTTGTTATCTCGATCAGACACAAGTTCTTCGAAGGTCTGTCCCCCTATCGTTTCAATCGTGCTCCAACTCCATTTCGAAGTCAATAGCCGTTCCATTAATTGTGACAAATCTAAATTCGGTTTCATCTGTGTGTGCATCACGTCCCACCCATACATGACAACCGCCGTCTGTCTCACTCAACCTAATTACGAAACCCGTCCTCATCGGCTGCATGTTTGCCCTTTAGGACCAGTCACAAAACGAAAGAGAATTCTCTCAAATCCACCAGCAGTCCCCGTGACCCCCTTCCCCCCGTCCACCAGTCGAGCGGGAGAGACCAAAGAAATCTCTTGTCGTCACCGATGTGGTTATGTTCAATTTAATATCACCGCAGTGAATGTGCCTGCATAACGGTAGTGCAAACCCTTTTTTTTACGAGCACCTCTTCCGCTTGTGTTTTATAACAACATTATCATAGCACACGCTTTATGTCATTGTCGGGGGAAGGATGTTCATATTTTTCCGAATCCTTATCAGTTTTATTCGCAATTCATTGAGTGACAATGGGCGATGTGCTGAGGCGCACACGTGCACGCCATACCGACAAGTCGATGTCAGGAGTCACGGCTGCAGACGGGGAATGAAAAGCAATCAGATCAAGGAAATTGAGATACGTTGCGGGTGCAGGGGGAAAAGGATATTGATGCGAGAGGAGCAGTAGACCATGCGAACCTGATGATAGATGGAAGTTCGATTAAGATAAGAATGATGGAGACGTGGGGCGGTTGGCTGGCTTCACATAAAGAGGATCCCTTCGTCGTTAGGTTCATCCTTTTCTTTTTTTGGTCTCGGTTTGCTGGAACGTGTTGTAGGGTGTCCTTGTATTTTATTTACAAAGGATATTGATATGCCGTGGCTGTGAAGTGCTTTCAAGTACCCGGAGGTAGTGTGGGAATGAGACGGGCTATCTGTATGCGTGGCGAAGAGGATCTTTGAATAATGCAGAAGAGGAGACGACTTCAAGGTTTGTCGCAAACGCAAATGGACTTCATCCAATTTCTTCGGTTGTAAGGGAGGCTGTATGAAAGTCATGAAGTGTCTGTCGTTTTTGGTGCTCAACTGAATGCATAAATTGGGGAATTTGGGGTGTTTGGCCGACAGTCTGCAAACTGTACAAGAAATGATAAGAATTAGGAAGTTTTGGGCCTATACCTTTTAGAAGCGTCTGTGAAAGAAGAAATTGTGAAAGTAGAGCAAGGAAAGGTACTGGCAGAACACCGAATTCTATGTCCATTGAGAAACAGCGGCAGGAAACTCGTGAACGTAAGGTACCTCAGGGTTCTAAATTTGGTCCAAAATTTTTTTTTCAAAGTTCGCTTTGCAGAGAAAAATATTCAAGAATAGATGCTGGTATTGATCTTTTTTCTACTGAAGAACAATGTCTAGAAGCCCATGTCCACATTGAAGCAACAAACAATTAAAATTTGTACGACTGCAGACACACATTTCATGCTTCCTCCGTCCCCTAAGAAATCCTTAAAAACCTTGAAGCACACACCAACGTCTCATTAACACTACATCCCCATTCGCCAACTTCATCAAATTGAAACACGACAAAAACCAACAAACGCATAGCAAGTGTAATGAATTTGATCAATTAAAGATACCACCATGATGTCAACGTATAAACGTACCTAATCAGTTCTCACTGAGCATACATTCATCGTATTCACCCAATCAATCTCCCAGTGCAGTCCAAGGACAGCAAGTAAAACAAGAAGAATCTTAATTAAAAGACAACCCCGCTCCCACTTGGATTCCAGCCACACTCTTAGGGAATATCAATTCCATTTCTCCGACCCCCAGCCCAGAGGAGTCGCTCCAACAATCTTTTATTTACTCGGCAGAAAGCAAAACAACGCACAAGCAGAGCGCCATAAAGTCATGTATACACATGTTGTATTACAAAACTTTTTTTTGTTTCTTTGCTCGCTCTCTGTTGTCTCTCGTTTTTCGTTTTGTCGCTGTTTTGTTGTTTCTTTTACCGGAAGAAGTCCTAAGAGGACGGAGAATGACAACAAATGAGGAGCACTCCTGCATTCATCCGCTGTGTCCTTTCTCCTCTCACTTGACAAAAGACTTGTTTACATGCAAACATGAATATGGTTTGGTGTGCCTTCGTTGTGTGTGTGTGTTTTCCTCACTTCCGGTGAAATGGGGAAAAAGTTATGTTCTCAAGCCCACACACGCAACCGAGCATGGCACTCACACAATATGTCTTCATTTAGATGAACGACGCAGAGCAGACCATGTCCTTGTCACAACAGAAAGGACCTTGAAATTGTGAGAATCACCCACGCGTGTGCCTAGATGGCCCACCCGCCCTCCCGCCCCTCAACGGGCGAGAGATGTCTCTGCACATAGCTTACATTTCTTTGACGTCTAAGGAGGTGGCGTGCCAAGGCGAAACAGCGGCATGACACACTGATCTTATGTGACAGACCGCAGGATATTGAATGAATTTACTGCCGAAATACATAGATTCCTGTCTGGTGCGGAGAGATTTTATTAATAATCAAAGTGGACGTCAGTCCGGGGCGGGCTTGCGTTTGATTTGTATGACCACTGACTGTCTGACAGCAGATGTCATGCCATGGCGCATGGAGTGCCCTTCAAATGCACGTTTCTTTAAGACTCCCACGTCGGTGATAATTGCTAACTCATTACGGTGAAAAACGAGGAGAAACTAAATAGATAGAGAATGTTGTCAGTCTGTGTATTCTACATGACAGCTGTCAACGGGAATGGATGACAGGCAATTGCTATTGCAAACAGCGATCATTATCGGGCGTGTTAACAAAGAATTTTTATTGCCTCCCCTTTACCTTTAAACGTGCGATGGGAAATTGCTGATGAAAGCAATACAAAGCGAGCTATAGAATTTAATGACAATTCAACTGACACCTCTGGAGAGTGACAGATATGACAAATCATTGGGTACCCGGGTATTGGTCTCAGTTAATGTTTTCCCTCTCTCTTCGATTGCGTAGGCTTAAGCTGTGAAAATTGGGGGCCAAGGATAATGCGGATTGTCACAAGTTCTTTGGAATGGGGAACAGGCATAGATCCTGAACTTAACTAGTGTATTAATTTAACAGGTAGCAGATCATTTTTGGGCATAAGAATCAGGAACCTCAACGAATCAGTTTTTATACAAATTCAGGGCAAATACAGATCAATTTAAAGATTGATGAGCAAGCTTTACTACAAGGTCCTGTGTACACGAGGCAACGTCGTTGACCGCCCTTAACACGGCGAGCTGCCAACACTGTCTTCGCTTGTACAAGTTGACATCGCGCCGCATCTGGATAGGCATCACAACACCCATTGTGCTGTGAACTAATGTATGCAGCGAACGAGTCTGCTCGAGGACTAAATAATTGGCCTGGCCTACGAGCCTGTGGATTGAGAAAACAGCTACATGCCTCGGATACGGACAGATCTAATGTTGACGACCCAAATTAACGAATAAAGGACAATGATTTTCGGTTCTGCGCGTGGAATGTGAGGTCGCTTATCAGACCTCTACGCCTAAGAACTTGCGGACGCGCTGGACTGCTACAAAGCAGATATTACCGCCAACCAGAAAGTGCGGTGGGATGGAAGGAAGATGAAGACCTGCAACATCTATTACGACGACTGCTACAGAGAGAGAAGACAGCGCCTATTTGGAAACGGATTTGTCGTTCGAGGCAGACTTAGACAAAAAGTCTTAAGCTACGACCCCATAATCGAACGCCTCCTGAAAATCCACATCAGGGCTAATTTCTGGAACATAAACCTGATTTGCGCTCACGCCCCTTCAGAGGACAATGATTTCTATGATCTTTTAGAAAGAAAATACGATCGACGTCCCAGCTATGACGCCAAGATGGTTCTAGGAGATTTTAACGCTAAGCTGGGGACAGCGATTTCATACATATGTATTTAGCACAAATTTAGCACTTATTTTATTTAGTCATTGGGCATACATTTGGTTCTCACATTTGGAAATTTTTCACACCCTTTTACTGTTGATTAGGTGATGGGGAAGTACTTATTTATTGACAGAGGACACAATAGGTGAGTTGAAAAGAAAGATTCCTTCTTGCAAAGAACTATCTTAAACTTAAAAATAAATTTAAGAATCCACTAGGAACTGGTCTGTTGTGAGTGCAACGGTTTTCTCACGAGTAGAGGGAACCTATAGTTTCTTGGTGACTCTGAAAGGGGAGATTTGAAAGGATTTTCATTGACAACTTGTACTTTTTTAATTGTTGTCAGGACCTTCAAATCGCACCGAAAAACAGGGAGATGAAATGTTTAACCTGAGAATCGAACTTAGTACCTCCGGCGTTTGAATCAACATACTAACACACTACCCCACACCGGTGACAAAATCAAAGAACAACAAACTCAAAACAAAAAGAGAAGAAAAAATTGCTGTTGAGGAACACAAACATCGCCTAAAGTTCTATTGAAATGTTTCACAATCACAACACAACACTGACCACACATCAGTTTGCTTTGAGAACCTTTGGCTCTTGCCACCTTCGGTTGTTGGCAGACTTTAATCAATGTCTACACAAATGAAAACTGTCCACAAACTTTCAACACCGTTGTCCTTCTATTTCATTCTTTCCACGTTTTCCGCCCTTCTTTGCCTGCCTAACCCTATTTTGTTGAAACCTAATTTGAAAAGATTATCCGCCTAAACAATAGTTTTCTCTGTCTCCTCCTCACATAGAAGAAAAGAAACCAAAAACGGAATGTTTTCGCTGTTAGGAGAAGTGAAACGACGTCGACGACGACAAGGAAGTTACCGGGACGATGGCAAACATTCCATGAACCATGTCTGGTTGGTTCGGTCGATTCTATGCGGCTCTTTGTAAATCACAACACAATGCTTCACTCGAAGTATCGTAAGCCGCCGTTGCTGCCCTAGCAGCGTGTACACCCA
Source organism: Eristalinus sepulchralis (assembly GCA_944738645.1). Classification (NCBI taxonomy): domain Eukaryota; kingdom Metazoa; phylum Arthropoda; class Insecta; order Diptera; family Syrphidae; genus Eristalinus; species Eristalinus sepulchralis. The sequence continues at coordinate 11,113,599 of OX122885.1, read as the reverse complement.
GATTCACCCAGATACACTTGTTCTCCCTGCCTTCACGTCCGCCTCTGGTCTGCCCATTGTTCTATCGAACATTTTTTTTTTTTGTTTTTCTGCTCAGATGCTGCTTTTCCCCACTTCTCGTAACTGTTGGCTTTGGTTTTCTTGGTTGTTCATGTAAGTGCTGGTGTGTCTTCGATTGTGTAATGTAAATCTCTCCACCCCAGTGCACTGTCGCAACTGAATTCTGGTAACCATTGGGAACGGATTCATTTCTCAGCGTTTGGTTTTCTGTGCCAGAAGTCGGGGCGGGGCGTGGGTTTTTCATTTTCGAGCGCAAACTGTGCCAAAATGTTGAAACTTTTGCCAGAGAAGAAACCAAAACTGCTCGTAATGGGTTGAGGTTTTCTTGGTGTCTATTTTTTTTTTTGTTTTTGTCCTTTGTTACATCGCCAAACCCAAGACCATTTCGCACGCAAATAGAGAAACAGAGAAAGACAGATTTAATGAAAAGCGGGCTTTAAGAAGGTCAATCGTAAGAAAGGCGTTTCAAGACGAAGAGAAAAGAAGATTAAATGTTCCTTAAATGGGCTAAAATATAATCTAGATTAATTGTTTGGTTAATTAAAGATACTGAAAGTGCGGACGGAGTTTCAAGGTAAGCCGTACCACAATGTGGCCTTTAGGTTAGGCGGATATCCAATGCAATCAATTTGCTATGCATCGTGTCACTAAACTGCTGCAACACAGGGTGACTTTATGCTTGGTAAAATGTTTGTGAATATTGTAAAACCACTTGACGTTTTTGTATCAATTTTGATCCTTTGTTTCACTTCGTTAAAGTTTCAAGATCTGGTCAATTCCTGGCCATTTCAAAAATATCTGTCAAGTGAAGTACAACAAATGTGAACAATTTACAAGTTTCAATAATGGCACTATCACAACTGTTCTACATTTACATTCATAACTTGTCAAATTTCTGTCAAACTTTAGTTGAAGAGAGGCAATCGTTACTCAAATGAAATTTTCAGCGGTGACTTTTCAAACTGACATGTCACATCAACTGTCACTGAATTCTCTTACAGTTTTTGGTTTTTCACGAACATATTTCGGCTTATTTTTTATACAACAGTCTCTTGTCATACGACAAGTGTCATTAACTGGCTGTTATTTCTTAGGAGTATTTTAACACAACAACAGTTATTAAAGAGCTGTCAAATGAGTAAAATTGCATTTGATAGAATATTAATTTCAGCCATCTTTTCAAATATAGCAAACCTGCCACAAGTGAGCTGTAAACTAAGTTATGTTCCCGTGAGATTAGATTAACGTATAAATAGGATAGGAGATCTGCATTTAGAGGTAGCCTGTTGTGGCTTGAAACCTTTGTCTCTACACTGATGTTTATCAAAGTTTTCAAAACTTTAAGAAACTTTTAGAAAAAGTCAGCCATCAAAGCTTCACTGCTAAGTTCTCAAACTTACCATCTTGCAAAAAATTGTCACATCCTCACATCAATTCAATTTTCATTGAGGTTTTCTCGAGATGAGTCTTTACCTAATTGATTTTGAAATCTGTCACACATGACAGCTCACGATAAGTTTAGCTCCATTCACTCTTATAATTGTTTTTCTAAATGCTATTTCAGAGGAATTTGTTTTTTCATGTCAATATCGTTTTTTTGAATAATGAAACCTTATTGGCGTTTGTGCAAGTTTTTGACATCTTTGTTGTATTTCATTGTGGAGCAGTAACCAACAAGAGCAGCAACGAAAGATATTTCTTTTCACTCCTCCCTCGTCGCAATGATTCATTTTTACACCTGTCACAGAATTGTCAAGATGAGAACACTTTGTGTAAAACTTTAACATCAATCCGAATAAAATTCGTTCCTTGTCGATCTGTTACCGATAATCAAATGGTGGAAAAGGAATTTAACTTTCCGTCCACTCATCAAGTCTCTTTAGAGCACCCTGTAGTTGCCCTCCTTAATCATTCATTGCACAATTGCTCCCATTATTTCATCAAAATGAATTAAAAAACAAAATGAACTCATCCACGAAACAGTTCACTCAGCACCGTTTGACACCTGCTCGCCGAGTTCAATTTTTAAGCCATCCCCTGTATTCACTGGTCTCACTCACACCAGTCCCGCACAAAAGAATGACACACAAATGCGGACGCAATACCCGACGACCTCAGTTGATTCATCGGCGGTGTGGCGGCGCGCTCTGCTGTTGATGTCAAAATACCGTCGTGTACGTTGCCCTTCATAACGAAACACTGTTACAGGTTACCTGCGCGTTGAGCGGACCCTTCTTTGTTTGATCTCGGATCTTGGTATCTATTCGATTTCATAATTCTCTTCATTTCAACGCATTCTCTTGCAACAAAGCACGCCACAGCCGTAAACAATAGACGATAAGATACCGAGATACAGAGACAATCTAGTTTTGTAACAAGCCCCCATTTGCCGGTGTGTCTGTGGACTCTTAAGTGATATATCTCAATCTGATCTTGTTTTTTTTTCGGGGGGATTTGTTGGCTGTGACTTTTGTCCATTGTTCTAGAAGTCTCTAAATGAGAGCAGAAGAATAAAAATTCGAAAGGCAGACCTAGATACGATCGAAAAGAAACTGGATATCGATCCGCGAAGTGTGCCTCGACCTGAAATGAGGCCGGCTACGTCCGCTTTGACATCCTCTTTACATCGCCAAACAATTATCGATGGACAAGGATTTCACATGCCACACATAGCACATCCGGTCAATGTCTAATCGCAGACATTCCGCAAGACATCGTTTGTCAAGCCAATTGGCGCCTCCATGGCATCTCTCTTTTCGAACACTCGCAGCCTTCAGGGCCCGAGCAAGTCCTTTGTCAAGTGACAACCTCTTTTTGCTGAACACACTCCGCTAGCGGTACAAATGCAATTAGTTCCCTGGAACTCATGAAACTCTGGCCAATGCCCGTGTAAACATCTCATCAGCACACATCACATTTTCAAGCCATTAAGTGAGTCCCTTGGCGTGAATCCAGTTTGATTGCAGATCCAGTGATGCTGCAGAGGGAGAGAGAGAGGTTGAGATGGCGATTTCTCGTTTTGTTTTCTCCACACCGGTTGGTGGGACAAGTGCACAAAGACCTCGTTTCAATAGCACTGACAACCGGCTGCTGCTGCTGCTGCTGCACAGCGAATTGATGCTGTCCCGGAGGCCTGAGTCCAGGAGAACCCGATTTGAGTGATTATCACACCGAAATCTGCACTCGAAAAATTTTGAACGCTAGATACCACAGCACTTCATTCGCGCATCTACGCCGCACTGAAAGCAACACCAAAGATCATGTTGCCCCCCAACTGTAGGTCAATAAGCGCGTTCAACTTGTTTGCCCAATGTACACACGCAGCACAAATGGCGATTGCGCCGCGGTGGCGGCGGCAGTGCGCCGGTGAAGAGGAGGATGATGATGCCACCGCTAATGCCATTACCAACTCAGCCGTAACACAAGACCGGGGATGGAAGAAACTAGTTTTTTTTCCAGTCTCTGTCTCTGTCTAATTCTAATGCGAGATGCATTTGAGTTAACTTTGTCCGGTACGATGGCTTCTCTTCCGTATGTGATTTGAAAAGCAAGTGGACTCTGTCCGTTGCTGCCGGCTTGTTCTGCCAAGACTCTTCCACCAATTGGGGGCGCCACTATGTACGTACACATCTACAGACATCAGGTGTAGCGCTTTGTGCAACAACAAGTGGGTGGACGGAGGCACAGCGTGGATAGATAGGCGATCTAGATAGAGTCTAGCAACGGATTTGTGCAATCTAAAGTAGGGGAAAAGTTGAACCATTGAACTTGTTGGTATCTGGTGCAGTTCATCTTAATTGTCGGCGGCCATCGATTGAGCGGCAGATAATTGCATTCTTTGGCAATTGACATAAATTTGTCGTTTACGTGGACAAGTTAAGGGGATTTTCGGGAGATTCTGAGATAGGCAGTAGTGGAGAATTTAAAGGGATTTGTGGAATGAACTGAGGAAATGTGATGAGTGTAGGATAGATCTAGTCATTCCTCTTGAAGGAGTTTCTAAAAGTATTTAAGTCTACAACCATTTTTCTCAAACTCTGAGGTTGCAGCAGAGAGCAATGGAACCTTTTAAAGAAGTCCCCAAAGAAGCTAACGTCAGGACGAAGTGGTTATGGCAGCTTTTAAAACATAGCCATTCAAAGTCAAACAAAAGTCGCCTCAAGACCTACCCCTAAACGACGAAGTTCCTTGTTTCGCTAGTGATGAACTTACTAATCTAAATGGTCTAGCTTACATAAGGAAGTAAAGTTGCAATCAATTTCCATTTAAACAGCGTTTACGTCTCAGTTGGTTGTGTGTGGCATGTCATTTAACCCTCAGCCACACAACTATTTCACATACAATCAGTAAATCAGACGTATACAGGCTTAAATTATTTAAATCTGAAGGACAATAAATGGCCAGTTGTGCACGCAATAAAATTAATGACAGCAATGTGTGTTTACAGCACTCACCCACTAAGGACCCACCGGAGACCAACAAACCCCAAGTCGAAAAGGAAAACATGGAATAAAATTTTGCAAAACGCACCACCACCTGACTTAAATGTTCGCTAAGCACGAACCACTGATGTGTGGTGTCTATGTGTCCGATTTTCCATTTAATGGGTCAATGGTATCTACAAATATTCGGATTATAAATAAAGCTAGACAGTCCTCCGCTCCTAGGGAGGGCAGGAAGGGAGGAAAATAAATTTATTTTATTCTCCTTTGCCTAAATCGCGAAAGCACACGCTCTTTACAAAGTGTGAACAATGTGTCGACTCCTCCATGCTCCACCTACGCATCGTCAATGCAAGCTCACTAATAATCACACCCCCCCCCCCCTCCCCCCAACATTGAGTGACAGGGCCTTTGTGCCGGAGAGTCAGGTTTCATTCATCAACGTCATCGCATCGTCGTCGTCACTTCAATGAGCCGTTTCTTGTTGACATTAGTGTGTTCGCAACCACACACACACACGCGGACACAGAACGTATACAGGAGCAGAAATTCCGCTCTGAAGGGTCCTTGTTTTCAAAACTATTTCACATGACCTTGGGAAGCTCTCGCACCCATCCTTGTTGTTGGCATTTATTCAAACTCACATCGAGCCACACACACATACACTCTGCCAACGGTATGAAGTATCTTTCGAGTGAATTCATGGTCAGAGGGCGCATGGGAGTGGTATGAAATAGCCCATCACCCGGACCCAAATGAATTCTGCCTCGTTTGCGGCTGTCGGCCGCCCTGCTCACAACTTCCGCATCCGCAGAGCTCAGCTCATTCAAATGAAAATACAAAAGACACACTTGACACCCCTCCACCACTCCCCGCCTGTGCTGTCGCTCTCTCTCTCTCTTGCTGGTTTGCACGTCAGTGATGTGGTGTGGTGGTGAGGTGTCACCTCAGCAGAGCGGCTCTGTAATGTGAGACTCCCTCTGCCAACAACCGACAGGGTTTCGCCTTGACCAAGGCAAAATGTCATCAAAACTAATTGACAATTGTCCTTGTGCCGTTACTTAGTACTGCATGCACGAGACACGGACACCAACGCCATATCTCATCATCATAACTCACACGGATTGGGTGCGGCATGGATAAAACGAATGAAAATGCACTTAAAGTGTCAAAACGTGACGAGCTTCTGTGGCAGAGGGATTTTCTTGCAACACTTTTCGCCGCAATATTGGAAAATCAGCAGAGTTGACTTGCTGATGGTTTGGACGGATATGTCAGTGATCTACAAGGATGCGCTCTCGAACGTGATATGGGTGAATGATTGGAGAAGAAATCTGCTCGATAAGTGGTTGGACATAGAATTGGAAGCAACTGGGAAGGTATATCGAGCAGACGTTTGCTTGTTTATTTGGTTAGGTGAAAAACAGATCTAAAAAGTGGGACTCGCATCAAAAACTCTCTGTTTGGACCAAAGTTTCGTGTACAAAATGTCACCCCTTCAAGGAGAATCATATGTAATGTAGGCAAACGAAAGAAAGTGCAGAAAGAGAATGAAACTGCTTAACAAAGAACTAAAAAGCTTTATATTGCCTAGCCACATCAAGCTTGACGGACGTTTCTTTAACGTCTTTTGTCTCAAGTCTCAAATCGATACCTGGCGTTATTGAGAGAGATCAAGTCAAATGTGTCAATTGTGTTTATTTGACATTTAGGGGAAAAACCGTCTACACGGTGCCCGACAACAAACCACATTTTTCCATCAATAGTGTTTTGTCAAAATGTTAAATTCTATTAAATTTTACTGAATTTAACAAAGAAGACGACGCGCTGTGGTAAGAAAAACTCCCTCTTCATCTTCAAGATGGCGGCCAACAACCACACAATGTCAAAGTTTGCTTAGTGGAAACTCTTGCACATTTAAGAAAACTAGGTTCTCTCAGCAACTTTATGCTGATTCATTGCCGCTCAGCCGTAAGAACCGCCTGCATCATAAATGGCGCAAAACATGAAACACATTCGGCAATCTTAAACCTTACAGTAAAGATTTCCAAATTAATCATAAACTGACGGAGAAATTGATTCCTTTCCTCCTTCACGCATCACCCCCAAGTTCTCAACCTCAAGCTCCGCTTCAGCGCCGAACTTTTTTTTTATTCACAACACAAAGCCATAAAAAGTCCACGCCCCCGACGTAAAGATGCACACAGAATACAGAACGCTGAATAAAGTCTCCTCTTAATGGCTCAAACCCATGTCAGAGCGAAAGAGCAGCACTTTCCATACCTCCGCTGCTGGTCGGTAAATCCCTGCGAAACGTGTTTAACATAACATCCTGCCGGCACACACGCACACACATCCCCACCCGACAAAGGACAACCCTGGGCATATGGTGAATCCTCCCCCCGCCCCACAGAACAGCGTAAATATTTAACGAACGCTTTTAAACATCTCCGCCCGCTTCATGGATCGCCGCCACCGTGCGTGGACTGCCTGGCGGTGCTGTTAGTTAAATGGATTGATGACAGCGATAAAAGGGAATAATTATTTTCGACGATATACGAACGTGATTATGTTTCATAATCACCGCACACAATTCAAAGCCCTTTAACCGGGCTAAGGTCATTCGGTTCCATTCGCCAGCTGTTGCAGGGAAAACTGCAGATAAGGCATTTCCTCGAAAAACAAACTAACATCTCGTTGATTTCTTGCCATAAACTCCCCACGACCTTGCCGCGATTCAAATCAAATAAACCAAACATTCGATTGCGTTAATTAGAGATTTTCGATTGAATTTGATTTGATTCGATTATCGGCCGCGTCCGACGACGTGGGTGCGGAGATTTATTGCCGCAGATGTGCGAGCGTACGCATTTCCGCGGCTGTGTGCCCCGGATTCGAGTTTATGATCTGCGACGGGATGTGCTGTTGATCGTGATTCCATCGCCGTCGAATTGCTAGACGATACACTGATCGCAGAGATTTTTACTGCTTCGTTGATGATTTCAAATCGATCGTGGAGACTCACGGGCGATCGACTGTGAGATGACGAAATGCAGATTGAATGGAAATCTTAAAATTATTGATCTCTATGTGCGATGGGGAAAATGTGACACAACCAACTTAAGAGGATTAACTTTGATGACAGGGAGAGGGGGAATCCATTCTTTTTCGGTTTCAATGGGGAGTGGATTGATTTTTCGATTTTCCTCGGGCGGTTAATAAATGCCAGTGGAGGGATCTTTAGGAGGAGTCGGCTACTTGAAAGTCAAACTTCCTCTTTGCCAGACAATAGGAGAAATAGATTGTCAAGCGAAGAGCTAATCTCGGAAAAAACAGCGTCAAGCTTAGAGTTTTTCAATAAGGACTTCATAGCATTCTCACTCAAATTTTATGCAGGGTGATTTTTAGAGCTTTAAATTGACGTCCATTTTGTCGGCTGTCCAGTCAGTCGTCACAATGCTAGCACTTTTAATTTCTTCATTTTTTGTCTGAAATCTTAGCCATCTTCCGTCAGCCACTGAGGCCCTCCTAGACCTCAGAATAAACTTTTAACGCTGCCAACGGACCCATCCACTCGATTTTTGTCCAAATCTGAGATTTAAAATGTTTGCCTATTTGTTTAGGCAAACAGTTTGGCTTGGCATTTTAACATGAACAGACTGACGCCAAAACAAAGTCCCCAAATTTTGCAAGTTTATTTTAAAAATCATGGTTCTGTTCGAAATACGAAAAAGCGCCCGTAAATTTGTCTCCAGATCGTGCGATTTAGAGCCACTTGACTATTTTCCGTGGGGATATGTGAAGTCCCTAGTCTTAGCCGGTAAGGCCGAAACAATGGAAAACTGGGGGACAACATTCTTCGCTCACACACTTCTATGAGCTAACTTTCGCCACCTACATATGTACCTTCGGAAAAAAAATAAATTGCAAAGTTCGAGTGCTGTTCGTCATTCCTCTAGTGAAACTGGCTTGTTGGCATAGAGTGGGTAAAAGTAGCTCCCTTGAGTCAGGAGATTTCAAATTGCAGAGGCCACGTTTTGCCTTATTGTCCAAAGAAATAACGAGCCAACAAGTCTCTGTGCTCATCTCTATTTTCTGCAACTTCATTTTCATCAAAGAATCAGGCGCACAATGACAGCATGTGGAGATTTTTTCCTTTATTCGAGTTAAATTTTGCTGTCAAGCAGCAATTGACCGACAAATCCATTTTTTTCAACCGAGAAATGCATATTTTGTTTGTAAACTAAGTCACATTTCGCGGTATATCACCGTAAAAATTTGCTATGAAATTGATTATTCAGTTCACTTCCAGTTTAAGAATTTTTTGAAGTCCAATTCATCGCTTCATATAGTCGAGAGGTTTCAGTTCTTTCGTAACCCTTGGCTTTTTGACGTCGGTGAAGGAAGGACTTATGACATAAATTCGTCCACTGGGCTCTGAATTGTTTCTTTCTTTGGGTAATGTTCACTACCAACAGTTTCTACTCTTTCTGTCGCCTTTATCGACTCGGATTTTCATTTCCTAAATTTAATTATTTGTAGACGGTCTTCGTTGACAATATTTTGTCATGAAAAATTTGACAAAAATTAATATATACACAAACAGTGGAAATTCAAAGTTATCAAGCTCCGTTTGGAAAACCCCACTACAAGCGTATTGAGCACAAATCGAATACATCACTCAGCAAATGCACTTCTTAGCAGAGACACATGGGATGGAATGTGGAGATGAATCCACTGGAGGTGTCATTTTAAAATGGCTATGAAATGAAGACTATTGAATATTTTTTGGTGATTTTGGACTCAAAACACAGAGATAATTTTGTTATTTATGTTATATATTTCATCCAAGCAAAACCAGGTCCCATTTAACCTAATTTCTGATAGCTTAATTATTTGGCACTTTTTACACACTCCAGGAATACGTAAATTCTAATATTTTTATACTAGGATTGGCTTTAAAGTGAAAAAATTGAGAGGAATCAAAGAAGATAGTCGATAAGACCACTGTAAAATAGATTGTACACCACTGTTCCGCCTGATATAATGTCTTGCCTGTGCGGAAAGTGATGGTAGGGCAAAGATTCTCGCGAAATCTTTAAATTAAACTATCATTGAGGTGTGTAGCTAAAAAGAAAGAGATCTACAGACTAACCTGCCTGCGGCACATCGACCGAAGTGCTTGCAAGTATTTCAATAAAGCAGAAGCATAATGTTAATACTTCGTTTCTAATATACGAAACATTTTGGTGTGTCTGTCTTTTCTGTCACACTATTTACATCTCGTGAGCTTTTTTGACTTACGTCTTTGACAGGTGAACTCAGCGACAAAAGGGTGAGACACAGACTACACAATTACCCTGCACTGGTTTTAAGAAGACCAAGGGGAACTATTCTCGTGGCGTTACAATGGAACCAAAAGACAGCCTAGCTGTGGTTCGGTTCCCCATTGGCAACCAGACGCTTCAACCTTACCTTACTTTTACTTAAGTCACATGTAATTTCAATGCTTAATAAGTGATCCACTGATTTCTAGGTGCCTATCAGAAATATTGTGGTCGCCGTGGCGTAGTGGGTAAGTGCGTCGACTCACACGCAGGAGGTCAATTCCTGGATTGAACACCTCCAATTTTTCACCGCGTCACCCCTTTCGAGTTGCTGACAACACTGAAGGAGTATCAATTGTCTATGGAAAGCTTGCCGTTCAGAATCGGCAAAATAGTGTAGGTCCCTTCTACTCCTGAGAGTACTATAACACGCACGTCGCGAGCAGTTGATGCAGAAGCTAGGCCCTGGTCCCTGTGTGCTGTAGTGCCACTCAAGCTACTCAATATCTTAGAATATTGAAGAGATTTTATTTCACAGCCATCTTGAAACGTCTCCTCCAGATTGCTCGTTTAACTTTCTTCAAGAAGTATCTTTGCTACGCTGTGCTTTGATTAAAATGTATGTTTCGTTTGTGCTCTGCAACTTTACATATGTAAATTTCAACGCTCATTCGCTAGAATTTTTCCATCTATCTACGCGATAGAACACTCTCCGATCGCCTCGTACACAAAAGCAATTACCGTCAATTAACAGCAAAAAAAAATAAGAAAAAACCGAAAACAAAAATAAAACGAACAGTGATCTTCTTACCGTAAACATCTGACGAGCGTGCTTCGTGCTCCTTTGTGGGTCCGCTGAGATACTTATTAGAAATTCTTTTGTGGAATTTGTTTAATGTTTTGCGATGTATTCGCGCGCTTGTTCTCTTTGTACTTGTACCATTTTTATTATTGTTCGAAGAAAACCAATTTTTGAGCCGTTTCTTTTTTCTGACATGAATGACATGTGAACTAGCTACTGGCGGCGACTGACTGGTGATTGGTTTCTCTTGCCAGAAAATGCCACGTTTGCGTCAGCAGGTTAGATGAAAGTTCAAGGACAGATCGATGAGACTGAAATAGGCGTTCAATCAAGTTTCATTTGAAAGTTATATCGAAGGCCTGTTCGTTTCTATCTAATCTTTGCGAGCCATAAATTTGGGTAATCAGCTAAAAAGTGCACACGGGAGATTGTGTTCTTGTCACGAGACAAGTACTTCCAAGAAGTTTATCTGCACCAGACAAACCAACAGAATGAATTTTGGGATTGCAGTCATTTTACGAATTTCAGCACATAACTAGATGTTTGCACGTGATCTAGCGAAACGTCACGAATTTTTGTGTAATTTCATGGCTTGTTTGCTGCCAATTAGAGGCACTTGATGTTGGAACTTTGATAGCTGGCAAATTATTCTAATCTGTTGAGAACAATGGTGAATTTTAAAGAGGAAAAAAATCGTTTGAATTAGCTTCACGTGGTTCTTAAATTGACGTGTGATCAAAATTTACTGGAATAAGTTTTAAGGACCAGCTCACTCAATTCTTTAAATTTATTTTTTCGCTATACTTCAGGGATGATGGAAAAATGTATTTAATACTTTTGAAGTTCTTAACAAAGCTCACCGACTCGAGTCTTGCAAATTTGGTTAAGACAAAGTTGGTGTCTGAGTCGCAATTTAAAACTTCTGTCGATAGAAAGGCATTCCGTGTGGACGCTCTTGCTGTGCACTACCCAAAGTGCCGAACAGCTTTGGATATATGCTTAACAGAATTTTTAATGCCACGCATTGTCAATACTCAAAAAAAAAGAGAAGTTAAGAAGCGTTAAGACTTGTAGCGGAAAATAAAGAAGCTGTTTAAAGTTTGTGCCTTCTTTTGCATCACATATCCCGGGACTTTTTTTGACACTTCACGAGTTTGGAACACTAAAATTTTCCGACATTCCATGACAACAACTGCAAAAACAAAACTTGTACACCACGTAGAAAAAGAACCGACGTCAACTCGTTTCTCTTCATTTCTTCCCCCGGAAGCCAGCATTAAAAATACACCCAACTTCACGTCGCGCTTCCGTTGTATATCCAAACATTTCCGACCCACATAGCGACTGCGGCGGCGGTGTGACGACGACAACGACGACGCCACTAAATCGCTTTATTTTCTGCCTCATCATCAGCGAATTGCATTTAGATATAATTTCCCATCAAAACGTCCTCACTTTAAACGTTCTCCAATATTTCACAAGACGCTGCCTGTGCGCTGCTCTTATTACCCACTGGGGGCTTCTTTCCTCCGGCGGACAACCGGCGGATGGGAGGGGGGAAGAGGAGGTAAAAGAAAAGAAAACTCATCCACCGCCAATGATTATGGCTTCCCTCTCCAGAGTCGACACCGCCAAGAAAGTATTCATTTACTGTGGCTTCCTTTGCTATTTTCGTGCCACAAGTTTCCCAAAGATTCCCAAAGCCTCGCATATATTGTTTTTTCTCTTCTGTGTCTGTGTGTGTGTTTTTTTTTGCAGGCCAACATATCTATCTGTATCTCGACGGGTTTTGTGGCACATTTAAAATTGAATCAATGCCAAGAATTTTCCTCGTTCGCTGTGCTCGGTGCGCTCCGTGTGCCAGATTGTGTGCGCATTTGTTTCACAAAATGTATACGAACTTCGAATATTCATCTCGCAGTTGTTTATGGCGAAAAATGAAGACGACGAAGAAAATCGAATGTCAATAAGGGTCAAGAATTGACAGAATTCCGTGCCACTTTTCGGCGCGTGGAGCGTGTGCGGACGCACATCGAGCACAGCAACGATCTCAAACAGAGCCCTCCGCCTCCGCAGTCGCTGCAGTCGTTCGATTTGAGAGAATTCTGTTTACGGAAACCGCACCTGAAGGCCTTCAGGGTTGAGAGTTGACTGGCGTTCATAAATTAAATTATTTCACCATTCACTGCGTGCGTGTGCGAAGAGTATGTGTGTCGCAGCAGTCACATTCGCACGGTTTTTTTTTTTTTTTTTCAAAATCTAAAATGCAAATGCATTGCGTTTCAAATGACTCATGACGCCACGCGGCCGTCATTCCATTTTTGTATTTTTAATTCAATTCGTTACACGACGGTCTGCGTCTGGTGGTCAGTCGTTGAGTCTAGCCATGCGTTGTCGCCGCGTCGCTGTCGTTGCTGCTGTGCTGTGTAAACATCACTTCCGGCAGGGATTTGTGGACAAGCTACTAATTATGAGGCGGAGGGCTTCATAGAAGCTATTAATAAGATGATTAAACACCGGGCGGGGGGAAGGAGAGCAGGGAGAATGATGGACAGAGAGGCACTCTTGGCGCTGTTGCTTTCTGTTAATTCGACCAGACGTTTATTGATTGTGATGCTAAGCAGTCTTGAATCTCTAATCCGAGGCTGATAAAGCGATGTTTGTCTTGAAGATTTGTTGGTACATTATGCACTAGCGGTGAAGGTGATGAATCTTTCGGGTGCTTAGTGTGGCATTTCTTCGAGGATTGGGGTTAGATTTAGGGGACAATTTGAGCAAGTGCCAAAAAGGAGGCGCTTTATTTATTTCAAGACGACATTGATAGATTTGAATTGTTCAAGTGATCCTTAGATGGCGGAGCCTCCATTTCCAACTTTGAGTCAATTCCTCTAGTGCAGAAACTCGATTTGTCAACCGTTTTGGGTAGTTTTGAAATTTTCCTCCTTCTTTTCGTTGATCATTTTATAAGATTTTACTTCTTGAACGTCCTTAAAATCTATTTTCTGACTTCAAAAATGTCGGATTGTTTCCTTCCGAACAAACCCAGAAATTTCTTCTAGCAAAAACTGTCTGAAATCAAACACAAATCCACACTCACAGCTGCTCAAAATCAAGGACATACCTTCGACTTTAGTTGAAATTTTTAATAAAAAATGACAAAAAAAAACCCACCCTGTATAGGAATTCCTTCAATGCCGCCTCGGAACTTTTGATTACATTCCACTGAAGGAGAATGAATGAAAAAGTTTTTGTCAAAAAAATTCCATTAGTCTCCTTCCGCACCCGAACTCGAAGACAAAACTCAAAAAAAATATACTCCCGTATATAAGTGGTTACGTATACGCTACCTAATCACCTCAATCCTCGTCGCTCCTTTTCAGTTCCCCCTCCACTGGCCAAGGACATTAAATATCTCCCACACACACACACAATCCCGCCTTCCTTTTTTCTCAAAAGCGACCATCAATCACTTTCATCCAGAATTTTACACGTGGATAAAAGTGGCATTAGAGAGTATGTATACAAATTTAATATCTTTCAGGATGAAAAGGAAAAACACGCAGCATAGGAGCATACTAAGCAGTGCCGTGTGCTAGCACTACTAATCCAGCAGTGTCGTCTTACCGTTTGTGGGAGGTGGAAAGGTACACGACACGACTGACATTATTTTCTGGTCATCCATCTTTGTTTCGTCCTTATTCCTGAACGGTACATAAATCTCTGATAAAAAGCGAACAGCTTTAGCGCTTCGATATAGAGAGAAGGAGAGAAGTGATTTGAATGCAAAAATGTTCAAGGACTCTGTGCCGCACACACTCATCCACTTCAGTTCAGCTGTCCACATGCTAAGGGGAAAATCAATATTGAACAGTTGAAAGGACACACAAGGAGTTCAACGGATTCGTTTAGAGACAATCAACTGCACCTTTCTGTCATCCACAAGAGCAATAGCTGCATTTTTTTGTTTTCTTTTGATTTTATGTGACACAGATGGTTGTTGGGGGTGGAGTGTTTATTTTGGATAACGACTGTGTTGTGCCTTGTCTGTCACTTCGGTTCAGTTTTAATTGACAATTGACAGGTTTGTTCAATTGTGTTGTTTTTAAAGTAAATCTTACCACAAAGTTTTAGTTAGGATATACATATATTCACAGAGGCACTTACCTGAAAAGAGACAAAAGAAAGAAATAATTAGAAATAAAATAAATGAATCAAATGACAGATGACTTTTGACTTAAGGTTCAGTTTTTTTTTTAAATAGAAAAAACTGCAAGATTCAGTAGAAATTTAAACAGGACTGTAAATGGCAAATCTTTATCATTGTAGTAGGAAGTCAACAACGTAACGAATTGTTGAAGATAGATATTTTAACCACTAGCCCAAAAGGTAACCTGTTATTGAACTGGTAGAAAACTGGGAAAATCTACTAAAGTAATTTCACTCTGCTGCCACTTCCCACATTGATCATCCCAGTTCTGCTCTAAGGCGCAGAAACTTATAGTAGTTTCGAGAGAAAAGTCTAGCCTGAGATTTTTAGTCCTTTTTACGTTGATGATATCTGGAGAAGAAGATTCAACGACGAACTGCATGTATGATCTACGAATAGTGCATGATAACACATGCCTAGTGAAGGATCTACAAATAAAACAGAAATACATGGATGTATGCTTAAAACATATACGTCCAGAGTCTTTGAATACAAACAACTGGAACAATCCAACAGAGGACTACCGCGTCTAAGATGGCGTACAGGGACCTCAGACAACTTTGTATGCCAAATTTTCGGCAGCTGGCGAGAGAATGTCAAATGGAGAAGAAGCTCCAACGTGAAGAGTCTTTTTATACAAGTCATTGGGACAATCAAACAGAGAACGTCTAAGACGGTGCACACAATTGGAGTGGGCTCTCAATCAACTTGTTGCGCTTAATTGAAGGCAACTGACGGGTGTAGTAGAGATAGTGGTTAAAGCCCAGTTTCTCCCCGAACTTGAGCCCCAAACAAAGAAGAAGAAAAGGACTTAGAACACATTGATCCTTAGCCCACATTGGTCTTTTTCACTCATAAAGAAACAAGTCCACATCAATACGAGTGTGGTACGGGTTGATTTAGGAGCTAAACCTTTAGTCCTGTGTTGAATGGAAGCATGCTTGGCAAATCAATTACCTCTTCAAATGTGTCAAATTGGTGACAAAGAATGTTTGTAACCACATTTACCTTTTACCCCCCGTTTTCTATTTGACATCTGTCAGTGATTCCCTTCCTCACAATTCTCCGTCCAAGGTTTGCCTCTAAAATAAGGCACAAATTCTCCGGTGTTCTAAAACTGTTATTCACCATCGTTCCTTAAAAGCCACGCAATTTTCATGTGACAGCTGTCACTTATCCACAACCAGCTGAAAAGATTTCCTTTTTTCAAAAAGCAAATTAATTTCTCCACCTCCTCTTCTGCTGCCACTCATTTGTCACTTTCTAATCGATTATCGATTACTTAATTTCGATAACCACCATCTGCTCCCTGTGCCGTCTGATTTATTCCCTCTTCAACTATTCCAGACCCCACTGACTAATGTATGCGTCTCATAAATTTTACCAAGCGCATAACTAGACAGCCGAACCACTCGGCGGCGCACATTGTTGAACAAGTCCCGTGTAGCCCAGTGTCAGTATTGCGATGTTAATCAAAATATTTATCCGTGCATCTACACATTCTGGTCCAACGGAAAGCTCATTCTCTCTCAAATTTCAAACACTCGCACATTCGTAAACACTGCGCAATAAAACGCGTATCCACCCCGTAAAAGCAACGCTTGACAATCGAAATCGGAATTCTATTTCATTTTTAAATGGTCCTTAACGCGGACTCGTTCTCCATAAACAACTGCGGCCATGGCAGGGTGAAGGTGGAGGCATGCCAACAAGAAAAGAAGACAAACTGCGATCCAACGATGGGTGGTTGAGTGCGAGATGACGCGCGACGGCGGCGGCGGCGGCGGCAGCGGCTGTGACCTACTGATGGCTAATAACATTTTCGAATTAAGAACTCGCCGTTGTTTTTGATCTGTGAGTTGGGGAGCTTGGTGCGTAGTGTCGTCGCTGGTATACTCCATTGAAAGTTTCAACAAGTTTTTGTATACAAATAGACGGTCCGGCCGCGACGGCAACATTGAAGTGGTTGCTGCGTTTGGAGTGGATGAGAGTTGTCTCTGCGTAAACAATCGATGATTTAAATGACTTGTAATGCTTGCTGTTGTGATTTTAGGCAACATTTTCACATTGAAATGTACTAGGTTGGCTTACAAAGGAGAGGGGAGTGTGTGACATTCTTAATGATATTCTTTAGTGACATCCTTCCTGCACTGGCCGCATTAAAAACTGCTTAGTCGCTGGCTTTCGTAGATGACAGAGTGGACAGAGAGAGCAGTAAATTATACATCAGTAAAAGTGAGGAATATGACGAAAACGATTTTGAAGGAAGTAGACCCTGTATATAAACACACTTTTGTAGGATTTGGTTTTTGAAATATCAATTTATGAGCCTTAATTGCATTTTTTTATTGACATCTGTCAAATAAATGACTGAAATGAAATGACAGGAATGAGAAATAAATAATATCTTGGCAGCAAGAGGTACTGGCAAAGAATAATAAGTCATCGACAAGTCTATTAAACACACAACAGACACCATAAACTTGGAAGCACTTAGAATAAGAAAAGAACCCCTTCTTGAGACAGAAGTCATTTAACGATCTATTACACAATTTCGTAGAAGAAACCAATGACACACCGAAACGAATAGCTTCAAAAACAAACCGCGAAGTCTCTCCCCTGCTTAGCCCGTTAACGCGAAGTTTTACGGAGGGTGATGGAAAACTTACAGAAAACATGCACTAGAACCACACGTCAACATTGAACAGAGAGCCAAGAGCAGCCGCGCACCGAGATAAGGAATACGAAAGCACCAACAGAAAAAAAAAGGAAAACGAAAAAAATACTAAAACGATAGCTCTCCCAGAATTATTTTCATTAACGTAATTGAAACGCTTTATGATACGTTTGCATTAAACGGTCGTTAACTTGACAAAGCGGACACATCTCGCATAACAAAACCAAAAAAAACAGCGTTGCACTCTCTCGTACATAGCCCACCACCCTCCGCACACACACTTAATGAAATTAAAATAACCGACTAGCGAGTGCCCAATAAAATGACAAATGACTAATCCATCAAACGGCTGATTCCGTATGCAGGCAGCGTAGCTGTCGTCGGATGGGTAAAGAAGGAAAAAAAAATCTCCGGGTTTCAAATTAAGCAGGAATCCGCTCATAATGAAGAGGAAGGATATGCAGGTGAATCCTTTCGCTTCGCAGCGGCCCATCCTGTTGACCTCCTTGGAAGAATGCCAGACATTACATTAAAATGTCGGTCACACTGTGATGCATCGTAGTGTGTGCCCTTCATATCCTGCCACCCCCCCACTTCAATCACTAAGGACGAAAAGCTGAAAAAAAAATAACGAGGAAAGGAGTGAAAGGAGGATATAATTTAATTTGCCAGAGGAAACACACATGCAAGAGTCATGGCTGCGACGTCAGCAAAACCCGTCCTCAAGATGGGCGGGGACTCTTGCGACACTTGTGTTGCCACAGCATGGTGTGTGGTGCAGAAAGAAATCCAATATCAGTCGAAGGACGACAAATTGAACCACGTACCCCGGCGGCACGGAAGTCTGTCCTTGTTCTGCGACTTCCGTTCTTCAGCTCTGAAGTTTCGCAATAATTATCGTCTGGCACAGCGCGCACACAAAAGACGTCGCTCACCGCTTGTCACGTCACACCCTGCATGCGGTGGATGATGGTGTCAATGGATGGCGGTGACATGTGCTTCATCGAAACGAGGAAGTATCGCACACAAATGAGGGCTACCAGGAATACCGCAGATACGAGAAAAAAAAATCGCACTCTGGTGCTCGTGGTTTCCGGATATTGTGTCGAAAAGGGAAAAGCGGCCCTTGGATCACCACAATTTACTCAGCTGTGCCTCGGCTCGTGATAAGCAAGCAGTATGAGAGATATTCGCAACGCGTCGAACAAAGAAATTGTTTATCTGACGAGTGCACTTTGTATTCACCAACTGATAGGCATATGCAGCGGCAGTGTTTGGTTTTTTTTTTCCAAATGGGAATTCTGTGTCGAGATTAGCGTTTGAGTGTGCTTGCACCTAAAAGCGTCGATACGAGACAGTCGCGGGACGCAATCAATTTACACGCGTTCTCAATGGATTGGCGCGACATATGGGAAAGTTTTGCCTTTCAAACAGATGTGGATGACGAATAATTGATGAGCTCTGATGGCGGGGGATTGATGTAACAAATGAGGTTGACTTTGGCGTGTTGACTTGTGATTGCAGAGGCAAATGGAAAGAATTTTGGTGTGGCTGGGGGATTTTGGTGTAACGGTAAGGTAAATTCTTTTTTCGTGTATTTGCCATTCGTTGGAAGGTTTAGCGAAATTGATGTTTTATAGACACTTTGGACAACTGCTTCGTACTTTGACAGCCCTTTGGTGTAATACTGAGTCTAAGCTTCACTTTGAACCCCTGATTTGGGCTTACGATTGCAGTCTGATGAGGGACCGCGCCTTGAATTTATTTTGGGACCCTGTTTCAAGCAATCTGGGAAAGAAAGACGCATTAGCTTCACTCTGAGCCACAGTTTTGTTAGACGGAAATCTGATGAGGAAACGCGTATTAACATACTTAAAGCCACTGTTTGAAATATTTTTCAGCAATTTGTTGAGCTACAGTTTTGGGCATAAGACCGCAATTTGATGATGCACCACATCTAAGCTTACTCTAAGCCACTATTTTAAGAAATCTTTTAAGCAATAGACACGTAGGCTTTAATCTAAGACACAGTTTTGTGCAAGAGTCTGCAATTTGATGTGGAACCATGTCATGGCTTCATACATAAGACGCATTGCCTTCACTTTAAGCCACAGTTTTAAGCACAAGACAACAATCCTCCTAGTATTAGATGTAGAGCACTAGCCATAAATCTGATAATGCCGAACGTCTTAGATTTACTTTAAGCCACTGTTTCTAGGATTTGACAATTATTGAACGAAGCTCCATGACTTAGATTCATTTTAGCTATGAGCTACTACTTTCAGCATAAGACACAAAGCTATCGAAGCATTACAATCATACCTTCATCCTCACTTTGAGTCAGTATTACCAGAAGCTGAGGGAGCACTACGTCTAAGCTTCACTTTGAGTCACCGTTTTCAGTATTTTACATAGATCTAACGAAGCTCTACTTTAAACCACTGTTTCGAACCTTTTAAAACTGTCTAAGCATCACATCTCAACAGAGGACGGCTTTGAGCCATTGTTTGAAACATGTATCACCCGATCTGAGCACCACGTCAAAGCATTATTTAAAGCCACTGTCTTCGGCAATTGACAGCAATCGAAGGAAGCACTTGTCTAAGCTTTATTAGGGCCACAATTTGAAACAGTTTGTAGCAATATAATGAAGATCCATGTCTAGGTTTGCCTTTGCTCCACTGTTTCGAATATTTAACAGAAATCTGCAATGACGACGAAAACCGCCCTAAAACAAACAATTTAAACAAAAAACCAAGTTCAAGCTTCAGTTAGTAGAAGGGTTCGAAAAAGTATAGCCCGTAAGGGTAGTAAACCAAAGATCTGAACTATATCCTGCACAACGAAGGTAGTTCATTTAAAAGGAAGAACACGATTTTTCAAGCATTTCTAGGAGTAAGGGACACAACAGCTCCCTTAACAGAGGACGTCCTCGAACAAAATGGCGCACGCTATTGGAGAAGGACCTCAAACAACTTGGTGTGCGCAATAAGAGGCAAAGATCGTGCTTAATGAAGAAACGTATTGGTTGAGGCCGATGTCTACACCGAACGATAGAGAAAAACGAACGAGTAACGCAATGAAACCATTACTAAATATGTGAAAAACCATTAATTCCAAATACTACTGAAAATTAAAAATTCACATGAGGCGCCCTCTGCAACCACATCTATCAAAATTCACGGGTAAGCTGGTTGAAAATCTGGTAAGAAAATGTAATTTTTCAATGTTCTCCTCATCCAGGTTTCTGTCTGAAAATCCATTTCTGACTCCTTCCTCCACTCACAGAGGCAGTCACCTGAGACCTTCCCAAGGTCAGCTCTCACCAGCAGCACTGACTGTCACCTTTAACCTTTTAACGAGCACACGTTTGTCCTCCTTATCTCTAATTAAAAGAAATCACTTCCGTCTATTTCAAAGTATCATTCAACTCATTTGCTCGCATTCAGAAGCAAACTCAATTGAGCAGAAAAAATGTACGACCCCTGTGTGGCTGTGAATCATTTTTCTCACTTATGCCACATCAGTGCGTCCCCAAGTGTCATCGAGTCATGCCCCGCAACGTCCTTGACTATTGAATTCAATTCAACCACCCCGCCGATGGTAATAAATCACAAGACTACGCAGCACTCCTCGAAGGACATATTTTTTTTCTTGCACCCCATCCGCTTCCCGTCCATTCGATCTTGTCTTTCCACCGCCAACGCTGACACTTGTGTAATTATAACTCGATGACAAGAAAAATAGAAAGATGAAAAACTTCGTCTTCTCGCGGAGGAAAACAGTAAGGACGAAGTCGCAGCAAAGAGCAAAGTTTTCTTCCAGCAGACAGGACTTCAAGGGGGAACCAAACCGTCGAAGCACATCGAAGTCTATGCAGAGAAATCATGTATCTGACGTGGGTAATAATTTGATTTAATGCTTCCTGCTCCCACGCTAGGGAATTCACTTGTCTCCACCCAGATTGTCAAACGAAGCAAAGAGCATTCATATTTTTGTTCCTTTTCTTGGGCAAAGAATTCAAATTGGTCTGAGTTCGCATTCCTATGCGCAAATACAAATTGAATAAAGGCACACTGCCGAAAGGATGTACACACGGCGAATTGAAGACAAACTGCTAATTGACGATGAAAACTCAATTCTGCTACGTCTCGTGGAATCCTTTTCTTTCCTTTGACAAAATCCATCTCTACCCCGCCACCCGGGGGCGAGCAGGCGAATGGATGAATTGAGGAAAAAATACAATCTAAAGATCTGCTTAAGCGGAAAATCCTTTTCTTCCTCGTTCTCGCATTCAAATTCACGGAAGCAAACAAACTTTGGCATCTGCCTTTGATGCCAAAGGAATGTAAAGATAGAGAGAGATTTGAGGCGCAGTTCAGTTATCGCACGTGTAGGCAGGCAGCTATTAAACGAGGGGAGGCCACCTGGTGCTCGATTGTAGTTTGTTTCGTCGGGGAGAGGTTAGTTCTTCTTCGAATTGCTACTAAATGGCGCCCGACGGGAGGCCGCCTCAAACAAAAGATTGCGCACAGGTTGCAAAGGAAAGAAGCTTGAAATGGCTTTAGGAAATATGCTTGTTTCTCAGAATTTGTGATGGTTGCCACTGATCTGTCAATACTGTTGTGCACAGCTTTCAGAACTTGACTGTAAATAGGAACATCATCGACGTAACGGTAACGAACATGGGGGCTCTGAGGTGGAGTACCTCTGGTATTTTTGGCAAAGCGGCAGCTTTTGGGAAAAGCGACAGCTTAAGCTTCATTTTGTTACAATATGTTACTAAAATCACACTTTTCTGTAAAAGGAATTCGGAACATTATTCGCCATATTTTCACTTCTTAAACCAACTGTAAAATTCGAAACGATGACATATAGGAAAATTGTATTAAGTTGTCGAAAGTGGATTTGTAATTTTAACACAACAGTGTTAACGTTTGTTCAAACAACATCACACCCCTCACAAGAAGTTCCCAAAAATAAAATCGACCAAAAACCTCTTTCATCAGTTTTACCTCTCAACTTTCTACACATCCCACAAAGAAGAAAACAAAAAACAGACACACAATCAGATACAAAGTTCATCGTAAATTCTGCAACATTTGCATATTCTCCCGCACACCTCCTCACACCGACATCTCTCCGCGCAAAAGCGGAACTAAGAAGAAACCCGAAAACGCAGCCAGACAGACAGAGAGGAGACCAGCAACAAAGCCCAAAACTTTCATCCAGCAGACAGAGCACTTTTCTGCTTATCTCCGACCGTTTTTCAGACCAAATCTCCGCTGATTTGGTCAA
Organism: Eristalinus sepulchralis; assembly: GCA_944738645.1. Taxonomy (NCBI): domain Eukaryota; kingdom Metazoa; phylum Arthropoda; class Insecta; order Diptera; family Syrphidae; genus Eristalinus; species Eristalinus sepulchralis. The sequence continues at coordinate 11,090,786 of OX122885.1, read as the reverse complement.
AATTGATGAATGACTCTGTAGACCTCGCCGATAAATCTCCAAAATAGGTGCGAACCCAATCCAGTTACGGATACACACAGAAGATTCTTTCACTCTTCGCGAAAAAAAAAATAAAACAAAAATTCAAAATAAAAGTGAAAACTTTTTTCGGATCGTACTATTACTTTCGATTTCACTGAACAGTGCTTGTGGGTTTCACTTTAGCGCGTCGATGGAACGTGCCTAAAAGTCAAACAGACACGCAACACAAGCACACACACATCCACACACCCACAGACAGATCGTAACATTGACGAGGTCAGAGTCACAAAAATTCAAAAAAGGAAAACCCTAAATCGAAAACTAGTTTTGCAACTTCCGAGCGAGCGTTCTTTGGTTGTGCGCTGTATGCAAGCGTGTGTCTGTCTGTGTCTTGTCAGCCTTTGTTTGGCATCGACCTCCTGTTTTTCTTGGGGCTAAATTGGATTTGTTTCTTTGTGTCTCTTACATCCTCAGTACACATCCATCGTGGCTTGGCTTTCATAACGATAATCTGCGGTTTTAACGACTTGCCACCGGCGAGATGTGTCTTGGATTGGATTTACGCGTTCTGATGGATAGCCACGGAATTTCGGTGGTCAAAGAGCGGTTGACCGTGAAAACAGATAATGGAGGAGGCGAAATGTTTGCATTTGGAAAAATGATGATAACCGCCCTTGATTTACAGAAACCGATTAAATTTTGTTTTTGTAGTTAAATGCCCCCCTCCTCAGTCCTTGAAAGAGAGCCAAATTTGCGGCTGAAATAAAGTCAAATCCTTTGCCAGCTCATAAAGTGCACGCCATCACTGATTTAATTCCTTCTCTCATGGCCAAGTTTCTCCACGAAATTACCCAGCCGGTACAGCCAAACACACTTAACGAAGAAACTTAAGAATTCTGCTTTATGACAGCAATTCCATGTTACTTAAGCCAAAGCAATCGCTTAATTTTATGCCACAACAACTCAGAGGAAAACTTCTGTCCGCAATGAGTGGAGCTCGCATTTACCCCGGACAATATTCAGCAAGGTCTTTGTGCAACTTCACGTCCTTGCCGATGACTTCTTGCACTTTTCATGTCCATTTGCGACGTTTTTGCATTAATTTCTTCTCCCCCTGGGATCCTTTTTTTATGATGGACTCCAGAGCACACAAACAGTCAGCAGCAAGCAGATACAAAGTTTTGCACAAAATATCTGCCACTTAAAAGTTGAACCGAATTCGGTAAACTTTCAACAAAAACACTAACGACAGTGAAACGCATTCAAGAACACTGCAGATACGAATTGCATTGTCAAAGTATCTCTGCACTTGCATGCATCTGCAAACGCAGCAAGATGCAGGCTGCGCTGAGAATTCCCTGCAGTTAACAGTTTCTGATGGAGAGGAAGACGGTGATTCAGCGAATTGGATGCTGAAGTTTGCATTTTTTACGGTTGCCGATGGTTGGTTACGACTGGGAAAGCATTGAGGAGGGGAATCGTGTGAATGTTACATAGTTGCTGATGAAATGAAATAAGTTTTATTTGGTTTCCTAAAGTTGAAAGAAGTGATGTGAACAGACAGACGAAGACTTATTGGTCCCAGGTCCTCATACACAGATAATAATGAGGCCCATCCTTAGGAAATAAATGCCTCTTCAATTTCCTTGAACATAGCTTGTGTCTTAAATGTTCCGTGATGACATTTCCATACATCACTCGGTTTGACAGAATTTTTCCCTAAGATTACAATCAACACTGACCCGAAATATTTTAGCAACCGTAATACACGCGATGAATTTAATTAGGACTGATCCTGTAACCAACAGTAAGCTCCACATAATGCAGTCATCAAAAATGCAGAATTGTCATTCTGCCGGACTTCAAACATAGTTTGGAAACTGGAAACCACAGATTTTTTCGAAAGTCGAATATCTTAAAAGCAGGACATCCCTGTGAAAACATCTCTGTACTCACCTCAACCAAAACCTCTAAGCCTTGTAACAAGTTTCCTTAAGATCCACCGAACATGTTTCGAGATAAATGCACATATCAGGTGCAGATAAAAGAAATCCAATTCAATAATTCAATAATTCTTGAAGGAAATTTAAAACTTTAATTACGAATAGAAGACTTTGTAGGCTTCGAGTAAAATTTTGGCCGTTTTGTTGGTTCCGATTTGCCACTTCTGAACAAATGATCCAGATGTTCACAATAAAGTCCAAATTAAGAGTTGTGGAGAGAGGACGTCCAGGCCACCCAAAAACCCAGTAAGTTTTTTTTTTTTCTGACCGGCACACGTTCCTTCGTCTCCGGCTGCTCAAAAATATGCTTTGAACAAAATTTCGTCCTCTAGTGAATTACTAGTGATATCTGTTCGAAATCAAATGAAAAACCCAGAAGAAAGGAATTCGAAATGTCGAATGTACTAAAGGGTGGTGGAACCATAATGCACGAGTGAGTCACACCTTAACTTCAACTTTTTTGCCCAATTTTATTTGACATTTGTTTGATTCAGTGTTTGACAAATTTAACCATGGAGAAGTACACAATTTAGGAGTGCCTTATGATTGTTGATGCCCTTAACGAAAAATGGGAGTCCAAATTAAAATGCATTTTGTGGACTTTGTGGCACTTTCACCTCAGCGGACTTGAGAACCCTGAAATGATTGTTGAAAAGTAGACAAAGGGTGACTGTTTGATGGGGTTTCTGGACTGAAGGCTTCATCGGACCCTAATAATAATAATAATTGAGTGGCACCACAGCTCACAAGGGACCAGGGCTTAGCTTCTACAACAACTACTCGTGTTGTGCCTGCTATTGTTCTCTCACGAGTAGAAGGGACCTACAGTTTATTGCCGACTCCATACACAATTGATACTCTTTGAGTGTTGTCAGTAACTTGAAAGAGGTGGTGCCGTGAAAAAATGCGAGGTGTCCCATCCGGGAGTCGAACCCAGACTTTATGCGTGACGGTCGACTTACCACTACGCCAAGGCGACCACATTACTTACTTCTTCGAAAATAAGGTCGGTCATGCAGGTACCGTGAATGGTGTTCGCTATTCTCAGAGGGTATCAACCTGGACAATATCTGTCATCCAACAGGATGGTGCCACATGCCGTACAACAAACGAAACAATAACTTTTTTGCGCGAGAAATTCAAAGACCACATTATCTCGCTTCGTGGCGTTGTTAATTAGCCACCTGAAACACTGTGATTTGACACCATTGGACTTCTGTCTTTGGAGCTCTTTAAGCGAAAAAGTGTATTTAAATAAGCCAAAAACAATGCAAGAGCTTAAGGATCAGATAATTCCGCACATTAACAACACTGAACCTCAATTATGTCTCAGAGTTATCTATACAAATATAAATGTTAATGCTTTTCATGTTTTAAATTTTAGCCTTTTTTCTATTTGTATCATTTCAAACTTTGTGGCTTCTTCAGCGTTTATGTTAATTTCTGAACTTTGGTCGCTTTTGGAATTGAATCGTAGGCTCATGTCCGCTCTGAATAATGGCGCCACACAAAGAAAGAAATTGCTATTTAGAGATTTTCATAAAACCTTCTAAACTATTTGTTAACTTCAAGTGACTTCAGTTGTATTCTTTTCTGCCGAGTGCTTGACGAATGAAATGAAAAGTTTTAAAAAATCATGGAAGTAGACCAACCTCAGCTTCTTCCTCAGCACTCCTGCTGCTCTTCTGAATAGAGGAAACTTTAAATTGTACGCCAACTCTGAGACAATAAGTATTGTCATGGACCCCTTAAAAATTTGAACTTAGACCCAACACCACCACAGTCCACCATGATGTGGATTAACTTCTCCCAATTTGTGCATGAAAAGAAGTTCCTAAAGTCAAAGTGGTAAGAGGCGAAAGAAATCACTAGCACTCCCCAATTAGTTGACCGCTTGGAAAACTTTTTTAACTTCTCCTCACTCAAACTGTAGTCCATATGCATTACGCAATGCTTTTCCCCAGCACAGCCCTCCCCCTACCCATCAGTTCACTCTTCAAAGTTCAAGAGTCTCTTCACATCCCCGTCGCACCCTCATTTGACGTGTTATGTCATTAACTCACACGACGTATCAAAGAAAAACTGATTCCCTTCCTCCATCTTTGTTCACAAATAGACACCGACTGAGAAGGAGGGAGTTGGATGCGAAGGAAGAAGACAATGGAAAACTTCTAGAAGTATTATGAAACCAATTTTCTGTTTTCTTCACAGCATAGAGCGCTCGCTGTGGGATATCGGTATATTCCGCCGCCGGTGGATGCTCACAATCAAAGTATTACGCCTTTTTTTCCTTTTGCGTAGCTGTTCATTTTTCTCGGGCCCTACAACCATCAAGTATCTCCACTCAAACTCATCTTTCTCATCCCTTCCTTTAGGGACCTTTTCTAATGGAGTCTAAACAGTTACGTTCGCGAGAACAGAAAACGCGAGCTTCGGTGTTAATTCCATTGCCCTCACTTATCATCTGATAATGTATCCACATCTGCTTTCGTCCACGGTCGCCATCATCATCAACATCGGCAGCGCCATCGCTTCCGAAGAGTGCCGCAGTAGACAATCGTTGAATATGCAAATTTTTTCGTGTGGCCTGATGAGAGGGGTTCCCCTACGCGGCTACCGGTCACAGAAGTGGCCAGACGAAGTAAAGTGGCCGCGTCGATCAACAACCAGTTCTTCAGTTCACTCGCCTAAAAAAAAATCCCTTCTCCCGTCATTAGATACGAAAACCTCATGAAAACTATAAGAAGCGTATGAAAAGTGTGTGAAAACTGTGTCAATGCTGGCACCCATCCATTTTTCACCGACGACTCTGAAGTGTGCAGCGCTTAAGTGGCTCCAACTGGAAACAAGAAACCTGTAACGAGCGAGCAGCAGCAGCAAAACCTTGTGCCTTTCCGCACCGATACATGCTCAGCTCTGCATCTGGCCATGTTAGGCGAGCAGCAACAACGAAACGAGTGTCTTTTGAATTAATTTTGAATGAGTCTAGTGTAATGGATTTATAGGAGATTTATTCATTTATTCAGCACGTTTACTGCGACACAACAGCGACTGTGTATGTTTCTGAGAAACTCATCTAGACTTGTGTGCGTGTGGATGCTTGTAGTCCCTTAGGTCATTTAGAATGAGAAATGAGCAAAAAACGACGAAAACAAAATTAAAGACTGGAAGCTCTTCAATGTTTAGGATTCGTTTTGGGCTAATTCATGGGCGAAGACACAGAGGAGAAGAGAAAGATGTACGTTGCCATCTGCCTGCGGGATTGGCAATGGCAATTCGAGGTTGATGCTGTCCTACGAAGTGTGGTTGTGCCTCGGATTCAGTTTCACTTATGCGGCACAGGATGTGAGGTAATCCTCGTAGACCCTTTTGATCAGCCCTCGGGAGGGATTTTGCTGTTCGCAGATATATTCATCAACTGGAGGAATGTAATTAGGTTTTGAGAGGTGACAGATGGGGGGGTTTAGTCGATTTTTCTGAATGTATGGGGATTTGCGTTGAGGGCCACTTAGCTAATTCTGGCTTTTCATAAAAATTTCATTATAGAATTAGAAGAAGATTGTAGCGAAAGACTGTGGCCAAACGAGGAATGGGATACAAACTGGGAATGGAACTGAAACTGTGACTCAGGCGAAAACTAGGGCTAAGACGAAAACTTGGATTGAGACGAAAATTTGGACTGCAATTAAATCTGAGATTGTGGCCAAAGCTTGAAACAGGAACTAAAATGAGACTGGGACTAAGCCTGTGATGCGAGTCAGCTCAGGTAGTTGTCTAAAACTGGGACTAGATTTGGGCCAGGGACGGGGCTAAAACTGGAACAGTGATTGAAGACTGAGATCAAAACCAACAGTCGGTTTGAAACTGGGAGAACCAAAACTGTGGCCAGAAATATAACGGAGAATGGGAATGGGACTGAACCAAGGGAAGAAGCTGGAGAAAACCTAGGCCTGAGACCAAAGCCTTTACTAGGACACAAGCTGAGACTGGGAATATAACCGGAAAAAGTTGGTTAGAATTAAGCCCAGAGTTCGAACTTGAACTGGGACTGGGAGGGACACTGGAACTGGGGTTCAAATTGAACTGTTCTTGGAACCACGAGTGAAATAGAACTCAGACTGGGACTAGAACCAGGACTGGGACGGGAGTTAGGTGTAGGCCTGTAACTAAACTTTAGGGTAGACCTAATCTGGGACAGGAACTATGCCTGGAACTGGAACTAAAGCTGGAACTGAGACTGGAACCAGGATTGGGACGGGAACTTAAGCTAGGACTGTAAATAAACTTGAAGCTGAACATTACCTGGAACTAGGAGTTAAATTCAAAACGAAACTAACTCTATGTACGGACTGGAAGCAACACTGGCACTAGGATTCATATGTTATTGGGAGCGGAAGTTGGATTGCGACCGGAACTAAAGCCGGAACTGGAACCAAACCTGTGACTAGAACTTACACTGAGAGTGGAACTAAAACTAAGAGTGAGAGAAAAGCTAAGTCCGAGATTAATATCATTTCTGGAACTGAACCACGAGTTTGTTGCAATGCAACCGAAATTAAGTATCAAACCTTACTTAGTACAGTTCAAAAACTGATGCTCGGAGCTAAATAACCTTAGGCAACATGAAAAAGCTTCATTTGTGGAGGTGGACGTTCAAAGATGCTTCTAGTTCACACTATAGCAAGAATTTTAAATATTTCCTCACAATCACGAAAGGAAATGGAAATCAATTACCAAATTGTTGGAAAATAATAAAATTCACAATTTTACAGCATCCACCAATTCATTGGTACTTCAGATTCCGATAAACAAATCATCGACCTCCAGAGACCACCATCATTGTGAGCACAGATCCCAACAATCAACTTTAGCTTCAGTCAGCGTGAAGTGCATCTATCGGTCAGACAAACACACACTCGTCCAGGTAACTGGAAATGCATTGCAATCGTTTAACGTAATCGAAAACAGAACATTTCGATTCTCAAGAACCATCTTCACAGCAACCACCACCACCACCACTTCACCTGTCCCTCGTAAACGGGAATTCCTGGATGGGGAGAGAGAGAAGACAAACACCCGTCCCTCCTTGTTTTGTACCTGAAAACACATCACATTGGAAAATTGTTGAATGAATTGAACAGGGGATTCGTTTTATTTTCATTTCCCCTCGAGCCGGAAGACGATGATGACGGTGATTCGGCGCGGCATATGGGATCCGGTTTCGAAGGGAGAAGGAATTTAATAATCTCTCAAAGGCTCATGATTCAGCGGATTCGATGAATTCGAACGAGGCGGAAAGGGGGATGGGCGCGTTGAAAACATGGAAAACACCGAAAGGCAAACCGACAAGAGATACTTGCCAAAGTTTCGTTTTATTGTCGGAATTTTTTTTTTGAGTGTGTGTGTTTGTGTGTTGAGAAAGGAGATCATGGATTTTACCCATGTTGCGAATCATGCTGTGTGGCTTGTATACACACATCTCCTCCCTTACAGTGTCGATGGGATGGAAGGGATCAAATGAATTAATGAAATGATGAACTCAGCATAAGCTATTCGACATGATGGAAAGATGATCGGACTTTTTGTGGAGCCACCGTCGTATTCATAACGGGAATCAAATTTATCAAAAGATGCCAATGGGCGCCAATTATTCAGTGTGTTTTTTTCGCTTGAAAATGGTTCGGGTCGGAAAGAACTGAAAGAGAAATGAATTCTTGTAACTACTGTTATGTGGAAAATTTGGTTTTAACTCAGACCTGAAACAGCTTTCTGCTATCCCACTGAGAGCAATAGATGATCATCGACTTTGGTAGATTCACGCAGCGACGGCTTACAAGACATTTAGGCTCAGTTGTCGAGAAATTGATTTCGGTAAATTTGGCATCACTTGTAGTGAGTCCAGTAAAAAGAAGAAAAGTAAAAAGCAGCAGTCCTCATAAGCAATTTGAAAGTAAAAACAGTGTCTAGGCTCACCGCAAAACAAATTTTGTCAAATTTGGCATCACTCGCTCTCAATTTGGGAAAGGAGTGTGGCCGATTTAAACACAATTCGTCCGCACGTAAGTTTGATTTTTAACGAAATTGGCATCACTTTTCAGACGAAAAGAAGAAGAAGACTTAGCCAAGAGAAGGAAGTTAACAAATAGAAGGGGAAAAAATGAAAAGAGGAAGAAGGCGTGTATAGTCTGCCACAATAGAGCAACAAATCTTCAACAGTCCTTCCAGCAAGCAAATACTGCCAAAATTAAAGTCAATATTTGACAGATTTAGCATCACTTGTCATTGATTGCTGTCATTCCGCTATTTTTGTGAATTGAAGAAATCAGGAACTGACGGAATTACACAGAATTGAAGTGATGCGAAGTAGGGCTAGAGTAGGGCACCTGTCTACTTCACTCTGTCACAGCCTGGTCACTTTTTCCTGTCCAGGAGTCACTGCAAGTGATGCCAAGGTAATCAATTCTCACTTTTAGACTGAGCAGACATTCACGTGATTTCAAAGGACACTCCTAATTCAAGAGCTATGTGTTTTGTTTTCCTGTCACTCCTTGTGCACTTCCCTTTGTTTCTCCCTCTCAGGTCAACAACTTTTACAACCAAGATAGCGTCAATCTGCAACATATCGCGCTATAAACCAATTATATCAAAACTATTCACCTTCCCCTTGAGTGTCTACCTTTACAATCGCAGACATAAAAGTGCGCGCGTAAGATTCTCCTCCCAGTAAACATCAGCAATCACCTGATCTAATATTTATTTTTGGAGACGCTACCGTCTGTCACAATTTAGCGCGCTCGCAACGCAAACACCACGAGCAAGTATTTATAGCAAAAAAAAAAACAATGTGTACATTGATCTCCTCGCTACACTTTCTGTTCAAAAATAATCACAAACAGAAGCACACATCTGACGTGTGTCGCAGATAGCCACTAACAACCACGCCACCACTACCTTCGACTATCAACTGTCAAAACACAGGGTGGGAGCAGAAAAAAAAAACTGAGAACCAGAAGAGAAAAAAAAATAGATTTAGACAATATGTGAAAACTTACGCGACAAGTCCGCCAAGAAACGCCACCGGTCCACCGCCAATTAAGCGTATCTTCCGATGACAGGAGTCAAAGAGTGACGTTCGCGTTGTGGTTGTTGTTCCACCACCACCACCACCGCCAGTCGTTGACGACGATGTCGATGAATTGTTGGACGATGCATTCTGCTGCATCGTTGTCATTGTCGTTCTCTGCACTCCTCCTCCACCACCACCAGTGGTCGCCGATGATGCGGACATGTGATGGTTGTTGTTGTTGTTTGTATTTGTATTATTATTGTTATTGTTATGAGATTTACTACTAATAGCACCACCGTTTAGGATAAAACCATTTTTGAATCCATTCGTTGTTCTGTTTGATGTGCCATTTGTGTGATGGTGGTTGCGATGTAATTGAACGCCTCCTCCGCCGCCGCCACCGCCACCACCGCCACCACCTCCTCCACCATTTGCTGTTGTATGTGATGTTGGACCATGTCCCACAAGATGTGTGGGCGATCGCAACATCTTTTTACACAGTAACAGCAGGACTTCCACTATATTGCCGTTTCTTTAGAACTCGAATATTTTCTCAATAAACACATCCACACAGAAGGATTTTTTTTTTTCAATTTTTTCACTTTTTATTCACTTTTCTTTTTGGGGAAAGAGCATTTGAACTGGGAAAACGGAAAAGAAAAACACAAACAAAAAGAAGAATGAGAGTTCAACACATTATGCAACACACACACACATTAGCCGGGGTTTATCCTGGAAGAAGAGAGAAAGAAATGTTCAAATTTTGAGTATGTATATTATATGTTGGAGATTCCTTTGAGGAAGCTTTTGGGGTTGTTATCCTGTTGTTTTGGCTTGGCTTACTGATGTGGAAACACTCTCGCTCTTTTGAGCGGTAACTAATTTTGAATGGGCGAAAAAATGAATTTTTGGGGGGAGTGAAAAGCCGTTTGATTGATGTTTGTCCCAGGTAAATGGGCTTTTGATGATTGAACTTTAGACGGAAGTGCTACTGCGATCTACAAAGAATAACAGTACAACTCCGGTTCCTTTGTCTCAGGTCGCGTCCTTTGACAATGAACGCGGTAAAGGTTTATAAATACTCGGCAAGTTCGTTAAGCACCGCCTGCATAAATGGTTTAAAAAGCCCCTCCGTGCTCACTAATAAGAGAGTGTAATAATTTAACAGGGAACAAGGATTGGTTTGGAGACATGATTTCGAAATATCCATTGCCACCGGACGTATAAAGGCATCTCATCCGATATTGACCCCAAACAAACGCAAACTAGAATCGATCAAAATCCCGAAATGTAAAAAATTCCGCAACTAAAAATTATGAAAAGGTATGATTCCCAACGTGTAATACTGAAGGCATTGAGGCATGAGCTCCAGGGATTCAAGTCGCTTGATTGGAGTCTCTGCAGAATTTGGAACAAGCATGCAATTTTTTAAATGCCAACTTTTGCCTGTGAAATTGTCAAATGCATGACTTCAACTTTTCGAGATTTTGGACTTTTCGATATTTCAAATTCCTTGATCGTTCCGAAACTACGAATGGTAGAAGGGATTGCGTCGAGTAGTCCGAAGGTCCAGGTTCGATTTCCAGACTGAACACCTCGAATTTTTCAAGGCTACACCTCTTTTGAGTAGCTGACAACACCCAAAGAGTACCAATTGTCTATAAAAAGCTTCTCAAATGTCGCTATCGGAGTCGGCACCAAACTATAGGTCTCTTCCACTAGTGAGAGAACATCGATTGGACTGTATTGCCACTTAATATGAAGGGCTCGCTTCGGCGTATAGCTTGTTTGCTTACCCTAAAGGGAACATGTTGGCTGATTCGTCGTTTTCTGCATGAGGCAATCTATGAACTTGCACCCAATACAAAAACAGATTGAAATTCCAAAACCATCTAGTCTATGAAGGTTCAGAGACTGTAGTTACGAAATAAATCCAATAAATATCGGCTGCCACAAGAGATTAGAGGGTCCTACCGTGCGGTAAGTCCTCATATGAGTGTACAGGAGTTACAAAATCAAAATCGCAAGCAGAGCCGAGGTTAGTGTAACCTGCTGACTGTTCTGAATCAGGTTGTTCATCCCACTGCTCAGGTCAGGCGACTCTGGGGACTTTCCCGGCTCAATATGAAGTTGCATTGTAACCGGGTACTATGACAAAGAAGGGCAGACGTGTTAGAAAAGTATCAATCACTACCAAAATAGAGTCAGTGTTCTTCAAGCATGAAATTCAGATTAGGATTTGAGTAACTTAGCCGTCTAGTCTTGCGCTTTCTACAACTTTTGTCGAAATGCATCCTTGGTGCTATAACGCGCGGTAAAGGCATTTGTCACATCTTCACTTTTCCACTATGTGACGTTGCATATCATCTTAAAATGGTTAGCAAGAAAATCTGCCTGCCAGTTCCTTCAAATTTAGAGAAAAAAAGTTCGCAGCTGGTACTTCTTCTTTGGCTAGCGCTACAGTCGCTACATCGGAATGAAACTGGGCTTCAGCCAACGTGCCCCATTTAGCCCGCTCTTTTATGCTAGTTACATCCAGCCACGCACGTTTAACTGATTGAGGCCTTCGTCCAGTTGATTGTTCTGTTGTGCCTTAGTGTAGGAGACAAAGATGTTTTGGGCTAAAGCATTGGTCCATTTGCTCTATATAAAGATAGGTTCGAATTCATTTGACAACTCAGACGTCGCTGTACAGCCCTTGCAGTTCACCATTCAGTCTTCTCCTCCAAGCACCATCAGGACATAAGGGGCCAAGGAAAATTTAAACGACTTTGTTCTCGCAGAATCTCCTCGCTCGGATTCGAAAGTTCAAAAGTTCGCTTCGTTTCTCTCAAAAGACTACATCGTTTGCGAGTAACTCAAGAAAGCCGTAGAGACTTCCATTTATGTATATTCAAAAAAGCGGTTACATGCCTGCTTTTAATTTGGTGTATAAACTTAGAAATAAATATGTGGTCTTGGTCGGAAAAAAAACGTAGTGCATATTTTCAACGGTTTAAAATTTGTAGAAGAAACCCACATTTTTACAAAAGTGAAACTTCAATACGGAACCTTAAAAATGCAAAATTTTGTCACTTTCATTCCAAAGATTGAGCCAAACTAACAAAACTAGCGTCTGCATGTTAAAAATAGCACATTCGTTCTAAGATCAAAATACATGCACTTCCCACCAATTCGCCCATTCCCCCACTCGTCGTCCAATTAATGCGCTCATCTCAAGCCCACACGACCGTCAAGAAAACGAGAAGCATTTATCAAAATCATGTGATCCCATAAAGCCTTTGTTAATTAAATACAATCGCTTACACAATTATCTCCCAATAACCTTCGAATGTGCGGTTCTAATTAGTTGGCAGTCGTGTAACAAGGCAATCGCGCGCCACCAAGATACCTGCTGGGCGGCCACCTCGTCACAGCCCCATCGCACACATAACAAGCCAACAAACGATGGAGATAATTCGATTAACATTTAATGAATCGAAGAGAGGGCGTCCACTGGAGACAAACAAACCGAAGAAGACGCGCAGACAAACACAAGACTCTTTAACCTTCAAGCCAGCCACAATGGAAGAGTTCAGCTGCCCAAACATTTGAGCGGGGGAAATATTTACTTTGATCTGATGATCGATCGTATTTACGGTTAATAGGCTTAAATTTGCCAAGAGCGTTATGCAATTCAAATATTTTTCTCGAATCTCGTTTGATGACCACAGAGCAGCACACAGACGATTTGATGTAATCAACGCCTCACTTCGAGGTCAAATTCGGTCGTGAAGGTTAAGGTCTGATGTGATCTGACCCGATTGACTTGCAATCGAGAGCTGAGTCAGATTTGAAGCGAATCAGTTGATGTGACTGCCCGAGGAGGAGGGGAAAGATGACAAGCACTAAGCAGTGACAAAGCACATCGGCTTACATGAGAGTACAATGAATGGAGGGAGGTAAAGTCGGAGGAGGTAAGAGGATTATAAGGACTAAGCTGAAGGATTTGTTTGTCATTTGCTGTGTGCGGCGCCACGCAAGTGATTGTTTTGACATGTGTCAGTAAGTTTAGTGAATGGCTCGAATGTGCAATTTGAGATTTATGTTCTAACGACACCAGAAGTGAATTTAATTTGAATTTGGGCCTGAATTTCTATTCTATGCGTGTCAAAAATTCATGAGACAGGGCCTGTGGAAATAGAGGGAGGCAGTAAGAGGATTACGAAGGTTTTGGCGTGACGGAAATTTCTTTTAAATTTCTCAAGTAAATTTGAGGAATAGTGTTTTTTCTCGCAGGAAAAGCGGTTGGACCAACTCACCCTCTTGAAAGTGGCCTGCCAGTAGAGGAGGGGAAAGAAGTAATTATTTTACGAGAAGGTAGCCAAAAGAAAAGGGACTAGTGTTCTGGTGGACAGAGTTTTTGTTATAAGTCGTTCTGCTCCTAGCGGCATATAGAATCACCAATCCAAAATAAATAAAACAAACGTTGTCGACCGAGAAATTCCCGGTTAGTTCGAATTTTAACTTCATTGGAATGGAATGGCTAAATCTGGAGAAAGTGGTCGCCGTAGCGTAGTGGTTAAGTGCGTCGATTCCGTTCGATTCCCGGACGGAGCACCTCGAATTTTTCACGGAACCACCTGTTTTGAGTTACTGACAACACTAAAAGCCATTTCTAAATTAAAGAGCTTCTCAATTCTCGCCGTTTGGAATCGGCAAATTGTAGGTCCCTTCTACTCGTGAGGGGAGGCACAACACGAGGAGTCCAATGTGGGTCCTGGTGTACTGTGGGCTGTAGTGCCTAGTGAGGATACTCACCAGCCTGGCGATATCATTTCGAGTCCTACAGGGATTTTTTGAAGTTCTTTCTAGGTTCTAGTTAGCCCTAGATGAGACAGAGTTAGTTAATCTATTTCATCAACGACTGGCCGAATTGAGGAAGTTCTTTGGTAGTCGAGCCTTATCTAACCCGAATGGTTGCAGAAACATGACAAAAAGTTCGTCACCCATCGAGGTTACCACCGACTTTCCTCATCAGAGTGTATCATCATACCAGACAGAAGTTCAGCGCGCACCCGATAGGTTTGTATGTGCTGATGTTGGAATGAAGGTGAATGTTGAGTCCGAAGTAGTGGTCATTTCCAAAACGCCAGTTCAATGCACTCAACATGTTAGGAACGCTGAGCATTCTCGTAGAAATGATCCATTCTCGTTGGAATCCACCTGGATTGAAGAAGATTGAAAGATCAGTAAAAAGGAAGACACAGCTCGGTGTCATAGCCAAGTTATCGGTGTTTTTTCCCACTCTCACCCATGGTGATGAAATTTGTGTAAAGACCGAGAGAAGACCGGATACATGCCACTGAGTTGCGATTTCTCCGTTGTGTTGCGGGAGTTACTCGCTGGGATAGCATGAGAAACTCATACAGTGCAGTGTGATCTCAATGCTGAGCAGCTTCTTTTTCATTCGGTAAGGGCTATGCTTCGAAGGTTTGGCCACGTGGTATCAAGCGGCTTGAAGTTCTTGTGTGCGTGCATTACCCACCGTAACTCCTTTAGTGGAACACGCGGGTCTCTGAAAATTATGATAACTGATATTGACTTTATCCTTTTGCTACTAAAGTTCCGACTAAGTTTAAAGTTAGTGTTATCCAATGGCACCTATTTCCAGAAACTATGATCATCCGGTGGCATAGTTCGTAAAGCAAAATTCAAACGATATCCTGGCATAAGTCAAAGAAGAGAGAATGTTGTTATCATAATTTTCATTTGTTCCTTTTGACATTTGATCCTTCAGCAGAGAAGCGCTACAAAAAAAATTAATTTGCCAGCCAAAGAATTGCACGTCCGCCCTTAAGATGACTACGGCAAACTGCCCATCCATCTAATAAAATGGATCGTAAAAAGTATGCAATCTGACATGAACTCTCTCTCCCGCAAGCCAAATTCCATTTGTAGCAGCAGCAGATTTCACAGAATACATCCGACCATCAGGAAGAAGATAATCTTCCCGCTTAAAACCCCATCCAGTTGACATTTTTTTCAAGTATGAGGTCAGACCACAAAGCCCATAACCGTAAATGATTCACTCCCACTAACTACCCAAGCCCCGTTAATAACCGTAATAAACCTCATTTCACCCAATGCGCGCAACAAAACACACACGCACACCCGTCAAACGTCCGAAGCGACACAAGAGTAAAGCACAAATGAACATGCTCCGAAATGTTCGAAAAAAAAGCACACGGCGGAAGGAAAAGAGGAGGAGTGCAGAGAAAAAATAAAGCAGCAGCAGTCTTTCATTTTATCAAAATCAACCAGAGTGGGCGGCACTCTGCCGTCACTGATGTAAACAATATTTCATTACCAGTCCTTCGAGCGATTAATATCTCCCACCGACCGACTCCTCCACAACGTCCCTTCCCTCTTTCCCGCTCTACCCAATCTATGGGCAGGATTATGTGTATTACATGGAATTATTATTATCCAGCTCTCCCCATGCATAAGACCGCGTCGTCCTTCCGAAAATAAGCTCGAAACCCCCATCATTTTGACCACCATCGGCACAGCCACCAGCAGCAGCAGCGCCACCACCACTTCACGGCGCTTGGTAATGGCTGCCATGACTGCCACGATTGCCAGGCAAAAAGCCTATAGCTTGATGGATGCTTAATTTTTAGCAAAAATCAATTTGGGTCATCTGTGCTACAAAAATCCGTCCATGATGGATTCCCGCTTCCCTCCCCCCAAGCCGCAACAACACAGCAACTCACTCTAACTGTCAAGGATTTGTAACAACGTGAGAGGACTACTCTGAGATGGAGGAGAGGCACACAGAAATAACGAAGCAACCTATTTCCGTCACAAAATGATTGTGAACGTGAGTGAGCGGATGTCGGATGAGGACAATAAAACAAATGCCCGACTTCTGCCATACCCCACAAGAAGAAAATCATCATATGGACAAACATGTGCATGAATATATTACGGACGTGTCCAGGCTTTGGACACACCACTTCTCTCCGGTAGGCAGTCTGACAATAGATGGACATAATAGATCCACATTCAGTAAAATTTGCCATCGAATTTGAGTCCCAACTCACATTCTGACATGTTACCCCCTTTTGGGAGTCGTTGATCCCCTTTGGTCGCTGTAAACGAAGAATACGGAGCGGATGTCAGTCTGTTACAATATGATTTGTGGTGAGCAGACTTCTTACAGCTGCTCTGTGTGGTACTTCATGCACATACGACACTTTATCTCCATTGCGGGATTCTTGTACGTCCTCAGTGTAAAAGAGAGTGTAAAACAGATCCGCTGTTTCGTAGTTGTCCAACAATGGCCTCGAAGCCGCTGTAATCTGATAAATTAGGATTCGGACATTGAGCCGCTGTAATCTAATCAAATAAGAACTCAATAAATTTTTCCCACAAAGGCCTCGGAGCCGCTGTAATCTGATCAATTATGAATTCAGCAGATTTTCTACAGCGGTTAGCTAAATGACTTTTACTTAAACTTATTCTTAGAGATGTAGAACTTCTTGTTGCCTTATGTGGCACAGTTCCCAACTTCAAATAAGATGTCCATTCAAGCACACTAAAGGTGGAAGCCGCTGTCTGCCTGTTACAGACAGGATTTGTATTTGCAAAGAACTGCAGTATCCCTTTTACAGACCTAATCCACTCTGATTTAAATAGAATTTCAACGATAATCGCGGGAAGTAAGCCGCAGATTTCCGGAACATTCCATCATTTCTACTTTGTGCCCGTTTTCTATACAAAGAAAGAACCAATGCTCCCCTAAGGGGATAAAATGCGTCCAACTCCAAGTTCGGCAACACCCATACAGCGGCTCTACACATTGCCTAATTTACAGCGAGTTCTTCAATCTTCGAAGGGACTCAACGAATCCGCTCACCACCAAGAAAGCTGCTGTAGAAAGAAGTAAACAATTCATTGCAATGACATTGATGTTCACGATTCCCAATGATTACACGTCATTTTGCTGCATTCCTTAAGGCAGAGGGACCCAATCCCCAGTTCTCCCCCACTCGCTACACATATCGATCAAATATCATAACTCAAATGAAAAGTCTCAAAAGGAACCTCTCTACCAATCATCCAGTCGATTGAAATCAATTACCTCCCGCCGCCGCTGATCGCTTCACCTCTCACCAACAATACGACCCATCCCGCACCCAAATACAGTCGTGCAGGGCGCAAAATTCAAATCAAATCCAAACTAAGAAAATACGAAAAAAAAAAACTCACTGCAGAAACCGCGACGATAGAAGGAAGCAAAAGCATAAAAAAAACACGCAAAATCCCATTATTATGAAACTTCCCGAAGCGAAGCAATAAATCCAAGTTTCGCGCTCTCTCACAATCGTGCATCACCTCAGGTGGAAATCAGTTCGAAGCGTTGCGCTCTGACGAATGCAAGGGGTCCTAGTCAACACTCTCTCCCTCTCTCTCTCACACACACACACACTTGCAATCAATATCATCGATTTCTTGTACTGCACACTTCACGTCACGTCTTCGTGTGTTGTGCAAGCAGTCACGAAGTTGAAATTTAAATATTTCTCCTCTGGATGATACCATCCGCCTATTCAGCAAATTTGAACAAAAAAAAATGCCGCGGAGGGGCACACGAAATTGGAACAACGACTGAATTTATTAGACAGTGAGATGTGGAGTAGTAGACGAATATTTACGATATCCAGTGACAAATTGCTTTGCTTGTCCCGCGGAGAAGGCATATCAGCGACATTGATGGAAGTGAGAGTGTGAACGTTTGGCAGGAGACTCACCGGTTTGGCGTCGGTAGCGATGGGTGTATACCGGTGGAATACGGCAAATGTCACGAAAGAGATCCCAAATGTCAGAAATTCATGTGACTCCACCTTAAAGGAAAAGTTCAGCAAAAGTTAACAATGGCGGACAAGATGTCGGACTGGGGTTAGACCGACGTCGAACACCTTTCGGGGTGGGCGATGGCGGCGATGTGGTTTGCGAATGTCATCTGTCAAATTCAAATGTCAACTACAAGTACGCTACGAATTGGAGTTTTGGACTTGTCAGGATTTTTTTACGCGTACATTAAAAGCCAGTTCGTGATCACTACAAATCTTGTTTGTGTACGCTGCAAAAAAGAGACATTTTGAGACTGTCATACAGTTTACCAGACTGTTAAACATTTTTTTGTAGTCATTCTCTGGCTGCCTTTGAAAACTGTGATAACTGTCAAAAGTAATTACCGCTTTTAAACATTTTGACATTAGTCCATTTTCGCTCTCCAAAATTAAAGAACCAGCCAATGAATGTTCATAAATGGACGAAGAAGTAAATGTGACAGTTCGTAAAGAAAAGTGAAAAAAGTGGCACTTTGTGGTGCAAAAGAGTCGGCTGACAGATGTCAATTGACACTTGATTGTCATAGATTCTGAATTAGGTTTAAGAGTGCGTGATGATAGTTTTTGTCGAAGTGACATTTATTAGCAACTGTCAAAACATTCATGCTTGCGATTAAGACTCTCGAAAAAAACACACACTCCGGACACCGTCTTACAACAAAGCTCATTAACTCATACCCGCAAAACGAAGGTTGTCCCTCGCTTAAAAAAGCAACTAAAAAAACACAAACGACAAACCAAAAGACAACCAGACATTCAGTGTCAATGAAAAGATAACAATCTGAGACGTCAACGCAAAACATGTCTCACATCTGTCATTGGAAAGTGCGAAATCGAAGTCGTGTCAGCGACAATGGCGAACTTTATTACAGTGCCCGCTAAACGGCTAAACAGCGCGTCAGCCAATTTAATATGACTTAACATGCATCTATTGTCGGTTTTCATAAACTAAACGTTCTCTGTCTCACTCGCTCTCGCAATTGCACTCCCTCCCCGAGTGACTGTGTTACATCAACCACCTCTAGTGTAAACCATTTCGAATTTTTTTGGGTCGATACTGTAAAGCGTCGTTACGTAAGTTTCACCAACTCGTGAAATGCACAACTCTCTCGAAACAACAAAATACCGAAACAATGGCCGGTTTACAGAGCGCGTTGAGTACATAAGCTAATTTTCTGCTGCACAAAGCAAAAGCAACAGAAAACGACGGCGGCGACAACGACGCTGCTGAGTGGTTCTTTTGCTTGTTTGGTGAAAGAAATGCAATTTTTCCTCCGAGGACGTCGCGATAACACAAACACACACACACACACCCAAGTGTGAGGAGGGTGTGTGCACTGGATATTTGTCTCGACTTAATTACGTTTGATCTGGTGAAGGGAAAGCGTGTTATTTCGGAGTGCTTTGTCGGCACCATCGGATTGTATTTGGCAAAGGTTGCAGCTGGACATTCCATTGTTTTGGCGGAACAAGCCCTTATTGCTTGTCAATTAGAGTTATCAGTGAGGTGAGGTGAGGGACTTAATGCGGGCTTCACACTGCAGGTGATGCAAAGTGACGAGCGCTAAGTGGAACAAAGAAATGACTCAGTGGGCGCTCTTCATTCTGGTGTTGTTGATAATTCTTCGTCTTTTCAGACGGGCAAAGAAAAAGGATGTCTTGTGTATCGAAAACGATTGCATTGGGTTGTAATCGATGCCTCGTAGGTTTTGTTACCTTTTTCGGAGAAATTTAATATTCACTCGCAGCGACGCACAGCACTTCCGCATTGTCCGCTTGGTTGGATACCGGAAAGGAAACATCTGGATGCGGGAAAAAATAATTTTACATCCTTTCACTCATCAGTGAGTCGAAGTTACCTTCAAGTCAACAGAATGTGATTGTCACCTCGTTCGATGTTCAAATAACTGCTGAGAAGTGGTCAGGATAGATCAACTATCAGACAATTTATATTACGGGGAGATTTAGTTTGAAACTGGAGCGTTTGACATCTGGAGGGAGTAGGTGTTAAGCAGCCATTTGCGCCCATAGTATATTGACAGATTGCTTAATCAGTAATGTCATTTGGTAAGATTGCTTTTAATTTGACCAAGAAAAAGAATTTGCCTAAGTTTTGAGAATTAAGTGGCAGGGACCAAAGCCCAACTTCTGCGGGTGTGTAATTGTTCTCTCACGAGTAAAGGGGCCCTACAAATTATTGCCGATGACGAACGGCAAAATTTGAGAAGCCTTCAAAAACCATTAGTACTCGAGGTGTCGCGGTGAAAAAATGAGACATGTACAGTGCAGGAATCCAACTTGGCACCGTCGTTCTGTGAGTCGACGCAATTACCCACCAAGCCACGGCAACGCAAAATACTCGGCGTCCCTTCATGTTTTTCAACTTACTGCATGCAGTACTCAGTTCCCCCATTCTGTCCCGAAATATATTGCAGACGTCCTTTCATCGATAGCAAAAAAAACGTAAAATAAAAATTGAAAATGCCTCACTTTCTGTCTCGTTAATGTTAATTATTCCTTGGGACAATGTTGTAATCACGAATCAGTCACTCGCATCGATTTAAGCTAATCGTCGTTGTAATCAAATATCTCTACTCGTTTCAGATGAGACCCACAGACTCGTCCTTAGGGCAGACATCAAAGAAAAATGTCGAAAAGACCATTCTCCGACCAATGGCAATGACTAAATGTAGACGTAATTAAATTTGTCTCAAAGGATACACCACCTGAAATGAAATGTTTCCCCTCTCGCTTTACGATCGAAAATTCACATGAAACTGGAAAAACTGCTGGCTGATGATGATGGTGGTGGTGGTGGTGGTGGGACTGTGAGAGATTCAAAGGAAGATAATTTGTGTACCTTACAATGTCCAAACAGGAATTGGAAGATGAATATAAGGAAGTCTCTTCATACACGTTGGTTATTGATCAAGATTCAAAACCACCCATAAATTGAAAATTCTTGTAATTATGACTACACACTGCAAACCTTGAAGGATCCAAGTCCATTCCCAATTGGAAATGATCGCCTTCAAGGCCATCAGCCATCAGTTAACTTTTTAAAGTGCGCCGACGATAAGTTTATGGTCCAGCACGGCTGAATGTGCCCAGAAACTCAATGAGAACGTGTTTAGCCTCAAGGCTACGATCAAGAGGTTTGTTGACATTCACAAGCCACTCCGACTAGATTAATCTTCATTTTGAAGGCACAGCCCAACCGTTTCCAATTAGGTCACCCCTATCGCACCTCAGAGCAGGGGAAATGTTCCGCATTTGAAAATTGGATACGCATTCGAACGTCGACACACCCATGCCACCCTCTCTCGTGACAAATCACATCATCCGTCATCCGCTGCTGATGACTCACCAGCGCCACTGTAGGGTTGGGTTTTAAGCACGTAACCCAAGTGGTGACTCAATTGGGAAAATTTTCACACACACACACAGATTGGCTCCCGACAGAAGTCCACAAATCAGCACAAATCTATCGCAGCGTTCAGATGCCCGGCGCTGACGACTTTCTCTGTCCAAATCCGTCAGAAAGCATTCTCTCGCACAGCTGATTGTGCGCTCGAACCGTTAGCACTCGCACGCCACAACAACAGCCAGCAACAAAATGTCACACACAGTGACCCAAATTAAGAAATGAAATTGCCACTTATACGATACCTTGCATAGGCCTCCCCCACGCCGTCACGCCACCGACGAACGGGCAAAAGCACAGTAATGGGTCAGCCTCGAAACCGACTGTTCGCTTCTGAGTCAGACGTTGCCAATTGAAATTCAAAAAATCAACCCATAACCGCCATTCGTCGTCACCAACACCACCACCACCACCTGGACTTGAACCGACGCACGACGACGACAACGACAACGACGATGCCGAGGCTGCATTGAGCATTCGCATCACGTCTCCACTCTCCAGATGGATGGATCAACAAAGAGCACACAGGCATAGACACCAGCCCCAGTGTGTGCGGTTCAAAACTGCAACTCCCCACGGCTCCGCGGTGGTGTGCCTTGCTGGGTCTTCGTGCCGTGATTTCACAGTGGACAGACGTACGCCGTGCAAACAATGTATGTATCTGCTGGATTCATTGAGCGTGTGTGTGAATTGAATGTTAAGCGAGCCTCTGCGGATGTGTTATTGAACTCTTTCCTCGGCTCAGGCACCGCTCCGTTGATGGTTTTCGGTCGAGCGTCAAGTGAAGGGAAGTGCGATCCGTCAGCTCGACATTTACCTATCCGTCGTCGCCCAGGTTTGAGTGGTGGCGCGGCAATTCGCCGAGGAGTTGGGACAATTTTCTAGGTTCTCAATGGTTTATGGGTCGCTGTGACACAAAAAGATAATTTATCTTGGTCATTTGTATTTTGGTCTTGCGCGCGCGCACACAGCGCGAGGGAGCTTTTCGGTTGCATTTTGGGTTTGTTCGCTTTGGCTCAGTGATCTGTTCCCATTACTGGACTGATTGGATGTGCGATGTCTGAACAGATGTGTGTCTGTGTCTGTTGTCATCACCTTGCCAGTTTTGCATTTTAAATGAAGTTCTTTTGAAACGGAATTGGGTCTGATTTGAGGCGGTGAAGATCTGAAACGTGTCTTTCTCTGAGTTTGACAGTCGGAACACGACTTCTGACGGCACATTTGTCACGGTAGGGGACTCTTTGGAGGTTGTTGACACGCAGTGTGTGGCCTGTATGCACCTACGTTGCAATCACAGGTGTTCAATAAAGGATATTTAGAGAAGGGGAACTAACGACGGGGAAAAGACAGAGATTTAGGTAAATTTAGATCCACACAAATCTTCTTAAGCTGGGATTCTGTTGAGCAAGCTTCGCGTCAAGCATTAATTCGTTCACCCGTTCTGCTGTAATGATTTTTTCGTCATGTGTTCTAGATCTTGATTGGCGGCTGATTATCTTAAGTCTTCTTCTTCGGATTTCTGTCTAGGGTTTTAAGGTTTCAAAGGGCTTTCCGAGACTTGTAGCTCATAGCTTTAAGACATACATAAGTTGCTCTCAACTGCTAGTTAAGTCCTTAAGCCCTTAGCAGATCATTTTGCAACTAAGTGCGATGAAGTCAAGAGCGTTAAGAATGTTCCAACCGCCTCAAATTACATATCAACCTTCGAATTCTCATCAAATTGCTGAAGGGAAATAAGAACCCGACTCAATGGTTCCTCTAAGGCACCTTGGACGTCTCTAAATTATATCGACGTTCCACTTACTATCCACTCTCACCCCTTTATCAACTTCAACATACTCTCCAAATCACAACCTTGCGGTCATCCATTCGCAAAACCGACATCTGCTCCCATGACATCATCGTTCAACTCCAAACCTAGGCCATCGCACGAGCAACACAAGTAAACAGCTTAAATTGCTCTCTCTCTCTCTCCCTCTCTCTCTCAATGATTAATTAACCCTTTGACGTAACAGATTCAATTCAGTCCCATAAAGCAGTTGCTGCTGAATGGCCTGACCAAGGGCACACCGACCCCATCCATTGAATGGAAACGACGACGATCTGCTCTTGACTCTTGATTGATGGTGAAGATGACGAATCGATTCGGAACAACCAACCCAACGAGGTATTCTTTGCGAAGGAGGGAGTGCTCCGACTGATGACTGGGTCAATAATTAATTAGCCCTGCCGATACGCAGAACGATATGCTCATCTAATTGACCGATCGCATGCAAACAAGGCTGTGGTGTCCTTCAAGCGCAAGAGGGCGCGTCAAGGTTGCTATGACGAAAATCAGTCATCTCTCCGATGCGCGCTGCATATTCACTGCTAAATCAACCACCTTAAGTGCCAATAACCTGTTGATTCCCTCTTCAAGCGAACGCAGCCAGATTCAAGAAACCAGACACTGCAGACGGTCCAGTAGACGAGAATAGCACCTCGCTGGTGTAGGGGGGGTTGACGCACTCTACGGCACACACACACACGCCCGTCTAGACGACTACGTGCGTCGGGAGCTCTGTGCGTCCCATGTACACATCCCATGTAGCAACATTTTTGCTAATAAGATACACAGCGCTTGGCGCGCAGCATTCCATGGGATGTGCACTCGATTAAAGAACCAGACCAGGAGACAAGTCTTCCTTCCCTTTTCCTCTCTCTGCCTGGATCTTGGTTCATCTTCTTGATCTTCTCGAGTCTTGGTATACTTGCAGTGGCGACGCATCTGGTGTGTTCCTTGCACGCGGGGAACGAGAGAACAAAAGGTATTCAAGATTAAAACGAACCCACAGGAGGTGGTCGACTACAGGTTTCTGTTTGCTGTGTGTTACCCTCCTGTGTGCCTTTTTTCCCGGTTCGGTGAATGAGGTAAGACGACACGGAGTGCATTTATCGAGAGGGTATGCCACATGCTTCGACTTCGACTTCCATCCAGTTTTTCTGTTTTTTTTTCTTTCTTCCTTCTTGCTCTCCGTCTCTCCATCTCTGTCCGTTCCCTTCCTTTGCACTTCCTCTGACTTCGGCCTTTGTTGTTTTTGATTTGTTGTATCAGTGCTCTGTCCTGTTTTGCTCTTTGTCGTCCTCCTCGTCGTCGTTGTCGTCGTCTAGTCGGTAAATTCGTTGGATTCAAGTAGTTTTTCGTTTGAATTGCTATCATCGTCTCTGAGCAAACAATGAATCAACGAAAAAGTTCCCGGTCAAATATTTACCACGTAGGAGGTGTTAATTCTTCGTCATCATCGAAACGCATACACGCATGCACGGGATGTGTTCACAAATTGAGGATGTAAGCGGGGCTAAGACTGGAATTCAACGGATTGCCGCAGGGGTACCGAATGACAACAAGTCTTTACTCTCATGATGAATTGGTTGAGGGAGAAGGTTGTTGGCCTATCCGAAGTGTGGTTAAGGTGTAGGGGCACATTCCAGAATGAAATAGAATGCTACGGAAGGAGGGAAGGGCTACCATTCGTTTTTTGTTGAAGACTTTATGAAAAATAGCCAATGAATCTAGTGGAGAGTAACCGAACAATTAATTGAGCTTGTCAGATTACCACAGAGTTGTCGAATGGCAACAGTTCTTTTTGATGGCAAACTTTTAAGAAATCAGACAATTGGGATAAAGGAAACCAAGGCACAGTTGACATATCAGCTTTGGGATACTGGTGTTTTAGTTGATGGCCGCTGAGCCCTTTTTTATAGATAAGTGAAGTTTGAGAAAGAAAGTCGCTGGATAAAAAAGAACTCATCCAAGGGTTGGTCAAGGAGTAAATGTACGTTCTAGAATAAGATGGATTACAGCCGGAGTTTCCAGTAACTCCCCTTCCTAGTTAATTTGTTGTATAAAGAGTTTTGTAGGCTTCGAATTAGTACGCTTTTAGACTAGCCGCCTTAAATTTCATACACTCTGCCAATTGAAATCCTTTTTTTTTTTCTACTACTGCCCTTTGGAGCTAGATTTTTGAAAACTTTACTTTACATGACCTAGACATGGCCCAATTTTACTCGTACAAGTGACTTAAAGTAACCAAGGATCTCTTCGTTCGACTGCGATATTAAATATGCATTTACAGCCATTACGACACGACTGGGGCTACCAAGGAGTTACTGTAAAATGTTATGCGGACGCCTTCTTGGACGGATACCTCCATGAGACGACCTTTTTTTTCAGAATTCGGAACTTCCTAAAGGGATCACATTCTTAACATCACTCTGGGTTCAAGTGAAATTTTGCTTTGTATGGAGATAGCAATGATTTTAAAGAGTTGGCTTTGTTCTTTAAAAACCGTCTGACCCAAGGCCATTTTCTACCACCTCAAAAAAGTGTCTATTTATGAGCACGGTATAATTTGACTCTTTTTTGTAGACAGCCTGTTCTTCGCCTCACTCTCATTCATCGCCAGACTACGATCTTAGTGGCTTACTTTTCGATTCTCACGAAAGCTAACGAGGATTTGTGGAAGATCGATCTTCTTGTAAGGGCAGCGTCTCTGCATAATTGTTTCTCTACTTGAAAGGTTTCAGAAGCATTCTTCACTTTCACGCAGAAAAGAGCTAGTTTTGAATCGTGTTAAATGGTTTCACATCTCTTTTGATGATGAAATGAAGGATTACCAGAGGGATACCGAGTGACTACAAGTTTTTTTTTGTTAATTGAATCTTAAAAGGAATGTATACTGTAGCTGTGGCCCTCAAGGATCGAGTTTAACTTCCAAAATAGTGTCCATTGCTACAGGCCTGCTCACTGTCATCTTCATCTCTTTTCCTGCCGTTACGGTAACCAAGAGGATAAAGCATAAGGATATTGTTTTGCTATTTTATCGAAACGTTGAGAATTGAAGTTGACCAACAACAAATGAATAGATCCAATTGGGATTAGGCAGAATTGTTGTCACAGGGCTAGCGATTTGCTAGTTTGCAGTTTTTGGAAACTCTTGTATGAGGTAGTTGGTTGATTGGGTATGAAAACAGAAATAAAAACAATGGCTACTGACTGATAACACTCGTTTTTATAACCAAACAAAAACATCGCTTCCCAGAAATAAAGGTAATTGGTCGCCGTGGAAATTAATTTCAAATATTCCCAGAAATCACCTCTTGCCCAGCGAAGACATTTCAAAACGCCACCAATTCGATTTAAATTCTTATTCCGTCACCCCCGTTTAGCATTCATCATGATCTGCCTTGGAATTCGATTCTTAACCCGAAAATAAATATTTACTGGCTGACTGGCTATCTGACTGGCTCTGCTCTGCTAGCAGTCTCATAAATATCTACACGCACTGGTCGAAAACATTTTTTCGATGATAAATGAGAGATACCCCAGCCACCACCGACAGCCACTCACCGCCTCTCCCACGGATACAAAGAGATCGTTAAGATTGTTTTTTTTTCGCCTCGAAAAAAAGCGTGTCTTCTCATTGTGTATCCCCTCGATTTTTCCAACACAAATCGTACCATTAGCGATAAAATTAGCGAGCAACACATGAGAAAAGCAAACAATTTGTGATTTCGAGTTCAGGTTGAAAATCCGACGGAATCGAGCCGAACACAATGAGATGATAATTCATCTGATTACGTACCCCATTCGGATGTGAGATACACACTCTCTGCTAATGATAATGTTAATAAGACAGAACAGAAACCTACACACAACACAGATCAGTTCAGCTCGGCATTCAGTGATCGCATGATTTGATGTGCAATTAACGGTGTAATCATTGAAAAGTGGTCAAGTTAAGATCGATTACCAGGCAATCTGAGATACATGGGTATTTAGTGGGAAAGTGTGTCATTGTGAATGAGAATTGATAACTCAGTTGTGAGGAGGATCTTTTGAAATACAACGGACAACACAGTTCTGACCGGAATAGGCTTTGGATCTGATGACAACGCAACAGAGGATCTCCTTTGTCCTCTGTGTGAGAGATAACGCATACGTGTGGAGAAGGAAATTAAGCAACATTTTATGGTTTCACTGAAGGCAGATCTGGAACGCTGACTAAAGTTGCTACCGGCAGCAAAATCTAACGCATTCGAGAAGGACACCTTATTCATGTGAGAGGACAATCGTTAGCAACCACCACTTGAATCTAACTGATTCAAAGAAAAAAATAAATTGAGTGGGGGTACAATTCACAGGGGACAACCTCTCGTGCTGTGGCTTCTGTTGTTTTCTTAGAAGAAGAGGAGCCCTACAGCTAACTGCCAGGCAAATTTAAAAAGCTGTGCATGCTTCAGCCATGATGAGCTCAAAATTCAGTTTGAAAACTGATTGCAGTATGTACTCATTGGATCTCGACGCACAGCTGCTGTTAAAAACTAATCGCAAATCACACTCTCCCTCCATTAAACACAAATGAGCGCCCACTCAATAGAGTTTAATGAGTTTTGTACAAGAATCTCAGCACAGCATCTCTCCATCAACACCACCACATCATCTATCCACCCGCCTAACATTGAAAGTCAATAAGCATTATGCTCTGCAGCAAGTCGTCCGCGAAGACATTAATTTTAATTAAAAGCAAAAATTTGTCTAATTTTTATGGCGCCTCCCTCCGCTGTCGGTGCTGCACACAGAATTCCAATTAATTCCGCGACTCTCACGCCCCCCTCTTTACACATCCTTGGCCAAACTGTTCCCCTCATAATTTCCTCTAATTCGACGATCAAAACTCTAGCTATGATGAGGGTGCAAATTTAATTATGTATCAGACACGTCGGAGGGACGCAAGCCATCAAAACTTCCTTCCCAGCCAAAAATATACATCCAGTAAACAACAAACTACTGCGCACTTCATGATAGTGCCAACAGTTCCGAAGACGGCGGATGGAGAGGGTGGGTGGAGGCTGAACTTTGAACAAGTCTACAGATGTAATTATAAATCCCGAAAAACGCCTCCGGATGCTTGAGGGGTGGTAAGCATCCAAATTAGCAGAGATGAAGAGCAAGTAGTAGTTTTTCGCGGAAAACGTGAGGTGGTCGTTGGTTGGGAGACATATCCCATATCTGCTTCTGGCAGCAAGGAGCAACACTGGGGGCTTCTGCAGGAATTGGCTTATTGGTTAATTAACGATGTGGCGACGGTGAGGGGAATGAGCCTACTTGCGGATACACATGCAACTCGCGTGTGAGCCGCTTGAGGAAACCGGTGTTTGCAGACAGATTAGCGAGCTCCTGCAATAGAAACAAATTGCAGACATTATCAGATCGATGGGTGGGGAGGTGGGAAAGTTCGAAAATCTGTTCTTCTATTAGTTCCAAACAGATGACGATTGAGTTAAGAGGATTTGTTTTCTTTTCTGTCTCACAGCCGCTTGGATAAATTTTTCTAATTAGTCATATATGACAGCGGTTTTCCGCTTCTTTTTAGTGTGGGATGACCCTAAGCTTCTGAAAAAAACATGTTGGTGGAGAAGCCATTTATTTTTGGCCAGATTGTTGAGAATGTAATTAATTTCATCGCTGTTTGTTAGATAAATGACGTAAAGTTAAAGGACGAATTTGAAGGTTGGTTTCAGTGAAGAAGTTCCTATCAACTTCGAAAATGACACAAAATCTTTCTAGTTGGCCCAAAAGTTTAGCCAAAACGTACAAACTTAAAGCCAAATCGAAAAGAGCAAACGCCACTCATGTGACAAATCGTATCGCCATTGAAAACTTGAAATACTTTAAGATGAGACGATGGATGACGGATTACGGATAGCGGCAATGGCCTTTGGCGGACATCACTAAGCTCTTTCCATAGAGGCAACAATAAAATGACTCCAAAATGAATCAAGCAATGACGAAGAATAATTGCACAAGCCATGCAGTTGAACTGAAGTTAAGTCGAAATAGACGATTAATCATTTTTTGTTCAGTTCCGGAATGTAAAGGTCTCAACAACAGCAACAAAACGTTTTGGGTTTAATTTGCTACGTCGTTAGATTTTCAAGGAAAGTCTGACTGAAGCTACCTCCCCAAAGGAACATTTGTGAGTTTCGTGTTATTTAATGATATGGCTCACGTCGTCTATTGGCAAGTGTTTAGGGAGGGAATTTAAAGATTGTTCCAAATTGGGACACAAGAGGATCGGTAAACACTCCGTGGTGTCCAATTATTTAGACGTTGTCTTACGTACCATTGCGTTCTGTTTGAAAGAAAGTGATGCCAAATATTTAGAAAGTGAAGAGACGACACTGACGAAACGACTGATGTTTTCACCTGTTTACAGGTAGTAGAAAAGTAATACAATGTTCAACACATTGACACTGCAGACTTTGGCAGCACTGCCAATTCATTGCCTGAGCAAATTTTTTGAATGAAGAAATCTGTTATTTACAGCTGTATCTATATTTTGCAAGAACAAATAATACAAACAAAAATAAAATAGCATCAAAAACGTAAATTAAACAAATTCAAAAACCCCCCCTCCAACAATGGCAAGTCCAACCTTTGCATGCGCCATTTTAACTTTTCAACGACTATCTAATCTCTAGTCAAGTCTATCATCAAGCAAGCCAACGCAACAAGGATTAACAAACAATAACGAAGAAGTCTATGAGCAAAGAAAATTGACGAAATTTGATTAAAACATTGACAGCTGTCCAAAAAGAACAACTATTAAAAGTTAAACAAAGATCATTTTAAAACAAGAAATGAGGGAATGTCCTCGATTGTAATTTCTTTGACATAAAGTCACCTCGGTAATTGACAGATAGAAGCTGTTCAGCGCAACACGTCTTAATTGCGAAAACAAATTAACAACAAGTCAATTGAGAAGCGGAGAGTGCAAGTGAGTATGCAAGCAAGTAATTTATGCAAACATGTCACTGCCTGTGAGTGTGCTTTGTGTGATGTGTTAAGTGGGGGAGAACTGCTCCTAAATGCATTTACAGGGTATTACTGAGTGTGGTGAGACAGGGACCGGGGGGATTATGTGTTTTTAATGTGATTACATGACGAGTAACGGTTTAAATTCGAATTTTGAAATAGCTAGCTGTTTAAATTCTGTGAAACTCATTAGCTTTTTTAAACGGTAAATGAAAGGACATCACTCGATCAGCCAAGGCTTAAATCAGGATCTTGGAGAAGCCAAAAGATTTTCGAAAAAAACACCACCATCATACAGGGGTAAGAAGTTACTAGGAATCTGTCAAAACATTCGATGCTGTGAACAGTTCCCGGTGGATCATACAATTTCGAAATTTTTAAACGTTTCCGTATTTCTAAACGCAAAAACTAGCGTGTCTCTAACTTTCTGAAGGTTTCTGAATTACAATGCCGGATTATTGTAGATTATGCCGTTTTCGAAATCTTAGATATCAGGCGTGTGCCACTTCTTGGCACTGGGGTTTTAGCGATTTTCTCAAAACGTTCGCCAAAAATTCAACCCTACTTTAAGTTATTTAAAATGTTACGCTCCTAAAGCGTTTTTTTACTCTTAAGTTTGTTTTCCTTAAAATTTGAACAATGACACAAACCGGTAAACACGTTTTGAAATCTCAAAAATTTGGTTTAAGGCGTTTTTGACCACATTTCGTTTACTTAAATATAATTCAAAACTCTTGCAATTTGCACTATTTTGTAAAGTGAAAAAATGTTTTAAAAACATTTTCGAACACTTGAAGTTAATCAACAACAACTTGGAAGCTTCGAGACCGTGTTGCCAATAACAGTCAGAAAACTACAAGATCCTGTCTGACCCAACAAATGACACTCAAGAAATTTAGTCAGACATTAAAGAAATAGATTCAAGTGCTTAAAATGTTGACCTGCTGCCAGCAACAATGCAAGCGTGAAATCGATTAACACAAAGAAGCCTGCCTTCGCCTTTAGAAACTTCTCCAAAATTCGGTGTTTGATAAACCGTTGCCGCCACAGCGGGTGCACTCCAAGTAACTGCAGACCACCAAGACGGCACAAAACCTACACTTACTACCGGAAGAACAAAAGGGACACAATTTATCAAGCATAATTACGATCTCTTATCGCAGGCATTCCTGATGTGTGTGGGAATTTCCCAAAAACCGTCTCATGTTCAACCCGCATACAGTCAGTGTTCCCTTTACAGGTAACAACAAAATTCGCCGCAATAGAGAGGCACGACGAGTCGAGACAGGATAAGACTACAGTGCAATCGACACAACGACGACGACCCCTTACTTTTGTTTTCACTCTAAAAACTCACTGCCACACAATGCAAATGAGCGCGCCCGAGTCTGAGGACCGGATTCGGAATCCAAGTCTGGGAGTCATAAACAGAAACGGCAGAGCACAACAGCAGTAAAAGCACCCGCAAGGGACGAGAGGATATGGTGCATGCCATTGCGGCAGACACAACACCACCGCCAGCAGCAGGTGTACGCAGTCCTAAAACATCTGTGATCCACTTTCACCCGAGTCCTGCACATGCAAGCACACACACACACAAAGGACACAAATGGGAGCCGCAGAAGGGCAGAGCGAGAGTTATTCAAATGCGACACACATTCGACGAAAGGACTAGCAACCCCCCAGCCCCCCCACCATCTGCTTTGCAATTCACAAAACCGAATTGATTACTGACCAGAAACGGCTTGCAGTCAAGACACGATAAGAACTTTTGTTTATGCTTTGATTTACTCTCGGTCTCGATTGGAAAACTATAAATAAACAGAGGAAATTACCGCCGCTGGTGTTACTGCTGCTGCTGAGGGCAGCAGAGTTCATCAATTTGCTTTGGGGAACACTTGCCGCCTGCCAGAACGTCCAGTTGTGGTGCTCCATTTGCGAGCACGAAGTGAATTAAGAACTTAGGAAGAAAAAAAGTCGGTTTTCCCATTTCCGATGACGAAATCGTAAAGTTCCAGTAAAGTGCACCGCCACCGCTCTGTGGTCTCATTAAGTATTGCGCAACGGCCACAATGGCAACAAAGTGTGGCGGAGCAGAGGCGTGTGTTTTGATGCATCACGGGCAGATGGAGTGCACAGGCTGAGGGAGCATAAGGCGAAATCAATCTTCAAGTGGAGAATGCTTTTGGGAATGTCCTAATCGAAGAACGAGGGTTTATGATGAAAATGATGAGGTAATCGGCAACAAAGTTGGAATCGTTGGGATTGCAGTTTATTGCGAAGGAACTTGGCGAGGACGTTTTATGGAATATCGAAGTTGAATGGGAATTATTTTGGTAACCTCAATTAAATGGCTGTAAAACGAGTACAAAAAAGGTGTCCATTCCAAGTAGACACCTTTTAAATGGAACTTAAACCCAAGTTGAAGCCGTTTTTTGGGAAACTTCAAAGACCTGAGATATTTTCTGTGCTGAAGTATTCGAAGTGCTCAGACAGATGTAAAGGATAATATCAGTTTTTTAAGTTCAAAAAGCACCATTTCAAATTAAGACAAAAAATTCCATCCGAGTGGTTGCCGTGGCCAAGTGGGTAAGTGCGTCGACCCACACGCAGAAGGCCTAGGTTCGATTCCCGGACAGGACACCTCGCATTTTTCCAAGGCACCACCTTTTTCGAGTTGCTGACAACACTCTTAGAGTATCAATTGTCTACGAAAAGCTTCTCAAATCTCGCCGTTCGGAGCCAACAAAAAACTGTAGGTGTTGGCCCTTCTTACTCATGAGAGAACAGTGGCACGCACAAAACGAGTAGTTTTTGTAGCAGCTAGGCTCTGGTCCCTTGTGGATTGCATTGCCACTCAATTATTATTATAAATCCTATCCGATAACTAATTAAAACAGTAAGTCGTTGAAGTCTGGCTATTATGAAGAGTCCCTTGAGGTCCCCCTTGACCTTAAGTTCCATAACTTTTCTTTATTTTTCGCAGAAAATAGAAAATCATCAACTTTCCACTTTCAAAATAAGTTCAAGTGATTTGAATTTTGGAAAAAGAATCGTTCCACAACTGAAACTTTGCGAAAATCGCAACTTTGGACGAATTATGTGGTTGATCACCATCAGCTGAATTCGTTTCCAATTTCTTTTGGTAAGGCTCGGTCTAATTAAACAAACAAACGTTTGCGCAGAGAAATTTCGCGAATCATTCTGTCATAGAATTGTGGATTGCTATGGCTTTTTGTGGATGCCGAATCGTAGATCATGAAATCTTTAATTTGCGAACATCAGATCAGTGCATAAAACAGTGAGGGTACCACTGATTATATTCGTAAAAACAATAATTTGTAAAACGTCGAATGAATGCTGCCCATTAAGGCGATGGACTGTGTTCAACAAATGCAATCACATTGCAAATGCCATGCAAAATAATTTATGATCTCGAATACTGATGGAAATCAATATAAATTTAAATGAATTTCGACAGCTGTTTCGATTTCATGAATTCAGATGGTGTCACTTTTATGAAAAAACAAGTCCGACGATTAGATCAAGCCAAAAAAACATCATTTTCATATTCATACACATGACAGATTGCAAGAAATAAAAGTCCTTGCAAAATATCCGAGACCCACAGCCCACCCACAAACCCCAAAAATAACACAAGTCACAAAACACAAAATCTCAACACATTTGTCCCTGGCATACACCACAACTCATTGCTATTCACCTTCCCCTCAGAGCCTGTGCGGCTCATTGATATTTTATAC
Source organism: Eristalinus sepulchralis (assembly GCA_944738645.1). Classification (NCBI taxonomy): domain Eukaryota; kingdom Metazoa; phylum Arthropoda; class Insecta; order Diptera; family Syrphidae; genus Eristalinus; species Eristalinus sepulchralis. Next base: position 11,056,754 of record OX122885.1, on the reverse strand, counting down.
TGACAGCCTTCCCCTCAATCACGATCGTGACAAAGATATCGGATATTCAAATTTTTACAAGTAATAAAACACCACGTTCGTCATTTTCAATTTGCTCATAAACTCCTCAAAAAAAAAAAAAAAAACTCATAAAAATCGACAAAAATTAAATTCGAACAAATGGAAAGAGAAAGATAGAGAAAAAAATGTTGCTTTACATTAAAAATCCACTGAACAGCTGATTCGAATAATTGGGAGGTGTTGATATCCCGCCCCCCATACGCCTTGGCAGAGGAGATGTATATGCACGCACTCTCGTCAATGTCGCCCTGGTGGTGCTGCAGCGGCTGCTAAATCATAATCCTGTGTGCGATGCGCGTCATCCGTGCTTTATGCGGGGGTGTGTGTTCACTGAATTTCACTGTAAATGAAGCACTGGTTTTTTTTTTTGCTTCTTTTGATTTTCTAAGGCTTTTTCGCGCTGGGAAAATATGGAAGACTAAAACTTGGGCACTTTGTTTTGCACTTCACCGCAGATTACCAGCACAGAACACGAGCACAGATGTCAAAGGTCATCAAGCTGCACACAACAAGAACCACTTTGCCAGAGCACGGACTGCCTGAATGACGAGGAAATGGTAAAACCGACGAAATTCAACGTGCAAAAGGACTCCGACAATTTTTAATCCGTTCTTCGATCTGCGGCAGCAATCGTACGAACAAACGACAGGGACGAAGACGTTGTGATTTGTGTGGCCCAAAGCCCGGATTGGAAAGAATGAAAATAAAAGACTCAAAAAAACTGAACATACGACGTCGAACTCCACACGAAACGCGACACGAATGAAGCAGCAGCATAAATTGTACTGAAACGGTAAAACTGAAAGCAACCTCGAAAAGATACAAACACACTGCACATACACTCACACACTGTCATGAGGAGAATGGTCACAAACACAAGTGACGATGCGCGAATAATTAGAGCCGCAACAGCACACACACACACATCACACACAGCAGAGCCAGGCCAAAAGGTAAAAACAGCTGCTCAAGCAAAACAGGGGAAAATCGAGCAAACGAGTATCACGATTCACGACTGCTGCTGTGAGGGCATTCTCGAGTGGCGAACACAAAAAATGTATCCCAAGCCAGAAGGTCTAATCACAAATGGAAAAATCCAACAGACCTGCACGCACACACTCACTCATATACTCGCCAAGCCACGTCTGGATTGAAGGCGATGTGGTGTGTCCACCGCCGTTCAAAACAAGTTTTTCCGCATTTGACTCATTCGGTCCATCCGCCCAGAGATGTGTGTGTGAGTGGTGTGGATGGCCATCACAGATGTTTCCCACACACACGCACACACACCCTGCCATCAGATGAACGAATGACGATGGCAGGCGGATGATGTGATGAACGCGAGAAACGACAGAACGAAAAGAAAAACATCGAATCAGCTGTTTCTGAGACGGGGAAAATATCAGACTGGTGTGAGTGGGTTCAGTTCCCCTCAGCAAGGTTGTGTTGCTGTACACAAGCATACAAGGTTATTTTGGTTTCGGAGACCACAATGTCCCTTCGCCATGTGTCTACACAATGTTGCCAGGGGGATTTGTGGATTCTGTTGATGGGTTATGTCACGTAACTCGCTGTGTGCGAGAGTGGGACTCTGTTCAAGTATCTGTAAAAGAGCGAGACGCAGAATGAAAATGAGTGAGAGAGTAATAAGCTTTCTCTGTTGGTGTAAGGAGGATTTTTCCTTCGTCATCCTTCGGTAGTAATGCGGATTTTTTTGTTTGTGGAATGCAAAGTTATGCAACGTCTAGAAGGTTTTTTTTTAAATCGATTAAAGCTTGCTGATGACGAAGAAGAAACGGGAGAGATGGGAGGATTCAACGGTAGCACAGTGAAGGTATGATGTTCAAGGATGTGTGAAGTTTACTCTTGGCACCGGAGGAGGTGATGAGATAGATAAATCCTTCGATTTCAATCACTCGAGTGAGCCACACAAATCAATGTCAGATCAGGCAGGCATTCAATGCGAGTTGGGATGGAAGTGAATTGGGGAGGGGGATTGTGGAGAAAAGATTCCGGTCAAGAATCATTGAGTTCTTCTTGCGCACAATTTACCACATTTTTGGTACAATGAGGAAGATGAGGGAATGATTCAAGTGGAGGTTGCATTTTTGAAGTGGGTTTTTTTTTAATTGCGCCGGGGTTTTAATTGTCAAAAAAGCGAAGAAAATGACGGAAAGGGAAAAGAAATTTTATTTCAGTTTGTGAATCAGTCTTTACCATTGAGGACAATTTTGTGTAAATGTTTTACTGAGCGACTTATTGAATGAGTTATGTCTAAGACGGAAACAATTCGTCGATAATATTGTGTGGACCACATCCGGTGCTTTAACAAGAATTTTTCAGTCAAAGAGGACATCGAATAACAGTTTTCAGACTCGGAAGGAAGAGGAAGACCGAATAAAGTGAAACAATAGAAGTTGATTTTGAAGCATTTGAAACGAACAACTGTCCAGACTCTTTATTCACATACGCAAAGGTAATAGAATGCTTCCAATTTTGCGTCACTTCTCAACCACATTTCGAACCAGTTTACGGTTTAAGAGCTTCCAATCTTCGAATCGAATCGAAATTCTTTCGCACCTATTATTTATGGGATACTACATCACTGAAACGTCCACGCGGTTTTTCGGGGCGGCTTCAACAGTAACCCTATGGCAAAAACCAAACTTTACTTGTTCTACAGTTTATGTTATGTTTGCTTAGAGGAAATATTTAAAATTAGGTTCACAAGAAACCAAGGTGTAACTTCTTCAGAAATATTGCATTCTCGGGAGTTGAAGGGATCTACAGTTTAATGCCAAATTTTAAGAAGTTTATAGACAAATAGTCCAGCAGGAGTGTCCTCAGACACTAGAGATAGATGGGATCTCCTGCTTTGGAGTTGACGCGCTTACCCACTACGTGGTGCTATGGGCACCTTCTATGGTGTAACCCAACAGACAAAAGGTGTAACAGGTTCAAGTCACACGATCTCTATGGCCAGTTCACAACACTTTCACGATGAGTGCACTTATAAAGCGCTCATAATAGATACCCAATGTGGCAGGAGTTGTTAGCATGAGGCATCATCTTGTTGAAACCACATGAAGTTGGTTCCCACATCACTCTGTTCAGGGAAAAATCATCTCACATCTTTTGTGCTCGCCCTTAACCGTGATGGAAGGAAGTCCAAAATTCTCTCCGAATACATAGATAGTACATTTCTTTTGAGTTCTTTCTATTCAAACGTTTTACAACTGCTTAAGAGCTCATTCAACAATCACATGTCGTTGTCATAGTCTTGACACAATTACTTGACATTTTGCCAAGTTATGACCTGTGATAGACCGAATTCTTGGGAGTGAGGCGAACCTGCAGCGTTAATGCTGTCGGTCGAGTTGATCTAGAAAACCTCGCTTTTGACGCTATTAATCATTGAAATTATTAAAGTTCGCGTTTATCAATACGGATGCAGTAAGTAATTTCAAAAGTTCTGCCTCTCTTTAGATTGACCATTGGAGCTGGCAGACGGGATAAAGCAGCGGTACAAGCCCGTCGTCCCGAGTTTTGGAAGCCGTCGACAGATTATCGAATACAAGCCTTTAATCTCTTTGAACAGAGTTTGCTTTGTTCCACACTGATGGTCAACCTAGCAACGTTAACTCAATCTGCTGCCTCTCCGATTTATCTGGCATGTGCTTCCAGAGAGCAAACAAAGAGGTACAAACATCTATGCAGAGTCAGTAGTTCGAATGAATGTAACTAGGGACTAGGGATTACCAAGGCGCCCTTCTAACATCAATCAGAAAGCATCCTTTTCAACTACCAAGGACATCATCACCATCTCAACCTAGGCCATTCTCTGTTCCGTTGTCCCAATAGCTGGGATTCGAGGACTATTCTGGACGGAGCGGCGGTGTCCATACGCTCCACATGGCCTAACCATCTCAAGCGTTGTATCCAAACACGCTTTACCAGGCGCATGCCCTGCAGCGCAAACACCATCAACGCAAACTGAACAAAAAGTCGCAAGAAAAACTTTGCCCTCGAAAAAAGCTTCCTCATCCGATTTAAGAAATGCCCAAGTTTCTACGCCGTACAGGGGGACCGGGATGATCAAATTGTTGTACAAAGACAGTTTAGTCCTTTGAGAGAAGGCTCTATTGCTCAATCGCCTCTTAAGCCCATTCTGCGTTTGATTTTGGAACGAAGTCCTTGACTACTTCGAAGTTTCTGCAGCCTAATAGTATGCTCTGTCCAAGACGTCGATGTTGTGGGTCTTTTCTTAATGACAGCATATATGTACTTCGTCTTGCCAAACCCATTTTATCCGCGTCCATTTCAATGCCAACATACGCCTCATTAAAGGCTTGCTGTGTTCGTCCCAACACGTCAATGTAATCGGCATAAACTAGCAAATGAACGGACTTTTGGAAGATCGTGCATCTAGTGTTGACTTGTGAGTTACCCACGATCTTCTCAAGATTAATGTTGAAAAAGTCACGCACGCGCTAGTAAAATCGTCACTGCCTAATATGTCTATTTTTCCTTAACGCAGCAGCAAGTTGTTACATTAAAACATCGTGCGATGTTTGTTGGACAAGGATATGCTCTGATGCGGTATGAAGTGGTGCAATTGAACGCGCTGTGGTGTAATTTGATGCCATTTTTCCACGTAATGCGATGTTATGCCACGTTATGCCATGTTATGTAGAAGTAATGCGATGCTCTACGATATGATAAAATGCGCCACGTGACGTGTGTATTTCTCCACCTTGATCAAGTCAAATGCAAATGTGTACTTCCCCGCCACCTCCGATGTTTTATTACCAAAGAACAAAGGCCATCCATAAATTGTGACAATTGCAGAAGCTCATAAGTCGTCCACCGCCACCAGGACTCTCTAACCTAATTACAGCACCCAGTTCAGCCAGTCCACCATGTTTCTGACCATCGCCTGTGGCGGTAAAAAATCCTCAAACCCGTAACCTATCCTATCGCCGCCGTCGGAGGAGTGATTTATTTCCACTGTTGGCCCCCATTACCGATCTGCACCGCACACCGATCGCATCCGGGGAGCACCAGCAGCACCAAATCGAGATGAAGAGATAACCAGTACCCCGCACAAAGAGACAACTCCAAGTGTAATTACCTTCCAGCTTTCTTGAATGCTCCACTGGAGCCGCGTTCGTATGTGTGTGACGAACGACGTGACGGTGTGCGCTGGTGTCTTGGATTCATTTTCTTTTCTTTTTTTTTTCGCTTTTTTGACCGCCCAACCGGTTCCAAGCACGACCACACCACCAAGTCGAAATGTTACACATTTTTTCTCTGCCTTTCCTCTTTTGTAAAACAGACACGGATGACAGCACGCGGATGATGTCAGAGGGAGAACGTCAAACGCCGCGAGGTGTGTTCGCTTTGTACATTCAATATGTTACCCTGGTGCAGATACTGTGAGCAATTGTGGGGATTGCTTAAAGGCTGGGCGGTAGGGGGGCGTGTCCGGTGGGGTGTATGTGTTGGGGGGAAGGGGCACACTCCATTTAAGTACATACTTTCGATAATTGAATTTCAATTAACTTTTATCGCGGCCCGGCTCGTCGAGCTGTAGGCCTAGGCGAGGAGATCGCATTTTTTCCCATCTTTCTGTGCGGACGCGTTGGTTGATTTTTTTTTTGTTTTTTGTTCGCCTCTCTCTCCGCGTTTTTTTATGCGATTAAGTGAGGTAATAAAGCCAATAGTTGTTGACGGGGCGCGCACACACGGGGACCCGCTTGGTTTTATTTGCGCCTAAGTGGGTCTCCGCCGCGGCAGGTGAAACAGTAGTCGCTAATGGAGTTGATACGCGTACATATTGACATTGCAGAGCATGTTGATGGTAACGATAGCGACAACGATGCGATGACGGTGTTTGTCAATTTAAAGTGTGTGTGACAACATTCTGCTCCCGCATTGCATGCGGTCAGCGTTTCGAAAAGTTACAGTTTTGTGGTGTTGCCAAGATTAGGGTCGGCCGCGTGAACTTTGATCGTGAGGGCCTGTTTGAACCCTAACGGATGGATTTGAATCTCAAGTAAGGCAAATATGAACGCTAGCTAACAAAATCTTTAAAAGTAATTAGTTTTAAATATTTTGGGGTTTTTGAGTGCGAAAATTGACGTGTTTTGAATACGAAGGCTTATAGGAATTTAACATCACTGCCACTGACTTAAATTACTAGAGTACGCAATTGGAAGTTGGGGCCCTGTGGGCTGTAGTGGCACTTAATTTATTCATATAGTCTTGCATGATCTGATTCGAACTTATATTGACATGACTAAATTAATAGCGATCAATACCGGACAACCAGAATCAAGCCACTAGGATCAGGCAGCCAGGATCATGCCAGTCAGGATCAGGCAGTCTGTCTTTGCCTAGACGCAATGTTCAGTCCCTCTTATTCTTTCCTACGCAGAAAAAGAGGATGCATCGACAAGAAATCCGTCCCCTCCCTGACAGGCAATTTTTTTAAGGCAGAAAACTGAAATTGTTCGCGAAACAGGGTTGTGTCCAACGCTGGGATTACCGAAATCTTCTAAGTCTTCTGTTCTTATCGCACATGCAACTTAGAGTGGACTGGGATTTTATGATGGGCACCAACAGTATTTTATGGGACGATTAACATTCTCATCCCTCAGAACAAGCTGGAAAATGTATCAGCCATTGCACTTGAGCACGCGAAAAGAAAACAAAAACGAAACTGATCATTTTTTTGTATCTCTGTCCCTCTGTTCCACACAGCCTAGATAAAGCTGTCCTCGTGTGAAAAGACAAGGTAGAAATCCTCTAAAGATGTGAGCTAGGCCCTCACCTGTGCCTTCCTTCGCACGACTATTTAGTCGGAAAAAGTAAAACACAACATTTTCAATGTTAACGAGGTCACATAAAACCTCACAATCTTAGCGATAGAAAGTCTGCGATTTGTACAATTTTTTGGACGCTGCGATTGTCAAAGGATAAATTGACACTGCTAAGACTATCCACACACTGGCGATTTTAATCGCTGCGAATAAAAAAATCTTCGTCGCAAAGCGATGTGCGTACGCACGAACTTGCGATTTTTTATCGGATTGTAATTTAGTAGCAAAACTGAAGCATATTTTTTTTATACATGAATGCTCACAAATGCGATTCGGCGATTAAAAAATTCAACAAGCTTGATTTTGTAGACGATTTTTTGTAGCAAATTTAAATGTATAATAGATGGATTTTCATGAATCATAGCGGACTTGCGATAGAAGAGTTGCGATTATATGTGTGTATTGACAGGTGCGTGTTCTATTTTTTTGCGTCTGAATAATTGTGCGACAGAAAACAAGAAGCACGTGCGTGGTCATATTTTCTGCAACCACGACTTTTCGATGAAAAAACGAATGTGCGCGTCCAGTCTTTAGTTGCATACTGAACCAGATACATTTTTTGAATTTTTACTCAACAGTCCCATCCTTTCGTCTTTTTTAGGAAAGTGTTAGAGTGAGACAGTGGATTCCCTCTTGTTCCACTCGATGTCCGTCTATAGATGTCCTTTACAGAAAAAAGTAAGAATTTCTTCAAAATTAATAAAATGTGTATAACTCGAAAACTTCACAACCTTATAGTAGACCAAAAACAGTAACTAATCGCTGATTTCAAGCGCTGTTTCGAGCTATGTCAATGGAATTAGAACTACATTTGCCACGATACACATCGATAGGCAAAACCTGGATACACTAAGCAACACAAAACATAGCTAGCTAAGTAATCCTTCTGAAAGCCATTCTCTTGACAAGCCAGTTTTTGGTGGGATAGCCTAGTTAGAATCATATGGAGACGATGAGGAAGTTTAAAAAATCGGTTTGAGTGGTATTGTTGCGGTTGTGTAGACCTAATTGTCTAGGCATTTATATACAAGACTTACAAGTGCCGTTCAGGTGCATATGTAGGCCGTCTTCTTGTTCCTCCTCAACCATACAGATTCTGCAGAAATCGTTCGAGGAAACACAACAGAGTCTCCTAGCGTGATAACCGATAAGACAGTAGATTCCACGACCGAGCTTATGGGCAATCTTTTGAAAGAAACAGTCTAGAGGTTTTAGGATCGGGAGAAGTCAAAACTTATTTTGAAACGTAATAGGCGACATGGTTAATCAAGTTGCTTGCATCCATATGTAGTTTCAGCTTACAAGTGGAGAGAGGTATACCCAGGTGTTCGTGCTTCTCAAGTAAGGCTAGTGTTATTGAGCAAAAAAAAACTGCTCACACTGGTTCCTACCAAGAAACGAACTCATAGGCAGAGATGCGTCTCATTTGGTATATTTATTACGGTGTAATAAACGGCATGGCAAACTTAGTTGGGTTTCTGCTTTTTCTCTTCAAATCGTCAATTGAAATCGCAACAGAGATCCTGATTTAATTACTTTTTCTAAGGACCGCAAAGATCTAATACGTCTACGCATCCAGATTCAGAATTAAGTCAAGGGTTTTGTCATTCGATTGCCTTTTGAGCTCAAGGAGTCCTCGGTTGTCTGAAGGGCTGATACGTAAACAAAGGATATTGAAAAGAGACCTTCGAATAAGAATTTGCTTATTTTTTCTCAAAATTGATTCCGTTTGCATATGAGGCAACGAGGACCATTTCCAAGTATGTTAAGAATGGGCAACATGAGACAGGATGGACAGGACTCTAGTTGACGGTTGCTGAAAGGATAAACTTATTGACACCCTTTCACCAAGGACAACGATTATTCCCCCAAGTTGAATTATAATAAAGCACTGTACGGCTTTCTTCCCTGAAAAAGAAGCATTCAAAGTTCATATCATTCTTAGTCAAACTTAAACAATTTTCTCCGTCCGAAAAACAAAACTCACACACGCACACTTCTCTTGCATTGAGAAACCCTCACAAAACAGAAAAAAAAAACGAAAAAGCCCCAAAAACACGCCACCAAAAAAAATGAACTCAAGCAATAGTAGGAAATAGGGGAGCAAGTAGAGTGTGAAAATTATAACAATTTACCGCCGCCACACTCACACTCTCCCCTGTAGATGGCAATTCTTTCGCATTTCTTCGGTTGTTAACTTCAAATTCGTCTATTCTGTCTATTCTTTCAGTCTGCCGCAGTCTGTCTGTCTATCTGTCTGCTCATCGCCTGTGTGTCTGCCTTCCCACTGTATTTGTAGGTTATTTCTTCAACTTCACGGATACTTTTAGCAATTTTCGGTTGATTTTCTTAATTTCTCATGCGGAGAAGGAATCTTTCGAAAAATGCCGTTTCGTCTTTCGTTTTTATTTATTTATTCACTTTACTTTGGATTTAAGACTTACTTTCTCTCGGGAAACGAAAGGGAAGACCCTTGGAAATTGTCCAATTTTTAAGAAGATTCACTTACCTGAAACGAAAAAAAAGAGAAAAGGTTATTCTTTGTGTATTCTCAAGCATTCAAGCATTCGTGATTTGTTTAAGTAGCAGAGGTCAAATTGGAAAGGAACACGCGAAGAAAATTTTGAGAAATGATTCAAGTGCAAGAAATAGACTTGAAATGTTATGCAAATCTAACAAAGACACAAATGCAGAGGGGTCCGGATAGAAGACATTCAGGTCAAAGGTTTTAACTTTAAACTACAAAAATGTTATTTTCATCCTTCTCACTCTGAGATCTTTATTTCATATTCATGGTTCTCTCTAGATCTGGAAGAACAGGAGAAGTTGGGACAGGTGTCTCTTCCAAGGATGCACTACAACATTTGTCCCCCAATTCGACCCTCATACCGAAGGGTCATTTAGGTAGAGATCACGGGAATGAGAGAAGCGAACCGGGCTAGGCAGCAACTACGGAAAAGTCGCACATCTCCTGAGACATCTCCATCTGAGCTTCCTATGAATATGATCGCCGTTCAACCTCAGCAATAAGAAGCTCAGTTGCTTCTTCCAAAAGGCTTATTCATCTTGAAGTTTGATTTAGAATAAAAAATAAAAGCTAGACATTTTACAGTGAGGCTAAAATTGCTATAATCGGCTAATGAAAAATGTATGACATTTGTTGTTTAAAAATGACATCTCATTCATTCGGAAGGTCCAACTTTGGGAAACTTGTTAGAGTACAGCAACTAGTATCCTGCGAATAACACGAGAAATGTCGGCTTCAAAGGTGTCAATTGTAGCTGGCTTAATTCTGAAGACCTGAGACTTTACCTACCTCCGAAATAAATGAAATTAAGTGCTTACCAAAATGATTTCTCAAATATTCAATTGTTTGACGCTTTGTATGGTTGGTAGCGCCGTCTTGATGAAACCAAAGTTTACCGACACCATGTTCCTGAATTTCAGAAACCACGTTAACCTGGCCAAACTTCTAAAAATGACGACGAATCGATTTGATTTTCGCGTACCCTCTCAACAACAGCTGCTACAGTCTCTTCACTACGCCCTGGATAAGGTCTTATGAGTAGAGTATCATTTACTAATGTAAATTGGGATGCAAGTCATTAGCTTCTCGAAGCACACGAAAAAACATTTTCGCAGAGCACTGACTTTTGTACTACAGCTTAACAATTTGGAGACGTCGTTGTGGTGTGAGTCTTTCCATGATGACTTGCCAAACAATACAGAACAAAAATGATACAGCAGTTTGATAGGAGCCAAGCGTGATGTGTCAAAAAAAACCCTTTTCTAAATCAAACCTCACGATGAACCCATATTTATAGATTTTTCAGCCATTCAGCGTTAAGACCACCCATACGTGACTGAGTCAACTACTGGAGTTGGACTGGAGTTTGGTTTGAGCATGTGGAAAACTTCATGTGTCTCTGAGCCTTTGCTCACGAACTGCTAAGTTTCTTGTAGGAGGAGTAGTGTAGAGTCACATAGCCAAGCTGGGCTGATGAAGGAGGAAGATGAAGGCTAATATGGAGATAAGCATTTGTTCTAAATCTCGATTGTGGTCATGACATTCGAACAAAAATTTAACGGAAAAAATGGCAGTAGACACCGTGGTCGATGCTTGACAGAGACATATTCAAGCTGAAATGCTATGCTTCTACAGTTTGGTAATTTGGCACGTATCTTTACACGTCTCTATCAGGAAGACGACCGCTTGATAGACTCAAGAGGAAATGATCGGCTTAGGTTCACAAAACTTCGCGGCTTCCGCTTTAGCTTAGTTTTTGATGAATTGGAGTAAATGAAATAAACTTATTTTTTCTCTACGTACTGACAAAATTTTACGAAATAGAAATTTGGGGGCCTCTGGTCGTTGGTGTCTATAAGATCTGTTTCTGGCATGTTCTAAGTCAAAACTGATCATATCTATAGAAACATATTGTCAAACTGATCACTTCCCAGGAATGTTCGCCTGAAATAAGGGACTCTTCAACATTTTTCTAAGAACTGCAATCTTTGGGTTTTTGTTTTGTTTTCTTAAAAAGTTTCCTGTCCTAGATTACATCATGCTCTAGACATTACAAGTTAAAATTTCTCAATATATCAAATCACTCAATCTCCGGACATAACTGTTCCTTTTAAGACAACATTTACGTTTTATGCTCAAAAAATAACAAATATGTGTATCTCGTGGGGACATCTAACAAGATAAACATTCATTTCATTTCAAGCTGTAACCTCGAGCTGAATCAGCATTAATTTTCATCATCGAACGTCATGTGACATTTTTATGCCGCCTACGACCCTTCCCTCTTGAGTTCCTTTCATTTTAGCGCCGCACTCGACACCGACAGCCAACGACCAGAGGAGGCTGTTCAACTCAAGACCAAATTTGCTAAATTAGCATAACGTGATCGTCGCTCGTCGCTCTCATTCAAATTGACTCGCGTATACACCAGCAGCATGCAATTTGAATTCCGCCGCTCAAGGATGCGACTACCAACAACCGCGCCGCCGCGACGTGAGCAACGTAAAATCTCTTCCGACGAAAAGGTCACTGCAAAATCCGCATCGATTGCCGCCGCTCCCGCGCTCTTGTCTTCTTCGAGTCTGACTAATAAACTGGTTCTTCAGTTTGTGAGACAACGACAACGAAACGACAAAAACGACGTGAATAACTGCAGTTATTACTGTTGTTTGAGGGGGGGAAACGTGACAGTCACCATATCATCCCTTCCACCAAGCCATCATTGTCTCACTACAGTCCAAAAATGTGTGTACTGGACTCAAACAAAAGCATAAACGTCTGCCTGTAAACAGATAAGGAACCCAATCGATGGCGAGGAGGGGGCGTGAGAGGAGGATTGTGTATGTGTGAATAAACTCTCGAACGTCAACTTCCCCAAGTGGAGCAAGGAAGAGACAAAAGCCCAAGTCGTGATTAGGTTTAATTTGTTCAGTCGAAGTGATGATGCGGCCCTAATGAAGGATGATTTGCATCCGCGTGGGAATTTGGGAGGGGGCTAGGGTGCTCGTGGAATGAAATTTGATACTCAGGCCTGAGGGGGGTCATGTATAGGCACGGAATGTTTAACGATGGTGATAAGTGGTTCCGGAGGGGGTGATTAAATAGTGTTTCCCTTATGTGTGATTAATGATCTGTCCATTTGTTTGTGTCCTGTGACAGAATTCTGAAATTTTGAAGATGGGTTTGAGAAACGCATCCTGCTCGTGAGTCATTATCGATTATTTCCTGTTTTGTAACGCAGGTTTGAAATTTCGGAAAGAAAAAAGTGTCAACGAACACAACCCTATTCTTTCTTGAAGCTGCATTTGATCTCGGACTGTTGCTTACTTTTAGGCGACGTTGCACTGCAGATTTGTGGATCTGCAGTTTTTCGTAGAAGAAATGCTCCAAGCGTCCCGCATTCGTCAAGCGGAAATCCATGCAATAGCCAGATGCATTGATCGAAATCGACCGAACTGGCTAAACGGATTTACAAGTTCCAGGGTTCAAGTTCTTGTATGAATAGAATATCGCATCCTCGGTGGTGATAGATGAATGTCCATCCTTGACAACTTATGGACGAACAATGAAACCATATGATTGCTATTTCTAACTCATCTTACCGGGCAAAGGACGTGCACTGGGTTTTGCTTATGTTCCTAAGTCTCCAGATTCCAGACAGAGTGTCTTTCAAAGTTCTGTGATACAGTAGCCTATAACATTGCCACTCTGAGTTAAAAAAAAACGCAAAAGCTAGAGGCGTAATGTAACAAAGAAAACAAAAAGTGAAAAAAAGTGCAATTAGAACATATTTGGAAATCGCCTTTCGGTCAAACAGCCCATAAAGCACAATTTGATTTCAGATGGCACTCGAACGTCATCGTTCATCGTATCGTTTTCCTCGTTGTGTGGGGCAACCGTCCACCATAGACTCTTCCCATTTTAAACACATCTAGTTTTATAGGTCACATTCGCGCGTTATGTATAAACATTTCCTTCCCACACACCCAAATTCATTGCAATCACAATTCACTCAGTGTTTCCATTCATTCCCACTTTGCATCGTTGCTCTCATTAAATAAACAACGGTAATCCTTTGAAAAATTTCACACATCTGATTTTATTAACACCACCCAGTCATCGTCACCGTGCCCTCCAAAAGAACACATAAAAAAACTAAATAAAATGTAGCTCTTGCGAAAAAAAGGAGAAGGAATTTATTTTCATCCTATTCGTCCTCAAAAACGCCCGTTATCATGTGTGTGCGGTGTGGTGAGCGGCTACATACATTCTCTCATGCAAATTCTGAAAGGATTGTACTCTCGAGTTTATCACCCCGACCAACCCTAACTTAATTCACTTAAAAAACAAAGCATAAAATGAAAAACAAGTTGAAACACCGTAAAAGCGTGCAGAAAACAACAACACAGTGTAAAACGAACTGTGCTTTCTTTTTTTCATTTTTTTGCATGTTTGTATGTTTATTGTTGAATATATCCCAGCACGTGTCAAACGTCAACTATTCGTGACACATTAAATTTGTGCAAAAATAAACCGTCGAAGTAAGGGAATGTTTTAAATTATGTCAATGGAATGCCAAGGAAACCTCACGTGATATGTCAGCGGATTTCTTTCTGTTTGATGTGACAATAAGGAGGAATTTCTGTCGTTGCGTATGTGAGGAAGTCTCTCAGAGTCTCAGAATATCGTCACAGATCTTCGCTGAATAAACGACAAACGTAGGTTGATACCCGTCTTCTTAAGAGACTTACAATTTTAAATACTTTCCACTGAAATATGATATTCCGTCAAATCACCTTCTTTATCAATAAGTCACGATTTTTTCTGAAAAGAAAGAGTCGTGCTTTCTCCGTTCTCCAGTTCTTACCTAAAAACGAACTTTCTCTTCATGCAAACCCATCCAATTCCCCGTTGATAAAATTCTGCTACCGAAAAACCCTCAGGGCAAGTCCATTTTAAATTGCCACCTCTTCCTAATGGAAAATCCTTCCCTACCCCACCCGGGTCCACTTCAAATGTTATCGAGGCACAGTTGTGCCCCGCATGGAAATTCATAGCCGCCGGGAAATCCATTTATCAACTTCAACTAAATGTCAAGCCCTTTGGCCGGGTGTCGTTTGTCTGACCCCCGCCGAAGATCAAAACGTCATTAATCCTTCATAACACATTCAATATCCTCCTCCGCTAAAACAAGGAAATAAAATCAACTCAAATTGTGCGTCTGTCTGACTTCCTCTGGCTTCCGCTGATGAAGGATGTGCACCGGAGAACGAATACCTCTGCAAATCTAATCAAAAAAAAATTCAAAATTTAGTGGGGATGAAGGAACACTCATTCAATGGAGAACACAGAACGCGGATATACAGGTTAACTCACACACTGGAGGACTAAGGCGTAGGGGCTATAAAATATGAGCAACATTAAATTTATGGGGTCGAAAAAAGGCCGAGGTCCTTCGCACTCCTCGGTGCAGGTTTTGCGAGGAACAACTTGTCGTGTGAGAGACGGGATTGAGGTTTAGGCAAAGTGGATTTTGGGTGAGCACAGGACGAGAGTAGGATGAGGAGGATTTGCTGGCAGCGAGTTATGGAAGTGATTTTACAGATTTTGATTTCGAAACAATTGATGTACCTGGAGATTAATTTCAAATTTTCAGTTATAGCGTCCTGGAAGGTGAAAGGTTTTTGAGGTTTTATTGTGTGGTTTGCGGAAGGGATCGCTGGAGAGTTCTACATCGCAAAGTCATTGTGCGGGGGTTATGGGAATTAAATAAGACAGAAATTGCGATTTGCAAAATTTTAAGCCGGTGGACGGCCACTTTAAGAGTGTTAACTCTAAATTTCGTAATTCTCATCCTAGTAGGCAGGCAAGAACGAATTAAGTGCAGAAATCTGAGTCTGTATATGCGTTGTGCAATACTAACGTGTCAGTGACACAACGGGTTGGTCGAAATGTGGAAAATATCGCGTCTGTAGCAAACGATTAAAATCAGTCAATTGCACGTGGTCGTGGTCGCCGTGGCGTAGTGGGTGAGTGCGTCGACCCACACGCTGAAGGTCTAGGTTCGACTTCCGGACGGCACAACTCACATTTTTTTACGGCACCACCTCCTTCGAGTTGCTGACAACACTCAAAGAGAATCAATTGTTTATGAAAAGCTTCTCAAATCTCGCTGTTCGGTGTCGGCAAAAAACTGTAGGTCGCTTCTACTCGCGAGAGAACAGTAGCACGCACAACACGAGTAGTTGTTGTAGAAGCTAGGCCCTAGTCCCTTGTGGGCTGTAGTGCCGCACACTACATTATTATTAATTCCACGGTGTACTCAAGGACTGAACATCCTTGAACTATATTATGGCGTATTTCCCATAAGGATCTGACTCATAAGGTTTGCGTTATTGGACCAGATTTTTTTGTCTACGACCAAGCCGACAACGGCGATGTCAATGAATCATATATGTAGTTCCAGCACTTCAAATGTACCGAACAACTTTCTAAGGCGTGGCTGATTCTGCAGAACTCCAAAATCGATCGTAGCATTGCGTGGGTAGGTGCGTCCGTTCACACACCGTGGATCCAAGGCTCAACTTTTGGCCTAAACGTTCACCTGTCTTTTATTAAGCGACACCACCCCTCTGAGCTTCTGAAAGCAAAAAGGATTTAACTAACTGTGAAAAGCTTCTCAAAATGTCGCCTTAGATGTAATTCAATGTCTCTTGTCGTGAAACAAACTATCTCTTGCCTTGGAAGAACACGGAGGTCCTCGAGTTTGCACCACTAAAGTAAGACTTTAAACTCTCGCTCGGAGGTTAATAGGAATCTACTTGCAGTTTGCCTTGTGTGCGTTGGCAGATGGTAGCATTAAATCGATTACATTCAATTCCAAGTTGTTCTCTCTCAACCCTTTTATGAGGTTTCAAAACCGACAGTGTCTTAGTTCCTACTTTCAATGTGCTTCAGGAGAACCAAAACATTCCTTTCTGTCCAAAGTACTACTGCCTCAAAGGAAACTCTCTCCACACAGCCAGTCTCATACCACCCAAGTCTTGAAAACGAGTGAAGTTAACTCACCCTCTGCCCTTGCATCTTTACAAAGGCAGAATGCATTCCACACAAAAGACCTTGAATTCTCTCATTTTTTTTAACTTTTCAAAGTGTCAAGGTGGAGCCGTTTACACACAAGGCACAAGCCAAGCACCCGACTGAAGCAACAAAAGGAAATGCCAACTCCCTAGACGCACCCTACAACTCGGTCAAGGTCTCACTTCCATCCCTCTACCCTCCCTTCCGACCAGAAATGTGCAATCAACGCGGCGACGTGATCGCCTTCATCATCACCCATAGCATCCGCAGTCCTTGCCGAAATTCAAACACCACCGCCAGCAAATTGAACGCTCATTACACAAGAACTCAAACCTAATTACATAATCGACTTCGACTTCCAAACAATCGCACCCCGGAAAGCTAAGAAGCCTAATATCCTACCTACACACACACACACACACAGTCATTCCACTCCCCCTCCCACTGACCATTTTCAGGTTGGAGAGAAGTCATGTGGAAAATAACAAAACCACAGTTAATGGGTTAGTGCGGCAACCAATGGACGGTGGCAAAAAATAAAATCAATGACGAAAACCCCAATTTCAATTTTCACGGTAATTTTCAACACTCCTTCCGTCTCGCTCTCGCTCTGTGTGTTCGCAGCACTCCTTCACATCTGCATTGTGTCCCGTCAGCCTTCCCCCACCGCCTGGCACACATCAGCTGTTCCTCGACGATGGAAAATCGATGAAGAATAATTTTGAAAACAACGCAAAACGAGATGAAAAGAGAACACAGCGAGAAGTATGTTTAGAAAACGTTACTGACACTTGAAAAATCACATTTGACATTTTGAATCTGCAAGTCATCCCATCTGACAATGTGCACGGTGATGGGTTGGGGGGACGGGCACTGTCAGCTGATTCTCCGTGACATCGGCAAAGCAGCGAACAGCTGAAGTGAAAGTTTTCAATTCAGCTTTGCCCGTCATCGTCGTCGTTGTTTTTGACACACGACAACGAACGGGGGAGAATGTTGCTGGCAACATGTTGGCTCCGTCAGCGATGTGGAACCTAGAGTTTGTTGAATTTATTTTTATGCTTGACGAGACTGCTCAGTCGCGTCGCAGGGAATAAATCCGTTTTGCAATTCAGTGTTGACGTGGATAAATTTGAAAATAACTATCGAATGTCAACTTTTATGAGCCGCTCAGTCCGTCAAACGGGTATGAAATAGACTGGCGGCGGCGTCGCGTCAGTCGTGAATTGAAGACAATGCGATTTGAGATCTACAATTGATTGCAGGAAATGCGATGATGGAGTGCTCATTCGTTGTGACAGAGTCGATAAGTGAAAGCCTATTGTGTGCAAAGCTGTCTGCGGCGTGAAGCCTGCATCGCTGACATTGACATAGCTCGCCCGACAGAATGGAAAATAAGGTAAGTCGCTGATTATGACACATGCCTTCTCTCATGTGAAGATTAATCTTCAGGCAGCTAGCGTTGCACCCGGGAGTCTTTTGAGTTCATCCACAAGCGTTTGATGTGACGTGAGTCATGACTCAAATCCCGCCCAGCAGATGATTGAACGTAAACCGCAATTGTCATTTTCGCCTTGAGGGGGATAGAGGCGACTAATCACAGTCCCCGTTGCGACCTGTCGATAAGTGTAATTATAGCCTTAGGCAACCCCAGCACCCAATGCACCGTTTGAGGGTTGACATCGAAAACCGTTCGAGCTCCATTCAGATCACTGGCACAAAGAACGAAAATCATCGGTTGCAGTATCGCCAGAAGTTAAACCATGTCCGAGCGAAGGGCGCGCCGCTGGTGTACTATCGCTTTGTTGAGCACTGAGTGCGCTTATCACAGTCCAGCGATTGTGGCACAATGTCAACGGGTCGCGGGGGTATTCAACTCCTCATGTGGCAATGCCAATGAGATGGCTAATTGTGCTCGTGTGTTCGTTTAAGCAAAGAAACATGGCGACGCGATGCGGGTGTTGGATATGATCGCGACTTGCGCTTGAGTGACTCGCTGTTGTGTGCGCTTTGCGTGGTAATTTTGATAATTTGCATGAGAAATCTTTTCATGGAGCGTTGGGGCTATGATGAAATTATGTGTTCCTGGTGTGGAAGTTTAATTTGTGCAAGCTTTAGAGACCTTAGCATATTACACTACCAATTTTGTCTCCTGAATTATTGTATATACCAAAATTGATGTAACTGACACGCTCCGAATATTCTCAGACATACCAACTGTTTTATGTCAACAGAAAAACCAAAATATGCGTTGACACATCATTTGTCTGCCTGTCAAAATCATTTCTTGATGAGAAACTTGACCTTTGAAATAAATGTCGTGCGTGAAATCAATTATCCCATCCTGAGTTCGAACTTGTACCCCCATGAATAATTCGATTCGAATGCACTGATTGACCTTTAACTGAAATTGTGGTAGCAATGTTTCAAAATACAGTCTTCAATGGTGGGATCGAGCTTGGACAGTTTTTTGTTGTCATGCTCATTTCAAATGAAAAGTTTAAAAATTTCCAGACATGCAGGGGATCAATGAACGAATATTTTAATTTAAATCTTTAAATTAAAACAGACATGCTTCGGGAAGGCTGACAATTTTGAACAGCCTTGAGCCACAACAGATCAGGTGTGACAATAAAAATATCCTGAACAGTTATGCTTAAATTTACTCGAAACAAAAGAGCGTACATTGCTGTCTTTAAGCAGTCTTTAAGCAGTCTTTAAGCTGTCTTTAAAGCAGCGAACGGAAGGCTATCATCTTCTTTCCCTGCAGATATTATAAAAAATTGTTAAATGACAGGCCCATACAGTCTGCATCCCCCAGTCGCGATGCAGTTCACAAGAGTTTGCACTTTCGTTCAAATATAAGTTGAATTCACCGGGTTTAAATGAACTACAGACAACGACGTCCTGTATAGACTTGGGCCTTAAACCTAGCAGTATGCGCTATCTCTCAATCACAAATTGTATTATATTGAAAACACGGTTCGATAAGTAACGCTTTTAAAACATCTAGGGCTAGTCATGATGATAGTGGCCATCTCAGGGAGAAATTTGACAGTGACCAGGACATAAAAGGCAAATCTTTAAGACTGCGTTGGCTTTAAAGAACATTTTAGAGTTAAAAAATCAAATTTACAAATATCTTTCCTATTGCTCAAAAGACTTGTTCCAAAGCGTTAATTTAATATTAGCCTGTATCGGCTTGTATTCTCTCAAGTTCAAACATTTGTCATGGAGTCACAGTCACTTTTCCAATTGGACCCCTGAATGGAAGTGTTTTTCAAAGAAGAACGTGAATATGGAATCATTAAGTAGACAATTTGAATAGTCTAAGAATTTGATAGTAACCGATCTGTTTACAAAAAGGTATTATATGAGTTCACCGAATGCACGCAATGGTACAGAACAGATGGAAGTAACGTACTTTTTAGTTAACTTGGAGCCATTTTTTCAGCCGTCAAGCGAATTGTGTAGAAAAGGTGTAGATTCGGTGAAGGGCTCCAAAACAAATCTGCTGTTGATCACAATTTTCATAAGCTCACTTTTGGTTGAATGAATACGTCAATAAATAGAACTGTGGTAGTTGGAGCTATTATAATCATCGAATGTACATAGAGACACCGTTACATTCACAAAAGCTGACAGTTTTCCGTGCTGTACGGGTTGGTACTTCTTTATCAGTCAACAATGACTGCTTTAGAGCCATGATTACTGACTTTTTCGTCCATCAATTGAAGAAACATGATGTGCAAAAACTGAGGTTTCAAGAAGATGAAACAACATGCCACACAGCTGATACCACAATTGATTTATTGAAGGAAATGTTTGGTAACTTCATTACGGACTCGTGAATTAACCTCCAAAATCGTTACTTGACTATTTTCTGTGGGAACGTATAAAGTTGCTAGTCTATGTTGATATGCCCAAAACGATTGACCACTTGGAGGACAACATTTGCCGGGTTATTGCCGATATGTGGCCACAAATGTTGAAAAGGCCATCGAAAATTGGACCTTTAAATAAGAGTACGGCCAAGCCAGACGTGAAGGTCATATGCTAGGAATCGTACTTAAATTAAAATGCCCGAAGAATAAAGTAAATTTCATGCCAAAAAAATCATCATCATTCAATTCAAAATTATATACGTCTGAAAAAAACACCCTTCACATCCAAACAAGCCAACATGCCTTTCTGCTCAGCACGTTCTTTAGCCAGTTGACTTCGTCACATCATGACTATTCCCCAATTGTGTGAGTACCACTCTTTTGCGATACTGTGAGTCGCAGCGATATGATATATGTGCTCTACCTATAGCTAGACACCATCAACCTAAACCGACACAAGGGTTTCCCCCATCTTTTTCAATAGTGTCAATGTTTCTGTGATAAATGTTAGACAAAATCTGCTTGGGTATCTGCTGAGAGAGAGAGGCTTTGTTTCACCTGCCCTTCATTTCAGGACTGAGATTGTGGAGAGATGTGGAGCTAAAATGACCAATTAGATCATTCCGAGCTTTTTCCATACATTTTTTCGGAGTCTCGTCTACGTATTCTGTCACCCATTGTCCAAGTTGAAATGTGCCACCGCCGTCCAAATTGATTAAAATATTTTGTCAAAGAGATATTTTTAGGTTGTTATCACTGTTTTATTTTTTTTTAAATTGTTGGTCCGAAAACTTGTTGTTTATGTTTTGGGTCCTTTGGCTTGGTAGTTATACATTTTAAGTACACATTTATACGTGGAGACAGACTTCTTACATTGTAAAAGTACAAAAAACGTAACACTAGCTAGGTACTGCGAATTCTTTATCGTGCGTGTCTTCTTAATTGGACCAAAAGACGCTGTGGATCATTGGTTTCACAGCTGTGACTATTGACTGTGATTGTGACAGCTGTGGCTTAATGACTACGACATTTTTTACGCCTAACGGATCAACGTCAAATTTCAATCAAGCAACAAATTTGTCCAGATGTTTCGTATGTTCTGCATACAACTGGGCCTGTAAATGTTACTCCTCACCTAAAGATGCATCTTATCGCTTACCATAATATTTGGGCCAAATCAATATCAGTGTAAGTCTTCACACGTTCGCGAATTTTTTCGGGCATTGGTCCAATTTTCGATTTCGAATACTAACGTCACTGTGAATGTCTTTAGGCAGGATTTTTATCAGCCTTGAAAAAACATCAGCATGACCACGAATAAGTGGCAGATAATGAAGAAGTTCCAACTTAAGTCAATTCAATTCAATTCAGTTTAGTTACCCAACCGAGAGGCTTTTCTGCAGAAGGTTCTGTTTCAATTATTAACAGTTACGTTTATGTAAGCTTAGATTTAGATATATAATTCATTAATTCATCCAAAGTCGACCAAAATAACTCAAAAATACAATGACTTACACTTCTACCTTTAAGTTCGAAACGACAGACCCTTTGGTTCTCTCCAACAATTTAACAGTAACCTACCGAAATGTCAGTCAACTCTAACTGCAAACAGAAAGTGTGTCAGGAAGTTTCATTCACAACAGAATTTTTCTTAGATTCCCAGTAAACCTCTCATCCAACCATCAACTTATTCCTCCGTGAGTTAACTGAAAAACAATTGAATTTCCTTCTGCCCACCTTCGACAATGCTCAACAAATCGGACGATAACTGAGTCAATGTCGAACAACGTCAAAACAGAAAGAATTGCACATCTTCACCCTTAAACAAACGTCCTTTTCACATTCTAGGGAGTAACAAAAAAAAATTGCAGAGCTCTCCATCAATTCGTTAGAAACACTTCAAAAGCTAACGAGAGCGGGAAAAAATGTCTCTCCACAGGGCCCCACTTACCAAACTTCCTTCCCAGTGGTTTTTTCGCCGTTTTTTGTTTTCTATGCAAACATCCTCAACAAACCTCAGCCATCCTGTTCGCGGGAGAAAATCAAACAGGAAAACAAACGAAATCTCACCGCATCCGTATAACACCCGTATTTCCCTTTATTTACCACCAACAGGTGATTCCAGAGCTGGGGCAGAGAATATGGGGGTCAGCTCCTCAATTCTTGGGTCCACATTGAAATTGGAACACAGTCGCGCGCACATTAGGTGAGTGTTTGTCCTTTTAACGGCCGGAATGCACAATCATCCGCCGAACCGGGAGTCTATGCTGGGAAAGGACACGACTTCGGGGCACAGCGATATTTATTTAGGCGATGGCGGGAGAAATTGTGATCCAGGTGAACCACTCTCTTAATTGTTGTGAGGGACGTTCGCCTGGTCGCCGCTTCTGCATGTTTATGGGAACAAACGATAACGGCGACGGCAGCAGCGATTGCTGAGTTCTTGTGAATTAATCGATGCTCGGTTGAAGGCTTGATTTCTCGCGGATTCCTTTCCCGTCTCGGATCCTCGACCTGGGGTTAATTAAAAATTAATGAGTCCTTGCGCGAGAGGCAAATAAGGCGCGGAGAACTTTCGGGTCGTTAGCGACTGGCACGCGGATGCCGAACATTGAATTTTCAATAATTAATTGCGCTGCTGATTATGTCGTCTCTCTAGGAAATGCAAATGTGGGCTGTTTGCTATTCAAAGAAATCAGATGAGGGTAAAGAATAATAGAACTGGATGGAGGGTGAACCCTTGAAGTTGTTTATCATTGAAAGTTGGGATTAAAGAAACGTAGAGTTGTGATATTTTACTTTCAAGTTTAAGATCTATCAGCTATAAGACGAGGTTTGGAGTCATTGATTTCGCAGGCCATTTCTACTACAACATTATTTTTTATTTCTTAACAAGTTTTTATGCGAAATCAAAGCAAATAATTTTGTAACACCTCCCCTTTAGAATACATCAAACTTTTCCCTTCATTTCTAACAGTGAATTCGTTCACTTTGTCAGTTAGTTCATTATGACCATTTCGACTATACGACTGCAGGTTCTCGATATGTACAATATTAGCTCCCAAACGTGACTAGATTAAGGAAACTCGGCACATTCCATCGGAAATCGCAACACACACCCACTTCAATCTCCAGTCTGATTATGCTTACAACAAAGCATTATCAAACATTTGCACTTAGGCTCCGAATCAAATATGAACACTCAAGGATTAGTTACATCCCTTCTGATCCCAACGTCCACAGAAGAACCTATATATTCCGGAAAAGTTCACCCAACTCCGAGAAGAACTTCAGTTCTCACATCTTCTGCCACTGCGCCATAGTTGACCTTCATTTGAAAATTAAATGCGATATTCCCCACACACCATAGGATCACAAGACTTGGAATGGTTCCAATTGAAATATTTAAACGAAAGGACACGCCGACAAGAGTGCCATGAAATGTCTGATGGATTAGTGGGGCGCAAGTTGAAAACTACCGGAAACCCGAGAATCGAAACGAACTTCGCCGTTCTGCCGGCTGCTTGCTTTCGATTGAATTACAGATGAACCTCCCTCCTCGCACTCTCACAAGCTATGTGTGCTTTCTCTTTGCCCCCTAATCCAGATCGAGTGACTGATTTAAAAATGTTCTTCTGAGAATGGTACGGTTTGGCACTGTAATCGACCGGATATCCTCTGTGAACTTTAGTTAATTGAATTTTTTCCCATTTTCATTCACCTCCTTCGTCCCCGCCTACTCCGTAAAAACACACTGAGGGTGTGTATTCATTTTCTGGCGGTGTGTCCTTGTTGCCTTATTTCGCTTTGTTCCATCGTTCGCCGTTTGATTTAATTAAGATATCGGATGGTGGTCTGGATAAGCATCCGTGGCTTAGTCACGAGGAAATTCTAATTCACGCAGTCAGTTGACGCGGGTAATGATGCAGTTGGGGGCACTGATTCAGAGCAAAAGGCAAATTTACTGCCAGTGTTGCCATTAGGTAACGTCATCCAACGGCATTAATCGATTTTCCAAAACCGTGCACAATTCCCTTCCGTCCCTTCCATCAGGAACGAGCAGCGCTCACTGCATTTGGTTGCCAAAAAATGTCTGCCGTCGCTGCAGCAAAAGTTCAGCGCAGCCAAACATTCAGTTCCTACCGCAAATTGCAGCCGACCACGATTGCCACCTAGCTAGCGTAGTCGGTAAAAAAAAACACGTAAATTTAACCGCAACCATGAGTCTGTGCATGTCCTGGAAGCCGTCCTTATTTTTGTAATCACGCATTACACAGCTTCTGAATGGATCACAAGCACAAAGACGTCTCCCTGCCGGGCCACCCATCGGCCGGAAAGGTGCCTCAACCGCAAAGGGGATTTCGCACAGAGAGCCACCCGCACTCTTTCATCCTTAATTGCTCCGGCAGTAGATTTTCACACTTTCCGCACCGATGGCGGTAGGCAAGAGATTTACAAGCGCGTCGCCTCCCCGTGCGTCGTCGGCATTGATAGAGAGCCAAATGAAAGTCGAGTCCTTTCAGATTTATCACACCTCACTTCTGGTTGGTTGGTTCATCCATGATTCAGGATTACATCGGTTCATCTCATCGTCGTGGCGGTTGTGTTCGCAGCAGTATGGCGTGCCTGTCGTCCCCATCATCGTCTGCCGGATATGAGAAACATGTGGTAATGGTGGTTTTGTCCGTGGGAACGAAAGTTTCCACCTACCGTTGCAGGGCACAAGTGCATTATTCACTCCCTCCGACAATTTAACTGCATGATTTTAGACTGCATGCAGGAGAGCCTTTGGCGCACTTACCTATTCTTCGAATCGGTTGCAGTGGTGTAGCGAAATTAAATCCTCTCGGGACTCCAGTGCTCGTGGCCTTGTTCCAAAATTCATGGGAATCGTGATAGCTCCAACATCACACAACGAAATCACCATCATGAGACTTTCAATGACTTGGAGGGTGGACGAAATAAATTCTTTTCAAGGACTTTCGAGTAGAATTGCAAAGACGAACGTTTTAGAATGAATTTTAAAATTGCTTTGGTTCCCATTCGGTAGAAGTGTAATTTGTACTGAGACGAACATCTTGACACTAAATTTATTTATTTATTTATTTATTTATTTATTATTCCATGAAATCTCTGTACATTAAGCTTCTAAAGAGACTTTTGATCTTGCACAGGTATTAATATATAAGAATATAAAACAATTATATAAACAAAATATAAAAATAGAAGTTAAGAAAATGCCAGATATAGAAATGAAGAAGAAAAGAGATAGAGTAGAGAGAGAAAAATTCGGAGAGTAAAAAAAAGAGAATAAAGTTTCATTAAATTTCAGTTAGACTAAACATTCACTATCATGCTAAGTATTTCGGTCATATAAGTTAAGTAACTCTTTCTTAAATCGTTTCTCTGACTTTAGACTTTTTATATTTGAGGGGAGTTGGTTCCAGAGGTGAATTGCATGGACAAAAAATTGACGACCACTAATCAACGATTTATGCCTCGGTGGAATAAGATTTAATGTTCTTTGAGATCGCACAAATCTTAGTTTCGCATACAGGTAATCAGGGGTTTTGCTATTTATTAACTTGAACAAGGTAAGGAGTGTTCGATAGTTAAGAAACTCACTTAATGTGCAACCGATGATTTGGTTAACAAAGTACGAGGTATGATCAAAGCGCCGTAGATTAAAAACATATCTTACACAACTGTTAAACGCTACGTTCAATTTCCTAGCCGATTCCGAATCTAGATTGGAAAATAACTCACATCCGTATAAAATTGTTGGCAAGATATATGCTTTCACTAGCTTAAGTTTAGCCTCAACGGGTAGATATCGCTTGGTTGGACTTAAGCCACGAAGAATACAGTATATTTTGGATACGATGCGGTTTATATGTGTGTTCCAATTCAGACACTCATTAAAGTATATGCCCAAGTTTTTAAATTGTTTAACAGTGAGTATGGGGATGTTATTTATTTGGAGGTGGTGTATGGGATCATTTGATGGTGTTCTAGAAAAAAGCATAGACTTAGTTTTAGATGGATTTAACTTCAGATTGTTTATTTTCGACCAATTATGGATAGCATCAATATCATTATTTAATTCATTAACGGCACGTAAGATGTCTGATTTAGGGAAACTTTTCAAGAGTTGAACATCGTCAGCATAAATGTGGTATATTGACGTTTTAATACACTTCACAATATCATTAATGAAAAGGACAAATAGAAGAGGACCAAGAACAGAGCCTTGTGGTACACCTGACACGACATTAAGATACTCCGAAGTCTTACCTTCATAGAAGACCATAATTTTGTCAAAGGACAATAAAAGAGCGAGTGCTACTACTGTCACTACTGAATGCTGAAAAACCTTCAAAAAGAAGTTTAGACCTAGCCAGTTCAGATCTAAAAAGAGATGTGTAAAAACTAGTCTCTACTAGTGGCTGAATGTCAGAAAGTTATTCAGCTCTTTCAAAAGCCGTTTGCCAAAGAACCGTAAAAGGATTTCAGATGTAGACAGAAGAACGTCAAAACTAACCTTCATTAGCAAGCAACTGCTAGAAAGTGATCAAACTGAACATCGTTTTACAGTGAGTTAGCCAAAAGAAATTTATGTCAAAAATTTCAATGACGTCAAAAAATGTCTTTACAAACGAGAGTCTGTCGAATTGTAGAAAAATTACTTTTATTTGGTAATTTTTCCAAATTTCCAGACACTTAAAAACGCTTTTATAGTCTGACCCGCTGAAATTTGGAAGATTTTAACTTTCTGGGGACCAACGCTGACATTTGTATTGTTAAGATGAGTTCCGGGGGTACACGTTGCGATCAAGGTCTCTTCAAAAATGGCGTTTGATTGCAGCCCAAATTTAAGTCTTAATTTAAATTTTACTCACACAGCAGTGGAGAACTTGAGAAAGTAAATGCTTCGCCGTGCCCAAAAATGGGTCTTTTAAGCACATCAAACGTATTTTTCGTTGGATCTGCAATGCACCTGCATATTCAATTCAACTGAAGCTGAAGCTAAAACATAACGAGCACCGAATGACATTTGTTTCCATACTGAACCCTTGAGAAGACCCACACCGAGGGACGTTCCTGGAAACTTGCCCATGCAGTCAAAAACGAAGACCGCAGAGTTGCCATTCTTTCGTTCTTCCACGACGTGTGCTATAGATCAATGACAACTACTCTCTTTTTGGGCAGGATTGAATAATTTAATTTGAACGTTCAGTTCAAGCAACACATGCAAAGCACCGACTGACTTTTCTCCGTCACGTTCTGTGACTTGTTAGAGTCCGTCATTTCTACGACTTCCTCTGCAAACTACGGAAATATGTATTTCCACCAGCAGACAAGATATTAAATTCAACTCCATTGGATAGGATTTCAGTCTTTTGAACGACTTTGTCACATGGGGATTCGCCGTCCGTCAAACGTAAGTCTAAAATAAACGTCCTTTAGCCGACTTTTTCACTTCCCCAAAGGACATTCCCAATTCGACTTTTACCCGCGACTGCATTCTATACCCACGCAAGACCATCGAAAATTGTCAAAAATCGGGTCAATAAGCAATTGCTTCTGCTGTCACTTCACAAATACCTTCCCCTCTAAACCTATCTCAAGTCGTCCTCGGTCTCAACAAATTCACCGGAGGCCATTTATCACTCCTCCCCTCCGTTAGCCGGGTGATTTATGAAAGTTTCCATCCATCCCTGCACCCGAAACCACTCCAGGAAGGATGAATCATCTCGAGATTTCCGTCCAAGCCGAACGGATTCTTTCTGAAACTTCGCAGTTCCTGCCGCCAAAGGTCATGCGTTGAATCGCTGAAACCCCGCTGCTTCGTACACGACGCATTGCAATGATCTCGACGAGCCCGCGCCCTCTTAGACACTCGCCAACAACTTGTCATCTTATCGTCGTGCGTTGTCGTCACCATCGCCGTCGTTTTCGTGGTTGCCGCCACCCTCAGACTACAGCCACAGCCAACCAAAGTCATGATGATGTAACATGATTTTATTGCAGGCGCATAAATCAACTTCAGTGTCCATTAAGTCGCCGAAGTGGGGTAGGGGATAAGATATTAGGGAACGGGTGCGGGTGGCTTGTTGTCAGATAAACCCCTAGCATGCTGGCGACGACGCATACACACTCCCAGTCGAAGTGGCATACAAATACTTCTGTGTACACATTACGAAGGATACCAAAGTGCACACAAACCGCGCGAGCGGGTGACGGTCGGCGGACTTAAATATGACTCATCGCAGTAGGTGCATACCCATGTATCACACCCCGCTCACACCTACCCCATGCTGACGAGTGTGTGGCGCAAAACACGGCAACCATGATGGATGGAACTATTTGTAGGTCAGTAGCAATTGAATCCTTTTCTATGCTGCTTTCATTCTTTCCCGCCCCCGTGGCGGCCTGACAGTCGGTTTGTGTGGCATGTGTGGGTGTATGTTATTGAATATGAAGTATAAATCCTTGGATCAGCACAGGCGGGCGCTATCGAATATTTATGCGGGAGAAACTCTGCTCTGCATTTTTATAGGCAACTAAAGCCAAGAGGTTAAACGATTCCCAGTGGTACGTGTCAACCGTGAACTATGAAATACTGCCAAAGCGGAACTCCCCCGCAGGATAGAACTGGCAAATAGAATACGGATTAGGGAATAAATATTACTTTTTGAAGTCCTGCCCAACACAAAAGGATGTGCAGGAAGTGGTAGGACGCGAATGAAAATGAAGCTCAGTACGCGATCGCACCGAAATAATCGAAACATCTACAAACTACTCACACAAGCCGGCTCTCAATTAAATCAACACCATTTCGAAGAGAATTATTCATGAAATCTGCACAAAAGGACCTTCACGTGCACTACTCTTAACACTGGGACGACGACAACAGAAAAAGAAACGGCTAACAACAAAAATTCAATGTTTACCTGTCACCGGGCACAATGCACTTTTCTATGTTTGCTAAGCAGTCTGTGAACACACTCGTGAGTCGAACACAATCGAATCCAATTAATTAAGCATTCATTGATTTACTTATCTGATGGAAGGTTGGTTGGACTGTCGCCTTCTCGAGGATTGTCCTCAAAAAAACATCAACCCCAACTCACAACTGACACGTCACCGAATTGAGTTTTAATTGGAAGTTGACACGTTAATTGAACACACCCGTGAAGTAAGTGCACAGCCGCCGTTGCCCGCACCGCTGAGGACAGACGAGTGTCATTCAGTGTCCAGTACGCCAGGACTTCAATTAATCTCATTGATGACATGTGCAAAACAAATCACTGAATTTCAATAAAAATTTCGTCATGCACTGAATTTGTGAATCTGTACGGTGACGGTGCTCCTCTCATTTATTCATGAGGCACGAAGATTCTCTCTGTACCGAGAAAATCGCATCCTTATCAGCCACCGCGTTTTAAGAGGATATTTTTGTATCCATCCTTTGGTTTTTTATTTCACAGAATTTTATGTATTTTCAAAGTGTAGCAAAGAGCTTCCCTGACGTCAATCGAAGGCAATGGCTATGGCGAATGACGGCAGCCGTTGGTATAGATGGGATTTAGTCAAGAAATTAGCATTTAATCTTGTGAGTGGTCTTAAGGATAATGTAAACAAATCGATTCACAGTTCGTGTCCTTGCAAATGTGAGAATTTCACGTACGCACACTTATTATAGATGCGAGAGAATGTAAGCAAATGTGCATTTATGTGTCATTTCCATTCAAGGTGACAGTTTGGATGGTTGCACTATTAGGGAATGATGTTAGGTGCGGCTTGTAGGATTATTCTGTACCAATGTTTGTTTAAAAGATGCTCCAGAACTGTCAATAAGGGAACTCCCTCATGTCAAAATCATTAACAAACGAATGAAAGAGATTGTTTTCCCATCATCACACTCCAGTCCCTTGATTTCGAACAATGGAGGAGTAGCAGGGTCAATGATATTTACATAACTTATATAATAAATACCTTATAGACAGTGTTTTTTTTAGAGGTATAGAAGTTTGAAATATTTAATTTCAAGAAAGACAAGAACAAGAAAGTTTGGTTAAGCAAAAAAAAAGAGTCAGTTTTTATGGACGTTACTGTGCCTTAACATAAACTTGAGGATTATCATCACTCTAAATACGAGAGTTTTGTTTAGTGAGCTTTACCGTTTAGCAAAATGCGCTTTTGAGAACTGGGGTCAAAGGCAATCTTGTTTTGGCCAAATTCACTCAATTTAGAAGCGTTGTTCAGGTGCCAGTTTTTTTCCTGTTGATATGCCAAACTAAGCTAAAAATCAATCACAAACAGCTGCCGCAATGACCGCAAGATTGTAAATTTGAAATTCTATTCCTCTTAAAAAACGGATAGAAAAAATATATAACAATAAAGTTTTGTTGTACTAAGATAAGGAGCTTCTTTGATAACACCTCTAAAAAAGGGTGCGATAACAATAGCAAAACAAAAGTATTGTAGATCCTGTGGAAGCTATAGTAGATCCATATCCGTTTCGGACTATGTAGCGCCATCAAATTTAGAGAGTAGAGCTAGGATATTTCCGACTTTATTTAATGGATCACATGCCCTCACTATTTCAATTAGCGAAATAACTTTTTATATATACCTTGTGAACACAGCTTTTATTTGTTTACACCATTTCCTTTGGTGAGACAGAAGATCCAATCGCAGTCTCTTACGCTTGTCAGCTTTGCTACATTTTAATACAAATTTGCTCATTTAGTTAGACGGGGAACGAAAAACGATCACGTGATCATAAGAATAAGAAGGTCTAGGTTCGATTTCCGGACGGAGCACCTCGCATTTTTTTCACGGTACCACCTCTTTCGAGTTGCTGACAACACTCAAAGAGTACTAACTGTCTACGAAACACTTCTCAAATATCGCCGTTCGGAATCAGCAAAAAACTGGACGTCCTTTCTGCTCGTGAGAGAACAGGGCACGCATAATACGAGTAGTTGTTGTAGAAGCTCGGCCCTGGTCCCATGTGGGCTGTTGTGCCACTCAATTATTTTTATTATAAAGTGTTAAGAAATGCAGTCAGCACCAAAAAGAGGGAAAAGAAACCTAAAGCAAAGCCCCTCTGGTCGCAGTTGCGCAGTGTGATAGTCCGTCGACCCAACCGCTGAAGCCCCCAAATTCGATTCCAAACTGAACATTTTACATTTTTTTCACAGTGCCAACTGTTAGTAAATGTCTCGCCGTTCGGACGGAAAAAAGAAGCCAGCTATGTACTTTCGATAAACAAATACCACCACAATACTAGTAACTGCTGAAGACACTTGGAATTGGTCCCTTGTTGGCTGTGTGCCCCCGTTCATTTATAAAAGCGAAGCGCAGATACAGATCTACCAAAAATGACAGTAAGGCAGAGCCGAACTTCATACATAGGTACATAGAAATTCTAAAATTCAGAATAGGGGGCTATGTCAAAGAATGTCAAGTAAGTAAGCGACTATGAATTTGGGCATTAGCACTAAGTCTAAGGTATTTAATATAGTATCAGATTAAGTTTTCACCTTTATCAAGGTCAGAGCAATCAAAATTGCAGCATCAAAGGGAGGCTTGGAAGCAAAAATATGCCGCCGAGATTCAGGAGACCAAAAACTACGGAATGAAATGGGTAAGCCCAAGACGCTTATAAGAAGGTATTCCAACAATGCTTGTCGGTTATACGGGACCATTGTTTTTCCAGCATTATTGAAATAATTTTTAAGTCTAAGTCTGACCATGACTCTATTACCATCCCTTATGGCGTTTCATCCTTATTCCAGACTGCGAAACAAAATTGTCTCTATTACAAGCAGGTTGTTTAGCAAAAGGACGTGGTGGAAAATGTCAATTCAAATTAGAAATTGAAATAGACCCGTGTTTAAGCGTTGACATACTTTCAATGTAGACTTTGTCTTTTTTAACGAACTTTTATTCTGCACATGGTAAAACTCGGTAGGTCTTGTTTTGAAAAGTTCATTGAAAAACCTTCAAGGTCAAAACTTAAAAAATCAAAAAAAAGGTCACACAAAAGATAACCTTGTACTCATTTATTAAATAAGCAAAAACCTGCCATACTTACACCTCATTTAAAATTTCAACACCTCCTCTTGTCACTCCACCGAAGACTTCGCCCCCGGCTGACATAGATCAATGTAGATAAGAAAAACTGTCCAGCTGCAACAAAAATCTTTACGATCAACCTGCTGTCCATCACTGCATGGCAAGGCGCGTCGCTACTGTTTTCCGTTCATTAAAGCAAACCCATCATTATTTGCCTTCCCACCATTGTAAATTATACACTCTTTCGATGTGAACGTGAAATTCTATTTAACCTCAATTCGTGCTCTCATGATCGTCGTAGGGGGAAAAAAATCACATGAACCTAGTAATTGAACACGCCCCCCATGCGCTCTCGTAGTTATGACAGTACACACGAAATTTAGTTCAGATGTCAAACTTTCAATTTCTGCCGCCGAACCAAAAGCATTCCACAGAAAAAAAGGGAAGGAAGGAATAACCCCATCATACCTAGGTACATGGGTAAAGTGTTTGAACGGTGGAACCTCCTGCCAGATTGGCATGTTATGTAGCCGCATTCCATTTGCATATATTTACTTGCGCCTCCCTAATCATTGATAGCCCGCCTACTTGTGGAGAGAAAAAAAAACACCCAGAAACATGACCCGTTATGCGATGATTGTATTTGATGTGTTTTCTTGTTTTTCCTTCCATTCGTAAATTGCCATTGTTTCAAACCAGGAAAATGGATTCTCACAAACATGATTATGACTGTTCACAGCACACACACATACACACACCAGCCACCGGCTGGCGAAGGTGGAAGAGGTGTGAAGAACGAAACACAATAGCAGGCTCAGATGTTGCATAAACGGGAAAACGTCAATAACGTGCTGATGTGTATGATTCGCGGAAAATACATCAAGAATTACACAGTCATTCGCTGTTGAAAAAAGCACAAAACGCATATAACGGTTGTGTTGAATAATTTACAGTCAGCTTGTCGCTGTCTGGAGAGCACTCTCGAACAGCGTGATAACTGCTATAGAATGGAATGCGAAAGCCTTTTATGTCCTTGAAAGAAGCCTTTCTATGATTTAAAGGCGGAACAGTGAGGGATTTCATCGATTTTTTCCATACTTTTAATATTTGTTTTAAAACAATTAATTTCAAAAACGGTTTAAAATTCTTAATCTCTCCGAGATCAGCTTAACTAGTACTGCAAGGAGTCTTGATAAGCAAGCGATACGTTAAAATCGTAGCACAAAGTGAAAATTCATGACCGCCTGAAAGGCTGCAACAGTATTTCTAGATGCCGGCATGTTTCTCTTAAGCCAAAGTGTCCACGGACGAAGCTTTTTCAAAAAGAATGCACAAGGGGGACACCGAACAGAATGTGAAACCTCCAGACATCCAGAATCTTGCTTCCCGATCTTGAAAACGATGGCGGATCATTTGCGCCCAAAAGTATGTAAGTCATATTTCATCATATTAATAGTCTCTTAAAAGGAAAATGTGTGTTGCGGCCTGGCTTGCAGCTGCCTGCTTACACACCTGAAAACATGCTAACCATGGGTCCTTGAAGCTTAACTCAAAATGAAGCTAAAACAAGATGTTGATTGCCCTATGCTTGATTTTGGCCCAAGCCAGGCTCTGTTTTATTCAGAAAATTATAAACGCGTGATTCCTCCGACATAAATTGCGAGGTACTGACAGACATTCTTCCAAATTCAGGTCTTCAAAAGTACATCGTAATCGTGGACCGGTTTCTTACCTGCAAAAGCATGTGACAGTCTCCTCCACGTCCAGCGGCAAAGTGATTTGTGCCGCATGTCTTGGCACAGCTCTTCCGGGTATATTCCTACGATTGCTTGTCGAAGCGGTTGCCGCCGACGATGTTGATGCCGCAGGAGCAACTGGAGTTGCTGGTCTTGAGTCCGAATCCAAAGGGACAGCTGAGTATCGCACAAGAATCGCCCGACTAACCCGATTGCTGCCGGTTAAATTCGATATAGCCCACATCATTTTGATACCGGCGTCTCTCCGATCCGCGTTTCACAAGGTTTTATTTAATGCCGAGCTAAGGTGGCGCGTATCACGACTTTTCACCGACGTCAAGAGTTACGAACTGGAATTTCAGTTCTAGACCGTAATGCAATTGAGGTTGACATGGAGAAGCTATGGAACTGCTCCCCCTTTCATTCTCCCTGTTTCTCACCCTCTCACTCTCTCTCTCTCTGTCTTCCTCCGTGGCCCTCTTCTCCTTACACACATTCAAATTCTTGTCACAGCCAGAGTGGCCGGAGAGGAGGGTGAACGCTTTGCCTGACTCTTTATGAACGCCTAGACAAGGGGGTTGTTTCTAAACATCTCACAATTTTTTTTTTCTTTTTCATGCTTTGCTGTCGTTGTTGTTGTTGTTATTTGTCATTGTTGTTGTTGCACTTTCCTTTTTGCGAATGCAATCTGCATGGCCACTAATTAAATTAAATGTCAAGGATTTCATTTTTTCTTATTTTCATCGAACGGATGGACGTGACTGCACCCGGTGGTAGCGGTGGTGGTGGTTAAACGACGGGTGCGGACAAAAGGTGGAAGGAAAATTGTGCAAGCCCATTGCTGGGTTGACAACAAATGAATGTGGCACTGGGAAAAAAGCGGAAGAAGCTATTGATTCAACGGTCTCTGCTACTTTACTGTGTGCGATGTTGGGGGACGGATATAAACCCTTTGTGAGCTGGTGGTTTGCGCTAAGTCAACGGTGGACGTTGCATTCACGCAGAAAATCGGAAAATTCAATTGAAAATGTATTGAGACATGTGGCGAAAGTCAGAGAAGGGCTACGATAGCAAGGATAGGGAAGTTTGAATGGCTTACAGTGAATAGCGACGGTATGGGTAAAGGCAGACCGGAGGGTAAGCCGCCAAGGTTGCGTTTAGTTTCCAGAGATATCAAACTTAAAGTTTCAACTTTAAAAGTTCGTATCAGATAGTTATTATTTAATGGAGTTTCGTTGTGACGCCGATCGTAATCATGACTCACGTTAGCAAACGTTTTACACAATTTGAGATTAGTATAAAATTAAACAACACAGCCGCTGTTATGGCGGTTGTCGAAGAATTCACAGAAATATGAGTTTGCTGCATTTGCCTCAATTTGTGTTTCCAGCTCAGTTTATGGGACTTAAGTCCTAAACAGAACACTGTACTGACGCGACCATTGAAACCGAAAGATCATGAGATCTGGTGCTAAATGGGAACAGCAGCATCAGAACTCACAAGTCAACGTCATAAGCACGATCTTCCAAAACTCCATTCAACTGCTAGTTAACGCGGACGACATTGACGTGATTGGGCGACGAGTCGTTAATGAGGATAGATAGAGGCTAAAGTGTGTCTGGCGGCAAATGAGGATAAAGCAAAGTATATATCGCCATCAAGGAAAGACACATAACATCGACTTCTCGGACAGAGTGTTACAGTGGGAAGCAGAAACTTCGACGTAGACAAAACATACGTTTATGTCGACTCCTCAGAATCACTCTTGACAATGGTTGCTCCTTTTATCTCAAGAGAAAATTGAGTTATAGCCCCTCTCTAGGATGCCACTGAAAGCCTGCAAGAAAGGAATTTCGATGTCTTTTCGAGAGAAAGATTCTGCGTACTATATTTGATCCTTTTGCACTTATGGCATTCATTTGGCAAAACAAATTTAGCGCCGAACAACACGGCATATGTAGCGGCATGCGCTTAATCACACGTCTACGGATACAGCGATTAGAACAGCTAGCTCATGTAGATTGTACGCAATTTCGCATAAATCGCTCAGCTCCAGAATCTTTAAGTCCAAGCTATTAGGAGAAAGGTACTGCAGACATCTAAAATTGAAACAGTGCACAAAAACGAAAACGCCAACTCCAAATGGAGTCAGGCGACAAAAGATCATGCTAATTTGATGGGTTTATAGGTTGACGTCTAAGTCCACAAGGGACAGTGGCGCACCTGGGAAAAGAGGAGCGCATATCTGTAGGGCGGAATATCCGAATTAATGTTGACAAGAAGTGCCTTTTAAATTCTACAACAAAGTGACTTTTAATTCTGCGTCTTTGTCAACAAGCTGAACGGTGTTACCCAGGCAAACAGAATCCACAACAATCACCTAACGTTCATTCACTTAATGCTTGAGACAACTGTCGCGGAATATAGTTTCGATCAGAGCACGAAGTCTAGTTTCAAAAAGCAGGCAAGGCAACACTCGATATTGTGATTTGGAAGAATATGTCTGCGAGCTATTGATTTGGAGCTACTTTTTGCCCTTGAGCCTGGTTATAAAATGAACAACTTTGGTCCTTTCATTTATTTCGAATTTTGCTGAACAGCAAGCCTACTAGCATACTTTCCACCCCAGGAAGTCGTGGAGTATTTGTGCCTGATCTGAGGCAGCCATCTATTATTGGCTGTCTTTTGGGTCATCGAAACCTAGCTGTCTGTTTTGAGTTGAGGGGTTTATATGGAAACACTCTTACCGGAAGGAGCTTTTACCCACGCTTCTTCTTTTGTAAACTCGAAGGGAGTCATCATCAACAACACAAAATTTTGCGGTTGTATCTTCTTCGACATTGAATTTGAACGCAGATATCATAACGTGTACCTGATGCTTCATTTCCCTTTTGAAGGTAAATAATCTGCCTTACGGATTGGCTTGGCGCCCAGCATTGAACTCTGTACGATTATATATATGTACGATTATATGAAAGGATACAAGTCAAAGAAAGTTGTTGACTCTCGCTAAATCGACAGACCGACGTCGGAAAATACGACAATCCATCTAGGATACCTTTATAGAGACCTTTAACTGATTTCGACTTTTGGCAGAATTTTCGGTGTTCTGGCTTCAAAGGAATATCTTGCCTAATAATGTCGTGCAAGAAGTGGAAACTAGAGAAACATCCGCATACCCTGGCATAAATAACTCCACACTAGTCTGTGGGACGCACGCATTCCGGTGCCATCATTTGTTCAATGCTCCATCAAACGTAAGCTCGCCTATAGGCATTTGAATCAAATACCTTTGATTCGCCAATCTGTCTTCCACTGACTATTTATGGGATTTGAACAAACAAACCTCCTTCAAATTATTCGCTGACGCAAAGGCACGACAGCACCCAGTCGTCTTTATGAACCCCAAGGACATCAACTACATCATCATCAATTTAAGTAATTCCGCGCGTGTTGAAATGACATTTATCGTCTATTTCGATTTCTTCTTACTTTTAAGCAGTTCTCGTGCTACAGGGCTTTCATGAACGTATTCAAATTCCTTGTGGATGAAGCACTTATGGTGGTATAGCTCATGTAGCTCTCAAAACAAAGCCGTCAGCTTTTAACAGTTGGCATGTCGGCTACTGTTCAGATTTTTAACGTTTGCCGGGACTTTCCGACTTCTTCCGGCTGCTGAGTAAATGAAAACTTTGGAGGGGAATAGGACACTGAATCCAATTGAAGAATTCTTCCGTGTGGAGAACAGCGAATGTCTCAGACAAACTAAAAATGAAAACCTTGTGCCCCACAATGGATCAGCAACGACAGACAACAGTTTAAGTAACCCGTACAAGCAGTAACTTATGTGGACTGATAATGCGTCGTATGTGTGTCCTAAGTTTGATGTTTCTGTAAGTTTCAAAATTGAGGACTGAAGGCAAAAGAATTAAGACAACGTCGCGTACGCAACCGTTTTAAAAAGTCAGACTACATATGTTCGCAGAAATGTGCACTCTATCCTTTCACTCAAAGTTGAAGTATTTAAAACACAGAACCAACAGAAACCACTTAAAAATTCCGAAACAATGGCACGTTTTATATTTCAATTGTAATTATCTGGAAAGGATAAATTCCCCTGAAACCGCAACTGTCAAATAAGATGTTGAGTTGGGGCGAAACCCCGCAAAATTGAAACATGTTTAATGTCTGTTTACATCCTTCCACAAATGAACAAAAGGATATAAGTGTGTACATATACATACATATGTATGTGTGTAAAAGCAAATAATTTTTATCCTGATTAACAACGTCAAATACGATCTGACATATGCCGCAAGCACCGTGAAAGTTTATAAATAGTCCACAACGCAGCTCTAGTAAATAACAAACAAATAAATTATTTTTATTCTGAGCATTCTTCGTGCGCTTCGCTCGAATCGTCTTTATTCTCAAAATAAGAATAAATCGATAAAGCGAACAACCCACAACCCCATTGACAAGGCTATTTCTTTTCGTTTTTCTTCTTTTCTCCTCGTCGTTCCTCACACACAAAAAAAAAATGTTGATTTACCCCGTCATCGGCTGCAGTAGTGGAAGTAAAGACGAACATTTGAATGATTGCAAGGAAAATTCTGAACAAGTGCATCCCACAAAGAGTGAGATAGATGTACGTTGCAATTCTGGATGTGTGAAAGTGTGGAAATGACCGATAATAGGATCGGATCATCGCGAATTTGAGAAAGCATTCGCAGAACAAAAAAAAAAAACGAACCGAAGAGAACTATCATATAAAGAAGAAGAAAAAGATGAAAGTTTCTTGGCACGAGAACTTACCCCATAAGCCAGTCGACAGTGTCGCGTAAGTATTCCGGTATACGCTCCAGTTTGACAGATGTCCAGTGAAATTCGATGAAAATAAGGAAAAAATTATCTCTCTTCTAACAAGGGCACTTTCAAAATCACAATTGTATGCAACAAAAGAGAAAAAAAAATAAAATAACTGATTAACACTTTTTCTTCACTTCTTCACACTTGGATGCGGTCGCTCGAACGCACAGAAATTGATTCGGGGAGTATCTCACGGGAAAACAAAAAACCACTTGGTCGATGACAATGTGTGGTGGAAAATTCAAAGAAGCAAATTATTATCCTTTCACTTGATAAGACGCACGTCTCCCACTGCTTTCTTCTTTTCTTCGCTCTCGCGTATTCACTCTTTTTCTATTGACAAGGACGTTTATTTTTTGACAGTTGACAGTTGGTTTCTAATTGGTTTGTCCCCCCCTCGAGGAAATTCGATACACTTGTTTGTTGTTTGGATACGTTTTTCTTCCCTCTTCTTTTTTTGTTATTATGTCTTTTATACCAAAATAATTATTACAAACAATAACAGAAAAATAAAACACAAATGCCTGTTAGCACTATTTTTCCCTTTCTTTTGCACGCGAACACAGCTGATCGTTGAAAGAAGTCGTCGTCGTAGTTGCAGAAGCACAACAACAATCTTTTCACCGCGCACCGTCACTAACCGCCCGAGACCCGACCAACCGACAAACCGGTAGACAACGTAGAGTCGCAACGACCACCAACAAAAAAGAATGGGAAACTACACCACACCACACACTTTTCTTCGTTCCGAAATTCGAAATCGTGAAACTGGAACGACTGGGCCAAGTAACCTCTTCTCTTTGACCGCAAAACTCTGCCAAATCCTCAAACAATGAAGTGGTGGATTGTCAATGTGGGCTTTGCAACGAAATGCACCGGATTTATCGCAAGGCGTCGTAATCGAAATTATGTACGATTCGCTGACACTGATAACCGTCAACCTTTCTTGATCCTTTCATTCACTTTCCACTTACATGCTGTCACTGTCAAACTAAAAACAAGAGGCAAGAGAGGAAACAAACAAAAAATATAGAAAACACAAACACACCACCAGAGAGACAATTGACGATTTTTTTTTTCGTTCTCCCCTGTGTCGCTGTCTCGCTTTTTCGCACGCGATTGGCGATGGAAATGTTCCCTTCACTCGCACCCACACTTTTCTCGTTTTCGTCTTCTTTTCTTCGCTTGACAATTCACTTTTGATAAAGTTCTTCTAAACTAATTCACTGTCGTTGAATGCAATTTGTTTGGCTAACTTAAGGATTCCAATTTGGAATCTGTTCAGAGTTGATGAAAGACGAAATATCCGATTAGAAAATATTCTAAGTTGCAGCCATTTAATGCCCGTTGTTAGTAGACGTCGGAGACACTCAGTTGTCACATACAACAAAACTGCACCTGAGTCCAGAAGAATCCCGTTTTCAATGGATTTTGTGTGACCCGTGAAAGAGTGAGACGAACATTGAAAACAATAAATAATCAGCAGCAGCAGCAAAAACCATGTGCAGTGAGAGGAGAATTGGCTTCGACCATCATCTCGCTCACTCTTTAAATGTGAGGTGGTGTAATGTGGGTTTCGTGTGTGCAGAAACGTATGATTCTTAGTTTGGTATTTGTTATCATTTTGCAGACGATTGCTGAAGAGTGTGGGCTGCTTTTATGTTTTACCTCGAAAAATGTTTCTGGTGGAAACTACCTTATCGACATCTGCTTAAAAGAGGGTGGCATTCCTCCACGATGATGTGGAATATAATCTATACCCACATATAATCCACACCAATGAAATTATTAATGAAATTCCTCTTAAATAGGTAGGAAACCCAAATATCAGTCTTAATACGCTTAGCTTGCTTCATATTTCCCCCTCTGAACTCCATTACATCGTTCCATTTGTCATTTCTTTCTCAACTCATTCCGATTGGTTGTCAACTTGACACATCATTTAGCCGGGGGATTGTTTAGTTTTTCTACTTCGGATTTTTTCTCACTCAATAACTCGAAGAAAAAACACACTTTGGTAACGAAAAGAAATCCTTTAAAAACTTAAAATCTAAGAAGAAAAAATGCTTTTACGGACACTATTCATTTCCGTGCTGGTAGTTGTCGCCTGTTTGGTGATAACCGATGCGCAAAGTAAACAAAAGGTAAGTTTAGAAATCAGAAATCCATCTCAAAGTGCTCGGTGACGGCCACGTCATTTGTAAAATGTGTTTTTGCCTGTAAAACTGATTAGAAAAGTCGATGAAAATTTGATTTTCATTTTTCGACCATAAAGCTCGTATAAGTCCATCAGGATTTTTATGTTCAGAATCGGTTTATGTTGAAGTTACCAATGCTGGCCATAATGCCGGACAGTGGTACGTGTCAAACTGGAAGTTTGTTGTCTGGTCGATCAAATGGGTGTGACAATTAATAACATTCTCAACTTTTGTTCCCCTTTATTCCGTTTCAGGCGGGACTCACGCTTTCTGAAAAGGTGCAAAATCTCCTTGACATGAACATGAAAAAATCCCTCCTTCGTTTCAACGGACAGAAATTCCGCGAGTATGTTAAACAAACCCCCCGCAACTACTCCGTCATCGTCATGCTTACCGCCCTTGCTCCATCCCGTCATTGTCAAATTTGTCGCCACGCACATGATGAATTCAACATTGTCGCCAACTCCTATCGCTACTCACCGATCTACTCAAACAAACTCTTCTTCGCGATGGTGGACTTTGATGATGGTTCTGACGTGTTCCAAATGCTCCGACTTAATACCGCCCCTGTGTTTATGCATTTCCCGGCAAAGGGTAAGCCAAAGGGAGCCGACACAATGGACATTCACCGCGTGGGATTTGCAGCGGAATCTATCGCTAAATTTGTTCACGAACGCACAGACATTCAAATTCGTGTCTTCCGGCCACCAAATTACTCGGGCACTGTAGCTGTGATCACATTGGCCGCTCTGCTGGGTGCCTTCTTGTACCTGCGTCGCAACAACTTAGAGTTCCTTTACAACAAACAACTTTGGGGCTCACTGGCCGTACTGTTCTGCTTCGTAATGATTTCGGGCCAAATGTGGAATCACATCCGCAGCCCACCGTTGTTCCAAAAGAGTCAAAGTAATGGTGTGGCATATATTCATGGATCATCTCAGGGGCAGCTGGTCATTGAAACGTACATTGTGATGTTCCTAAGTAAGTTTCCATTCAAATGCAGGCAAATTTTGGTCTTGACAATTTCTTTGTGTTTCAGATGCTATGATCGTTCTGGGAATGATCCTGCTGACCGAATCTGGATGGCAGAATGACATGCGTAAGGGACGTATCATGGCAATCGCTGGATTAGTTTTGGTGGTTGTGTTCTTCTCATTCCTGCTTTCTGTGTTCCGATCGAAAGCGCAAGGTTATCCTTACAGGTGAGAGAATGTGGGAGAAACTTGTTTTTTGCTCGATATTGACTTGTTTTCTGGTCTCTTTTAGCTTCTTGTTCAAATGAAGCAGATCTCTGATGCACACATAGATTCAACACGTCGATGCAGAGGTCCGTGTTTAGTTTGTTTTGCCCACAAGTTTACAACACACGGTTGATTTTTTTTTCTTTTGTAAAGATAGCCCATTGAGAAATAAATCCAAACTACAATCGAAATCCCACTTAAAAGTTGATTGAATGTTGTTTGTGTCTGAGTGGGAATGTAAAAGGAACTTACTGACTATTACTGACTACTTGAAGAGACAGTTTGATGCCTATTACTGTCAGTCACATTTTGTATGACTGTTAGTTGACTGCACCTCTGTTGTTGCAGGCAATGAAATATGACGGTTCATTGGCTTACAGGTACAGAACCAGGCTTCAAGATGGTGTACGTTTCGATTCTTCTTTGCAAATTGTCGAAGATTGGGGGGTTGTTATTACATGGAGCACATTCCCAGGCAATGGAAGGTGCCCTGAACGTGGAAAGGAGTTGAATTTACTTTTGACTTTAGTAAGACAACCCAGTCTGGTGCTTTCGAAAAATTACTCGCTACTCGCTGTGACGTGTATTGAACTTTTCATCATCCGGAGACTAATTGAGAAATCTTACTGCTCTTGGGTTCCACTTTCCTGTCACTAATCCTAACAACAGGTAAGCATCCTATGATACTTGCGTCCCTTGAACTACACTGCTGTGCGGACAATGTATGTAGTTGTGGCCGAACCAAAACAAAAAAAGAAGTCTGAGGAAGGTCTGTATCTTTCACTTCTCCCAGTTGGCTATCTTTCCATTCCTCCGACAGGGAAACAAGTCAATTCATACTGAGAAGCCACTACGCCGCAGGGTTACAGAACCCCATAACAATTTCAGAAATAAAAACTGCTTCCCATTTTAATATTTTTTTGGACAGAAAAAAGCAATAAAATATACTTTTATTGAATTTGATTATGTTTCACCTGAGCACTTTTTTTTACTGCATATAACCTCGGCTCGAGTCCAAAGGTTGTTTTGAGCGCAATCAAATTATTATATCACCTCCTAATCAATACATGGAAACTTACTAAAACATATCAGTTCTCTGGCACCACAAAAAATGGAATGTGTCAAAATGCTATCTATCCCCTCCGCCGACGTTCCCATTTACAATATATACGGATAGATGGCATATCGTCTCTTGGGATAGTTCTTGAAATTCTCCTTGTACCATTTGTGCGTCAACCATGCGTTTTCAGTCTGAAACGAAACTCAAATCTCCATCCAATCTTTTGACACTGTTTTGCCATGCGCTTACCTGATTCGAGATGACCCAAATCACAATGTACGACCACGTATTGCAAGCAGGGATCACTCCAGAAATCGCCACATACATTCCGACCTCGAAGAACATGTGCGGCGACGAGACCATCTCAAAGAATCCCCCTTGCGGCATGAGATGTTTTTCAGTCACCTTATTCCCGGAGGCATCCTTCCTCAAATTGACTAGGATCATGTTCGCTTTGTACTGTTCCGACCAGCAAAAATGAAAGATGAAGCAACACATATACTGCATAAGGGTGATCTTTGACAGCGAGAAGGGCGAAGGTGATGTGCCTTAAAAACAAATAAAAAAAACGAATTAATTTCTTTACAATCACACAAGGTCACCAACCGTCATTACCTCGGACAAAGCCCTCAGTGTTAGCAAGCACAGCAACAACGGACCCAAAGTAATGAATGTAGCCCACAAAGTAGTGACTTAGATTCATCTTGCTGTGCGACGAGAATATCTGCACAAAATTCGTTTCGTAGAACCGCCGCACACACTGCATGGTTAAGAAGACAGTTGCCGCCAGACCTGACGTCGAATTCACTAGCACCTTCCGGTCCTTCCCCCCCGCAACAAAGTCCAGAAAATCAATCACATATTCCGGTGCTGGACTGGCATTGATAAATCCCTTCAAGTTGAGGGTCAAAGCTAAGATTGACCAAACGAACGCAAACACATAGAAGTGACTGAACCAGGCTTTTGGGACTTCAAACTTCTTCACGAGCGAATTCTGCACACCCTTGTGACTGTGCTTGCCATAGCGGTAGGACTGCGTCAGGAACACCGGCAGATGAGGCTCTATCGCATTGATAAGTAGCCCAAACAGGACTATGAACAACGTGAAAT
This sequence comes from Eristalinus sepulchralis, assembly GCA_944738645.1. Lineage (NCBI taxonomy): Eukaryota > Metazoa > Arthropoda > Insecta > Diptera > Syrphidae > Eristalinus > Eristalinus sepulchralis. Next base: position 11,012,021 of record OX122885.1, on the reverse strand, counting down.
TGATGAATATGCAGTTTATCAGGTTGATCTGATATTTGTTTATCACTTCTTGGAGAAGTTGCACTTGCTCCAGAAACATATCTCTAAACTTTCCTCACAGAACTTATATAGTTAAGTAATTACTTTGGTGAAAGCTTGAACTGAATACCGAATGAATTTTGGGGCTATCTAATGGACTGTTTTTGTTTTGAGAGAAAGACTCTTGAGTGAAATCGCTCCAATTGTGGTGGGTGTGGTGTGGTGAGTATGTGTGAGGTTTGTTTGCTTTGATGTTGGTGAAGCGTATGGACAGCTGAAGTGTTGTGCTATGTTTTTCCTTATAACAGATCACCTATTCTCTCTCTTAGCTCTCTATGCCTCTGAAGTATTTTTAACGGCTTTAGGTGGTCTGTAATTTATTTTATTAGACGCTTGAATGTCGTGCTCACTGCAATATGACTAAGTTTTGAGAAGGCGAGAATGTCACAAATTTTCTTCAATAATTTTCTGAAGGCCTTGGAAAACTGTAATATCTAGAAAACGTGGTGCTGTCTGTTGTCTTCTTCTTCTTCTTCAGATGGCGCTACAGTCCGGGGTGGACCTGGGCCTCAACCAGCATGCCTCTCCAGCTAGCACGATCTTTTGCCAGCTGCTTCCAATTGCGCACTCCAAGTTGGTTGAGGTCCTTTTCCACTTGTGTGCGCCATCTCAGTCTGGGACGTCCTCTGTTGCGTTGTCCCTGTGGTTCGGATTCGAAGACTCTTCGGGCCGGAGCAGTGCTGTCCATCCGCTCTACATGGCCTAGCCACCTTAAGCGTTGTCTGTCTGTTGTTTCGTCTTTTTAATAATTGAGTGGCACTTTAGAAAGGGATGAGTGCCAAGCTTCTACGACAACTACTCGTGTTGTGCGTGCTACTGTTCCCTCACGTGTGGAAGGGACAAACAGTTTTCTGCCGACTCCAAACGGCGAGATTTGACAAGCTTTCTCATAGGCAGTTATTACTCTTTAAAAAAATGCGAGGTGTTCCGCCCGAGAATGGACATTGACGCGTGAGTCGACGCACTGACCTACTACGCCACGGCGACCACGTAAGCTTTTCATACAGTGTTACACGGTACAACTTTTCGAAAGACACGACCAGGAAAATAGCATACTGGGATCGTCATTTACTCCGTTATTTTTAAACATTTGATGAACATGAACCCAAGAGCATTAACAAGTTGAAAGAACTAAGTCTGCCAACATTACACAGTAAATTTAAGATACGAGATGGTCGTGGAGATTGGAAGGAAGGATAACTATGGCCAATCACTACGACTCCGGACTTATGATGAGGTTCTACTTACACATGTGTGAAGGACTCAAAGCTCTGGGAGTTTGGTGAGCCCCTTTAAAAGGCTTAATACTGATTTCTTCATTAGTTAAAAATGGGCAAGTGGAAACTAGATTTATATGTTGGAATAGGCTCTGCCTTGAAGACATGTCGCAGCATATTTATGTAAGTATAATGTGAAAGAAGATATTTCCCTTTGCACCAAGGGAACTGTGACTGGGATAAAGGCTCAAGGTATGGAGGAAGAGAGGGAGGGAAGGAACCGGTACACATTGGTTTTCAATTACTGTAGATAGTAATGAGGGTGATAAGTTAAGCTCAAAAGAGCATTCCATATTCGTGGGTTGCGGCTAAAAAACGAGTCTCTAAGCTTAAGTGTACATGAACATTCCCAATAAACGAAAATGAAGGCAAAACTGTGATAAATGGAGAGAAATTTTTAACTGAAGACCATATCTTCTCTGAATCTATAAAAAAAAATTATCTAAATGACTTAGACCGTGTGCCCACTCTAGGAGGTTACTCCTAGAGCTAAAATGGTTTAGTTCCCTGATTCACTTACTTAGGGTTTGAGCCAATGCATTTACAGCCTTCCATTTTTGACAGAGGGCACTCGAGGTTTGACGGGCAAATTCAGTAGTGTTTATACTCAGTTTGTTTGATATACCGAAAGTTAAGCCATTCTTTCTATCTTGGTTCTGAATGTTCAGATTCTAGGAATCTACATATTAACTGGATCGTTGTTGTCCATGATTCTTTGGCTTCTGGAATGCGGATGTAACTCAGTACAGCTCATAGAGTTCACAATTGTGTGTTCTTCATTATTCATCTTCTTCGTAGCCGAGACCATGTACTCGGCGGCTCAGAACTTTCCTTTCGGAGGTAGATACTGAGAATCCTACTGCTTCGTTAATTGTCCATGTGAACAGCTGCTTTTTAATTACTCTTTGAACGAGTGCTCTGCAGAGCATTATTTTGATTGTTCGACCTTTTAATCCTCGCTGTTTAGACCTGTCTAGTGCAGGGCAGTTTTTCCATCGCAGGTCCTACGGCAAGGTACAATGCATCCTAAAAAGGCCAAATACTATCCGGTCATATAATTTCAAATCCAAAAAATCCAACTGATACAAAAAAATTCAGAAACCCAATCTCACAAGATGCAATACCACCTTAAGAAAACAAGAAACTAAATTAATTCAGCGCACTGCACACATGAAACTGCCGCCATTTTCGCTTTCTTTTATTCAGCACATTCAGCGCGAAATTCACCACCACTCACCAAATCGTATTCCTTGGCATTTTCCCTTGTTCTCTCGCATTCTGTGAAATCTTCACTTTTCATAAATTAATTTAGCATCGGCCTGTAAGTGTGCTTTTTCTGTTTCCTCTCAAAAAGACTTTGAAAAGAGAAAATATACATATAGATTTTAGTAAAGTTATCTTTCAAAATTAAAAATACAAACAAATTTGTAATTCTCTCAATTTGCAAACATCAAAGTAATTGAATTTAAATTTACCAGCAAATCGAAAAAAAAACCAAGTTGGAAACCTAAATCGAAATTAGTACATACATATATCAATCGCAAGTATTTTTCCTCTGAAATTACTTTTTTTTCCTCAGCAAAAAGAAAAACTTTTTATATTTTTTTGTTCTCCTTGCATCCGCATTTTTGAATATTTCGTGTGAAGTGACTTTTTTTTTAAAAGAAAATTCTTAAACAAAGGGTGTTACAATAAGACATTTTTTTCCATCTTCGTCATTGTAAATTGTTTAATTAATCTTGGCCTTTCGATATTGATTTAAAATTTCATTTACTATCTTTTGCTCCTCTTATTGAATTGGGAATTTGAAGTTTGTCGTAAGTAGAGAATTAAATTTCATAAGTTCATTTATTTCTAAAACATGTCTCCCCTTTTTCCTGATTTCCACTTATTTTTCATGAAATCTGTGTGTGGGGGAAACCTCTTTTTTCTGCCTTCATCTCCTCCATTTCATCTTGTGGGGTTTTCATCGTTTTTTTTTTCATGTTGCCTTGTGTGCGTGTATGTGTGTTTTGGTGTGAGTTTGCATGTGTTTGTTCAAAAGAAGGAGATAAGTCATCGGCTGTGTGTGGTTCTTTGTGTGAAAAATGGGAATTTTGAGAAAAAGCAAGTGAAAATCGTCAGAGGGTAAAAAGCCAAGCGAAACCTGGAGAGGATTTCATTTTGTGGGATACACCAGGATTCAGGACTTTTAGGGGTTGGTCAGGCTTGTGTAAGGGTGAGTGGGAGAGATGGATGGGAGGAACGAAAGAGTGTTTTACAGTTATCGTGTGCCATGTCTTTCATTTTTTTTTCTTCTAGTACTCCTAACATACATCCGCACACTAAGAGAAAAGGGGGCTATATGTGCGCGCGTGTGTGTGTGAATGGGTTGTATAGATATAGATACGAGCGTACACTTGATCTCATCAACGGCGATTCGTCACTTGACGACGACGAAGTGGCTGCTGCTGGTGACGACACGTTCAATATCCGCTGTAGTTAGTCGTCTCACTTCTTTTTTTTCTTTTTTCTACTGTCTCTTATCACCCTGCAAACATCGGGTACACAAGTGAATTCACTTCTGTGCTCATGCTGTCTCACATTACTCCTCTTCTCATCTCTTCCTCGTGTAAATGGCCTGTCGTGAGAGGATTCTTTATCGTTTTTTGTTCAGCAGCAAAAATTGCAGCGCGGGGGTTGAAGTACCTTTCAAACATGGATTTCATCTTAGAGAAATACATATGTACAGACTTTTATAATGTATATAGAAATCCTTGCAGTATATCATTCATCTCTTTCGTTTTCCTTGAAAACACTGCGAATAATGCACAAAGAAGAAGACAGATCGAACAAAATGGAAGGGAGAGAGCACTGTGCTGCTGTATACATGTGTGCTTATACACATACATTTGAACCCTCTGGAACAAAGAATTTTATGTTTTTTTTTCTCTTTGCCCCATCTTCTCCATTATGAAGGAGAAATGAAAATTCCTTGCGTGTTGCCGCATTTCTCTTTTTTTGCTTCTCGTCTATTCTTTTCTTGGATGTGAAAAATTGTTGTGATTTCACTTGTGCAACGGTAACACATGTCATGGAAAATCTGGAGAACAGAGGAGTATTGTTTTATACAAATTGCATATCTTAGTAGACAGTTGGGTAGAAAAGCGTTCTAGCAATATTTCTAAAGAGAATCTAACCCCATAAAATAGGTCACACTACTTCCTCCATTATTGATCCCTTCTCTAAGGTCCCAAGAATTTCTGTTTTGCCATGGCTAGTAAACCTTGGCAAAGCATTTAGAATTTAAATTGACCCTGCATTTGCAACAAGGTAGTTCCGCGTCCAGTAGGTTGATCAGAAACATGACATGGATTTCTGTGGAAGTGTCACCTAACCTGCTGTAGAATGTGACCTCATTTGGGATTCTGGTTTCGATTATTCTACCTTAGGATAAAGGCGTGTCTTCAGATGCATTCGTCTTGTGTAACTAGGTTAGCTTGTGCTATAATATTTGGCAAAATCAAATGCAGTCGTAGAAAGATGTGTGTCATCAGATTTTTTTGTTTGTTTGCAATAGTTTTCACTGGCTTTTGTAGGTCAATCTCTGCTGCATACACATACATACACGTTTGATAGAGGCTGTAGTGTGTGTTCTCTTTTATGGTGATCAATTCCAGATAAACATTTAAACATTTTTGCCAGAATTGACAAGCGTATGTGACTCACAGGTTGGTGGAAGTGCTGTTAACTTTCTTTAGACTTCTTATAAATATCAAACAAGTCGCCCTGTGATTGCTTGTATAATTGCTGTTCAATTAATCACGCCCCAATTGCATTCCAATTGTATTCAAATTTGCTCAATATTGTAAAATGTATAACTATGAGTACGCAATGCGAATGCTGCGGTTTCATTGCGCAAAAGAAATGTGAATTTTCGTGTGGGTTTGGATTGGATTTTATCTTGCAACGTGATGTCGAAATTCGATTTCAACGAACCAGGGTGGTCATTCCATAACTGCTTTCAATGAAAAGTAAATTTTCACATGTGTTCTCAGCATACACTGGTTTTTTTAACACACCGCCAAGAAACGTGATCAACCCATCCACCCACCCACCACTCCAGGGTCATTCCAATGATTTTGTTTTTCCATCGCTCATAATTGTATGTGACTCCTCGCTTCGCCCACCCACAAGTGTATTATGATGAGAAGCATGGTCTACGGGGCAGTGCAGTAGTATATTTTGACGGAAGAGGAAATCGCCAATAAACAAGTGCACACAAACGGCAGTAACAGCAACACAAATGTATTGCGTCTTCCCCTGTGTGTGCTTTGAGATCTATTTCGTTTTTATTGAAAATTCAACGATGAATTGCTTGTTTTGCTACCCAGAGCGGAGCACACACAAAAATCCCACCACCACTTGCCCATCACCATCACGGGTGTTCTGTTCTACTGCACTAGCAACAACATCAGTAGCTGAGTAAATAGAGACAAGTTCGAAATTGCATTGCTTTAAAATGACCAATAATGAAAGCAGTTTTCTGCTTTTGATATATTCTCAATTCTCTCGTTTGTTAGGTGCGTCCTTCATGTTGCACTTGGTTGTGTCTCTGCGTATGTGTTTGTGCATGCATTGACAACGAATAATGGGAAGAACTCATGCCAATTTTGGTATTTCTCTTGCCCCCCGACTCACATCTCCATCGCTGTACACTCCTTAGTGCACTGCATATTGATTGGAAAGATGCGCACACTATGGATGGGGGATGCAAGGTTAAGGTTAAAACAACCGACTCGTGCACACGCTCCTCCACTGCCGCCATCATTTCTCATTATTTGTGTTCATTTCAGATGCACTGCAGTGCAGGGCATTTATGGATAAATTCAGATATAAATGGAATTAATTATTTCCTTCCTCTGTTCATAATTTTTTGCGATTTTCTTTCTGCTTGACATTGATGGACTTTGCTGCTGTATGGAGCGGGGGGATTACAAATAATTAATGAACTCTGTCAGTTTCTTGACATGATTTGATTTTTTTTTTACTAGTACGAGTCACATGTACACGCACGCTCAGACTCTATCTTGTCTTGTCGTACGTTTAGATATTGAATTAATTCAAAGAACGGTTGCGCATCCGTCCGTGCTCGCAGAGAATCTCCTTGACATGATTTGCAAGTTTACAACAGACTGGTGGATATGGTGATGACATCCCGTTGCTGAAACACGTGTGCTAATACACGTCGATTTATTCGCAGCAAGTTTTTGAATGAAGGGGGGAAACGCCTAAGGGTACTTCACAGCTGCGTGTATTATCATCGTGAGAGTGTTTATTGCTCTTGAAAGTCCACAGCGGTATGTTTGTGTGCATAGACTTATTAATACATCTAAGCTCCGCACATTAATGGTAAACTAACATTCTAATTGATCTTCTGCATTGTTTGTTCACAGCTTTCGATTGTTATGCAAATTTAAACATACACACACATATTTGCAAGAGAAAGTTGAGTTAAATTTAAATTAGTATGTCTGCTGATGTGTGGAGAAGAGGAAAGCAAGAAGAAATGCTGTTGTTTCAGTTTGAAAGTTTGAAGTGATGCTGTGGGAGGTTATGGCAGTCAAACAAGATGTCTAGGTCATTCCATTTACTGACAAATGTTCGTATTCAGTAAACAAAGTGTGAGTGATAAGCCACACATTCATATCACGTCACCAGACAAAATTCGATTGCCTCATTCAACTCCCAAAAGTTCAAGGTTCGTCCATTGAAGCCATAACGATTTTTTTCTCTACTCCCTTGAAACATCCCCACTGCTAAGAATATTGTTTTCTTTATTTTATTTTTTTGTTCTATGCTTGAGTTACGTGTAGCCTTCTATAAAATGTATTCATTCAGCGACTGTGTTGAAAGTCTACACATCCGAATACTGATAGGCGTTTTGAGTGAGGCAGTAGAGGAAAATATGTCTAGAAAGACAAATTCGCTGCGGTTGCTTTCGAAGGTTATGTATTGTCCAAATATCAGGCCAAAATATGACTCCAGGCATGTATTATTTGCAGAATTTTATTTCTATTTGAAAAAATGGTTCGTCTGAGAATATTTCCAAGAAACACGCATTATACAAGGAGTCGACGAAGACAGAGTACTCATTGCTAATAAAAAACTTCTCAAGTCTCTTCGTTCGGAATCGGCAAAAAACTGTAGGTCTTTTCTACTCGTGGGAGAACAATAGCACGCACAACACGAGTAGTTGATGCAGAAACTGGACGTTGGTCCCTTGTGGGCTGTAGTGCCACTCAATTATTATTATTCTAAAATCGACGTACTCAGTTGTTGGTCTTATTAGTTTGTAGGTTAGATTTTGCATAACTTCATGGTTTCTTCGCGTTCGATACGTTTTTTTTCTTATGGGAAACAATTGACGCATCAACCGCAAAGATTCATGGTCTAGAGTAACATTCCCATCACCGTATACCTCATCTATTCAGCGTTTAATGCATAAACAATTCCAACAGTTAATTGGAAAGAAAAAAAGTGTAAACCGAAAACCATAAAACGGCCTACATTTCCATTGACGACTTTCTTTCTTGTCCGTTAGAATTGCTCATTGCTTGCTCGCTGTAACCTTTGTTAGCCTCTGGCTTACCCATAGGGTTTCTCTTTAACAAGTGTTCTCTGTGTGTGGAAGGTGGTTGCGTATCTTCCTCCATTGATCGTAACGAGAAAGACTAATTGGATTTCTTTTTATGATTTATTACCAGTCTGTAAGTAGCGGTACATAGCAACAGACTAATAACGTCTGATGGATAGAAAAAGCTAGACATAATTTTACATGACATGACATCATGAGATTTAATGGGACAATGAAGGTTGATTTAACATAGTTTGCATAAAGAACTGTGCTCGCCTAACACGTGTAACTTTAGGACACAAGAATCTACCATGAACATTTAATGATATAAGCTTTGTACACCCTACCCGCCACCGTTCAGTCTTTAATTCCATTTAAGAAAATTAAATTTGATATGTCATACGCTTGTCCTGACGTAATTGTACACATGCCAGTCCCTCTCGTGTCGCATTCGATGGCCACAAATTTCCATTTCACTAATTACAATAACGAATTACTGGAGGGTTGCAAAATGCGTGTAATCCTCTTGAAATTCTCGGTACCTACACAAAGAATCCGAAAATTCTTTTGTTTTTCGGAGCAGACGACCGAAGGGTGAAGAAATATCCCGTCCACGTTTTCAGTGTTAATGGTCGAAAGGTCAAACCCCTGAAACGTAAGATTTTGCTGGTGTTTTAATTCGCAAGTACACCCTCTGACTCCGCAGCGCACAATGTCTGCTGCTCAGATTTTGAAAAGGTTTCTCTCCTCCTTGCTTTCATATCCTTTCAAAAATACATGAAAAACATTGTACACCCTCTCAGTTCTCAATTACATGCTAACGATCGATTCCAAAAGCACTCTACACCCTGGAGTGCCCGCAGCCACCTATTCACCAATTTCTTTGTTGCTCCGAATCGGTCGTAATGTTTGCGCTCTGTGCCGTTGTGTGTGTGTCGTTCCCGACATTATTTTTTGTTTGTTTGTTTGTTGGTTGTTTATTTTTTTTTTTCTTTTGTTTAACTTCTTCGAAGGACTACAAAATGGGTGTGTTGAACTTTTTATGAGAGAATGGTGGCGAATGTGCGTGCACTGACATCATGCAGATATAGAACCCAATTTCATATCATCTCGAACAACGGAATAGCACATTTTATGGGGGGGGGGGGGGGGAGGAAGGGGGCTGACACTTTGGGACTTTTGAGTGTGTATGTGAACTGTTTGTTTGTACAATTCAGTATGTGAATTGAAGGAGAGACGAAACAAATTGACGCATCTGCTAGGTTGAATGGAGTTTATTGACCGTGTGTTCTATTTGTATGTTTAGACGTTCGTTTTTTTTTTCTTAGGATTGTATCATGGTTTCTCAATTCTCAAAAATGACAGTTGGCATATTTTTGTCGTTGATGAGATGAATTTTAGTTTTTTTTTTAAGTCTCCATGTTCATACATTATTCTACATGGGAAGTAAAGACGCATTCACATTCACGTGAGCCATCATTCTGTAAATAAAAACTGAAAATGTTCCTTGGCAAAATGTGATAATCATCCCAAGCAGTTACACTTCGCCGTTTAGACTACTATGGCAGAGCACAAGTACACAACTAAATTTACAACTTGCATCATCATCTCTTTTCTGTGTTGCCACTGCAAAAATATAAGTGCCCAAACTAGTATATGTAAAGGAGGGAGGTTAATGGCTTCAAGAATCAAATCGTCGCATCGTCACTTGGATTCCTGCTATGGAGACCATTGGGACGCTTTAGAGTTTTGCACTGTTTTAACCAGAAGCACACCACACATCCAAGGAGGAAGAGGAGGAAGAACCCAAGAATAGATTTTTTCCTATCCCGTGGATATGTAGAGAACATTCCACTTTTCTATTTCTGAATTGAATCTGAAAGGATGATGGCTTTGGAAGGGTTAGTTTTGTTCTTTTTGAAACAATTTCTTTGTTCTTCACTTTGACAGGTACAAGTGAATAAACATTGCTAAGAAACTGTTTTTTTTTTTCTTATTTGTCCGTCGCCTGAGACAAAGAGTGCGAACGAGGACGATGGAGAGAGAACATGGGAAGGTCGTTTATTCTTTGTGTATTGCTTTTCGCAATGCATTCTGAAGTTCATTTGGTCTCATTTTATTTCTTTTGTGTTGCTGTTAGTAAGTTGTCTCGCTCTCTGTCTTTCTCTCGTCTCCTTCTGACACAACTCGATTAAATGCGATTTTTTTCGAATCAAAGAAGGAAAGAAAGAATATAATTGAACAGCTTATATCTAGTGAGTAGTCACATTTGATAACATTTTCATCACACTTCGACGTCAATAACCTTGTTATTTTGAAGTGTTCTTCTTTAGTCGCCTTCCCTTCCTCAAACTGATTCAAGTCTAATTTTATAAGCTGTGACCATGTGTCGCGCTACTGCGTGACAAAATATTCGTGTGCGAAATCTCACGAGTAAACGTTAGAAGGAGGAGCCTTGTTCTAAATATAATCGAATACACGTGGAGTGTGCTATTAAAAGAGAAAACACGTCAAGTAAGTTTGAATTGAATCAACAAAATGGTTTGTTTTCTGCATGTAATCTGTGCCATGTAGAACTTTGCGGAAATTTCTCGCAAAAGACTCGATGCAGATTGCACTATCATGTGTTATAATGCGCGTTATCCGAGGGCAGTGCTTTGTTTATTGTGAAATGATTCGTTTTATGATGAGAGTGCAATCTCAGTTACACGCCTTCTGATCAATGTGCGTACTTAGTTGCAAAATATGATTGCTGCTGTCTGGAAAATCATCACCGCCTCCATTTTCATGTATTTATTCCTGCTTCGATTATTCACACTCAAGCGAAATGAAAAGGCATTGCCAAGAAATTCCCAATGAATAACAAATTGCTGACGATATTTCAAAACGAATTCATTGAAACTCTGAGAAATTAGTGATCAACAGTACTCTCTGCGCTTGATGAAGATTAAATGAAATAATGAGCGTCGCACAATCTGTTCCTCAAGTGTGCAAAAACGGTGGTTAATTTTTGTGGATGTGTATACTTGTGTATGCAATTATTGTTTGTGATTTCAAGGTGAGAAATGAGTGTGGCATAAACACATTTTATCGACTATTTTTTATAATTACGTCATCGCCACACCATGTTATTCGCACTTCGCACAAAAAAAAGTTTAATAGCAAAATCTGCTGTTTTTGTTCTTCCAATAGATCTTGTTCCCGCTTGGTAAATCATTTGTGGAAGAACACAGAAATCTCTTGTCTGTTGTACTTACACCAATTCAGAGCTTCAGAGGGGGGTGAAATACCGTCAACAGATTCACAAATAGCTAAAAAGTAGAAGAACTTAAAACACTCTCCCGGTTTTCAAAGGCCACCAGGAGAATGGTTAGGAAAATTTTTTCTAGCGAAACTTCGGCGAGAAGTTGTATTTTCTTCTAGTGTACACGAACTGGTTCTTGAGTACGCGAACCTTATGATTCTGAAGTGATTTTCTCTCTCGCCGAAGCCACACTTTGTCAGCTTTTCTTTTGCACAGTTTCAAATAAAATATTGAAAAGAAAATGGAAATTGCATATTCTCTCTCTCACAAGCTTTATTGTATGAAAATGAAGAAAAAAAAATCGCTAAGTGTGTCAGTCAAGCAAACAGCAGCAGCAGCAATGGAGGCAAAACTCTTCGGAAAGTAGGTCAAAAATTGGAGCAATGTTGCTTGTTGTTGCTAGTTTTTGTTTGCTTGTCTTACTTTGTGTATACACCAAATAATATGGCGTTAGTTCTTCGCTATTTTTTTGTTCATATGTTGCAGCTTTTCTTGGTGGTGTAGATTCTTAATTGCAGTTCGTGTTTTCTTAGATATCGTTAAACTTACCTGGCGTTTCTCATTCACACTCCTTCAACCCAAGAATTGTGTACATTGAATTCGCACTTAAAACGAAATTGTTCCCCAATGAAAGTGAGTCAGTGGGTGATTATTTGTGCAAAACGCATTTCCACTGAATTTAAATTTTGTTTTCATTATGTTTAAATCGCATTATTGTTTATTTCGACGGAGTGACTAAAAACCTTCCTATAAACTCGAGATAGCACTTGTTTGTTATAATTTCCCAATTCTTTATAAACTGGTTTATGAGTCATCTGTTCCCACCAGCTGTAAGTTGGAAAGCAACGAAGGCAAAGCTGCATGGGGATAAACAAGAGTGACTAATTCGATGCTTAAACTTTTATCTTTTATTTTACTGTGACTTTTGATTTGCATTTGAAGAAGAAGAAAAGGCTCTCGAAGCTTTATGTGTTTTGGCAATACAATGAGTGAGAAGAAGTACTTGTTGAGTTGTTGACATGATTTTGGCTCTGACGCGGATGTGATTATCAATATGATAATAATACACTTCAGACAAATATTTCCTTGAAGCTTTGTCTATATTTTTGCATATGTATTATTTACTCACATGCGACGTAAGCTAACCAGTTTTGAAAAGTTATACCATACAATTTTTACAACTTAACAATTTTTTCTAAACGAACACTATTTTGGTGGGAGTGAGAAGGCGTACGATAACAAAGGTCTCTTGATTCTGAATTAGTTTTTTTTTTGTGATTTTTATCGTGTATGTCTGGATCCCTATTTTTCGTAAATTTCTGTGACATTATATGCTTTGGTCTATTTCTTAAAGTCGACATCAAATTGCCCTAAATTCCTATGCGCGCCATTTAGAGCTTCATCTTGGGAAGCATAAATGAAAAAAATAACTTTCAGTTTGAAAAATACTTGCTGGTATCGTGTGTACATAATTAATTTGAAAAAGAGAAAATACATTAGTGCTAGAATATCTCTACATATCGTTTTCAAATCTTAATGATCAAAGTTTGAAATTAAGTTTTCTTTTCTTCTTTCAGTTTTCAACCAGGCCGAACTATACATATACATTACTAATTTAACGCAGAACTCACAAAAAACAAATAAAGCCGAATAATAAGAATCAGTGAAGTAGTTATAGCCGAGAGTCGGAAACTTTTTTCAAAGTTTACAAAAAAACGTAACACTTGGACAACAACACACAGCCCTCGCGTGTGCGCTCTCTCTCTGTCTATCTGAAAACGAAAAGAAGGCAAATTCACGCCATTAGCTTCGTGAAAGAAGGAATCGCAAGCAAGAATCAAAAAGGGAGAAACTGTCTTCAGGAGGAACCTCTTTTTCAAGTTTATTAGTTAATTGCAAAAAAGAGGCATCCTACTTCCCCCCCTTTGTCAACAAAAACAAAGTAGCAGAAGAATATACAAATTTTTATAATTTTATTCCTTTGTATCACTCAAACTCTCTCTTGAAAGAAAATAACTTTCTCTAAACCAGTAATTATAAGCGTAACGAAAGAAAAAAACAAAATCACTTAGGTAAATTGAAAATAGTAAAATAATTATTTTAGTTTGTATTTAAGAACAACAACAACAAGTACGTGTGTGTTCGCGTCGCGTTTTGTGCGCTCAAGAGTTAACGCAAGCTTAATTGAAGAAAGCCAAAGCGAAAGAACAAAATAAAACACATACAGAGCAAACATCCAGAATAGCAGCAAAAAAAATCAGTTACATTTTTTTTTTTACTTCCCCAAGTTTTTAAATAAATCATCATCATTCCACACTCAACGGTAACGATTCCTTTCGCTCAGTCAAAGGACACTCGTTGGGACATACACGATAATAAAAAGGATATAGATCCCTTTAAAAACACATCATCCATACTATCCGTCATCACGCCACCAACAATTATACCATCTTCAACCATTTATCGACAGGATTCTTCGCCGGGAGGATTTGATTATCGTCGTAATTCAAAGTTTGCAATAACGGCTAATTACAGGAGTGACGAGTCCTCCTTCACAAAAGCAAAAGCCTTCAAAACATCATCGTCGGATCACCCAAATATCTACAGTACAACATTTTCGAAAGCCATAAATATTGATCCATTAATAAATCCCGTTTCGCCGTCGTCGTCTGCCACGCTTACGACGGCAATCGAGAACAACTTTAAGCAAGCGACATTGCTAAACAGTGGTAATCAATTGCTGACCGCTAGCGAGACATTTCAAAATTTAAAGAATCTCGTTAAAATTGATACGAAACCATCGAACAACGGCAACAATCAAAGCAACAACAAGCAGCAGTATCAAAACTTCAATCGTCAACAATCATCATCATCATCGATTAGTGGTGGTACAAAACAGCAGCAGTTGAACGGCAGCAGCAACATCACAAATAGCAACGGTAGCGGAGGCAGTAGCAGCAGCAGTGGCAACTCTGCGAATTTTTCAACCGGTTATAATAAAAATTTCGCCAAAATTCGTCAACACGATTCAGACGCTTTAAGCCCTCGACCACGACGGCCGTATCAGAACGATTCGTCGTCGCGTTACTATAATAAAAATAGTGACGTCAATGGTCAAGGCCGTTTAATAATTGGCGAGCAAAATAGCCGTAACGTTACCTCTGGTGGTAACGGAGGTGAGGGAGGCGGCGGTGGAGGCGCTGCTCGACGCCAATATCAAACGAATCATTACCAGCAGTCTGCTTCAGATTCAAATTCTTTGTATTCTTCATATAATAATAATCGAAATACAAACGATTACAGCAGCAACAACAGTAGCGGTGGTGGCGGCAACAACAACTCCTACAAAAGCAATGCCGGTGGCAATGGCTTAGGAGTTGTTGGCGGAAGATCTTCACAAAGGTCAAACTCACCGTACGGTGGAAGCGCAAGTGGCGGAGGGGGATATCGTCAATCGAATCGATATGAGAATTCCGGTAGTAGACAACAATATGGTGGTGGGGGCAGCAATGCAAATGCCTCAGGTGGACCAACTACAAATGGAAATGCCGCAACAGATGGATATCAGTCTTCTTCCTACAACAATTCCAATACCAATAATTTGTCATCATCGGGGAATGTAATTAGTAATAATAGCAGCAGTGGTGGTAATCGGAATTATCGTAATAACGATCGCAACGCTGATTACGGCGGTCGCAATAACGATTTTGACGATTCTCGTTCATCACGTTATAACAACAGTAATTATAACAGAAATTATAATAATTATAACAACAGCGGTGGTTACAACAACAACAGCAACAATAACAGTCTTGACAGACGCTACAACAAACAAGACGACCGTGGCGGCTACAACAGCCGTCAATTGAACAGCAACACATCATCATCGGCAACCGGAGGTGGTGGTGATCCATATTCAGTTGATTCATCTGCATCGTCATCATCCTCAACACCAGTTTCATCATCGTATCGTGGCAACTACAATAAGAATGCATCTGGTGGAAATTTGACCGGATCGCCATCGGCATCAAGTGCAAATATATCCGGTGGAGGAGGCGGCGGTTCATTATCATCACGTGCAATTTCCCCAACTCCGCCACCACCAGCGGCTGGACGTTGGGTACCACCATCACTGAGACCACAACATTTGCTAACACAGAATGAAAAGAATGATGCAGTGTTCAGAAGGGTAAGTTGTTTGTTATTGCTGTTCTATGAATATTTTCCATTGCTTGGATGATGTCCTCCCTCAAATGACCATTACTCCATTTACTCCTTTTCCTTGTTCCTTTTCCATTTCTCCCATTCTACGATGCAAACTGACATCATTTAACGTTTGTATCCCTGACCTAGTTAGTATAAACGGGGGGAGTGGGACGGGGGATACTCAATGTAATCAAAAGGAAACTATCCCCCTTAGAGCGGTTAAGTGGAAAACACTCATTTTATCTTATTTTCTTCTACATTTTGCATGAATTCCCTCTGCATCATCGTACCAATCAGATTTATGACCTATTCCAAAAATCCCTGTACGTTTCTCTTTCAGGTTCGTGGCATACTCAATAAACTCACCCCAGAGAAATTCCAGGAGCTAAGCGATGATCTTTTAAAGCTTGATTTGAATTCAGCAAACATATTGAACGGAGTTATTCTTCTTATATTTGATAAAGCATTAGATGAGCCAAAATATTCGTCTATGTATGCACAGTTGTGCAAGAGATTATCCAAAGAAGCGCCAAATTTTGAAGAGTCTCCAAACGATACATGCACATTCTTGCGTTTACTTGTAGCCATTTGCCGTGAAAGTTTCAATAATCGTTTAAAATCAACCGAAATACCAAGTGACAATGCAGATAATGCAACATCAGCCAGCGCCAAAAATGATACAACACCCGAAAATCTCACCCAAGAGGAGGAGGAGAAACGACATTTGGCCAAGCAACGTATGCTTGGCAATGTTAAGTTTATCGGCGAGCTCAGTAAATTGGAAATGTTATCGAAGAAAGCCTTGCACGAGTGCATACAGCAATTGTTGGACAAAAAGAAAAAACGTAACAGCCAACAAGAAATGTGCGAGGACATGGAATGTCTATCCCAGCTACTTAGAACTTGCGGAAAGAACTTGGATAATACAGAACAGGTTTGTTGCCATCACAGTCCTCCTACCAGAATGATTTCCTTATCTATATCCCTTTATTGTTTTTCCTTTCGGTTGTTCTTTATGATTAGGGCAAAGACATGATGAATCGTTATTTTGAAAGACTGGAACGACGATCAAAATCGACTGAATATCCTCCGAGAATTCGCTTCATGCTGAAGGATGTTATCGAATTGCGTGAGAACAATTGGGTACCTCGAAAAGTGGCTACCACTGAGGGTCCTGTACCAATTAAACAAATTCGAACAGACGACGATACATTAATCCGAACGCAGTACGTTAATCGCAACCGTGATATGCGTAACAACGACCGCGACAGTGACAACTGGATGAATCGATTCACATTGAATCCTCAACCTGGCTACACCGATATGTTTGCAAGCTTAAGCGTTGGCGGCTCATCTCCAATTATGTCACCGTAAGTATACCCATTCTAAAAACCCTTCTTTCCCCGATTTCAATGGCGAACGATTTCTCTATGTTTGCAGTGGTTACAACAACAACCGCCAATATAATAATCAACGTAATAATCAGAACAACCATCATAACAACTATAATAACCGCTATAACAAGCATAACAACAATGGTCAGCACAACAACAATGGCGGGCAACACAACAACAGTAACAACATGCACAACAACCAGTCATCGCAGTACAGCCAGATGCTGAACAACAAGGAGTTAGCGCCGCGTTTCAAGAGCAAGCTGATGTCGGCCAACCAAGACTCGGTCGAGAATTTGCAAATGCGTCCCGCTGCCAATAGTCTGCTGTTCAAGGTTGCCGTGCAGAACACCAAGCAGCCTCCAATGTTGCCCATTTCCACACCACCACCGCATAGCGGAGGAAGCAACAGCGGCAACGGAAACAGTCAACAATCCGGCGGAAATTCATCGGGACAGTCGTCACAATCGCAGCTGTCAACAAATCATTACCCCCTGCTTGCTACCCCAGCTTCCTTGAGTCAGAATCGTCCAAGCTCAACACCATCAAGCGAGTACCAATACGATTCGAACGAGTCTGGAAAGTCCTCTGGCATGAGTGCATCCGAAAAAGTGCTCAAGTCGATTGCTTCATCGCCGAACTTCGCCACCTCAGCGGTCAACACCAATGATGAGGCAAACGCTTCAGCATATGCAAGTCAGAATAAGAAATCTAGCGCTGACGCTCATGAGCCAGCACTCTCCAAGCAGGGATCCACCGAGAAGTCATCAGGACCGACTGCAGGTGCTGCATCGGCTACAGGTGGTAAGCAGGCGAAGAAGGACAAGGCATTCAACAAGGAAGAGGTCCTTAAGCGAACATCGACCTTCTTCAAGGAGAACTTCTACACCGACGACAAGAACATGGACGACCTGATGGAAGATTTTGTTCAGCTGAAGGTTCCAGAGAAGTGCATGAAGGACATCTGCATCAATTTGATTATGGACGTGCTAGACAAATCCGATCAGTACTTCGATCGTTTGATTGATTTCCTGCAGGCACTACGCAAGCAATCCCTGATGAAACCAAACGTTGTGCTGGAGGTCTTTAAGCAGGTAATCAACCGTATGAACGAACGGGAGGTCATCATCCCACGTATAGCCACCTTAGTCGCGTGCTTGCTCTCAAAGGCAGTGGGTACTGCGAATTTGCTGAAGCTCACCGAAGTCGCAGCCTACACAGAGAACGGTCAGCACTATCCATTGTTCTTGCTTGTGCTTCAACAGCTGCACAAATCCATGGGACGGGATGCTCTCGAAGAGATGTTCAGAGCAAGCAAAATTGATTTAATGAACAGCTTGCCGGAAGCCGATCGCAACAAGAATCGTCTCGCTGAAATTCTCGACGACCGCAACCTGGCATTCTTGTACCCGCTGCTCAAGGTGCAAGCTGAGATGTTCAAGCAGTTGCAGGCGGAACCCAATCCACAGGCGTTCTTCAAGTGGATTAAGACAACAGTTGATGCGAAGTACTACAAAGATCCGGGCTTTGTTACTGCCCTTATGACGGTTATTTTGAAATACATTACTGAGGTAAGGCACTGGAAACAGGATTCAAGGCGAATGCTGACTTATTTGGGTTTTTTTTCTTGTAGGAGACAACCCTTGTGGAAGGCACTGATATCAAGAAGAATCCTGAGAAACCGATGATTGAAAAAGAAGAGGCTCTATTACACAAATACTGCCAGATCCTAGAGACTTTCCTTAGCGGAAACATCGATCTACAATTAATTGCCCTCTATGCCTTGCAAGTTTTTTGTTATAACGCGAATTTCCCAAAAGGTATTTACCTACCTTCACACTCACATTTCGAAGACATTGAAGACAATGTTTTTTTTATTGTTTTTTTTTTAAGGTATGCTATGCCGTTGGTTCAAAAATCTTTACGAAGCTAACGTTATAGAGGAAGAAGCATTCTTCTTGTGGAAGGAAGAGATCTCAGACAAGTATCCGGCCAAGGGAACCGCACTGTTCCAAGTAAACAACTGGCTAACATGGTTGGAAGAAGCTGAATCCGAAGATGAGGAGGATTAAAAAAAAATTAAACTTATAACAACAAACAAACATATATTATAAAACAAAACAAAATTCTGTAACTAATATCAATTATATTGGATTAATTTCAAATTAATAGCAACCAAAACAAATAATATATACAAAAACCACAAACAAAAAAAATATAAGCAACTAAAATTCAAAAAAAAAACCTTAAATTCAAAATCAAACGATTTTTTTTATATATATAAAAAACAATACATGTTACATAACAAAATTCGAAAGTCAAGAGAGAACAATATTCAAATCAATTTATTTCAGACCCAAGAGAAGAGCATATTTTATTTTCTATTTATTCCCTTTACCCGCCTAAACGAAGATTGAGAGAATATAATCCATATTTTTTTTTTCAAATTCTTGTATTTAATTTTTTGTTCTATTTTTTATATCCATTTATTAAATCATGTGCAAGCAGACAATCTTTTGTTTTACTTGGAGTGTTCTAATTTTGAATGCGGTTGTGTTTTGCTTTCCCCTTCAATCAATTGCAAATTTTCACTTAAAAGAGTTGAGATTGGCTTTCAAACGTGGAGAAGAGAGTAAAAATTAAAAGTTTATTGATTTAGGAACATTATAATCATATCTGCAGGAGTTTCTTTATTTCTACTCGGTTCTCAATATCACAAAAAAAAATTAATTTCACACAGCCACACCGTTTGGATGCTTGAACTAAAATCAAATTTTCCATATTTAGAGCATAGGTTAAGAGAGAAAAGAAATTTATCTACCCTTGATTTGATTCCGAAAACACAAAGTGAATTAAAACAATTTCAAAATTAAAGAAAAAAACTTAACAAAGAAATTTGCAGATTATTATAGCGAAATAGAAAGTAAATTAAATTTATTTAAATGCAATAGAAATATTACAAGAATTGAAAACCTGGGGAATAAATGAGAACTTCAAAAACCATCAATTCGTTTTTCATTTATATGCGTGGTTGGGGGGAGGCTTGCTTTCTATAGAATGTATGTGAGCATTTTCCACGTGGAATATTTTTCTACACTACACTACATAGAGAAATTTACGGAGCTGTTTACTAAGCTTTTTCAGTCTCTGATCTAAATCCGATCGTTAATTTATTGGCGAACGTTGACTACAAGAACGTTCTCCAATAAAACAAAGCTATGAAGTACAATCCACGAACATTGGAACGCCATTCCCCTGAGTAAGTGGCAAACATTTATGAAGTCCATGTCACTTCTACTAATTGCTGCTCTTAAGAATAAAGACGGTCATTCCGAATACTGAAGCGCTGCTAAAGAAAAACAAATAAATAATATAGCAAATCACTTTTCTTTGGAGGTTGGAGCGCCCAGACGGGAAAACTGGTTCATTTTGCTACCAGGCAGTAACCTACATTTAAAGTAATTGCATGGTCTTCCTGAGGAATACCATAAGCATGAGCATTGACCTTAAACCACAAGAACCAAACAGCCGCCACCTGGTCCGAGGAAAGGCGGGGAATTGACAGAGGAAGTGCTCTGCAGTGCCTTCACGTTCTCTACAGGCGTCACAGAGGGTTTAATCAGCCCGCCGAACCACACTTTAGTGCTTAGCGTAGGTGTCCCTTAAGAACCTCTTTCTTTATAGATAGCAGGATTTGTTGGTGACGTTTGGGAGAATTCGCTTGGTCAGCCTGTATCCTGAAGAGTCATACCAAATCTCATTGTACTGTCGAGAGACCCAACTATCGATGGAGGCCCTGACCAAGCACGCGAGCAGTCCCAATGTGGGCTCAGGACCTATGAGTGCTCTTTAAATCCTTGCCTAGCAAGTTCATCGCCGATCTTTCCATGATTGCCTGGTGTTCCGGGACCCAGACAAGTCTTTTGCGAATTTAGTCTGCCGACCAAGTCAAGAGAAGACTTGCGTTCCTGTACTGTCTTGAAATTGGCTTGAGTGTTGTTAAACCCTGTGCACAAATGAAGATTCTTCGCCCCTTTCACTTGTCCTTCACAATATAGCTCGCTGCCATTAGGATCGTATTGTATCCCACTTGGAAGGCCCACGCGAAGTTACCTACAGAGGCAAGCAGTCTAATGCTGTTGTTTTTCACGAAAGCCCCAGCTCCAGATCCTTCCATTGTCTTGAAAATCTAAGTGCATTCCCTTCCTGTCTCAATTTGCGACCAGAATCAGTTCTGGACATCGACTTTGAGAGGCGCATTTGGATTATTTGTCCTCGCATCAGACAGCATATACATGAGACAAGCATCATAGGAGATGCGGTGTTCTTTTTCGGAGTGTTTTTTTTTTTCGAACCAGTCGATCTAGAGAAAGCCCCTTGCAGCCGAGACAGACCTTTCTTTGAAGCTTGATGAAAGCAGCATACACGTGCTTCCGTGGTGTGTAAGTGCTCCGACTCACACGCTGAAGGTTTCATCTCTTTCAAGTTGCTGACAACACTCAAAGATTATTAATTGACAATGTAAAGTTTTTCAAATCTCGCTTTTCGAAATTGGCAAATAACTGTTGGTCACCTAGCTATAGCACGCAAGACGCAAGTTTTTGTTGAAGAAGGTAGGCCTTGGTCTCTCGTGGGCTGTAGTGTCACCCAATGTATTCATTTACGCAATCTCACAAAATGCAACCCAAAAAAAACTGTCAAAAAGAAATAAGAATCAACATGGCGGTCATAAGAAGTTGATTAGAGAAGGAATAGGCTTATGGCATGAATTTGACTTCTTATCCGATGCACGAGAGTCTGAGTTCCTTATTCAGCCTTGAAGACACCGCTGCTTTCAATCGTCAATATCAAGCAGTCTTTTGATCCCTTGACCCTTTCTTCGTTTACTTTGAAGACCTTTTTATTTGGCGTATTATTATCCATTCATCTGGTGATCAGTCACATCCTGATTGCGTCGGAGTCTTGACACATCTTATGTTCATTGGGAACTTTTCCTATTTCTTCAACTTGCGCAGAACCATTTAGCTTAAAATACTGTATAACAATTTGAGCCTGTGCAATAGGCTAGAGCAGAATCACTGTAAGACTTCCTGTCCGTCATTATGACAAGAGACACTTAAAGAAAAGAGTCTTCATTACGTGTTAGAGACCTCACCACGGGTGGATTCAGATACGAGTATGATTCATATGTCCTTCGCAGACTTTGAGAACTTGTACTCAGAGTCTGTTCGATGAAATCTCACGCTCTGTCTTCTCAGACACTCGTGTTGCGAAAAATTCAAAAGCGGCCGTTCTGTCTCCTTGAACAAAGTTACATCAAAGGCATTCGTTTATCTTAACACCATCGTATTTCGTAATAATACCGTTGCAAATAAAAATTCAAAGACCTTAACAACAAACAGGTGAATTTACTTGACACAAACAATCAACAAAGGAATAAGAGCGTGCACATGCCTATAACTTGGAGATGTCTCCGTCTGAAGCCTCAGCTGCCTCCGCATCCTCTGAAAGACACATAGGTACACATTTTAAGACCACCCATCGCAAGGGATTGCTTTTAACGTTCACCTACGCTTGTTGCCGGGGATGCGACGCAGTCTCTCCTGTTTGACAGCTGCATAGTACTCTGCTTCAGCCTGTTCGCAGGCATCTATGAGAAAAATTCAACCGTAAGCTTTCCTATATATTTTAAGTCAAGTCTCACTTTTGAATGGCTGCACGTTGACCTTCCCGTTCAGCATTGTCAGATCGCCCTGCTCCGGGCCATGTGCCACTTTCACCTTGAGCTTGATTTCTCTGGATTTAGCCTCGAGGATCTTTTCACGACGATTCTCACGCTCGAACATCTAAGGAAACGGATTGGGGACGATTTTCAATTTGCTAACTGTGCATTTTACTTACTGCCGTTAACAGTGGCTTGTCGTTCTTCGACGAGTGCTGCATGTTCTCCGAGACCTCAATCAGGAACGTGGCTCCCTTCTGACTCCCACAGCTGACGTACTTTCCGTTCTCGTTGGTGCGAAGACAGAGGAGGGGCTCGTCGCAGACTTTCACCGTGAGAACTGGCTCATTCTGCTGCTGCAGCAAGTCCCAAGCATCAAGCACTCCGTCCATCTTAGTCACGAAAAACTGCGATACCCTGTGGGAAACGAAAGAAGATCATTCTGGTCGCATTTGGGGTGATCACAAACTTGGTGTAGCTCCACGCTCCATCGGTCAACATCGCAGAGCTGCTTTTCGTCCAGATGATTGAACTCTCCCGGCAGTCCTCTGACCAAATCCTTGCCGTCCAGTCGCCCACAGTCAGGAAGTTCTTTACAAAGGCCGGATTCCTAGTGATGGCAAAGACTGGGCCAAGGTGACACATCATCTAGGCGAAACGAAGGAAGCTAAATAGCAAAGAACGAAATAAGAAGACAAACCCTTATTTGAATTTTTTCTGTGGGCGTCTTCCCCTTTCGATTGCAGCAGAAGAGCATTCCCATCTCAGTGCCGCACATGAACCTGGTGGGAATTGTGGTCTCGTACTCTAGGACAGACACCCCATAGGATCGAGCCAAGTCCTGTTCATCGGTTTTGACCGGGTCCATGAGTAACTTGTCCAGGGGTTCGTTCAGCTTTCTCGTATCCCACCACAGCACCTGACCGTCAGACGCACCGGAAAAGAATTCAGTGCCACTCTTTGAATTGTTCCAAAGCACTGAGTTGACTGGATCCCGGTGAGAGACTTCCCGTTCGCTGATCATCACTGGATATCGGCCGTGGCGCGTATCCCAAGCTGCCACCTGCCCATTGTACATTCCGCTCACCAGACTGGTGGGATCCTTCTGATTGTACTCCAGACAGACACAAGGGACCTTGGGCTCCAGTGTGACGAGTGGCTCATTTGGGTTTTCAATTTCCCAAATGTAAGAATTGGTGAGCTGGCCTGCCTTGTTTCCCTGGAACCGCATGTCACAATGACTGGCGGCCAGTCTGGTCCCGCCGTCCGGAGACCACGATAAGTGCGTGACGGGAACTTTGATTGTATTCGGATCGCGATAGACATTAACAGTTCGTGAGCGGCATGGTTCGGGCAGGGGAGCCGGATCCAAGCCTTCGAAGTAGTTCTCGTATATATTCACGGCGTTGTTCTGGTGAATATAATGCTCCATTGGCTTGGTCAGGTTCATAACCTGTGTTACGTAGTTTTCATCCTTTTCTATTTTTCGCTTGTATCTGCAAGATAGTTGATGAGGGACATTTCTGAGATACAATTGGTTTACCTGACGGTTTGCTCTGGATCCTGCATGTTGATGTCCTTTGGCCAGCCGCCTTCGTTGTGCGTGATGCCGCAATGCTTGTACGTGGCTCTTTCAGTGTTCGCCGTACTTGCGGACATTTGCCTTGTGAACTGGGTCATTCGATCGACGGGATTTCGCAGAACGAAGTCTCGACCAAGCTCGCGATTGGATGCTTCAGAGAAGAGCACTTCATCTTTGTCTTGAAAGCAGTGCTGCGCTCCAAAGTTTCGACGTTCTTTTTTGTAAACGTACTCCATAATTTGGTGATGTAAGGACTGTGCGGAAATAACTGTGCACGGTTGTTATTGAAACCTGTTAATCGATGGATAGTTCCATTTCCCTTAGTAACCAAGCTGTTAGGATGTGTTTACATTTTAATACGTCCTTGTGGTCTGTTTGAAGTCAAGCCAAATTTGGAAATGCGTATTGTGAAAAGTGTAACAATGAGTTGTCAGCTGGAATTGTACGGTTCCCTTCGTTCTGATTATTTTAAGATGTTCCTTATTTTTCAATCGCTTCAACTCTTCTGTTGTCAAAAGATTCAAATGTTTTCTTATGTAGGATACCCTCCCTATCCCTAAAGTTATTTTAGAATGTTCTTGAAGAATGTTTTTTTTAATGGCAGTAAAGGTCTGCCAGTGATCTGATGAATATCTCACTGAAACAAGTCTTGCACAATGAAGGAGAAAGTAAAATCGTTGCGCTTCTTATTTAAAAAGTTTGGCATCATGCTCTCTTGTCGAAAATGCCAACTAATGGCATTGATGAATGTCTTCTTCTTTGGATTAGAAACAACCTTTCGTACCAACACTCTATTTTGATTTTATAAATGATTTATGTCTGTCTCTTGTTTGCTACTTCTAATTCAATCCATTCCCTGAGGTTTTCGTATTCGTTCCTTGGCTCACGTCCCTTCCCTTCGGTCCTAGAGTTTGAACGGCTCGTCGTTGACACTACAATCAAATAGGGTAAAAATAATGGAGTGGAATTTAATACATCAGACTTCCATGCTTTCTACGAAAGGATCTTCTCCGTCAAGGTCAGTAATGAACTCAATGAGACTTTCAATGTTTTGGACAAGACTAAAGTGTTAAAGGACTTCAACCAACTTGCAGTGAGCAACTGGAGGTAGCCTGCCAGAGATCGTGCTTGCTGGAGTGAAATGTTGGTTGAGACCCAGATTCACCCCGGACTGAAGTGCTAGAAGAACAATGACAAAGTCTTTACTGCCCAACAAAAGTAGCTCTCTGATTGTTTTATGATTAAATCCTTTTTTTAATGATTTTTCTGAATATATAACTGAGGTACTTTTTCACGGACTATCATAAAGGCCCCGCTTTCTACCAATTACATCGATATGCTGGATAGTTTCCCAAGACTTTTACATTAAATAAACAAATTACAAAAGTATTATTATCTTGAAACAGGCGATCAATCTTTCAATAGATCCAAAATCAAGATTTTTAAGAATGGGGGCGGGAGGAACGCAATGAACGAACAATTGAGATTCAATGACATGATCACAGAGACAGTCAAGGGATACCAGCAACGGACATCCACTAAACGGCCACAAATGTGGTTAGGGGGCTAGCGTTGTGGGGCTTAAAATCAACAGTCATCAAGTCAACAATCAGTAAATAAACATAACTGGACAACCAGTTAAGAAGAAGAGTCGACCGAGAAGTACGTGCCCCAGAACAGTGGAGGAGGAGTTCCGACTGCTGGGGAAAAGTTGTTGAGAGCTGAAACTGCACACCATGGCGCGAAGAAGTAGTAGAGGTCCTAGGTGGAACAAGGACCTACGGACCTACGGACCTACTATGAAGAAGAAGAGGAGTTTCTTTCCAAAAAAAATCGGATTAGGAGGTCATACACAATAAGTCTAGCAGGGTTGAACTGGCTCAAGAATGAAATTTTAAACTCGATCGATGCTAGATATTAGGAAGAAGACTCAATACGAGAGAGAGAGAGAGAGAGAGAGAGAGTAGGGAAGTATTTGTTGACAGTGTCTCTGGATCTTTACACAGAACAATTAATAGCAGCCTCAGCTACAACCTATCGAAAAACAACTATTTTCGAGAAGATACAGCCTGTACATCAAATTTCGTTGATGGCAAGATATAGAGGTGAATTACTACAAGCCCCATAGAGTCGATCTACCACTTTATTGCAATTTAAGAGTAAAAGAGGAAGTGCTTAATTTTTTTTTTTTTGGTTTCTCTCCTACCCTTGTTTTGAGACTTCTTTTCGAAGGGGACTTTCTGGATGACGAGCAGATTATTTTACTCCATACGTTGAAACTAATACTGCAAACGTGGAAAAATGAGAAGTGTAAGCTTTAAAATCATTCAAATGCCCAGGTTCAACTTTTGCTCAAGTAAATGTAATTGGAAATAACTTGCTAGGCATTCGCAAGCCATCCAATATTGATGTTTTTTACTTTTTTGGTACAAATAAAGCACTACGTAGTGACTTCAGATGTTTCGCACAGATGTCTTCGAAATATTTCGCTGGACGTGATGGAATGCACCGGTGTCATGTGGCGCAGACATCGTGTCAGCGATTGCACACGTGGCACGTGCGGTGTCGAATTAGAAACTGCAAACATTAATTTGTTCAGACACTGTAGTTTGACGGCTCTCAATGGCAGATTCCTTTACTCTGATTCGTATCGCCTCACACATGTTCGGAAAACATATTCTGCAATTTGCTTTAAATAGTGAGGGATCTGAGCTTCAGATATCGGTCCTGGGCACGGTGCGGCGGAGATTTGGTCTTCGTCTCTTTCTCGAACCATTGTATTCGAGGACTTGAGCATTGATGTTAATTTGCTTACTTTCCGGACTACATCAACATCTTAGTGCAGCTCGTAAAGTTCGCGGTTATGTCTTTTCTTCCTATCGCCTTCCTCTCAGACAGGACCATATATCCGACGTAGATTTTATTTTCGAAGGGATCCAGACCATCTCTGCAGTTTTACTTATCGTCCAGAATTCGTCTTCGAGTTGGCTGTTTCTACAAACCGAAGTAAGGCCGGGTGATTCTACACCGGATTTCTACCAGGATGTGAAGTTCATGTTTGTCCCGAAGTAGACAAACTTCTTAACTACTTCAAAATTCTAGCTGTAGATAGTAATGTGTTGATCCAGTTAGTGAGCTATTGATCAGTTTTTTATGCACAAATATTTTCACTTTTCCAGTATCGCATATGTCCTTCGCGTTATATTGTATTAAAAAAATGCTTCGCTGTTGCAATCATAAATTCTTTGTAACGTATTGCTTAAGCCTTTATTCTTCTTAAAGTTTATGAGATTATTTTACTTGTTTGAGTTGCTAACATCTGCATTAAACATGAGCTCTCAAGCTGCAATAAGCGCGCCAAGTTGATTGAGGTCCTTCTCAACTTGTATGAGCCACCACCAACCATCAAAGTTTTCTATTGTCTTGTCTATTACAAAATGTTTCCGGTCCACACTATACTTAAAATGGTTTGTGCCTCGAATATGAAATAATGCAGTTCGTTCCGTCCTTGCAATTATTAACGAACAATCGATGTACCTTCTGTATGGATTCACGTCTGCTTATGATCTTACTAAAAATTATTTAAATCAAACAATTTATTGTTTGATGGTAAATTATATTTATGTCTTAAATTTCCAATAAAATTATCTATTTATCGATAGCATAGTGATCCTAATTGAATTATATGTGCATCCCATAGATTTTATGTTTTATTTATGTTCATGTATATAGGCAACATTTGAATAAATGGCAATGCCAATTTTCAACCTCAACCAACTTCGGTATTAAACAAAACCCTGTCAGTTATATTTAGTAATTTATTAATCAATTACCACATTTTGCACGTTTTTCCTAACCAATATGCGCTACAAATAGACAATCTAACCTGTGCTAAATAATAAAAAATTACCTCTTTGCCAAAATTGAAATAGAACATCGTAGAATAGCAAGTAAACGAAGTGAAGAAAAAATACCTGCCAAGCAATTTGTGTCAGTATTGCCTACGTGACTCGAGGTGAATCCCCTATGGAAGAATTTTCCTGTCACTCGTGCATCCATTCACCCCACTGCTGCGCATCTACCATACCCACAGAGAGTAAAACTCATTTGCAAGCGGCCGAGTGCAAGACACGACTCGGTCAGTTGCTTTGTGAAAGTCGTTTATTGTGTTTCGGAGTGATATAGAAAGAGAGCAGTTCTTTGTTAGAAAACCTTGAAGTCTGTTTTGAAAAGTTTTGAATTAAATTGAAACGCCTGAGATGCTTGAAGTAACACCACTTCCTGCACCCGCACAGACGGGGGTGGTGGTTGTTCGGGCAAAACCAAAGAAAGTGTTCAAACCCAAGGCAAAGATAAATCGCATTCCACAGGAGCTTCTAGATGACCCTGTTTTGCAAAAGGCCATCGAACGTCTGCCTTCAAATTATAATTTTGAAATTTACAAGACGATATGGCGAGCCAGAGAGCTGAAAGCGAAGAGGATTGCACTGCAAATGCCCGAGGGACTGCTAATGTATTCCATCGTAATCAGCGAGATCCTGGAGCGTTTTACCTCGGCAGACACGGTCATCATGGGTGATGTAACGTATGGAGCATGTTGTGTGGATGACTACACCGCGAAGGCTTTGGGTGCGGATTTGCTAGTTCACTACGGCCATAGTTGCTTGATCCCCGTGGACCAAACGGCCGGCATAAAGGTACTGTACGTGTTCGTGGATATTAAGATTGATCCATTACACTTTTTGGAGTCGGTTAAGCTGAATTTTAAGCCAGAGGACGGCCAAATTGCGTTGGTGAGTACGATTCAGTTTGTAACAACGCTTCAAGCTGCGTCAAGTGAGCTGAAGGAGAAGGGCTACGATGTAATTGTTCCTCAAGCCAAACCCCTGAGCCCCGGCGAAATTCTGGGCTGCACATCCCCCCAACTACCAGAGACTGCGAAGATTTTGATTTACCTGGGCGATGGACGATTCCACCTGGAGTCGGCCATGATCGCTAATCCCCGCATAAAAGCATACAAGTACGATCCGTATGAGAAGAAATTCACCTTGGAGGAGTACGACCACAGGTCCATGCAAGCTATTCGATGGGAGCACATCAAAGAGGCCAAGAACGCGAAGAAAATCGGTATCATCCTCGGTACACTGGGGCGTCAAGGAAGCAGTCGTGTTCTGCGGTTTCTTGAACGACGTCTGCACGCAAAGGGCTTCGCCACGACTGTGATTCTGCTCTCTGAGATCTTTCCACAAAAACTCGCTCTCTTCAGCGAGGACATCGATGCGTTCGTTCAAATTGCCTGCCCGCGTCTGTCGATTGACTGGGGCAGCGCCTTCTCCAAACCACTCCTCAATCCATACGAGCTTTCCGTCGTGCTTGGTGACGTCGAGTGGACACCCAACAACCTAGAGCCAAACAACGCCTATCCCATGGACTTCTACGCATCCGGCAGTCTCGGGCCGTGGACGCCGAACTTCAAGCCACCAGGTCTGGGAGAGTGCGAGAACAAGCCATCTGCCAAATGCTGCGGACGATGTACCCGCGGAGAACTGGAGAAGGAGACCCTCGCCGCCGAAGACCTGCTCGACTTCAAGAAGGGATAAGCCATCTGCGGTTGTGGTTACACAGATGGCAGCGTGTAATAAGTACAAGTAGCTCCTAGTTTTATCAGCGCTTTCTATTTTACTGAAAGATTCAAGAAGACTATGTAAATAAATGTTTTGTATGTAATTCTGCATATGCATATTATGTGAAGCCCATTAGCAATAAATTACCAAGTTGATTGAGTTATCTTCTGTGTTTGCATTTACCTTGACGCCCTAGCAATGGCGACCATCAATCTATTTCGGTGTCACCACAATTTTGCTTTTTGCTTCCGTCGCATTTCGCCGTTCATTCACACGAGCTACATGTGTTGACAATCAGCAGCCGGATAGTGGCAGCATATCTACGATGACGCAGGTGTCGGGTATCTCTGATCGCGCAAGTGGAGATTACGAAATATTTGTAAAGTGTTGCAAAATCGAAGCTATTGCGCTGTTCCCTCTGTCGTTCTTTAATGTGGGCGTGTGTGTACACGCACAATATTGGACTACGTGACATTCGCAGACAGACTTCTATAAGCCCTGGACAATAGGGGTGGATTTCAATTGTTCTTCTCTTTTATTCCATCAGAATACCAAACCGGCTTTCCCAAATACACGTCAGGCTTTCTTTTTGTTGCATCAACAGCCGGCACCTACATCTTCAAGTTGATACGCCGTTTATTAATCTTCACCCAGCTACGCAGCAGATTGTGATGACGCATGTTGATGAGCGCTCAAAAGGGGCGCGTGTATCAGCTGTGTGTGGTTTTTCTTTGTAAGCGATAATTAATTGGGTATGTCGACTTCAACAGGTTTTTTTGGATTTCAGTGTGCGTGGAGCAGGAAACAAATTTGAGAGACTTTCGACTTGGACTCTGTGGAATGACGCATTCAGGGATTTTGCTGTACGTACGTTCGTTGTGTTCGCGATAATTTGCTTATCACCTGATTTAATGAAGAAATTCGGCTGTGGGGATCACCTTGGGTTTGTTGAGTGAACGACTTCGAAATTTCTGGGTTAGCAATGTTGTTTGTTATTCACTGGTGAGGTTAAAGTTGATGATTTGAAGCGCGGTGCATTTAACTGCTAATCTGAACTGTGGCCGTGGCCGTAATTATGATGTAGAAGCACTCCACAACGGTTTCAAAATTAGACCACTTGAAATTTTTGCTCAATTCATGGTAGCCAAAACTGTCTAATATCTGTTCACCTCACCTCATGCAGAATTTAGATTTACTCCAAATATATCCGAAAAGTAGATTTTATTAACGCCAGCATTTGTTGTGAAATTGAATTTCATAACAATGCTGTTCGAGAGCACCACCCGTGTTTAGCAGCATATAACACTCTGTTCCCACTCCTCTGTGAGCAGCATAAATATGTGTGTATATATGTACATCGCCACAAACATAACATTCAACTTTGACAATTTATTCATTAAGTCGTTTTTAAGTCATATTTTGAATGTACTTGAATGTGCCGAAAAGCCTTTACATTTATAATGCTTCCATAACATCTACCATTATCCAGGCGCTCCACCATACAACGATCGCTTAACGACTAATATTTTGAATTTAAGTTTGTAAGGACAAATTCGTGTTTGAACTAGCCCATTTACACGAGACATCAGGCTTCCTTGAAACAAGTGTCATCACAAATGTCCTGTGTATGGACCTACCACATTTTTGTGATGAACCACCCCGTTGGCTCAGAAGGTTCAGTGGTTCAATAGAGTTGTTTTAAAGGTGATTTCTTTACTAAGCTCAACTATCCAAATATATATTATTGCTTTACGGGAATCTCCAGTTTAAGTAAAGAATAATAACCTCGTATTGATATTTTAATAAATATGATGTGTAAGCTCAGAAAAAAAGACGATCGGTAGGGAGAGAGATCGGATAACGCTATCCTCCTGTATTTATAAGAAAGCTAAGCGTCATGTCGATACTCGATCGGATGATAATGCATGTATACGTGTTTGCCATGTAATAGCAAAGCCACATAAAAAATATCCGAATGATACATATGGATAATTTTGTAATAAAAAAAAAACGTGTTGTGTTTGCTCAGTGGATTCAATTTACTCTAACAGTCGTGTATTTAAAACTGAGGAATTGAAACGTGTAGAAATCGATTACAGTCGTATACACATTTGGTCTTATCGGAGATGAAACCTAACTAAAATCGATTTCGTTATACACTGATTTATTCCTGCACATCTCTTAACAATTTCATAAACCAGGAGTTCATTTTTGTTTTCCCACTGATTGTTATTACGACAATTAAACTCATATTATCAACTCTCTTCTCATCATTTAACAATCCCTAATTAAGTAAACGGATAATTCATAGGGAAAGGAAATCCCATCTACACATATAAACGCGGTATCTTTCTCTTTTCTATCAAACCACTGTGCATTTGACAACAAAGGGGATATTCTTAAACTGTCACTGAATTGACAAGCAGTGCATTGTAGAACTGTCAGTTTATGTCAGTGAGCAAAGTGCAAAACACGATAGAAGCAGGAAATGATGGGAACCGCCAATCAGCAGCTGCACTAGTTCATAAAACAATTTACCTACAAAAAAAACCCTTGCTCTACCCATCCATCATTCCGATAGAGTGCATTTGTGATAGAATCTGACAACACTTAGTGTTTCATTTCGTTTTTTAATCAATATTTTTATAACAAGATACAAGACTGCGAAGATGCGACCCAATATGGATAAGGAATTGCTGCCAATGAAGGCACATTATTTCCTCTTCAATGCGGGTAAGTCAACTGCAGGAGGTTAATGAAATCATCTCGAGAAATGTAATGAGTTATATTAATGGAGTTTTGTGTGACTTTGCTTGGTTGTTATAGGAACCGCGCCAGTTGTGCCTTTCATGCCGACCCTCGCCAGACAATTGGGATTCTCTACAGTTGTCGTTGGAACAATGTACACTATTTTACCAATAGTTGGAATGCTAGCGAAACCACTTTTTGGATTCATCGCCGATAGGTAAGCAGTTTTGTGCACAGCTGACCAGGGAAAACCTCAAAATTTGATTGATTGAAGTCATGAGTTGTGGGGTAGGGAGCGGAACACATCAAATGGATTAAATAAACAGCCGATGTGAAGATATGGCATTAAGTGCTAATTTTCGTATTAGTTTAATTACATTCATTTAGTGCTTTGAGGCCGCTGTAGCTTGGATAGCTGGCGTAATTATCTGGTATCACATAGGAGATAAGACACTATCTCCGCAGATACGTGCAGTCGGGCTGGTCCAAGAAGTCATGCACTGTGCATTTATGGAAAACCAATTTTTCATGATTCACAATATGTTTTGCACATGTATTTCAATTGCATTGAATTCCTTCCAAACAAACTGACAATTTGATGACTCCGATATTTTTTTTCCTACAACGAGGTTTTTCCCTTTGTCAGCTAAATTTAAAAACACTCTCATATTACTAACCATCTGCTTAGGTTTCAAAGACATCGGGTCCTCTTTCTTGCCGCTCAGCTGCTAACGGCGATATCGTTCTTTTGCATAATGTTCATTCCGGCAATTCCCCAGCCACCGCCAGTGGTTGAATTGCACTGCAATGACGGAGTGTCCGTTCTGCGTCACTGTGGACAGCTGGACACATGTGTACACACGAATCTGGAGAGTCACTATGGCAGTGCGTTTCTTACCTGCAAACTGCACTGTCAAGCCGAGCCGTGGATGTGGGATGTCATTTGCAATGACTGGCTGACGAATACCACCGATTGCCCGAAAACAAATCAATTTTTCGATCTAACAGTGTCGACGAACATGAGCGACTTGGTGCAGGTTGGGCAATGTCTCTTCTTCAAAGTGGAACACGATCGTGGGGAGTTGAACGGACAGAATGTGACACTGAACTGCCTCAAGGATCCCAAGTTCTTTAACACAACCTGCGACTTAGACTGCGGCGAGGAGTATCTACAGAGTCAATTGTCAGAGAGCCCGGTTATAAATAACAGCGATGCGATGGGTCTCTATCAGTTCTGGTTGTTTTTTATGCTGCTCGTCACGAGTTGGATTGGAATGGCAGTGGTGGTCAGTATCGGCGATGCCATCTGCTTTGCAATCCTCGGCGAACGGCACCACCTGTACGGAAAGCAGAGATTGTGGGGAGCGGTCGGATGGGGAGTCTTTGCGATTCTCTCTGGGATCCTGGTCGATAATCTGTCGGGCAACAGTGTCAACAAGGACTACACGATTGTCTTTTGGATGACAGCTCTGATCATCGGTTTCGATATATTCGCCTCGACAAAGCTAAAGGTGAGTTGTGTGTGATATTCCATTGATTCGTACAGGACTAAGCAACACCGTATTGCTCTTTCAGCACACCCAAACAAATCTCTCGCAGAATATATTCCGAGATGTTGGACAATTGTTCCTTTCGCTACGCGTTGTGATATTCTTCATTTGGTGCATTCTTATTGGACTGTGTACGGCCCTAGTGTGGAACTTTTTGTTCTGGTACTTGGAGGACCTGAGTGCAAAGTCAGCCGGATGTGAGGGCAATTCCATGAAGACTCTAGAGGGTCTTGTGATGGGTGTGCAGTGCTTTGGGGGAGAGTTGCCATTCTTCTTCCTCTCCGGATGGATTTTGAAGAAAATCGGTCACGTAAATGCAATGAGCCTAGTTCTCCTCGGATTTGGGGTGCGTTTCCTGCTGTACTCGTTTCTGGAGAATCCATGGCTTGTTCTCCCAATTGAGTTCATGAATGGAGTTACCTTCGGAATGTTTTACTCGACAATGGCATCATATGCCAGCATATTGGCTCCACCTGGTTCGGAGGCAACCTTACAAGTAAGTTTCACCATTGACTAGTGGCGGGGGATTTCATGATTTCTGTATTATAGGGTCTGGTGGGAGCTATATTTGAAGGAGTTGGAGTGTCCCTGGGCAGTTTTATCGGTGGAATTATGTTCAAGGCAATCGGCGGCTCATCGACTTTCCTCACATTCGGTTTGGCAGCCTTGGTTGCGTTTGTCATACACGCTGTAGTACAATGGCTCTTGCCAAAATATAGCAAAGAAAGTGGTAAGCATTGTGAGGGAGAGACTAAAAGAAATCAAAATCCGGGGGTGAAGGACAATAATAAGGAGGTGGTGGACGGGAACGATGACAATTTTAAGAACGGGTTGGGTGTTGTAAATATGGACCCCGATCACTTCACTGAGATCGACCTGAATTCATAGGCTGTGCAAAAAAGACTGTAAAGTCGCTTTGCCGTAGACTACGCTAGATCTTAAGTGTTCATGTGTTTTGGTTTGTTTTATTATTATTTTTGTTTCGATTGACATCTCTTTCGATTTTGCATTTATTCATCGGCAATGGGTACTACTGGTTTTGTGAAATAAAACAGAAACGTAAAATTACATTTGTGACAATGTAGCAAGTGAATCTCTTTTTATAGCACAATGAATCTCATAAACTCTCTGCAGTAAATGCAACAATCTAGATAAGAACGTATTGACGAAGAGGAAGACAGTATTGTTTGTATAAGCAAAGTTAAACTTAATTGTAATCTAAACGTTTTGAGCAGAACAAACTGTTTTTTTAGAACGATAAGAAAGAAAGGCAAATTTTTCGTTTAAGATTATCGCCTGCAGGGCGTACGGACTGTTGGTTTTGATTCCATCATCCATCGAAAGTAAACGTGCCGCGGGTCTTGTTATCTTGCGCCTGGCATGTGCGCCTTTATGAGCACTAGATTGCATGTTTGTTTAGTGTTTGGTTGCGCTTGGGCTCATTACTGGATTTATTGCAATCTTTTTGTCTTTTCTGTTGTCAAGTGATGAGCTTGATGTTTTTTCGTGTTCTGTTTTTTAATTCTCAACTTTGATGTAGCTTTCTTAATTTATTTATTTATTTAGTTTTCAAAACATTCGAGGTTTGTTCTCAGAACAAAATTTTGCTTTAAGGCACATATTTCCATTGCTTAGACATTGTAGTTACTAGTGACTTCTTGATATTCTGAAAAATAAAACTAGTAGGACGATAGATATCTCAGCCATTTCCACAAGCCAAATGTTCCGTCCCAGATGTATAGGAGACTTAAAATTTGTATGTCTTAACAAAGCAGACCACACAGGTTTTCTTACGACTTCTACATATGTGCCTAAGCAACAAAACTAATTACAAAGAAGGACGATAATATATGCAGTGTGCGAAATTCGATAGAGCAGAGTTGTTTTTTAATATTTTCCATATTGATGTGTTTGAATGCGATTTGGATCTCGGTTGATTTTTTTTAGATCATTAAATGAAGTGGCACATCCCCTTAACTGATTCGCAAATATTTTAGCTCTTCCTAAAAGAAAGATATATTCATACATATCTATATACACTGTGTTTGTTGTATCTCCTGAAGCAAGAATCTATGTGTGGATTTCCAAAAATTCTATAGATGTACTTGTACTTAGGTAAAGACGCAGTATCCAATGGATTAGTGTAGATTTTGCAGCTCATATGTATTTCAATCAATGTCAGAAAAACTGCTTTAGCCGATGTAAGCATACATGCAGCATGATTTGACCGCATTCCCAATCCAAATTCCAAAAGCTCAAAGCTTTTGTATATTTAGTTTTCACATTTACGGAGATATTGGTATTCTTCGCTTCAAGTTATAAAATGTGGAAAATGCTGTTATTTGCAGAATTTAATTTAAAACTTGCTGTTATTGATGAAATTTAGGTTTTTTCATTGAAGTTGGTTTGAAATTAGAAATAGAAAGAATAATTTTTTATGACGAATTAAAGTGATAGAACAGAAGGAAAATAAGACATTTTCAAGTTGTAACATTTATGTGATGTTTTGTATATAACATACAAAGATAGGTATAAAAGAACAGTGCCTAAAGAATGCTTCAATTTAGATTTAACAAGAGAACCTTGCGTACCGTCCATATTTATTCTCTTTTCTTTAATCTATTGACCCGTTCGTTCGTGACATAAACTGCCAATATATGAATGTAAATGTCCTGCAGGATTTGGTTTTGGGGTTACTATACGAAAATCTATAGTTTCTCAAAATACAGTCATTTTGTGTAAGGTCAATTAACATATTTTAACTTTAAGCATAAATACATCGAATGAAGGCAAGGGTAGATTAGGTCTGTATAAACAAAACAAAACAACAACAAAGTCTTTAATATTTTTATTGTAAAAATGTACAAAAGTCATTGATTAATTTGACGTATATTTTATTTTAATATCTGAAGAAATGGCTGAGATATATCATACTCTACTTTTGACACATTGTTAACTGTATGCACAGGGTCCATGTTAACTTCACATACTTCTATGATATGATCCTCAGTGATACCCACCGATATTTGCACTGTGATTCCAAAAATAATCCACCAACCAACAATTCAGAAAACATTCATTTCATAAAGCTAAAATTTAAAAATAGAAGTTAGTAAAGAAATCTTAGCCAAACTTAATATTTTTTCCAAAAATATGAATTGAAGGAATTAGCATAATTTTAAATTAATTTTAAACAATACTGTCATTTTTAAATAAAATTTGTTTTTAGGTTATGACAAAACTTACCAATGTATTATATAGTACGCACACCAGTAAATAAAATCAGTCATTCCCATTGTACTCTCGCAATCATACCTCACCCACGCATTTCATAATTTATAAGTTTTTTTTTTGTTGTTAACAAATTCAAATTATTTCTTCTTTTATACATGAATCAAATAAAATGCAATTTGTAATAAAATAGAAAACAACAAAACTTCTTGTGCCGTCTATAATTTTTATGTTTTCATGGTCTTACTAAAAATCAAATTAATTCTCTTCCAGCATCAGCAAAGTATTTAGCACCAAACGACGCAATGCATATGCTCGACGAACAGGAATACATAATTGTGTCGTAAAACATTCAAATATTTTCCCAATTATTTCCTTCGCATAGTTAGTTAACTCTGGTAAATGTGTATTAAGTGGACAGAATATTAAATGCAAACTGCATGCTTTATAAATTAAGTTTTTTTTTTAAGTTTAAGAGAAACAAACTTGTTAACACCCCTCGGACAAAAACAACAAATCAAAGCAGTCGTTATAATTTTTAAGTTTTATTTAATCAGACGTTTTTATGTTTATTGTTTTGTAGACTAAAATGCATGGTTTTAGTTAAGCATTTCGTACTCATTTTATGGTCAGTCAGTATCAAGTAAGATGAAAGAGTTGAGAGAGAGAGAGAAAAATGAAAAGTATTTCTTGTTTTTGTTTTTTTATTCAGTAGTTGTTAAATAATACCAAAGTTATAATTTCGATGAATATTTACACAAGATAAATTTGTTTCGATTCGTTGTACAAGTCTGCATATACAAGTAGATTAATTATAAATAGAAAAACAAAATAAAATGATGATGCAAACATTACCTAGACGTTTAATCTATCTACGATTTGTAGTCCGATGAATCTGTCTTTATTGTACTTGTGTTTTGATTCAGTTTTGCAATAAGTGCTTCTTCTTGCTGTTGCTTCTGCATTTTACGTGTGAATTCCTTTTGTTTGCATGCTTGAATGTTATTTGCTCTTTTCTAAAAACAAACGAAGAAAAACAATGTGATTTGAGAACAGTTTACAACATGGCATGGAACCATTATCTTCGATTATCACCCGAATCATCTTTTAAAAAGCCTGGCATGGTGGGTTAACTGACGCCAAATCGTAAGCACGGCGACGATTTAACATAAGGGGGTTTGCGACCACACTTTTTCTCACCGCTAGGAACGACTTGGGCAGGAATAATGACTGTTTACACGGTCTTCCGGTATACCGTGTTTAAAAAATGGTTACAAACCGAAAGAAAGTGTTACATTTATCAAGTTAACGTTTCGAACAGTTGTGTTGACATTTTCCATAAACAAAATTCCTTTTTGTCATTTATCTCTTTGAACTCATATGTGTCAACGCTTAAAAAAAAAAACACCAAAATTGTCTCAAGGGTCAAGTGAGATGATTTTGTAGGTGGTCCGTGCTGTTAGCTTTGCAAATGCTACCGAAAACGTAAGTAGCGATTTGTTATGAGCGTCGTTTAATGTATTTTTATATATTTCAGCAGAAATTATTGATATTATATTTCTCTAATAGTCTCTAAGGTGCAGATGCAGTCGGAACTACTTGAATACTTTGATGCAAAAACATTCTTAAATGGTTTCGGACTAAATGCAAAAGAGTTAAAGTTGAAAAGTAAATCTGACGAATGAAGTAAGGAAATTATTTCACCGTAAAGGAATCCTCTGTATATGTATGTAACGATAAAAATCACTTCTAATTTATAATGGTCCTAGAAAGTAAATTTCATTCAAAATAAAATGCCACGAATTTAATTTTTTCACATTATAGTCACACGTACGCAATTAACTGCGATGAACTCAACAATCTTTATTTTTGGAACCCGTCTCAAATTTATGTAGGTAATCGCAATTATCAGTGGACTTATCTGAATCCTAAACTGAAGATTGGCCTTAATTGAAATCTCTGATTGTGTCTATCTGCTTTTAACAAATTTACACTTGTACGATTGTATTCACCCACTCACTCTTACCTTAAGTACTTTACTCCTCTGATAAATCGACTGCATCTGTTTTTTGATTTTGTTTAATTTCTCTCGGTATACTTTGACACTGTTCATCTTCACAATTAAAAGAAAAAAAAGTCAAATAAGAGAAGAGGTGATAAAATTTATCATATGTTTACCATTTCTTGCAGACCCGCTATCTCAGCATTATCATATTTGTATTTTTCTGTTGAGAGATCTATGTAGATTTTGTTTTGTTTGCCACTACAAGCAAAAGATGTATGACTGATCTCAAAATTCAAAGCAGATCCAAGACTTACATTAATTCCTTGAGATGATTGCGAACTTTTATCAGCGGTGGTTCGTAAATTTGCAGCAATCCAGTTGCCATTTGGATGCTGGCTAAGGAATCTGTGCCATCACTGGTTGATGTTGTGTTTGTATTGTCATTGGAGTTTCCATTTTCAGACTGACTACAAAAAAAAGAAAACACCAAAATGTTGTAATTTCAACCAGAGCTCATGGTCTTGGGCCATAAATCGATACTTTGCTACATTGTTGGTTCTATTACCTGTGATTACTATTATTATCTAATCTAGACATCTTTACTTCAGGGTGGACAATTAACAGATCGCTTTGATTAGAAGCCGCAATAGCACAATATACAATGCTATTAAGAAAATAGAACAAAAACTGGCTTTGTTGTCAGTCATCAGCTGTTTTCCACAGTTGACAGGTGAAATGAATCTCACCACAAATGTAGCAAACTTCTCTTTGGTGCTTATGGGTGCCTAGAAGCAAATGTTGCCAAAGGGACTCAGCCCAATTAAAAATTGTTGAAAAACCGCCCCCTGTCAAATACTAACCATTCTCAACACCAAAACTCATTTCCACCTCCACTGTAACACCATACAAAGAGACTCTTCCCGCACCACTGATTTAGAGAAAAAGTTACAAAACACTTGAACTTATTATGGAAACAAATTGTTTTTACTACGTAAAAAACAGCAAAGATATATTTATTTTTTTAATACAGTTCATCATCCCTAATCATACATATGACTATAGTGCTCTTGATAAACTAATATGTAATTCTCCTTCTCGTGTTGACTCATCTGCGCTATTAACTCATCCGTAATGCCGTCAATTGGGTATGGGCGTCCGCCGACATGAACAATTGGGGCATCATCGTCCTCCGATTCGGAATTGATATAATTGCTTTGGTTGGTATTTGCTGAAATAAAGACATTCATCAAACCACTGGCAGAGAACAGAAACAAGGCGGTTCATCTTACGAATTTCAGTATTTTCAATATCCTTCTCCTCATCGCTTGAATCACTTGAGTTCGCGTTGCTCTTCAATCCCTTTAAATTAATATCACTTTTTCCAGGTTGCTTCTCGTGTTGCAACAAAACAGCCATAATGTCTTCGTTCTCCTTCTTGTTACGTCCACCACCAGTGTTCGAAGTTGTGCCAACTGTGGCCGGTTGGCTCGAAGTCTGCGCAGCTTGATCGAGAATCGCATCGGCATTGTCGGTATGATCGACTGTTATGATTGTGCTCTCTGACATCCAGACAGGACGTGCTTTGCGCTCAGCACTCACCTCTGGAGTGTCATCTCCACCAATGCTGATGTCCACACGAGTGTCTTCAACGGCGAAACCTTGATTTCGAGTCGCCTCCCCGGACCAGGCTTGTCCGTCAGGTCGCATACTTGTTTGCTTATTAATGCCGCGTATAGTGTCAATATCTACTGGTTCGGGTTCTAGAATTTCTGGGGCCAACTTTATACCCTCAACTTCTCGCAGTAGATCGTACAAAGGCTGCAACTGTTCGTTAAATTTCGCCAAAAGCAGACGGGAGTCCTTCTTTGGCATAGCAGACATGTCCTCTTCCACAGCACTGTCGCAAAAAGTGCAACGAAACTCTTGTGACTCGAAGTCGAATAGTTGATCAGCCTAATTGGAGAGTCAAAATCAATCTTTTCAAACAATTTAAGGTATCTGTTGAAAATTACCTCTAAGTCCGTGAAAGTTTTATTGCAACTTGTGCATTTGAAGCTCGCTCGACTAGTCGCATCTCGTTCTTCTGTCTCCATACGTTTCCTCATCAAGTCCAGTTTGTATTTTACCACATTCACAAATGTCTTATAGTTAATGAAGTAATAGTTGACCTTCTGGGCTTTTCCGTCCGGTCCAGTCTCCATCTTTAGTCGGATCTGAATGAATTTGTCATTTCTGAGCGTAGATATTCGAGCTCGCATCTGCTTCTTTTCAAACCGCAGTAGTTCCGCGATATCATCCTCTTTCATACCTGGCAAGAAGTATGTTTTAGTAAAGCGCAATTGATTGGATAGGATAATACTCACATGGATTTCGCACCAACATGTCTATAATTAATGCATCTTCAATGGAATAGAAACCTCTCACTACTAACCTAGCTAATTGCTTAAGACTACTTGGTACTTCAGTTACATATTTTGTTTCGGTTGTAGTGCTAGCCATGTTAATGTCTAAAACGAATTAGAAAAATAATGCATTGTTTTGAGTCACCCAGTGCGTGGTATAATCAACATTCATTCGGCTCATTTCCCCACCACCAGCTTCTGCGCATTGCAACACGCACACCGCCAACAGTATGTGGGTAATGTTGCTGGACACTCATACACAACGAAACTCCATCATTCACCACAGATA
Source organism: Eristalinus sepulchralis (assembly GCA_944738645.1). Classification (NCBI taxonomy): domain Eukaryota; kingdom Metazoa; phylum Arthropoda; class Insecta; order Diptera; family Syrphidae; genus Eristalinus; species Eristalinus sepulchralis. Next base: position 10,969,993 of record OX122885.1, on the reverse strand, counting down.
CACGGCGGCAAACAACAAATTTCAGTTCCGATACAACAGCGGTGGTTGAAATACGGAGAAAATGACGGTGACAACACTCTCGCAACTGGCGGCAAGGCAGCTGTCAAATGTGTAAAATTTCTTCTGACTTACCTGAGCACCAGCAGCGTTGGATTGGATTTGCAAATCAGAGTTTCTCGCCTTGCGTTTTCTTCGTCGAGAAGTATTTGAGGAATACTTGTGTAAATAGTTCAAATAATATAAGGATGTGATTAAGTGGGTTATGAGGTACAGGAGGAGAGGGCTTTTAGGATATAAATTGAGGTTTATGATGATGAAATAAAGGTTTTAGTGTTGAGCACAATTCGCGAGACGTTCCACGGAATGCGCCATCACAAAGACGAAAAAAAATATGTACAGGGTGTTACGAAGGTGGTGTTATTGATTTACTTGTTGAGTCGTTATGTAGTGTTCACATCGTGGCTAATGTTTCTTAAAGTTTATTTTTAGTTTTTGATTCATGGAACATTCAATTGAAATGAGGTTTATTTTACAGAATTAACGTAAAAAATGTTATGGTATATGTCTGATAAAATTTTGGATTTGTAATGTTATGCGGTTGATAAAGAAAGGGGGAAAGGTATTGTAATTTGCAAAGTGAAAGTACAGTGGCTAATATAACGCTAAAATTTGTACAAAAAAACTATATTAGCCTTCTGCAATATTTTCGCCACTTATGCTGGGTTTCTTTGGGCCCATTGTAATGTACGAAAGACACACTATTGAGCTTTTTAAAAGCACGCGAATTTTTGAAAAGACCGTAACCACAAACCAATTAGAATTGTTGAATTAATAATAAATCTCAGATTGAAAATTAAAGAGACACAAAGAGATTTATAAGTGGGTCAGTGAGACCTGGCAGTAAAAAACAGTAAGAATTCTAATGTTTTTATTTGAGTGCTTTCAAATATCTTAAGTCTATCTATCATATGTTGGAGAGTGGACAGCATTAATTTTGTTCGCGGAAAATTATCAGTAGCAACTTCAATGAAATTAAAGAGGTTAAGATGTTGCTTAAGATAATGATCTGACACCTGTTTGGCTTAGATCAAGTCAGTAGGACCATACACCCCGATTATGCGAATCTTTTTTGAAGCAGCGAACATTACGACGTTATGAAAAATTAAGGCTACACAGCGAACCCTTAGTACTAGCTACGTTAGCGTGCATCCACTGACTGGTATTCTTATTTCAGGGAGTGAGGATTCAATTTTGTTAAAACGTATTTGCCTAAAAACGGAGAAAAAGTGGAAGAACAAGGCATCCGAAACCAATCGCTTTTGACAGATATCACAGTTTTCAAAACCTGTGAGATAATTCTTAGGAAAAATATATCCGATAGATGCATTTGTGGACTTCTCATTAGCCCGTTCTTATATTTGTAGCATTCACTGATTGTATTTTGGGTACGCAGACAAACATACTGTGGGTGCTGTGGCGTTGTGGGAAAGTTCGTCAACCTTAACGAAGAAGATCCAGGTTTCATGATACTACCTTTTTCGAATTGATGGCAACACCCAAAGAGTACTAATTGCCTATTATAAAGCTCAAATCTCGCCGTTCGAAATCGGCAAAAAACTGTAGGTTCTTTATACTCGTGGAAAAACACACGCACAACACAGGCAGTGGATTCAGAAGCTAGGCCCTGGCTCCTTGTGGGTTACAATGCCAATCAAATGTTATTATTATTAGTAGACAAACCTACTGATTATATATCTTCATAGAGAAGAGAAATTATGCATTAGAGTTCAGGAAGTATTGCAAATGAATTTTCTTGTATTTCTTCAGCACGGAAGTTTTTACGTTTGTTATTTGAAAAACAGTTTTAGAAAACTATTTTGTCTATGGTTTTAATTCTTTCTTCTACCCCAAGTTGTATACTTTGATCCTTAAAAATCATATAGTTCATAAAATAAATCATATACTGGCAAACATTAAAAAATTATAACTCCTTACTGCATTCATTCACAAAGCGTTCACAGAATTCTGCTCGACTGTTTTGATTCTTCTTTTCCTCGAACTCATTTAGTGACATGTAACTAAACAAAATTAGGGGTGATTACACTGTTCTAGACACATGCAAAAACATATTTTTGGTCGCTAACTTAATCGATTAGACATTTTTTAAGCGATCTTCAATGATGCAGTTCGGCGTCGATAGATGTGAGCGCATAGATAGATGTGAATCACAGAAATTACTTTTTCCTTGCACAATATCGCTTACAGTCATAACCCAGAAAGGTGAATTTTTTGTATTATAGAAATATCGGATAAAGTTCAGAGTAATCTTCATGTTTTAATGTTTATTATAAAGTAGAACACATAATAAAGTGCAAATACGTAGGTGTTGTGACAATTTGTTCACTTCCGAGCGGAGTAAAGTATTTTCGACTTGACGGAGTATTCAAACGCGTAAGGATTAATGGGCTTATATACTGTACATATGCATCAGTAGGCCCAAGCCTGGAACGAATTTACACTTACCATATATGGGATTGATGCATAACTCTTGAATCCCTTTAAAGCGACGCCATGTGCAAAGCATGAAGCGCCACCTCGGAATTGATTGATGAATGATTCGATTGAGTAGCCTGTAAACTTTCATATCATTTAAAACCCTATAATACTTTAACTATTTATTTTAAGATGCGGGTCAAACAACTAACCAAAATAACACACACATTCGTACATTTTTGGTTTCCAAATTTGTGGACATTTTTGATGAAAGCGAAGGTTTGGCAGGAATAGTTTCAAATTGTCGACTTTTAATTGGTTTAACATTTTTAATCTTAAAAGGCACGATTGATTTGTTGAGAATAAATAAGTGCCATAAAAATAAAGAGACATAATATATGTATTTGCGTTGATGGCGTTTGGAGGAGAAAATTTAACGAGGAACTTTATAGGGATGCGGGCCTGGTCACATGTCTTCGAATACAACGCTTAAGATTGCTAGGCAATGTAAAGCTTGGTGTCCATCACTGCTACGGCCAGAAAAGTCTTCGAATCCGAGGTATTGGAAAAACGCAACCGAGGACGGCCTAGTTTAAGATGGCGCACACATGTGGAAAAGGACCTCAACCAACTTGTAATGCGCAATTGAAGTCCGCTGGCCAGAGATCGTGTTAGATGGATAAGCAAGTTGGTTGAGGCCCAGCAACATATTCTTTTTCCTTTTTTCCTGCCTCGGAGACTGCAGTGTCAGGAAAAGAAGAAGAAGAATATGTTGCGACTCGAAGAACCATTGAAAAGCATTTAGTCAAATTTTTCGTCTGTAAACCAAACAAAATCCCCAACATGAACGAACAAAATGAAAAAATGACAAAAAATTCAAGATATCTGCGTATTTGCAATCTTAATGTATGCACATATGTATAAAACTTATTGAATATTTGGACAGCTAGGAGCAAATTCAACTTTAAAATTGGAAAATTTATTATTGCTGAATGACTGCTCCTTGCGTTGAAGCCGTTTAAGGGCAATTATTCAGGGAATGAATGAATGCCCTTTGTTGATGGAAAGATCTCTCTAAAACGAGCACGGCATTAACCTTCGATATTCAGCTTCCTGTTATAAATATTCACTCAACAGACAACGTAATCAATTCTGAGCACTTCTTTGATGTGTTTTATGTATTCCGATTGTGACAACTGTTTCCAGGACAGTTGCCAGCATTCCTAGGTAAAGAAACAAATCCTTAAATGCATCCGAGTCATTGGCGTCATCTTCATTAAAGGCAAAAGGTCAATTGTCCTACATCTCAGTTCCGTCCAGCACTTTCGATCCTAAGCAAATGGAACTTACTCGCAGCTTCCCTTTGTCTTGTTTACACATAATGTAGCACAGAAAAAAAATATCACACCTCTCAACCTGCCCCCTCACCCAAACCAAAAACCAAAAAAAGAAAAAAAAAAAATGGAGTAAACATAAGTTTGATTCACTCCTGGCGCCTTACCTTCTGCGGTGGGGCACATTCGGTTTTGATTCGTGTACGAAGCAATTTTCTGAATGGGAGCGCAGCGGGGCAGGAAAAATTCCTTTGCTGCTCTGCAACCCTTATTGCTTAGCGCAGGTGTTTGACATTTCGAAAAAGCTCCATCATGCGCACTAGTGGCTGCATCGTGTGTCAGAGAGCTTTTCCATGCTATTTTCAAAAAAACACCTCCACTCGTATTTACTGCAGTATTGTTTCGAATGTTTGTCTGTTAAGAACAAATCCGTTTCGGGAATCGCTTCTAAGACGGTTCTACTTGCTGTTTCTGTTCTTTTATTATTTTTTTACCTTTACCTGCACTCGCTTGAAGAAATTAGTGTGTGATCGGTGTTTGTACGGGATGTTTTAATTTTGTTTTGTGTTATTCTCGGAGTATTTTGAAAATTTAAACAGGAATAATCGGGTAGATTTGAATAAGTAGGTGATATAAAGTGAAAAGACGACGAGTAGTTTGGGAAAACGAATGAAAAGTTTCTAAATCGTAAATCGTAGCAAAACGGATAAGAAACCTTTTCAAGCCCTGCTTAAAATTGGCTCTTGAAATGGAAATCGAAAAATGAAGGAACTACAACACAATGAAATCATTGCATGTGTAACGATAATTACATGAATCTATGTAGACATGCTTCAAGGAAAAAAAGAAGGAAAACTGTTTCAATACCGTTGCTTAAATGTTGGAAAGAGTTCTCTGAATAAGTACAACCCTGTCATTCATCCCAAAAACGAGCAAAAGAAAAAATGAAATAAAGAAGAAAACAGAACCTTCGAAACAACCCCCAAATCCACAATGTTGACGGTAAAGCTTTCCTCAACCGTTCCTCTTTGCTTTTTTTTTATTTTATGGAAAAATCGATTTTTTCCTTTGCACAACTTGTGCTCTTGTTTCATTATTTTGTGACTACCCGTCTATGTGTGTGTGTTGTAGAGGATTTTTATTATGTCTTATTATTCGCTATGACTACGTCTACTACTACTGTCACTGACTTAAAGTGAAGGCAAGCTTATGAATCACAGTTGGACCGCCTGGGTGTGAGAGAGGAAGCGAATCATCATCGCTGGAGATACATATACCTACTCAGTGCAAGTTGGAGTAGCAAAACAGGATCATGCACATTTATTTAACTTTTCGCCCATAAATAATATACAAAATGGTTTTGTTTTGTTTGATGTAGGACATCTGAGAGAACTTATATGTTGTCCTGTTAATGTTTGGCAGTCTATGAGATTGCGACGATGAAATCCATTTTATCCTTCTAAATGACCTACCAGTAGTTACGCAGCAGAGGATTATTGAAAATTATTGAAAATCTCAAGCAGATCATTGCTTGAAGATTTCAAGAGATAGTTCGATGGGGAAAGGGCGTTTTTTATCTGTTAGCGAGGGCAGAGCGTTTTGTTCGTTAAATCAATATAACTGAGGTTTGAAGGGCACTAAAAAGGGGAAGGAGACCCCATTTAAAGGCTATTGAAGGGATTGTTACACAAACAAAAAATGAGTTAGGTATGATTTTGACAATTGATTGACAGCGGTTGCTAACTGCTCAAAAGGTTAAGTGCAATAAAGGTTAAATGGCAGCTTTACAATTTTGATTTCATTTACTTGTGATATACATGAGAACCGTATTTAGAACAAAATACAATTCTTGACAAACAAATTGCACTGTAAATATTTGATCAACACTGCAGTTTATATTTGCATTCAAAGAAATAAAAAATGAAATACCATCACCAGGAGGAAATGCAAAGGCCGTTGCATTTCGCAGCATTCTATGCAAAGTTCTCGTCTCAATCAGAATTTATTAAAAATTTAATTCCCCCTCTATCATTTTCACTACACTTCCTGTGTGTATGGTAAGCTCTACTTCCGCCTACTGCTCTTTTTTTGCGTTCCATCCATTCAACGTGCACAAGTCAATTTGTTTTGCTTCCACTGCGAAAGAGAGCGCTTAGGAGGATTACTGAAAGTTGTTCTATGCAATGTGAATATTACATGTTATTTATGAAGTTTATAGGACATTGCTAACATCCTACTTTTTCGCATTTGTTTGCTTTTTCTTTCTCCTGCTTTTTATTCCTTCCCGCGAATGGTGCTGGAAAGAAAAAATAAACGTCCTTAATCCTTTGGGTGTTTTTTAGTAAATTGTGTATTCAGGTGGAAATGTTTGTTGGGCTTAGGGATTGTCATTTACAGCGTTGACGCGATGAAAAATTAGGTCTATCCTAGACTTTCCTTTTTTTATGAAAACAAATAACGTTTGTTTTTATTTTCCAGTATCGCGTAATAATGCGTATGAATGAAAAGGAGGACACAGTCAGTGGGAACAAATAGTTTAGGCGCATAGGGAATTATTGTTAGTTACATGCATATACATATTCATTTGAAAAAAAGAGTCAATAACAGTGCTACAACGCTTTTTCTTTTAACTAGACTCAAATTAAGAATGAAAAACTCAAATCAAATTGTAAACTCTGAGCAGAGGTTGCGACAATCCAAATTTCTCTGGTTTGTTTGACGCTTGTGTGTCTGGCACACAAAACAGGGTAATCCTCTATTGTATTGTCATAATGTTTTCGATTCTAATATTATTCCTGCCGCAGCTAAGTTGCTATACTCTCCAAACGCTTTTATCCTCATCGAAGTCAGGAATCATGGCAATTGCAGTGTAATTGTGAGGGAATTTCCCCTGCTCAATCTGCGGAGAATATTCGACTTGTTTGCTTAATGTTTTCGGCCCATTAGAAAATAAGCTACAGTTGCCCGAAACCCCTCTTCTAGCCATTCATATTCAAACTAACTGACTAGTAAGTGTATTCTCAGGTTGCCCTTACATCAATTCTTGTCCGTTCTGACTAAAGACTTCAGTACACGATTTTAGAAGTCTTAAAATAAATGTGTTTTTAAGACAGTTTGACGTTTCATCCATGAAACCTACGAAATGTATTTTGCTTTTAATTTATCTCCCAACCACCTTCATTTATAATAAAACTTTAATTGAATGACAGAGGATAATCAGATCCGTCCGCAATGTCCTTCCTTCGGGGCTTCCCTTTCAAATGCAAATTCCGTTCTCCCCACTGGGAATCCGTCTCTGAATTCTATCCAAGAAAACCAAAGAAATTACACACAATAAATATTCATGTTATCTGTAAGCAAAACGTGAAAAGAAAACTCAATTTAATTAAACAATGGAAAACAAAATACGTACAATCCTTTAGAGCCATTTCATTCGTTTTCCCCCGGTGCCGGCGTGTTCTTTGTTCACCTTCTATCAATTTTTGTTCATCTCCCAAGGAAGTGTGTATGGTTTTCAACAATTAAGAAACATCGTGCGGAAAAATAATCTGAAACGTAATCTTGCCGAATGAGTGAATTATGTGCGGCTGAATTGTTTGAACACTTGAGAGACTGTCTATTCACCGAACACCGTTAGCATGTCATCTATATCAGCGCAGGGTGTTGTCGAACGTGCCTCGGCTGAACTGTCGAAACGAATCAACGGTTTGGGTCTGCGTTCGAAACATCACCATGGCAGTGGCGGTGGTAGCAGCAGTAGCAGCGGTGGCAAGACATCTGTAATGGAACGTGTTACCAACGCCTTGTGCGGCGGGAGCAGTAGTGCACATAATAGCAACGCGGCAGCGGCATCAGCAGCTGCGTCTAGCAATCAACCTGACAAGCCATCACGTGTCCCCGCGAATACCGCTCAACAGCAACAACTCTCGTCGCCGAGCGGAGGAGCAGCAAATGTGCTTCAAAACATGCCCGGAAATCTTGCCTCGAACATAGCCGGTGGAATGAAGCAGCAACAGCAGCAGAGCATGAGCGCGAATCAAAACATCACGCAGCACATGACCGGCCAGAAGAGCCAGAGTGGAACGCCCCAACAAGTACGCAAACAGCTTCCCAATCCGCACCTGCACCATCACCCATACACCAGTCAGCAGCAGCAGATGTTGCTGCAGCACCACAAAATGCAGGCTATGGCGCCACCGCCTTGCATCACATCCATTGAGCAGCTCCTGCAGGACGAGCGGTTCCTGGGAAAATTCTTTTTGTACTTCAACCCCTACGAGCGGCGCACGCTGGCGCAAGTGTGCACGCGATGGCGGGACGTACTGTACAGAAGTCCACGCTACTGGTCGGGACTGCTGCCAACTTTGCAGTGTCGGGAGCTTCGACTAATTCCGAACCACGATCGGGTCAAGTTGTACAATTCACTAGTCCGTCGGGGCTTTCACGCACTCGCCCTGGTCGGAGCAACCGACGAAGATGCCCTGGACGTGGTGCATTCATTTCCATTAGCTTCGAAGCATATACATTCGTTAAGTTTACGCTGTTCATCGATTAGCGATCGGGGACTGGAGGCTTTGCTGGATCACTTGCAGGTGAGTTGTCCTAGTTAGCGTTGAAATGCTGAAACGCTCACTTGTCAATTATCGTGACCTAAAGAGGAAATCGTTGGTTGTTACCAGCACGCAGCTGACTTAAAAGTTATTTTTTGGAAAATCATTAATTTGTCGTTGTTCCAAGAAACGATGAAAGGACTAGCGTGCAGTGGTTTGCGTGCTTATACACGGTGGGCCTAGAATTAATTTTCACGTCACCTTAACAGCTACTCGCGGTTTGATTTCCTTTTAATGAACTTGTCATGGAGGGGCTAATTGCGAAATTTTTGAATCATTGCATGCATTGCATGAATTTGGGGGGACTTTGTTCGAAGGACAAAATGGCTATTCAACTTGGTGCATTCGATTGAAGAGGTAATTTGGAAATCTTTCGTGCTCAGGGACACGACACATTTGGGTGGAAGGCAACATTACAGCTGACGGATGAATAAAATGAAACAAATTAAGTGTGACCAGGCTGTCTATAAAGTGGCCAAAATGATATCAATATTTGAAATGTCGCTGTGTAATATAACCATTTTTATTGTCAGTCAGACTGCCATAAAAAACAAGCTCTAATGTAGAATTCAAGTCACAGCCAGTCGCCAGCTGCCGCGTAGAGCTTATGGCTTTACATTCATAGCACACGCCACACGGTTACTCTATGCTGGGTCCTTGAGGCAGTTGATTTATATGGAAAGGAGGGTGCTGATACCGACCCTTCACAGTATACGTAAAAAGCGGTTTTTCTAAAAATGGGTAAGCAGTTCCAATCAGACATTGGTTCTGAAACTCCCAGAATTACTAACGTCTAGGTCTAGCTCTCAAAATACTCAATAAAGACCCTTCAACTGGTGAGAGAACAGTAGCATGCACAACAAGAGAAGTTATAGAAGCTAGAACCTGGTCCATTGTGAGTTGTAGTGCCATTCAATTAATTGTTTATTATTGGTACTTTATTATGTTTGACAACACCCCTTTCGACTCTTTTTGCCTTATAAGAGTTTCAGTTAGATATTTCTCCAGTTTCTACAATGTATTACTCTTCATTGTGGTTGTTGTCCATTTCTAAAAAGTACGTACTCTGTTACCTTATTCCAATTGATGGCATATGAAGACTCTTCGAAAGTGTGCTTTCCATTGCGTTGCAGAAGTTGTTTCTAGCACCAGCCAACGTTGTATCCGTAGAGGCTTAGCCATGCGCATGCCCGTGTACAGCCTTTCGAATTCATTATTTAACCTTTCCTTTTAACACAAGCAGAATCAAAGGTCGTACACACAACTTTTCTCTAATAACAAAGAAAGAAGAATTCCTCATACATTTTCAGTAGCATCCATACCTCTGAGCCATAGGGCAATACTGGAATGATCAGTGTTTTGCCAACTTGGACTTTCAAGACATGACTCTATTACCCAGTTGTCTCATGACCCCAATCACTGTGCCAGGAGCGACATCGCTCTTCACCTTAGTATTGATATTGCTGTGCCTACTTGGTGCCAACCGAGGTGTGTCTGACTTTGCCATCACATAAGGCCATGTGACATAATGATATAAACACACATGGTATTATGCCACTTTGCAAAGAGTCTCAAGGCTTTATGCGACAACAGTCTATAGGAACAAAAACAAATTCGAAGTTTGTTATATTTAAAACTAAAAAAGGCCTTCTGTCCCCCTGAATCAACCTCCTTGACTAAGCATAGGATTTAAAGTAGGCGCGAGGTTGGATAAATAATTTTGTGCCTACCCCAAACCCTCTCTGTGGCCAAGGAGAACGGTTGCAGAGAGGCAGCATTATCCAAACACCTATTTCACTATTTATTAATCCCGACACTGTTGTCTAATCAGAAAAGTAAAATAACTTCGAAATGACAATAGCCCATAATGGTCCTGTGACACTTTTGCAAAGTGGTATAATGTTTCATCTTAAAGTTATATGGTCTCATACCACTCAACACCGTCGCACCTTATGTCCATCACAATGTCAGAAGAAGATGGATACATTAGGAAACCACCGATGCTGATGAGTGAGATACACGTAGTGACCCTAGAGAGGATTCTCTCCTAGGCAAAACCAACCTTCAGGGCGAGCTTTCAAATGAATCATGAAAAGTTGTCCATATTTTCAAAACCTGCAATCAAATCCCCTAAAACTAGAACCTAATACTTGAAAAATCATCCTCCTCTTTATTTTTCCTAAATGAACGTTCAATCGGAATTGTTGTTTGGAATAAAACTGCCTACATCTCCCTTTCCTCTAAATAGCAATTGCCGTAGAAGATGTTACAGTTTCGCATCTTCCTTTTGCACGCCTCATCTTACTGCAGTTCCCAGACTGTAGAAATGTCTAGTTGCACGCAATCTTTTAAGAGAACTCACTTTTCCCGTGCGTCATTGTCCTTGTTTGTCTAGGGGGTTCACCCCCATGGACAGTGATCTCGTCCATGGGCATATTCGAACCACTTCTTTTTATGTGATTATAGCTTTATTTTGACGCACAGCTCGAAAGCTAGAAGTGGGTGACCGATTCAGCGGTTCTTGTTATGAATGTAAATGGAGAACCTATGTGTTATCATTATCTGTACTCTAGAATTGATTATTTTGGGCATCGTGCCAGGTTGAGCGATATGAAAGCCGTTGGCCTGAATGCTTAACCCCGGTGTCACAAATTCTGAGATTTTTACCCAAGTAGTGCAACGTTTCTGTTAACGGGGAAACGGCTTCCAATCTGCATAATGAGGATCAACATCTCCTCTGTGTCCTATATAAAACTATCTTATATCTAAGGTGAAAAAGAACATGACGTCGGAGTAAGGCCCACACAGTGTTTAAAAGCGAATATTTTTTTTCTGCTCTCAAAGTAATTCCTCATGCCACCTACATATTTAATAAACAGCAACATACATTGATGCTATACAATATAAGGGTGCTAGATAAGTAGCCTAAGCATATCCTTACACATTGGAATTTGATTCTGTAATTAAGAATTTTTAAAACCATTGTTCATCTTTCGCATAAAAGTGAATGAGTGTGTTTGTGTACTCGTTCTCTAACCAAACCTTAGAAGAAGAAAAAAGAGGTTTCAAGGAGATTCAGTTTCCCTTTTAGAATTATTACTTGGTTATGTTGAGAAAGTAGGTTATAGGGAAATGAATAGAAATTTAAGTTCGAAGAGAACATTTCTTTCGAAGAGACCAAGAACTTCCTTAGTCTTACACGTCACAGAGAATGACTCTGTTACTGAACCAGCTAAGTTTTTCAACAGTGCTCTTGGTTACTTGAGCTCACAAAAGACAGCGAGGGTTAAGAAAAGCTCTGCACTTGGTATCGATAGTAAAGTAATGTTGTCGTTCCTATTTAGTGTGGAGTCAAGGTAGATAGCACTTTGGATTAAGGTGGCATTCTGTCTAAGACGTTAGCCCTCTGTGATGACTCTGTGATATTTTGTCCTTAGTTACTGACAAGTTCATTTTGGGCAACTTCTCTCCTATGCCAACGAAGGGCTTATTCACAGCTTTCTAAAGGGTGTTTGGGATGAAACTTAATAAAACAAATGTAATTGGATATTTTCCTCCTTGACATCTATCACTCATACCAAAAAAACAGTAGTCCTCCTTTTCACAAGTGTAAAGTCTTAACCCTTTTGTGACATTTCCGAAGTGGGTGAGTTTGCTAGGAAGATAGTGTTTAAAACGATTACACAAAGATGCCCATTTTAAATTGACATGAAATTTACTTTATTCCAAAGACAATCTTCTGGTATTCTAATTTAAATAAGATTTCTTGCACATAACCGCCACGGCTGGTTCGAACGTAATCTAAGCTGGGCGTCCAGTTTTGGATTACCTTTTCTAACATTTATGGGCGCATATCGGCAATAATGCTGGGAATGTTGTCCTTCAAATGCTCAAGCACTTCGGGCTTATCGACGTAGACTAGGGACTCAAATATTCCCTCAGAAAATAATCACACGGCGTCAAATCGCACGATCTTGGAGGCCAATTCAAGGGGTCGTAACGTAAAACTGTGCGTTTACCAAACGTTTCCGTCATTACATCAATTTTGGCACGACCTGTCTGGCATCTTGCGCTATCATCTTGAACACACAGCTCCTGCACATCATGGTTGTTCGATTGATGAACAAAAAATCAGTAATCACGTCTCTATAACTGTCACTATTGACAGTATCGTTCTGGTCAGCATCGTTTTTAAGGAAGTACAAATTGTTCCACTTACCCATTAAGTACATAAAACAGTCTATTTTTGTAGATGTCTCAACATATACTTGAGGATTATTGTCGTCCAAATATGACAGATTTTTTTATTCACAAATATATTCAATCAAAAGTGATCTTCGTCGCTAAACGCAATTCGCTTATGATAATCGGGATCAATGGCATTCTTGCTTTGGTCCCATTCACGGAATCTACGCCTTGATAGGTGATCCTGTGGCCCCAACTCTGGCACAATCTGGATTGTGGAAGCACGCAAACGCAGGGCTTAGTCTATTCAAATTTAAACAAACCACTTGACCGCTGACAAAATAATGTTGGCAACTTAAAGTTCTCTACCTCTAAAAAACACTCGTTATATTCGTCCAAAAACATCAATGCGATCCGGGTGAGAGGGTATCTGAACCGATTTTTAGAACATCGTATGTCTTGCACGATCTTTTATAGTATTATTATTTTTTTTTTTTGACATTGAAGGCATCGCTTCGTTTTTAACTTTGATTAAGCAGATCTTACAGATGAGCTGCTACATGTGGCCAATCACAACATTCCCAGCTGCTTTTAACAGTCTGTCCGCTGCAGGAAACTTATTCTACTTCAGCCTATTCACATCGGGAGAACGGAAATATTTCTTTACGCCAACTTACTAATCAATTTTACCGATATTGAATTGAATTTTCAAGAATCTCGGGATTACAGCCGAATTCAAGAAAATTGAAGCGACCGCTTGTGGCACTGTCGGCGAAGTCGAGACAGACAATTGAATCTTTTGACGCAATGTAAGGCAGGCAGGCAGCTTCTAAATAAAACCAGAGTTCTTCATATATCTCACACCCTTGTCATGTTGAAGTTTCTTTTGCTATTGTACTTATCTAGCCAACCTTCATCTGTCGGGAAAAGGAGCTTTTTTTCCTCATTGTAAGGCCTTCCATCCAGAAGTGTAGGCGTTGATGGATATACAAAGCCGGTACACCCTTGTGAAAGTAGATGAAGTCCTTGAAGAGCACACAATTTTTGCTGATTTAAATCGTCACAAAGGTGTTAAAACAGCACCCTCGTCCCCCATCCATAGCAGCACCACAATTCACATTGCTCACATTTCATGTCAAGCAGACACATTAGGGTTCTCGTTGATAGTCTCCTTCTGCCTAATACCCATCTGTCACTCAATCAAATGAGACCTGACAATACAGTCGACAATAGAGGAAACCTATTACATTCAATGCGATGAAACTTATCTTCCAATTGTTACGAATATTATTGCACATTCCTTACGCGCGCTCTGCCTGAAGTGGAAGTTTTAGGGCATCGCCCGGCCTGCCTCCGCCATTGACGGACCGTTTACAAGAATAAAAAGGTCGAAACTGTCTACAAAAGGATGAAAATGTATGCGTATAGATGTGCTGGGTGTGCTGGATGTCCTGGATGCGTCGTATGTAGCACATGTGCCATATCTCATTTGGACAATGGGATTATCGTTGAAGATTTTTATGAAATTCTGTTGACATTCATTGTGTATGCGTGCGCCGGGAGAAGGATAAATGTGTACAAAACCCGTAGATAGGAGTTTATGCTTTTCTTACTTTTTTTGTACGGGGAGCGAACGGATGAACGCGAAGGGGAGTGCTTTTGACATGATATGACACGACGAATCATTTGAATCGAGTTAATGCCGTAATGTTTATGGTGATTGGTTTTTGGCCTTGTGCAGACAAATTTCTGCCGTACGCAGCAGAATTGACTATATTATTGCTTTTTTTGCTGGGACGATGAACTTATCTGCGATGTGGAAGGATGTAGAATAGATTAACCGAATGTCCCTTAGAGAGAAAGGTGTTCAATGTAGGAAGCTTAAAGATGCGGCTTTAAATCGATATGAATACGGGCTCCAAAAATTGGATGGCAATCAAGAATTGAAAAATGTTGTGGCTGATCTTGGAAGTGATTACCTACTTCATTGGAGAGCTGTGATATTTGTCAGCAATAAGTGTGCATGAGCGTCTGTTTTAAATCGCAATTTTGCTTTTTTCCTCTTTTAAAATTTCCGAATTTGTCTTAAATAAATCGATTGCAGAAAGTTTTGATTTTGTTTTTTTTTATTGGAAGAAAAGTCTAGAAGTGTAAGTGAATTTGCTTCGATCTATAAATCATAGAGAGTGTGGTTTGGATGCTACAAAAGCGTCGAAGTCAAAGGTCATCTTTGGAGGCTTTACTGAATACTGAATCTAGATCCGTGCCAAACGTAGATTGAATTCGCAGAATCGTTGGGAGTGACACAGCACACAATTTGTGTTCGTTAAAAAAAATGGATCAATTCAAAAGCAAGGAAATTGGATGCTGTTCGTACCTAGAGTTATGTTAAAAGTTTCTAGATTCAATAAACTGGTTAAGTTGTCTTAAGGCGGAAATATTTGACTCACTTTCTTTCAGTTATCAATGCCAATACTTTCAGACTTCTCTTTGAATTTACAATGTTATGTTGACTTTCTTAAGACTTGGGCACACATCTTGGCTCGATTTGGAATAAATATTATATTTGAAGTGTTTGACGGTGCTGTAGCTCCTAATTTTTTTTCTTTTTTTTCTCCTATCTAAATCTTTTTTTCAAATACAACTTTAGAGCTTGCATAGGTAAAAGCAAAAGTGTTTTAAATCAAGTTTGTAGGCTATTTACAGAAGACGTGATACTTACACTAAGCCAGGCTTCAATGCACATGTATCAGAAGTAAATAGTCCGCCGTTAATTCGATTCAAGACTTAATAATAAAGAAAGCGCTCCGAGTTGAATTATTATTTTTTGTCTCTTACAGGCTCTTTTATATGTCAAATAGGTAACCCCTTTTCTTCTTACTGCATTTGTGTTTATAGCCATTATGTTTGTTCTTTGAGTATAATGCTCTATGATAAGCAAGTATTGGGACCTTAGAGGAGGACGTCGTGTCTGTGAGTCTGTGAACCCACGACCCGCGAATCCAAGATCAACTGATTGCAAAAGCAGGGGGACTAAGTGTGAATGTGTCGTAGAAGCCTGTTCATGATCGTCAGGGATAAAAGAAAATGTTAGCCTCTGACGCTTCACTATCATTTCATTTGCTGCATTTTAAAATTATCTTTCCTTCTTAAGTTGTGCTCTTGTCGTACATACAATTTTAGATCCTCGTGGCCTAAGAATCAATAAGATTATGCTGAAGATTCACTTGTTTCTTAAGAATTACGTCACAGACATACTACTGCAAGAAGGTGTAAGTTTCAGCAAAATGCTCTCACATATTTTGTAACTTCCCAAATCAATACTCAATACAATATTTGACGAAAATGCACGGAATTTAGAAATTAATTTAATTACGATGTCGGTAGAACGCTCAATACACTTTTTAACTTTAAAAGCACATTAAATAAAAGTGTAATAGTGCTTTGCACAACAGAACTTACAAGTTCTATTATGTACAAATAAAACGGAAATCCGCAATTGAATATTTTATTTTCTGCCAGCTTTTCGGCGTCTTTGTCCCACTGTGCAACGGGGGACTCGAATTAAGGATCTTTCCCATAGAATTTAACGTACCACACACGCTACGGCACAAAATCCAGGATTTTATCCTCGTCACACATAAATTGAGTTGCTTAGGAAAAACCCCCCAAAAAAAATCCATTATTGTGAACTCCTGGAAAACGCTCAATTCATCCTGAATTCCTTGTCCATAAATTAACCCTAATTACAATTTCCTCTACCGTGCAAACATTATGCTAATGAACTCCATTCGATTAAATAAACGAAGCACTTATGTAAGGCAGAGCACAACAAGCCAGCAAAACAAAAGGGGAACAGAAAAAAGAAACAACACTACAAAAACCCAACCAAAGCCACACCATGCGCTCCCCCAGAAAGTCGATACACACGAAACGTGTTATCAGACATCCCGAACGTAGTGTTTGTTTTGTAATTTACGCTATAAATTTCGCATAATCTCTAGAAATTAAACTCCACCTCATCGACCCCCAACTTGTAAAAGTTTAGTTTAATTCTTTGAGGTTATGTCACAAGAAGTTGATATTGTCGAACAATTTCGTATCCTTCCCCCGTCCTTCATCCCGGATAGGATGTTGACATTAATTTAATTTTCTGCTCCCTCACATTCCCACTGAATAGACGCACAGACGTACACAGGTTTTAATGAAGAGAAAATTCACGTCACATCCACTCTGTCATGGCAATGGCGGTAGCGGCGATGTGTTCCAGGAAAATTGACAAAATTTTAAGGTTAAAAGGTTGAATATAATTTTATTCAAATACACTTTGACAGATGTCATTCAGCAGGTGTCAAGTTAACCTTTGTGGATTGTGCTTCATCTTGCAGACGTCATTCGGCTGGGAGGTGTTCACTTTTTATGTGGGTCCTGATTGCGTTTTCATTGATTTATGCGATCTCTTTACTTTCACTTTATTTGTGCATTTTCAAACACTTCAGACAGTTTAATCCTGAAGAAAAACATCTTCGCCTCGCTTTATGCGTTCTTAAGTCGGAGGAGGGTGAGTCTTATGAGAAATTTAAAAATAAGGGAATAGTAATCCCTGCCGTATCACTTTACCTGTGTCGCTGTGCAGAATTCTTTAGGACAGGATAATAATCCAGAGTGTGTGTGGGGAGCAGGAGCTTTTCGACTACCGAAGACGGTGGCTATTTATGGCTTCTGCGGTTTAATATTCAACGTCTGGTCGAGGATAAAGAAGAG
The DNA here is from genome assembly GCA_944738645.1 of Eristalinus sepulchralis. Classification (NCBI taxonomy): domain Eukaryota; kingdom Metazoa; phylum Arthropoda; class Insecta; order Diptera; family Syrphidae; genus Eristalinus; species Eristalinus sepulchralis. The sequence goes on along the minus strand of OX122885.1, from coordinate 10,952,607 downwards.
GTTTTCATAAACTTAACTGATTCTTTAAGGGTTCCATCCAGTGAAGGAACTTCTCAGACATAATTTTTGTATTGTGAGTTCAGTTGGTAAGTCATCCTGGAGACTCAATGTATTGCAGTTGAGGGATGCGACATATGCAGTGATGTGATGCAGTGTATGTGAACTAAATTCCTCAGGATAAAGCTATTTTAAAGTGGAATTGATTCCTGCAACCCTCACAAACCACATGACCAATTTGCAATACATCTCCTTGAAAGCATATCTGGCATCACAAGCAAACGCACACACACATCGTAGACGAACTAAATCGCACAACATTGCGTTGAATTTCGGGAACAAAACACACTTGTAAGATGGCACTGCACACGACTGCTGTGCGCAGATGACGAAAAAAATACGTAAATAGATACAAACTCATTCTGACAAGTGGGCCAAGCTTCACACTTCACAGCGCAAATTGCATTAGACATGCAGGAAGAGCCGAAGTGATGAGCATAATTTACAGAGTCCCATGCCAAGTGAGATTCGAATCATTTTATTTCAAAACATTTTTGCGTAACGCTACGTAAATTTGCCTGAGAAGATCGTCAAAGTGAAATTATTTTGCGGCAGAGCGAGGTTGTTAACCCCTCAAAATTGAATGGGAAATGAGGTTTTTCTACGGTTAGAAAGACAAATTTGGAGGTTGCATACAAGACTCTATTCAGTGTAATACTTCTGAATCTCAATGCTGAAAGTATGTAAGGGACGGCTGCTGTTATCGGCCCACAGTACGTTTCAAGCACGCACTTCAGCGTATAGAGAGAAAAAACACTGATGGTGTTATTGACCCTATTTACTGCGGAACCGAAGTAGACGCAGTCCTTGACTACCTTGGAGTTTTTATTCTAATTATGCACACATTGAAGTATGAGGATTGTTCTAGGCGGATGTTAGCAGTTAAAAAACTGTCCGTACGTTCATTATGATTGGAGCTGAAGATTTGCCGCTTCATCGCGGTGCATCAGACGGGGAAACTTGTCGGCCAGGACCAGGCCAGGGAAAAAGGGGCACGGACATAAATTCACAACTCACTCACTTCGGTTGGACATTATTTCGCAAATCGATATCTGACTTATGACCCAACTAAGTTGGGATGTCCCTCTAACAATATGCGTTATAAAAAGAAGAATGAACATTCATATAGCACCGCACTTTCAAAACACAACTCTTGCAATATGGCACGATTAATATGTTTTAAGGAACAGGGGTGGGCTGGTATTACCAAATTGTGTATAATCGCATATTCCTCTATTCTCCTCACATTTTTGTTTACCTTGTAAAGGCTGATTCATTGAGAGAGAGAGAGAGACTTGACTTATAACATAAAATAAAACACATCAATTTGAACTTAACATTTTTATTATCGGTTTAATAAACAATTCATGACATTTCAATTTTGAAAATAATTTCCGGTAAATGTTGCCTGCCACTACGTCTGGGCTGTCCTTTCGAAAGGTTCAATTTTGGGCAACTCGTTGCAGCATAGCGACTGGTTTCTCGCGAGTAACAAGAGTAATGTTGGCATTATATGTATATCTCCAGAGAAGTATTGCAAAGGTGGGACAATGCACGGTAGGCGTCCCACTTGCAGTAGGAAAACATGAAATTAAGTGCCCACCAAAACTATCTCCATTTCTTCTCACAAAGGAGACAAAAATGTTACGACAAGCACGGGCGGTATTCTGTGAAGAGACTTCCGTTTCCAATCCACAGTGAATGAGGATATAATACAATACAATACAACCGGAGAAATGTCCTTGCAATCGCATTTACAGGCGCGTGCTTTAGCGAATGAAAAGCAAAAGAAAACAACAGGATTTCAAAGTTACTGTTCCGCATGTCTCTGTCGTGCGCGTCTTTACACTGTGAATTCGCAAACAATTCGAACATTTTTTTTCTTCGTAGAGGATCTATCATATTTGGATCGCGTTTCAAGGATATTCACACCAACATGACACTGATTAAAGGAATTCTCTGGGATTCCATTACATTCATCCAACCATCATATGATCCATATGATGAATCTCTATGACAGATGAGGGCTTGGATTTAAAAATCCTTTAAGCTGGTGCAGTATTTGTCACGTCCACCGATGTAAAATATTCGATAGATACTGGTCCTCTAGAAACGCTTGCACATGTCCCTCCTTCCCCGATCACGATCGTTGCAGATAGGTTATCCAACGAAATCTTTTTTTCCAGGAATCTGGTCAGCTGCTTCCTTCAACAGGTGACGTGAAATATTTCCAAACTAAATAAGCCCAAGAACAAAATGCTTGGTGGGAATAGGAAAAACTTTAATTTTGGACACATTTCGTCGCCAACACATACAACTTTTTGGATTTATCTTTAACTATTTCGAAACTGTTGAAGTCCCAAATTACATATTTGATGTGCTTATTTTAATTTTCATAAAATGTTTCACGCTTTCTTTTATTGGTTTTGGTCTATTTCATTTGGGAATATTTTACGTTACCTCGTATCATTAAGAGTTTTGCTTATGATCGTTCTTCAAGTTGATAGCAATTTAAACTCTACTCCTTTATATTCTGTATTGGATCTATACTAAAATGTTGATTGATTCTTTCCAGCTTGACTGGATGTTACTATTTATGGGAACATTGTTTATGAACTCTGCTTACAAATAGCTTCTCAAACCTTGTTATTTTAATTCGGCTTTGACTCGTAGTTAAGTGTACTCAATGACACCCAGAATGCAACATGGAAGAAAGAAGGCCCGGTTCGTTTATAGTCTTCTAGTCACCCCATTTCTTCATATTAATTTTTTCGATCTCCAGTCCCTGTGTCGTATACGTAACCTTTTTTTTTGTTAATGGAACACACTGAAATGGAGTCATTCTTGCACTTATACACAAAGTTAAATCTTCTCTCAGTCCACAATATCTTATCGCTCTCTGCCTTCAAAAAACCGTTCACAAACGCACACACACCAAAGCAAAAGTCTCTAAAAACCACATCAAAACTACCTTAGAAAACGCTCGACAAATCGATATTTATACAATTACCTTCAGCTGTCAATGACAAAGCTCATCCTGCGTTCCATGTGTGGAGAGCTGAGTCCTTTGTGCGTTTTGTGATCAAAGGAATCGGTCAGAACCGAGTGAAAGAAAATTGGCTGCGTCGCTTTCAAACTCACAAACAAGCATCATTAAACTGGCATACATTGTCTTTCGGTCTCTGGGATATGTAGGTTAATACCTTGTATCCTACATTGTTAATTCAGTACAAGCGAGCATATGTCAGCAGAACGCCGAGCATTGTCTGTGCGTGTTTATCCGGCAGCCGTTTCGACCGTCTCTGTGTATCTGCCCGCATTTCACGTGTGCACACACCTTCACTTCATTACTATCCAAGCAGTTGACATAGATCCCTGCTGGTGTACCTTTTTCTCATCCTTTCGACTACCTCTCGTCGTATTCTGATTGTCTATGGTGATGCGTTTGTGCATATAAAGCTCTGCATTATATGCCGCCCCCTCATCGAGGTGCACATCAGGAAGCAATTGTGCATTGTTGGGGAGATTTTGTTCACTTGGATTATGCCGTCGTCGTCGTGGGGAATTGTTGTCATATGGTTTCCGGGATAAGCCGTAAGCCCATTAAGGTTTCACCTTCTTTATCTTTCAACTTTCCGCCCTGTGCCTCCCTGAACCTCTGACGTCACCGTAATTTGGATGTTCGAAGGTTGACATTTCATTAAAGACTTTTCTTGTAAGTTGTGTTTATCAGGCGGCTGTAGCGCGCCTACACATAGGCTGCTCACTCCACCTACGACGTCCATGCTTGTCAGAAGATATTATGGATCACAGTTTTGATGTGCTTAACTCCGCATGAGTGATGACAGAAGCAATTTATTCACATCTCTGGCAACGTAGTTGCCAGTATCCCAATCTCATCAGAGAAACACCTTTTGTGTCATATTTGTGATTTCTCTACACTATGTGTCTATTTTTACGTGTTTGTGTTTATTTTCTCGTGGGAAAAATGTATTTTTATTTGCAAAACAGTTTATAAATAATTTCATCGCATTTTCCGCAACACGAATAGCGTTTGCACCATAGTAGAGATGCCAATGTACTCCACGCTTCGCTACATAAATCGATACAAATACCGATGATGACACAGAGTTGGTGTGTCAACGGCTGAACGCACTCACTCGCCGCTGTGGGGTGCGCAAATCCAATATCGTTTGATGGAGAACACGCGTTTTCTTTCTTAAATTCTAACGGAATTAATTTAATTGCAGCCTTTCCTCATCATCTTCAACGATCAAAATAAACAAACGCGCCAGAGAGCGTGAAAAATGAATGCCTTCAGGTAGTGTATTCCGTTTTACCTTCCTGTCCGAGCAATGCGCCGCGTGAACCATTTGTGGAATTCGTGGCAGTCGTGTGGTGGATGGGGAAAACTTATTCCTTATGCCATTCGTTCATTTTTGTGTGGTTGCAAATGTAAGGTCATGAGAATAACGGACGGATTGCATACTGCGAATTATTTTAAGATACACACGTTTTCGCACACAATTATTGTGAATCAGCGTGACGCGACTGACGTGATGTTCCGATTGTGTTTTGTTTCAGCATTTTATGGCCATTTGCGGCATGAGCGTTCTTAATTTTATTTATTCACAGCCGCTTTTTGTTCTTCCTTTGTTTTGTATAAATATTTACGATTTTAGGGAAGTATAGCCAGGAGTATGCAGCGGAGTCCTTGACCATTGGATTGATATATGTTTGCGTAAGGTTTAAAAGCGATCTTTCTCTGCTGTGTCTGCCTTTGAGGGGAAGAATTTGTTTACACTGTTTGTGCTTCGGGTAAACAAATTTCCTGATTGCAGACTGTTTTATAATATTGACTTGATTGTGAAAGAAAGCGTCCTTGTTGAGCATTTTTGTTTTGTTCTTTTGTTTTGAATAATAAATACTAAACGTAATGAAGTTCTTAGTCTTACCCCATCACTTTGTTTTGAGATCATTTCTGTTGGAGTGAGTACTTAGACTGGGCACTTCATGAGTCTTTTTAAGATAAGATAATTGTGTGGTCGCCGTGGCGTAGTGGTAAGTGCGTCGACCGCCGCGCAGAAAGTCTGGGTTCGATTCCCGGACGGGACACCTAGCATTTTTTTACGGCACCACCTCTTTCGAGTTGCTTTCAACACCCAAAGAGTATTAATTGTCTATGTGAGAAGCTTTTCTCAAATCTCGCCATTCAGAGTCGGCAACCAACTGTAGGTCACTTCTACTCGTGAAGAACAGTAGCACACACAACACGAGTAGTTGCTGTAGAAGCTAGGCTCTTGCCCGTTGTGGCCACTCAATTATTATTAATATTATTAAATGAGTGATTCAATTTAGTTTGTTCTCTCTAATCATCTTAACTAATTATCTTCTTTCAAAACGGCATAACACTTATGTTCTGTTTATAAAAAAAACCTTCTGCTTGTTATTTAGCTATCCTCCTATAATTTTTCTAGGCCTTGGTTTGACGACGACAGATCATAAACGACGACAACACTCTTTGGTTGTTCATTTTCAATCTTTTCTTCTGATAACATTTCCCATGTCTTTTTGACATGGACGAAAAAAAACGTAAAAAATGCCAAATGAAAAATGTCTATTTCACGTTATACCCTTAAAATTCATTGCGCCGGGGTCCATGCTCTCTGTTGTAATAAAAATGAATGAGTAAGCGGAATATAATCATCATATTCGCTTACCACAATATTTTCAAAAAAAAAAACGTGATTGTGCGTTTTTATAGTTCGTGCATTTTGCTTGCAGAATTTCAAGCTTCACAGCGTAGTAAAAACAGATGAATTTGAAATATTCGTAAGTCCGAGTTTTAAAGCCAAATGATGATCGATTTGGAAAGTGATTTCATTTTGATCATTATCAAATTTCCTTATGTTCATACGTTCTTCTCCATCTCCAAGGAATTTAAGAAGAGGCCACACACAATTCCAAATAGGGACAAGTGTTTGAAACTCTTCCGGAAAATTTTTTGAATGGTTCTAAATAGGAAGAAAGAAGTAATCAGGATTTTTTCGGAATATATTCAATATAACTTTGGCACCAATATACATAACTTCTTTTCTGGCCATTACGGTGTCTTTCAGACAGAAATCATAGCTAAGAATAATAAACTGACTAAAACCAAGCCGTTTTGTACCACAACTGTCACACTTGAGAAATTAGTTGACTTGACATCAGCAACCATCGCAACCTAACCTTTTAGGCCACCAGTTACAGAATTCCATCGACTTTTACGGTAACAGCCTATGCAGAACGAAGTGTATCCTTCCTAAACTTAAAATTTTTCAAGCTTTGGGACTGTGGCTTAATCGATTTTTTGAAATGGATGGAACATGGAATAATTGTAAATTTGTTTGTGGTATAGCAATTGAACGCTGCATCGTCGTATAGTTTTGAGAGTATCAGCAATAAAATGGTATATTCTCCTAAGAGCAAAAAAGTAAAAACAATCCATCTCTCAAATTTCAAATTTCTCCCAGAATACGTTTTTTCTTGCTCTAGGTTAACCACAACATTTCTGTTGGATATTGTTCACTTCTGCAGGCCAACACCATAACATACATGTGTATGTCCAATTCCCATAACGTCGGTGGTGTGACCACCCCTCTGTACCTATAGAGCTGTTCATCCACGAAATTGGTATTGATTTACCCTACATTCAAAATGTTCGCGCAATAGCGTGCGGTGGCACTAAGCCACCTTCATTGTGGAATGTTAAGTACCGTTCCCCCATCCTGCACTGCTGGAATAGCTGGATAGTGGTCTTCGGCGAAAAATTGATTTTTATTGCTTGTTTCTTGGATCGGGAACGGGTCTCGCGCGCTGTTGCCTCCAAGTCTAGCGCCGATGTCTGTGTGTGTCCCCTGTTCGTTTTTCATTTTTATTAGTTTTGGTCATTTGCAACTTCACTGCGGCAGCACTGAGGTGAATAGTTGATGACGGCGATGACGTTCGTCTTTGCGATTGTGCCAAAAATGTTCGCAATTTTATTATGCCCCAGCTGTTCATGCTGCAGAGGGTGATTATTGACTGTTTGATGAATTTAAATTGAAATTTATTGGCAGCCAGACGGGGATGTACATCTCCTGGAAACGAATTAAAATTTGAGTATTCACTTAATTTGTGTACATTATACATAGTCGTTCCTCTGAACAGGGCAAACGAATCGCAAAAGGATCCATTTACCAGAATGGAGAGCAAACAAACCCACGAAGCGATTGAAAGGCTTGCCATTGGGAAGAGCCTTTTTATTGGCCGTTTATTACGCTTCCTCTGCCAATGACTTGACTTGTCTATAAATTGAATCGAAGCACAACCTTCACCGCGTCCTTTCATCTGAATTACATACATCTTATACAGTTAATGTCTTATTTTTCAGTCGCTATTTGAGCTGGAGCTTGCCGGATGCAATGAAGTCACAGAGGCTGGTCTTTGGGCATGCCTAACACCACGCATCGTTTCCCTGTCATTGGCGGATTGTATAAATATAGCCGACGAAGCAGTGGGTGCCGTGGCGCAACTCCTGCCCTCACTCTATGAGTTCTCATTACAAGTAAGAGCAACAATATTCGTATACATACGTGGCCTGAGAATCAAATTTGAAAATTCTTCATCTATTTACAGGCTTACCATGTGACTGATGCCGCTTTAGGATATTTTTCACCAAAACAAAGCCATAGCTTAAGCATACTTCGCCTGCAATCGTGCTGGGAGCTAACAAACCACGGGATCGTTAATATTGGTAAGTGAATGTGACGCTGAAACCAGTGGCTTTTTAAAACGATTTCACCGAAAGATTGCGAGTTTTATTGATGAATTTAGGGGTTGGGTAAGTGCAGGGCGTGGAAGGATATTTATCGATTTCAAATGGCAATGAGAGGATTAAGTAGTTCAGACGTTTTCGACGAATTGCACTTAATAAAGTACACTTGGCAAACCGTAAACGGCTAAGACGTAAACTAGGGGAATTAAATTAATGATCGGCGTAGGTAAGGCCCTGCCGTCATGTGATTGTTTAATTGAGAAATTCGAAACTTTAAATTTGAAACTTTAAATTTCCGACTTCTTTCAGGCTTTTGAGTAAAGGAGCTCCGGGTAAGGTCCGCGATATTTTCTGCTTTTTCTCGCCAAAGCCTTCATTACTCTTTCAATTTAGGTCTGTGAAAACTTACAAAAGCTACAGCGCTTTTTTGAAATCATTTCAAGATCAAAAGAATAACTGATAGTTTACTAAATATTTGCGGCCAACATTGAATAGAGTGCTTAAAGCGTGAATCATGTTTTCACTGATGTAGGAAAATACTTTGTGATAGTGTATACTTGGAAAGGTCTGTAAATTTATACTTTAAAATTATTGTTGTCGCCATGCCATAGTGGGTAAATGATTTGATTACAAGCAATGCCACAACCAGGCCACTTAAATTGTATCTATACTCGGCTAGAAAAAAAATTAATTTTGCAGAGCTTATGTTAGTTTTCCATTTGGCCTAACCTGGTCTAATGATTGACTGATACTATGTAACATAAGTAACATTAACTACGGCTGTTATACCCAAATGTGTGGCTTAAAATTCTACTTTGATTTACCAGCAATTCTCGGAAGGTATTCAAGGGATTCAGGTATTAAATGTCTGATAAATTTTGACAAAAATGTCAATTTGTCTCTTCTTGCAAGGCAAAATTTTACCTTTCACAAAATATTGGCAGCATTGTTAAATCTTTTGAATGAACTTTTATACTCGTTTGTAGAAAACGTTTTTGCCCAAATCCTAGTCGAATGCCAAATCCACTCATCAAAATATAGACACAGTTCATTTATTAATCTATCTTAAGGCATAAGCTGTCAAAATAATTTCTAAATTTTATTTTATTGATACTTTAATGCTTTTCCTGACCACATTCTATTTGAGGATAACGATCTCTTGAATGTAACTTAATTTATTTTTGCCCACAATGTGTAGAAAACAAAAAGGCAAACAATTCACAGTGCTGCAGCTTACAAAAACAATCATCTCTTGCTGCTTGCCAAAATGTTATTTCACTTGTGTCATGCCACAGAAAGATATGTGGCAGCAGTCAAAGACCAGTGCTTCTTTGACTTGAAACCATGGTCGTTTTTATTCGCTTTAAATTGGCATGAAATTTGTTTTCAAATCTTGCGTACATACCCTCGATCGAGTGTATCAAATTAAGTACGAAAAAAAACGGTAACGCAGCATTTCGAATTGATCCACATTCACCTTGAATCGTTCACCATTCATTAGCTTCTCCGTTATGTTGTAAAACAACGAAAAAGACTCTGAATATGCCAAAATACACAAAAAATGAAGTCTTTGCACTTAAATTTGCGGTTAAGTTTATTTGTTTGACAACTCATGCTGTGGGAATTTATTTTTGCAAATATTCTTAATGCATTACAAAAGTCCAAGTGACACAGCTGACATAGAAACACTGAATCGAATTTTTCAACATTCGCGCTATAAATGAATAGGGGAAAGAGATAAATAAATCTGATGCCAAACATTTTGACGGAGGGAATATTTCTGTTGATTCAGTTAAGTCCCTTAGTTATGTTAATTATCACAACCGGATTATTCAGCCAGAGAACGAGGCTGAGGGACGCGACAAAGTGTCATGGAATCAAATTAAGGGACGATGGCATTTTATAGAAACGACATTCGGACCGTGATTTTGTTTTTTGTTTGTCCGTCAGAGTTTCACTTCGCGCAATGAAATGATGGACATTAACAACTGTCCATGGGGGAATATTTCGCTGAAACTTGAAAACTGTCTAGCGCTGTACGTTGACTGGGGGATTAAAGTGATGAAGATGATAAATCGGACGTCAACTTTTCGGTTTTTTCCCCATATTTCCCAACACCATTTCAAGCGGTGTATTCTCAACACCTCTCTTAAATGACCCATTTATACTCGATTGTCTTCTTCATCAAATTGTCTACCAACTAATCAATTGAAAATAAAGCCCTAAATAAATACGTCTTGCACTTGAATTAAATTCCTTTGGCTTCTAAAGTACATTAGATGTGTGTCTTGTGGCTGATTAAACCAACAAAGAGTGAGAGATTCTTTTGCGAACGATGCCGCAAAAATACATTTATTTCATCGCACACACACCCAGCCATTTGTTTGTAAGTGCACAGTGAAGAGAATCCGATAGTTGGAAATAGATGTGAGATAATTGCTTTTCAAGTGGGAGCAAGGAGATGTCATGTGAAGCACATTGAAACACCTTGGCCAAGGAGAATGACTTTAATTTTCCTTGAACTCCATTTCCTTATCAAATAGAAACACACATACACACACACACAAGAAACATTTAGATTGTGGGCAAGTATGTGTGTGGCTTTTAAGAGGAAAACAAAAGGGGATGGCAGTTTAAAAGCAGTGATTTGTTGAGTAATTAGGATGCGATCATTCAGCAGCGATTGTAGATTGTTAGACGTATATTTCTTTGCAATTGGCACTCACTCAGGTTGTTATGAAAGTCTTTAGGGCGAGACAGATTAGATGCAATTACTTGTAACTTTGGTTTCAGTTGAAGAAAAAACACGTCTTCTTTTCTCGTACTTTCTGTGCAATTGGCGGTTTTTTCCCAATTCGTTAAGAGGAAGCTTTAGAACTTGAACTTAATAAAACGAAATTTTACTGAACTCGACATAGTTCCTATGCATTGGACACTCATATGCGATAAGCATTTTTTGTTAGTCAGAGAGTAGCATCATGGCTAATGCTACTATAATTCTTCATAACCCAGCAGCGAACACCGACTTTTGTCTGCGGTCGCTTGCTTTCAGTTCAACTTTGTACGTGGTCAAACTTAAATGATGATGAAAAGATGGACAAGTTGTACATAAGTTGTACACAAAAATTACTTACGATCGAAGTGGGATCGGCAGATTCCGGCAGTTCTATTAAGGAATATTGAACTTCTTTCTTTTTCTTTGCTTTGCGTGAACATGAGCCTCAACTTACAAACCTCTTCAGATAGCAGCTACCTCCAGTTGCGCAGCACCAAGTTGCCTGAGGTTCTTCTCTACTTGCTTGAGCCATTTAGTTTGGAGACGTCTTCTTGCAGTTTGAACAGTTTCGGAATAGAAGGCTCTTTGGAACGAAGCTTTTGTGTGCATTCGCTCTACATGAACAAGCCATCTTAAGTGTTGGATTCGGAGACACTTAACTATTTGCATACCGTACATCCCATGCATTTGGTGGCTGAATCTTCTTCACTAGGCGGTATCAACGCAAACAGGACCAAAGATCGCACACAGATCTTTCCTTCAATAGATTTCGCGTTACTGCGCCAAAGAGCAGAACCGAGATGATTAGAGTGTTATTTATGAAGTTTGATTGGAGATTCTGCTACTCAACTGCTTCCCGAAATAATAATAGCAGCAATTGACAAACGGAACTTTGCTCTTGATCTCGCTGGTCATGTTATTGTCCCTTCTTACTCCAAAGCCGAGATAGACAAAATCCTTACCTACCTCAAAGTTACTGCTGCCCATTATGTCCGAGGCGTCGATGTATGTGTCCTTCAGTGATGACAGTATATACTTTGTTTTGCCGGAGTATATTGAACTAGTGAACTCAAATTTGCCATCACGTTGCGAAGATATCTGTCGGTAGGACGTGTCTGGTATTAGGGGAAGCACTCGAAAATTTGTTCTATGCTAAGATAGGTTAGATAGTAGTGCGGTGTCGTGAATAAAATTGGTGGTATCCAACTGGTTTGATTATAACTCAGCTATCTGAACAGATATAAAAATTATCTTGTTTTGGTAAATATTGTTGATTTGGCAAAAATGGCAGTTTGAGAGGTCCCACTTGAAAATCATCTTTGTCATAGGGTAGAGATCTGTAAGGTAACACCCCAAACAGCGACATAACCGCGACTTTCCGAACGGAGTATAGAATGTGAAACTATCTCTACTTAAAGAACATTAAAGAATACCAATTGTCTTCTACAGCAATCACAGAAAAATCAAGAAGTTATTTCGAAGGTATTTTGAAAGACAAAATGTCTTTATCTGTTCAGACTTTTCCCTGTATCTCAGCAATATTTTCCTTAAATAAGAACATTAGCCACAAGATGAATGAGAACTCTGTATATTTGTATGGTCCAACCTTTGTACGACTTCGTGTCCATCCCTAGATTTAATCTAGTAAGTGTTCTTACCGTTATTTTATCTCTATTATAAATAGGTTAGTAAGGACACTTTAAAATGTTGCTCCTGTTTGGCAAAACATTTCGTCATTTCGTAAATTAACTTTTTTAGGGAGTGCACAAAAAACCGTCAACCTGGCAGCACTGGTTCTAACAGATTTCCTAGTTATGAATATTGATTCAGAATATAAGAAAATTGAGGAGGAAATTTAAAGGAAACCCTACGTGTCATCGATTCTAATTGAATTGGTAAGTATGCACGTTTCCAAAATGTAAGCATAGCTGAACGAAACGTGCTGCATCTTAATTTGTACTCAACTCAGCATCCCCTTCGGCCTCGACGCAAACTTGTGAGCACATATTTTTTTTGCTTTGTTCATTTTTCGACCAAAGAGCCACTCAACTGACAAAAAATGCACGTCTCATAGATGACTGCAAAACCTACTGCCTCGCATAGCCCTGAAACGTGTGTGCGAAGTTATATATTCTCGTATATTTTTAAACATCCCTACATCATAGATGCGCTTCGAATAGTGCAGCACTTCTTATTTCTTTGCAGTTTTTTTCTGTCCATTTTATTTTTTTTTGTTCATGTTGTTTGTGCAGAACGTGCAGTGCTACCGACTGACGTGGCCTAAAAAGCAAGTCGACACGACCAGCAGGGAGACACAACGTCATTAGACGTCCGATGATGTGCTAGACGCAGGCACTTCATTCCTATCTTCTGTCTGTACTGCAGAGAATAATTTAAATTCCTCAATTGCGGCGAGAATGGAAACTTAACATTTGTTTTTTTTGTATTTTAGTTTTAAGTAGAACATTGTCATGTGGAGGGCTTTGTGAACAAGTTTTCATCATCTTCAATTTGGTGTTGTTCATTTGATTGCTTTTCTTGTTTTGGCCTGGCTCATGAGGACAATGTCTTCAGAGAGGATTTTGTAGAGATTAATTAAATTTTGTGTATTTATGTTTGACTTTTAGGTTGTTTGTTGGATCTGCTTAAAATATTGAAAGAATATCCGGGAAATACGCGATGTTTGCTTGCGCCAACTTGGTATCGGAAATCATCATTCGAAGGACTTAAATAATGTTCTACAAGGATTTGTTGTAGACATTATTTAGTTTTTCTTGGAAATACATTTTTTTTTTGTTAAAATCTCTTTTTGTGTCAATTTCTGTATAGTTACAAAGGAAAAAAGTCAACGTTCGTCCCTACTGCTACGGATTCAATTGTTTTAACTCCCTCCCCCTTACTATTCTCCTTAATAGCACACACGTGAAAGCATTTTTAATGTATCCACAAAAATAACACAACTTCTGATGTTATGTAATGCAAGAAAAAAAATAACTTGAACCCACACAAAAGTTCAGGATAACAGAATCAAAATTCCTCCCTTGCCTCACAGTGAACCTTTTTCGGAGTTTGTTTTCCCGTTCCACATCGAACGGTTTCCTTCGATGTTCTACTTTATAAAAGACAACGGCACCTGAAACAGATTTATTGAGAATGATAGCACGTTCTGACTTCATGATATTTGGCAATCCAGATATGTTCCTACACATAAAAGTACCATTTTTGGAGCAAAAGAAATCATTAAAGTTGAGAGAGGTATACAATCACTCCATATTATTTTTTTCTTCCTTCTGTCAGAATCAAATGTCAATGGCTACTTGGGCTAATTATCTTAACTGATTAACAACGAATATTTGCCGCAAAACACACGCGTTTGTGCATGTGGATAGCGGGAATGAAAATAAAACTTCTTCTGCCAACTGTCACGCAATATTTCTATAACTTCGTTTTTGTCACAAAAGTAACGACAACGACAAATCCTCATTATGGTGCTCATGGCCCCAACGAGAAATACCTTTTAACCTCTTTCGATTGGATTTACTCGCTTCGTACTCTGGTCTTGACGTGGAAGTCGGGACGGGGGGAGAGCACATCCCAAAAATATCACAACAACCCCAAATGCCTTAACCCACAAAAGTTTAGCGATTCACTGACGAAAACTTATGTATTTCGTTTTGCTTCCCTGCTTATTGAAGTGACATTCAAATACCGCTGAAAGGCAGTGAGCTAATCGATAGGAGGGACACTTCCATGGGGATTGATGTAGCATAGGTCTGTCTGACTGTGTGTGCGATATATGGAAAATGAATATTTTGTGTAGATGTTTGACAAAAACTGAAATTCCAATGGCGCCACTTGAATTATCATTTTGACTATCTCACCATCCATTCAGTCCCACAATAATGATAAAAAACTGAAACGTGTGCTCGTATTATTAGTAATGCAGAATATTATAATGTTTTCTGATAGAAACATTTTGACTTTGTTTGCCAAGCTAAACAGACATTTATAATGATGACGATTTCATATCTTTTCCTGCTTGGATCAATAGATGATGCTGCGTTAAAAAAGAGCACAACGTAACATTTTAAAGAAAAATGGCAATGATTTCGTTTTACGTAACGGTTTTCAATGTTACGTAAAACCAAGTTAGTTAAGTTTTAAAGCTTTCTGCAAATTAAGAATGCAGTATTTTTTGGTTTCTTCTGTGTTGGAACATCTTTTTGTATTGTCAATTTGACGATGACAAGTTTTATGTGAATTTTATTTGTTTGTTTTGAGAATGCGAATGTTAATGTTCTATACATTAAGAGCTTTGTGTTTAGTGCCGCAATAGTGACATAGTGGCTGAAAATCTGGTGTCACCAAGCAGAGAGACTCATGAAAATTCATGTGTGACTGAGCATATTGAGAAGTTGTGACATGTCACATGCAAATATATAAAACAAATGAACATTTTTTGTTGTTCTATATGCAAATGTGTGTGTATAGAAATTTCAAGTAGCTGTACTGACTTTCTGAAATCTACTTTGGGGAAAGAACTACGGAAACGCAAACATTTTGCAGTTCAACTTGAACAGGAAGAAAGTATGGAATTGATTTTTTGAATACTTCTTAACATAGTAATAGAACGGTGTGATCTACGAACAATGCTGATTCCTTCTTTGGCGTTATAAAACTGAAAAATTCGTACATCCTCCTCCGATTTCGTAAATAAAAATAAAAGTTAAAATCATTTCAAAATCACAAAAAACAACTCATTAATTCATTATACACTTAAAAAAAATAATTTCAACGCTGCAACTTATCACAGTTTGATAGATTGTGATCGCAAAAACGAGTAAATTTCAAAATGAAGAGAAAAAAAAAACAAACAAAATAAATTCTTTCGTTTCTTTTTTTTTTGTTAAACAATTTATACCCGTTAGTGTCGGTCACAAAATAAAACTGTGACAGGATCTTAGGTACCAACTCACTTCACATCACTTTACATTAATTCACAAGGACTCAAAAGTGCACAAGACTAATCTGGGGAACGAGTACGATCTAACTTTGCCGTTTGGTGTCCGCCTGATAAATGACTAGTGATCTAATTAACCATCTGATTAATATTTACTAGAACTGAGCTAATGAATGAAATTCAATATGTCTGCTGGTTTTGTCCCGAGATTTATCTGGTGCGTTTGCGATATGTGAGTTTTTGCGGTTAGGTACACAGTAACCGGCGTTGACTGTTGTTCGTTGTCGACGCCGCGGCGCGCCGCTATTTTCCGCAAATCCCATGAACGCCAATATCGCTGTCAGTTGCGACAATCGACAATTTTCTATTTCTCCATTCCCCATGTGATTTTTGCTGTGATTTGTTGGGGCTCTGTGTTTAAAAAGGAATTTAACTTGTATTCAGTCGGTTAGGAGAGGGGGTAATTCTACGAATTGCGTGCGTATACTTATCGACGCGTTTAACAGTTATGTTGGTGGTTATGTTGATGGTAACCGAACAGAAATGGGTGGAGATTTGCTGTAGAACTGGAGCTGAGACTGTGGCTGAAACTTAAATAGGTAGTGACAGAACTGCAAATGGAATTGACCCTGGGTTTGAAACTGAGTCTAAAACTGACCCTTTTTATGCGTAGGAACTTGGGATTATTGAACTATTTCCGTTTTTTACAAGAGAACCCCATTAAGCTTACTTCGTAAAGATTCGAACTATTCTGAGGGTGTTAAGCGAGAAAACTTTCGGCTGTTCTTCTTTAATATTTAGATCAAATTTTTCTTTCAAGGTTGCACCTTTAACTGTGGCTCAAAGATCTTCAGATTAGCTTTTCACTTAATTCTTTAATTCTTTACAAAATATAACGTTCGTTTTGACAACTAGCACATTGGACGAATCTAACATAAATCTCATTAATGAAACGAGGACATAACAAACTTTAATAACGGTTTCGTTTGAACTATCATTCGCGGAAAACGTCACCTGAATATGTGTCCTCGGTTTACCTTACATTAGACCCTCGAAATTAGACGGTGCGTATGTCTTTCTTTTTGGCACTTGTTTCTTTATTGTCGCAAATCTAAACTGGGGTTTTTTCGTGATTTTCGGTTGACCCGATTTGCATGTGGCTTCCCCTAGCTTCTGCAGCTAGTATACCAAACCGAACTTTACTCATATCGCATCGTGGGAAACCTCTTGAAATACACTGCTGACAAGCAGTGAACGTATTACTGTATATACAGATTTGGTTTTCTGCATGTATCACTCTTTATTCGACTCATAAGATCTTATACGCGCCGTACAGAGATAAAGAGTTCTACTCTTGCATATATGAAGCCTAGGACTCAAAAGATACCGTTTGACTTTCCACGATCCATGCCCGAATGCGAAAATTCTTTTTCTAAATTAAACAACAAAATTGCCTCCATGTTCTAACTAGAGACTACGGCATCTTTTGATTTGTAATAAGCACGGTTTTCGTATTATGATCCGTTATCTCTTAACTTATTTGACTAAGCAAGTTGCTATTCCGTCGCTGCTTTAGAACTCAATAACTTCCAGCCTTTACGCCACAATAATCACAACAATATTGACCATGAAACCTATCAAAAATTAATGAATGCTTGGCTAGCAACAGCGGATCGTAGGATGAGGTCACACATCGCGTTCAACAGTAAAGGACCTAACTCTCAACTTAAGGATACGCTCTTTATATAAAAATAATTGTAATTTTATACATTACTTGAGGGTAGGGTAAGTAATAAATGGCTGGCTGTGCATAATGCAGTACTTGTGCGAAGTTAGGTCGACTGTGATGCCAAGCGAACCGAGGGCCTCTTTTCTTTAACACAAAACCTATTACAGACTTTGATAAAATTCGCGAGTTGTCTGGTCTTTGTTTCGCCAAATTCACTCAAATCGTTGAAGGAGTAAGCAACCATGGGATGTGGGATGAACATGGGATGTGGGAGACTCAAACTTCTTCCTCAGTGTCTCTGTGCCTGTAGAAGTCGATCTACTTTGTGTGGTAATGGCACTTGTATTATGTCAAATGTAAATTCCTTGTCTAAATGCTAGGGTCAGGAATGGCATTCATTGTCTACACTTTACTTTGATTGCCAAGGCATCGAGACGTCGATGAATTGTTGCTTCCGGTGAAGTAAAATCGGATCATGAATGATCACAGATGGAGGAGAAATTAAACTCCAACAAAATGGCATTTTGGATCCAATACAGTAGGTAACATGACATGACTAATGACATTACTAATTAAAGTTATTTTTAAATATCTCTCAACAAAGAAGCTGGAAAATTTAACAAAGTCATTTCGAATTCTTACATAAAAAAACAGTGCCTCCCTAAACATAACCTATTTTCCGTTATCCATTTAACAGTCATTTAAAGGCCCGCAGCACTAGAAACAATCTCCATCGTTCGCCATAATCTTCATCATCGTCGTCGTTTGAGTAAGAATAAAATAAAAAAAAATGCTGAGGCTCCTGCTTTGACCCAATTCTGCTGTGTCATCACTTCATGCTGTTTTCATGCGATAAACGAGGAGTGTCCTTGCATGTTTGCAGACTCCTCCGTTTCTTCAAATATTCAGCTGTATTTGAGGGACAAAACTTGCATTTGTTTGATGCAGTCGTTCTCTAAAAACTTGTGAAATAAATCCACTAAGCCGGGAAATGAATACACATAACCTAAGAAACTCAATCGTTTAGACCTATTTTTTTTTCTATCTCGTCACCACTATTTCAAACCACGTTATGGATATGCCAGTGGTGTCGTTGTTACACATTTCTCGTCTCGAAAGGTATTTCTTTTTTTATTTTCCATTTTTGCCGTTTGATCTCTGATCGTGGTGGTGTGTTGAAAAAGCCTACGATATATGTATTACCTCAAAGTGTGCGATTCAGTTTCACAAGTTGGTCTGCGCTTTCGCGAAATGCCTTTCAAAGGCTTTTCTGTGGTTACCGGCATGTAAGTGGATTAATTGAAGCACAAATGGCAGAAGGTAGATACAGCACTTCAATCCCTGCGAATTGCGAATCGTATGTGTCTGGGAGGGAAGTTTGGTACATAACCGCAAATTCTATAGTGTGCGCTATTTTTTTTTCCGTCTCTGTTTCTCTTTGATTGGATGTCGAAATAGACTGCATAGGGTGTAGGAGGGGGCGTACGGTTTTAATTGAATGTGGTTTTGAAAACCTACATACATACCATCCAGCTGAGGACGGGATTTAGATGAATGATGGAAAATTACTGAATTTTGCATTCAAATTAAATGACTAACAAAATATAATTCATTTTTTTTTGTTCTCTCTTTGCAGTTCATTCTTTGCCGCATCTGACGGTGCTGAGTCTTTCGGGATGCAGTAAACTCACCGACGACGGAGTTGAATTGATTGCAGAGAATCTACAAAAATTACGTGCACTCGATCTGTCTTGGTGCCCAAGAATAACAGATGCTTCCTTAGAATATATTGCCTGTGATTTAAATCAATTGGAGGAGCTAACACTAGATAGGTAAATACTTAAAATGAACAAATCAAGTAATTATTTTATAAGTGTATGGATTTGAAAACGTGAATTTATAAGCAAAAACTTGGACGGCTTATAACAGATTTTCCCAGTTTTACGTCACAATTATGGCAAAAAAGTTTTGAATTTGAATTACATTACGCCCATGAGATGTTTCGGAATTTTCAGAAAACTGAAAACACTGAAAAAATTTTGAACTTGAATAATCAATCTACGTCAGACTTCGTCGACTTCAACTTGCAATTATTTCAAAATGTTTGGGGAACCTCAAATGAAATATAAAGCCCTAAATTCATAAAAGAAATGTGAATGTAATTTAAGTTCCGATTCGGGGCACAAATTCAACTCTTTTTTGGGTGCACCAAAAAAGATCTAAGTTAGATCATTGATGTATTAATGCATTGAAAAATATAAATTGATAACGGGATCATATTATGTACGAATTCGGAACAAATTTGACATTGTTTTGAGTGAGAACAATTTGTTAGTTATCATAGCAAAATAACACGAACGACTATCTCTTCCAGTACATTCCCCACTATGATTTATTTTTGGTAGACCAGATAGTGTAAGAAATTAGAAATTTAGATCAGTTTCAGTAGTCTCCACATAAGAAAAGGTAATCAATCTTATCTTCGAAAATCGTTTTTACATATAGGATTACTGAAAAATACAGGAAAAATACATTGAGGAAACAATACACGTAAGACGTATTGTTAATCCCAAAAGTTACTGACCGTGACCAAACTCTCCTCATAAAAACTTTATGAAGAACAAAACAAACATTACCACACTTTCAACTGAGTTGTTGGTGTTTTATGTCATATGTGTCATTAGTCGCCATGAATATGAATAACAAAGCAATAAACTTTTGAAAATATTTAATTTTTAATGGGAACGTTTGTAAATGAACAAAATTTTGTGGTTATGCGAGCAACTGATGCTGTGATGACTCTCAGTTAACAGTCAGCTCTTAGAAAAAAAAAATTGTTTTTCAATTCGAGGTATGCACACGGATTTCACAAAACCTGTAGCCAAAATATGAATGTGAAAAAGAACAACAACCAAATTCCTCCTCAAGTTCTGTGACTTTTTTTTGTTGGAGGTTGAGGTACACTGCACTGGAGCGCTCAGACTCAAAGACTGATCCATTGTACTACCCGGCAGTAATCTTCATTTACTGTAGTTTCTCGGTTTTCCGAAGGAAGACCAGCAGGCGCTTCTGTGATAAAGAGCTTAAGTTTTCAGCTCCAACAACATCAGCGCCAAATAGCTGCCACCTGATATGAACAAAGGCGGGACATTGACAGAGAAAGTGCTCTGATGTGCCTTTATCTTCTCCATAGGCGTCGCAAAGGGTGTCATCACTAAGCCCAAGCAGACTTGGGTGCTTAGCGGAGGTGAAGTGTCCTGTTTGTTCGCCGACAAGTTTTCTGCACTTTTTTCTGTCTAGAGGTAACAGAAAATCCGCGGATTTCTTGCTGAAGTTCGGGAGCATGCACTTGGACGCATAATCCTGGACAGTCATGCCATCTCTGGTTGTGCTATTGGGAAACTCAACCACCGGCGGAAGCTCTTACCAAGTAAACGGGTAGTCCCAAGGTGGGTTCGGGCCCTACGAATACCTCTTTTGAACCTAGTCCAGCTATTTCATCGGCAATCTCGTTTCCCGTGATCCCGTTATATTTTGAGACCCAGAAAAGTAGTGAACTCAGTCTGCCGACCAAATTAATGGAGGACTTGCATTCCTCGACTATCTTGAAAGTGGTTAAAGGGTGGAGGTCTTAAGCACAGCTTGCAGCTGCTGCTGCAGACGCAGATACTTCGCCCCTTACACATATTCTTCACAATATAGTTGGTGGCTATTAGGATCGCAAACGTTTCCGCCTAGAAGACCGATGCTAATTTACGTAAAGAGCTGTGAAGTCTAAAGTTGTCGTCTTCCACGAAAGCCCCAGCCCCAGATCCATCCGCCGTCTTGGAGCCGTCCATGAAAATCCGACTACATTCTCTTTCCGGTTCAGTTTCTGACCAGAGCTAGTCTTATACACGGGAAAGTCAACTTAGTATAAGCGACGCAGTTGGATCATTGGTGACCCCGCATCAGACGGCATGTCCATGAGACTTGTTTCATAGAAGATGCGGTGCGCGAGGTCATCAAAGCTACAGTGCGAGTGGAACCAAAGTCGATTCCTTTTTAGTCGGGAGATAGCCTTGATTGTACAACCCATGATGTGGATGTAAAGGTGAATCAGATTAAGCAATGCATCAAGATCTGTGACTTGCACGTCAAATTAAAGGTAAACTCAGCACTCATACTCAATGATTTCTGTTCAAAACTTTCATAACCATCACTTTAAAATGGGGTTTCATTCACATTTTTAAAGGAGTCTATACAGCCTTCGGTTTGACGAATTTCTTACTGTTCAAATAATAAAGTTAAAACCTTATTAAAAACTGATTTAAAATGGAAAAAATAAACTTGAAATTTTTTTACAGATGCGTACACATAACAGACATTGGTGTAGGATATATTTCAACAATGCTCTCGCTAACCGCTCTTTTCCTGCGCTGGTGTTCACAAGTTCGAGATTTTGGACTACAACATTTATGCTCAATGCGTAACCTACAAGTACTCTCACTGGCCGGATGCCCGCTGCTAACATCCTCTGGCCTATCTAGTCTTATACAGCTGCGCCATCTGCAAGAGCTAGAGCTCACAAATTGCCCCGGCGCCAGTCAAGAACTTTTTGAGTATCTCAAAGAACATCTGCCACGGTGTTTAATTATTGAATAATAATACGCAATAATAAAAAAGAAAAATTATTAAATGATATTTAAGAGAGAAAAAAAAAAACAAAAAAAAGTACACTTTAACTATTGTTGACTGTAAAATATTACAAATGAGAAAGAAATTAACAGAAAATATGAATGAATAAACTTTTCATGCTAAATAAAATTATTTTTAAAATGAACAATTCTAGTTTGTAAGAGAGAGCGCAGTTAAACACAAGATATCGTTGTAATTTGAAAAAAAAATTAAAAGGAAACAAATTTTCACGTGGAAACTGTTTCGAAAAGTAAAGAAAACAAAACCGAGAAAAAAAAATAAGATTTATGTATTGAATAGTTTATATTGTAAGAGATGTATTTTTAAGAAATGACTTATGACTTACTCATTTTTCACGTTTAGTTCGTTTGTTAAATGTAATATGAACGACAAGAGTTATCTTGATGTATTGTAGATGTAGTTCTCAATTGCCTATGAGTGGTTTTCGTTTCTCTGTGATTTATTTCTTAAGTTTAAAATTAAATTTTATCTTAGTTCCTTATTGCTTTTAACAGTTTTAAAGTTGAACAAGGATTTTTATTTTTTAATTGATCTTGTTTTTTTGTATAACGAAAAGAAAGATAATTAAATTTGTTGATCCATTCGTTCCAATATTTGAGAGTTACTTGAAAACAAAAAGCCCAGACACTATAGAAAAAGCATGTTTAGGTATTCCATGAAGTTTATAATGGTTCTACTTAAAAAGATAGAACACAATTGTTTGCAAATATGAGATTGTGGTAGAAAAAAAATTTCAATTAACTTACTAATGCTTTCAGTCGACGTAGCTTAAATATAATTCCAAGTGCTTTGTACAATGATCTGTCAGGTTAATCTGCCTACTAACACCTAAATTCCGTACGATTTTATACGATTTCTGCATGAGTTTGTTTTTACATTGAAAGGCAGTGTGAGGTGTTAACCAATGAGATGGCACATCTGGATTTTTTACCAAAAATAACGATGACAATATAAAGTTAAATTCAATCAACCCAACCGTTTCCAGCTGCGTTAAAAAGTTCCGACCAGAATTCATCCACATGGTCAGAAAGTTTATTTTAACGTTGGTCTAGCTTTTATCTAAGATGGGGACGGAATTAATATTAGATACTAACACAAAATAAGTGCAACATTTGACGATATTCCTCCTCGCCGTTGTGCTACGAGAACGTGCACTTGGTTGTAGTTTTTAAAACGACGAAGTCCTCTGTTGCTCTTACTCAATGGGTCGAATTCACAGATTCTTCAGTCTAGAGCAATGCTGTCGGAATTGAATCCTAAAGGTAAAAAATCGTGTGTTTTCATTGATTGATTTAAATTCAATTTGCATAATGTATCTCAAAAACAAATCCATCCGAAAAGCATGCTTTTATTTTTTTTTTATTTTGCAAAATGAAATTTCAAGCGTTCCTTCCATATTTACGGGTTAAGGTCTGTAACATGAAGTACATATATGTTCAGTTCCATGTTTTAAACATAGAATTTTTCAACTCTTCATTCTTTATCATTTCGGCAGTCTTTTGTCCAAAACTTTGATCTCATGGGTAGAAACTTCACTATCTTTAACAAATTTCGAACTTTATAAGTCCGGTAACATCTCCTTATCTCCTAGAATATGCACCTTGCGTACGCTATCTTTATATTTCCTATACCTTCCATCTAAGTTGATGTTAGTTTGCGATGTATAAAAATTATTTAAAAGACACGTATTACTTGCACATTTGTATATGATAGTAATCTTAATAAAGGCAAAATTATACTTAAGTAGCTTATTTTAATTTCTCTTTTCTACTGACATAGGCCTCTGTAAAAACAAGATATGCATGCAACAAGACTTTAATGTACATTATGTGTTGTTAAAAAAAAACATAACTTTTATGTATTTTTGTTAAATATCAATAAAATCCTTAAATGTTAATTTATTCGAAAAAAGAAAAATATAAACTTTTTTCAACTCTCTTTATTCATCTCCCATCCAAAACAAAGCAAAAAGATGAGGAGTGCGTAACGAATGGATCACAGAACAAGTACAGTTTCTAGTAGAAAACTTCAAAAAAAAATTTAGAAACAAAAATCAAAACTCTTCTTCTTTCAATCTCATCTATCTCTCTTTTTCGTGAATTACTCCGCTTAAGAATTAACAATTTTACAAATAAAATAAGCAACCAAGCAAACGGCAAGCAAAACCAAACAAAAATCAAATAAATAAGCGATTAAGAGACTTACATTAGATTATTTTGGAAAAGAGATTATAAAACAAACAAAAGTTACAAACACACGCTTACATTTATAGGATAACTCACAAAAACAAAAATAACAAAGACAACAAAATTCAATGAAGAAAATAAACAATTATGATATTTTAGGCAAATAATTAAAACAAAGGAAAGCAGAACAATTATTATAATTGTACTTTAGAGCCGTAGTGTAATGAAAACAGAGACAACTAAGTACCAAGAGGTAGTTTAGTATTAAATTTAAACTCAAAAGAAATTCACTGCAGAAAGAGAATAAAATTACATTTGTTTTATTTTTCCTCAAACGAAGTTTTACATATGTACATACACACCTGGATGCCGGAATTTCTCTTGTTTGTAATTTTGTTTCGAGACCCTGTGGATTTCATGTTGTGTGTTTAGTACGAGTAGCTTTAAGGCTCCAAAGGACGACGACAATAAGGTAGGCAATTTATGCATAGGATCATCAGTTAAACAGAAGGACTGAAGGGGGGAAGCAAACATCTGCATTTCGGTATAATTTTTATTTGTTATCATTTTTTAATCTGACTTTTGGAAAAATGTGCCAACAAAAATTATATGCAAAGAATAAAATATGGCAGCCCTAGCACATTGTTAATCACGATTTCGACAAAATTTAATTACGAGTAAATACTCCCATGATCAGTGGAAATTGATATGTCAAATTCTGTGTTGTAAATTTCTATTTGTTCGTAAATTAATTGGTATCAATAAATATTGAAGATTTTCTATGTTATATTCGCTGTACTAAAGATGAAGAAGAACTTCGGTTCTCTTGCGTAGTAAAAACATAATGTCTCCCTTGGCTAGCGGTGTGACATTAACCCTGCAGTCGTCGCGCGGATTACTATTGTAATCCACCAATGCAAAATTGAGAATTCCCGGAAAACTAGTGGTGGATATTTTTTGTCTCTTTTAGTAATTACAGTTAAATAGATAGCGCGTGCGCTCAGTGAATCGCGAGTCCCGGTCGTGTGTGGTTGTGTCACGAGAGCGTTGTGAAGTTAAGTGGAATACTATTGTAATCCGCGCGACGACTGATGTAAGTATTTTTGTCAACCTGTTTTTTTTTGTTTTTTCATAATTTCGAGTTATTACATAATGTCATAACTCATGTATATGTTTTTTATGAAGTCAGGTACTTGAGTATTAATGTGGATGACAAAAATTTACATTCTGTGTGTATGTTTTATATAAGTATGGTTTTTTAGGAACATCATGGATCAAATACGGGATGATCAGATCCGTGCTTGGCTCAACGAAGACAATTTAAATAGGCGAGATTTTGACAACGATGATTCAACCTCAAATGATGAAGAAGATATTCTTGAGGAACCAAACCATGAAACTGAATCTGAGCAGGAGGATAAAATGACGGACGAGGAAATTACCGACGAAGAGGAATCAGGACAAAGGAGAGGCAATGCATTTTATGTTGGTGTGGATAATACTCGCTGGTCAAAGACTATACCACCATATAGAGGAAGGACTCGAAGACACAATATAGTTTTTGTGCCTCCTGGACCTAAAGGAGTGGCTAGACAGAAAACGACAATTGAAGACTGTTTATCTCTATACCTACATGTTACCATGATTGATCTCATTGTCAAATACACTAACATAAAAATAGAGAGTGCCATGGATAAATACGGAAGAGTAAGGGATGCTAAATTGACGGATGATGTCGAACTGAAGGCATTTTTCGGTATCCTCTATATGGCTGGAGCTTTGAAATGAGGAAGAACAAGCTGCGATCAGATTTTTGATCACAAAAACCATACTGGTGTTGAGGCAATTTACTTGACAATGTCCTCACAACGATTCGAATTTCTGCTCAGACATTTACGCTTCGATGACATTCGTGACCGCAGTGTTCGTGCTAAAATTGACAAATTGGCCCCAATACGGGAAATCTTAGATTTGTTCATCATAAATTCTCAACAATATTTTATTCCAAGCGCCGAGATGACATTAGATGAACAGCTGCTTGCCTTTAGAGGACGCTGTTCATTCAAGCAATACATTCCTAGTAAACCTGCGAAATATGGTGTGAATGTTTTTGCACTTGTCGACGTTCACTATCCATATACATACAATTTGGAGATTTATCCAGGCAAACAGCCTGAAGGACCTTTCAACCAAAGTAATGAACGTTCTGAAGTAGTGAAGAGACTAACACGTCCTATATTAGGTAAGAACCGAAACATCACTATGGATAATTGGTTTTCATCACTCAATGTTGCTAAAGAACTTTTCGAAAACCAAACAACTATGGTTGCTACCGTAAGGAGAGACAAAAGAGAAGTTCCAAAAGAGTTTCGAGTAGCCATAGGACATCCTTTGTACAGTTCAAAATTTGGTTTTCACAGCCCGTGTACACTGGTATCCTATGTGGCAAAACCAAATAAAGTGGTGCTTATTTTGTCCACGATGCATAACGATGCGGTAATAGATGACAGCACAGGAGAAAAACGAAAGCCTGAAATGATCACGTATTACAACCGCACAAAACACGGCGTGGATCTGGTGGACAAAATGTGTTCGCTCTACGACGTGTCTAGGAATTCAAGACGATGGCCTGTAACTGTGTTTCATGATTTACTCAATCTAAGTGCTCTAAATGCTCTATGCATATGTTCAGCGAACAAAAATTTTGAGAATATTATTCGCCGGGAATTCCTCATTTCCCTTTCCCTAGCATGGATGAAACCACTTGCTCACCGTCGAATACAACAGAAATCATTGCCTAGGGCTCTAGCATTCAAAATAAAAGACTTTCTAGACATTCCTCAAGCAAATATTCTGCCGTCGAGCTCAGCATCACCACGAAGTAGTTCTTTGGGTCGCTGCTATGAATGCGGAAGAGCACGCAATAAAAGCACTCGCCGATCATATACCGCATGTCAAAAATTCGTTTGTCCTGACCATTCCAAGTACATATGTTCATCATGCTTGGACATAAGTAATTAGTTTGTAAATTTTTAGTTTATTTAAGAACAGATCTGAATTTGAAACTAAAGTTCCTTTTTTTCTACAAGAAATCCGAAATTTTATTTTATTTATTTTTTTATTTTTTTTTTTTTTTTGTATTATGAAGTAATAATTTATGTTTTTATCTTTAAATAATATGTAATTACATTTTGCAGCAAAATAAATTTGAAAAAATGAAAGCATACGGGTTTTACTTTAATTTTAAAATGGATTACATATGTAATCCGCGCGACGACTCGTGTGACTTTTTGGTGCGCGACGACTGCAGGGTTAAATAACAATAATAATTGATTGGCACTACAGCCCATAACGGACCTGGGCCTAGCTTCTACAACAACTACTCGTGTTGTGCATGCTATTGTTCTTCACTTACCACTGCGCCACGGCGACCACATTGACATTAAAGCTGGGCAAAAAACTGAACACTGCAGAAAAGAAAACCTACAGCGAAGAAATAAATTCCTGTTTTTATGAAATTTAAGATTTTTTTTATAAAATTCAAAATCAAATCAAGTGTTCTCGAAAAATTGAGTCTAATCTTATTTCGAAGACCTCTCTTAAGACAAAATTTATTGCAGATTCGTCATTTGAAGTTACCAGATTTGTGGAAGGGGAGCAGCTCAAACTAACAAAAGAGACAGAATAACATTTTTGATCACCAACATGGTTTCATCACCATGCGCCATCTCACAACGATTCCACTATGCTGTCGTAAGTCACAATGTACATAACATAGTCATGGCTGTTGTGATTCAGGAGTGATGCAGTAAGAGGAAGTTCTTTAGCGATTAGCGATTTCGATTGGCATCTATTGAGATATCCGATTAAACAAAATACCAATCTTATTTCATTTATATTATTTAAGCTCTGATCTGACATCTATTGTCAAAAATCTCTGTTATTTGAAAAATATCAACATCTTTTTCGGTAATTAACCTATGCTTCATTTTCAATGGCGGAGTTGAGTGAAGGGAAACGAAAATATCTGCTTCAAATGAGGTGTGGTCAAAGATTTGTTTGTATTCGTCTTCTTCTCCTTCTGGCGCTACAGTCCGGGGTGGACGTGGGCCTCAACCAACACGCCTCTCCAGCCAGCACGATCTTACGCCAGCTGCCTCCAATTGCGCACTGCAAGTAAGTTAAGGTCATCCTCCTCCACATGTGTGCGCCATCTCAGCCTAGGCGTCGCTGATCGCACTCAACATTTGTTTGTATTAGTTGCTTAAATTTAATAGAACGCTGAAAAAACTTATTCGCTTCTTCTAAGAACCCCCCTCGGATT
Organism: Eristalinus sepulchralis; assembly: GCA_944738645.1. NCBI lineage: Eukaryota > Metazoa > Arthropoda > Insecta > Diptera > Syrphidae > Eristalinus > Eristalinus sepulchralis. The sequence continues at coordinate 10,924,079 of OX122885.1, read as the reverse complement.
TTTTCGAGCACTACCTGGGTCTATGAAAAGCTTCGTAAATTTCGCCGTTCGGAGTCGGCAAAATGCTGTAGGTCACCTCTACTCGTAAGAGGACAAGCACACGCACAACACGAGTAGCTGATGCAGAATCTAGACCTTGGTCCCTTGTGGGCTATAGTGTCACGCAATTTTTTTTAAACGACTATCGTAACGCCTACTAGAATTCCGTTTTCTTTTAGTCGTTTGACGACAAGGCGTTCAACTCGTAATAAGGGTAGTAAGGGTGATTATATAGATGTAGATCAGGCCGCCGATGGATATATTTTGAATAGCATAAAATAATTTCATTCATAAGTTCATCTTGATTATATATTCATCTTTGTATTTCTATAGTACAAAATAAAACTTATTATTTCTTTCCTCCCGTGAGTTTCTCCTTCCTCTTCTTTACATGCTTCTTCACCTTCACTTTTCGTTTGTCGGCTTTAGCGTCCTTAATTGCCTTCTTACGAGCTTTTTTGCTGTTCGGGGACTCATCTCTTGGACGTGCGGAACTCTTAAAGTTACTAACCTCTCCACCACTCGACCCACTGTTGCTGTCGTCACTTTCAGAGCCCTCCTGCCCAGATTCTTCATCATTATCCGTATCGCCTAAGACCTCTGGCTTTACTTGAATATTTAGGTCCGATGTTAGCCCAGTTATTTTGCTGTAAATGAGATTTGGTTTTTCCCCTGCTTTTGCCTTCGCAACATCTCTCTCAAAGTGTGGGACCTAGGACATACATAGAGACAATAATGAAATAGGAGAGTATATAAACGTTTCCGGTACGAACAAACCTCATCCAAACGCTTGGGAATATAGGTGCTTTTCCAGACCGCTTCATCTATTTTCTCCTGTGCTGTCAGCTGATCAAAGTCTCGATCCTTTATCTTCTCGGAAATCTCCTGCAGGCAGTCCTCCATGTTCTCTTCTGTTATGGTCTGATCTGTGATAAAATCGAACAGCTCCTTGACAGTCATTGTAGCGACGGACTTTTTCCGAAAGAACTCGGAAATATTTGTACAATCCTTCCGTAGGAAATCAAACGCATGTGGATGATCGTGCTCCACTGATTGACTCACATCTATTATGACCAATTGCCCGTTGTGGAGGAGAATGTTAAATTCTGACAAATCCGCATGAACGAGCTTGCACTTGTTATATATCTTCCACATGATGACCACACAATCGCGGTAGAGTTCTCTCGCCTTCGACGAATTGATATCAACATCCTTGAGCTTGGGCGACGGCCAGCCATTCTTTCCACAGAACTCCATTACTAAGACGTGACTTCGCAGTATGATTGGCTCAGGGACAGGTACATCTGCGTTTTTCATGCGCAAATAGTTTCTCATCTCTTTTTCCGCCCAAGTGCGGACCATTTTTCTAGGATTATGTCTGCAGTAGCCGTGTCGGAATCTAAACTCTCCTGACACGTATTTGTCGCGGTCTTTGAAAACCAAAATTGACGTTTTGTAGATTTTAATAGCATATTCCTGATCTGACTTGGACACAGCATGATATACATTGGCTTCCTTTCCTGTTGATATGCATCCGTTGATTTCATTTATCAATCCCCGATTGAGGAGCTTGAATAGTATCATTCTTGTGCGCGGATCCATCACTTGTTCTGCTGTGGCGCGATCGTGCTTGTCTTTCACTCGCACTCTTTCGGCTTCAGCTTTTCGATCAAAGGATACCAGCCGATTCGCTGCCTGTGCGGACATATTCGTTGTCGGATCATATTTCTCCACGTTGATTTTGTTCGAAAACTTCCGCAGCACTTTTTCATTTGGTTGGTAACTGGAGAGTTTTTGACTTTGCTTTTGGTTGTTGGAATTGGCGCAAACATTTGTCACATTCTGCAGATTATGCTTTTGAAAGCCACTGTAGGAATCCTCATAGTCGTACGCAGTTTCTTCGTATTCCTCATCAAAATCCTCACTGTTACCACTTACGTTTGGGTCGTCATCAATCCCAGAGAACATTACATGCTTGACCGTAAGTTTTGGGAAATCTTCTTTAATTAAGTCGATTGCATCAGGTTTTTGTTGTAAGATTATGTCTTCTTCGGCATCACTAAATTGGTGATCCATGATGGTAAGCCTTTTGAAAAATAAAAAGAAAATTAAAAACTACACGTGCTGACTTCCGCATCAAGTTATTTACAACAAAAGTCAAATTGTCATATGCTTGAAATGTCTGACGTTTCAAAGTACAGGGTGTCTTGAAGAATTCGAGGATGGTGGAGTATGTCAGAATAAAAGTTTTACCAGACATATGCTCACCTTATGCACGTCTGTATGAGAAACCAATAATGTATTTGGTCTGTATGGGAGCCTAGTTTGATCAAAACATTGTATGTATAATGACTTAAGCAAGTTGACAGCTGCGTTATTTGTGTGAGAGCTTAAAACATTTCCAATGTATCCTAATATTAAGTATTCCTCAGAACTCATTTTTACCATAAGTGATGGTGAGATTTGAAGTTCGAGGACCTGAGTTTTTATCTCGCATTTTGTCATGGAACCAGAGTAATGCTAAAGAGGCAAATGGTCAAGTGTTAGACTGCAGCGTTCTAACAATACGATGTTTCCACGAACATCTATTGAAGATTTGTTGATGGTATAGTAAATTTTTAAAATATATATTACCAATGTCTATATCACAAACATTGACTTTTTTATACCATCCTGAACGCACCCACAGTCAGTTCCAACAACATAATCATTAGAACCGGCTGAATTGCAAAAGTTGACAGTTGGCTTGACATTTATTTTGTTTTGATATGAATTTGTTGAAGCTATGTTTGCCTTGTCGGAGCTAAAGGACACAATTCGTATTGCACCTGACCAATTTCACTTAAAATTGATAGAAGCCATCCGCGATGAGATTAATCGGAAGCTCGCAAACAAGGTATATATGTATATACATTAAATCCCCGACCTGTGTGATTCTCAACCATTTAAATTACTACGAAGGTACTTCTCAATGTGGGTCTGTGCATAGCCCTCAAAGATATCGTTTCCTTAAAAGATTCTGTCATACTTCCTGGTGATGGTGCCTCTCACACTGAAGTGATCTTCCGATACATAGTCTTTCGCCCAGCGATTGGAAACGTTTTAACAGGGAAAATACGAAGTTGTAGTCGAGAAGGAGTCCACGTGACACTGGGATTTTTCGATGACATTCTAATACCTCCAGCAGCACTGCAGCATCCGTCGAGGTTTGAAGAGACCGAACAGGCATGGGTGTGGGAGTATCCCTTGGAAGATGGAGAGAAACATGATTTATTTATGGACATTGGTGAGCCAATCAAATTTCGTGTTTCGGGAGAGATATTTGAAGAAAGTTCTCCGATTGGACCGCCAAAAACTGACCAAGCTGCCTCGACATCACAGCCAAAGGAAACTAAGACGCCATATAAAATTGTGGTGAGATTAATTAATTGAAATTGCCTGATGCTCTGTAAAGCTTAGTCTTTGTTAGGCGGCGATTAACGAATCGGGCCTTGGAGTACTCTCGTGGTGGGATTCCCAAAACAAAGCGGATCAAGGAAATGATGGGGACGAAGATGAACAAGAGTACAACGATGATGATGGTGATGGAGCATATGAAGAGTGAACTATTTTTTTGTATAGCAATGGGACGGAACTCATTCAAATATAATTAAAATGTGTTTTTTTAGAACGGAAAAAAATGATCTGAGTGTTAGATTAAAGACAATATGAGCTTCAAAGTAGTTGAACAAATACCCTTCGAATGCAATTTACTCAATAGTCTTGCGGACGCGATGGGTATGGTATTTGCGATCGTATGTGCATACACACATAATATCTAATAAGAAGAAATGGCAGGACATGAACTGCCATCGAACTCGATATAAAAGCCAATACATTTAGAAAGCAAATCTGAGCCAAGAATGAATGAGATTCCTTACACAAACAACGTAGATGAGACAAGGGTCCTTGACTGAAAAATCGCCTTACCGTATAAAAACAATTATAATGTCGTATTTGCGAGCCATAATCAGGGATAAATGAAGATACTTGTTCATCCCTGGCCATAAAACAGGCATATTTCACTTATGTTGTGTGTTCGATCATCCATAATCAGGGAAGAATTGACCCCTGCCCATAATAGTTTTGTTTCACCCCTCATTCAATAAGTGAAATTCGGAATGATATTTAAAGTTGACGAGTACAGGAAATTCGTTTGCAATTTTACGAATGTTTTACATCTGTGGCCAAAATCAAGAAATGGTCGCCATTTTCCTATATTTGGGAGGTAAACGTAACGTAAGTTTGGGTCAGAGACTCCCTCGTCTCTCACCAGTGGGGAAAATTTGACAGCGTTTTTTATAACATTTCCCCTCCTTGAACAGTTGATTCGAGGCAGTTTCACAGACAGGGTTTTTTTCTCTTGACTGAGAATACGTGTGAGCTGCGTAATCGGCTGATTAGTTTCCCGCGCAAACTGCTAATGTGAGTGAGGGAGATGGGGACGTTGACTGTCTCCCTTACTCAGAGATTTTTGCTAAAAATTCCACCACGAAATAATGGCCGACATTAGAGGCGTTCATAAATTGTATCATTAAGACAGTATTTTCATCAGTTAGGCTTTAATGTTATAACTTTATAATAATTTTTGAAACAAATATACAACACGAATTTATATTGTACACAATAAATAGACAAATAGCATTTTAGAATTCCCAAATAATTACCAAACTCCTATCACTTTCTTTCACTATTCTAAGACTCGTATTCTAAAAACTAATATCTTTCACTTATTGTTGTTAACAACTATTATATTTGGTATAGCAATCTCTATATTGTGATACTTGTTTTTTAAAGAAGACTAAGGAAGTAACTCAAATTTGTAACTATGCGCTTTTTCCGAAACAGTTCAGTATGTTTATTGAGTTGTTATATATATTATTTATATTACAAAATTATATATTAAAATTGTCACTCATAGGCGTTTTTAGTTAGGTTAACCAACGTGAAATTTTAGTGAAATATGCTGGAAGGACTAATTTATTGATTCGTGCTATTATTTTATATTGAGATTCCATATTCATTATCGAATCATATGTTTTTCAAGGTGAAGGCTTGTATTTAGTTCTAGCACAATAACATATTTTTAAGTAACATACTATTTAAAGTGTCGGTGACACTAAAATCATAAACAATTTCCTGTAATTATTTACGAACGCAATCTGTTGAATATATAACAGAATGGCTGACGAATTCACGAATTGTGGGCAATTTACGAATGTTTGACATTATTGAGAGCAAACATTCACGAATTAGCGGCCATGTTGCTTTTGGAGGGGAAATGTAAACAAGTGTGAGTAAAATAAGAAAATGTTCGATGCTCCGTAAATGAGTTTCGGAAAATTAGGGCTATATCCACCACAATTCGTAAATAACACTCAAACGGTCGATGGACGAAGGGGAAATCAGCTGTTTAATCAGCTGTTCAGTCGACCATCTCCTTCCTTATTGGTTTCTGCTATTGATGGCAAACATTCACGAATTAGCGGCCATATTGTTTTTGGAGGGGAAACGTAAACAAGTGTGAGTAAAATGAGAATATGTTCGATGCTCCGTAAATGAGTTCCGGAAAATTAGGGCTATATCCACCACAATTCGTAAATAAGACTCAAACGGTAGATGGTCGAAGGGGAAATCAGCTATTTAATCAGCTGTTTAGTCGACCATCTCCTTCCACATATATAGCTGATTCAAATCACAAACCACCTAAAGGTTTATATATAAAATATAGAACAAAACATGCACCCGACTATTTGATAAGAGTCGGATGAAGCTAACGTAAGAAAACTCTGCGGTCACTGCCTTTGAGGCAGTTCCAGAGGCGTTCCAATTTGGTACTTTTTGTCTCAAGTTGGGTGCTATTCGCTATTATTTTGAAACTATCATGGCCGAATTTGATTTTTGCAAGTAATCAGCTGTTCGATACACGCCACATGAGTAAGTATGCGTGAAAAACAGTTTGGGAATAAGATAGTATGCGTGTTTTTTTATAGGATAAGGGGTTTTTCCAGTCGAAGACGCATGTCTTCTATAGGTGGCTTGTGTCGCAGACGCATGTCTTCTGTAGGTGGTTTGTGATTATTAATTTTCATTTAATGTGTATTTTTTTGTTTGAAAGTTTTTTTTTGTAAACCAACGATGGATAAGGACGAATCAAAGAGTAATGATGTGTCACATAAGCCCGAAACTTTGTGGAGCAACCAGCACTTCATACAGCACAATGAGCAACTGCAAGTGTTCTTTGAGAATCAGCAATATTGTGATGTTACCATTGTGTCGTCGGATGAAAAGTACAAAGTTGGAGCGCACAGAATTCTTCTTGCCTCGATGAGCAAATATTTTCTTAAGATGTTCGAAGAGGAAAAATTCACCGAATCGACTTCAGACCACATCAAGTTGCATCTCTTCGAGGGCCACACACTGAAATCAATACTGAGTTTTATATATAAAGGCATCATCGAGTTGACAGCCGACACAGTTGAGTACATTCTAATAGGATCACATATTATGGAGCTTGGCCCACTTGAAAAGCTGTGCTGTGATTATATGAAGAAGAACATTGAGGTATCCAATTGCTTGGGTATTTTAGAATTCACAGATCGTTACAAATATGATGACCTTAAGGAAGCTGCAATGATTTGTGCTTGCGAGAACTTTGCTTTTCTAAAAGACGAGGAAGAATTAAAAACACGAAGCATCGACCAACTGTGTGCAATAATAGCGAGAGACGATTTGCGGGCACGATCCGAGGCCGATGTGTTTTATTGCATTCTGGCCTGGATAGATAATGACAAGAATGAGCGCAAGCAGTTCCTAAACAGACTTCTAAACTACATTCGCTTTCCGCTTCTCTCCGTTAACATCATTGGCGGAATCATTGACGAATTAGGTGAATCCATTGAAACACTGCGTATTGTGTGCAAGGCATATGCATGGCATGCATCTCCAAGTTGGCAATCAACTATCTTTCCACGAGAGCAATCCAAGATAAGGAACTTTAAAGACGTGATTGTAGCAATCAGTGGTTTCACACAGACTGAATACAGTCTCTGTGTTGGTCTCTATTACTCTGGCCTCAAGGAGTGGATCTTCACAAAGTGGCCTAGAATTCCGCATTCAAGAACATTCAGTAATTTGAAATTCACTGTGTTTAACAAGAAACTAATATTTGTCGGTGGCATTATGCAAAACAATCAATATTCCAATCGGGTGGATTTCCTGGACTTGGAGAGCCTCGAGTGGTCACAGTATCCATACTTAACTTTGTCTGAACAAAATAGGAAAGTCGCCATTATGGCAATGAATGGAAGTCTATGGTGCGGTGCTTCCGGCATTCATTCCATTAACAAGTTGGAGAAGCCCTTTAAGAAGTGGCAACTCGTTGATGTTGCTCAAAGATCCGATCAATACAGACGAGGAGGCAACAACATGAAAGAATTAACTCAAGTTCTTGCGCTCGGTATATTTGCAACACATAAGGACAAAATCTACTTCCCCGAACAGTTCAATTACATTACGTATAGTGTAACTGACAACACTTTTAAAACGACCGAAATAGTACGACAAGCGCCCAGTTTAAATTCATGCCAACAACAACAGCCACTAGAATCTATTGTTGGTGTGCATATTGTGAGGAACATAGGCATGGACTTTCTTGTGGAGATCACCCGGAACTTTGCATTTATTTACAATTTAGAAACTAAAACCCGTCTGGTTCACAACATTTCATTTGACTCCTCATGCAACAAAACTGCTTTGCATGGCAAAAATATCATCATTTACGGACCAAACAAGATCTATGAGTATGACTTTTATTCGAATAAGTTGCAATCCTTGCCTCCTTTGTGCAACAACTTTCAGACAGATTTCATTTTGCTTACCGACAGTGAAAAGGAAGACATGTAAACATATACCTACAGTGTAGGCTTTTAATTTTTAAATTAAATGTTTATTTTTTTTTTGAGAGTTTTGTTTTAGTTCGTAAAGGATTGTGAATTTTCAGAAATCCAGTAGGAATTTTTGCCACTCTGTGTTACGTATGATCATATCAAGGATGTCGTATAAAAGACCTGAAAGGCTTTGCTTAAACCGTCGATGGATAATTGTTTTATAAACTGTTCATACCCAGGGCAAACGATGGTCGTTCAAGGGGTCCCCCAAACTACAATACCTACTTACAGCTTTGCCCCTAACGCAATGCTGACTCTTATTGGTATTTTAAGGCCGCGCAGCATTAAAATTACCAGCTTTTACGGAAAATTTGTTGTTTCTCCACAGCAATTTTTTCATCAGGTGGAATTAGATCTGCTTTAAATTCTTTACGGTTTCATACTACTTCAAACCTGCGTTATTTTGTTCCGCTTGCTGTTTATACAAAAGTTTTTGCCTACCTGTCAACTTTGAATCTGAAAACTGAAACCGATGAGCTTAGTTAGCCAGTCATTGAGGCATTGTTGTCAATGACCGAGCAAATGCAGTCAATGAATCTTTAACTTTGTCTACCGTTCAGTAGACGGTAGGATTGTAGCAGGATGTAATAGCTTTTACTAAAAGAGCAATGACAATCGGATGCATTCAAAACAAGTTGTAGATAGGAGAATTAACCACATATCCGTTTTAGAACTTTAAAAAGGCAAGTTTATTTGAAAACCATTCAAAATCAATGTGAACGGGTCTTATGTCTATGTATATAGTACGTGTTTCATAAGAAAATCTTATCACAGGCTGATAGCTTCACTGATTCTATATAACCTAGGTGGTACAACGTTTTCTTAAACTAAGATATAGTAGGGTCCTAAAAAATACGAGCAGTATTAAAAGGTATCCGAATTCATGTATAATTGACACCTTGTCGATCTGCAGGAATCTCAGTAGAACTTTGGGATCACCAAAATGACAGTAGATATCCTTGCACTCCAGGTCCTCCCGATTGAAGCCAAAGATGGACAGCACAAGCGAGACAACACCAACACGGATGAAGGAGAACTTCATGAGGATATTCATAGCCGTGGGAATTTCATTAGCGAAATCGAAACCATATATTGCCAGTCCCATGAATGGAGCTATCATCATTGGACCAACTGCGGAACCGTTCTATAAAAAGAAAGTTGGTCTTGATAATTGCCTCTGTTGAATGAGGCTTAAATACACTTACGGTTATGCTAAACGTAGCACCGATGGCAAGACCCATACCCTCGGCCACAAGAGAGGTTACAATACCCACCAGGGCGAACAGGCAGAATCTCCAAATCTGCGGAGGCATCCCGGCCATCCAGTAAGTCAGTGATAGGAAAACAATGTTGAGGATGATCTGAAATATAAACGAATAAGCAATAATCTTGTGTTTTGAATTCGGACTCACTTGAATTGGAATGCGCGACAAGGTGAGCGCAAGGTAGTAGGGTGGCAGGGTGTACCATCTATTGAATGTTTCCTTTTTGACCATCTTGACCTCGCTTGGAACTGACAAATAAAAAAAGGAAAAATAAATAATATCCTCCGCAAAGAACACACAGACCTTCCACACTCACAACTAAGAATCGGTACCATCACTTGAGTGTAGACAATCGTAAGTATTGCGCCAATACAGAACTTTAAGTGGTCGAACATCCTCTCCCCCTCGTTGGCGGACTTGTAAAAAATGATTCCTGGCAAGAGAAAAATCGGGTTTTATAGGGAACGTTACATTTTAACCTCTTCGTTCAACTCACCAAAGCATAGTCCGCACATGACGTGATGAACGATCTGAATGAGGAGGGCGATGCGTCCCCGTAGGATCTTCAACATCATCACATTTAGCAGGACGTAGAATTGCCTTAAGGACGATGTCTTTCCCCGATCGGAGGTGATTTTCTTTGAGAATGCCTTCATTCTCTCGACAAGGGCATAAGCTCCGTCCTTGTTGAAAGCACAGCACGGTAATCGTCTCCGTTTAGACTTCTCCTCGATGAACATTGTGGTGACCGCATTTCGAAAAACCATTTCGGCGTTTTCATTTTTCTCTGTCGTTGCTGACGGCGGATAGGCGGCAGAATACATGAGCTTTCCGTTTTGTGTGACCTCGGCCAACTGCGGAATGAGGCTTCCCTCGTCCGAGTCGCACAGCTCTATAACTGTACAAGAAAGTGTAAGATCCTTGCAAACACTCCCCTGAGATTAACACTTACTGTAATCTGATGGACTATAGTACATTGGGCAGCTGAGATTTATATGACTTAAGAACGGAAGAATCGCTGTTGGACTTCCCTGGTAGACGCACTGTCCCTTCGCCAGCACAAATATATTGTCGAAGTAATTAAAGACCGTTGCCGATGGTTGATGGATGGTGCAGACAATTGTTCGCCCCTCACTGGCCAAGCGTCGCAGCAATCGAACACACTGCGCCGCTGTTACTTCATCCAAACCGGATGTTGGCTCATCTAAGAAAAATATATTGGGATTCGCCACCAATTCCAAAGCGATTGAGAGTCTCTTCCTCTCCCCACCGCTCAAATTGTCCGACGTCACATTACGGCGATGGTTTAGGTGAAGATTCTCTAGAATATCATTTATCAACTCCCGCTGGCACTGACGGTTCCTTAGTTTCAGATCACACGCCAGGTTCATAAGCTCCTCCACGGTGAGTAAAAGTTGATGGTTGTCGTCTTGTGTAATGTAACATGAGTCTTTACGGTTGATCTTGATGTGTCCAGTCACTCCAGAAGTACTGTGTGAAATTTTTTTTAAGACATACCTAGGCTTTAAAGCGTTTCAGTTTTACCTAAATCCGGATATAGCGTTGAGCAGGCTACTCTTTCCTGCACCAGATGGACCCATAATAGCTGAGAGTTCTCCATTACGGAAGGCACCACTTACACCTCGTAGGATGTTACGTGTTCCGGTAACTTTAACTGCAGATAAATAAATATGTTAAATTAGCGCATTAATCATTTGAACTGAAGCATTCGAAAATGAGGCGGTACATCGCAACGTTACGGCATAAAAATGTCAAACAACTTCTTTTCTGGGGCTACCTACATCCGAGCGTCAACTCAATCGAGGACATCATCATCTAGTACGATGTTCCACAATATCTTTAATTCAAATACTATACATTCAAATACTTCTGACCTTGTAGTGGTTTTTAATAAAAAATAGCCTGGAAAGATTGTGAAGGTATTACTCAAATATTCTTAGGCCAAAAGTTTTTTATTACTATTTATCGTCATATTGAAAATTTTCCCATTTTCCCCTGTTCTATACACATTTTTCCCAGAGCCTAACAGATAGTTTCCTATATTTGAATACTAAAACCAAGTGCTACCTAAGTTTGTCTAGAATGTTAATAAAGAAGAAAAGACGTAGTTTAGGTAACAGTTTAGCAAAATGTTGAGAGTTTATAACTCTTCTGCCTGCCTTGTTAAAAAGGGAGAATCTACTCTTGGTTCCTTTCTCCACCTAGACAATTTTATTTTTTCAACGTTGTCAGGAAGGAACCATGTTTGAATTTAAAGTTTGGACTTTGAGAAAGCCGTTGACAAGATAATTAAAATCAGCTGTTAAAATGGAAAATTGGCTCTTAAGTATTTGAATTTGTAAAATCCCTTCTTTGCAATAGAAATCTTTTTGTGTAAAGATTTCGAAACTTTATTTCACAAAACATGGTCTAAAAACGGTATTCCTCAAGGTTGGCCGCTTGATGTTGTTTTGTTTCTTATGAAATAAGCGATATTTCAAACTACCTATCCTTGTGGTATTTATTTTTTGGAAAATTAAAGATTTAAGTGCTGTGAGTTTAACCTTTTCTTAAGTTTATGTTATTAAGGTCTGACTCAAATGGTGCTTGTATTCTCTAGTTCATATTCATACAAATCCTCACATATTCCAACGAATCCTCACTTTATCATATTTAAAACAAATATTCGTTAAAAACTCATTGTTCTTTTATTAGCATTATAAGACATCGATCTTCTTATAAAGGGTGATTTTTTAAAAGCTATAGGAAAGTTTCAAAAAAAAAAAAACAAACACATACAATTCAGAAAAATGCGTGAAATCTTTATTTGAATCGATAGTACGGTCAGTATAATTTAATGTTTGAAGATTATTTCATGCAAATGTTGCCCTTGACTGCGCCTCAAATGGACCATCCGCTTAGTCCAATTTTGGCATACTCTTTCCAACATTTCGGCCGGTATCTCACGAATAAATGCTTCAATGTTGTCATCCAATGCGTCAATTAAAGCGGGCTTGTCTGTATATACGTGAGCATTAACATAGACCCCAAAAAATAGTCTATAGGCGTTAAATCGCACGATCTAGGCGGCCAATTGACCGGTCCGGAACGTGAAATAAAATGTTCAGCGAACCCGCCTCTCAATAAGTCCATTGTTGTGCGTGCTGTGTAGCATGTGGCACCGTCTTGTTGAAACCACATGTCGCGCAAGTCAAGCTCTTGCATTTTGGGCAAAAAAAAGTTGGATATCATCTCACGGTAGCGCTGACCATTCACAGTTACGTTACGATTCGAATCATCTTTGAAGAATTACGATCCAATTATGCCACCAGCCCATATACCGCACCAAACTGTGACTTTTTCTGGATGCATTGCTAGCTCTTGCAATGCTTCTGACTGATATTCGTACCCATTGAGCCAAAAATGAACTGACCATAAAATGGAAGAAGCGCGCGATGAACTTTCTTAACAGAGCATGTATTTTGATAATAATATTTAGTAATTTGCAAGCGTTGTTCGTTTGTAGGACAATTCATGGTTAAATTATAGACCAAACTGAAGATGTTAAACAAAACACGAAACAGTAAAACAAAACACGAAACGTGCTTCAGCTGTTTAAACCAGTGTTGCCAAAATGATAATTGCTAAAAAATCACCCTTTAATAGTAGTTCAAATAATACATTTGTCTGTCTGATAAAACCCATTGTACTCTCTAAGATCAACAATGGATTTCGAATATATGGGAAATGTGCTAAATCTTCAATTCGGCTAAGAACAAGTCCCTACCACAATGCACAAGTTTGAGAGCATCTTCACCGAAGTGGGACTCTTCCACTTCATCCGCATCCATTTTTTCACTTTATCCATTTTTGATAAAATAAATTCTTTCCATAAAACTACTATTCACAACTACATTAAAAGCACCGTTAACGGATCTAAAGAAAGCTAAGGGCTTAGACATTTCAATTCCTGAAAAAAGAAAATAAGATTAACAACTGTCCACCCTGGGCACTTTGCACACAACAAATCATTACAGAGCTACGTACATACGTACACATGTCTATGTCCCAAGTTCAAGGCTATATAGGCCGTATCTACCAGAGAGTATATCTAAGTTTCGCTGACAAATACAAATCATAAGGATGAAACATTGTGTGATAGGGACAAAAAGCAGAAACGGTAAAATAACGACAATAAAGCAGCTTTTGTAAAACGTTTTCAAGAATTGGGGATGTTCGGGAACAGGCGACTATACCCTATTTCATCACAGTTCTCTCAGCCTTTTACTTCATACTTTTGCACATAAACTGATTTATTTTGCGCAGGAATGAGCCATGCATTATAAGTTTATACATAGATATGTGTAATAATAATAATAATAATTGAGTGGCACTACAGCCCATAACGGACCAGGGCCTAGCTTCTACAACAACTACTCGTGTTGTGCATGCTATTGTTCTTCACGAGTAGAAGGGACCTACAGTTTTTTGCCGATTCCGAACGCCGAGATTTGAGAAGCTTTCCATAGACAATTAATACTCTTTGAGTGTTGTCAGCAACTCGAAAGAGGTGGTGCCGTGAAAAAAAATGCTAGGTGTCCCGTCCGGGAATCGAACCCAGACTTTTCTGCGCCGCAGTCGATGCACTTACCACTGCGCCACGGCGACCACACATAGATATGTGTGCATATATAAAAAAAAAGGGAACAAATCTTTTGATTTTCTTAAATGTCTTCTAAGTATCCGTCCAGACCTGCTGTGGGCACAACACTTAGTGTGGCTACTCATGGCCACTTTTCCATTTTATTTTGCGGAATGATAGAATTGAATTGATTGTCATTTGAAGTTTTGAGCGGGTGAGATTTATTTATTTTATATAATGAGAACATCGGAACGAATTCAGAATGGAACTAAATTTTCCACACTCTTTATTCCCAACCGCATTTACCTTTGGTCAGCCCCTTAAGATACGCGTCGGTCCTTTTCGTTGTTGTTTCATTTTACACAAAATTTTTCTTCGTCCACACGCATGTAAACTGAAACATTACAGAATGCGATACTATGAGTATATTTTCTTGAATGCATCTGCTAGGGCAACACTTTCTGCTTACATTTTGTCGACCTCAAGTATCGTAAGAAATGAGAAGTACTGCCTACCTGATTATTCATTGTGGCCTCATAATTTTTGTTTCTTTTTTTTTGCTGGCGTAGGAGATGAGAATGAATGCACTGGGCATGTGGGTGTTATTCTTTCGAAATCACAGTGTTTCGTGAGTGAGCGTTGTCATCATCTTTGAGATCAGGTAGACATTTCCTGGATGAATCTCAACAAATGTAACGAGAGCAATGAACGGACGCGATGAGAGGACGTGATTACTGGTCTATTTTTAAGGAACATTAGTTACACTGCGGATTATCGCAGAAACATCGTTGAGGTATCTACCTGATTTCAAGAATCAATTCGTATGTATTAAGGACTGTGTTGGTGTATGAATATCTTTCTTTGGCCACTCCGGGGGTTATGTGTGCCATTCAAACGTAACCATAAATAAAAAAAAAAAAAAAACATGTGCAGGTAAAAGAAGCCATGAACTTATCACACATCTGTCAGGCAACTTTTTAACGTTCCGGATTCATAATTATCAAATGCATTCGAAATTTCATCAACGTACCGCCGGCAACAACAGTACTTTATGCCATACATTGCATACAAATTAAATTGCATTCGTACGCTTCACTTAAAACGTATGCGCGCCAATATTGACTTGGACACACAAAGCAAATCGTCAGAATTTGAATTTCCAATTGGATCGCCTATTGGCCCAGCATAAAATTCAAGTCATGACTTTGTTTTATAGATCGTTCGACGCCACATAGATTAATCAAAATTCTAAGGATAGTTGCAAATCCATCAGCCAAACGCTGGACTTTGCTATGCGGCAGAACCCGGATCAAGGTCAATGCCGATGTGGTTCCGAATATGTTCTCTTGTACGTTTCTAGCGCATGGCTGTGTTGAGGCAGGTTAACATCACACTCTGTTTTTCACTTCCCTATCACCGCCTCGTGCGGAGAGAACACGCGCAAACCTTTTAAAATCTGAATTCGTATGCTTACCGTAATTTTTACGTTCAGTGATCGTATAGTAGACATCTTGAAACTCAACATCTTTCGACTGCTTTATGCACGTTGTTAGATCCATTGCGTTGCGTTGTTATTGTCGCCTAATAATAGATGGAGTCGAGTACGTGATACGCATTGAAGGTATGTCAAATTTATCGCCGCTCAATTGCGAATCGTCTGAAAGAGACAGAGAGATGGACAAAAAAAACAAAAGTTGTTAAAAAAACAAAATAAAAATGTGTACTACATTGTTGTTTGTTTTCGCTGCGAAGAGAATGTAACCGAGCATTGAGTTATTGTTGTCCGAGCAATCAAAAATAAGGTCAGATTTCAAGGAATGGTGCGCCCAAGTTTGGCGATCATAAACGCGAGCAAATAAGGAAACAAGAAAAGCTAGGTACTAGTGGACAGGTTATTAAACTTTTTTGTTAAATAAAATCTGATAAGTTGGCAAATAAGTGACATTGGATTAGGGGGGGCTGTTAAAGTTTCGTGGGAGGAAATGCCGGTGCGGACAGCCGTGCTATCAAACATCTGACATTTGAATTGTTATTGCAGTACTCGTGCGCATAAGGTTTTGCCATATAGGGACCAGCGTTTTAAGGTTTCGTTTTTTTTTAAACGAAAATTAGAATAAAGAATCCGTCCATTCGTTCTTCCGTCAAGTCCTTAATACTCTTCATATCGAAAAGAAGAACAAATTTTTCGAAATAGAAAAAAAAAACAAATTTAAAAAAAATTGTATTTATACTAAAGAAATGCAGAGCTTCAAAGTTTTCCTTCCAATTCGAACGAGGAAGAACCGGCATATCAAGAGGTTTTCGTAAATTAAATCAATTCAATTGGAAACGAATTTAAATTAAATTGTAACAGGGAAATAGGTTAATTGTTTTTAGCAAGTTCCTCCTTCTCTCTTTTAATGCCCCTAAGGTCTGTACTAGAACTGGGTCTCAACCAACATGTGTCTCTTACTAGCACGATCTCTCGGGTCGTTTTCCGCTTTTGTGCGCTATCTTCACCTAGGCCGTCGTCTGTTGCATTTTTCCAATGGCTTAGATTCGAAGACTTTTGGGGCCGGTGAACTGCTGTCCCTGCGCCGTACATAGCGTGGCTATCTTTAGTCTTGTATCCGAATATACAACCATGCGCATGGCGCCGTACAGCCCATGTGGACGAGGAGAGCAACGTCGTGGGTCTCAGGATCAACGCTTCAAAAACATAGTTACTGATCAACAGCATTTTTTGGTAACTGGTTGAGAGAGTAGAGAGTCTAATACCTCGGAAGTATTGTCTTAGCCAATGCAGGGACGGGGGCAGTTGTCGAAAACCCAATATCGAAAGTAAGGTCAGCGTGTCGCTTGTCATCAACAATATGGAAAGGCAATGCTATTTGCTTTGTCCCCAAGCCAAGACTATTTCGCTGTTATATGGGTGCAGCACTTGGAAAGTAACTAAAGACTAAAGACGTTTGTGAACCGACGCTCACGAAACGTAGTAAGGATTTTCTAGCCGAATCGTATCTCAAGCAAACCGCTTCATCAGAGAACGGGCCAGAAACCCATGGGAACCACAATCAACGACGCAAGTGGTACTGGTCATACCCTTCGAAAAGTCGGAAATTCCATACCAGTGGAACCCGCAAACCCATGACGATAATCTAGGAGCAGGTCGACTGAGAAGTACATGAAGCAAAACAGTAAAGAGGAGTCCCTACAGCTTAGGTAGAGTTGGAAAAAGGTGAAACTCAATGTAAGAAACAACATACGATGGCGCGTAGGAGGAGAGTCTCTAGGTCCCGCAAGAGGATATAAGAACTATAAGAAAAATGTCATCCTGTAAGCCCTTAAGCTATACAAGATAATCAAACAAATCAAACAACTTCACAACTTAGCATTAATTGCAACTCTTCTCAATCTGTTGCATTTCCTGTTTTTACCTCCTGTCTAGACCAAACACGTTCAACAGAAGCAAATTTAATTTATGCTGATTTCTTCAACTTCAACTCTTAAGCAAATGTACATTAATTAGCCAATAAATCGTGCAAATAATTATTAAATTCCTTCCATGCAAGAATTAGTTACATAACGGTGCACAATATAATTGAGGGAATATATGTCACAAGTGTGTCATTAAGGGAATTAAGTCTTTGCGTAATACAAGGCGGTAGCGAAACAAAATTAAACCCTTAAAGTTCATTGTTTATAAAGTTAGATAGCACTTAGCGGTATCTCTGTCATGATCATAATTCAATGGTATTGATTAAAAATCGATTGTGCAACGTCTGCAAATAATATTGACTATGATGACTGGAATCTTAGTGATCTAGAATAAATAACACAAATGAAATGCAAAATGTATTGATAACTATCAATCTTGCCAGAGCCCAGGGGGTATTGTGTACATTGAAGAAGAAAACAGAAAGATCCGGTTTTTGCACGGTTAAGAAAACCATAAATCACTAAATGTCCTCAATTTGAAAGAACTAACGAGAGATCAAATTATCTGCATAATTTCGTACGTGACAAAAAAGATGTACAGACGGTTTCAAATCACTTGAATTTTAATTCTTCAATCACTGTATTCCAACTGAAGTCAGAGCTCTCGTGACAATCTTATGCAATATATTAGACTTCTCCACGCATTCGGGGATCAATCGACTCTCAAAGACGAAAAAGCGAACTCATGGGCCATTCAAACATATGTATCAGGCACAATTCAGGTTTTTTTTCGCATCAAGACACACACACACGACACAGCGCAGTGAAAATTGCTAGTTCAAACAGAATTAGCATTTTCGGGCATTCGGTTTTCTCCTCTTTTTCAGGCATTCTGATGTCAGATGTTCTCGGAGCCTATCATTTTCGGTCGAACACCGGTTTTATGCGTCGGCTAAATCGCCAGTCAACACACTTGTCATGAATCTGTTAACCGAATGCGTTATATGCTCGTGACTTTGGTGTTTCTATAGGGAAACTAATCGGCGAATCGGTGACCTTGAGTTGTTAGTCATTAAATTTTGTTATCGATATTTTTCCACATCGTCGATGTTGAGAATTTGAGAATTTTGTTTATATGTGTGATGCTCTTACTTGATAGGGGAAGATACGAGTGATGTAATGTATGTTGGATTTGAATTTCAGGGGAAATCTTTGGGAAATCGCTGCTTTAAATGAATAGAAGGACTTGGACTTGTTATAGACACAGGGTTCAGGTGATTTTTAGATAAACATTTCGTAAGTGCAAGGATGTACATGTAGCTCTGAAGGTAAAGAACGGCCAACTATAGAGACCTATGTAGATACATCGGGCGCGTGAACAACACAATTAAACAAGTCTTTGTATTCAAACTTCTAGATTCAAAAGAGAGTCGAAGACCGATAAATGGATAGCAAAAAAAAAAAACGTTTTGTTCTCGGTAGCTGGAAATAGCGCTGTCAGAGCCTTCAAGCATAGAAAACAGGTTAAGTTAGTCTACGTTCTTCCGTTGGTCACAAGGCTAATAAGTGAAAAAGTCAGCAACTCGCAAATGTGTCATTCATCGGCATTTGTTTAGCATTAGATACCAAATGGAAACCTTCCACATAGAATTCAATACACCTACTCAGTTTTCCACCATCGACACGTTAAATTTTTAATTTTCCAACTTAATGATAAGATAAGCAATTTTCTCTGACTCATTTGCAGTTTGCACTTGCCCCTCAAACATTTCACAGGCACGATGAAAACTTACAAGCAGGAAAATACAGATTCCCAGACGTATGCCTTGAATGTGGAATTATCTTAAGCCAAACGCAGCAACAAAAGTCCAATAAATAGTGATGTGTTCACTATCTTCTGTGAAATGCCTGAAGCATTTCAACTACACTAATTATTTGCGATTGAATCAATTACGGATACAACAACGATTACCATCATCATCGACAGCTCATCGGCGACGCTGGAATGAATCATGAAGACAAAGATAATTGAAATGCTGAAGCTTAAGTTGTCGGTGGTGAGACCAGTGCGGCGCGGCGGCACGGATGTGGCTTATCTACGCGGAATCCCTAATGTTAGCTTCGCATTTGCATAAAATGTCTATGTTGACTCTGTGATTAAAGATTTGTTTGCTTTAATTTGCTTTTGTTCTTTTGGGTAAGAGATTCTCACGATTTTGTGAGAAGATTATCAATTTGGTCCTTTCCGGTGTTTTGGCACTAAATCAAAAGCAATTTTAGGAATGCACGATTATTTTGCAAATTAATATGAGGTTTCACGCAAATTTTAATCAATGACAATTTATGTATGTAATTCTTCTACATGATGGTAACTTCAGAGACGTTGCAGATAGTCCTTTAAAAAAGACGCCACGAAAAAACAATGTATACTCATCAATAAACAGCACCTGGTTAGGCTGTGTGCAGAAAAATTGGCAAAATCACCCAACCATTACTTGGATGATGGCAACTTAAGAAATTAATAATGAGGGAGCCTGCTTAGTGATTTTGAAACTCATTTACAGTCTGCTGACTTTGGCAAAGCGTTTAATTAGTCGTATGATTCAATCCGCAAATGAAACACGGCATGCATCACGTTTCTCGCTCACCCCATGTTTGTTTTTCTCCCCCTTTTCTTATTGTGTCACTTTGACAAAACATTTCCGAAAGAAAATATCCAGCCTTACCCAATGCATTGATTTATTTTACGCACTTGATCAGACCTTAAAGGTCAATTGTAATGAGAGACGGAAGCGTATAAATCAATAAAGCATTCGTTCATTCCTATGCATGAACAAAAATTAAATGATGTATAGTCTGCTGTGCTGTGACGTTACATTTTTTTCTGAGGTATAAATATTTATAACAGGTTGGACTTTTAAAAAAAAAAAAAATATCATCTAGCGCGAGTTGTCTTCAGTCATTAAATTCACTTCTTTATGCACCGAACTCATTGAACCGCAATTTTCCCTGAAATAATTAACTTTGTTGGAAATGCCTGTCAGTGGGTGGAAAGAGTTCTCCGGTAAAACACTGAATAGTCGTTTGCTAATGAAAAACTTTGATTTAATTGAACGTGCAATGAACAGAAGGTTAAGAGGTCTAGATGTGCTAAGATCCAACACAGGCAGTTGAATCTGTCAAACCAGTTATCAGACTACCGGCTTACATGGCATTTTATATCGTCAGGTCTTTGCAATTTTGAAGATGTTGACATTTGTGATTAATGAACTTTAAAA
Organism: Eristalinus sepulchralis; assembly: GCA_944738645.1. Taxonomy (NCBI): domain Eukaryota; kingdom Metazoa; phylum Arthropoda; class Insecta; order Diptera; family Syrphidae; genus Eristalinus; species Eristalinus sepulchralis. The sequence continues at coordinate 10,903,450 of OX122885.1, read as the reverse complement.
AAAATGAGACATGGCAATAAACATAACAAAAAGGCATTATTAACAATTTGAGATCGTTTCTCGTTCGTGTGTTTCTTGTGCGTACAATGAAAATTATTACTAAAAAGCTTCTCTTTGTCACACAAAACCTCTTTGGAATGATATCGGAAAAACGAAATCTACGAAAGGCTATTTGTGTAATTTTGCTCGAATCATCTAACTTATGCAGATTTCGATATTCGATTTTGCCTAGAACTAAACTACATATACACATTGGTACTCAGTAGACTCTCTTCCATTTAAATGCGTAAAAGTTATTCTTTATCAGGACAAACAGCTGTCTCTGCTCATTTGGGTATTTTCTACCTTACTAAATTGTGATGTCGCATTCACTTGGCTAATCTTCTTCATGCCTGATGCCTCTTAACGCCACTTACCTTGATATATCGACGGTCTTTATTTGGCTCTAGTTGTTAAGGCTTAGGAAATTCTTATAGGAACATGACCTGCGTAATCGGTTGGATTCCCTTATGCCTGGCCCAAATAGTCGATGTCATTTGTTAATCACTTTACCTATCATGAACTAAATATAAACGCAGTTCTCGAACCAGTCTTTGCAACTTCACACAACAAGCCCGCATCCTTGGCTTAACCACTTTTTCCCAGACACAATTGATTGTTTTGAAGTTAATGGGTTGAACGTGAAAGCTTAACCGAATTTTTGATCTGCCTTCTGTATTTTAACTTCGGGGCAGTAAAGGACTTCGTCTACCTCGGCTCAGCGGTAAATAGGGACAACATCACAGCCGAAATCAAGTGTAATAGACCCCTCTCTCGAAGGACTAGACTGGGTTTGTATAACAGCTTGATCATCCTAGTCATCATCCCGTCGGAGCGAAAATTTGAATGTTAAGCCATTAAAAGAAGGGTATATCTGCCTTAATTACGATGATAGTTGAAGGTATTCGTTTTTAAGCTGGTATCGGGCAAAAGCACGTCGGCCATGTTATGCTTAGGCTTGTTTGCCTTTGTTTGTTCAAGAGTTCGTGGAAATTTTAAGTTTTAATACCATTGTGTACAACTTGGAAATAAATTAAAAAAATACCGAATGTATTTTCGTATAGACATCTGATGAGCCACAAGTCTAGTGTGTGAGGTTAAGTTAAGTCGCTTGTTTCTAATTTATAATAATCCCCAGATATTGGACTGCTGTGTGTCTTGCTTGAAAAATAATTCTTTAGCATTGCATGTCATTATAATATGTAGAACTGAATTAAACATTAGTTCAGATATGAAGTAGTGAAAGAGACACCCCCCAGCGCCCCTTCTTTACCCACAATCCTCTCAAAAATGGGGTAATTAAGGGTGATTCATGGTGAGGTTTGATTTGCAATAGGCTTTTTGGTCTGATTACGTTTGACTCCCATTGAAAACAGCTTAGTATCGATTGGCAAGTCGTCATGAAAGGACCAACACTACAAGAACGTCTTCCAATTGTTCAGATGTATTACGAAAATTGGCCTTCTGTGAAAAATGTATTTCATGCGATTCGAGGAACTTACGGCAATGATGATGCTATTTGCGAATTTTAGTCACAGTTTGCATTAGTGCATGATACTCGACCAGTTAGTTCACATCCAGTGAAAAGTGAACACACTACAGTAGCTGTAACTGAAAGTGTACGCACAGACCAACATGCAAAACAGAATGTTTCCGTCACTGCCAAATATTATTGTGCCATGTTAACGGACAATGTTCTTCCTGAAATTCAAACACATGAACTCAGTGAGCTCTGTTTCCAAAAAACAGCGCTACGAGCTATACAGCTTGTGAAATGGACTTATGGAGAAATCATTTTGGTAAGCACTAAGTTGCACTGCCGCCTAGATCGTCCGTTATCACGCTTATGGACTATGGTTTCTGGGGATATGTAAAGTCTTAGATCTTTAGAAATACGCCAGCTGCTACTAATAACGCTTTGAAAGCCTACATTAATCCTGTTATATGTGAGATACCACTAGTTCCCCAAAAATTGGAACTTCCAAAAGGACACCTTTGACGTAGTCGCGAAATACATTTACATGAAATCATTTTCAGAATCATGCCATAAGAGAGCTCTCGATGTCGAGGCTGTGTCTTATAAATCAATTGCCTTAGCCTTGAGTACATTGGGACACTATTGTCGTTTCCGAGCATTGCAAGTGCTGTGACACAAAAGAGTGGAAGTTAATGCCGTTGTAGAAGCTAGGCCCTGGTCCGTTGTGGGCTATAGTGCCACTCAATTATTATTATTATTAATGCCGTGGAAGGAAATTTCCCAAAAAATTCAATCTCCGTTAATGTTTGATTTCAAAATCAAGGCGTTAGTCGACTGCACTTGGATACAAAGATCTTGTGGATTGGACTATGTAACACTTGTGAAAGTTCAAACGGATTCTGCGAAAGTCGATTTACTGTCATGCACAAGAACTTCCCTTTTCGCAGATTTCATAGATAAAATTCCACCTCTAGCTTATGCACTGCGCTTTTTACTTCTCTCGTGAACCCTTAAAAACATATTTAGACTCAACAAAACCAACTGGTAGCCAGACACGTTTCTTTCATTAAAACGATGTTACAAAAATAAATCCAGAGAATGATTAAAAAAATAACTTTACCCTGAGTCCCATAAAATGAATAATGTTTGCAACGATTAACACATTCACACGAAAAACCTTCTTTTTTAATAATTATCGCTAATGCAAAGTCAAAACCACAAAATGTACAACACTCTTCAAGCAACGCTGCTTTAAGACAATACACACCGGAATAAGATCACACTCATATAAAAGCAAGAGAACACAAAACTTCACTTGTAGCACATTATTTACTTATGCTTAGCTTCCTTTTGTGCTGCCCGCATAACCGAAGCAGACTAAAACCGACAGCAGTCAATTCCCAGAAGTTCTCTGGTCAAGCGCCAAGTTTCGGTTGGAGAAACAAAAGCCCAGCTCTGCGGTCGTTGTGATGATTGTTTAATTTCTGTTCTCTGTTTTTTATTTTGTTCACTTAACGGCTTTTATCCGTGATGGACGTGATTTTTTTCTCCAGCTGAACTTTGATATTTGTTTATCAAATTTGTTGAGCATATAATGGGCGATAATGCAACGCGATGAAACGAAGCAAAACAAAACACAATTAAATGTGACCGCTATCGCTGCCGACACTGCATAGAAACTCGAGTGGATACAATGAGGTACAATACGTGCGCGTACTGCACCCGCACTGCACCTTGCGTTTAATTGCACTTTAAGGAGTTCGTCCCCTTCGTGGTGAGCGAAGCTTCACTGTCAATCGATATCTCACATGATGTCCTCACGTCAGAAACATCCGCAAGTCGGATACACTCAAAAACACGGACTAATTCAATTAACACTCAGCAAATAGACATGATATGAAAATTTCGTATTGGCTCTACACGGTGCGCGACTTCGAAGGAATATGATGAGACGCAGAAATGCCGTTCTTTGTCACTTTGCAGATACACTATATTCGACGTTCTGTTGTGCACAACGGGCGGGACGCCTGATCGGGGTGCGAGTTAAACTCATACTGCCGTCTGTCGGCTGGACAGTGCGCACTGTGTTGTTGTTGGCTGACAAATATTGTAGACGATAGGTGCGCCGTGAGCCATTCTCTTCTGAATTTGTCTGAACAAAAGTTGGGGGACACTCATACGATAATTGCCATTGGGGCGACCACAGCAAAGCGGCGATAGTTCTATTGGGGGAAATGAGTGTGGGTCTTTGGTGAAAAACTATCGTCTCGGGAGCTGTGGTGGTGTTGCTGGTTATTGCATTTAGAGGTATTCGAGAACGTTGGGCATTGGCTTGGCATAGTGTTGCCGATGATGCTTTTGAAGATTAGAAGACTATTGGATATCAAATCCTTTTGGGTGGAAGGGTTCTGCTGATGTTAAGATAAGACGTGAAAGCAGCAATTATAACTCCTTATAACGCGCTCTAAATACCATCTGAGGGATGGAATGATTGCACTAGGCAGGAGGGTACAGCGCTTATTATCCTGAACTGAATATGGATTTCGAACAGCGAAATGTAAGATACACTTCGCGAAATAATTTTAGGACCAAGCTAAAAATTCCAATATTCTACAACTGCTTGTAGATAAATTTAAATCAAATATCAGAAAAAATACTTCGTGAAATGAGTGTTACGTATACATATTTATTCACAAAAAAAAAAACAATTTAGTAGAAAAAAAATAACAAAACAAATTTTTTCAAGCGAAATAAAAAATGCATAAAAACTAAATAACGGAACTAAGTGAACATTTTCATATTTTAGTAAGATGTTGCACCACCTTTGTTCAATATAACCTGCTGCTGTTTCCGTGGCATCGAATCAATGAGGTTTCTAATATAGTTTCCGTTTATTTTAGACCATTCCAGCTTAAAGGCTTCCTTAAGTTCCCAAACCCCATTGAATTGTCGACCATTTTCAAAAACACCCTTAGAAAGTCTGCTCCAAAGATTTTCGATAGGGTTCAGGTCAGGACTGCATGCTGGCCAGTCCAAAATAGGAATACCACGCGAGTAGAGAATATCTTAAGAGGACTTTGCCGAATGGATTGCAGTGTTGTCCTGCTGAAAAGTCCACGTACCTCCATATACATTGTCACCAAAGTCGACAAGCACATCGTCTAGCAACTCCACGTACTTCGTTGCATTTATTTTGGTTGAAATGAAGTATATTGGAATCTTTCCATCGTACGCCATAGCCGCCCAAACCATGAGAGTCCCTCCACCAAAGTTTCTAGCCATGCGCTGTTGTTTTTCTTTCCGCTTGTCACGCCAATATCGTTAACAACCATCCGGGCCGTCAAGATTGAACTTTTTTCGTCAATGTTGGGATCGGCTTTCAAAATTTGCTGTATTCAACGGGTGGTAGATCGTAGATTTAAAGTTTGTCGAATGTCTGCGGCACTGAGAGATCTATTTGTTGCTAGTCGCTTCATTTCTCTTACCACCCTTGGAGATATCGTCGATTTTCTTCCATTTCTTTTTTTTTTTTTAGTTTTCCCCTAGTTTCAAACAATTTATCACGCTGGTTTTGCTTTTATTGATAAGGGAAGTAATCTCCCGAGTTGTTTTCCCAGATAAACGGAGTGAAACAATTTTTATACGTTCAGTAACTGTTAATTCCTTGCCGCGACCCATTTCTTAAAAAAGTTGTAACGGAATGTACACTAAAATAAATTATAATTGTAATTAATGACTTCTTCCCTAGAGTACTGATAAAACACCCACCTACTAAAAACGAAATTATCCTCTGTCGAAACAATATTAATGAAAATTCGTTTAAAAACACGTGTGGTCCTATTAATATTTCGCAAGGAACTGATCTTAAAAAGCCAAATGCAGGAGTAAAGGAATTCGAAGGAAAACCAAATACCGTTATTAGGCAGAAATATAGAAGAATTACAGAATGACAGTCATTTCTTTCAACCTGGTAGCTTAGTAATGCGTATTGGCGTATTTTAAGTTTGGTCTTATAATTATTTCGCTTTGTTTCTCAGTTTCAGTCATTGCTGGCCCCCAGATTAGAATGTCTCAGAGGGAGATGTTGACATTCTCGATATCAGGGTTTTATTCTCAACCGCCAGGACCAGGCTTATGACAATTAGAGAAACCGCTTTAGGTTAAGATCCAATCTTGCACCTTAATTTACTATGACGTATAGCATTTAGTCTTGTACTCTAACCTGAAGTACGAAGTTAATGAAACAATAAAAATGTCACGCTATGAGACAACATTAAATACTCGAATAGTCAGTCAATGTCATATCGTGTTATATTCCAGTACGATTTAATATTACATTCCCCCCATCGCGACTATAGTCTAATCCTTCTCTATGATTCATCTATTCAATGTATTCAGTGAAACCTATGACACAACAAAATTATGCATATAATGAAAAGGAAATCATCTAGAGTTCTGAATGTAAACGAGATCTACGTGATCACCTCGTTTTTAGTTACAAGACCGCTCGAGACACATTGAATCACAATTCTTTCAGAATATTTAAATGAAAAGAACCCAGATTACCAGTGTTCTTGTTTCGTTCCCCACTGTCTCACGATACGAGCATTTGCTTCAATTCGACTCATCACTCGACAGCATTGTCTGACGTAAGCGTTTGAGAAATCCTTGGTCTTTGTTTACAACGGCCAGCCACTACGATCATCGTTAACATAACCAGCAAAATACTAGATGACCAAAACAACCGTATTCTATAGTATCGAAAAATTAGCATCTGACTAAGAACCCACATCGTGAATTCTTTCGCAAGCTAGCATGAATATGTAAATTTTGTTTAAACGATTTATTTCCATCCAAACCAGCTTTAAGTCTGGCTTCATCTGAAATCCGTCATGGGTGAGGAAAGCACAGAAAACATCTATGCATGTCTCTCTATCTAGCGCGCAGTTGAATTTTCGTGCAGATACTTTGAATGCTGTGCCAAATTGGGTAATATCTGGCAGTTTGCAGTAAATATGAAAAAAAAAAACTTGCGTAAGTTTCACTTGCAAAGCAGTGCGCGAATAGCCTCGCAAGTCGGTCGGGAAAACTGTGTGTGCATTGGATCATTGCCAGACATACGGCAGCAAAGGTTGCAACATCAACGACTGGTAAAGTCGAAAACTTGATCTTACCAAGCTGCGATCTTGGTAAGGGGTCGTAAACAGTGAGGAAAACCGAACACCAACGACGCCGGTGCACAGTGCAACGCCGTGTTGACTGTCATTCTGATGGCCCACCAATTAGTTTTTGAATTGTGAAATACAATCTGACATTCTGCGCAAAATAAAAACGAAAGGATTTTAATGAATTGAGCCTCGAGTTTATTGGACCGCAACCGTGTTGTTGATTTCTCTATTTTTGGTGGCGGCAATTAAAATGAAATAAAACGAGACAAACGATTGAAACTACAAATCAAAACGCTCAAATGTTTGATCTATGTTAGAATAATCAAGCGCCTTAATCACTTCCTAGTTTTAAAACATCATTCTACCACCTTCTTAACTCATTGAATGAATTTCAATAGCTTCTAAAGCAATCTAATCCGACAACAAGAAATTTGAAGGACAAGCTGATGTACAAAGACGAGGATTTTGCAACGTCTGGCGGCATCAGTCGAAATGTAATTGCATCAGTAGCTCCCGTCTGTAAGAGAGTGCGCACATTCATTATTCATTCAAGATTTGCATACAACGCGGCGAATTTGGCGGTGCTCTAATGTACCGACTTCCTAATATGAGACAAACTAATTGTTCGTCTCTCAATCGAGTGTCGACATCGAAATGGAAACGATTAACAATCTCGGCAATCAATTCATTGCATTCGGCCGACAACACACTTATGTTCACCACATGCTTGTCGAGCGCACATCGAATTCACCACACTGGCGCTGGGAATCACTTTCAATCTAATTCTTGTTGCTGTCTTTTAGACTCTCACAGATGCAGAAAACAAGTTTCTTTCGTTTAAAGACTAATTCTTAATGTGCCGAGATCTCTGGGGCGATTGTCTTCCGCGACTGAGTTGAAATAATCAAAACCGGAATTTTGTATTTTGTCTCCTCTCCTTTGCTTCTATCTTATTTTTTGTTGCATTTTGTGGTTACGTTTATATCAATTGTCTGAATGAATATTGAGGAAATCGATATTAGTGCGGTAGTGGCAGCGGACGGGGGCGGTGAACGGGACGATGCAAAGAAACGACGAAAACATGGGATGCCGTTTGGTGGTCGATATTCGTATTATTTGCGAGAAAAAGTGTTGCGGAGTTGGCTGACCCGAAGAGAATTTGCTTGCCCTTCAAGCCACAGGAAATGATGCAAATGTGAGTGGCTTGTGGTACTCATCACAAGTGTTTGAAAGTTGTTAAGGCATTGGCGCAATATCACAATTGTCTTTTGACTCAATTTTCATGGAACTGCTTGTGACCTAGCACTCAGGAGCGCAATAAGAACAACACAGCTTAGTACGTATATAAGAAAACTTAAAGAGCAAAAGGGTAGTCGGATGTAAATGCAGACTACAGCCGTGCGATACACTGAACTTGTACTGCAGTGGGACGGCCTGTACATCTTTTACCGGTTCCTCCAAATAATTACATACATACATATGTACTAAGCATTGTGATATACTCTTTCATCTGCGTTTGTTATGCATCTTCATTTGCTCCATTTTCCCATTTACTAAACGTAGGCACGGTCACTTCCACTAATATTATTTGTAGGTTATAATTTTTTTAATTTCCAAGTGGATGGATTGGCAATGTTGAAGTTTAACAAAAAAAATAAGTGTTTGAATCAATTCATATGAAACTTTCGCGAAACGTGACTCAACATTTCTACAAGTCAATTCAAAATTTATCTTTCATTTGGGACCAACACCGGAGTCAGCAAAAAACTGTACGTCCCTTCAACTCGTGAAGGAACAGTAGCACGCACAACACGACTAGGTGCTGTAAGGCTTGGCCCTGGTCCCTTGTAGGCTGAAGTGCCATTCAATTGTACGAGGTGGAACTCTGGAAAAACACGGCAGTGCGGGTGAACTTTACGCAACTTTCTCGGACGGAAAGGGCTATTCTTCAAGAGTTTGGCGACATAGTACGGATGTCCCCTTCACCACGACTTTTGAGACCGACCTTCGATGTGATTCTATCAGGTAGGTGACAGCTAGGCAGATGAGAGCACGTTTGTTTGCGCTATGGAAATGCTTGTGATAAATAAGATTCGAAAGTGGATGATCAAGCGGTCTCTCGTGCGTGCGTTGCCCCTGCGACCCCTTAAGCAGGAAACCGAAAGTGATGATGACGGTGGACATTCGACCAAGAGCTGACTAGATTTGAGTACCGTGACGGGTTTGTCTAGTCTTTCAGATTTATCAAATGCACCAATGATGCAAAATTTTATTCCAAAGCGGGCAAACTTCATCGGGGCTCTCGGCATTGCATAACTCAATAGTCTTGAAACTTGTTCATTCTATGAGTAAGGAATACAGCGTATGAACGTTAAATCCGTTGCATTCTTGTGTGATTAGGGGTTCACCCAATAATCTGCTGAACGATAAAGTTTCACATTGCAACGGATTCTGGAAAATGAGCCAAGAAGTTCAAGTCGATACCCAAGAGCAGATATGACAGCATGTATTAAAATGATTTACATATGTATGTATATAGTGTGAAGCCTAAAACTCAACCAGCTTAAAGTGGTCCACTGCAGACATGTGTCAGCTGACCGTATGAAATAAGGGACAAGCAGCTCGACGACAAGCCTGAAGAGTATCCCGAAGTATAAGAAGTTTGGCGACATCCATCCTGGCATTACCGCGTACGACAGAGCAAGCATAAGAAGGTTATCCTTTCACAAGTGTATTAAAAAACATTTCACTAAGACATTACCTTTAACAAACCCACACAACTGTGTAACCTAACCTCTACCAACCGCAGTTTTAATTTAAAAAGTAATAAAGGTCTTAATTTTGTTACGAAGTAAAACACTATGCACATCCAATTACGACACCACTAAATTGTTCAGAGGAAATGTGTGTAAAAGGGTACAGAAATGAAGAAAATTTACTGGTGCCATTCTCTCGTTGTGTTCCTCACAAAACCAGTTTGTGCAGAAATAAAACGGACGAATTTTGCAGTGATTAAGAGTTGAAAACGAAGTCAGCTGCATACGTGTGTGATGTAACCGAAAAATGTCATTGAAATGTGGAGCAATTGGGTCATAGTCCAAGGGAGTAGTATTAACGTCGGCAACGTCTTAAAATTCGCAATTAATCTAACGTGTTTAATGTCTTCCTTATCTGAACTCAAGTTCACGCCGCCGTTAATAAATGTTCTTTTTTGCGGACATAAAAATGCTGATGCCTGACATTCAAGACTATTGCTGCTGCTAGAAAATTACTCCATTGTCAACGTGATTAGTGCAAATGTTTATGCCTTACTGCATAACTAAATATTAATATGCAATGAGCTCTGTAATTAAATATCAACTTAAATATACAGATGCAGTTTTCTTGTAAAAACGAATTCTAGTAAATTACGTTGGAGTGTACCTAGTCGACACTTAGAATAATGCATTAATCCAAGAATCACGCGGTTCCGTTGCGTTTGAGGTAAAAATATAATTTCCCTAGATTTAATTAGTCCATGAAAATTGAAGGGAGAAAAAAAATCATAAATGAGTTTCTGATTTATTTGCTAATATAAATTTCGCTTATTAAGTCGTCGGTAAGGTAGATTCTTTACACAAATATTGTCAACTCTCTACTTCTATTTGAAATTTCGAAATGGAAACCAGCACATAATAGCACAATACTTGTGCATCCTTCTAGTTATATACAGTGTGAGGAAAATAGTTCATTTTCAATTTTCAAAATTCCTGAGCAATTGATGCTGAGGTCAAGTGTGGCGAAATACATATTTGGCTTAATAATATCGTCACTATATGATTTTTATTTCGTAAAACTCAAAGAAATATACGCGTTACAATTAGTGAGACTATTCATTTGTGAGGAAAAAGAAGATAAAACGATATTTTGTGTGATGTCGTGGAAAAAGCTGCTGATACTAGAAAGTGACTCGATGCGTGTTATCTGGAATCCTAAATATTCTGGTGGTTTGCTAAATATCGTTGATGTAATATAAACACAGTGAGTGATAAAGTAAACTGTTGGGCGAAGGAAAATTATTTTTAATGACCGTACACTGAATTTGATGTAGAACATGTCGTTTATGCAAGCAAGCCAGCGCTACACGAGTTCAGGACCGAAAACAACATCGAATTGATCATTCTGTTAGTGCGTGTGTTTGAAACTGTTTAATTAAAAAAAAAACACGAATTTCGGATTCGATTTGGGACAAAGAATGAAACTGAAAAATTTTAATCCAACTGCCAGGGTGGATGTTAAAAGACACAACAGTCAGGTAGAAAAATAATGACAAAGGACGAAATCGGAAAAAGTATTTATGTAACGGGTGGTCCAACCATCCAACCAACCACGATTTTAATCGAACTTCGAGTTTTTTCCCTCACTTAATTTGGTATTTTTTTTTTGTTTCAGTGTTTGACAAATTTAAACGAGCAACGCATTAAGATTCCTGAAGCCATTTACGAAAAAGTTAGTACTTTTTTTGGGTAAACTTAATTGATCATGGATGGATTCGTTAATAAGCAGAATTGCCGCAATTGAGCAAATGAGAGTCCACAAATGTTTGTTGAAAAGCCGATGCATCCAAAAAGAGTGACTGTTTTGTGCGGTTTATGTACTGGCTGCGTTATCCGGTCGTACTTCTTCGAAAATGCGGCTGGCCAAGCAGTTACCGTAAATGGTGAATACTATCGCGAGATGATAACGGACTTTTTGTGGCCAGAATTTGAGGATATGAACCTTGACCATCTGTGTTTCTAACAGGATGGTGCCACTTTCAGCTTACCCAACGAAATAATAAAAGAATGTCATCTCACATTGTGGCGATATTAACTGGCCGCCTCGATTAAGTTATATGACAACGTTAGATTTCTTCCTTTGGAGATCTTTAAAAGAAGAAAGTCTACGTCAATTAACCAAGAACATCAAAAAGCAAAAGCTAAAGGAAATGAAATCAGCATATTGAACCTCAATTATGTCTCAGTCTTCGAAAATATGGAATATTGGATAAAGCCATGGCGAGCATTTGGTCAATATATTATTACGCACACAATTGCCCTAAATTCTTCTTTTATAATAAAAAATTTACAAATAATTCTCTAAAAACTTTTTATTTTATTTGCAATTATCAACGCGTGCTTTTGTTGAATCATCGTTTAGCATATAACAAATCGACGAAAATAATAGCCAGATTCGCATCTATCTTATTTTCTATATCTGTCTGAATGTTTTTTTTTTTTTAATATCGAAGCTATATTTGCCGCTGATGAAGAGGTATTCTTCGGCATTGAGATATATTTTACAGCAAAAGACACACTACATAAATGTTATAGAAAATTTAGAAGAAATAGAGATATTCGATATTGATTGCCCTAAACGGCAACTTTATTAAACAATAAAATCGATTTAAAAAAAAAAGTTTTTTTTTAAAAAAGATACTGTTCAAAACCGAATATACGAAGCGAAGACGCAGTAAAAAACAACCTCGGAGCACGAGGAAGGAAAACGCCAGCATAGTGAACACTTCCAACGGCATCTTGAGCGGCGCAAGGATACATTTCAAACGTGTGTGCTTACGCAAAATGTGTAGATGCAGTGTAGATGCGGTAGTGTAGATGCAAATAATTTCATTTTTCTTTTTGAACAGGAGTTGACATTTTTGAGGCTGTCTTTCGGAGAAGTATTCCTCAAAGCTTTCATTGTGAATGCTGTGATACAAATACTTCCTTTAAGGTTCAACTACATTATCGATAATTCATGCAATTTATGTGGACAATCATGCCTAGTATTCGAAAAAGTTGCAAACATTGTACAACCCAAGGAATTTAAATTACTTTTTGAAAGTAATGTTATGTAAATTCACATGACAATGCGTCGTTGTCGTCGCCTTGTCAAAATCATATACAGGCAATTAAGGTTACAGTGAGTTGGTAATTGACCTTGTTGGGGTTTCACCCGAATAAAAAATTAAATGACAGAAGGGTAATTATATACTAAAACGAATATTTAGAAAGACTAGAGCAATTAGCATGATTTTGGTCTTAAATCAAAACTTGACTTATTTGCAGCGCTTCCTCATCATAGGGTTCTACATCCATTTTCTAGAAATCTTGAATATTGTATTGTAGATACAGCTGAGATCGACAAATTACACTAATTACTATTGTAGTTTGACTGAGAAGTACGCTTAAAAGATTAAAGAAGTACTGTGTAGAACCACTTTCTGGCTTGGTAAGTTTCCCAAAAATATATTCTAACAGATTTTCAAGCGCCTTCTTTTTAGGCTGACACAAGTGTCCGGCTTGAAATTTGCTGAAAGGGATAAAACTAAAACCTTTCTACACGAAGCGACTAAGAATCTAGTATTTTTATTTACGCAGCTGCTGATTAATTAGGCTATTTCAGTATGACTTGTACAGCACCGCAGAGGGTTTTATATGCATATACGTTACTTTAGGGACGGGCGATATTTGTTTGGAATCATCTCAAAAGAGCACGCTTACTCAAGTATATTCGATGTTCGAATGTCAATGAAATTGAAAGCAACAACATTTGATTAACCTTATCATCGGGGTAAAACAACTTTCGCACTATTTTTGCAGCAAGTCATTACAAACGATCATGATCAAAAGTCAATGGCGTCAACTCAAATGCGACTTGAGTTGACGGCAAATAGAGTTGTGTTGAAAGTTTGTTAGAAATGGAAGGACCTCTTTATCTATAATATAGTATGGTAGTCCTTAATTAGCTGCCCGCGTTTGGTTAAGCGATCACGAAGGATCAGTCAAAATTGCCGAAGACGAAATTGTGTGCTCTATTATGGCAAAGCTTGACTTCGGAAGAAATCAAAGGAACTTGATGTTTTAATTCATCAACTAAAAGGAACGAATTATGTATTGTCTTATTTTATTTTTTTTCTCAGCCGTCACCTAATAGACAAAATTTCCAAAATTTCGAATGAAAGTAAATTTTCTTTTAGGCATGTTGAGATTCATATATGTCCATTTTTTTATGGTCAATACTCAATGGGAATTCTGAACAGATGGAATAAAAAATCGGAGTGGCATAACTATATTTGTCTTCATATTGAAAAGAAAGTGCCTGATGCTACTTCATTTCTATCACTATTACCACTTCTGTAGAACAATTTTCATTTTTCACAGTACAAATTTAAAAAAAAAAACTTTACAAAACTCAAGAAAAAAAGTAAGAATCTTTTTAAAAGTTACAAAAGTCGGTTTAAAAGAGTTTGGACAAAAAAATACTACATTCTTGTCGAATCACAACACAGTAAACAGACATCACATTGGAATCGATGAAATTAAACGTACGTACCTCGTTTGAATCGTAAGAGATTAAAAACTTCCTGAAAGACTAAAGCAAATCTCCAACCAAATATTTCGCTCAGATACTGTGGTGTCGCCTTTTTCCTGCTTCAAATAAATGCCCTCAATTTCACACTTCTTCCCATAAACGAATCTCGCGTCACACTGTTTCACTGCAATCGCGGGGGTGTACAAATTGTAAAATTGAATTAATGCAGAATCACACGCACATGGACCCAGAACAATGATTCGCTGCCGCCCGCTTGAAAATGGGTGCTGCTCAACCGACCGATCTCTTGATTAGCGCTAACCCGGAATTACAACACACTGACTGCGGAGCTACGGTGCGATCACATAGAGCGTTTAATTCAGACTGACCCGTCCGGTAGCCCAACGCTGAACTGTGCTGGGCTATAGGTGTGCGCGATCTCCCCTCAATGAAGAAAAAAAAAAGTAAAAATGCACGAAGAGAAAATAAAATACAAGAAAAAGAAGCAAAACAAAGCCTGGATAAACAAATGCTTTAGATATTTATGAAGAGTGACTATGAGCAGTAGCAAGAGGAGATAGTTTGGTGGACCATAGCGGAGTGCATGTGCAAGAGTTCGTTTGCTTCATGTCAGTAGAACATTCATTTTCGAATGACTTTCTGTTATTGCATTACATTGATAGTGTTGTCGTTGTTTTATTGTCTGTGGTGTGGTAGATAAGGAAATGTGGAATGATTGGTTTAGGGAACGAAGATATTATATTGTGCGGAAATATTTGTAAAAATTGTAAATGCAATTCCAGTACTGGCGAAGAAAAATACAAACTTGCGAATTTCACGACTCCAACGAGTGTGCTGGAGACTTTTATATTTTTAAATTGTTTTAAATGTCGCCATGTGTTGGGAAAAACTTCGCAACTTTTGAAACTGAAGGGTATCCGGATAACTTTAAATAATAATAATTGAGTGGCACTACAGCCGACAAGGGACCAGGGCCTAGCTTCTACAACAACCACTCGTGTTGTGCGTGCTACTGTTTTCTCACGAGTAGAAGGGACGTACAGTTTTTTGCCGACTCCGAACGGCGAGATATGAGAAACTTTTCATAGACAATTGATACTCTTTGAGTGTTGTCAGCAACTCGAAAGAGGTGGTGCCGTGAAAAATTCGAGGTGTCCCATCCGGGAATCGAACCTAGACCTTCTGCGCGGCGGTCGACGCACTTACCACTACGCCACGGCGACCACATAAGGATAACTTTGTTTTTTTTTTTAATAATAAGCTCTTGCGAAGAAATATTCATTATTCACATCTTCCGGAATCTAAAATTTCACAAAAATACCTAAATTTCGAAATGCCCATAATTTAGATAACATAAAAAAAAGATGACATTTTTTTAACCTTGCTTTTGGCTGACACGAACAAATTTTTAAAACAACAATTGTCAATAACAACTGTACCAATGATACCACTGCACTGTACTATGGCATCCATTGAGACTTGCCATGTTGCGAGATCCATTGTCTTTATGGATTTAGTGTGCAGGTCATTCGGGGACCTGTTTTCACTGTTTAGTTTTTTTTTTCTTTTTACCTCACCAATCAGAGAATGACTTGTACGAAATAGAGAATGGCCGTGAAATACAGACTTTAAGAAAGTTAAAGAAACACGTTGATTCGACGCTAATTTGCAAGGGAATTTGCCAGAAAATCGCCCTTGTTTATTTTGTGGTTAAAAAGATCGATTGTCCACGATCGATATGTTCCCATCCCCTCTCTTAAAACCAATTCCCAATTCAAGCGAAAAGCCTGGAAGAGGTTGTTTTAATATATCTGAATAAATATTAACTGATTACCCTCGGCCTAAATGGTTAAAGAAACTTATACTTTTACTAAATCTTCTTTAAGATTAAAATGCTTTGAGATGGGTCTAATAAAATCAATTGGCTGACGCAACAGTGAACAAAGGATCAGGTCTTATCGTCTGCAGCAACCACTCGTGTTATGTGTGCTATTTTCTCACAAACAGAGATGACCTCCCTTACCCATTCCGAATAGTGAGCTCATGCTATCTATGTATTATCAGTAACTTGAAAGAAGTGAAGCGAAAGTCTAGCCAAAGATTCAACCTAGACATTCTGGTCAGAGGATTAAGAACTTATCCATATTCCACAGCGAAGGCCTCAAGCAAGAATCATTCTTCGTGAAAATTAAGTTTGACATACTTTGTCCGACATTTGGCCAGTTGCTCGACCAAAGTGGCCAAAACTTTACATCTATAACCGTTCGTCGAATTCAAGACAGATTACTGCAGCTTTCATTTGCACACTTCAAGACGTGTCCTTCCCATGATTTAAGATGAGATGGTGAGGTGCAAAGGAAACGATTGGCCACTTCCTTTAGTTTTGCTTTGGTTTTTATGTTAATACGAGAGAATCACCGAAGACCTTTCGACATTTTTCGAAGTACCAATCGGTTTTTATGTTGAATGAAAACTGGAAATACTTGTGGAATTAAGTATTTAAATTAATGGCAAGGCTACTTGAAGTTTTTGGTATCCCTGTGCTGGATTTCCACTTTCCCATGTCTAACTCTTGCTCTGACAATGAAAAAAAATGCAGAGTTTTGTCTCTCATGTAATGCATTTTGGCCACAGATTCGTTCAATTAAACAACTCCATCACTGGCAACACCAACCAACCAACTAATCAGCAACAGTCTTTGTATACTGGCACGATATGTGGTGCAGAGACGATTGAAAACAATTTCTTGTGAGAAGAAACTAGTTTCGCAATTTTGTGCTCAGCCAGCGTGACTTTCAGTTGAAAGTGAACGACTGCCTGACACCTTACCTCGTATCGTGTTTGGTATAAATTTATAATTGTAACTGAGTTGCATGCGATTAAAATTGCCAAGTTCAAGGCCGTCGGCGGTGCTTGCATCTGTGCGGTTTGGCTCATCGAGGGGCGCACTCACAAATTATTGTAATGTAACCCGACCTGACAGTCTAAATGCAAATGAAACTTTAGACTGTCTGCATGACTAATGTATAAGTGAGGGAACGTTGCTTCACGTGACGGCTATGTTCACGGTTTCTTGGGTCAGCAAGTTCATTGATAAATTGACAGTCCAGGAAGCCGACTTTGGCGGTAAGATTTCCCGTCGTAGGAAAAGAATATGTTGTTCTACTTTTGTGATTTTTTTCTATGTCTTTCAAGTTTTATTCCTTTAGTGTTGGGAAGTTTGAAACAGACTTTTTCACCTCTTCACTGAGAATAGATTTTATACGTGCTATATGGAAAATACTTGGGCTGCTGAAGTACGTGGTTGGTATTTGTAGTTGAAGCGATTGTAAAGTGATACCACTAGGTTTGAGTGCGCTGCTTCAAGGTCTCACACTTAAGTTGATAGAGGGCTGGTGTCTCTGAAATTTCTTTGTTTGCAAAAAATTTCCTCTATATCCGGCACTCATAACAATGTACACAGAAAACTATTAATTAACGTACTAAGAGTAAGTTAGTAAGTTAAGAATAAGAAATGACAAAATAATGAACGATTTCATATTAATTGGGAAGATCGCGCAAAACATAAGGCTCAACCAAAGCGGCATGCTTTTCCAAAAAGTTTGTTCAACCACTTAGGCGAATGACATGGAAGTGATTGGTTGAACACTTGGTGCATTGCACGCATCATATTCTTGCTCGCAGCATGCACATCTCAGATGAATGTTCTCGACGTTGACAATTTGTAATAGTAAAACAAACAAATTGCATTGATTTAAATTAAATTAGGATACGATGCTATACTCAAGTTAGTCCTAGCTTTATGTAGACAGAAGTCACGCGCAGTTACGCCCGAAAATAAATGCAAATATGCAAAATTTCATGAAAGGTTCACCATAAGTTCAGGAAATATGTTGTGGCAGACGGGTCTTCCAAAAATATAAAAATCTCCACCATTGGAAAGAAAACAGTTCCTCATCCTATCGAAAAATCCTATCGAAAAATCTTTTATCGAAAAAAAAAATCATAGAAAAACATAAAAGTTGCGATTTTCCATGCAAACGGCATCAGTTGTCGGGAATGTAGTATAGCGTTGAATATTGTGCAAAAATAAGTTTTCTGACCACTAAAATCACTCAGAATGATGAAAGATTTGAATGAAGTGTAAAAACCTCACTTTAGTCCTCAATATTGGAGGTTTCTAAAGAATGAATTCAATTGCCTCGCATGGGGAAATGCAGATAATTTTAGTTTTCTTTTAAGACCAACCTTTTTTGATGCTGTCTTTTGGAAAAACTCCGATAATAGACATGTATTTAAAGTCTTCAGTTAAATAATATATATATATGTTGCCAATTGTACCTATATATGCAATCCTTTTCAACTTCCGCAACTTGCTTGAAAGTTTAAGGCAATCAAGCGCATACGTTGTTACGCGTCTGGCCATCTTCCGTACATCTAATGAATTACGCTTGAAGACGGATTCCATGGCTCATGTATAGACGTACAATGACTTGCAGTGCTCTAGAAACACGCCTTCCTTCTAAGTTAATATGTGGATTTCAGTTAAGTCACTAATTCATTATTCATAATTACTCCATGGCAAGTATTAAGATTACAATCATTGACTTGCGTCTTCTTGGAACAGTCTTACTCGGACTAATCGACAATTATCCAGTAACACACCATTCTACAGTAAAGCACTTTGTATGACATGTGACACTGTTGTGTAATGATAATCGCCTGGTTTTCGGTATGATTGAAAATCAGTTAACAATTAGTTGATAAACATGGACCAAAGGAAAGAAAAATTCACCCTGCCTTACGGTCATTGAAACATACGCTCCCCCAGAAGAGAACGTAATAGGAAGACCATCTAGCGTGGTACTGTTTACAGGCAAAAATCTAACTGCTCCGTCATCGCATCTAGGGATGTCGCATAATAGTTGACGTAAACCGATTCGAGGGCTTTAAAGATTTGTAACAAGGATAGTGCATTTTTCATTACCTCAGTTTGCGGCACACTGCAGATAAAGGGCAATACATAGGAAGACCATCTGGCGTGGATGGTTTATTCTTTGATAACCCTACTACTGATCGACAATGAGACGTAGCCGGTGTTACATATCTACAGCTTCTTCGGAATAAAATAATATATGTACATAGTGCTAAGATCAAGTGCATATTCTATGCCTTCGTTGGAATTAAGAGCACGTTTGGTAGATTTAATGTTTGCAAGAAAATTAATTATAATTAAAATGATAAAAAAGTTGAAAATGATTTCTTAAATATGGTAAAGTTTGTAATTTCCTTCATAATCTTGGATTCAAATGACTAATAGATCCGCAAGAAATTGTTTGAATTCATAATTTCAGTGGTATTATCCGAACCTTTTCTCACTTCAGGTACAAAAGCCTCTGCTTTACTCTTGTGATGTCAAGGTCTAGGATTTAATATGATATAAAAACCTAAGTTTTATAACAAAAACCATAATTCTGTATCTGGCATTCCTAGTGTCACATTACGTTATGTCATATCTGACCTGGTCGCACCCGGTACTTTACCGTCAAACATTTCTGCAATTACTTCAAAATGGTCTGACACATGTCTTTTCTCGTAAGTCGCGCTTCATAGGGAAGAACAAGTTTTGTTTTTGTTGGGTTTAACAGACGTGTGCAAAAAGGGTTTATGACAACCGTGTCGCTGGCGAGTGGATGCATTCAACGTTCAGCTGTCACTCGTCACTGACAAATTCCTAAGCAAAACCGTGTTTGTTAGTATCAAGTCACTGAGTTTGCTCAAGGTCTCGAAGTGAAAGGTGATACAGAGGCTGGGAAGTCACTTCATTGCAATGTGTACACCGATTTGTAATAAATTATCGCTAAGGATTGTCATTCATTGAAATCGGAAACAAATCTAGACTTTTTAAGCCTTCAGTAACTCTGATTGTGATTAAAAATCAATGTCGGTAATGATTTCGATTCAAAGCACCAATCAGAAAAGAGGATGTTGCAGCTATGGTGCAGGGTCAAGACTTTGTCGATTAGTTCATCCGTGTTTTTGTGAACGGATGAAACGAGCTCTTGACCGCATACCGGCATTAATCTCTCATCTCGGCAGTCGAGGTTTAAGTCATACATAAACAAAGTACGAATATTTCAATGAAACTATGAAACATTTCGCCATTACAACATTTTCAAAAGATAACACAGCTCGCGGAGTAGTTCACATCCCACATAGACTTTGGACTCTGTACGCGATTTCTAACCAGAGCAGCTTCAGTTCAGAGATATCTCCAAAGTGAATCAGTCACTCTATGGGTCGACACTATTAAGAGAACACACAAATGAAGTAAGCTCATAAAGGGATTTCGAGAAAACCTTTGTTTTCAGCGGAAATTCTGCCGGAGAATGTTCAAAGGTCATGTTAAACTTTTGTGCTGTGTGACGCATTTACGCGCATGGTGGCTTGCTCCACAATCTACACACTCTCAAATGTCGCAGTATCAATTCACGTGGTTCTGTTTTGCACTGCATTCATATTGACGGGATTTCCTTATCGGATCAATGCAGGGCAAAACAAAATTTGTTGAACTTACATTAGGTTAAGGTCAGACTTAATTTTTATTAAAATTACTAACTATAATGAAAAAAGTTCAGAACCTTATGCGCGCGTCAGTAAACAAGGGGAATGATTTGCAAACAAAAAAGTAAAACGAGCATGGCTCTTGAAAATGAGAGAACGAAATAAAAAACCTCTTATGGCGCCCCCTATATGTCCCGGGATTTATTGAGTAATGTGACATACATAAATAAGGTGTCTAAGGAACTAACGCAGACAATATAATGGATGACATCTGCAACTTCTCGTCGATTTGAAAATAAGGGTCTAAAGATTCTATTGTAGAAGCCGCGATTCGTAGCAGGCTTACGCTCAGACATTGTGGCGGAACAATTAAAAAAAACAAAAGACAGGGGTGGATATATATATACCCTTTCCTTCATGTTGTAAACAAGAGTTTGTAAGGAGGCCATCCGTTTTAGAGAGATGTCTGTGAAGAGACATTTCACCACCTTAAGATGGCGAATGGGTATTTACATAAGTTCTGGGGACGCTTTAATTCGCCGCACAATGTGTGACAACTCGAAGAATAAACCGTCCGGAGGCGGTAATGAAATTCGAAAAAGAGAGATTGTTATTGTTGGCAGATACGTAGCAGATTTTTGACAGTTTTAAGGCAGATGTATAGCAGACAGTGTGGGATGATTTTTGCCTCTTCGTTATTCAAATAGTTGCAGGAACCATACAAAAGACTGCCTGGTCTACATTTCTTATGATCACCGATACGGTACCATTGTTTCATGTTAGCTCATAACTGCTCGTAGCATGAACAGATTTCTCTTGAGATCTGGCGAATAGAGTTGTTAGTTCATACGGTTTCAAGTAGCGGCTATATATTCAACTATACGTGTTCCTGCAGTAAGGGCAGCGCCTTAGCTATTTTATCAGTTTTGGGGTTGTCTATATGCCGTGGTACTGTTTACAGGCAAAAATTTAACTGCTCAGACATCGCATCTAGGGATGTCGCATAATAGTTGACATAAACCGATTCGAGGGCTTTAAAGATTTGTAACAAGGATAGTGTTTTTTTCATTACCTCAGTTTGGGACACATTGCAGATAAAGGGCAAGACACACCCATTTTAAATGGTCTTTGGAGTATTTAACATTGGCCAGCCTTCATCTTTCTTGCTTTTGGATCCATTGATGTATGTATGTGTAGGTCGATTCTGAGAAGGTGGTTTGACCAACGATCAGTGTATTCGAGTGATTAAACAGAAAAGCGTATTAGATTTCGTTTTGTTCACTTCTTAACTACGACACGAATTTGAGGACACGTTTCAACTCTCTGGGGAAGTTTTACGGAACGGCCATGCACCAAGTTAAACCAAAACGATTTCCCCTTGGCTTGAAGGCGATTCCCAAGATTATCGTCTCTCAAGAATCCTCTGTTTAAAGTGTAACGCTTTCTGTGTCAATGTAGGCTCCAGACCGATGACAAGCTTGTGAAGACATGATTCACCAATATTCTGCTGTTGAAAGCATGTTTGCTTGTCAGCTAGCAACCGATTGCTGGATATGGTTTTGGGAGTCAAAATTTTAATGAATTTTTGAGATTTCAAAAAATTCTGTCCATGGAGATGAATAAATCAGTGTTAAAAATAACCTAACTTGCAGGGTATATTGAACTGGGAATGTGTTTTAGTACGGGCCGTTTTGTGTATGGTCCATCGCGAGATAGTTAACGTGATAAACGATGTTATACTTTCAGCTTCCTGTCGAAAATAAAACTCAAGACGTTATCTGTGTCTAGGATGCTGAGGTTCCTTTATTGAAGTTTGTTGGGCGATTTTCTATTTTCTAGAAAAAAAAAATATAAATTCTGTGGCATTGTAATATTTTGATTGAAATTCACCCTGTGTACACACCGCGCACTGGAAGTAGCAGATCAAAATTTTCAAAAGTCCATAACAAACAGTTAAAACGTTTTCCACAATAGCCTGTATCCACCCTGTAATTTAGCACATATTCGCCCCCTAACAGCGAATAGCCAAACACCGCACACCACACGTGTTGATAAATGACAGTTCGTTTAAAAATGTTTGTTATTGTTCAGATATGTGCGTACGGCTTATTCCATCGACTGTTTCGGCCTTTTAAAAGTGCTTTCGTGTAAAATTCTCGATTTAAAATGTCCTCCCATAAGTTAGAATACGACTCAACACTTGGCGGTTCAGTGGTTTTGCCAAATCATGTGCAAACCTTTCGTCATGCCACCGCCAATATCGATGAAATCAAGGATCTTTTGCATGAAATACGAAATCCGTCCAGCACGAAATTGGTTTTCCAGACACTGCCCAAGCACATGCGACGTCGTGCAATGTCCCACCATCCAAATCGACTGCCACGCAAATATCGTGCCATACATAAATCGCAGATGGCCAAGGCCGGAAAACCACCACAAGTGACAAAGAGACCGTCGAGGAAGTATCGGCGAAAACCGAGCAATTTGCTTAAGGAGTACATACGAAGGCAAAGAAAGCACAAGTGGCTGGAGACGCATATTTGGCATGCGAAGCGATTCCATATGGTTGCCAAATGGGGCTACAAGCTGCCGTATGCATCGTGTGACAAGACATACCGTGCTTGTTACAGGGCTTCTGCGAAGCACTGCTTGTTGCAAGATATCTCGTTTTTTGCTTGCGTCGAAATTCGTGCCAAATTGCTGGACATTGTAGAAGGTCTTAATCCTATGACAAGTTCTAAGTGTGGCCTTGGGATTGGTGCGAAGACGTACACCACTGGGCGGAGAGAGGGTTCGATTGATTTGTTTAAAATTGGACAATATCCGCACCAGGCCCTTGGTAAAGTGAGTTTCCTGTGGAGACCTGAGGAGACTGAGACAGATGGATGGAGAACTCTTTGGTTGTTTATACATCCCTCTGCGTACGATGAGATTTTCCAAGAGCTGGTCAAGGTTTTTCAGTTAAAAATCTTCAAAGTGGAAGACAATCAAATGGATAGCACGGAAAAGATTGAAATGGAAGACACTCCCCAACTACAATTCATGACAAAGGATTTCGCCTACCGCCGCGCACCTCAGTATCAGAATGCCTCAGGAAGCATTAAACTCACCGAATTAAAAGAGACGACCAATAGATTTCGTCTAACTGGTCCCCTTTCTCAGGCTGTCCTCGTTCAGGCATTGCGTGTAAAGGAATTTCACGATTCAGAGCCCGACAACTGGTTCAAGGAATCTATGAGCAATACGAAGAACCTAAAAGCGCACTTGGAACAAGCGAATTTCTGGAAGAACTGCAGCGGTGTAAATTCTCCCGGGGAATTACTGTCAAACATGGTTCTGGGATTAAATGTGGAAGATCCTCGAATACATCGGCCAAAGAAGCGCACCAAAGCCTTGCCTGCCCAAACTGAGCCGGATCTCGGTGTGCTCCTCAATACGGAGCAGAACTTGCATTACAGTCCCCTCTGGAGTTTCGATCTAAGGAGTACAGTGTGTCGTGGCATGATGTCCGCGCATGAATATTGCACTCAGCGGGAGAAAAATTCACTAGTGCCCGGAGAACGGTGTTTGTTTGAAAGCAATATGCAGCCAGTTCCGGTGCTACTTATTCAGAGACCTGGTTCACAGGACCATAAGTTCAAGCGTTTAAGTTACAGCTGCGGGTGGGATATCATTATTCCCTCTGGCTACGGAATGCCCGTGTGGCTGTCGTTTATAATGTGGGGTGCTAAGCCTGGTGGTCTGCGGGAGTTGGAGTCTGTCAACAGGGAACTTGGAAGGGATCAATTCCTTCCGGATTCTGTGCCAGGAATCAAGGAATCATCAGAACGCCAGCTAGAACTCCGCTTGAAATACTTTAGAAAGCCGCCAAACAAGAGATGCAACTTCAACAAGCTTGCGATTTGCAGTCCCTTCAAAGCGCCCTTCTCGCAGTTGGTTAGAGAGTGGACATCCTCGGATACAAACTACTTCATCCTCCGGGATAGAGATCTCTTAAAGCAATTAAATTATGCTGTTAATCATAAGAAACAATTACCAACGCTGCCTCCGTCGTGCCTTATACAGATTAACTTGTGTATGAGAACCCGTGGAAATCCAGGAGACTTTGCAATTATCTGCTTACCAACCACTGCCGACTTCAAGCAGAACTTGAAGCGTATCAAGTTCGAGAGGAACGACCCGATCCACACGGAACCCCTACACAAAGACGCACATGAAAGTGAACGGAAGAAACTGCAGTCAGTGCACAAGAGACTCCTAAAACGCTTGCGCAGACGTCGTGTTCGTGAGAAGAGACGTAAGCAGGTGAGGTATTCAATAGCATTTTTTAGAAATAACTTGTGTAAAGTAAGCGTTTACTTCTTGCAGGAAACCAGTGATACGAAAGTGAAGATTCAGCCAGCAAACACATCCGTTTTGGTCATGGAGCAGTTCAAGAAAATGTGTGATCTATGGCTACCGGAGAACCCATCAAACAAGAGCCTTCGGAATCAGTGCTCCCGGGAAGTGTTTGGGTATGTCACTCGATGTGAGTTCAGTTATATTGAAGCCACTGTGGCCGCCGTTGGATACATTACCGTGCCGGGTCTGCGCGAGCTGGTCAAAGTCTGGAAGCGGTCGAAAGGCTCAGACAAGTTGCTCCTGGTGCGTGGTCCACAGAGCAGGCACTATCGATTTGCTAGTTTTAAGATTAATTGTGATGTCTAAGTGGAGGGAATAAAGTTACATTATTCCATGGAATGTGTTATGTTTGAAGTGGGAGATGTTCATTTATTTTGGCATTAGCAGTCACCGATGTCATGGTGGATGCAAATCTAAAGGCGAAGTAACACGAATTTCTTTTTTTTTAAAAAAGGGAAAACCACGATATAAAATGAAATGGGCATACTCTATACTATTCCAAGAAGTCAACTAGACAGACATCAGCGTCACGTTGGTTGTGCGCAAGAGGGTGGCTACCAACAGATGGAGTCTTCAGCAAAAAATTCTTTCTTTCTCCATTGAACCGCAAACCAAGCACCTTTGGGATTCATTTTACTCAAAAACCGCTGTGCGAGCTCAGACGATATTGTCAAGTAGTACCTTCAACCTTCACCTGTTCTGGTTGCTAGGTCAGGTGTAGTCCTCACCTAGAGGCTGATAGCTTGCAGTTTCACGCATTAAATGAACTCAGCTCCGCTTCATACTGGAAATACAATTGAAGGGTAACCTCTTCCGTTACCGCGTTATCTCTCACTAATTGAAAACTGCCTATGGGAAATATTGATCGATTTGCTCGCTATAATCTTGCCTTCTAAGTGTAAAATATCTTTTCAATATCAAGACGATATTAGCGTACATGTTGTTTTCTTCAATGCCTCCGAAGAAACTTGCAAGCATGAAGACAACTTCTGTTGGAATGTATAAGAAAAATGAATCTTAAACTTTTGAGTTTGTTTAATTTATTTAATCTGATAATTTAGCAATAATTCAAAGTGTTTCAAAACTCTAATAAGATTGCGTATACTCTCCAAAGAAATGTAAATAAATTGAAAAGAATGCAGACTCCATCAGGTCTGTTCCTGCATCAGGTATGTATGTGTGGAGTGTGCAAACATTTTGAAATCCTTGCATTTGTTCTTCTTAAGATTAAGCTGCCCTGCAGTAGTTTCGCACATTTATTCAGTTCGTTCTTTTGCCACTTGTATCATATTAGTTGAGCAACACTTCTAGGTAAAAGCTGAACACACACGCACACATTTAGAAATCTTCAATTACTTCCACACTGAGTTGAAATTATGATAAATAAAATTGACTAAAATATTCAGTAACCGAATGCAAATCTATCGAAAACCAATTGAGAACAAAGGAAAGATAAATAAAACGGACTTAGATCGTCTAAAGATATACACAGCTTAGTCACTCGTCATCACTGTTTCTTCTCGGTTCACTTTTCTCCTCTCTGTTTGTCTTCTGTCTATTCTTGTGTAGGTTGGAAAAATATGCACTATTTTGTGAAGAGAAGTTCCTATAAGTTGTAGTTATAGTTGTTTTGCGTTAGCTTTTGTTTTTCTTTTTTTTTTGTTAATTTTTGAACTACGTTTACGTCTAAGTTATTCAAGAGGATTGGTTAAGTGGGCACCACCCGATCTAATAGCGTCTCTCTTATTAATTCACCCACTTCTCAATAATGTTCTGCAAGAGAAAAAACGAGATTAGTGCTTGATTCGAAAGGAGCTGCAGTCCGGACGTACTTTCATGTCTTCCATTTCCTGGTCGCATGAGGAATGTGATAAGCCTCCGTATGTCTTGAACTGCGTGTCCTTCATGAATGTCTTCAACAGACTGGCAGTGAGCTGACCAAATTTATATGGCACCACTGGATCGAAGTCTCCATGTGCTTGAAAGATCTGCAAAATGCTCAAATAAATACAGATTTCAAATCATTTGCCTTTATTCACTTACCGGTATATCATCAGGACTAGTCTTCAAACCTGGAAATTGTTTATGCATTGGCAGCCAGCATGACAATGCAATGACCCCGGCGAGTTTCTGTGAATGTGTGAGGGCTGAGAACAGTGCTAGTGCTCCACCCTGAGAGAATCCACCGAGCACAATGCGATTCGCTGGAATGCCAGCACGCATTTCACTCTGAATCATTGAGTGAATGTTTTGTGATGCTTTTCGGATGCCTTCCTCGTCCTCTGGACCAGAAACATCGAGAGTTTTCAAATCAAACCAGGACGGCATTTGAAAGCCAGCGTTAAGGGTGACTGGCATTGTTGGTGCGGTCGGGCAAACAACTTTCATGTGTTTTGGCCGCACTGCACCGAGGGCAGATATCCATCCATGACTGGAAAAAAGAATAAAAAAAATTATAAGCCAATTGAGTCGTGATATTTAGATCACAAGAAATGAAGAAGTAAGCTTTGAAAGCTGGCAATCCATTAAAAAGGAAAAAATTAAAATATTCGTTTGTACTGTCTGTTGCCCAAAGCTCCTATCAGCAATCTCTAAAGATTTGATCTAAAGAAGAACATTCAGAAGTCAATGGAAATTGGTTGAAAATTACACGTCCGACATTTTAAGACGTTAGCCATGTCCAGACGTCGACAGGTATATGAAACCCAAGATAGCTACATAATCGTTCCTTCGAATGTCATGGATTCTTTCTAACATCTATTAAACGAAGATGGGCGTTTACCAAAAGATGGTAGCCACTCAGTAAGCTCTTAAAGATAAGATCTGATTTAGTGCCGGGAAATTGGGATACAGAGAAATTCTCCAAATTAATCAAAGCTAGAAACCTACCCTGCTGTACATACACTGTCAATGCAACATCATTTACCGAATTCATTTTCAACGGAAAAAAGCGAGTCTGCTCGTGATCAAGAAACCGCAGAAGGTGCGAACCGCGGTAAAAGATTCAGGATACTTACAGCATCAAGGGATTTTAAGCTAAACATTAATATAGTTTGGTTGGTCATCCTGTAGAGAATGGCGAGACTTGAACGTGAAACTATTCATATATCCTATAAATCAATTAACGGCAGTAAAAAAGAAAAATAACAGACTAGACCATGGTAGGCGAAGTAGTTAATGCCAGTATAGGGCAGATTAAAAAAATACTAAAGGAAGCAATGTGGTTGTACGTTCTGTAAATGTTAACAGGGTTGGAAATGATTCAGGAAACCGTTGATTCTCTGACCATGCGGCATCTAAAGCCATTTATAAGCTAAATGTTCTTTCTGCTATAAACGTTTTAACATCTTCGAAGGTTATTAACCATCTCTAGGCAGAGTGGTGGCAGATCGAAGGAAAGAGGTGGAAGCAGCTGATAACTTAAATGGACTTACCCCACTGATTGTCATAGCCGATTCTCTGCATATACATGTGTGTGCAACGGACCTTCTAAAAAGGTCAAAGGAATGCACGTGTCATATTTATTCATAATCGTTCTTTTATTCGAAATCAACATATCGTAGTTGCAGTTGCTACGTACTGCGTCAGGGAATGAGCTGTACTTTCGACCTCATTTGCATAACTAACAAGTGCAACACGAATAAATTACAATTTCCACTTCTTTGCCAATAGTTTTTGGGAAAGAATGCATAAACAAAGCCGGATTAGGTTTTTATTGAAGAAATTGATAGGCGGAGAAGGGCTCTGTTCCAGCCAAAATGATAAATTTAAAAACTTCGATTTAAATTTCTATCGAAAACATCACAACACTGTAAGCCTCCTCAAAAAGGAAGCATTAGACATTAAAGTGGTTGAAAGTGTTAATTTCCATACCTTCAGAAAAAAAAACCTTACAGAGCACAACTTTGCTCTCTCAGTCATGTCTTCCACACATTCGAATGCCAAAAAAGTTAAGTATCTTTATCCTCCCTATACAACACATAAAAGTGTCTATCCTCATTTCCCATGTGACGAATAAAATGGAAATCCTATCTCATCTTGGCAAATCATCAAATCGGAATTATTAAGTGATACCTGAGAGTATGTAGATACTAAAACCTTGTAATCCTTATCCTTCTCATCAGCCGTGACAATGCACACACACAACCACACAACACTCATAATTCCCGCCAGAGTTTTGCCAGAAATCCCAACGCTAATTCCCACCGCTGTTTGTGTATTGATTAATTCCACACGTAAGCCGTCACACACTCTTAAGTGTACCACTGAATCAAAATTATTAATGAACACGATAAGGAGGCGCATACCCCTCGAGATCGCTTTGCTAAATTCTTGTAAAGTTTCAAGGTAAGGCAAGTGCAATCGCTTTTCACTTCTCATCGTGTTGTGAATATTAACAGTAATAAGCTGCACATAGGCATAATTGAAGTGTTGTTGACTAACAACAAATTCGAGAGCAAAGTGCAAAATTTGCCTGTCACTCGAGATAATCGCACGCTCTCCCCTTTTCTCAGGCGACATTACATAATGGGAGAATGTAATGGAATGGAGGAATACGCAATTGAAATGCTTTTCTGATCTCCGAAAGATAGGATCCACTTGGAGAAAAAAAAGAAACTCACCCCGTATCGCCAAGGCCATGCATGAATATCAGCTGAAAGGATTCACAAAAAATACTTAATCAGTCAATAGCAAGTTCAATCTCTGCCATGCTTTACTCACCGTGGATGTATGCTTTGCGGTTGCCTCTAGTACAACAGGGTTAGCCGACATGGTTTTAGGTTCTTTTCCACAATGTATTAAAGCCAAACAACACCCTATTATCCAGGTACTGAGTATTGGAAGTGGTTTTCTTTCAGCAGCTGATTATTTTGACTTTAAGTTGAAAGAGAAAAACAAAAAAACATCCACGTTCTTGATATTGATTTCTCAAGTGATTTTTTTTTTGCTTAAGTTTCTAGGCAATTTTACATTCATTCAGATTATAACACAAACCCTTCTTCAAGCAACAACAGTATGCTAATGGAAAAAAAAAGAGATTCTCACAATTAGAATGCTGGTAACGTGTCAGGCGGCTGCGGTTCTGTGACGGATTTGGAAGTCTTTTCGTTCCCAATTGTAGACTCCGAACTGATAGTGATTTAAATTTTAAACGTAATGGAACCCTTTGAAATAGCCTTTCCGACAATTTTTCTTAACTACGATTTGCCTCTTATGCCTTTACGAATAGATTTGATCGAATTGTACGCAAGCGGATTTTTTTCTTCTTCTATTTCTTTTCTGATTGACAGGAAAATACAGATTTTCGCTATAAAATTGAATTGGTATCAAGAAGTGTCAAAGCAAAGAGGGGAGCTGAGTAATGGGGTGACTTCATTGTAGATTTTTATAGAAAGTTTGTAAGATGATGGGGCCAAAATACATGTGCGGTATTAGAGATGACTTTTCATATAAAAACGTACAAATATGTACAGCGCACGCCATGTGTAAATGCTGCAGTTGTTTCTTGTTCTAATTTGAACGTGGATTGTATGTAGTAGATCGCCAAATTGTAAAAACGTGGACGCATTGAGCACACATTTGCCTTTTGCCGAACATGTGCTTCTGGCCAGAGATGAACAAGGAAGTCATCATTTATCCCTGCTTCTGGCATTATGCCTTTTAAGGAAACGTTAGATCAAGTCACCAACTTCAAATGATATCCGACCTTAAGAATCATTATTAATCTGTTTTTCTTTTTTTGACAACTTAACATTTGTATTGTAATCATTTGAAACTGTGTTATGAGTGAATGTGTACAATTTATGTGTGCCTAGCTGATAGATGACGGATTTTTAAAGAAAAGCTCTTAATGCGATAATACGCCTCAATTTAGATGGATGAGGTAATGAAGCTTTCGCCAGATCTTGAAATAGACATATAATTTAAATCGAATGGTGCAAATATACACAAAATATTAAACATATTTACACGCAGATTTTAGGAAGTCGCAACCGGAACAGCATGTAAATAAGAAGCTGAGTTTCCCCGTCGATCAAATACAGATAATTTAAAATTTTATTACAAAATCAAATGTAAGCATACCCAAGAACTTCGAATTCGCAATCGCATTCAACAAACGAGTCTCGTTCTGTCGCAATCGACACATACACACACACATCGCACACAAAAAATCAGTGCCAGCCATATTTGTAAAATAATTTTTCATGGAAGGAAAAGTGTGTGAAGCGAAAACCTGCGACGGAGAAGATTTTTTCCATAGTTTACCAGTCCGCATTAAGCTCTCCAATGTAAAAAATTCGTAACAGCTTATTTTTCTAGTTTAAGTGTAATAACAAGAAAAGTGCAAAATCACCACGACGATCCACAATTATTGAAAAGCAAAAAAAAAAAAAGAAATTTCGTGGAATGAAGTAGTTTTTTCTATATAAATTTTTTTTTGTTCCTCATCCATTATTCTTTATACTTGTGTCTTCTGTGCGTTATATTATTATTCTTCGCTCTCTCTAATTGATGTCGACTGTGACTCTGCAACTGGCTATTGCATCGTATTTAGATTTTTAGTAAAATTTCTTTTTTTCGCTCGGTGTGTGCGTTTCCAATTTTGAGAAAAAAAAAACGGGACAGACGAAGCTGATATTTTTTCAATTGGAATTGCTTTTCGCGACAAGAAGCAAAAAAACTGACGAGAAACACAAAAAAAAGTGGAAAAAGAAAGAACAAAAAAGACGAACAAAAAGATACGTTTTATGCGCCATCTCGCGAGAGAAGTGAAGAAGTACTTGTACAAAACAACAACAAAAGCTCTTCGTTGGAGTAAGTGAAAAAGTGAAAAGGGGTTAAATCGAAAAAAAAACGAAGAAGACCCTGACAACGGAAAGTGTGAAGTAAAACGAAAAAAAGAAGAAAAACAGTGAATCCCAAGAGGAAAACAAATGTTTCCTCAAGTATTCTATTTTCCAATAGCAGTAACATCGTGTACAGAAGCACTTGCAGACACAATTCCACGTATCTCCAGAAGCCAATAACAATTAGTTGCCCAAAAATTTCAAACATTTCAAAGGGAGCAGTGAAAAGAACAAAAAATCACTCTTCTCTGCATTTTTCTTAAAACTTTTCTGTTGTTTTTTTTTAATTTTTTTTCGTGCAGTATATAATATATACACATACGTTTTGGTTAAAACAGTTTATATATACACATATATATACATAGAAATAGTTGATAAGGAGAAGCTGTGAAAAAATGATGGAAATAGCTATAAATTCCGTCGCTCGGATGAATGGTTTTACGCCGGCAGCAATATCATCAACATCATCAGCAGCAGGAGTTGCGTATAGTAGCACTTTGGCGACTTGCAATGGAAAGAGTAAACACATATTTTCGTTTACCTCGTCGCTGTCATCGTTGGCAGCAACTGCTGTTGCTTCGGCATCTGCTGCTGGGGTCAGCAAACAATCGCCATCACAAAAACAACATATACCGGGAACAGTTGTAGCATTATCATCAAAATCATCATCATCCATACCAGTTGTGGGCAATAGCGGTGGTAGTGGCGGTGGAATCGGTGGATCCGGAGGAGGATCATCAATAATATCATCATCAGCACCGTCGACCACATTCACACTTGCAGCATCAGCATCCTCTGCTACAGCAACACCATCAACATCCAATTCGAAAAATCATGCAATTCCGTCCGATATCCTTGACGATTTAGCCAGCCGCTTCATCATTAATGTGCCCGATGATGAGCGAAATAATTTAATTCGAATATGCTTTCAAATTGAATTGGCACACTGGTTCTATTTGGATTTCTTTTGTGCAATTGAAGAGAAGAAACTGCTGCCGTGCGGCATTAAGCAGTTTGCTATGCAATTATTTCAGGTAAGCATTTGTCACATCATCATATCTCCTTTGCATGCATGTGTCTCTCAATCTCAGTGAAGTTGATCATTGGTTTTAATTTCTTTCCATTTCTCTCTCTCTCTCTCTCTCTCTCTCTGTTTTTTGCAGCATATTCCATTCCTTCGGAAACATTTGTCAACAATTGACAAAATTTTAGAAGACTGGAAGAACTATAAACTATCAGTTCCTACATATGGAGCTATTTTGATTTCTGAAGATCTCAGTTATGTGTTACTTGTGCAATCCTATTGGGCGAAGAGCTCATGGGGCTTTCCTAAAGGGAAAGTAAATGAGACCGAAGATCCAGTACATTGTGCCACAAGAGAGGTAACTTACTAAGTTCATGTATAAATTCTCAGGAATATCACTTAAGATAAATCAAAGATGCATAGGCAGAAGACAATCTTATGAACAGAGTGTTTTCTTCATTAATTGCATGTCAGGTTATATTGGGAGCGATATATTGTAAAAATATGAATGTATGTGAATGAACTGACTTAGGGGGTAGGTAATGCACTGTTCGACCCATCTCCAATCCTGTTTTCATAGAAAGCGAACCGATTAGTGGCTGAACATATTTGTCAACATTTAAATTCTTTAAATTATTTCTCTCAAACATTATTACTGATTGCCATTCGATTTACTTGTCATAATCTTTGCTAACGGAGTTAACGGATCTAACGGAAAAACAGAGTGCCTTTACTCAAGGCCCATTTTTGCTACGTCTCAATGATTCTTTCCACAACGAATATAAAAAACTGAAGTCCCTTAAGGCATATGTACATAAACAAATCATACGACGTCGTATATAACCTTTAAAAAAACGTTTACGTTCATGTGCATGTTTTTCTCAAAACAAATTCTTTTTTTCTAACAGGTATATGAAGAAACTGGCTACGATATAACCGGACTTATTGTACCAAATGATTATATTGAGGCTGTTATCAATTATCAATATACACGCTTATACATTGTACGCAATGTACCATTGAAAACACAATTCTCACCGCGTACTCGCAATGAAATCAAATGCTGTGATTGGTTCCCAATCGATTCGTTACCAATTAATAAAAACGATGCCATATCAAAAACAAAACTTGGTCTAAACGCCAACTCCTTCTTTATGATAATGCCATTTGTAAAACGCCTCAAAAAATGGGTGAATGACAATCGATCCGGTATCGAGACTCGTCGTGAATATCCACCAACAAATAATAATAATAATAATGTTAATATTAATGGTACAATAACAACTGTTGCGGGTATAGAAGCAGCACTATCAGCATCACCACCAAATGCCGGAGGAGGCGGAGGAGTATTAGCAGTAGCTGTAGCAGCAGCAGCAGCAGTAGCTGGATCTGGAGCACAAGGTAGTAGTGGAGGATCTCCAACGTCGATGTTAATGTCAAAGAATAATCATACGAATAATAGTAGTAACTGTAAAAAGGATGTGGATAGTAATATGCGAATTTACAATGAGAATATTGCCTTAAACAATGGAAACGGATCTGTGAGCAACAATAATAATAATCATAACAACAATTGCAACAACAACCAGAGCAATGGTAATAGCCGTGGTAATAATAAAAGACAACGCCACAAATCAATGGGTGATATCGATGGTATTAAGTTAAATATAAGCAACAATACAAATAGTAATAATAGTAAGTCCAACCAAGGTGGTACAAAGGCCAGTAACAATGGCAACAATGGCAATAAGCATGTTAAAGTACAACAACAGCAACAGCAGAACAACGGTGGAGGAGTCACAACATCGGCGGCCACATCGGCAGTCCCACCAAAAAGACAATTGTTTCACAGTCAGAGCCAAAGTGGCACAGCCAACATGAGCACCATATACACGGACGAATGGAACAATCGAAAGCAGCAGCAGCAGCAACAGCAGCCGTCGCAGCAACAGGTGGTGAGCTCATTCGCTTTGATCCGCAAGGAGAAACAACAACAGCGACAGAAAGAGAAAGAGAAGTATGTTCAAGTAGTTGTGAACGCCAGCAGCGATAAGCAGCTGAAGAAATCGAATAATTCTCGTACACGCACCAAATCGCAGAGCACCACCTGCAACAATCAACAACAACTGTCAACACCATCGTCAGCAACGACTGTAAATCAAACAAGGCAGCAGCAACAGTCTGCCGCTAGATTAGGGCGCGACAAGCAGCAACAGGGTAGCACGTCTGCAACAAATGCTGCAACCACTCCATCTCCTCCTCCTCCTCCAGCTTTGCAACAGCAGCCACCATCACGATCTTCGAACTCCCCTTCAAACGAGAAATCAAGATCAGTGTCCTTGTCAGGAGCCGCAACAGTCGCAGCAACACCAGCAGCAACAGCATCACAACAGCAACAAAGGCAAACCAATAGTTCCACCTCAGGATCAGTAGTCGCAACAAAACAGACGACATCGAACATCACACCATCGACCTCTGCCACCAGCACAATATCATCATCATCATCATCCTCCTCAGCTCTAGCAGCAGCAGCAGTTGCAACAAAAACATCAGCATCAAACCAAATTCTAAAGTTTAATCCAAACTTTGATTCCTGGACCAACTTTTCATTTACAAAGAATTTTATTGCAAATGTTTTCTGTTAAGAACAACCGACAACTGCAAACAAACACCGAATCCCCCCTATACAATGATGACGACAACCAAATGACGACGAAATACGGTCCATGATTATAATTAAAAAGTGAAAAACTGAACAAAAAAAATATTAAAGAAACAAAAACAAAACATAATCCACAACACAACCATTTCAGGAACGCTCAAAATTCAATTAACACTCCCACACCACAACAGATGCCCCAATGCGAAATTCTCCACATCCTTTAAGTTTCGGACTCCCAATGTCCCCAAGGTTTCGGCGAGACCCTCAAAAACATTCAACTGCAATAGAACCAAACCAATTTGTGTAAAAGCTTCCTCAGAAAAACAGTATAATCCCATTTTGAGGATGTTTCGTAGGCTGACAAAAAAAAAAACAAAAAACAGAAACAGAAATTATCAAAATCATCACATTCACTGCCCAGATTTAAAGAATCATAGAATTTCTTTGTTTCCCCCCCTTTTGGAGTCAACAAAAAAAAAACAAGATCAGTCGACGAGAGACGTGTGTAAATGTTGTAGACAGGCACGGACTTTTACATTTTATTATTATTTTTGTGTATTGTTATTTTATTCTCTCATACTTTGTACAGACATGAAACGCCATTTGAAATGGGGTTGTATATTCATTTTTTTTTGTTTAAAAGAAAGAACATATTTTTATAATATAAAACGAAATTGGAGGCGGCCACCTTTGCATGTGATGTGTGATAGGTGTGCGCTTGATTGTGCACGCATGCTATGAACGAGTGGTAAATGACTGTTGTGAAGACTTTTGTCCACAGGCGAGGTAACCTTAATCCGTTTTTTTTTTGGCACATCTTCAATTTGCATGTGGATTGTGATGATGAGGAGGGGGCGATTGCATTTATTTTGTCACTGCACATGCAACTTGATCTTTACTCACTCAATTCGATCAGATATCCTCCAATGCTATGTGATATTCGAAATTAAACTCTTAGACTAAGCTGATAAAGTGCTGTATCATAGTTTAAATAATTCTCTCTGATGCTTGCTGACTATGCGCGCTAAATTGAATTGAGTGGCATTTTGCACTAGTAGATTAATGCTAAATTAGAGTAGAGTCATTAAGCAACGAATGTGTTGCTCTTGTAATACCAATGTGTCTTCCATAAACTTCAAGCACAATATACGTAACTCTCATTAGAAAAAAAAAAAAAACAATTTTACATCTTCTCTTTCGGCTTTCAAATAGATTGGGTGAACAACAAACACTCAATCTCATACACTAAGTTAAGCAGTCGATTTTAGAAGACAGACAGCCCTCCTCCATCTCTCTCAGCCAAAAAGAACGCGCAAAAACCTTTTGTTCCAAACAAAAACAACTCTTCCGCTCCATATGCATATCCGTCGTATTAAAGCGTAATAAAAACCAAAACAAAAAATGCCTTACAACGAATTGGTGCTTTTAAATTACAAATGTAGAGATTTCCTTTTTCAAATTCAATTCTCATGCCACCATCACACATCACACCTCCCCTTCACAAGGCCATTCGAAAGAAGAAAATACATCTAAACCAGAAGAAAAAAAAAAAAAACGGAAGCTTTAAACAAACAATAAAAACAAGAATCACATACAAGCAAAAAACAGATAAAATAAAATTATATCTATTCTTTGATATAATTGTATAAAAAAAAACTGAAAAAAATCGCAAAAAAAAAACAATAACTCAAAGAAAAGTACAGAATAAAAGAACAAATAGCATTTTTTTTAAATTTTAAATATTCAAAATTCCTGTTATCTTTTTTATATCTCACTCGATCTTCTCTGAGGGCTTGAACCTTGCTGCTTCGTGCATTTTCTGTTTTCACTCAGCATACATTCAATGTTGTGCACAATAAAAATTTGAATAAATTCTAATCACGACCATGCCGGAGCACATGGTTCTCCCTCTCCTTTCTTTTCAAATAAACATATTTTGCTGAATTAAATTACAAAAAAAAAAACTAAGAAGTGAGAAAAGTTGAATTTGTGTAAAATTAGCCGAAAAGAAAACAGCGAAAAAACAGTTAGAAAAGTCAATTTTTAGTTATTTCCATTATTTTACACATTTCATTTTATGTATATTCTTATTCTTAATCTACAAACTGTATCTTAACGTTTTGACATTATTCAAAAATGAATGAAGTAAAAGAAAACAAGAAATTGTCCACATCCCCTGTACCTCTCTCTATTATCTTTAGAACGAACAAATCAATTTCAAGAACATAACTAAAGCAAAAATAAAGTATTTTTTATTTTGTACTTTCAAAACAAACCATCAGAGACCTCTTGTGTTTTATTTATTCCTTTTTCAGTTTTGAAGACATCTTATCACTTGTTTACTTTGCAGGTAAGCGACTCCTAGAAAGAAGATTATTCTAGCTTAGTCCCAGACGATAATTCTTAAATCTAGATAAACACTAATTGACAACACGTTCTAACTTACGACGGTTAGTCTAAATATTCACAGGCCTCTCGCCGAGGCAGTTGTTTTTTAGGCTGCCTTACAGAAGCGCCTGTCCATTTTTCAACGTAGCGCGTGGTAGATAATAGAGCGCAGCCTTCATCTTGGAAGACACCTACTAACTCAAACTAGAGGATTTTTTTTTATGGAGTTTGGAAAACGCTGTTGTTGGAGGTTGCAGCGGCCAGACTCGGAGACCATTGTTCATTGCACTATCAGACAGTGACTTTCATTTAGTGTAATTTTTTGGTCTTCCGAAGGAAAACCAGCCTGCGCTTCTGTTATTGAGAACCTAGGTATTCAGCTCCCATGACGTCAGCACGCAACAGCCAAAATATTGTCCAGTGTGTTTACCTTCTCCACAAGCGTCGCATCACTAAGCCCAAGCACACTTAAGTGCCTAGCGAAGGTGAAGTGTCCCGTTCGTACGTCAACAAGTCGTCAGCAGACATTCCTGTCTAGAGATACTAATATCTTGATGACGTTTGGGAGCATGCACTTTCTGAGCCTGTATCCTAGAGAGTCATGCCATCTCTGGTTGTGTTGTAGGGGGACTCAACCGTCGACGGAAGCCCTAACTGTCTGTGTACCATCTTTTCGCGTCATCCGTCATCCAAGGAGGGCTATTCTTCTCTTCTAGATGAAACGATTTTTTATGGTTTGTTAAATTCTAAGACCGGTGTCTGTTCACTGACTTGACCAACCTATCTTAGAGTTTCTAGGTGTCCAATGAAGTTGTCATCTTTGAAGTTATAGGTTCTTTGCAGGACAAGATCTTGTCTAGCAGCTTCTGCCTGTACCGCAATGTGTAGCTGAGGTAAACTTAGTAGTTTCCCAACCTGCAGTTGGTGAGATTGTCATCGTCCCAATTGTGCAAATGCACACGAACCTTTGTATTTTGTTTCATTTGTTAATGGTTTGTCTTTGTTTACATTTCTTCCGCCAGACAACACCTTTTGGAATAGTGATGGCTTACCCATTTAGTTGTATATTCATAACGGCTTCAGACTTTTCCCACACACAACTGATCCCCAAGAAGTTAACCTATTCCTTTAGTATGATGACTGTTTCTTTGAATTTCGGAGTCTAAAGCCTGTTCATCCTTCTGCTTACAAACCGAAACAATTCATGAGAAGAAATTAAGAAGAAACTGCCATTTTTTTGAATCATTTAATAACTTTACCATAAATGAGTGTTTATAATAATACAATTAAATAGTTAGGTTATGTTGCTTGTGTATGATGTGTTGAATGTGGAGATAAATTAAAAATCAACATCGTCACTGTTGGTTATAAAAAACTTGTTCGTACGAAATACACATAAGAAAATTATGAAAATTTATTGGCTTCGCGTTTGATAGCATTCATATCAGTCCCAGCAATTGTTTCGAACTTGATTCGCCCCCAGCTTTACTTTTGCTTCAGCTTCCACAGTGGATCCAGCTCCATGAGGGGATCTTTGATTTCCTCCTTCTCTTTTGCGGTAACAGTTTGGGCTGTTTTCATCTGGTAGGAAGTCATAATGCCACCTAAAATGATAGATGATGACTACAAGGTTCTCAGTGGTTCTCAATGAACTCACGTTTGTTGAGGACTTCATGGGCGTGGCTTAGAACAATTTGCATTGACAGTTCCAAGTTTGCAGGGTCCTTCAGGGCGTTCTGTCGCTGGCTGCAGATGCGATACCAAACATCTACGACATCTGTTGCATGGAAGGCAATAAGTTTTTTACGTGTCATTGGAAATTCAATTTACTCACTTATAAGAAGGGGACGCTTTGCTTGGGTTGCTAAAATGGCGCATATTGCAACTGCGATCTGCTCCGAGCGCTCGGATCCTGTGAGACAGTTCATAATTAGCGGGGAGTTGGTCTTAAACTCTAGACATCGTTGTTTGTGGCCCATGAGGGCATTCTGTGCAATCCCGATGATTTGTGTGGGTGAGCTGTGCATAAAACAGACGCAAAGTTGAGTCAGACGACGTTAAGTCACTCAGAAAAGGCTTACCTCTTTGTCCATGCCTTGATTTGAAGCAGGGACAAATCTAGGATGGCGTCGGCTCCGTTCATTGACAACTTCAAGTTCATCTCAGTGCAGTGGGAAAGTTGGTTCTGTTTGACAGCTCTCACTGAGAAATCATCGAAATGCATCTCTGAGTTTATCTCTTGCGGCCAAAAAGGATCTAAAAGCTGGGCAAAAACACAAAAATGTGAACGCTGATAGATGAGAGGGGTGCAGGAGAATGTACCTCATTTGGGGTGTGAAGGCACAACACTGTCCTAGCCTTTTGCGACCAAATCATAGACCAGAAATCGTTCAGGGTATTCTGTTGCGGTGTCTGAGCGATGATAAAGTTCGGGCATCCTGGTCCTAGGTCCTGCAAATACAAAACTGTTATGTTAGGTACGAAGATGAAAATTTAGGGCGACCAACCTTCACGTAAGCAGCGTTTATGTAGTCGTCCGTGCTGGTCTCCAAAACCACCCGCGAGTGATCGTAGGGAATGCAGTCAATAGATCGGTTCTTTTCGGGGAACAACTTTGCGATGGCTGTGGTCCGTTTCGGGGAGTCCTTTGCCAGCATATCGTTGAGCTCTTTCCATTTGCTCTTCAGTGGAGTGCTGCCGTTTAACATCTGCACGTTAAGCGTCTCGATTGTCTTCTCGAAGCGCTCCACTTCCTTGTGGAAGTACTTCAACGTTTTCGCGTCGGCAAAAGGGTCAGTGGTGGATTTTGAGGGGAAATTTCCACACAAGGGAG
This sequence comes from Eristalinus sepulchralis, assembly GCA_944738645.1. Classification (NCBI taxonomy): domain Eukaryota; kingdom Metazoa; phylum Arthropoda; class Insecta; order Diptera; family Syrphidae; genus Eristalinus; species Eristalinus sepulchralis. The sequence goes on along the minus strand of OX122885.1, from coordinate 10,862,693 downwards.
GTGAAGATTTTGCGCCAGTGCCCCCATCACTGCGCACCGAAACGCTGTCCCAGTCGAAATTGTGATCCAAAGAACTTAGGTCAGAGCCGATTGAAAGGTTGTCGCAACTCATCTTCCGTTTGGTGGGTGACTCCAGAGGAGCCACGGGAGATGAAGGCACTCCTGGAGCCGGAGCTGGTGTGTGCTTCGAGGGTGAGAGTGGCTCTAGTGAGGCTACGGACTTGGCTGGAGCAATCTGCGGCTGCAGAGCTGGAGCTGGCAGGATTGGAGGGGCGCCTCCAATTGAAAAGTCGATGTCAGTGAGAAGATCGATGTTTGATGTAGGCTTCTTCGTTTGTCTCGGCTGAGGCTCTGGTGTGGATTGCGGTTGAGTGGCCTGAGCTGTTGGTTGAGGTGACGGTTGAGGAGCCGGTTGGGATGGTGTAAGGTGTGATTGGGGTGTGGCTGCGGGGGCTGAGGATGGACCTTGAGGGTAGAGAAATTGATAACAAGTTCATTCAGTTTAAATAACTCTGGTCTTACCATATTCCTCGCTGGCTGTGGTCTGGGTGGGATTGGTCTGTCCACTCTGCATGTAGATGGTGGTCTGGCTTGGAGTGTACATAGGCGTGGAATGTGTTAGATCTGGAGGAGCGTAGCTCACGGGATTACCGTCAGCTGTTCCATTTGACTGGTACCCATATGGGAGGGTGTAGTAGCTTAAGTTGTTCGCATCGGATGGTGAGATTTCCTGCTGCTTGGTGTGTGACATGACAGGGAGCTGTAAGGAAGAGTGAAATTGGGAGCAAAATTTCGGCAGTTTTCATTTTTTGACTTACATCCTGATCTTGGGTGCTAATTTTGCTGGTATTTCCTGAATCAGTTGTGACACTGCTCATCTGCCCGGTCTGCCCAAGGGGAGTCGTATACTGGCCGTAGAACCCAGATGTCTGCACAGTTTGGTAGCCACTCCCATACTCATAGGTGCCGGACTGTGGGTTGAAGCTGTAGCCGGGATGAGTGGAGTACGAAGTGGTGGTGCCACCATTCTGCGGATCATTTTCCATTCCGCCATATACAATGCCGTGCATTGAGTCCTGTACGGGGACTGGGGCTGGGGTTGCTTGGTTAGGGTACTGCTGCATCTGAGCGCCGTACTGGAATGTCTCTGGTGTGTATTGGGTAGGATATGTGTTGGCAACTGGTGACTGATAGAGTTGTGCCTGGGGTGCGGCATCAACACCCGTGGCACTCTGGTAAGCGAATGATGGTGAACTTTGTGAAACGGACGTCGGGGGAGGTGTCATTTGTGGTTGGGGATGTTGGTGCAAGTATGGTGAATACAAAAGTGGGTTCTGGGGGATTGGCTGCTGTTGAGGCTGGGATGCAATTGTTTGTGACGGGTACGACTGCGATGTCTTTGTGTAAGGGGAGGCATACGACTGCAAGGTGACTGCAGGAGTTGCCTGGACATTTGCTTGTGAGGCAGCCGAGAACTGAGTATAGCTTTGACCTACAGGCTGAACACAGGCTTGTGAAACAGTGGATTGTTGTGAGTAGCTTTGGCCAGCAGCAGTTGCTTGAACACTTGGTTGTGAAGCACTCGAGTACTGGGAGTAGGTTTGGACAGCAGGTGCGGGCTGGACGTTTGCCTGTGAAGCCATCGAGTACTGAGGGTAGCTTTGGCCTGTAGAAATCGTCTGTGTACTTGCTGGGGAAACAGTCGAGTACTGCGGATACGTTTGACTTCTCGGCGGCATCTGTGGAGAAGACTGATAGCTGTAGTTGTAGTCCTGCTGATGAATGGTCATATTTTCCATTTGCGCGGCCAGAGGTTGCTCGAAGCCCATCCCAGTTGCCTGGCCAGCCATGTATCCTTGCTGATAGTAGGACTGAGAGTCGTATGGTGGCGCTGGAGTGTTCTGGTAGATTGGGTTTGAGTATCCGCTTTGGTCGTAATACTGATTCACGCTGTATGGCGGCGGTGGTTCGTTTGGACCAACAGCCTGGGAATACGATTGATTTGCCGCGGGAGCTGCAGTTCCGCATGTCGCAGCGGTGGGGTTTTCGGAGCCCAAGGGATTCGGACGAATTGACGGAATATACGTTGAGCTTGAGTCGCCTCCAGCAGCCTTGCCCTTTAAATAGTCTTTCAGCTTTGGTGTCGAGTTTGATTTAATCGCACTAACACTTGACGGCACCGTGCTTGTGGTCATTGGAGTGATGGGTGCTGCTGCAGCGACGCTTTTTATTCGTTGCTGGCGATCTTCATCCTGCACATCTTTTGCCGCTCGAACACGAGCAAGAAGCTTTTGAACGTTTCCCGAGAGTTTTTTGTAGAACTCTAGACCCTTGGCGCTCTTACCGAGGAGATCTTCGTAGACATCAAAGGATGCTGCAAGCGATGAGAAGAAATTGTCCTTTTTGTGTTTCACATCGGAAAGGGTCTTCAGCACAGGAGCCGCCTTAGCGTAGGCCTCTGTAAGAGCGGCCAGAATGTTGGTTTGTGCTGTTAGATTGGCTTCGATCAATTGTATCTGTTTATCGTGTTTTTTCAGCTCTTTCTCGAAGAGTGTCTGTAGACCTTCATCACTGCCATGTGCAATGACCTTTGTGGTTATATCGTCGTTGTTGACAGCGATTCTGAGATCAGCGTGGAACTGAGCACGTTGCGCTTTCATCTCGTTCACTTTGTTCAGGATTAGCTTAAGGTCTTTGAAAACCTCCGCCGAGTTGAACTCTCCCGAGAGCTTAGGGACACTAGATTGGATCTCCTGCAAAGGCTTCGAGAGGATCTTCAAATTGTTAACGTGAAGCTCCATCGCCTTTCTTAAGGTGTCGTTGCTCTCGCCAGCTTTCTGGTGGGCTTCTGAGTACTTCTGAAATTCTCTGGTCAGTTCGGTCAGGTGTCCGTTTGATCGGTGCACTCCAGAGTTCTGCTGGAATTGTTTTTCCTTTGTCTCTTCCTCGTTAAGGATCGCTTTTATTTCATTCAGGTTTGTCTCCACTTCAGCGCATATCTCTGCCAAGTGGGACATGGATGCTATTAAGTCAGGAATGGCTGCTTTGTTTGCATTCAGGGATGCACAGCGGTCAACAATGCCTTGAGGAATCTTGTTGGCTTTTTCTTCGCTCACATTTAGATTGTCTAGTGTAAGTGAGCTCATATACGAGGCTAGCTCCAAGTCGTTCTTTTCGATTTTTGCTCCAATTTCTCGGAGGATTTTTGCTTTCTCTTCACTATACAGGGAGCTGGCTTCGTGAGCCTTCATCGGAACGAGGCGACCGAAGATGTCATCGCCCGCAACGTCAGGATCCGTTACACTAAACGCGATTCCATTTACGAGATTTGCTCCCTGCACAGCGCTTATGTTGGACAACTCCGGAACGGATTCGTGATATATAAACTCATTCTCATTCTTTGCGTTCTTCCGCTTCCCCTCCACAACGTCGGCTGTAAATGTAAGCGACTCGATAATCTCCTTCTGGTCGGGAAGTCCTTTACTCTCCTTGCGAGCTTCTTCCAGCTTATCCCAAGCAGCCTAAAAACACATCTTTGAGGAACCGTACTTTGGAGCGTAAATGAAAAAAATACTTACCTGATAAAGTGTGACACGCTCACCCATTTTCTGTTGCTCCTCAGCGTGCTGTCCTTGGTAGAGAAATAGAATGCAGGTCAAGTATGAGATCTTGAACATGACGTACTTCTTCCACAGTTTGTAAACACTGCTGTCAATGACCTGTCCAATTGGTCCATCGTCCCCGCCAGTCATCAGAGCTGCCAAAGCGGCTCCATAATAAGTCACAATCTGTGCTGTCACTTTAGCCACAATATTCGGCTTTCGATTGTCAACCAGTGACTTCTCCAGAATGCATTCCTGTGCTTGAGCAAACGACACCTGCTGCATGAAGAGCAACAGTTCCGGCGTCATAAAGTCAGAGTTGCTGTTCACTCCGGCATATTTCTCTCGCAGTTCTCCGAATGCCCAAGCAGCGCATTGAAAGTGTGTACACGCCAACTTCATACCATCCACATCGCCCCTTGATACCGAGGCTCCCACTTGTGTATGGGACGCCGCTATGTTGAACAACACTGCAGCCATTTCGAAGCGTAAATCCGTCACCTCATGTACATTGTTTTGATACAAGTCCTTCCAGGTGAACGTGAATACGGATCGATCGGAAATCTGAGGGAATCGATTTGTCAATGAATGCAGTTGGCAGTAGTACCGCTTCAAAGTGGCACATCCCTGCATATCTTTCGCCGGCCGCATAGATGAATTCCGCAACATCTCCAGTGAGTGCACATCTTTTGAGTATGCCTCTGGGTCCTCCTGATAGCACTCCGCAATGTACTGCAATTAGACAGGGAAAGAGAATACAATTAATGAACATTTTTACAAAGCACAGCGCGATGACTCATCTGCATTGTCGTAAACAAGCTGCAATAATTGGATAAGGAAAAATATAATAACAAAGCAAATTGAAGTCATCGTTGCTCTAGATTTTTAATTCGTCTCAAAATTGGGCAGGCCTAGGGGAGAACAATTGTAAGTGGGAAATTGGAATGCCGTACCTTTTTCAAGTTTGCAAATGATGTTCCTTCGGGACTTGTTTTGAGGGCAAACCACAGCATATGCAGCCTAGGAACTGCTTCCATTTTGCTTTCGATTTTTTTACGAATGTTTACGGTATGAATTTTTGGACAAAACTTGCTTCTTTATTATATTATCTGTATTTCTGCCAGAGAAGAATAGAAAAAAATTTTTGGATGTCTGCAATTGTGCAAGATGTCAGTTCGAAATAAATTTTTTGACAGTTCACGGATTGCAATGCAAATGCAATTGACAGATGTTTTATGGGAAATTGCAGTCATACGATTTGTTCGCGTACCCAAAATCTAGCCGGCGATCATTGTAAATACTGCCAAGTCTTGCGCGTATCCACTACAAAGTAATAATCTCCCGCAAAATTGACCGCTTATGAAAAAGCCATAAATTTCCTAAAACTGTCGGTGTTTTGGTTGGAAAAATTTTTTTAACCATTTTCTCGCAGCCTGTTATTCCAATTTTCGGTTTTTACACACATTTCAACAACATTTTATTGCCACTTTTTGACTTAAGAGATACTGTCTGTGTATGTACGCGAACGGTCCTATAAAAAATTCAGCCGGTGTTATAGTAAATTCAAATTGAATGGTAAGGTAGTGTGAGAAAATTCAGTTTCCGAGTTTCAGAATTTTTCTTTTAAATTGTTGAATTTAAAACGGGTAGGAAAATATAAATAATGTAAATATTTAAAATATTTAAGCACAGGAAAGAGTTACCATTAAAAAATAAGTGCAAACATTCTAGTTGTTCCATTCATCACGCGGTAAATTTCAAATTGATACAAAAAATTAAGAAATTATAATTTTTTAAAGAACAGTCCTTTTTTTATCTACAATTTTGACAAATTAATTAACAACAATTTTTGGAAAAGGAGCTTTTACAAAAGACGCTGTAAACCGAAGTATGGAAGAGCATATTCCTCTTTTCGCAATACTCAGATCCGATATAAGCTCTTCAAAACTAACGATTTCCCACCGACAAAATGGCCTCCATATAACTTGAATTCCCACAATATCGTAGGCGCTTTCTGCATAAATATGCCACTGCAACCCACATTCAATAAAGCAATTTAATTAAGCGTCTTCCCAGTTGGGTAATGAATCTATCTCTTAATAAAGCTCTCCAGAACAACTATAATTTTCAACTTAAGCGATTTCCGCTCATAAATATCTTCTAAATGTCTCCCATGAGCACTCCTTTTTAAACTGTAATCGCTGCACGATTCCAGAAATCATTAAATCCCTCCCTTCGTTGCCCAACCCACCATTAAATTAAGTATCAGAGTGAAAGCCTCGGACCCCTCGGCTCTCATCCAACTTTGAAGATGCATCTATAAATTTTCTTGTAGATCTCACTCTCCCCTGCCAACCCCTGCGACAAGGCGGATATTCTACTCATAATATTACGCGATGTAATCACTGGTAAAGCCGCACAAAGCCACACGAATGTAATTCATAAATATTTCCTCTCGCGTTCTCGAGTTGCTATTGCCGCTGCCGCCGGTGTCTATAGGTTGGTCCCGAAAAGTAACGAAACATTTTCCAGGTGATTGCATATGCTGTGGTTGCGTCTGAAAAAGCCGCCGCCGCCAACCCCACCTTCACCACCGCCACGGCCATAGTGCCACCTCCATTCACGCCACTATATTCCCAGTGCCATCCTCTTGAGTGAATTCAATTCACTTCGTGGCTGCAGTTGAATTCACACATGCACATGCAGCTGGAGAGATGGAAGTTAATGTTTAATGTCCTTTGCGAATACTTTGGTGTTTCCTTGCTCCTGCACTCAGAAACTCCTGGCATCCACATGGGAGCGTGTTAAATTGTTGGCAGCAGTGCGGTTTTGCCCTACTTTTTGCGCCTGGGCGCCTGGTGCTGCGACACTTTTCGCGGGGTAATGGTACCCACTGACTAGTGTGCGTGTGTGTGCGGACACTTGATTTCATTTGATGGCAGTGTACATCAGTGTTCATGATTGCAAGCGAGGGCTCGGAAAACTTGTCTACTCCGCCATTATCGTATCGTTTTTCCAGAAATTCGTCCCCTCCCCCCGTTAAATACCAGCATATACAGCGTTCTGCGCGCTTTTGTTGCACTTGCACTTCGCCCCCCTTTCCTGTGGTTCACCTCTGTTCGGTTTCATTTTGCAACTTCCCTCTGCCACCCAGTGGTTCTTCGGCTGCATTTTACTGCGTTGGACAATTTTTTTGTGTCGCCGTCGTCATCCTTTAACCAATTTCATCTCTCCGGTTTTGCGCTTCGCCGTCGTTGTCGCCCTTTTTGCTGTATATTTGGTTCCTTCTGCTAGGACTGTTCCGCTGGTATTCCGCTGTATCCTTCGCCTTTAACGCTATCATTTGCCACACTTCACCTCGTCTGAGTGAATAATTTGTGTGTGCGGTGCTCGGGCTGCTGCTGTAGTTGTACCAGCACCAGCAGCTCTTTGAATTTGGTGCCATGGTGCCAAATCGTGAGCTGTACCATACCGAGAAAGAGGATGTCCTCCACCCCCAGCTGTGCTTCCCTCTCTGCAACTATTTCTGTTGTGTATCCCTTCGATGGGATGGCGTTTTTCTTTTCTCGTTTTTTCCATGTCCTGTTGCAGTTTCATCCGTAGATAGGAAATGCAATTTGTAAGATGAATTCCGTGGAATATATTTTGATTTATTTCATCGCACAATGGGGTGATGGTTGCCAGTAGTGGTGGTTGTGGTTGGAGGTTACTGCAGAATTGTGGTTATTTTGTGAATGATGGTGAACAGTGGATGGTTTGCAACTTTTAGTGCTCACTTAAGGATATAATCGATGTTGTTTTGAAGCTGTTGTGCATACAATTGTAGCAACAAGATTAAGGAAATAAATTTGATAATGCTCTACACGTTGTTTTGAACCTCGACGAGGGATGGAGACGATGATGTATGCCAGTGTTGTGCTGGCAACAGTACTCGTATCTTTTGAGCAATTCATCTCAATATCCCATGCAGATGGATTAAGTGTTCAAGCATAAGAATAACACATGTGGATTCCATGTGCCCTGGGCAATCTCTCCATTTGCTTGAATTTATGTGTTTGGCATTTTTCTTAAGTTATCTTAAAGTCCGCTCGGGTGTTATGAAAGTTTTGCGTTGTTATATAAAAGTCGAGTAAGGAGCAAAAGTCAAGGAGTCAATTTTTCGTTTTCTTAAAAAGGATTGACTAATTTTAGAATCTAAATCAAGAACTACAATAAAAAAAGATTAACGACGTAACCACCTATGTTTAGGTAATGGTAACGATGGTAATGCAGTTGATGAAAAATAAGCCACAAGTGGCTTGTTTCAAAAAAAAATTCTTTTCCTTTATATCCACCGACAGGAAGCGAAACAAATCCCATTGAACATATACACCATCGTAATAAAAAAAAAAAAACAAAAAACACTCCAAAGCTGCAAATCTCATCAATGAACAAATCCAGATCCAGATGACTTCCGTCTGCCAGCGTGACCTCATGAATAATTGGATGTTCAGTCTCGTTAAATTTGCGGGAATTACATTCAGAAGAACGGCCGAAGTGGAGAACTTCACACGACGACCCATGACTGTGCGGCGTGCTGTCTGCTGTTATAGCAATTACACGGTCACTTTCTCCCGGGCAACGCCAAAGCGTTCTGTGAATTCATGACCCCCACGAACACCTTTCATTCAACGGCCCACCCCACCGGTTGCTGAGAGCAAACGCACAGGGATATGAAATCTACCCAAAATCCAATTCAAACTCAAAGAGAATAATCACGTTTACACAGCCAAACACCCTGAAAAACAGAATCCATCTTCTCTGCGCGGTGCCGGCACAATTGCACAGCCATGATCCAAGCGGCCGGGGAGGGAGAGGTGAAAAACTTTTTCGGCCATCAGCATCAGTCGCATCGTCTACGTATATCCATCTCCGGGACGACAGACGAGCAGAGAGAGAATGACTGGACTAACTTTTCCAACCTGACTGACACTGAAACGTGAACGAGAAAGTGGACATTGGAAAACATGACAAAAAAAAAAATGGGGAAAGGATGTAAGGTGAGGAGGAATAAGCTACGACAAGCTTAGAGCCAGGATGTGTCCTTTATGTCGCCTCCATCACCTGGAAACAAGGAAATTTATCGTCTGTTAAACACTGTTCCTACATCAGGGATTACTCCCCGGCAACGGCTTACCACTTTGATGGGACTTTGATGGCCAACCTGACTATGCAACCCCATTCGGGTGTTGGACAGGTTGTGTATCTCCCTGTGTGTGTATCCCGTTTTGTTTTTTTGCTGCTGATAGATAGAGATTAGTTTGGAACTGATGGAAACCCGGTCATCAGCGTTGGACAGGTTACGGTTTCACCAGGGAGTGTGAAGACGTATTGAGGTGGGAACTGAATCCGTTCAGTGCTGATAAATGAAAGTCATTAAGAGACTCTCATTTAACGAGATTGTGTTGTTCCTGAATGCGACTCTTCAAAGAAATTACTTTTTAAGGTGTCTCTCGTGTGATTCCTGGAAAGTTTTCTATGGGTTACCTTGGGATTGAGTTGAAAGTGCCTTTTGTGTTTCACGTGAAACTTGTTGCTCAATGCCGGAAAAGGGACTTGCAACTGTGAGTTTGAAAGAAATTTAATCAATCAGACTTATGGGCTGGTGTAGTGCATTTCGAATTTCCGCCCTAATCTCATGTGTGCCACACACAAAGTACTTTGCGGACCATCTAAAAGTCAATTGAAAGTTTATTTCATCCCAGAGATGCAGGAGGAGTACAGCCACGGCGTTACGACGTTGTTATCCTTAAATATTCAGTCTTCTCTGCTGCCATAAATTTCCAATTTTTATGCCGCACTTTGCCGAATCCTTGAGTCCCTTCAAGTTAATGATGCTGTTTTGAGTGTATCCAGAATTCCCCACACCCCCACTGTAGAGGATTTAGGCCCAGCATCTACGTACTTAAGCCGCAAGGTCATTGTTCCCCTCCATTCTCTCTGAAGCTTTAATCCTTAATCCTTTCAATTGGAATCACTTAACCCCCAGTCTCGGTATAACTGTGTATTTTTCCTTAATCCTTCCACTTACAGGCAACGAAATAACCGTGTAATACACTCTGTCTCAGTGTACTTTTTTTGCTCGAAACCCCCAATCAAGGCCATTAAAGAACAAATGAAATTTGCCTCGAAAATGCGGCCGCCCACACGGTGGTTGCTGCCACCGCCATCACCATCATCGGCCAAACGAGCCGTGACCGTTCTCATAGCCATCGCCATCGCCATCGTCATCATTATCCATCCACCCACTCGCCGCTGGCAGATACACTTTCAGCAGATTAAAGTTGCGAAAAGAGCATGAATGAATTTTTGCGCCATGGATGACCAGTTTTGATATCCTTCTCCTCCTCTGTCCGTGTTCTTCTTCTGTTCCCCCTTCCGGAAAGAAAAAAAATCTAGAATCTTGAAAATTATTGCGTTACATCGCCGCCGGATGGAGAACTTTTGATTTCCTTTGAGAAGTAGCATCATTTTTACATCTTCTCATTTCTTTTCTCCTTTTTTTTCTTTTTGTCTCTTTTGTCTTTTCTCCCCATTCATTTGGTTAGTTGTTCGCAGTTCACAGATCGCAATTCGCATTTCGTAGTTCGTCCCGTTTATCATTCCGCCACCCTCCGTCCGTCCTTCGCGTTAAGTAGCTACGATAACAATCCCCGTGGCAGTTTCTCTAGTCCTCGCATTTTTGTTTTAGCAGTTGTTCTCCTCAAGGCGTTTCCTCCCTCACGTTTGCCGCGTCGCCGTTGCGTTGCGGACGACTGAAGCAGGATGGCCTCGGCGGTGCGGCGGTGCGACAGAAGGAATTGGCCATCTGTATGAGCTCGGCTGACTGGACGGATGTGTCGTCATTCGTTGTGCCATTCTCCATTCGTCGACGACTGCCTCGTGAAAGGGACCAAAGGCAATTATGTCGTTTTAATTTCACATCCTTCTTTCCTGCCTTCCACAGTTCTGATTCCACGAGCATCTGTTACTTTAAGGAGAAGAAAAGAAAACTCTTAGCGCAATGGACGTGGGTTGGTATACATTGTCCTCGGAGATGATATCGACGCCAGAACGGAAGGAGGAAAGTGTGACACATTCGAGGAGGGCACAAGAAAAACAAGGACTCCAATCACGTGAAGAATTTTAATTTATTTTATTTGACAGGACGCTTTGCGTTGAATTTTCTGTCTTCGCTTCTTTTTTTCTTTTGTTGTTTTGGAGTCGGTGGAGGTGCAGTGACAGAAGGCAACTGGGATACGGTTTATTGAGAAAGTTGCTGCTTCGGCGGGAATTCCAATTAAGCTAAAAGCATGCATGGGGTTTCTAGGATTTTCCAGAGCGATTCAAACAATTACAGGTGCTTCTCTTCATGTCCGATGGTTGAGGTGACCGAATTGAAGATCTTTGGATTTTGCATTGAGAGTTGTAAGTGATTAGAAAATAATTTAAATTTGAAGAATGGGATATGACGTTAGTAGATGCTTGCCTCCTTGTCATCTTATGCCCGAATTTCGTGTTTTCGGCAGAAAAGTGTAAATCATGCACTTGGCAAATGGCGGGGCCTAAGACAATGCTTATTAGTGGTGATTTAATTCTGTTATTGAATTTTGATAGAATTAGGAAGAAATCATTTCTAAATCATGAATAATTCAGCGAAGAGCGAATGAGGCGAAATTGCTCTAGAAAGCCCCAGTAAAATTATGAGCGCTGAGCGCTGTTAAATCAATGAATCACTTCCCTAGGAGAAAGTAGGCATGTAGGTAGAGGTGGCAATTACGGATATTCTTGCATAAGTATCGGAACTTCGGACAACACGATTAAGTGCAGTCCCCCAAATTAAAACGGAGTAGTTTACAGTTGGAAACTATCTTGTGCTTATCCCACTGTGCGGCGGCCCCGAAACTCAATAACGTCGCGTATTTCCAACATGTTTTTTTTAGTCTCAGATCAAAAAAGTCGTAAGGTGTTAAACCGTGTAATTGGTTGTCGATAAGGATTCTCTACTAGCAGGGACAAATTTTTGAATTGCTCGCTCTTAGGAATAATGCTTCAATGCATTAGAAAATACCTGATGCATTGCATTTTCCTTGTCATTAACCTCAAACTAAGGGGAACTTATTCAGATGTGATAGGGTGGAGTGTCAAGTCAAATTCACAGAGATGTCTATAATGTCATAACTCAACAAATTTTGTTCACTTTTGAGATATGTACACGAGGTCTTTTCAAAAAATAAGGTCAATTTTCATATTTCGCTATTTTTTTTTTGTTACGTTGGTACACTCGTCTCGAACATATGTTTATAGTTTCAACTCTATAGCATACTATTTATTTTGCCTGTGAGAGGCATGAGAGTTAGACGTGCTATGAGTGTTCGGCAATTTCCTTAAATTTTAAATTTTGTGTGCAAAGCGGAATTAAGTGTGCTCAAAAACACAAGAAATGTTGACAGTGGCATACGGTTAGTGTGCTCTGAGTTACAAAAAATGCTTACAAGTGGTACAAGCGTCTCAAAGAGGTTCGAGAAGGTGTGAATGACGACGCTCGCTCTGGACGCGCTTCAGCACAACAACAACCAATGAAAATCGTCGAATCACTATAAGAGAAGTTGCTGAAGATGTCGTCATATCGGTTAGTTCATGCCATGCAATTTTTTTTTTTTAAATTTTGCATATGAAGCGCGTGGCAGCAAAGTTCATTCCGAAATTGCTGAATTTGCTTTTGCTTGTTCGTAATTTTTTGGTCAAAAACAACAGCGTTATCATGACTCCGCCATCCTATTCACCAGATTTGGCCTCTGCAACTTTTTCCTCTTCCTAAGTTGGAAGAGACCCATGAAAGGACGGCGCTTTTCTACAATTGAGGATATAGAAGCCGAACCGCTGAGAGAGCTCAAGGGCTTACCAAAAAGTGCATACCAGAACTGCTTTGAGGATTGGGAAAGGGGCTGCCGTGGAAAAACGAAAATTAATGAATAAATAAATATTTTTTAAGAGAAATAAAAATTCGATAACTTTTTGAAATACTTATTCTCAAAATATTGCTGGCTTATCTTAGATATGAGATAATCTTAGATACTCTGCATACGTTGGTAATGCCTAGTAGAACATTTAAGGTCAAGTTAAGTATATTTTTTTGAGGATTTTTAGTTTCCCGAATTTTCCTACACGATTCCTTAACCGTTAGCACAATTTTCTAGACGGAATGCCCACGTTGAATTTAAAGAATTATTTATACAAAAAGGTCGTATGTAACATAGATTAAAAACTTCTTTCAGTTTCAAAAAACATTGTGAGCAAGCCATTTTGGGAAAAAAAGACTTTGAAATGCTACGCTGTGTACTGTGATGTTGTTTTGCAGGGCTTGCTTTGGATGCAAATTAGGTAAGGCTTATAATTTTTTCTGCAACAACAGTGTTACTTCCTTGTTTCCCAATACTGTTATTGCAATTTCATGGAATGTGATTTTTAGTTTTCGTATGAGTGTTTTTATTAGCAAGATTCGATTTTGACTTACGAAGATATCGACGCTTCCTGTTCCATCTTTGTCTACATTTTGTTGAACCAGCAAAAAATTGTGTTAAACAGTTATTTCCTGATTCATAATCGGATTTTTTTTGGCATCTGTCGCCTCAAACAATGGAATGTGTTTTGGCTAGCAAATAGTTAAATGTAAAGGACTTTCGTTATATGAAATACATTTGAAACGTTCTTTACCTTTAAGCAGAATTTTCAAAGAACAGTCAGAACTTCTTCTCCAAAGTATGCCCTAAGCTTGATACTCCATGACAAAAAATTTACTGAGCCTCAGCTGAGGCAGTTTCATCGTAACATGATTCAGCTGAATTGACGCATGTTACCTCACAAGCCCCTAACATATGCTTTCCTGGGTAGCCTCAAATCACAACGACAAGGAATCATTAAATTCACACTACTTAGCACTACTAATCCTACAAATTGTAATCTTCTTCTCTCTCTTCACTTACAGCAGGACAACAGTTGATTTGGTGTTTGGTTATCATTCCAGACAATTGCACACAGTTGCGACGCGTGTGTCAGTGCATTTCGCATAACTCACCTCGGGCTGTCCAATTAGAAAATTAATTTCCTTTGAGAGTGCAACACTTCACGTCGTTACCGTCATCGTTAAATTTCTTTTACTTCTCTCGTCCTTCAAGTCCAAGTGTCCAGGCGAAGAAAAATTAATGTGCACTGCTCAAAGGGGGCAAGTGAAACGACAACGACAGCAACGGAGAAAATGAGGGAAAAATTGCAAAAAAGGAAAGAAGGAGGAGAGCAAAGAAAATTCTAAGTATTCCTTGCAGAAACTTATCACCTTTCGATGGGGGCGAGCAACAGCATTGCAATACTCACACACGTGCGCTTGGGAATTGGGACTATTCTCGTTTCGTGAAGGTATTTCGCGACAAACTACGAATGGATGTTCAAAGAAAGGATCAGGACCAGGACCAGGACCAGGACAATGGTGCCTGTACTGTGCTGAATGAAAATAAATAACAATTTGAGACAGAGGATTTTCGCTTTGTGAGGACGAGTACGATCTGCATGCCAGGACCCGGGTGACACGAGAGGGGCGGAGCGATCGACGCAGGCTTATGTGGTGGAAAATTGAAACAAATCCTGCCTGCGAGTGAAGGGTAATTTTTCAATTAAGTTTTTTTTGCCTCTATAATTTTCGCTTCTTCACAGGCCGTTTGTCTTTTGCTTCTTAGACATGTCCTTGGACCCGTTCAGAGCTTCCCGGAGTCGGATGCACATATCCCTGGGAGATGGCCTCCCCCTACACACACAGTTGTCACTGGAGTTTCTTCGTCTGTCTGTTCATTCGCCAATCTCTGGGATGGATGTTGGCATGGTCGCCGTCTCAGAGGGATGCCATGGCATGGCATGCATGTCCTTGCAGGCAATGAGACACAATGTTTGCGCTGATGATGATGATGATGATGAAATGGTTTGGGATCAGAGACAATGGGTTTCGCCTGCTGGAGCAGTATCAAAATGATGGTCACTGGGAGACCGGGAACCGGGAAAGGGATGAGGTGGAATTTTTAAGTGTTAAGCCATAGTTCGAAGGGAAAAGGCAGCATCCGCCGTACAAAGGAATCCACTGTCAACACTACCGTTTGCTTTATTCTTTCCGGAGGTTCCTTTGCATTTGCATGTGACAAGCGATAGGTCTAAGGAGGCAAAATTGCACCGTGTAGCGGCGCCGACGAGGTTATTGAAAGCTCTAAATATGATGGAGGCGATGACGATGCAGATAATTATGATTATTGAAAGGACAGGAGATAGAGGAGTAAGTTACGGTTTTTGTTTTCGCAAAGGGATACGATTTGAGACGCCCTTTGAGCGGGAAAACTTTCGCCAAACTATGGAATTTCCATTAAGTGGCGCCTTTGTGGCGGAGACTTCGATTAAGGAACAAGAGCCGATCTGATGGAGATGTTTCACTTAAATGAACTATGCAGGGATACTTTGTGATGGAAATTTCTCATTCAGTAGATGCGAGGAGTGAATGAGACGTAATCGGGGTGAAACTTGGAACGTGCGGATAGTTTAAAAATAGTTTGGAGAACCGACGAGGTAGAGACGAAGTTTTAAAACGCTTAAAAAGAGAATATGTGCTTCTGTGCCTTCCACCGGGCGTCGGATTATGCAAAAGAAATGTAGGTTATGTCTGGTGTTAGACTGGAAAAGAGATGTTGGGGGACTTTGTGTAGCCAGAAGCATTGTGAGGATTAAAGGAAGCAATGAAAAACCTCATGGGAATAAAATGATATTGTGAGAAAATTAAGAAATCGTGTCTGCACAGCTGCATTGGTGTGGAAAGCAGCTAAAATTATTTGATTCTCTCTTTAAAGTGTCCTTAAGGCAAATCTCACATGCTCGTCGTCGTGACAGATGATTTCTAAAGCGTATGGATTTCTTTATAGTTTGTTCTGTTCTGCAATTATTTGGCTGAAAAGAGCGTACCTGGGACTGTCATGGATGGAGGTTGCTGCGTTATAATCAGACTCTTCATAAATCGTTGGCCTGATTAAGCCAACTAATAAAGTCATAGTCAGAAGACGATTATGTTGACACTTCACAAAAGTTGAGATAACTTGTGACCGTTTCGATTGGAAAATTTTGCAAGTCAGCAGGAGGATTGTTTTCGAGAGTGCAGAAGAATGTGTGTTTAAAGCATGCCAGCGCCAGTCAGGTAAAGTGTAGGTTAAGAGCACTTTTAGGCTCTTCTCCATTCCTAAAGTTTGTACAAATAAAAAAAAACTGCAAACTCCTTACAATTCGTGTCTTTCCAAGCACTTGTGGCGAAGTTGAATGTGTAAGACAGAACTAAAGAGAGTCTTACTTCTTTAACAAACATTTACAAGCATGATTTCCCAACATTTTTTTTTTTGACTGAAGAAAGCACAATCTCATGCCAGTTGTTTCCAATTTCGCACTCCAAGTTGGTTGAGGGCCTTCTCTTTGTGTGTGCCATTAAAGACGAGGTCGTCCTCTGTTGAGGGATCGGATTTAAAAACTGTACGGAATGGAGTATGGTTATCAGTACGTTCTACGTGACGTAGCCATTTTAAGCGTTGTATCCGTAGACGTTTGAGTAGGTGCATGCCGCCATACAGCCTATAAAGTTCGTCGTTGAATCTTCTTCTGCAGCCCCAAAAATCGCAAATCGTTATCATCGCCTTTAATAACGTCAAAATTTCTGCGTCATAAAGCAGGATGAAGATGATCAAGGGGTTATACAAAGACAGCTTGGTCCTTCGGGAGAGGGCTTTTCCACTTAATTGCCTCTTGAGCACAAGAAAAGAACTTCGGTTGGCAGGATTGGTTCTACGCTTGTAGCCATTGACTACTTTAAAGTTTCTGATGCCCATTCTGATCTTCTGTCCAACTTGATCTTGGTGCTGTTCATTTTTTCTCAATGACAGCATATATGTACATACTTTGTTGTTCCAGACCCACTTTAGCCGCTTCTGCTTCAATCCCTCGCTGTGTTAGTCGTCAATGTCATCCGTGCAAGACTGCAGCTGAACAGACTTTTGGAACGTCGTGCCTCTTGTAATGAGTTGTGATCGCACGAAATTCTCAAGGATGATGTTGAAAAACTAAGACTCCTTGTGGCACCATACAACAACTTGTGTGTAGTAAACCGAGAGCTTAAACAATGCGTTTAGCCTTTCAGTTGCAGGTTATGCGTGAGATTAACTCTCTTATCACGTAAAACCTGTCAGTAATGAGTCAGCCACATGCCTCGGATACCGACCGACTGTTGGCAGTCTGTATATATTGCAAGAAACTAAAATGTGCTTAAATGTTGTTAATAAAAGTGTAATTTTGCGATTTTTCTTGAGTTCTTCTCTTGCTTTTGTGTTTTTAAATTCATTTAAGACGAACATGTGAACTATGCTAAGGAATCAAACGACATTGCACACATTTTGGCGTCCAATAGGCGTATCTTGATTCGATCTCCCCGGAAATGCACACAAATATTACGGACTGAAGACTCAACGGTTCAGAGTGTGTTACTGGTTGCAAAAAGATCGAAGGAGCCATTTTTCAATTCTTCAGAGTGTAGGGACATCACTGACAACAAAATATCTCTTCTCCTCATATTTTGCTCGAAATGGATTTATCTATCGCACATTTTCTTACTTTTTTCTAAAGAAAGGAGTGGACGACAGGATTCTCAATATATGATAAGTGGCAATTGCTGGATACCTGCCTAAGTTTGACAAGTTAACTGTCAGGCTTATTTAGTGTTGCTAACTATCTTGGCTGAAACACTTATAAGCCATAAGCTCACCGATGGCATTATGGTTCCCGGCTTTTGTGATAGCGACCAAATCCTTGTGACTTTACGGAATCTTCAAATTTTCCCATCTTACCAAACAGCTCTATGAAATTCATTTTTGAAACGCGACAGCTGAACTTTGTATACACCAGCAGAAAAAAAAATATTTGAAAAACAAAAACCAATGCCTCTACCCTACCACAACCTACAGTTGTTGAAAAGTCTTCTTAGAACTTCCAGGTGACTTTCTATTTCATCCACCATCGATCAATGCGTTTCTAAAAAAGGCTCTTTCAATCTTTGTTTTCCCAATTCCATTTATCTTCATAAATTCACCTCATATCTCTCTTTCGCAACAAAAACCAACCCCCTTCGAGGACAATTGAAATCATCCCATTATCAGGCTTTCAACATACGCACGTACGCCCTTCGTAGGTGACTTGGTTGTTTCTATAAATTTCTGACAAGGATCTGCTCAATAAAACACGTTATATCGCACCAGTTCAACATCCAATTCAATCTGGAGCGCTCTCATTCACAACTGCCCACGCTTTCACACTGTCTTTACGTAAACGTGTTTCGCTTTTGTATTCCATTCATGTGTGTGTCTGCCGCGCGTATTTACTTGAAATTCTGAAAACAGAAAATAAAGGAATCGCACCTCCACCCCATCCTCGTAAATGCTTTCCCATCCTGACCACAGACTAGATAGACATATACTGTGGCACATCCTGTAGCGTCTTCAATATTACATCCTTAAAGCTAAATCCATTTTAAATTGAAAAAAGGATTCTGTAACCATATTCGAAAATTATACATTCAACACAAGAACGCCTCCGCTACGCTGCGTCGTTCGCTCTGTGTGTATGCACACGCCCTGTATTATTGAAATACAGGTGACGAGGTGGGCTAAGCCTGCCTCAGGCAATAGTAGCAACAAAAACAACAACAATGACTTTCATCAAATATACATTTTCGCTATATTGTGAGACGACAACATGCATCAGGACAAAATATCCTTTTTCATCATTTTTCTGCAATAATCGCTCGCCTATGAGTGCTGTGCTGTGGTGGTGGGCGGTGCAGTGTATGCGAAGGGGCGGTGGGGACGACGAAGATGATGATGACGGTAATGACGACGACGACGATGATGATGGTGGTGCCGGGCCTGCTGATGGTTGTGGTGGTAAAATGAAAAACTGCAAGCGGGCATTCAGAGTGCAGCAGCTATCCGCTGCAGCCTCTGTCAGTGAAACCGTATATTAGTCCAGAGTCTAGACAGATTGTTTGAAGGATACTCTATCCGTACGCGCGCTGATATGCATGTGGACGTGACTGTTTGCACTTGGATGTATTGTTTCGCCGGGTAATCCACCCACGTAAATCCACACCCATACAATCAGCCGTGCTTATCCCTATCCCGTGAACGGAGGGTGTGGGTTGGGATTGAAGGAGATGACTTGAAAGGTTTTGTTTTGGCTTAATAATACCTCATGAGTGTATGTTTTTTTTTGCTCCCTCCGCCACCGTCGTCATCGTCGTTGAATAACTTTTGTCCTGTGCACTGACAAAAGGTTACTCCCGCTACTACTACTCTAGCTTCTGTCATTGTACTTTGCAATAGAAGAGTGGCCTCAGTGGAGGGGAAAAAAAGAAATGAAGCCGCGACGAATGATGTCCTGCGTGGAAAATACTGGAGAAGAGCGAGCTTTCTTTTTCGCTGCAACTGCGCGTAGAGGGGTTTAGAATCTGTGAACGATGTGATGTGCTATAAAAGTGACAACGAGTGGTGGGCACTCGGGTTCGTTTGGTGTGCGTCTTCGATTAGACGGTTCTGCTCCACGATTTTATTTTCTGAAGAAGCCGTTTGTGGATTGTGTGGAATTTGGAATGTATTTGGGATTTGCTTGACTTTATGGACATTTTAACAGAGTGTGGAACTAAGTCGGGACGCATCGGTCTGCTATTATAGCAATTTATTTCCCTTTAGTTATTTCCCAGAACCAGAAAGAAACAACATCCCATGACAAAAATAGGTCGTGATATATATCTGGACATATATCCCGAACTCGTATAACACATTCCTTGGTTTTGAACCAGATAGATTGGGGGAGCGCATTCATAAGCTTTTACCGGCAATTCATAGTTCTCAGCTCTCTCACTGCATTGAAATGCGATCGGTTTGGTGTACACACACTCGAGCATACCGCGTGTATTCAAACGCTATAATTAATGCCAGCCCCATCGAAGCTGGGGGGAATTCACGACAGCAATCTCCGCTATGTACTGCAATACAGTCAACGCAGTCAATAAATAATCCACTTTTTACGGGAAAAAAACTGCTGACGGAATTTCAGTTTCGATTTCAAATGTCGAATACTGGGCGGTTGCCGGCGGGTAGGAGAATTGCGTCTTTATTAAGACATTTCTTTGGCACTCAGGCAGATATATGCGCATACATATGTACATATGTACACATGCTGATCGGAGAGCATACGCAAGTTAATTAAGAGAGAACCGCCGTTTCATTCATCAATTAAACCGTATTCCGCAGACAAGTATTGAGACATTTGCTCGGACGTATTTAAGTTTCTGAGAATCGAATTGCATCAGACGATGGAAAAACCGATTATGATTTCAGTGCGGAAAGAGCTAGCGTCAGTTGCATGTAGTCCACACGTGGCTATGGCCCAAGTTTAAGATTGTTGCAAATAGCATAGGGACCGGGTTTGGGATGTACACCTTATTGTCTTTTGAAACGATAGAAAAAATTAGTTGTAAAGCACTTTATTGTTAGCATTGACAAAAACTTACTATGAGTGATTGGAGGAGTAAGACTGGAGATTGTTCTAGAATTCTTAAAAAAGATCATTTATGAGCAAGGACGACATTTGTGTCAAAACTAAGTTATCGGTCTTCTACTCAGTGTTTGTTAAACTGGTGAGGGTAGGAAAATTGCTTAAGGATCGAAAGAATAAGATCGCGAATACAAGCTGCTGAGATTAGATTTCTCCATGCAGTTGCGGGAGCTACTCCTCAGCATAGGGTGAGAAACGTGACAGTGCAGAGTGAACTGAATGTTAAGCAGCTACTTGTACACACGGAAAGGCCAATACTTCGATGGTTTGGCCATGTGATTCGCCTTCAACATAACTTCCGAGGAGTGTTGCTGCTGACCCAGGGCGAAGTATTTTGATCAAGTCCATAAACTCGCCTTGTTGCAATTGAGAAAAAACTACTGATGATTTAGAGTCGATGGCGATGATTAGGGCACCTGGGGTTCTCTCGTTCATGCACTACTTCCTCGAGACATTTAGAGTCACATGCAGCGCCTTAAAATTAATGATAATGACATTGAATCAATGCCAAGAAAATTAGTTTTGCATACTCATTAGAAGTGTGTAATCAAATAGGTTAATAGAAGCATTAGCATTTATGTAAAACTTAAAATAGGATATACTTTCAGTTCTTATTTAGTTGAAAAAAATTGCAAACCCCCACTATAGCCATCATTCTTCCTTCTGCGTCATACCACCGCTCTCCAACATACTGCCATAGATCTTTGACCCGAAATATCCGTGAATCTGAGCCATTAAGGCAACGCCACAGAAGGGTCACCTGGCAGGACTGTAGCGCCAAACAATGAAAAAGAAGAAGATATAGAACTAGTACAAAACTATTGCATGATTAACATGATTGTCATGAGTTATTATTACAGACATGCCTTTGGTGCAATAGATACCTATCATTACAGCACGTTCTTGTTAACAGATGCCAATGGCTTAAAAATCAAACTCAGCACTGGTTTTCTTCTTGGCATGGTTGAATAGTATTTTTTTAAAGTTCTCACAAAAAGATGTTGTTTTTGTAACATAAAAGACGGTTATACACAGGAAGGTGGTGTGCTCTATAATATCGTAACCAAACACTTCTGCTTTATTCCCATTCTCTTCTACAACTGATTATCTGTCCAGGAACAGGGAAAATATTTTTTATTATCACAGACGTTTGGTACATTTTTTGAGTGCAAGTTTATAGAAGTAGCATACGATGTTTTCCATAATGTTGTACTACTGCGGTGGTCGCCGTGGCGTAGGTGGTATATGCGTCGAACCTCACGTCTAGATCTAGGTTCGATTCCCGAACGGAACACCTCGCATTTTTCACGACACCACCTCTTTCGAGTTGCTGACAACACTCAAAGACTATTAATTGTCTATGAAAAGCTTCTTAAATCTCACCGTTCGGAGTTGGCAAAAAACTGTAGGTCCCATCTACTCGTGAGAGAACAGTACCACGCACAACACGAGTAGTTGTTGCAGACGCTAGACCCTGGTCCCTTGTGGGCTGTAGTGCCACTCAATTATTATTATTACTCAATAAATTCCCTTAAGCAAATGATTTCAAGTCACACAAAGTAAAATAAAAGATTTTCGAAAAATTTAAGGAAAGTTCATTGTCACAACCCTTTACTGTTTGAAAATCAATCAGGTGCACGTACCTCAAGGCAATGGCTACGCACAAGCACGACCAACAAGACAAACCAATGAATGTTGCCACATTATGACCAAGCCATTGCTCTCTTGGTCTTAGCCAAAGCCAGACAAATGTTTGACAACCGATAGAGTGGAGGGAGTGTAAACGTTTCTTTTTTTTCTTTTTATTTCTTCACGTACTCTCTTTTCTGTTGATTTTCGTCTCTCCACCGGCCGGTGCGCGCTCTCAGCTTTAAAATTGAAACTCCGCCTTATTGACCAATGCACCGTTTGTTTAACTAACAATATGGCCGCCTTAAAATTGTTTGTTTGCATAATGTGCGCTGTAAGAGAAGAAGTTTGTATCTTGTGCCCTTTAGTTAGCAGACGCAGAAGGGATTCATGTGCAAATCATGCACAAATTACTAAATGAGCGTGGTGCAGTGGCCGCTTATTTCCCAGGATCCAGGGACAGGCATTCTGCGTTCATTGAGTGCCCCTTGTTTCCGATTTCATTGACGACTGTGATTAGTGAAATGCATTCAGAATGCGTTTGGCAAATAAACGGCGCCGGGTTTCCCCGCTATTATGGCCGGAGACTGCTTTGAAGACAGTGCCAACACGTGTGCAGCCCGAAACAAAAGATTTTTACTCTAAATATTTTCTAGAAAACTGTAACAATACCGGAGAACATTTATTTTACTAGTTTATGCGCACGAAAATATTGCATGCCATAAATGCAACCAAAAATTGAGTGCGCACAAAGGACGCTTTAAACGGCGATCTGTCGGCAGCGGCTACCACGAAAGGGTTAAATTTTGGGCGGCCCGCGAGCGGCTGTTTTGTTGTTCGTCAGTTTATTGAGGAACGCAATAAAAGTGTTTTATATCGGGACATTGTTCGGTTCGACTACTGCAATCATTGTCGGGGTAGATCAGGTAGAGTGTGTACAAATAAACGCTGATTGCTGATGAGGTAGTTGTTTGTCGGAAATGGAGTCGCGGCTGTTTGAAGACGATGTTTTGGGTTTGATCAAAATCCTTAGGAACGCGTCGTCGTCTGAGTGATGCATTAGGAATGTGAATCATTGCTGGTGGTGCCTTTAAGGTGGGTATTTTTTAATTTTAAGGGAACATTTCATACTTGCTCTGTAAAAGTTCAACAAAATCCTTATTTTCCAGAGGGCGAGTGCTTATAAATCAATTGATTAAGGGAAATCACGGAAGCTATTCAATGGACTGTTGGATTGGCGACAAGAGTGACCTTCAGCCGGTTTTTTATGCCGCATAAGATTGTAATGATAGATTCAGTTATCCGTCTCGAAATCGAAAAGCATAAAGTGCGGTATTTGATCAGAAAACGCGGACGTTGGTATTTGCGCTTGTCAGTGTCAAATTCGATTGGTTTTCGAAAGAATAAACGGCATTCAAATATGTCCATTTTATTTATTAATTAAACATTTAAGAACATATTTGTATATTAAGTTACAATAAACTTTGCTTTTAAGATATTATTAATTTACAATTCCCTCGTTTGATTTGTTTTGTGAAACAGGAAAATAAAAGACTCCAAGGTCGGTCCTTATAATGAAAACCTTACCATTAAACGATAAGTCAATCAATTCAAAATTTCGAATGGTTCATTATTCAAATTGCAATAGCAGGACATACAGGGAATTTATCTATAATTTAAATAATCTTTCTTCATTTTTTTATATTGATTTCAAATTTAAAAACAAACATTTTCAAACCATATAGCCTTCACTTTCTTTGTTGTCATCAGCGTACGTTGATGGTGTCATTGCCTTTAACGCCTTTTCGGCCGTGTGTGAACATTTTGTACCACACATAAACTTTTGTTAGTGATAGAGCTGCTCGCAGAAGATCTTCTGTAACATTTACAATGTTATAGCAGCAGAAATTTCAAAATATTAATATAAAATATAAAAAAACACATAAATTCACTTAGCTGCTTGAAAGAGGACGCGTATCTCAAACATACAAATACATTTTGACTTGAAATTGATGTTGACGACGTCGTAGTCAGTCAAAAGTTAAATTTGAGTGTTGAGTTTTTTGCTCACAGAATTATTTTTGAATAAACATTATAAACTATTAACTTATGTAGTCGACTGCTTATTATTACGACTGCATTTGAGAATATCTTGTCGTTACAAACTTTTATTATAAAGAATTTAGTTTTTCGCATTTGCTCATTGTGGTCCTCATTCTGTAGCAAATAGATTGCGTCGGCAAATGAGCAATAAAATTGCTATTTGTATGTCATATTGTCTCAGATTTTTGGTCCTGTTTTCGTTGATGGCATCTGGAGGAGAAGATTTAACGACGAACTCTACGGGCTGTACAGCGACATGCGCCTAATCAAGCGTCTCCGGATATAAAGCTTAACTTGGCTAGGCCATGTAGAGCGTATGGACACCACTGCTCCGGCCCGAAAAGTCTTCGAATCTGAGCCATTGGAACAACGCAACAGAGGACGGCCCAGGCTAAGGTGGCGCACATATGTGAAGAAGGACCTCAACCAACTTGGAGTGCGCAACTGTCGGCAGCTGCCGAAAGACTGTTCTGGCTAGAGAGGCATGTTGGTTGGGGCCCAGGTCCACCCCGGACTGTAGCGCCACAAAAAGGAGATGATAGTCTCAGTCTTCCTATGTGGCTTTGCTTGCTCCTCAAAGTCGTACTTACCTGCGCAGCGGCATACGGTTGATTAAGTATTCGGATACAACGCATAAGTGGCCTAGACCGTGAAAAGTGTATTGATACCGCAGCTTTTCCCCGACGAAGTTTTTGATCGGAGTTAGTAACACAACTTTAGAAAACGTTATTGATGTTGATTAAAGCAGCCCCTTAGCAATTACAGGATGGTGGAGAGAAATTTACTCTACTGTGCAAGAGAATTATCGCTTACACAGTAGAGTAAATTTAAAGCAAGAAGAATTAATTATATGAAATACTTGCTCAAGAGGAAAAAATTCTTGTAATGCGACGCCTTGCATACAAAGGGATGTCAAACAAAGCATTCATGGATGACTGGCAGACTCTGTCCGCCGGTAAATTTTAGGATCGAAACCCATCAAATTATATTCTTAAATTTAAAATCTTTGGCAAATGGTAAATTGAATTTTGATTTCAAGATATACAGGAAGTCTTTTTCACTTGTTATTTAGTGGTCAGATGTCACATACGTACAACTACCTATGTACTTATCATAAAAAGTGAATAATACAAAGATTATGCTCTTGGGACCTTGTTGCAATCCATAAATTTGTAAATGCTTGAATCGCGGTTGTATCTTCTCAACCATTCAGATTCTACGCAGACATGACCGCTAATCCCACGCAAAGCTTTTCTTTAAACAAAAAAAAAATCACTCTGCTGATTCGCTTATTGTGAAGCATGTAGAACATTCTCTTCGTCTTTCGAAGGATCGAGAGAGAGGTTTTACTCTTGCAACATTAGCAGACCGAATTAACCTCAGTCGTCAAGAGTGATCCTATGTTGGATATCATCGAGAATGGTATTCGAGGACTTAATGTTCCCCCTGAGATAGACAAACTCCTTATAAACAAATTAGCTCTAAAGTCCACAAGAGGCAAGGACCTTCTTTCATCAGCAACAAATTGCGTGTACATGCTATAATTCACAAGCCCCTTACATACCTCAAAGTTTAAGTTGTTGGTAGTTACATTCTGTAAGATAAGATAATACACATAAGCGATCCTGTTCGCCAAAAATTTTTTTTTCATTCTTTGCAATTAATCTCGATGAAGCTGTATCGAATATGAATATTTAGTACTCTGTATCTGACTTAGTTTTTAGTTTTAGTTAGTACTACTTACTTGACAATTTCGCAATTTTAGTTTCGTTTGCAAAGAAAAAAATACGCTACAGCTCAAGTCAGGCGGCTACAAATATGAATAAGATATAAATAGACATGACTAGAATGATGAAACTACTTTCACTTTAATACCTAAATCATAATTTGAGAAGCAGTCGTTTTTAAAAGTCGCGATAGTTAAGAACTACATATTTTTAAAAAATTTGTTTTTAACTATTATATTTCCGACAAATTCACAGTCTATCTGCCTTGTATTCAAGTTCTGGTGTGTGGATTGCGTACGGAATTAAACTAAGTATATAACTTAACCATTTGCTTTTTCGTCAGAGCAGCAATCAAAATTAAAAAACTGGTCCATTCTACTTCCATCCTTCAAATCCATCATAACTTTGCTTGTTATCTTCGTGCAGGAGCGAATTAAACGATACCCGACACAACTTATAAAAGGTTTTTCTCTAGAAACGCAAAGAAACATTAACTCAAAATAAATCATTAACTCAAAATAAAATGTACCCCGTACATACGTAACAACCTTACTTAGGAGAAATTGAAGAAGGAAAAATTCCGACGGCAACTTTTTTGTCGATTTTTCGACCAATATTTGTTTATTACGTTATAAGTTCAGTTATTGTTTAAATAAATATACTGGCGCTACAGTCCGTGAGGTAAGGCGCTTGTGAATGCTAATGTTTTCTCAAGAGTAGAGGAAATTTACAGTCAACTTAAAATATGAAATTTTGAGAACTTTTTTTTCTAGAAAGCTTGCAGTTTGTGAGAATTATTAGAAAATCGAGTGAGGTGGAGACCCGTTTTGTGAAAAATTTTTATCCAGTGCAGGAGATCTTAAATCTTTTTTCCAGTTTCTTAAATCTTTTTTAAAATCAAAGATTTGTTTGAGGAAGAACAATAAAAGCCTTATTTTTTATCCACTTCATCTCATGCACTAGCCACAAGCAGCTTTTTTTAAATTTATAATACCCCAGGAAATAGCATAAAATTGCTGGATTTAATTGTTTTTAAAGTCTCTTGAAACCGGCTTAAACAGTGTTCATAAAAAAAGCATTTTCATTGCCGTTCAGACTCAAGCATTCCTTTAAATGGAGCATACTAGAAGTCGTTGTCTCTTCTGCTTTGCTTATAGACTTTTATTTGATTAAAGCTGATATCCACAATCTGAAACACAGTGTCTGTTGTTTTATGGGTAGTAAAGGTTTTGTGGTCCCCGTGGCGTAGTGGGTAAGTGCGTCGAACCTCCCGTCTAGATATAGGTTCTATTCCCGGACGGAACACCTCGCAGTTTTGCACGACACCACCTCTTTCGAGTTGCTGACAATCCTCAAAGAGTACTCATTGTCTATGAAAAGCTTCCTAAATCTCGCCGTTTGGAGTCGTCAAAAAACTGTAGGTCCCTTCTACTCGTGAGAGAACAGTAGCACGCACAACACGATTAGTTGTTGTAGAAGCTAGGCCCTTGGCCCTTGTGGGCTGTAGTGCAACTCAATTAAATGTTTTGCGGAGCTCACAGTTAATGTAATCTTTTTTCCCATTATATCCTTAGATCAGCTTTACTGAGGTGTTGAGCTCATTTGCCACCTTTGAGATTGTTAACTTGAATCGTGATTTCATTTCTTTCATTTTTTTCTTTTCACATCTTTTATTTCAGTTTTGTGATTTCAAGGCATGCCGTTGTCAATTACAATGAATGAAGTTTGGAGTTGTAAGTAACAGTTTCCTTTTAAAAATGTATTGTACTAGGAAAATTAGAATTAATTTAAAGCTCTTTTCTACTCGTACAGGACTTAGAATTCGCCAACATTAGTGTTTGCCTAGTTCACTTGGCCTGTCGTTATTTTCTACGAAGTATAAATACTCTTTACAGGGTGGGCTAAATATAAGTTTTGCATTCTTTTTGAAATGTCAAGAAATTAGCATATTTTTTTTTATGTTTTATAACTTTATTAGTAGGAGGAACCATTCCCTTTAATTCCGAAAGGCAACATCGGTCAAGTGCCTACCTTGGCTGGCTTTGTATAGATACAATACCTTCAACTCTCGAAGACTGTGGTGATGGTTTCTGGCTGTAGTTCGGGAATTTTTTGGATGATATTGACTCTAAGTGCTGTAATCTCTCCAAATTGTTGGCATAACATTCGTCGTTCGGTTGCCCACAAAACAATCGCAGAGGTTCAAACCGCAGTACTGTAGCGGCCAATTGACATGGCTAAGAAGAGTGTTTAGCATTACTCAATATTACTAAGTCGTAAGCGACTCATTTCATTAGGAGGTATGATACTGACCTAGGAACACCCAAAACCCTCATTGACCCACGCTCTATGATGGTTAAAAAGTCAAAGAATTAAAAACACAGTATCTTTATTTAGTATTTATAAAAGAAAGGAAAAAACATCAACCTGCTTTGTTGTGCGAATTGAATACTGCCAGCAAATGGAATTCTATCTGTGGCCTTTTTTTGTTGAAATAATGGACAATAGCGCTACATAAAAAATCATTTTCGACTGATTCTCAAGGATTCCAGCAACTCACCAGTAAATCCGCCATTTAGACGTCCAACCATTTCTTCTTCTTCACTTTGAGGGGCAAAACAATTCGAATTGAATTTGAATTTATAATTCCATTCTCATTTTACAAAGAAACACAATTGTGTACTGAGCAAATCGGAGCAAACTGTTTGCCCATGAATAATTTTATCACGGATTTCCATGTAACCCCATCAGCCATTAGAGACACGGTCCGAAGAAAAGATCTCCAAACGGTGCGCTTGTTGACTCTTCAAATGAACATGACGTTCGACTAAATGTATCTATGAGCAAATAAAACGTGGTGCGTACCGGTTAGATATGGTTCCTCTGTGAGAATTGTTTGCATTGGGATTCTTGCAATCGTTGGTCGGAGTGTGACGAAGAAATGAGTCGAAGAACAGAGGTTATAAGGAGATGTGGGCAATATAGTCTAGGTGGTTGCTTTAAAGATGGATGGTGGAATTGAAAGGATTTTCAATTTGTTTTTGGGGGGAGAGTAAAATTGTTTAGTTGCCGAATAATGCAAGTGTAAGATGAGATGTTGATGGCAATTTAACTTGATAGAAAGTGTGTTCAAAAGCAGACGAGCAGCAAAACTGATCAAAATTCCCTCTTAAACACTGTAAAACATTTCTCAATAAGTCCTAACCACCGCTAACAAAAAAAGTTGCGTCCCTTTATATCTCGGGACTTATTAAGTGATCTGTTAAAACTGAAGAGGCGTCAGCTTAGCGCCACATCTTAACTTGGTGTCACTTTACTTGACCTAATGTTACTTGACCAATTGCCACTTTTTTTGTAGAATATTCACGTATCTCTATCACTTTTCGCCCGTTCAACTGACTCGTTGTGGTAGAATTTAAGTGGACGAACAGGACATCCAACACAGCTACTTCTCAGCTATGACATTAAATGAACTATCTAAGTATCGTCAGGTTGTCTGCATCTACATATATAAATGATCAACGAACTTCTCATATTCCTGAGATTGATATTCGGAATATATTTCAGT
This sequence comes from Eristalinus sepulchralis, assembly GCA_944738645.1. Lineage (NCBI taxonomy): Eukaryota > Metazoa > Arthropoda > Insecta > Diptera > Syrphidae > Eristalinus > Eristalinus sepulchralis. The sequence goes on along the minus strand of OX122885.1, from coordinate 10,833,369 downwards.
CATAATTGTTTTGGTTCAGCACCCACGGAGAAGCGGCAAAGAAAATCCACAAAGGTGTCAAAAAATTTAAAAATTCCAAATTACATCACATGACAGGGTGAGCGGATCAATCTTCTCAAACAAGCAAACGGCGTCGATCATCAAAATTTTTGATCCACATTGGACAACAGACATATTCCCTGACAGGTGGAGGGGGCTGGCAATAGTTTGCACGATAATTACACAATTGTCAAGCTCACACTAAATCCGATGTTAATTGGTAACTCTTTTAGAGAACAGGCTTTAGGCGTCAAACGAAAAAAAAGCTGCCATTTGTATGCGTCATATGTCACCTGTCAGCAGACATCGAACAGCTCTAAAATTTTGCCAATTGTGTCCAAAGATCAATCTTAAGCTTTCTAATAACCAAATCATTCACCAGTCCGCACTGAATCTAACCAAATCACCCATCCAAGTCCGGCCAGAGAGAGAGACGATGCGCCTGGCCGCCAGTAGATGCTGGTGCTTCTACTACCTGACAACGTCGTGATCAGCCATCCGGGTGTTGATCGGTGATCGCTGTGTATTTGTCCGAACGCTACCTGCGTCTCAGCGTAAAGAAGGAGGGATAAGACCTGTTCAGCGGCAAGGTATCGATTCGAGAAGAGAGACACGAAACGACGTATTGATTGGTCGGGCGCTCAAAAGCCGCACATTGGGCCGGAGGTGGGATCAAAGCGAAGACGTGTGCAACTCTCCGGTAGGGAAAAACAAGTATCGCACCTTTTTTCTCCGCGTGCGTTGTTGTTGGTGGCGATCCGTGGTTGTTTTGTTTCACCTTTCAAGCATATCCGAATCGAATGCGAGCGGACGATTTTTATATTTTCCACAAGATGATCTGCAAAGTTGATAGCCGGGTGTGCACCACTTGTTGAGTGTCGTAGAGTGTGAGATATTTGTTTAATTCCACCCAAGCCGCAGAAACAATTCACGCTTTGTGCCAAAAAGTGAAACATACACAATTGATACATTGTCTAGTGTTAATTTTGTCCTTCTTCGGATTTATTGTGCGTGCCGCTTCGGTAGTATTAGCAAGAAATTAGCGCGTACTCATCGCCATCATTCGTCTGGCCGGACACACACTGTTCTCCTGCGAATTTATTAAGTGCGACAAGTAAGGCTACTAAAAACATGTAATTTGTGAAAATTGGATATACGAGCAGCAGTGATAACGCCTTCTATTTATTAATCGTTTGACAGACGTATACTAATTAATTACGGTTTGTTTAAGGAATTTAATACCGAAGTTGGTACCCACCGCTTGTTGAATGCAATAAGTGTCCGTCCAAATAATCACGTATATGTAATAACTGGATTTTATGAGAGGAAGAAGCTGATTTTATGAATGGTCACCGTGCTTGTTGATGGTTTGTTGTGTGAAAAAAAAAAAAATAACAATTTCTCGGCTTCTGAGTTCGCGTACTTCGGCAGTGTTCTGACTAATTAAACATTCGTCTGGGATCAGATAGAAAATTATCGTTAAATTGTGAATTCACCTCAAGAAGTATTCAGACGTGCGATCTTATTGACACTCGACATTAGCAAAACAGCCAACCATCGGAATTTGATCTGATAGAAAACTTAAGAAGGCAAGATAATAAAAAAATGCGTAAGTATAATTTTTCACTGATACTCATCTGATGATGAGTAGTTTGTTTGAGAATTTTATTGAATGTTTAATTGATGTCTACTAAGTCTTAGCAAGTACTTAAGGAGTTTTGTAGCAGATCATCTGCTTTGAAAGTTACCTTTTGCTATAACATTTGTCAGATTCACAGCAGATTGTAATACATTGTATGTACGAGTACCACCAAAATGTCTACACTGTTTGATGCTTGAGCTTCGATTTTGCCATCTTTGCTCCTTGCTTTACAGGAGCGCAAGCCTTTGTAAATTGTGCGGCTTAGCGTCGGAGTACGTTTTCTTCCATTGAACACACCAGTTACCCAAGCAACATTTTTCAGAAACTATAAAAGAGACTAGGCTAGGAAGGGGTTAGACATTCACTTTTCAGATAGTTTATTTTTGTTCAGTCTTGGCAAAGTTGCAACATTAACCGGATTCATACATATATTCATCTTAGACTTAACTTGCACGTGTAGTTCGTTGTTTCACGTAAAAAGTCCGACATTCGATTTTTGGATTGAACATCTCGCACTTTTTCACAGCACCACAAATCTTCGGGTTGTCAAAAGTGTCGAATAATGCTTTTCAAATTTCGCCGTTGAAAGTCGGCAATAAAGTGTATGTTTCGTCTACTCGCGGTATAACTATAGCACTCATATCAGGAGTAGTTTCACAGGAAGCCGCAGTGGCTTGTGACAGCATAATTTAATGTTTTTCGTGTGTTTTGATAGATGCCAGTCTAGCAGAAAATCGTATTCGTCCCCTAACGCCTCTGTTTTTTTTTTTCAGCTTAACTTCCGTAGCTTAAAGTTGCTGGTTCAATTCAGTTTCTTATTGAATCTGAGGCTGTTTTTTTTTTTTTTTTTGAAAATTATATCATGTATTTGTTTGCCGTGACTACGTTTGAGGTGGTTAATTTTAATGGTTCAAATTTCGCGCTACTCGCGTACCTCGCAGATAACACGAGTAATGTTGGCTTCCAAAGCGTCAATCGCAGATGGTTTATTTCTGAGACATTTCAAATCCACAGAGAAATTGGCGTAAACATGTGATGTCGTATGATCTGGGCGACTTTTCAAACAAGCCTATTCACACGCTGTTGGGCCGCCTTGTTGAAACCAGAGCTCACCGAGGCCATGTGCTTAAATTCAATTTTGCCCTTCTGCCCCATCCAAATGCCCTCAATTTATGAGTCCTACACTTTTTCGCCTTTAAATACAAGAATAATTTGAGAAATTCTCTGTCGGATGCATAGACGATGTTCATCAATCTACACTGTTGTATGTGCATTTGCAACTTTCCTCAATCTTTATTTGTAAATGCGACGATATAAAATTATTCTTTTCTTCTGAATGTGGCTTAAACTAACAAACATCTCTCTTTACGGTTTTCAGAAATCTGCCTCAAGTTGTACACACTAGGTTATTTAGATCTTCCTCCACTCGCATACCCCATTTCGGCCAAAGATGTTTTTTTTTGTCGTGCCAATGATTCGGATTCACCTTTTCTGATCGATTCTGAGGTGTCCATGTCCATGTCCAAATAAGCCTTGTACCCGTTGATGCAACTTTATAGAAGAGCGGTTTCACTGCTTGGCTAGGGATTATAAGTTCAGTACAAGTACAAAGTGAAAATGGCATCGGTTTTTGTTTTTCTCTAGTTCCTAAGCTTTAAGACTCGTGTTTCGTGCATCAAATTGAACATCAGATTGCGTAAAAAACTCAATTTTGACATACATTTGTAAAAAAACTTAAGTTGGTATTTCTGGTTGCCACAGATGTAAGTTCATTTCGGTTTTGAATCATACGGTTACATAAAATATGCATTGCATAGTTATACTTTGATAGCACTGAGTACATCCTTTTTAAGGACTGAAAGAGTCCTCCATTTCAACCTAAATCGGACTTCTTGTCTAGTAAGGTTTAAATTGATGGCGTATTGTAAAGGAATTCTTAACAATCTGCTTTATACAGAACTTTATACGTTTCTTAAATTCTTTTTAATTTGAAACGTTTACAGCTGTCAATTCGATGTTGAAAAATGTAGCCAACAATCGATGGAGATGAATGCTTTAATTTAAAATTAAAACTATACATCTTTTTTTATGGCTGATTTGCATTAGTTTGTATAGGTTTCATTATTCCCCGTAACTTAGAAATACGCTCTTAATGATGATGCGCATCGTGATGCTCTGAAGCATCGGTTTGTGCATAGGAATTAAAATTGTCCTTTGGGACACTCATCTAATATTGAAATAAAAACAAGTTCATTTTTTGAAATTTCTTACTAATCCCCTTGAAGCAGACTAATCTCTGATCACAAGACAAAACAGTTTCTTCAACAGATAAAGCTTGTCAAACTTCACAAACAACATTCAGTGACCGCTATAGCTGGTCTATTCAAATATTCGCTTGTCCACATCGCCTACGTTGTACGTTCATAAAGCCATTTAAGTCTGGTCATAGTTATTTACCACAGCATTTACATATGTACACACTCGGCGTGCTCTGTGTTCGATTTTTGTCGTTTTTTCTCCCCTTAAGTTCATTTATTCACCTTGTAGTCGAATTAAAAGAAGACGAACAACGAAAAAATAAGATGAAAAATACAAATTAACACACATCCCTACAAGCGTACATAAGTCGTGTTCTATTGATTAAATTGTGTGCTTTTTCCTTAAACAAACAACAATTACAGGTTGCTTCATACACAAACACAAACATTTCATGACCGGGCCTGCGTAGCAACATTCACACAGATTAATATCAAATTCCACTCGAGACGAGACCCGATCTCTGTTTGCACATACAACATCTATTCAGAGACGGGCTCCCAGAGACAAACTCCACTGCCTTCGACTTGGACTCCGAGTGTCGGTGGCGTACTCGGACTGGGACTCGAATTCAGACTCCACCATGTTGGTTTCATTTCGTGACTTCAATATTTGTTGTTCAAGTACACACACGCACACACACCGTCACCCTATTTATAACCTGTAATTTATTTTCACTAAAGTTCTTAGTTCGTTCGCTTAAAACACACACACACACAAACACATTCGACACACAACACAACACAACAACAAGACCACATCTCACGAGCATAGTCAGTCATATGTATCATAAAAAAAATCAATTTTGATTTTTGATTTCCTTGATTGATTTCGGAACGTTATTGGCTCGGTCATGTGCTTTTATTTATTTTCCCAATTTCTTGGCCGTAACTCAATAAAATTAAAACACGGTGGCGGAGGATGGGCAGCGAAGTGACGGTGTCCGCCATAGCGCGGAGGAATGAGTAAGAAACCTGTTTCCGTTTCCCCTGCCGTCGCCACTGTTGAGAGCTAGAACCTAACCTAATTACGCACCAGAATACAACCCATTCTCGCTTTAAGTCAACAAAAGAGCAATCTATCGGTCATCGGGAAAATATTCACAGCTCCCTAGGGAATCAATCTCTCTCGGATTTCGGTGGATCTCCCAAAATCTCTCAAAAAAAAAAAACCCGAGATGAAAAGAAGTACACATAAAATTGAATAAGATGTCGGCTTATTTGACGTATTAGTGAGCAACAGAATGTTAGCCGTCACAGCTTCAAAGAGCGCCGCGAAAAGCGGGCGTTGTGATCATAATTTTATTGATTTATTGCGGATTGTAAAATCCGTAAAACTGAATATCCACCACCGCCGTCCATCGCCACCGCGGGATCTGCTGTCGAGTCCGGCTTAGCAGCATTAGGTAGAAGAAGGATAAGTGTTTATATTGCCCTAGTCCAATAAATTCCAAATCATTTTCTCTTCTCATACTCCTCCTACTCCTCCTCCACCTCTGAAGCAACAACAAAAGTAGGCAAAATTTGTTGATGGGTTAGATGTCGTTTTTATCTGTGTGTGCTGTTGTGAAAGTAGCCTCAAATTCAAACAATTACATCCCGATGGAATTCTCTGATTTGGCTATTCTTCGCCCCCTCCCTCTGCAACGGTTGGCTTCGGATATTCTTCAGACATCTGGCCAGCCACTGCATTAGCGACTTGATTGAGTTTTCCATCAGCCGTCAGTTGTGTCACCTCGATGAGCTCCCGGTCGTAAAAGTCAAATCCATCCGAGTGGAGATGATTTTTAATGTCGCTTCCCACCAATTAGGTTGATCGTTGATCTTGTCCTCGATGGACTTTGAAATTTTATTCACGAATAAAGTTTGATGACTGACAAGATGAAGATTTTGTTGCTCGCTATCGACAACCAGAAATTTGTCAGGCATGTAATTGATTGTCTGCCGATTGATTGATTGCATGTTCTTGAGTTGATTTCACTAGAAGGCGTTGTTTCGAGATCCATATAGATAATAAAACACGAGACCCCCTTTTGAATGTCCAGTTTGGCCTTACTAAACAACCTGATGAACACAGTCTTGTTGCAAAAGAGCACATAAGGATCTAAGACCCAATTTCTTAAGCAACGACTCGCTTTGTTATTTGCCATTGGTCTCTCACAAGTAGAAATTTGAGAAGCTTTTCATAGACAATTAGAAAGAATTTGTGAAAAAATGCGAGATGCTCAGCCCTGGAAACGAGTCTGGAAACTCTATACGCCGAAGTCGAGGTACTTGAAAATTACGTCAGGGCGACCTTTAGGTATATTTTTGTCTGCAACTTTAGTTCTTGGTAACTGAAGGAAAAGATGTAATCACAAAGTGCAGGGGATACATGTATCAAGACAGTATGGATTAACCTAGCAATTATCGACTGATTGATTCGAAGAGTCTTTGAATGAAAACAAATAAACGATCTCTTGCCATTACCCGAATTTAAAGAATATGGTCCGATAGCCAAACCGCCATTTAATTCCAAATTGGTTAAATTTTGTAGACAGAAAGTAAATAGCTCCGTTTTACCAGTGTTCTCGGTCACACCAGAATACTAGAAAAGTTGATAAATATGCTTGTGACAGTCACTAATTGACCAGGCTCTCCAATTTCGTACAAAGCTGAATGTCACCCTTAGATTTAAACACGAATTGCGGTGAACATTTGATGAGCGTCCATTGAAGAATGCTTGTTTTTGATACTACCTTCGGTTTTTATCTCTTTAATTATTGCATTAACTGTCGCTTGGCTTCTATCAATTATTCTAGCAACCCGAGCAGATTTCCTTTCTCGAAAACTTAAAAAAGTTACTTTTGAAATATTTCTGATGATTTGTATTTGGGTCCAAAGGGGTTATTGACCAAGATATTAACATCTTGCTAAAGATTCTTTCCCGAGCGTTGATTTTGAGAAAATTGATCAAAGTGCTTCTTCTCTACCGAAAGTTGTCTTTAAGAATACACAGTGTGCCAAATTAATGTCAATACATAATATGTCGTTAAAAATACGGCAAAATGAAGACAACTACCAAGAGTAATGATTTGATTTGATACATTATAGATTTGAAAACGTCCAGTTTAAACTACCAAGCTCGTTAATGTAACACTTATTTTAGTTTTGAGAAATGTATACGTTTTTTTACTCATGTCTTTGTGAGTCTCTCTTTCCCTCTTGCCTTATTTATCTCGTTCTCAGAGAGATCTCTGTCTTCATTTTCTTAGCCTCGGCCACAACAAATCTTCGGAGATTAAAAATGTAACTTGCCCTTTTATACCACGTAACTTGTTATTCCCTTCGTTCAGTTCAGATTTTGACTCGATACAAACACAAATAGTATGAAATCTGTATCATGGAAGTGAATTACCTAAAAAAAGGCTAAGGGTCTCCTTGCTTTTGATTTTTGTGGTAAATGTCCAAGTCGACGTCGACGGGGATACTGCAAAAGTTGTTTTTTGTTCGATGTATTTTGAGGTTATCTCATCACTTTTTGTACCTATCTATCAATATTCAACATGAAACATAGTTTCCATTCCCTTCAAACAAATTCAATTCAAAATGCGATTTCTTACAAATAAGCTAGTTCGTTCTTTGGATTAACTTCGAACATTCCAAATGGCAATACCGTTGTCTTCACACATGGATGGCTCAAGAGAAAACCAAAACGGGCGTAAAGGCCTGAAAAGTGATGACATGCAATGTCTACAAAAATCAATTTACTCTCGAACAGTTCTCTGTGATGGCTGCATTCACTTGACAATTGTTTGATTAGTTTAGCTATAAAAGCATAGTTTTTTTATCCAAAGATATGTAAGATAGAAAGATTATTTTTTTAATTTTTAAAGGTATCAGTACTCGTTTCAGACATGACTTGAATATTCTGAGCTTCGTGTTTCTAGAAATCTGAGTCACAATTGATCGAATGCTGCTTTTAAAAATCTTTCATTAACATCTGCTTCTACTTCGGCGCACCATGCTAGCTCTTCGATTTAATATGTTTGGAGGAATACCCCATTTTATAGACTGCTCAACTTTTATGCGAAAAATGTTGGCTTGGTCGACGTAACTTCTATATGGGCACGCTCATTGCTTCCAAGTCTCCCTTGTATGATTGTTGCAAGTATCTTGTAAAAATATGGATTTAAGTGGACTTTCTCTCTCTCTCCAGTTGATGCATTCTTTCAAGCCCCACTTCTTTAATAACTTCACACAACTATGCCTCTCCGATGTGTGGTTGTTGAAGTTTTATCATATTCTGCATAATGCTTCTGGGCTAAGCAATTCGGGTGTGAAATCATCCTCGCAAGTTGCTTCGATTTAGTGGCGTGATAGTCTAAGCCGAACTAGGGGCTACGTTCTTCAGCAACCAGTTACTTTGCTACACTTCATTTTCGTTACAGTCTTCTTCCTCCATTCATTGACACTAGGTGATTACGCTTTTTGATTGAAAAATAAAGGCGGTCATTTTTATACCAACAAATATGTCCCCAACTATCATTTACGGCAGTCTTGTCTGTGCTGACTTAATATGAGAAGGGTTGTTGAAAATTTGTGTATCTACGTTTTTCCATTGATTTTGATTAGCAATTTGGCGTTGACGTCTATTGCCTCTATTTTAAGTTTCATGAGTTGTCAATGCTTTATGTAACATACTCGTATATATCGCATCTGTAATGACAGTAGACACTCACGTCTTTTTTGTTGGATATGCGATGTTCTTAGGGAGGAAGAAAGAGAGAGCTTCATATTGGGGACCGAACATTTTGCCCGGTCGGCAAGTGTCCAGTGAAGCCCAAATATAATTCTTAACGTTCGATTAATTGCATAACATTGGGTCATTTAAGTCTATCAAGTTGAAAAAGACTACAACGTTCAAGTCTTTTCCTAAGGAGAATCGTTTTAAACTGAAAGTGAAAATTTAATTTTTTAATTTAAACAATTATTTTTCTTTTACAGAAGATATGCCAACATCACACATACTATCGGCTGTTGATCCAGTCGGACTTGGTAATTCAACACCAACTTCATCTAGCAATAACAACAACAACACCAGCACCAATCACAATGGTTCAACCCGCAGCCCCGGAGTCGATAGGAATCTCCACGTCACTCTAGACGATCGCGATCTGTGGTTGAGATTTCAAAATCTAACAAATGAAATGATCGTCACCAAGAACGGGAGGTAAGTTCACCTTAACTGCATCCCCAACCAAGACTTTCCAGGCCTAAACAACAACACATAAAAAAAAAACAAAAAACTTCTGTTTAGCATTGAATTTTGTGAGCGGCCACGAGGTGATAAAGCGATAAGTAGAATATTTTAATGGGAAACGGACTCACACCATTTAATTATGTAGTACTGTTCGTTATACAATGCCCACTAAAGTGGTTAGTATCCGTTTGTTAACTCGGGGTAACAGCGCGGATACTAGGCGCTAATTGGTTGAGTAGAGAACGATCTGAATGCAAATAATACGCGAGTGCATTCTGCCAACGGTCATAACGAGCCGCGTTGCATCAGAATACTTGAACGTTTGCAACGAGTTTAGGTTTACATTGATAGTTTTTTCCAATGTTTAATCTAGATGAAGGTAGGAGTCTGTTGGCTGTATCTAAATGTAGTGACTTTCCGATTGAATTCTAAGGGAACAACTTTGATTGCACTGCTTGGAAGAGTTGACAGACGTCAATTGATGATTTTTCAATTTCAAGAAAGTTGTCGTTGTATTGAATTTGACTAATCTGAGCAAACGTAAGGCGTCAGAGGTTTGCTGGATGCATCAAATGGGATTAAATGGAATTTCGTAGTGATTCATTCATCAATCATTGGATTGCAATCATTGTTGTGTGCAAACGCTGTCAGGTGACTTTGGCATAATGCTTAATTTCGCAGCAAAGTTTCCATCTAGTACACCGAAATTTTACGAGATGATCTCTTACTCCTTTTTAATTGATTATACATTTTGTAAAAGAATCATTTTTGGCAGAATCAGAAGGTAAGCCCTTGCAGCACTCACTAGACATGAGATGTGTAGAATAACTTCTGCCTTCAATAAACGGGTCTCAATAGGACAGAAACATGCAGGCTCTGTGATTTTTTTTTTATAAGAACCTTTGAAAAACCTTCTTGCTTTACTTCAGTCATCTCCAGAAAACTCAATAAAACAACCACAACATAGAATAGTTTCGGAGAAATTTCATTTAGGGAAGTGTTCGAATTCTTAAGCAGTCCTCTTGACAACGCTCAAGCTTCAATTTAGTTTAATTCTGAATTCCCCACACTATCTAACACACCAGCTGAAGTAAATGACTTGTGGATAAACACTGCTCCCAAAGTCTATAGAGATATCCCCTTCATTTTTATAAATGGAATTGCGCTACAGTCCTTAAGGAATCAGGGCTTTACTTCTTCTCATGTAGTGTGTGCTATTCTTCTCTCACGTGTAGAGAGGCGAGAGGAGACAGGAGTTTTATATCGAGTTTAAATGGCGAGTTAAAACAGTTCCCCTCTGCTTCAATACAACAATTATCGGGTTTGAGAGCTGTGTTCAACTTCAGCTGTCACAAACTTCGTGGTTTGTCAGGAATAAGAAAGAGGTGGAACGGTGGTGAAAAAATGAAAGATGTACGATGTATGTAATGTCCATGTCAGAGATCGCATCTAGGCCTCTGACGTTGAAGCTATTCGCTTATCCACTGTGTCACGTCGAAAAAGTATATTTGATAAACATTTCAGACAACGTCAGTTTTTTACGGTTTTTCTGTCACAGTCATAGAAGAAAGCTAGCATGCGATCTGTTTTCCGTCGCACTACTATTCAGTCACGACTTTCAATGTAAACGAGCTCACATGACACAGCAACAATTAAAAATCTGCAGTTTGCCCAATTTTTTGACACAATTTTTTTGAACACAATAAGTCAAAAATGAATCTATAAATTTTGTTCTCCTCTACTTAAGTTAAAATTATGTATATACACATATAGGTATACTCGTATATTCTTATCCTGTTGGATTTCTCTACACTAAAAGACATAACGTACCTGTCAAACAAGGACTGTCCACATTTGTAGACAACGAAGATCAAGAACAGTAGGCGGAGTCATGTCCGGGGTGGGGCTTCTCATAGTTCTTAACCCAATTATTCAAAAATACAGCCATTTTAAATAAGATGGTTAAAATGGAAGTGGCATTTGTAAGGCATGAGATTTTTATGCAGCAGCTGATTACTCATTGAGCAGCACATGCATGTTTGATGAATAAATTTATACAAAGTATTGTAGCTCTTCGGGCCTTTTTGAGGTGTTGCAAGAGAGCTTCAATGGGGGCATATTTTTTAACTAAGGAAACGCTTTGAGTTAAAAACAATGGCGGGCATCTTGTCAGGAAAAGATTTGGTGTCGGAAAATTGCAAAACTCTAGCGGAGTTACGCAGGGACATTTGCTGTTTGATTCTTGGAAAGTTTGATGCATGTGCGTGCATCGTGTGTCGGCGAGGTACGCTGTTGTGGATACGGCATCGTCCGGATCGTTCAATTTTGATAGATTATAAAACGTTACAGTTTCTATATTTTCAAATCATTGAATACCTCAATGACTTTTAAAAATGAATGAAAAGTAAATTGCCCAAAAATCCTCGAGTAAGATTGTGGCCGATCTGTAATGCCTCTTCAACGTGCTTCGTTTAATAGTGAATTTATTGGATATTGTGATTATAGCAGAAGGTCGCGTTTCTTGAAGCACTTTCCAAGTATTGCAAATCAGGTATCAAAGTCGAGTTTGCTGACTCCGTTATCAAACAAAACAACTTGTTCACAAAACTGAATTTTATGAATCTATCACAACATTTCGTCCATTTCTAGAGCTTTAAATGCTTATTACAGAACTTAGGGTTCACCTAGATGAGATGAGATGAGAAGTAGAGATTCTTACTGTGGTTAAGACGAAGGTTCGCTTAAATTGGTAATCACTGACCATTGTACTGTCACACTAAGTCATGTTAAATAACTCGTAATCGGCGAGGTGAAAAACAGGAATATTTTTGGAAAACCGACAAAGGGTTATATACGTCACAAAGGCTACTCCAGAAGTTTTTTCCTAAGTATTTTTTTTAAAAAGGACAGCAATGTTTCTATTCTTTTTCATTCATTCAGTTCCAAGCAAAATAACCTTTAGAGAGGACTTCAAATTTGTAAGACAACACTCGGTTCTTGTTTTTACTCCAAACACACCAGACGCTGAACTTTTTAAAAAGTTTTGTAAGGACGCCTCTGAAACCGATCAGTTGAAATATCTACATATCTGATATCTGTTTTCTATGACACGTCTCCATGAAAGGCTTCCCTCAATTTAAAATCCAAAAGGAAAATTAACACTTGTTTTTCTAGAGAATAATGTTCAATAAGTTGTCTTCCTTAGCAAATAAAACTTGCAATGTTTTCCATTCACCATTGCAGCGTTTTCCATTGACCAGTTCGTCCTTAGGTGGTTTCAAAGGTTGAGTAAGCCACAAGACTGGCTGTGGGTCTGGACTTCATTTCATTGATAACTACAAAGACATCAAAGAGGTTGGCATCAGCATGTCAAAATTCCAGTCTATTATCACCGATGTGTTATTTTGATCATCATTGTCATAAATACATTCATTTGCTCTCTATAATCGAGTTTGATACTTCAGTGTACATATGTATTCACTTCTTTCATTTCAATTTTTCGACTGCAAGTATTTTAAATGCGGGTACTGGAAAAAATAATCGAATGTTAATAACTTTTAGTACCCATCACCAATCTTTCCATATTTACGGTCTTAACTGCGGTTCTTTTGGAATTTTATCGCGATTTTTTTTTTTTGATTCAGTTCTCTGGCGGAGAAAGTTTAAACTTCACTTCACAACTTTTATTCTTGGCTGCAAGTAGAGCATTGGTGACCGTCATTGGATAAGTCGCAACTTATTTTCCTTGAATCCTCGGCAGGACACTGCTATGGAGCAGAGAGCAAGTTGTAAATTTAGTATTCGAAAGTCTCGATGTAAAAAATCGAGCAATTTGACCTACTAAGAGGATTTTTATGTAGATTGTGTAGTCGCAGGTTGACCGTTAACACATGAAAAATGTATTTCAAGATATGTCGGAAAGTAATAAAAATGCAATCTCTATCATGAATTGAACTTCCTGCTCAACCAACGAGAAGTACGATCTCTTCTTCAAGCTGTCTTCAGTTACGGTCATTAAGTCGGCTGAAGCCTTTGTTTCACTTGCTTGCGCCACCTTTATTAAAGACGCCCTCCCTTACATCGCTCATCTTATCTTATTCAATTCCCGAATATTAGGCAATATTTTAAAATTAGTAGGACACTATATTTTTTACTTTTAATAACTTCCAACCTTTCAACTTCTGAAAAAAATCATAATTTTGACTTCCTTTCAGACGAATGTTTCCCGTAGTCAAAGTGACCACAACAGGACTTGATCCAGCGGCAATGTATACGATTCTCCTTGAATTCGTTCAAGTGGACAGCCATCGTTGGAAGTATGTCAATGGTGAATGGGTAAGTATGCCGCTCCCAAAACAAAACATAAAATAACCACAAAATTCTGCTTCAAGGTTCCCGGTGGCAAAGCTGAGGTGCCACCATCAAATCCAATTTATAACCACCCCGAGTCACCGAATTTCGGTGCCCATTGGATGAAGGAACCGATTTCCTTTGCAAAAGTAAAGTTAACCAACAAAACCAATGGCAACGGGCAGGTAAGAATGCAAATCTCTCCACAATTGCTGATCGTGAGTTATTTCAATTGTCCTTCTTTTCAGATTATGCTTAACTCACTGCATAAGTACGAGCCGAGAGTTCATCTAGTGCGCGTTGGGTCTGAGCAGAGGTACGTGGTCACCTATCCCTTTCCGGAGACGCAGTTCATTGCGGTCACTGCCTACCAAAACGAGGAAGTGACATCCCTCAAAATCAAATACAATCCCTTTGCGAAAGCCTTCTTAGACGCTAAAGTAAGGACCTTTGCCAACAAAACGCCAATCAAAGCTAATCACTTAGTTTTTCCAGGAGAGACCAGATTCAATCTACAGTCATGACGCTCACTATGGCTGGTTTATCCCTCCGCCGACACACTATCCACCGTCGCACACGCAGGTACCGGCGGCTGCCAATAATTGTGATCGTTACGCACGTCATCCATCGAGAACTACAAGACCAACGCCCTACGCTAGGCCGCGCATTGTGTCAGGCTCGTCTAGCAACGCAGGCACCCCGCCGCCAACTACTCCAACCACTACGTCGCATTCTCAGTCTGGCTTCTTGCCAGTTGAACCGACCACAACCACCGCCTTCACCTATCCGATAAGCTGGCAAAGCAACGGCACCTACTGGAGCACACCGCCGAATCCTAGTTCTCCAATAAGTAAGATAAGCACCCACCCTTGAAGAACTTTCTGCTCAACTTTGTTCTCTCCTTAGCCTCAAATACATCACCAACGCCATCAAATGGCTCGCCAAACTACACAAGTCCCTCGCCCGGCTACACAATACACCACTTGACCTCGCACAACCAGTACAGTGCGCCCAGCAATCAGCCCGATCTTTACCAAAATGGAGCTGGATCCTCTCCGCAGTCTTATGCCGGCGGCGCCCACCAAATCTATCACCCCACACCGGCATCGCCATCGCATCAGCTGTACACGAACGTCCTTAGTGCCCCGTCTAGCCTCACTTATCCCAGCGGGACTTACTATAATGGCGCCGAGTACGGACTCTATCAGAATGCGTACACCTATCAGCCGGAGTACATTCCACTAGTCTCAGAAATGAGGTAAGCCCCCCTTCGCCACACACCAAGTCCCGATCAGCAGAACTGACAAGTCTCCCTTGCAGCACGTACAACCATCCACTTGAGCCAGTAGAAGTTCCTAAGTCGCTGGAGGAGAACGCCTCCATGTACAAGGAATCCGAGGAGGGATCAGTGTTAACGCTAGAGTGTTCGAGTATGAAATCGGCGGGCAAACTCGACACCTCGCCGCAGAATCAAAGAACTGAGAACTGGACGCCACTGACGCCACCGCAGAGCACAATTCAGTGAGGGCGTGCTGCATTCCCAATTCGGCTGTCAGCAGAAGCAGATCAGATATTTTAAATAAATTTTTTAGTTTTCTTTTTTAATCACACAACTCAACGTTCAACTATAAGTGTACATAGTGTTTACAAGAAATTTAATTAAATTTTATTATTTAACTAGCTTTTATTGTTTGTTTTTCTCCTCGTTTAAGTGAATCCTGGGCGACTTCAAGTCTAAGGGTAGGCACGTGTGGAGGTCCTGTTTGTTATATCTAGTCGCGGTATTTGCTTGTTTTTCACATTTCCCACGGAAGAGCATTCATTCCATCGAGTGAAGTAGAGGGGAAAAACCTCTACAGTTGCCGTTTAGAGATCTTCTTTCTAATAAGGTTCGGTGCGAAACTCGGCCGATCCAGCTGCCTTCAATTTCGCATGCCAAGTTGTTAGTGTCGTCGCTTAGAGAATGTGGAGTCCACTTTGGGGTTACCTGCACCTTTTGTAAGGGCGTCCATCGACGGTTGGGTCTTCCAACAGCACAACTAAAGATGGCATAACTCTCCAGGATGCTGCGGTTGACCAAGTGGATGCGTCCAAACGTCAGCAAGAAATCTGCTGCTTTTCCGTTATCTCTAGACAGAAAGGAGTGCAGACGGCTTAGTGGCGTACAAAAGGGACACTTCACCTTCACTTTTTTTTTTTTTTTTTTTATGCATTTTATTCGTATATGACATAACACTTAAATTCTAGACAAAATATGCTCAAAACTAGTTTTCAGTACTTCATTTCATTGACTTAAAAATAATCTTACTGGCCCTTCGCAGGCTCTCTAAGATAAACTTAATTTAAATTTGCTTTTCAGCGCCATTATTTATTATATAGGAAAATTCCTTGCTTAACGACTACCTTATTAAGAAAACATATAAGAAAAAACTTAAAAACTTAACATTTTTACTAAAAATAACTTATATCTAAGACTACAGCTAAAAACTAAACTAAACTAAACTAAAAACTAGAACTAAAACTTAGACTATACTACTACTAACTTAAGCTACGTACGTACATGCGCATGTATACCATCATATAATTCATCAATATATGTTCCAGCATACATGCACATGTGCGTCTATATACAACTATATATGTGTGTATAATCCAATATACACTACACATATATTACTCTTATTTTTTGTGTTTTTTTTGTATTTTTTAATCTTTTTTTTTTGTATTTTTCTTTTTTATTATTTTTTTTTGTTTTTTTTTTTATTTTTACCTTAAATCCTAACCCTAACCTAAAACCTAATGCTAAGAATATGTAAGCCGGCCAAAGATTGCAGCTGGTATTTGGTCCGTTGCAAAACAGTAGCCGACTTCCCCCCGTTGGTTTCCCTACCCAGTGTTTAGAGGTTTCGACAAGGGAGTTTTATTCGGTTTGTAGCCACCAGAACACTTTATGCTGCTTCGCAACATCCAGTACATCCCATCTCGATACCGCTGTACTGAAGCGGAGGAAATTGTCCTCAGCTCGTCGTGCAACGGTATGGTCGTAGTTGAGTCGCCCATCCACAGCAGAACGGGCGAAATGAAAGATGAGCGGTACCGCTTTCTTGTCTTGTACCAGACCTAGCTTGTCGAAATAGACAAATGCTTCTGGTGGAACGAAACCATTATGGCGCACCTTTTCATGGTATTGTATGTTGGGATAGTAAGCCCCAGAAATAAGATTGTTATTGGAGTCCATTGCTCTTGCAGTGTGTCTCCGAATCAGCTTCAGGATGAAATTATCCACTCTGATCATTTTCGCCCTATTGTATAAGACTTCATTAGAGTAGAATTTCTTGTACTCGGACCAAGGAGTTCGGTAAAGTTGAAGACAGTCCCGAAGGCATGCCCTCTCGAACAACCGCATCCTTTCCATCAGACTAGCTCCCACATTGAACCACACGGGACAGCCATAGGTGAGCATTGGCCTGATTAGGGCCATGTAGCAGATCACCTTCACCCTCGCGTCGAGTTGGCTGTTGTAAAACAGTCTCCTAGTAAGGGCAAAGGCGCCTCGAGCCCTGGCCAGAGCAGCATCTATATGTTTATTAAAATACAGATACTGATCTAACCAGATCCCAAGGTATCTGACCACAGTCCTCTGCGCCAGTGGCTCCCCTTGTTGTCCAATGATAGCGAGCTTACGCCAATTCTTCTTTGTGTCTGCCGAAGCCTTATGCAACGGCGTCCTGAACAGGATGGTTTCCGACTTCTCGAAATTAATTTTTAATTTCCAGCTGTCGCAATCTCGTCTGAAGGAATCAAAGTCGCTCTGCAAGAGAGTGGTAATCTCCTCAATCTTTGGGGCTGATCTGTACACTATCAAGTCATCTGCGTACGCAATTGCATTATGAAGAGAACTTAAAAGATCGCTCAAGTAAATGTTAAACAGTATTGGCGAGTTTACGGCACCCTGTTGGAGACCATTTTTAACATGGAAGATACCCGCAGAGGTTACGTTGCCGTATTTGACTACGAACCGCCTGCCAGTAAGCATACTTAACAGTAGGTACAATAGCGATTTATGCATGCCGAGCCGATTGAGCTTGTAAAAAAGTCCTTCCAACCAAACGGTGTCGAAGGCCTTCTCCAGATCAATCAGCACCGCACCAGTGCACTGTTTCTTGCACTTATGCCATTGGATATCAGATACTAGTTTCGACGCGGCATGTATGGTATCATGCCCCGCCTTGAAACCGAACTGGTTATCCGGTATGATATTTTTGTCCTCTACCCAGTCAAGCAGAGCTCTATTAACCACCTTTTCGAAAACCTTGCTGATATTTGGAAGAAGACTAATCGACCGAAGGTTGCACGGATCAGATGAATCTTTTCCTCTTTTGGATATGGGGTGCACTATCGCTGTCTTCCAATGTTCCGGATAATGAGCATTATTCAGAGAATTGTTAAACAGGACCGTATACATCCTTACCACTTCTTGAGGGAGATGTCTCAGCACAATGTTTGAGATCCCATCAATTCCCACAGACTTTTTCTTCTTCAATGATTCGAAGATCGCTTGAAGCTCCGTAACTGTTATGAACGGGGGATGAACCCCTTCAAAGGCGATGACATTATCTGCCATGTTATCGTCACTGAACACGACAAAGCCAGTGTTCTCAGATCGCCACTGTTACTTCACCTTCACTAAGCACCTAAGTCTGCTTGTTTCTAGTGATGGCATACTTTGCGACGCATGTGTAGAAGGTGAAGACACGTCAGAGCATTTTCTCTGTCAATGTCCCGCCTTTGCTGGCATCAGGTGGTGGCTGTTTGGCGCTGAATTGGTGGGAGCTGAAAACTTAAGCTCTTTATTACAGAAACACCTTCTGTTTTTTCTTCAGTGTGGCATAGAACATAACAATAATGGTCAAAGTCAACATTAAGAAAATTTGCAATTTTTAAAACTTGACACGATTATTCAAAATATATTCCTAAAAACAAAATTAATTTCTTAAAATGCATCTTTCTTCAAAAAATGTTAAGTACACCAAATTGCACGCACTAATTTGGAATAGTGTGATTTGGTACTCCTCTCCGAACGATTGTGTTCGCGGATATGTGGACTGTGGCCTGCTCAATGTGAATCGTGGACTCATGTAGCGCCTAAGTTTTAAAGTCGATGCCAACAAAGAGTGAAGGGCTGCAACTAAATTTAACATAGAAGCGTTGCTTGGAGTTCTTGTTGGTGTGCTGGTGGACCTACCAGCTGGAATACGAGTTGTAATGCTTGTTGCTGCGGTGCCGGCTGAGTTGGGAACTAAGGTGCAGGCTAGCTGGGTTAGGCTGTTACAGCCTGAATTGCTCGTTTGGCTGCTATCTATGGTGTGGATTGAAATGTTGTCTTTAAAAAAGTTTTGTTTGAGTCCCAGCTTCACTGTAAACTGAAGTACCATAATAAAATTGAAGATGTCACGTTGCAAATAAATAAGATGGGGAGCAATGCAGCTGGACATAGGCTATGGTATTGTTCTTCTTGGAACGCCGAAATTTGCTTACTCCTTGAGCGACACGCTATTCCACTAAGCCACCATGCCGCGCCGACAATGAAGAATTCACATCTCTATCCATACAGTAGTTTTGTTTCTTTTTTTTCAGAAGGACAAATATAGACTTATTCACGAAAGATTGTCAATTTGTTTCTTAGCCTTCTAGTGACTGTAACGACTAAAATTGGCTTTCCTTCTGTACGATGCTCGATATTATTAAGCATATGATTCGTATTCACATGAAATGTGCTTCCTCTCCGCCCCGCGCTATACTATGTCATGATCGCTAAAACGCATGATATAGAAAACAATTTTCCGCTTGGTGAATGTAGTTCTAATAAGGCATTAATGAGATTTACAACGAACTCTGCTCCAGGTCATGCTTGTTTTATTTTATTCGTTGCATTAACACTTCTACACTTCATTCTCTGCAGCCTTAGAATCTCTCACTTAACAGCCAATGGAGTGATTATTGGCCAGGAACTGCAACTAATGACAAAATTGTGGTAAGAAGCAGACCTGGGATTCAGAAAGCCAAATCGATATTTCTCTAATTTAAAAAATACTTCTTACGATTTTATGCATCTCATATTTAATATTTAAAGGAAATCAGAGATTGAAAGGCCCCTTATGGTCGATACAAGCGTCAATCATTGGCGCCATTAAGTGGGCAGTGCACCATAAGGAGCATCTGGACATGGTATCCGACAAAATGGCTACTGAAGCATTGTCACCTTCGAGGAGGAGGAGTTAACAAAACGTAAGTCTCGTTCTTGCACCTTGCAAACCTATTCAAGGGTTAGAGCCTTATGTGTAAATTTATACGCATCAGATATAAGCACACGTTTGGCATATCACCATTTTTAAATAAGTAAATATATAAGTGGGGAACAAAAGGCAGTAAATTTATGTTGCCTACTATTAGGTGGAAGGCATATTAGAGTCTGAGGACCCACGCTTTTCTATTCTACGGTTTTCATTTTTTATTAAATAGTTATAGCTTGAGTTATGTTTGTCGGAGTGACGGAATGTGACACACTTCACGTTTTGTTTTACTTAACGTTTTTGATATTATCTTCGTAGCTTAGCAATGGTGTTGATTTGTTGAAGATCTGAGTATGTTTACAACTGATCGCACTCCAATATGTCAATTGCATTGAAGACGTCACACGAAGCAGTTCAGTTTGTGAAACTCGTGTGCAGAGTTTAAATGTTGTCCTGTGTGTGAATTGCGCTGTATGTTTCTCAAAATCCTGAATGTTGCGGTATCTATCATAATCTTTCTGGGTTTTTCAAGACTGGTATAAGTGAGTAAAATTTTCCATTTCTCAGAGCTAGGGCTCAGGTAAAGAGGTAAAACGAAATAAAAACTACACAACTTCAGGAGGAATATGCACATTTCTTCGGTAGCGGGAGAGAACAGCTGATATTCCAATCGTAGGACAATTTGTGCAGATGATCTTTCAAATTTTTGAATAACGAATCGAAATGTTGATACCTGAACAATCGAACTTCAGTTAAGTTACGTTCCAACTCCTTGTTGGTTTAAAGAAGTAACAGCACTTTGCAGGTTTCTTCAAACTTACTCACTTACTCAAGGTGGCGCTACAGTCTGGGGTGAACCTGGGCTCAACCAAAAAGTGTCTCCAAGCTCGATCTTTAGCTAGCTGTCTAAAGTTTCGCACGCATAGTTGGTTGATGTCCCTTCCCACTTGCGTGCGCCACCTGAGTCGCAACAACAGCAGCTTCATCCGCTTTTGACAAAGTCCATGCCTCCGCGCAATAAAGCAGGACTGGTATCTTTAAACCCTTTATAAAATAGATATAATCATTCTTGTTTTTTTTAAATTCAGTTTTTATTTAAAACAAACTTTTTTGTATTCATATTCATAACGACGGCATTTTTGTTTTTTTTTAATTTTGGTTTTTGTTTAGTATCTGCACGGGTGAGTGGGCATTAAGTATGACAGCTAAACAAATATTGCTTCATTTGAAATCAGAAAAAAGTATAGAATAAAATTTCAAATGCCTTCTAGTAAGTAGTCTTATGATAAGAAAAAAGAAAAAAAAAACAAAAAAAATCATAAAAGGCAAAGATATGCTTAGATATTTTTTTTTTGTTTTCTTTTGTTCTTTGGAAAAAAATGTACATCAAGAAATGTGTTTTGTTCAAGTATACGATATACATCTAGATTCATTTGGTTTTTGTGTTTAGTTTAGTAAAATTTACACTTCAACATGAGTTCAATCGCAATAAAGATACATTCAATATATATATATATATATTTTGTTTTTATATAAGAGTTAATAAAAATTTAATTACGTTTAAATGTTCCCTAAAATAATCTAATATGGTTAAATATCCTTCAAAACCTACAATACATACGATCCCAAAATCGAAACCAAAGTAAAACCAACAAATCGCAAATTTTGAAAATAATACTAAACTTAAGTCACAAATGCAACGTTTATATACTCGATATGTGTATACTAATATGTATAATTCACAATGGATATAATTTATTTTAATTTATTTATTTATTTATAATATGGAAGACATTTTTCAACTTTAGTAAATGTTATATACTTTCTTTATCATTATACTTTCTAATATATAACTTCTTCTTATTTATTTTTATAGAATGCGTGTATGTATATATATATTTTTTTTTTTGTTTTCCCTCGCTACACCTTCTCTTACATAACAATTTATTAAATTTATTTTGTTTTTCATTTTCAAAAATTCAATAAGAAATCAGATTAGCAGAATCTTATGAGACAGTTTAATTATTTTAAATCGAACAATAGGCAATGGAAATTGTGTGTAAATATATATTATATAAAGGTTTCATTAAGTTTTTTGTTTTTGGCAACAAAATCGGAACGTTGGCAAAAGCGAGTTAGTTATTCTTTGTATTGTTTTCTGTTTAATGTTTTATGGAAATGTTGTTGAATATGTTTGATTAAAAAACGGAAAACTTTTGTAAAACCTGTTGATATGTAGGAACAGTAGAGTGTCTTATTGAACATAAGGAAACCAAATTGCTGTACACTATGTTTACCAACTGTTATTTGTTATTTATAAATATTAATTCTTTTTTTGTACGTCTCTGTTTTACGTTTGTTTATTTATATTTTATACAATTAATTTTTTGGTTGATTTAAAAGAATAATGAAGTGCTGTCGATTTAAAAAGTTTGTTGTGTTCGGGATAATTTTTAATGAGACGCCTTTTTAACTTAACTATTTATATGTATTAACATAAAAGTAATCCTATAAAAGAACCGCTGAAATATTTTGTTGTTGTGCACGAAAAAATGTACTTTTTATTCCATTGTGCCGTATTGCACTTTCTTGATTTTAAAGTATCTGTGGGGCAAAATGAAATAGATTTTAGTAGATAGAGGTTAATTCTGAATAATTTATTTTAGGTGATGATCCAATGTGAACTCTGTAATTTTTTGCAGTAAGGGCATTACAACCGAGAGTATTTCAGGCCCAATCTCAAAAGATGTAAGCAAAATCTTTTCAATGTCAAGTTGAAACTAATGCAATAATCGCACTGAATTAAGTAGTTAAACAGTTTTATTTCGTGAATTTCAGGAAACAAATAATCCCTTTCATTGTCGGCAACAAGAAGTAGGAGGTATGTGTCCAGTCTGATCTAACAAAAACCTATTGGAAACCAAGCCTCACGGTGTATATAAGTATCCGCAACGCAAATTAGCAATTTGTTCATGGGATAGCCATTTGTCTGTTCCCCATAAGGTTATTTAATAAAGCAAACTCCACTTAGGAATTTGATGAACAAATTTTATTAAAGACCATGTAAAACTGATCGATGCTGAAAATCTGGAAAGATCATTTCTGCAGACTTTTCATCGGTGTTGATGGTCAAAATCACGCTGTTAGGCAAAATGTTTCACTCAATTTGGACGATGATAGATAGGAATTCAGTCCCCCCGACTTAGACGAAGTCAAGATAGCAGTATCAAGACTGAAGTCGAACAAAGCTGCAGGGAGCAGACGGACTGTCCGCAGAACTGTTTAAAGTAGCTTGAGATAACCTTGTTGAAACCGTTTGTCAACAACCTGATCCTGGTTCTTATCAGTGTCGTTTCAGGCCAGGGAACACACACACTACGGCAGATCCTGAAAAAGAACCAAGAAGTCCAAATCGACAAGCGTCACCTATTCGTCGATTTTAAGGCCGCATTTGCCAGCGTGCATAAAGACGAGCTATACAGTGCCATGTCTAGTTTCGCATTCCTATCAAACTTGTCAGATTGCGCAGGATAACAATGGAGAATTCGCGCGTCAAAAAGGTTTAAGACCAGGCGACGCGCTGTCATGTGACATCATTCTTCTTGAGAAGAAGAAGTGCGTAACTCACAAGTCAACACCAGACGCACGATCTTCCCAAAAGTCCGTTCAATTGCTAGCGTACGCCGACGGCGTTGTTGGCATTAAAGCGGAAGGAGCTAAAATGTGCTTAGATGAAGAATATGCTATCATCGAGGAAGGACGCACAACATCGACGTCTCGGACAGAACGTTCTACTATGCACCAGAAGCTTCGAGGTAGTCAAGGACTTCGTCTACCTCGGCTTCGCGGTAAATAGAGACAACAACATTAGTACTGAAATCAAACGCATAATCCCTCTTACCAATCGATGCTTCTTTGGGATCAAGACTCAATAAACTTGTTGAATTTTTAAATTGAGACAATCTCTTATCCACGTAGACAAGTACCTCATTAAAATGGATGACTTATTCAGGAGACTGCCTAAGCATCATCTAGAAATTAAACGGAGGAACTAACACACCTAACCAAAGTGCAGCCACAGAAGGAAAGAGACTTGATTTTTTAAGACTTCAAATTTCGGAAGGGATTCCTGGTGGATACCTCTTGCACATCCGTGCCTTGGTTTGTTGCTATAATGAGACTCGTGTACTACTACTGGTTTGATTCATTCCTTTGGTTTATATTTGGTAGCGATTGGGGCTTTGAATTCGGACTTTTTACAGATCATCTTCAATATTTGGGCATATAAGCGAAAAGAGACTTTTAACAACTTGGCGTATTGTTTGGAGTGACATTGCCAAAAATTGACACCCTATTACATATAGTAGAGATCTATTGTCATTCTCCTTTTTGATGAAACCATAGCTCAATGATCACCACCTTAAAAATCATTGCAAATAAAATCTCTTACCTCCATCCACCATATCCGGCAATTGTGATCAGTACCGCAATGGCGAGTGCAGTGCCCACAGCAAGTGGTGCCGTTTCATCACGATACGATCCGGTTGCGCTGCAGTGGAATGGTGGCCCCCACTTTCCACTGTCCTTGAACATGAAGCTCTGCATTCGCAGCTCCCGCAGGTACAATTTGGCTATGTGGCCCGACTTATCACCCGATTCGAGGGGTGCGTACATCACGATTGTTTGCTCCTTATCGCAAACGTATGACTTTCCCACTGGTGTGGGGAAGAACATTGGTTGCCTAGCCGGCGAGGTAAGTCTAACATCCAGATTTGGTCGATCGATATGCTCGAAGAGTGGATTCGATGAGGAGTAAGTTAATTCGACGTGATTGATGTACCAACGCTCACCACCAGATGTCTGTGAATGAAATTGGAAAATGAGATGAAACTAATTTTAGGAAGTATGGCCATCGCCTAAAGGAAGGAAACTTTTACCCAAAACGATTCTAATTCCACAACTTCGTGGCTCTGAGTGTCTTTTTTAAATTGCTTCCGATCACTTCAAAAATTCTTACAAATTTTAAACGTACAGTTATCTGTTACATGGCCAATTACTTCAATTTGTCGTGAGAAAAAAACCTAAATTTTAAAAACACTAAGACCAGACAACATGGCAACCCTGGGAGGACGTCAATTTGACTTGTAAATCACCCCAGTCTCGAAGTGAAAAAAAAAATATTCATCCCCCATTTACTGTGCATGCACATTTTACAAGACCAATACATACACGAAACCCTTCCTCACCAGCGCTCTCTATGTGATACTCATTATGTTCCTGTCGTATCTAGGTCACCAGTCATCACAGTTATCACAAATCCGCGCAACAGGAATAAATATACACCGCCAATCTCTCCACCTCCACCGATTGCAGTTACTCACTCACACACACACACGCACACTCACATTCCCACCCACACTCACCTTCTTAAATATGATGGTCAATGTGAATCCTTTGAAAGTCATCGTTAGCAATTCCGAATTGGACTCGACACACTCGCCCGTCAGCACCGGATTGTCCGGCAGATATAGATCCGCCTCGACGTCCTCATTCAATTTGTTTCGATATTTAATGCTTATAAGGCCATCGGTGCTAATCAGAATACAAGTGACTCCATTGGTGGCATTGAATCTGTACAGCGACGTCGTTGAGGCAATCGCTGTGGCCTATCGAATGTCAGCATCAAATGTCAAACGGCCACACACACGAAATTGAATTTCGAATTTAATTAAGATAATGCAAAAGTGAAACCTTACCGCTGGAGATTTTGTCGTGTACTTGGTGATCCGAGGGGTCTTTGTGGTGAAAGCACTTAACTGCAGGGCTTCGCAAATGCTGAAAAGGGACACTGTAAAGTGTGACGGGGGAGTGGGGGAGGGAAAAGAAAAATTGTGTCAGACAGGATTGTAATCGATTATTCACACAAACTCAACTCAGCATCGATATTAGCTTGATCAAACTGAATCCCACGAGTCTAGACATCTCTGCGCTGAACTTCTGGAATTGTGGAAATCCTGAATTTTACAGTACACCAAGGTTTTATACAATTGGGAGCCCAATCCTGGTCCAAGAGAAATGCAGAAAAAAAGAACTGTCCTCTGAGTTACTGGGCAAACCGTAGAAAAACGACATCCACCTACACTACTGAAGAAAATAAATGTACTGAACCTTGGCTGGTTTGGTGTTGAGGACTTCTGGTGGATTTGACGAGAGTTTCGTTTCGGTCCGTTGGTCCTTTTAACGAAACAAATGGCGGTTGGTTTGTATGTGAGTCACGTGGCCGTGATGGTTGGTGGCTTGAATATATTTGGCATGCGCGTGAGTTTACGGTAATGTACAGAGATGTTTGATGAGACGATGTATGCAAAATTAAGGTGCAAACACGATGCAGGATTGTTTATTAGCTCTTGAGAGAAAATAAGGGACAGTTCAGGATATGAACGGGGAAAAGAATATTTTTATTATGTGCAACCTCTGGGAGTCAGTATTTGAAGTTCAAGGATGTCCTACTGAGAAGTTCAACTAAAGGGTGGTCCAACCATCACGAAGTTAATTGTGAGTCACACCTTAACGTCAAGTTTTTTGTCAGAACTTAATTTGGCATATCTTTGTTTCAGTTTTTGACGATTGCACTTTAAGATTGTTGAAGTCTTGACGTAAATTTTAGCAAACAGGGTCTGTGGGTAATGTGAAAACACATGTGCATATTCGCCCAGTTCGTTTTGTAGAAAACATTGCTGTTGCTATAGTGTGACAGAAGAGCCCTTAACCTCGAATCGACGTATTGCCCTACAATCTCGAAATAATGACGGATCGCTAGTGGCCAGAAAGTGAGGAGATGGACACTGACTTCCAACAGGATTGTGGCACTTGCGACACATCCAACGAAAGAATGACATTTTTGGACGAGAGATTCATTGTGTTATCCCACGTCGTGTCGTGGCTATGTTTATTGGCCACCAGGAAAACGTAAGTTGACATCTTCAGACCATCTGTCATTGGGGATATCTAAAGGACAAAGCCAAGAACTATTCAAGGGTGAGATAATTTGGCATACTTACTACATTGAACCTCAATCGTGACTCGGTACGCCACCAAAGCCATATCGGCCTTGGCCGATATTTTACTTCACTCATAATCGTCATAGATGTGTGAAACCATCCTTTAGTAGACAATTGCCCATTTCTGAGCCTTACAAATACGACTGACATAAGTATCTACCTACCTACAATCTCCGATTCTCTAGTTATAGTGAGTAGTTTCCTTCCTCCTCCACCTCGGTCCCTCCCATTTTGTGGAGCGTCATAGCTGTTCAGGTACCCAATATCCCTGAAATTCCCTTAGTTTTCTATTCTTTTAATGAAACTTCTAAAGAAATTATTATGAGGGACGTCAGATCTAGTGTCGTATATTCCTATGACCCAGTAGTTTGTGACGCTATCAATTATAATCCTTTTTTATCTTGTTTCATTAAACAAACAACATCATCTTTGACTATCAGATTATCATTTATCTCCAGGCACATTTTAGCCTCTTCCGCTTCTATGACAGCAACTGTTGCAATGACGACTCTTTGGGTTCGTCAAATTAAATCAACGTCATTAAACACGTATTCAGGAATAAGCCAGCTTTGATTGACGCTTTTGAAGCCAACATACTCGTGTTTTCCACAAGATACCAGTCGCTCGCAACAACTCGAAGTGATCACCTCAGACATAGTCTTGGCCAAAGGTAAATAAATAAAGATATAAGTTCACTTTCAAATTAATGTGTTTTATTTTATATTATTAATTGAACCTTACGTGGCGCCGTGGGTTAGTGGGTAAGTGCGTCAAACCACAGAAGGCCTAGGTTCGATTCCCGGACGGAACAGCTCGCATTTTTTCAAGGCACCACCTTTTTCGAGGCGCTGACAACATTCAAATGAAGAAGCTTCTCAAATCTCGCCTTTCGGAGTCGGCAGACAACTGTAGGTCCCTTCTACTCGTGAGGGAACAGTAGCACACATAACATGAGTAGTTCTTGTAGAAGCTAGGTCCTGGTCCTTTTTGGGCTGTAGTGCCACTAAAACTAGTGCCAGAGTTTTTTCCAGTCCTCGAAGCAGTTTTGTATTGCACTGTTTGGTATGCCCTTGAGCTCTCTCAGCGATTCGGTCTGTATGTTTACTCTTCAATCGTCACGAAACGCCGTCCTTTCATTGGTCTTTTCAATCTTGGGAACGGAAAAAAGTCGCTGGAGGCCAAATCTGGTGAATATGATGGCTGCGGCATGATTACGGCGTTGTTTTTGGCCAAAAAATTACGAACAAGCAAAAGCATATTTAGCAACTTCGCTGGCGCATGCTTCATGCACGAAATTTCCTAAAATATGAATGGTATGTGCCAACCGATATGCCGACATCTTCATCACTTCCCTAGTAACATTTTTTCACTTTCTGAAAATTTTCATCGGTTTTTTATGTGCTGGAGCGCATCCAGGGAGAGCGTCTTCATTTGCATCTTATCAACCTTCTTTGAAAAGCTTGTATCACATGTAAAAATCTTTTCTTGACTCAAAATACAGAGCGTATACTCACTATATGCTACTGTCAACGTTTTGAGCACTTAATTATATGTTTTACTCAAATTCTTTGAACCATTTTCTTCGACACCAGGAAATTGCCTAACACGCAAAACACGTCTCACTTTCATGCCTCTCACAAATGCGCTATAGAAACTGTAAACATATTTCGAGACGAGTGTATCAACATAACAAAATAAAAAAACGATAATCGAATGTACGTAGGCCGTGAAATTTGAAAATTCACCTTATTTTTTAAACGGACCTCGTGTAGTTAAGGTGAAGTAAGTGGACTTAAACTTTTGGCCTACAGTGTATGTATTTGAGTTCACATCAGAAAATGAGTTGGTAACGAAAGGAGACTATTCATTTTTTACATCTAAAACAACACGTTCTCACTCCCGACCTATATTTACAGAAAACAAGTAAACACAATATACCCGTCTTTTTAGAAGGAATTAAATTTATTTAATAATTAACTAAAATCTACTAGTGATCAGTGCCTAGATAAAATAGTTCATTACCAAATTAATACAAGCCAACATGGCCGTGTTTGTTTCTGCTTTCAAAAGAGAGGCAAAAGAGACAACAAAACTGATGAGAAACTGATGTAAAAATAAAACAAAAAAAAAAAAACAGTTTTAGTCCATTTCTTTGAAATTGGATGTAAAAATATTCATGTTCAAGAGATTTCCTTTAGAGTTCAGTAGCACCTACTAATTTATTAAATTTTGTATCATCTACGTTTCATCCTTTTTTTAAGTAACTATGATGTGGACTTATAATTTATTCTTTTTTCGCGTTCTATTGCTTTTGGATTAATTGAATTTAATTTGATTTAGTTTAATTTTGTTTTTTTTTCTTATTGTTTCTTTTGTTTTTTAAAATTTAATAAAATGTTGTAGTATTTGGTGAAAGTTGTTTTTTGGGGGAGTTTTTTTTTTTTGGTGTTTTTGGTTTGGGTTGATGAGTGAGGATGTTTGTGACTTAGTCCAGATTTTTATACATATCCTCCAATTGGGGCTTGAAATAGCTCTTCAGTTGGGGTCTTTTTGATTTGAAAGTTGGTGTCAGCAAACCATTCTGAACTGAAAATGGATCTGGATGAAGATAAATGTCCTTTACCTGCAAAGGGGAAGAGAGATGTGTGAGAAATGGGATAAGGTGTGGGATTTTCTGGGAGCCCACTTGTTCAAATGATTTAAGTCCGCCCTGCTTTCCCCAAGAAATCATATCATTCAATATCAATTGCTTAACCGCCGGATTGTTGCACAGCACCGACAGGGTTCCTCGGATGCCATTCTCTTGCGCCCACGTCTTAAGGACATCCACATCAGGAACAACAACTGCCACTATACAGCTCTAAAATACACAAGTTCTCGGATTGAAAGGATTCACTGGGTTTGCGATTCGAATGGGGGTTACCTTCAAACTCTCGCCGTAAACGTAGACTTGGTTAACGTATTGACTTGTTGTGTAAATATTTTCAATTTTTTCAGGCACGATATACTCTCCTTGGCTCAGTTTGAAAATATGCTTTCTTCTGTCGATTATTTTGAGGGTTCCATTCGGCAGCCATTTGCCAACGTCGCCAGTATGATGCCAGCCATCGGTATCAATTGCTTCACTTGTTTTTTGTGGATCCTTGTAGTATCTGTTACAGGGCGGACAGCGTTAAAAAGTGTCTCTGGTTTGAAATTTTGATCCTTACCCATGGAATACATTCGATCCTCGAACACATACTTCACCAGTATTCTGATTGGCATAATATTCCATTTCAGGAACGTCCACAAGCTGAAGGGGAACAAAAAACAAATCTTAGATACATGCCAACTCTGGGGTGGCAAACTTACTTTTACAGCATTGCACGAGATTGGTGGTCCAACATGCTCTGGCACGTAATCCCCCTGCACTGTCAAAGTGATCGCACCGGTGCACTCGGTTTGACCGTAGCCCTCCACCACAAGGCAGCCCAGGGCACAACGCATGAATGTCAGCACATTGCCAGCGAGTGGCGCTGATCCAACAACCATTAGGCGAAGATTTCCTCCAAAGGCTGCAGAGGGAAGAAACAATTCAAACCTCATTGAGGCAGGACTAGAGACTTACCTTGATGAACTTTCTTAAAAACTAACTTATCCCAGAAACCATTCCGTCGCAGAATGCCCCTGCGGAGCTCGCTCTCTTTGGAATTCAAGGCCATTCGGAAGAGTGTACGCTTAATTGACGAATTCGCGATGTCGTTCTGAATCTTGTCATACACCCGGTTGAGGAGTCGCGGTACCGATGGCATAACTGTGGGTTTCAGTGCCTTAATATCGTTTGTGAGCTCTTTCACATCACCCGAGTAAAACCCAACCGAGCCACCAACGTAGTACATTCCGTTCTCGCAGCATCGCTCGAACATGTGCGCCAGGGGCAGGAACGAAATCATAATGTCTCCTGCTCGGATCTTGTGGTCACCTAAGGGAACACAAGCACTCAAACATTTGGCGGGGGGATTTGATTACTGAACCTACCTAGTTGCAGAATAACAGCACACACCCCAGCCACCACGTTGCCGTGAGTCAGCATCACTCCTTTTGGGTTGCCCGTCGTGCCGGATGTATAGCATACCGTGCACAGGTCCTCGGGTGTCGGGGGCACTTCGGTATGATTGCCCTTGGCTCCCAGTTTCTCGATCTCTTCGAATGTAAATATCTGAACACCGCGACTCTTGGCCCGCTCCATTGTCTTCGGCTTCACAGGCTTGATCGCTACCAGCGTCTTTATGCTCCTGGGCGCCTTCTCCAGCAGCAGGTTGGCCTTAGAGTCGTCCTCCACCACCACAATGGTCATCTCTGTATGACGGATTATAAAAGCACACGCATCTGGTCCGAGGGTGTCGTAGAGAGGAACTACCACCAGGGAGTATATATAGCAACCCTGCTCGAAGAGAATCCATTCCGGGCGATTCTGCGAGTAGATGCCGATGAGCTGTTTCGGGGTAATACCTAATGAGATCAAGCCGGAACCAAAATTTTTGGCTCGCAGGAGGGCTTCATCATAATTGATCCACTGAAAGAGAAGCGAGGTGTTAGGTGAGTCCTCGGAGTGATTGACGATAGGGGAGCTTACCTGATATGGTGATGAGAGAGTCTCTCGCCAGCCGAGGCATGGTCCGTTGTTGGATGCGTAGGCGCCCTCGCGAAATGTCTGATACAAAGTGCGGACACTCTCGTTGATGTAGCTGACGAATTTGCCATTTTTGGACTCTTTGTAGAATTTTGAAACGTGAATTTGATCAGGACCCTTAAAGAGAAAGGAAAATTTAAGGTTAATACCACTTTGCTTGAGTGAATGGTGCGGTGAAAGTGTCGTGAAGGGGGTGTATTATGTACACATCAGGCAAAAAAAAAGCATCAATTCATGCCCCACCTCATTAAAGACCGTGTCAACAAGCACAGCGCAAGCAGCACAGTTCAATGATTCACACAAGAAGATGCAGTCGTTTGTCAAAATGCACAACAGCGACCATGATGTGCTCTGTCAATGTCAACGATGGCCTCCGCGGGGCTTTTGATGTTGCAAAGGTCATCCATCAGTCAATATATCGATTGGCCGTCATATGGTCTGCCTTAAGCCATGCAACTACTCGCGCACACAGTGACTACTCTGACATAATTGAGGGAGTACAGATGGTGGCTGTCACGGTATGCAAACTACATAGACGCGTCGTTCGTGTGCCTCGCACATTAAATCAACACCGGAAACTTGATGTGAAAACGTCACGACCGGGAGGAACAGATGAGGTGTCACGTGTGTAGGATTTAATCGTGCACGCACACACACACACACATGCCACATGCATGGAGCCAGTCAATTATGCTAATGGTGGTGGTTGCTGAGGGCAGTTTTGTTTTTTTTGCGCAGACTGCATTTGCGATAGAATGAAAATCCTAGCACTGATTGCTTTTGCTGTGCTTCGTCATAGACACCTGATTGCGCATGGGCTATAAATAGGCGCAGCACATGGGAGTCTAAAAAAAGGACACATTTTGAAAAAGTCAGATTCTTTTTTTATTCATTCGCCACGAGAGTGACAAGGCGTGTGACGGAGCATGTGATGCTTTTTCGAGTGGGGTGTGGTGGGGTTTAGACTTAAAAATCGTTACATGAACTCTTGATCCTGTGACCTGTTTGCAGTAAAGATCAACAATGTGACTGGTAGCAATAAAGCAAACTTTGAGAATTTCATTCAGTTTGGGACGTGTTGGGTTCTCTATATACATCGTAGGAAGGGCAGCAAATTCGCCTTGCTGTACGCGCAGCATAGTCAGTGTACGAGCACACACTTTATCAGTTTTCTGATTGTCGTGATGTAGTTCACAATTTGGAGATACCGACCCGATTTTCATTTAAAATCAACAATAGCATCGACTTCCGGGTATTTCTGTGAAAATGCTGATGATTAATTGCGTCACCGCAAAATTGTATTCGAGCGAGATTCTCATTTTAGCGTTGAAATGTTGCAAGACCATGAATAGAATTATCATATTGAACCCATTTTTCATCATCAGTCACAAAGCGTTGCGCGAAACAGACTCATTTGTGGAGCAGTTTTTTTTGGCTGTAATTTACATTACAAAAAAAAAATAGCCTCCTTATGATCTCAATTTAGTGAAAACTGAATATTTCTAAAATAAATACAAGTTAGCTTACATATTTTGACCGCGTAAGGACTATGATTTGCAGTTTCCCAACGTGGATTTCAAACTTTGACAGTTGAGGATAGCCATATTGTTGAATTGTCTTGGATTCAGTCCCTTAAATTATCAAATCAAAAATCATAATCTTCAGAGATGACGCAGTAGATACTGCTGAAGAGAAAAGTGAACCTACAAACGTCACTAAATAAACGTATTTGGGAATTATAGTTACGTCAAACCTAGTTAGGCCATCTAGCTTTTTTTGACACTGGCAATTGTTTCCTGCTGAAAGTCTTGACAGGAAGTCATTAGAAAGAAGGTGTCTTTACGCATAAACAACGTTAAAAAATATTGAAAGCTTGTTTCCGAAGTAAGTGCTATTTTGGCTCTGTTATTTGCGTGAAAAAAATTGTTGCCGGAATTGAAGCACCAACCGTGACTGTTCTTTGTCCGGGTTCAACAGACTTGTTTGGTCGTGGACAGATGTGGGACATGGTTTTATGTGATAACCTATCTTCGCGGCCTTACGTAAAAGAGACCATTTTCCCCAGAAGCACAAGTAACTTAAGACTCAAGAGTAGATGTCCCAGATACATAAGTTCCATCTGATATCATGTTTGAAGGATAATTCCACCATAATCTGAGGATAGGCCTTTCTAACATCAATGCCATTCAATGTGGCACAGCACCGGGTTACAATCCAAATCCACACTGAGTTGGTAGAGTCTGCATAACCCCAAGTAGGCTAAATCGGTCTGCACCATACACTTATCTCTCTGCCCGCAATTTTAGGTATTAAACTACAACCACCAGAAGACCTATCGTACGGTAGGCGTGAAACAAGTCCCAGAGGCTCAAGATCTCCCACGGCATCATAATGTAGTCCCAAGTCAAGCTGTCACTACCAGTCAAGTTCACCCAATACCTGGGTCTAGTAGGAAGAACACACTAAATGCATTTGGGTGATTGCGTTGACACTCATTATAGGATTGAGGATGAGTCCAATCACATACCCTGGCGGTAAACAAACGAAACATTCGTAGACCCCATCATCGTACGATGCGCACAATTGAAAAGCGTCAACAAACATCAACTCGCAATCGATTACGCCTGAAAAGAAGTCGCTTACAGGTTTCAATTAACTCAGCAATTGAAGGTACGCTTAGGTATCGATCGGCAGTTTAGGACATAGAACAGCGTGAATTGGAGAACGATTTCGGGCGAAAAATCATCTTTTTTGACGAGGTTTATTTTCATTTCCGCGGGTAGGTTACCAAACAATTGGGATACAGTCATATTGTTTAAGTTATTTTCAAGGAACCAATGCATCCATAGAGAGTGAGACTATGGAGTGGTGGTATCAACGAACCAATTTTTGTATAAAGGGATGGTGGAAACAGTGTTTTTGCTGTTTGGTTGTCCGGTGGCCAGAGTCGAAGGATTTAATTTTACTGCAATGGATTTAAGCTACCTCTCGTTCATGCAAGGTGGTGCGCCATGCGATGCAACCCATGTCACAATCGATCTTTTGCACGACAAATTCCCTAATAGTGGTGTTAGCCATCTTGGCAATGCCAATTGGGTATCGGTAAGCTGCAATTTGACCACTTTGAATATTTTTGTGTGAAACGGTGAAAGCCCGTTGTATGCGAACAAGCACGATACCATCAAAAATGTATTTGGAAATTACGATGACAGAATGCCTAGCTACAAAGCTACTAGAGAATGGCCCACAATGGCTGGGGCTCAATTCTTTCAGCAACTATTAGAGTTATGCTTGCTGATGTTCTTTCAAGAATAGAGGGAAACTGCAGTTTATTGTCAACTCCGGACGGCGAATGTACATTTTTTTTAATCTTATAGAATTTAAAATAAAAACTTTACTGGCCCTTAGGCTCTGGATTTGTCGACAATCTTACGCTGGCTGCCATGAGTTTTCAGTTAATGGATCTATTTAATTCAAAATATATGTCAGGTGTTAAGCTGACTGAGCCAGAGTTCGGGAAGCAATCACTGCACATCTGCGAAAACAAGTTATCCATGGATCATCTGAAGTATAAACACAACCATTTACTTCTGACACATTTATTCTTTAATTACTTCATTGGATCCAATCCAAACGTCAAAGAGCACCCATCCACAAATGACCATAAATTGCTCAGTTTACGACCTCTTTTCCTGCAAAACTGCATCTTTCTCGATGCACTCTAGGCATTCTCCGTCCCCCGCTGTACCCGATTAATAACATTTAGTCTTATTTCTCAGTTGAATAGTTTTCACAGTGGCGCCTGACGCAATCGATCGCAGAAAACATTAAATAACCCACACGGGAACGAAATCTGTCATAGAACCGCAATTCAAATTCCATTCAAAAGATCGGCAACCGCCCGCCCACCACCTGGCTGGACAGACGACCGCCCCAGATGCGCGTCAAGTGTTACAAGGCGAGCAAAAAAATCTTAATTCTCCAATTATTATGGTCAGTCTCAAGAGAACATAAAATCTGACAAAGTTTATTGTTTACCCCATAATTCGTGCAGTTTCCAAGCAAACACTATTACACAGAGCTGACGATTGAGAATTAGAGTGTTTTCCGTTTGCTTTCATTGGAACGGCCGACTGACTGATAGATTCCACAAACTATGCGGCTGTAAAAACAAAAAGGATTTTCAAATAAAATCTATTGAAACTTCCTCCTCCCCTGGACTATTGGCGGCGGCAAGTGTACAATTAAGATGTGCCCGTGCTCTGTTCAAGTCACAAACAATTCGGTGGTGATCTCGCACTCTCTTAATCCGAAAGATAAATTTAATTCATTTCCATTTGCGAGCGGGGACGAACGTGTTCAGGGGTCGGCGCTAATTTTTGATCTTTTCACAGCTCTCGGAGCCGAGCAAGAGTCTGCTCTACTTAGCCAAACACACAAAATTCAGATTTTATTAAAAGCTAGCCACCACAACACATCACACCACACCACACACTCTGCTCTGCACAATAAAACAAAATATAGTAAATGTGTGGTGCACATATAAATACGCGCTCGCGCGATCATTTAAATAGAACTCTGTGCGTGCGGCTGTGTCTGTAGCTTTACGTAACAATCAAATCTATCTATGACTTGATTTCAAATCGATTTCCAATAAAACTTGGCCGAGCAACAGCTTTCGCCCCTCCCCCCTTCCCCTCCTCATCGTTCATGAGACTTGGTTCCTTTGTGCGCCTCCTCTTCTGGGGACTCCACTCTGAGTCATGCATGCCGCTCGTATTTTTTCGATCGACATGACTTTATTTTTATTTAATTGAGATATCCCAAATTTAGATTTAGACATTTATGATCGCAGTCGGAATGTATCCCGAAGTGTGAACGGAAAAAACGAGAGAGGCGCACAGAAGTGCTGTTGCGCGGCTGCTTTTTACGAGATGTTCTGCGGGCGCTGCTTCGCGTTCATATTAAAATAAAATTCAATGTCAATGTCAAATAAAAATAAAATTCCCAAACAATCGGCTGCCGTTGGACGGGGTGGACAATGCTCGCGCGGGTATGTCTCTTGACAAAATATAAATGTCTTAGGGATACACATTCTCGCACTGGGTCGGACTGATAGCCAACTCGAGCGAGTCCCGTGATGAATATCGCTGTGGGTGGGGCAGCAATAGGACTCCCTGGGAATGCAAGCTAGAACGTCTGCTGGGGGGATAACCGCGCTCATGCGATTAATAAATCACTCATCCCGATTGTGAATGGAATTCCGCAGCAGGGGTCAAACGGGTTCTGCTACTTTGTAGTTCTTATGCAATGAATCCTGCGGTCCATGAAAACAAACATACACCACTGTATTTCGTTTTGTTTTTTTTATTCGTTGATTTGTGAGACATCACAGATGGTAGGCATTAGCAACCACTTCACTGTGCATTAGACAATTATCCTCTTGGAAAACAGTTTTTCAGAGAAGTCCGTGCTGATTGTATGAAATAAATGTCTATGAGGGCAAAAATTCATATTATGACCAATAACATATATTTACGTCAAATTTGCCATCGACAATGCAAAGGAGCCGAAGATGCCATCGAATTTGTAACCGCGATGTACGTACGTCAGTACGTGACAAAAACATCCCATCACCACATACTTCATTGAATACACAAACAGAAACGTTGGACACGCAGCACTCTCCATGATAGGTGGATTACCTACTCGTCATAACCATTCCGAAGCGAAAAGGTATTTTGTCAAAATGCTGTCACATAAGCAACATGGTCGTCAATGCTGTCGCATCCAGAAGAAATGCCATTTCAATCTCTTCTAGTCCATCGGACATGTCATGTGGAAAATCGACAAATTCTAAATATACAAATCTGGTCGAAGACATAATCATCATAACCATCAAAATCGCTTAAAATTCGCCCCTTTACGTTGCTCCCTTCTATTCATAGAATCTAAAATTCTCTTGATGATTCTAGAAATGTGTAACAATCAAGCTGTAGCAATCCTGTATTGTTATATAAGGTTTCTTTAGCGGATTTGCCTTAAACGAAGGAAAACTTTAAAATAGCGCGAATTACGGCGTTAGTGTTTACACGTTTATAATTTGAACGTAACATCCAAACTAATCATGCATAACGTCGTTTTGTAGGTTATGTCAGGACCTTTCAAATGATGTATAGTATTGCCAGATACGAGCTCTGTAGCGCTTTGTACATAGCCGGAAAATTCAAAAGACAAAAAGGCGGAAGGAAGGTATTTGACAAATTTATACTCTATGATAGAAAGAAAATGAGAAAATATCCATAATTTTCCAACCTAGGCAAGTTCAAAATTGGATAGATGATGTACGGTTGAATGTCAACCCGCCCGAGCTGAAGGAAATACAAGACGTTCCAATGGTTCTGCCAGAATTGATCAACAAACTGCGTTCCAAAGATAAGTAGAGTCTATTCATCTGGATCTGGAGGCTTTTCTTTTCACATCGGATGGGCTTTTGCCCGGTAAACCATTGATATTTAGCGGCAAATGGGAGCCACACAGCGCTAATGTTAAGGACTTGAATATTTAGAAATTTCTAAAAAAAACAAAATTGGCGAAGCAAATAGACTATAGGAAGATCATATTTATCCAGGCAGTCCCCAGCTAAAGGGAGAACAATCGTTTATCGAGTTCCGCCAATCCTGGACACTTGGATACTCTGCCAAAAGCAAAACACATACGCATAAAAATATCCCTTTGATAGTCCTAAAACCAGAATTCCAAATAGAGCTCTCTGATACAAGGATTGAGTGAGAAATCCATCTTTATACGGGTGACTTAAAAAATGTGGAGGGAAATGGTTCCGCACTCTAATTTCTTGGGGAGGTGTTCGTAACATCTTAAGACCTGTTCATAAAAGAAATGGAATAATGTGGTACACATATGTGAACTTTGAGTTTTAAGGTGATCCATTTAAAATGCATGGTGTCATATTGCATTTCACATCCATACAAGGTGCCGCACTGTGAGGAACACATCGGATAGCAACATTTGGAGGCGAATTTGTGGTTTTCAAGTCGCGGCAGATGATACAAATTGTCAAGTCTTAGTTCAGGCTCTATTTTTGGTACCACCACCAGGCGTTTTTCTTTCGTTTCTTTCATTTGTGCATGGACCGTTGCCTTTAGGATTCGAGATGGTTCTTAGCGAGGGGCTGGAACTGGGACAAGACTTTGAAATTAACTTTCATCATACTTTGCCTAATTTTAACCTGTACCGGAGTATGCCAAATTATTGCCTTGTACCAACGTTTGCAGATATTTGCAGAACCAATTCCTAAACAAGTGGAAAGCATTGTCACAGACTTTGTATCCATCTTCTTTACAACACGCACATTAACTTTTCACCTCCCTGTCCCCTTTAAAGGGCATTATCTGTTTATCATTGAAATAAAATATTATTCCTACAACAGAAACGCCGATTCCAAGGCAGTCTCTTCTTCATTTGGGACATGCTCGTTGCCTATACGAATTTTTGGCCAACGAATGGGCAAGGCCACTACATGAAACGTTCAATGCAACATTTACCAATATTTTTTAAAGATCCCTCTATTTGAAGATTTCTGTTGGTGTTCACCACCCTGCGGCACGCCATAAAAAAAGATATCAAACTGCCACAAAGAAGAAGAAAATATGCATTTTTTTATGAAATTACCAAAAAAGTGTTCAATTTTCAAAACTCACAGTTTGGAGGGTCATTATGAAATAATTGCATTCCCTTGGACACAATAACGCATTGATTATCCAAAGGAAATCCCCCAACATTGCCTTAAACTGACAACTCAGAGTCGGTTTATTTTCAGATTTTTACACTCAAAACAGATGCTGTTTATGTGGTTTTGATGATCTCCCTGTCACAATTAGTCGCTCTGGGAATGCCATGTTATTCTCTGCGAGAATTCATGGCATCGTGCCACGAGAGGATGTTCAAAGAGTTCGGCCGATGTTTGAAAACAAAAGTTTGAGCACTTTTGACGAATCCTTAAAATTTTTAATTCAGATCACATGTCACAGATCTTACGTATCTCAGCAGTTATGTGACGGCGGTTTCTTTTTGTCGTAAATAGTAGAATGTCTTCATAAAAATAATTTACTATTCCTTTTAAAACGTGCGGCACATTAAAACCGTTGATGTGCTAAGCTGTGATATTTTTAACGTCAAAATAAAACTATTACTTAATTTGTTTGTTGTGCTTGCAAACTGATTTATTATTCAACTTGAACCTTAATTTCTCTATGACTGGTACGGTGGTTGAACTCAATGTCACACGCATGAGATGTGTTTTAGGGCTGAAAGGAGCTGTTTTATTCATCTGTCAAGTAGAGTGTTGACTTAATTACCTCCTGGGTAATTTGTGACTACTTAACTTGCTGTAGAATTGACACTCAATCGTCTAAGCAAATAAAACTGCCTTCTCGCTACAGAAATAGTCAGAAACAAGAAGAAAAATTTTAGTGTAATGTTCTCCTACTGCGTGAAAATCTTTAAACATTTCTCTCGGTCTCTCGGTTTGTAATTGCTGAAATGTTGACCACCTACAGTGATCATAAACTTTAGATTAACGGAGAAATTCTCCGTTTACTGAATTCATTCAGCTAAAAACTAGATATCCTAAAGCTTCTGAAACGAGTTCCCCTCCTACCTTTTCCGTGTCTATTTTTAATAAAATATCAGAGAGAATATAGCAAAAACAATATGAAACAATGCGTAACCGAGACGAATGATTCTTGATTTAGGTATGTTCCTGATTTATATCCGCTGAAAGCTTCGTATGTCATGGTTACTTTGCTCCTCTCGTCTGATTTTACGTCATAAATAAACGACCACGCAAAATCTGTATCATCGAGGGGAAAGAAATATGTGGAGACACCTGCAAAAATATCAGTAGAAATTTCGAATTTTATTAATCATCATGCTTACTTAATTCACAAATGGGTGTATTTTCTGACAACTTATTTGATCTAGAAAGTGACATGTGACAGATCACTCTCATCAGAGTTTTATCGCAAAAGAATTGAAACCATTTGAGAATATGAGAATCAACAAGTACAATATGTAAGAAGATGATTGATTATTCAAATTGGAAATCAAATTTTTGTGATTTACAGAATTTTATGAAAACGAAAATATGAATAATACTGATATGGATGCAAAAGCGAAAAAAGAATAAACTGTGAAATATTAAAACCGCAAGCAAAACTCTTATGGAAAAAAGCAAAAGACAAAACGATATTCATGTTCTCTAAATTTGCACTGAAGTGGTCGGGATGTAAAATGCTTTCCACAATGTTGAGTCGTACAACAATATCGAAAAGATTCGATCTTCTTAAATAAGAGTGGGTATGTAACAGCAACACCTCTCACAAATTATCATAATATAATAAACTTTCGAAATGGTGTGGTCTGGTTCGTATGTTCTTAACAGGCAAAGACATCTGTAAACAACGATTAAATAAAATATTCCAGGGGTTGAATCAGTGTATCATTTACTTTAAAATGTACGTAAGTTGGTAAGATGTGATAAAGGTTTGTATTCACTTTTTATTTCATATGACGCAATTGACAAGTCTGTAAGCCTCTCTTGCCATAAAAAAGACTTCGGCATATTTGAACTCAAGGATTTTTTAATTTGAATATTTTTTTTAGTAGGCAAATGCACTTATACACCCTTGTCAGGCATTAAAAATGAAAAGGAGAGTTAGTCAATGCTAATTTCTTTTCCAAAATAACCTAAACGGAGCTTCATATAAGACAATAGCGGATCCAAATATATTGTTTACTCGGAGAAGTTAGAAAAGAACCAATTGTCGGTGGATAGTACAAAAATGTAATAACACTGGCAATATTAATTGGATCTAGCAATAGTTCAGCTTGTCTTAAAGGTGACATCTTTAGCCTTAATTTGTTTTTTATCATGTCTTAGTGTCTTCTTTGAATCAAGCTTCTTTCAAATAAACTTTGTCATATGTAATTTATATGAGCAGAGGTGGATCTTGTTTTGAAGAAGCGGCCGTGTCGAATGAGGGACATCCATTGATACCTATATCGGGTGTCTCTATTGGATCCCTGAAGTGGATAATTTTTCACATTTTCAATACCTTCATAATTTGCTGAAAATGTTCAGATTTTTTTTTTTGTACCGTTCAGAGACTGTATTACGTACAACAAGACTTTTTCCTGAAGGGGATAGTCCCTGGTGAACTTCTAGCGTCACCTTGTATGTGAAATAAGGTGGCTAATACACTGTATGTAACTAAGTCCACAACTGTTGCAAAACAGGTGATGGATTCTTAGGCGGAGATTTAGAAGAAGTACAATAACGACCACCGCGACAGTGCAATTTGACAATTCACATACTGGACTATTATGGCTATGGATATCAAGTGTGTCGAATGTATATACAAAGTAAAGTAAGGCAACAATATCTACTAAAATAAATCATAATTAAATGGCGCTACAGCCCGCAAGGGCTAGTTTTCTTAGCAACTACTCGTGTTCTGCGTGCCATTGTTCTTTCACGACGAGAACGGACCTGCAAGGTGTTCAGTTCAAGAATCGTAACCTTTGGCATGTCAGTGGACGCACTTACCCACCACGCTACGGCGACCACCATACCTGCTAGTACCACGTAGAATGTCAAATTTTAATATTACTAAATTAATCATAACATTCCAAGTCGTCGCTGGTCAGAACATTTGGGTTTATTTTAGTATATTGATTAGGAAATTAGGAATGAAAGTTCTAGTGAATAGACCTTAAGGAAGCTGATGGGAAAACGACCACGTATCTCTTGTTTTGGCAATGGAAAACTGGTTGAAAATATGACTCGACAAATGAACTACTACTACGTTTTCAACATTTACTCTAGACAATCTTCAATGTCAAGTTTTGGGCAGAACGATAAGAGAGCTTTACATACGTACTTTACTTTTAAAAAAGACCATGAAAGATTTACGTGATTGCCGTGGTATAGTGGGTAATTGCGTCGACTCGCACGCTGAGGTCCCAGATTTGATTCCCGGACGGAACACCTCACATTTTTTATGGCATCACCTCTTTCGAGTTTCTGACAACACCCAAACACTATTGTCTATGAAAAGTTTCTGAAATCTCGCCGTTCGGAGTCGCAAAAACTGTTGGTCTCTACTACCCGTGCAAGAACACTAGCACGTACAACACGAGTAGTAGCTAGGCGATGATCCCTCTTGGGCTGTAGACTCACGCAATTATAATTATGGGAGATTTACGTTCTGACACTCGAGAAAATCGTCTTCAAAAATTCGAATAAAGCAAATATTTGTTCAAAAATAAAACCCTTCATAAGGCGTTTGCTGGAAAAGAGAATAAGGCTGTTAACTGGAAGTAAGGGGTAAACGATAGCAAAATGAAGTGCTGTAATCAAAAAATAAACACCAACAGGTCCATCAAACAGAATAGCACATACCTTAGAAAATCACAAAACTTAGGTACAGGGAGTCTTTGCGGCTTCTTAAATACATCTCTTTCGTTATTTAATATAAGTAAGAAGACTTGAACTGTAGTCTTGATAGAAAAATAAGGAGGGGATCAGAATATCAATAAAAAAAACATGAAATTGTAATTTGGTTGTGGGTAATATGAGTACAAAAAACGATGAAAGCAGTTAACTTATTAAACAAGTCGTGAACATTTTGTAAATGACTGCTAACACTAAAAACTTGTCAAAGGAGCGCTTAAGGTGGATCCTGCGCCAAAAGCTGTCTCCATTAAAAAAGAGAAACTATTGTTTTAACAGAATGAATTTGTCAACATTTTTTATTCGAAAGATTTTACCACAGCGACCCGTTCTCAGACCTTAAGGGAATGATAAACATGAAGAGGAAGTCGCAGAGATAGACACCTATTTTTTATGCAGAAGACAAAAGTTGCTATCTTCGGCTTTTTTCAAAGAAATCCATCCAT
The DNA here is from genome assembly GCA_944738645.1 of Eristalinus sepulchralis. Lineage (NCBI taxonomy): Eukaryota > Metazoa > Arthropoda > Insecta > Diptera > Syrphidae > Eristalinus > Eristalinus sepulchralis. The sequence continues at coordinate 10,789,776 of OX122885.1, read as the reverse complement.
TACAACAATGTGATTTCTTCGGCAACATTGTTTCGTTAGCAGAGAAGCATAAATAAAGAATATTAGATATGTCGAAATCCATGGAGAATCTGAAGAATTTACGATTAAATTAAGGCGTTCACCCCAAAAAAAGAGAAATGCACATATTCGTTGATCTGAACCAGTTAAATCTTCCCCCAGATAAACAACCTGTTTCCTGTACCAATTCCCAAATCCGAGGGAGAACTGCCATAACGTCATTTCACGCTTGACAAGATTTTAAATAATCGCCGCCAGCAAGAATTGTTTAGATTCAACAATGTTTCCCGATGCAAATGAATGCATCACTTCCTCTTGCTGTATGTCTGCAAGATTAATTTAAATCACGTAAAATCCTACAAAATCCCCTACAATTAGAGACAATCAAAAACGAATTGTTTGCCCGTGTCGTATGCCAATATTCGAAACAGTGATAGGCATTTGACAGACCGAGATGAAGGAAAGCATTTCACATACACCGACCCACGAATTTTGTGTTTGCCTGCACACACTTCATGTCATGTTGCTGGTGTTGGTGGTGGTGGTGGTGGTGTTGTTGCAAAACTCAACTACAACTAAATTAAAAAAAAAAACGTCTCACAATTCATTTTGCCTACCCTGGAACTGTTTTCCTCTAAGCTTAAGTAGTCATATCGGAGCTAGATAAGAACAGAATCGGAATTAGTAATACCAGAGAAAGGAATTAGTTGCTGCTCACAAGTGTTGTTAGATATTGTGTTGTTTCAAGTTGTGTTCGGTTTGTTGTCATACCTTAAGGACATCACTCTGATTCTGCATGTCGATGGGTGGTCGAATGACCGTTATTTGTCCACAGCAAGACATTTTTTGTTTTGTTTTGTAATGCACTTTTCGTCTCTTTGCTTTTGCTATTTTTTTTCACTCACAACAAGTTTACACACAGAAACAAGGACAAGTTCTCAGCATATTTCAGTTGGACTGCATATCCTTGTGCATATCCTATGACCTCATTCTGTCCCGCGGTTCAAGTCAAACCGTTTGGATGCGGAAATAATTGACACAGAAATGCAATTAAAGTCAAGTCAAGCAAAGAAAACACCGAGCAAATTTATTACATTCACTAATCGAACTGCGTCTGTGTGTACAATTAGAAAACAAATTAGTAAGGCGATAAAAATTGACAACGTGTCCGAAGTGAACCGAAGTGAATGAACTCGTTCGGAGGCGATAACTTGTAAATAAAAACTAAGAGACAACGGTATTCACGAAGAAAGAACTATTTTTACAAGAAGACCGAATTATTGACACTCGACTTAAGTAAAAATAAATTCGGTACCAAGATACGCATGCAACTATTTCCTGTCGCCAACTATTTATGTCAAACGCATTTAATGCCAGACTGTCTGCAGCACATAGTAGATCAAAGTGTCACCACATTTTTCTCTCTCACTAGGCCACCACAATCCTTTCACAGCACTCTTAATTGGTCGGGACTTCTTCTCACCACAAACAAAAAACAAATTCTTCAACTTCTTTTCGTTTTTTTTAAACCATAAAACCATATATGTAACAATTACTTTTTACGTAACCGAATTAAATTAATTTTCAGCCAAAAAAATATATTTATATATTTTATCGAAATGTTCCACCTCTTCGAACAGAGAGAAGAAGAGAGAGGGGGGAAACAAAAAAATCAAAAGAAAAAAAATCTGTCAAAGCAAAAACCAAAGAATTGCCGAAATGGAATTTGTTTAATTGCAGACAAGAGACACTTCTTTTCTTTTTTCAAAAAAATTTCGAGCACTTTTCAATATTCAGCTTTTTTTTCGGTGGCAAATTTCGCGCCGGTTGAATTCGTACTAACGGCAAAAAAATTATAATTTTAAAATTCTGCTCAACATGATGATGCTGTGCTGAGGTAGAGTATCTTCTCGCAACGGCTCTCGATGCGGGGACTATTTTCGGATGCCTAGATGGATGGATGATACACTAGACAAAATTTGTAGTTTATTCGAGAGCGCAGAACAGCAGCACTCGCTTCTGCTCAATGATTGTGTGGGTTTGTCTCTTCCTCAATCTCAAAAAACAGCAAACTGAGTGCGCCTGAAAATTACAGCCAATTCATTCATTCAGATAAGATGCCCACCTGCTGCAGGAGCTCAATTGAGAGGAGCGTTTAATTTGCCATGGGTTAGGTTTTAATTTATAGTTTTTTGCCGTAAAGTGTTTATAGGGTGATTGAGAAGTCGGTTGTAAAAGAGTTCGCCTATCGTCGCCCTCCCACACATTCAAATAGACTAAGCAGAAATCAAACGTCTATTAATGTCCGATATGAAATTGCGTTTATGAATATTATTTAGAATCCCATAAAAGTATTTTTTAAGATGGTCAGCAGGGACCTTTGGCTCGATCGTCTTACGTCGACGGTCGGCGCCAGTCTGTTGCTGAAAATTTAATTTGCAACCGTGTGACCTTGCATTCGTCGTAGCGTATATTTCATAATTTAAGTGTTATTTTTATAGTAGTAATTACGCAAAGAATTTGGATTTTCCAAGATGATTCAAGAACTACGCAAATGGAGTAATCATTTATGCTGTTGCAAATTTTTGCTCAGTTCAGAGCAAATGTAACCTGCATACAGGCAGATTTTTCGAATCAATTTGGATGGACAAGAATTCGGTAGCCACGACAAAGTGATGGACTAGTTGGCAAAAACGGAACTGAATTCAAGCAGGCAAACTTCACAAGGAACTGGTTAAAGCGACTGCAGATGATCTGGTTGAGTACTTGCACCAGTAGTAAGACTGAAAGCATGTTCAACAAGAATCTTAGCGTCGTCTACAATAATCGAAACTGCCTTTGACTGAACTTACTACCAAAGAATCAGTATTCTTAACGTCGCTCTTCTCTGTTATTGAAGGACTAACTTCGAAAATCCCGCCCAACTGCTAGTTTCAGTAGACGACAATATTGGTTGCACATTTCAAAACACCGAAGCGAAAGCCGATTCAGCCGGTTAGCGGAGGCCGCAATCAACAGAGATCGATATCGTCACAACGTGTAGTAGAAATATTGAGGACTGCGTCTACCTCACCCCCGTAACAATAAAAGGCATTAGCTGGTTGGTTTCAGCATCCCCACTAATAAAAACCACATAAAACAAAATCACAGAGAACAACAACCTCAAGCAAAGTCTCTAAAACTTTGAATATTAGTATACAGTTAGGCTGGTATGGTGGGCATGCTCCCGCCCACTTTAACCCTCTGCTTGGCCACAAACAGAATTTAGAGTTGTTGTGAGGTTGGGTGTTTCAAATACTTCCTATTCATTTTTTGGCTGGGAATTTTTTGAGATTTTGCAAAACGTGGGAATTTCGTAAATGGGTATTTCGTGAGCGAATTACTCTTGCCAACCACTCTTTATTCGGGCGCAAAAGGCAGTTGAGTAAAAGAGCCATCCCTCGAAATGTCAAGCTGTCTTCATACAATTACCATTCCAGTTCTGTTTTACGGAAGGATTGAATGAATGAAATTGATATTAAAAAGTGCATAGATTTCAGTAACGGAGACATAATTGTCCAAACGTACACGAATGCACGAAAAACGTTATTTATTGAAATGAAGGAACAAAAGAGGAAGAGGTTGTTGATTCTCTTAAGTACAAATTTCTACGTGATTTGGTATGATTACACAGATGGCATTTGAAACAAAATGGTTTCATTGTTTAATCTTATGCTCAGAATCTTGTACTTTGGCAAGGTATTGCCAAAGGCTTAGGATGAAAAGTGGTTAGACTACACATCGTGATACCAACCAACCCAACCCGAAAACACAAAAAAAAAAAAATTACCATAGCTAGCTAAAGACTGTAATAGCTGAGAAATTTGTTATTTGAAGGTAATTAATTCGGATCCAACTCGGGCTATAGCGTCACACTAAGTAGAAAAGGAAAATATGTGCCGCAATCCCCTATCCACATATCATTTTTGAAGCGAAGAAAGAATATTGGAATCAGATGCGTTTCATGATTTGACTTACTTGATTTCAAACGGCAATTCCTTTGAAAAGACTTTATGTTTAAATTTGAAAAATGATTCGTCGAAGTATTGTTCCTGGCAAGTGCTTAATTTGAAGCATTATCGTTTCGCTTCTTCCCCATAAAACAAATTTCCATAGCGGTGCACCTACATCTTAACAAATCTCAAAATCGTTCAATGGAAAGTTTAAGTAATTTTCCGGCACTCTTGCCCAAGGTAACTTTTAAAGAGATCGACAATAGTAATACGAAATGGTGTCCGCCGATATATGAATTTATTGTAAAATGTAAAGAAGAAAGTAAGAACGAAACCATATAAGTGTGAGTGTAACTGGCACCCATTATTTTTTTTTTTTTTATTTTCGGCCGAGATAGTAAACCGCACAAATCTCAAAACTGACTTGTGTAAATTAAAAGCTAGGAGAGACAGATTGCCTGCAGGATACAGTGAACATTAAAGGGACGTCGTATTGATAAAGGGCACATCGTGTTTCTCCTGCCGCCGAAAGTGGTAGTGTAATTAAGAAACCACCTGTACAATGTTACACGTGTTGTTCTACTTTCCTGAAGCTCATAGTTTAGGGCGACTTCGAAGCACAACGTTAACAAGTTACATTCTCAGAGCTCCAGGGTCGTTTTAAGGTTCAAAAACATGCGCACTTTTCCTCAATATTCAACGACTTTCCTCAGTACTACAGATAATAATTTAATCCTTTTAACAACTACAGATAATAATTTAATCCTTTTAACTAATTTTCAAGGCACCTGGTTATAGATCAATCTCCTATGTAATAGTTGATGTTCTTCATCAATTCATTCAATTGAGTGCATCGCAAACGTAATTCAACCAAACATCAAATTGAATCACAATTGATATCAAATAAAAGACAATTACTTACTTCAAGAATTGGCGATTGATGATCAAGAGGCACTAATGGTTTCTCTGGGACGGGTCGAGACACGAAGTAGTAAGCAGATGCTGCTGCGATCCCTGCTAGTGTTAAGGCGCCTGCAGTCCCTCCGAAATAATTCAAATAACCATCAATTTCGTCAACTGAAAGTAGAAATAGTTCATAAATTGCATCTGAAATTATGTAGAATTAATGAAAGTGAGGGAATAGGAATTTTGCAATCGTTTGCATTCATCTTTTGCAGACATGAACTTGCTTTTAGCGCATTTGCATGTAACCTTGCACTCTGCTTAATGAATAATTATGGCACACTCGTTGTCGTTCAGAAACAGAAATAAGGGAATGCTTAAAAGTGAAGTAAAACTCGACAGTGTTATAGGCGCATAAGTTTAATGCAGTTTCTTGATTAACGATTTTTTTTTCAATTGCATAAATTTTGGAGTATACATCTGGGGAGAGAGGAAATCTACTTCAATTTCGTTGCATATATTTGGGTTGGTGGTGAGGATAAATTAAATCATTCAATTTTGGGCATTATTGAAACTGATTGATTTTATGGGAGCATTGTTTGATTGTTGAAATATAGTACAAAGATTTGTGAAGTTATTAGTGACTCTTGATTTCGTGAAAATGAGCAGAAAATGTCTTTAATTTCATTATGAGATATACTCGTAACACTCAGCAGTTATTTCTCTTTACGATTGAAGAGAATACATCTCCTTTAAAAATTACAATGATAACGTCAAAACTCTGACTGTCATTGTTTTTCTTTATGAGATGATAGAGAACGTTTCCCAAGTGGAACAAACATTTGGTGAATAATTGTCTTCGGATCCCACAGGGAGGGTGTCTACAAGTTTAACGGACAACTTTGTGTCAGTCAGAACTTAAAAGCATCAACAGAAGTCGACCTAATTGTAGGTGAAGCAGACACTTAGTTCACTAACTAACCCTTCAGGCGACAAAGCCCAGGCTAGTAAGATGGTCTAAAATTACTAAATTGCCAACACCACGTAGGTCTGCTTCAAATCGTTTCTATATAATTTTATGCCACAAAGCTTAACTGCATTTTCCTTAAAGGGCTTTCCAGAAGAAAAAGTGGATTACACTACAATTCGTCAAAAGTCGCAGTTTTCCCATGAACGGATGAACTCTTAAACAAAACAAACAAAGATACAAAAACCGAATACTTACAGAAATACGTTACATTGCTCATAATTAGCTGATTCCAGTAGGACCAGAATGTCTTCTCCGGCGTCATTGATTTATCCTCGTCGTCCAACGAGAATTGCGTTTACAGAAATAACAAATGGCTAAGCTTCCAGTGTACAATATCGTTTATGCTTGATTCGGTGCGTTTAAAGTTAAAGCTGTTTAGGTGCTACGGTCTATGAATGTTCCTGAGATGGGATAGCAGCAATGGGGTGACTCTGTTGGTTTCGTTCCTTTTGAGTGGTCGCGACACTGAGCATGGACAATGCGTGATTTTTATTTTTGTCTGGTAATCTGCAAAACGAAAAACACATCCAGTATTTACAAATTCAAAAAGCAAAATAAGTGCACATTTGATAAGAGGGGAAGCAGAATTGAAAATAAAAAAAGCCTGATCGAGATTAATTGTCTTTTGACTTTGAACCATCCAGTTTGAGACTTTAGCTCCGTTTATCTCTGCGTAATTGAGTTCAACGTCATTCTACATTATCAGACATAATGACAACTTCGGAAGCCATAATCAGTGTTTTTTATTATTTTGTATTTTGTTCTTTTGGCGAGAGAGAAAATGAGTTTGAAGCTGTTGAGATTGCTATAATTTAGACGATGTCGATTAAAACAAATTGGACTCAAAGTTTACAATATAAACGATCGCACTTAATTAATGGTTGATCTAGATTCTTTTTCTTAATTCATTGCCGTGCTTAACTACATAAACCTTCAAGAGTTGAGCAGAGAGTAAACGTGAGTTAAATTAGGTTGCCCTGTAAGATTTCTGTCTTGTGCTAGTTTCTATTGCAACTTTGGATTGTGCAAAAAATAACGAGTTGGCGACTGCAAAAGAAATTGAGCAGAAACTGTTTCATTTATAAAAACATGATACTGTGGTGTGCGAAGGATTGACAAGAAAAAACAGATTTCGCCCATCAAGCATTTAAAACTCACGCGAGGACGTCATTACGCGACTATCCAAAAATATTGTTTTCAGAGGTTTAAGCAAAAAGAGTAAAATAAAATCAAAATTTATCCAGAGTGGGTCTTATAATGTGAATCCAAATCTGGGCACATGCGACCGAGTCCGAAACTTATTTAAATTGAAAGAGATGTAGTATATGTCCTGAAACCAAAGGAACTCGAAAAATTTAGTCCCGACAAAAGTCCCTGGAGGAATGAGAATGTAATACGGCGGCTTAGGGTACGTGCAAAATTTGGTACACGTAAATTTCCCTTCATTTCGTATTTGGTGATGTGAATTTTTTGACTTTTTGGAATTTTGAATTTTCGAGTTTTGCGGATTCGCTGTTTTTGATTACGATTTCGAGATTTCATTCAAACAGCCTTGATCATTGAAATGGATTCAAAAGAGAAGAACGATTTGCTTAGACCTGGTAGAACATAACAAACTCAAATTGACTTAAAAAACACATTTCACTGGGGCTTCTCCTCACTATGGTTTCAACAACACGGACTCAAACTGACACTTACACAAGTGCAGTACAAATCAAAGGAACCACTTATGGAACAGCTATAAGGGTATTGGACACTGAAGTTCATGGAACAAAACTGCAATCCAAAAAGGACCAACGACCCTTTCGATTGAAATAAAGCTGACTTAAGAGTGCTGTGTTGTGGACTAACAGAAAACGAAGCATGTTATTATAAGCCAAAATAAAAAATAAATTGAGAAGCACTACAGTCCAGTCCAAGGAACCAAGGCCCTAGGAAAAACTCGTATTGAGCGTGAAGTAGAAAAGGCCTGCAGTTCAGAACGACAAAATTTAAGAACCATTTCATAGACAGAGTCTTGCCAGCAACTCTAAGGAGATGGTACCATGAACAAAAAGTCCAAGAGTCGCAGAATCAAATCTGGGATATTTAGCGGGTCGTCGAATCTACCCCATCTACCTACTCGTACCTACTACTCCAGAGAACTACAGATCCATTTTCCAGAATTGGTTATTGCATGTTCTGGTCTGAGGTTCTGTGTCGGTGCAAAAGAAACCATGGGCACAGATAGAATAAACTGACTGTAACAGTGAAATTTGAAACTCCATCTCGGGATGTTCTAAAGTTGACAAGAGAAGCACTCAAATCCTAAACTAAAAGAAATGAAAACTTATATCGCTTAGATTGTATTATTGGTGTCTTTCCAAAATTCAATTCAATTGCACAGGTCTGGAAGCATCACACCACTATATCATGAATCACACGTGATCACATTATTCCGGCGACAAAAGTTGTGAGCTAATTTACGCTAAGATCCGGTTCCGTTGGAAGTTCTTGTCACTAACTCTTACTAGTAATTCCATTTCTCAATTGATATTTAGTGAACGTCGAAATACACAAGTACGTACATATACCAAGCCAAGTGGAACACTCTTATTCAGCTGTTGAAATTTGATTTTATGTGCTAATTTGTCAATACGGAGACAATTCCAATTCAAAGTCATTGATAATCATCAAATTCCTACCAGAATCTACCACAGTTCGCATCCAAAAAATTTCACAAATCATTTTTTATTAATTAGATATTGCTAAGTGGATACTGTTTGTAAATGCTACGTCTGTTTACTGAACTACGGCATTGGCAGTTTGACCAGTTTGAGTGATTGCAGCCACTGCTGTGTAGGTTGAATTTTGAGTTCTCTTATCAACAATGCCTCCTCATTTATCGCTGTCCCTTCCGATGGAAAAACACTTCAGTCATAACACTCGAGACAGATTAGGCTGATTGTAGAAAAATATGAATAAATTTGCATAATTTATTTGCCGTATTTATTCATAAGATAATATCAAATCTCTCGAATGAAGCTACCCTTAGCATAGGAAGGCGTACATGTAGACACACCCTTCGCCTCATGTACATAAAAACTGCCTGAGGACCCCACTCACTCTTAAAATTAAAGGTGGACTAAGAATCTGGGCATTGCTTAAATCCAAACATTCCAAATAGCTCGTTGCAAGATTTATAAATGGGCACTGTGTGATCGGTGAACAACAAGCGGGCGTTTCTCTTTTTAAAGGTTCTAAGCGTCTCCGTTTATGCAGGGACGAGGAAGAACCAGAAATCATCCATCATCTGCTACAAACCACGGCACAAGTATGCTTCAGAAACATGTATATTGGCCACAAAAATTTGAAGGGCTTTACGAGCGCAAAGGACTTCACGAGCGTAAGGATCCCCATGTCCCATGCCTTTAATTTCCTTATCAGCAAATGGCTAACTAAATTGGCGCAGAGGGCGACGTAGGGACACAATGTCCCCACAAATCATCATCTTGCGCGATTATACTTCTCTGTACACTAGCCGTTCAGGTTTTTAGACATTTTAGGATCTTTCGAAATTTAAGAAATTTTAAAATCTTTAATTTCAGAATCCTTTCTTCAATCTGGCTTTAAGTTCCCCCACATAATATAGTTTGGAAGTTTATAGTGTCTACTCTAAAACGGCCTTTTTTCTAACCAACATCACGCAGCTAAGGCTATACACTTCCTCGCCAAATGTACCAAGTTAGCAATTATTCCCACAACGAACAAATGCTTTAGTTCTTGTAATTGAAAGCTTTTTGCCGTACTCTGTTATTTGAAATCTTTCGAATAAGATATCCCAAATACGAAGAGGCCCAGGGAGCAGATTAAATTGGATCATTGCCAAGTGGTAGGAGCAAGTAATATGATTACAGAGTATGTTCCTAACAAACACACTGACATAAGTGGAGCGTCTACCTAACAGAGACTTCAAAACTATCAATAGGCACCCTGCCTTGTAATTAGGCCAAAACTACAAACAAGGCATTCAGAAAACCATGTTAAACTACAGCCGAATATTCAAAAAACAGCAGCGAAAAATCGCATTGAAACGAATGGACCTCACAGAATATTCGAAGAATTAATCAATGTTCGAGTGACAAGAAGAAATAATGAAAAATGAGAGAACTACACCTACACAGCGTTCAGGTTTATTTAAAGCTTCAAAGTCGACAAATCAATATTTCAAATCAGACCATCCATTCAACAATTAGCCAGCCAATCGATATGAAATGACAGAAACAAAAATTGAAATAATATGCCACCGCGCTGGCTGGTATATCAGTTGATAGTTTTCCACACCGATGGACAGTCACGCTTTTTAGGCAGGAGTTCAACTTGTACCCTTGGGTTATAGATATTGTCGCTGCACTAATCTATATTTGATGGTAGGGTTTTGCGACACTTGCGTGTGAGTTGCGGAGCTTGGCAACTTGATTGCACCTAAGGGTATCAGATGGCTGTCCGGTCCATTAGGTTTAATTTGAACTTATCACGATGGGTATTCGAAGGTCGATTCTTGTGTCGAGAAACGAAAAACCTATGGGCTTGACACCACAAGTTGAATTGCAAATTTGATACACTTGGTTGTGGCAAAATATTAACTTGTCCCCAATAACAACCGTCTTACAAATGTGTGTGACGAATCCGTGGCAAATAACGTTCCAAAACTACAGGAAAATGAAAGCTACTTGTTGTCTGCAAGTTGGCAAAAAAATGAAAGAAACAAGTCTTGCTTGAGTAAGTGCAATTTTAAAAGCTTGGTGAAGGCTGACAGAACAGATTCGTTTCCTAGACTCACATAATGTTTTTTCTTATTGCCCATGATTCCATAAAACATTTCTGTTGAGCGGTGAAAACAAATGTCCATCTCTGAGAAAAGAATCTGTAAATCGATGTATTCCCCCGTATTACTAATCGGGCATTAGCATGATTAATTGGCTTACAAGTATAGCGTACACAGTAAGGAAATCAAGAATATCGCGCGAGTGACACGTGCACATATTGATTCCGTCAAAAGGATATACACATACAGTATCGGACAAAACTAAGGAAACTGAAATAAATGAAACATTTGGACGCATGTAAAAACAACAAAACGCAACTTTTTCAAACTTGTTATAATAAATTTGTTTCTCCTATTAATAGTGTTCAAAATAAAATACAAAATATTATTACAACTTCATTAACAATAAAGTAATAACAAAAAACATAATATAACATACTATTCTGGACGGACAAAACTAAGGAAACTGGAAAAAATGTTTGGTACTGTAGCACTTCTTTATCTAAACTAATATTTTGTGGGGCCTCCCCTGTTTTTTAAAACTGCTTGGCATCGTCTTGGCATAGATTCTATAAGATTGTTTACAAAAGTTTGTGGGGTTTTTGTCCATTCTTGGCGAAAAGCATCAGAAAGTTGCTGTTGGTTTTTGAAATGTTGCCCCTTCAGTTTTCTTTTTATTATTTTCCATAGATTTCAATGGGTTTAATGTCAGGAGATTGAGATGGCCACTTAACAACATCAATACCTTTCATTAGAAACCAATTTCGGATGTTTTTTGCTGTGTGCTTTGGATCATTATCTTGCTGAAATCTCCAACGGAGGGGCATGTGATCATCGGCATACGGCAACATTGCCTCTTCCAAAATATTTGGATATTGAAAACGGTCCATTCGTCCCTCTATTTTTCAGAGAGGTCCCATCCCTTGGAATAAAAAACATCCCCACACCATTATGGAGCCGCCACCATGCTTCACAGTTTTATAACAATAGCGTGAATTGAGTCTTTTTCCAGCGGGTCGTCTTACGCGCATCATTCCATCAGAATGAATCAAGTTAATTTTTGATTCATCAGAGAAAAGTACAGTTTTCAATTTTTCCGTGCTCCAACTTCCATATGTTTGCGCAAAAGTAATACGGTCTCTTCGATTCTTCTTTGAAATAAGAGGTTTTTTTGAAGGTCGCCTTGAAAACAATCCGGCGTCTGCAGCTCGTCTACGAGCCGTTCTTTCGTGGATGTTTAAATAAAATTATTTTACGAGTGCCCTTGCGGAAACATCAAGCTCAGCTTTTATTTTCCGGATCAGCAGATGGTCTTGCTTTTGTGTAGTTTTCCTGGGCCTGCCTTCTCTATGGACTACTTCAACCGAACCAGTTTCATTATATTTTTTTATAAGTTTAGAAATAACTGATTTTGGAATTGAATATTTACTACTTTTTCTTTTTGAGAAACACCTCTCTTATAATCATCAATTATTTTCGATTTAAAACTTTCATTATACTTATTACGAGCCATTATAATTTTTTTTTTCAAAACACGTTTAATCTCTCCAATAAACAATTTTCAAGTGAATCCTTTAACGCTAGTTTCTCATCGTATCATACAGTAAAAGTAACAGTACATATGAAGAGAAAATATCCGGAGTAGGATTTAATATTTGTATTTTATTTTAGGAAATTTGAGGAGTTTCCTTAGTTTTGTCCGCCCAGAATAGTATGTTATATTCTGTTTTTTGTTATTACTATATTGTTAATGAAGTTTTAATAATATTTTGTATTTTATTTTGAACACTATTAATAGGAGAAACAAATTTATTATAACAAGTTTGAAAAAGTTGCGCTTTGTTGTTTTTACATGCGTCCAAATGTTTCATTCATTTCAGTTTCCTTAGTTTTGTCCGATACTGTATACATAGGAGCACACAAGTTCACTGTCAGCGGGTGACACCATACAGGCACTTGAAAGGAAACCACAAGGGTTTCGTTGATATCTAAAACAAGTGATAAACGGAAAAATCCCACATGTCATCTCCCACGGAAAACTCGGGGAAGTCATTAATTATTCCCGACGTGGGTGTCAACGGAGACGACTTTAAAGGATACCCTTCCCTGTCCGCTTGGAAGCAGAAAGAAAAGCAACTCCGTGGGAGGTCTAAGTCCACTTTCCCGTGTCGTTGTACGGCAATGATTAAGGCGACTAATTAGAATCAATTAGATCAGTCGCCATCGAAGAACGAACACGGCGCGGAGCAAATCATCATTGATTCATTGAGCAGCCACAACCGCTTCATTGATGAGCCCTAAAGTTCACAGTATCTTGGGTTTGTTCAAAGAACTCCGTGCTTGGGTCACCTTTGTATCCCACTTGAAATTCCACTCGTTCTCGAGTATCCTTTATGATGGTCCTCCCCCTCTAAAACACGCACACACACACACAATGAAGGCGCAGCCTGTGCCCTTCATCCGTTTGCATTGAAAATGACCCGACCTGATCTAAATGTTAAATTTACTCAATTTTGCACACCTGACACCGCACACAAAGGAACGGCCACACCAACCTTCCACCCCCTTAACCACCGGCAAGCCATCGACACAGGCACACAAAACGCAGGCAGACTCGCAGGAGTCAATACTTCGTTGGCAACCTTCAAAATCCGCATCGCAGTCGTCGCATCGAAGAGAGTCGCATTCCACTCAAGAGAGTGTAAAGAAAATTTCACATAGAATTGGCAGAGCACGATACATAGTCGTGTGGCATGCTGCCGCAGACAACCCGGCTTTCCTTTTCACAACGAAAAAGCGCTGCGAACGCGCCTGCAAATATCTTCTGTTACATAAACACAATTTAATTTTTCATTAACGCCCGATTGAGGGGCTCCAGCAAACATGTCAACAACGCAGGGATCGCAATTTATTTGTGCTTCAGCAATCTCTCTAATTAATCGGACGGACTACTCGTCCGTCTCAAGTCATTTGCCATCCGACTCCTTGGCGGCGGTCGGTGGCGGGGCAGTGCGCCATGCACGAGACGTGTGCATCGATTTTTCCTCGCTGTGTTGTACGGAGCGCTCTGCTTATGGGCTTGACCCGACAAATTGACATCTCGCCCGTTCCCCGGGTTTGTTGTTCATGAACAGCAGCAGTAGCAGCAGCAGATACGTACACTCTAGGTTACAACTTACACTTTGTCGCTTATTCCAGGACCAGAAGCGGTGCTCGTTAGTGTATTGATTTTGCCTTCAGCAGATCCACCACGGGTTGCGGTTTCAATTCGTATTCGGATGAGGAAAACCGGTCAGCCGGAGTCATAAATGGGGTAAATTAAATTAACAACTCTGCGCTGTAGCTGCTCCTGTCTCGGCGAAACTTTCGGCAGTCAGACACCCCAACTCACGGACAAAACGGCGACAGAACAGAATACAGGATGCGAAAGAAAAAAAAAACAAAAAAATCGTACACCGGTCACCGAAAACTCAACGCAAACCGATAGGAACAACAAAATTCGATTCAAGAACACAAAAAAATCAATTATAAGTTGGTACCGAATTTGTGTGTCATGGAACACCTAACCGTCTCCCGTACCGAACACAGTCTGGCTAACGATTGTGCCTAAGAAACGGACTCGTGCTTGTCGCTGGCGAGAGTCTCTCGACGACAAACGATACCCCACGTAGCTTCGCCTCCAGACGATAAAGAGACTCACTGCTGAATTGGCCGGGGAGCTTTTCCTTGCGGTTGCAAGAGATGTTTGTTTTGTAACTCAAGCGATATCGATTTGCCGCCGCTGGTGCTCCATCACCTGCCTTCTGACTCAGAGTCCGGAGTATCTGACAGAACGTTTATTGAATTTTTATTGTTTCACACAACCACCGTCGTCGTCGGTCGACTGTCCGTCCGCTGAATGCTCAAGAGCGTAAGAGAAACGCATGTCGGAATATGCTGGAGTACGTGTATTTTCAGCATAAACGTGCGAGTGGGAGAGTAGCGTGCGCTCTGTCTTTGCGTGAACGCAGAAACAAAAGCATACTAAAAAACTGCTATCGCTTGAGGTTGAAATATTCAGTGCTTTAGAACATGCGTTGAAATCCGCACGGATGGGCAGTTTCCTAATGTTTATGAGGTGAATTCAAAAGGCTAAAGCTGTTAAATCAGACTGAATTTGAACAGTGACGTGGTAGGTTGGGTGGGTTCTATATAGACATGTGAAAAAATAAAGAAGAACTGAAACTTTCCCGACGTCCAGTTCACATCACGTCTAAGTGAGTTGGTCATTTTTGAAATCGCTCATGTAAAATATCATACACGGCATGAGGTCTACGGCACATTCTGTTGATGATGTGTCTGAATGTTTTGAAATGAAAGCTTAAGTGACACCCAAAGATTCTACGAGCTCTTCTTGTATTTGCAAACAATTTTCAAAGAGTGATGCTTCCAGTTCTTCATCTTAAAACTTTTTGACTGCCCAGGACGTCTGTCGTCTTCCAAACCAAAATCAACACAATAAACAGTGCCAAACACTTTTGGTATGTTCGCTGAGGCGCATGTTCACCATAAACTTCCAACAAAATACGATAACTTTCGGCAGCAGTTTTCTGCATATTAAGATAATGAAGAAGAACTCCTCGCAAAAACACTTTTCCAAAGTTCGACATATTTGAATTGAAATGACGTACAATGACGGTAATTTCCCAATGCATGTTCCAATGAAATAATAACAATGGAATAATACAAGTTACGCCATCTCTTAGCAAACCGCATGAATTAAATTATAGACCCAATCATTTAGGCCAACAAGGGTTGTTAATCATCAACCAGATGATCTGGTCATCGTCGTTCTTAGAGCAATAATAATTGATGAAGCCAGCAGTCCAAAATCCACACCGAACAAGGAATTTTCCGAGATGCATTGAATTTTGTTTATATATATTGCGGATTGGATTGTACAATTCTGTTTGTTGACTTTGACACTGAGTGGCATTTTTGATGATGATTTATCCACGTAAACTGGATAAAGTTTCGAACTGATTTTCACCCCCTTCTGCGAATGAAGGCCGTTGTCTGTGGACGTTTAGCTTTAGCTGCCAAACACTTGTGATCAGCAAGTTTATAGTCCGTTAACATAACGGTTACCATTGACGTAAGCATTCTGATTTACCTCAATTTTTGGAAAAATATGAACCAATGATTCCACCAGGCCATCAATCAAGGAAGCTCTTGGTACTCTTTGGGTTGCATGTCAGCCCATATACAATTTAAGCCACTGAGCCAGAAATGGGTTTCATCACTGAACAAAATTTCACGATAAAACTTTTCTCACAAAACGCTGATTTTCGAAATGCACAGTTTGGATTGAATTAGTTTTCCCGGAATCTCGAATTTGGACATCGAATCAAAAAAACCCTTTTGCGATGAATTAAATAAAATGCTTTCGTACTCGCCTTCATAATCCATTAATAGACTAAAAGTCATTGGCCTAGAAAAGGGATTTGCCAGAATGTTAATCATTTGTCGATTTACCATGTCGGTAGCTGCACTGGTACGTAGGGAGTAATGCAGTGCAAAAAAGCTTTAGATACAGATTGTTCGTTTGTGGATGATCTAAAAGCAATTTCCTTAATACTGTTCGCATTGTTGTTGCAATGTTACAGAGGTGAAGAATGCTCTACATTGTTGAAGGTTTGTCATCATTTTTATGCAGATTACATTATTATACACTCAAACGGAACTCCAGGTGCTATAGGCAATTTTGTGGTAGGATTAACTGGTATAAGCTAAAGTAGATAAATGAGAGGTTACGTTTATTTCCAGAAGGCTTGTCCAATGAACTTTATTTATTGGTGGAGACTTAATGAAGGTATAGGAGTTTGACATAAGTCGGACTATTTCGAGGTCTTTTTCATGAGTAATGGGACGAGTAATACTGCGAAACCGAAACTGAAATCAAACCCAAACTTGGGGTCTTTTACTCAGTATTTCTTGTAGCTGGTCATGATATTTAGGAAAATAACGAAGGAATAAGATCAACAATACGAGCTGTTAATGGTGAGACTTCTCCTTGATATATGTAACGCAATACGTGCAGGTGGCTGGGTGATGTGGGAACAGGGTAGGCACTGATTGGTATCAACCTGGCGATGCCCAGCTGTTGTAACTGTTTCCCACACATCAACTGTGCTTATAGTACCTCCGCGTCGGTAGCCACCGGATACTGGTTGTTGTTCATCCGAACTCAACTTGCTAAACCTATAAGTGCGACCTCCGCCCAAGAGGTATAAAAAAGGGCCCGGTCCTCCAGGTTGGGGGTGTGCGTCGGGGTAACTGCCCGGCCACAGTAAAAAGAACAAGTTACGAACCGACCGAATGCCTCGGATACGGATGGATACACTGTTGACGATCCCCGCAGACGAACAAAGGACAATGATTTACGGATCTGCACGTGGAATGTGAGGTCCCTAAACAGACCACGTGCAGCCGATGAACTTGCGGAGGCCCTGGACTGCTATAAAGCAGACATTACCGCAATCCAGGAAATGCGGTGGGATGGGCCGGGCAAGAGAAGAGTGAGAAACTGCGACATTTACCACGGCGACTGCTACAGGGAGAGAGGGAAACGCTTATTTGGATGCGGTTTTGTTGTTCGAGGCAGACTTAGGCAAAAAGTCTTAAGCTTCCAATACATAAGCGAACGCCTCATAACAATCCGCATCAAGGCTAAATTCGGAAATACAAGCCTCATATGCGCCCACGCCCCGACAGAGGAAAAAGATGACAGCAGTAAAGAAGACTTCTATCACCTCCTAGAAAGGACTTACGATCGTTGCCCCAGCTACGACACCAAGATCGTTCTAGGAGATTTCAACGCTCAGCTGGGAAGAGAAGAAGTCTTTGCTAAAGTCATCGGAAGACACAGCCTGCACGCCAACACCTCCGGAAACGGACTCAGGCTAGTTGACTTCGCCTCGGGGCGAAATCTCTCTGTGGCCAGCACGCGGTTCCCACACCTCAACATTCATAAAGGGACCTGGCGATCACCTGATCAATCAACCGTCAACCAGATTGATCATGTTGCGATCGACGTCAGACACTCCTCCAGTATTCTCGATGTCCGAACCTTCCGAGGTGCAAACATCGACTCGGATCATTTCCTTGTTGTAGCCAAGGTAAGAACCCGGATATCGAGAGAGCAACGGAGTCGAGACAGGCCAAAACGGTTTGACGTCGGAAAGCTACAATCGCAGCCGATCGCTAGAGCCTTTACCGATCGATTCTCCCTGAAACTGTCTCAAAGTTCGACGCTGCCTGCACACACAATAGAAGACAAATGGAAACGTTGTCAAGAAGCCATCAAAGAGGCCGCCACTGATGTGCTGGGTTTCATGCCACCACCTAAGAGGAACCCATGGTTTGACGACGAGTGCAGGCAGGCGCATGCAGCCAAACAGGAAGCTTACAAGGCAACGCTGCATCGAACGACGAGAGCTGTTTGTGAGCTCTACAAACAGAGAAGAAGGGAAGAGAACCGGCTTCTCAGAAGAAAAAAGAAAGAGCACGAGAAGCGCGCGGTCGAGGAAATGGAGAGGTGCTATGGCAGGAATGACGTCCGAAATTTTTACCGCAAGGTAAAACAGTTATCTGGCGGTTACAAACCTCGAACTGAAGCCTGCCGGGACCAAAATGGACAACTGGTGGTAGAGTCGCAGTCGGTGCTGAGAATCTGGAAGGATCATTTCTGCAGACTCCTAAACGGCGATGACGACACAAATCCCGCTGTTAGGCAGAATGTTCCACCCAATTTGGACGACGATGGACAAGAATTCCGTCCCCCCGACCTCGACGAGGTCAAGATAGCAATATCGAGACTGAAGTCGAACAAAGCTGCTGGCGCGGACGGACTATCCGCAGAGCTGTTCAAAGCGGCTGGGGATGAGCTGGTTGGGTGCATGCACCAGCTCATCTGTGAGATATGGTCGGAGGAAAGCATGCCCGACGAGTGGAATCTCAGCATCGTATGCCCGGTCCACAAGAAAGGAGACCCCTTCGACTGCGCCAACTATCGAGGGATCAGTCTCCTTAATATCGCGTATAAGATTCTCTCTGCCGTATTGTGTGAGCGCCTGAAACCGTTCGTCAACAACCTGATAGGTCCTTATCAGTGTGGTTTCAGGCCAGGGAAGTCCACAATCGACCAGATCTTGACACTGCGGCAAATCCTGGAGAAGTCCCAAGAAGTACAAATCGACACCCACCATCTATTTGTCGATTTCAAGGCCGCGTATGACAGCGTGCATAGAGACGAGCTATACAGTGCCATGTCTAGTTTTGGCATCCCTACCAAACTCGTCAGATTGTGTAGGATGACGATGGAGAACTCTCGCTGCTCCGTCAAGGTCGGTAGCGAACTCACCGAGACCTTCGATGTCAAAAAAGGATTTAGACAAGGCGACGCGCTGTCATGCGACTTCTTTAACATCATTCTTGAGGGGATCGTGCGTAACTCACACGTCAACACCAGAGGCACGATCTTCCACAAGTCCGTTCAACTGCTAGCTTATGCGGATGACATTGACGTGATCGGCCGTACTCAGCGAGCCGTCAATGAGGCGTTTGCTAGCATCGAAGCGGAAGCGGCTAAAGTGGGACTGGTGGTAAACGAGGGCAAAACAAAGTATATGCTGTCATCAAAGAAGGACGCAGAACATCGACGTCTCGGACAGAGCGTCACTATGGACAGCAGACGTTTCGAGGTAGTGAAGGACTTCGTCTATCTCGGCTCCGCGGTGAATAGGGACAATAACATCAGTACCGAAATCAAGCGCAGAATCACTCTTGCCAATCGCTGTTTCTTTGGGCTAAAGAGGCAATTGAGTAATAAAGCCCTCTCCCGAACGACCAAAGTGACTTTGTACAACACCCTGATCATCCCAGTCCTGCTTTACGGCGCAGAAACCTGGACGTTACTAAAAGCGGATGAGGAAGCCCTTGGTCTGTTCGAGAGAAAAGTTCTGCGTGCGATTTTTGGTCCTGTTTGCGTTGATGGCATCTGGAGGAGAAGATTCAACCACGAACTGTATGGGCTGTACGGCGGCATGAACCTAGTCAAGCGTCTACGGATACAACGCTTAAGGTGGCTAGGCCATGTAGAGCGGATGGACAGCACTGCTCCGGCCCGAAGAGTCTTCGAATCCGAACCACAGGGACAACGCAACAGAGGACGTCCTAGATTGAGATGGCGCACACAAGTGGAAAAGGACCTCAACCAACTTGGAGTGCGCAACTGGAAGCAGCTGGCAAGAGATCGTGCTAGCTGGAGAGGCATGTTGGTTGAGGCCCAGGTCCACCCCGGACTGTAGCGCCATCCGAAGAAGAAGAAGAATACGTGCAGGGATTGGGTGAAAACAATGTAGTACTCGAGAAAATCAATGTTGGTTACGACTCAGGACAACGCAGTTTGAGAAAGTCAAAAAAATGCCCTGATTATACTAAAGCTACCTCTTTAACAATTAGAGTTGGTGGCGGACGAATAGGTAGACTCGAGATCTTACGTACGTGCATTGACTACCGGAAGCCCCTTACAGGAGCTACTGCAGACAATGATAATGCCGATCATGTCAAAATAAAAGACCTTACTTAAGCTCGGCCTTTAGCGCCGCCAAAAGAACAGCAATTGAAAACCGTCTAATTGCTACTCCACATACTACAGATTGTCACAACAAATTGTCACCCCTACGTTAAGTAGATCTTAAAGTTTGTTTATGTACATGATTAGTTTCGGAAAACACTTGCAAACAACCATAATGATGAAGGAAAACAAAATATAACACGGTTTCAGCTCTGATTCCAATTATTGAGATATTGCACTTCTCGTTATCTATTCCCTCTATGGTTTGCCTTGATCCACTCCACGTCACAGGGTCTCTTTCCATTCTTGAACCCTTGTACAATTTCCACAAAGTCATAAGAAGCTGGCCACATTTTTTATCAAGCAACCACAAAAATATCAAAGCCACAACAAAACTGAAGACAAAACTAACGTTCGTTGCGGCAAGTATTTCAGTTCGAAATTTCAAAACCATCCGACATGTCGAATCCGCGCTCTGTCTCCGAAGATATTGGCTTGGATGAAGTTGATCTTCATGCTTCAATTAAAGTTGATGGATCTAATGTTAAAGTGGACATCAGTGACAATGACAAACCGAAACGGAGAAGCGGTAGAGGAGCGAGCGATGTCCAAGAAAATTTCGCAGCAAATCGAAATGTTGCTGAGGGTGAGTAGCATCGAATGTGTTTGTTCTTCAATGTTTTTTCGTTGTTGGTTCATCTGAAGGTATGATGGATTTGGCGCTACTCACAGCCAATGCCAATCAGTTGCGGTTCCTAATCACATACAACTCACAGTCGTCCACGTTCTTTGTGTCCATGGGACTTATCATATCGTCACTGGTGCTTCAAGTTGCTGTTGGCATTGGTCTCATCTTTAGGGTGCGTACACAAGTGGGTGACAAATGACATTTTTAATTGTGTGCAAACATTTTCAGCGTAAAAATGGTAAAAAATCAACATTGGAGCTCACTAAAAGATTACTGATTGTTGGTGTCTTTATGATTACGTTTGTGAATATTTTGATTGCTGCACTCACTTCGACTGATTCGCCTAGCAAATAAAATAAGATTTGTGTTATTGAAATAATATCCTGAGCAACAAATAAAAACAGTGGAACGTGCCTTAAGTGAATTTGAAATTGTGGTTTTTATTCGAGGAAGTGCTTTACTGACAAAGTCTTATAGAAACTCCCTTGAGTCTTGAACAGCGGTAGTCAAGAGAGACAATTCTGCGGTTTAAGTCCAATTTTAATATAATATTAGTGCTGCTTTCCAGATCTCTTGGAAGAAAGTGTGTCAACTTAAGTTTATCGACACAAGATAGTTAAAAAATAGGAAATTTGACCGTTTTGTAGTGAAAACCGTTGAGGCTTTCCATTACTTCCATTATCATTATAACTTGGAACAATTATATGAATGAAAGACATTTGTTTGTACAGAGGTTTCGCTAAAAACTTACTATACAGACAGAATGTAGTAATACACAGCAGTCACAGAAATGCCTTCCTCACATACTTTATTAGATCGGCTTCGTGAATTCGGGGGACAAGACACATGTCTGTTAGAATCATCTGTGTCTCTATCCCACTCACACTTTGCTCACACATGGGAAAAGAAAAACAAACTGCCGTATTGTCCTTTGACTAATGCACAAACACTGACGCAGAAAATAGTACAGGGTTATGATTTCTATGCAAGTTTCCATTGCATTATTTTTTTTAAGTGAAGAAGCTAAGTAGAGACCTAATAGTTTGGATAAGTTACTGAATACTGAATGATTCATAAATAAATTGATACATTTTTTTACTTCTTAAAATTACATTTAATCAATTCGGTGAGTTAAATAGTTTTTAACAATGACTTATCAGTCGGACGTATTTCTTTGATAATATCTTTCTGTCGTGTTAGTTTTTCAGTAATCGGAATCGGAAAATCAGAATAAGATTTTCTTTTTAATTGAGATTTTAATAACTTCGGATAACTTCGGAACGTCATTCCCTGAGTTATTTATTCACAATGACATTTTCTTGGGACTGAAGTCAATTTTTTGTTAGCGGCGCCCCCCTACATGTCCCGGAAATTATTGAGTGATCTGTTATCTTCAATTCATTTATTCAATGCAATGATTTCTGATTTATGAAAAACCTTTACAACCTGTCGAATCTTTGATAAGCAAATAATTTAATATCTTGCTCTACCAGTCAACAAGTCAAAATCTTGTTAATATAGTCTTAAAGGGATCCAGTCTCGCAGAAGAGACGCTAAAAGATGAGTTATACATTTTCCCAGGCCTCTTTAGAGGAGAAATTTGTCACAACTATTTTCTGGCAGCCTTTGAAGACTGTGAGTTTAGTCAAATATTATCTTATTCTTCTACTTTTTCGTTATTTTTACACTTTTTTCCAATCATTTCATCCCCATTTTCTAAAAGGAGAACACCAGTCTAGGCCTAAATCTCCTTACACCAGCTGAGATTAAGCCTTAAGGGCACACAAAACCTTTCGCAAGAAAATAGTCCTTATGGCAAAGTCTAATAAGAAGTAGATATATAAAGATTTGATAGTCGTCGTCAGTAAATGTTTTTCTTCTACATCGCTGCCATTTTCAAAGCGAACGCAAATTTAATGCAAATGAATAAAATTAAACAAAACATAACTAAATAAGGGTAATTAGTAGCTTCCCATTTCTACATTCTAGTTTAAGCTCACCTTAGGCTCATTGGACAAATTTTCTGGCCTAAACATAGAGGCTTAAAGATTTCATCAACATAGTTCATTCATTGAGATCTCCAAATCATGTCTTACAAAAAAACGACCCACCTCAAAATATTTCTGTACGTTAAGCATTTTTATTTCTATAAAAACAACTACATTGAACAAAAAAAAAACACAATAGAAGTTGGACATTTAAAATTAAATTTTACATATTACAAAACAATTTCGCGGCTTTCCCCTAGTCTAGTAAATGCACTCTTGGTATCTGTTACGATATGTAGAAAGTGTTCTTGTTTCGTTTTCATATTTACAAAATATAGGATGTATCACAAGGCACGCGTGGCGTCAACTTAGGATGAGTACTCCTTCTTGATTGCCTTGGCAATGGTGCTCAGCTGCATGTTTGTCGTTCCCTCATAGATGGCGCCGATCTTGACGTCACGGTAGAACTTCTCCTGTGGGAAGTCACGGGTGAAGCCAACACCTCCCATCCAGTCGATGCACTTGATGGTGGCACGTTGGGCGACCTCGGAAGCGAAATACTTAGCCATGGCAGCCTCCTTGGCGAAGGGCACTCCCTGCTCAACCATGCGTGCAGCGTTGTAGGTCAACAGGCGGGCAGCCTCGATCTCAGTGGCGACTGTTGCGATTTGATGTTGCATCGATTGGAAGTTGAAGATCTCCTGACCGAATTGCTTGCGTTCCAACAGGTATGGCATGGTAGCATCGAAGCAACCCTGGGCACAGCCAATCATCTGAGCGGCGATACCGATGCGGCCTTCGTTCAGGAAACCGGCAGCGTACTGGTAGCCCTTGCCGAACTCACCCAAAAGGTTGGTCTCTGGAATGCGGACATCCTCGAAGGTCAGCATGCATGTACCGGAGGCGCGGATGCCGAGTTTGTCTTCCTTCTTGTTGACGGTCAGACCGGGTGTGTCACGGTCAACGATGAAGGTGGTGATACCCCTGTAGCCCTGCAAGGAATCAATTGATTATTTGGAGTGAACGAAGGGCGTGGACGGGAACTTACAGCCTCAGGCTTGGCGTTGGCGAAGACCAGGAATACTCCGGCAACGTCTGAGTTTGAAATCCACATTTTGCTGCCGTTGATGACGTACTCGTTGCCAACTTTCTTAGCGACAGTCTTAAGGGCGAAGGCATCTGATCCCGAGGATGGTTCAGTCAATGCAAAGCTTCCAGGCTGAAAGAAAAATATTTAGGGCTTTGCTTGCAGAATGCGAGCAGCGATGGGAACTTACGTATTCCTGAGCCAGCTTGGGAAGATACTTCTCCTTCTGTTCCTTGTTAGCGACTTTGATCATCAAAGAGTTGACCAGTGTGTTGTGGATATCGACGAAGGCACCGACAGCTGGATCGACTTTGGAAAGTTCTTCGACAACCAAGATTGTGGTGAGGAAATTGCAGCCACTTCCTCCGAGTTCAGTATCGATTTCCATGCCCATCAGACCATTTTGGAAGACGGCCTCCACGACTGAGGGATCGAACTGATGTTCTTCGTCCATCTTCTTCACCAGGGGAGCAATTGTCTCCTTGGCGAGCTTGGCAACTGCAAGAAAAATAATTGGAATTTAAATTTAAGAAAAAGGTATTTTTAAATTTAAATGTTCGGAGAGGGTAAGCTACGAGGAATAAGACTTTCATAGAAAAGGATAAAATTATTTTTTAATTAAGGATTCTAACTTCTACAAAAAGTAAATAAAGAACAAAAATGCGCATAAAGTGACTTTCGAACCCTTTAAGAGAAAAGACTTTGAACTAGTCTTGCTAGAGTAGTTTCAACAGAGATGATTTAAAGTTTCCCATGGGGCCAAGGCCTTAACAGAAAAGTCTTAAAGCACATCTAGATCAACCGGCTTGAAAAGAATGACTTGAAATCACTACCGGGTCTCATAGGCTTCAGAAAAAAATTAATTCTTAGAATGAGTCCGTAGAAGGGGGCTCAAGAAAAAGCAATAAAAACGGCTTTAAAGGGAGGAATATTTTGAACGAAGCAAGTTTTGGAAAAAATGACTTCTATAGAAAGGCTTAACTGACTGAGAGGTGATAGAGGCCCAACCAGAAACGACTTACAATAAGACGTCAGCGAATGTAGCCTCAAACAGAAATGACTTTCAGCTGAAAATGAACAAGCTTAAAACAAAATCTAAGGAATTTGTTTTGTCTTAAAGTAAATCTAGATGAACCAACTTCAAAGGGGATGGCTTATTATTACAAGAGGTTGTCGTGGCTTTGAAAAAAGAAAACACTTGACAAGAGTACAGAGAACGCAGGCTTAACAAAAAGAGATTAAAATGCATCCTAAGAATATTGACTTTAACAGAAAATTCGCAGTAGAAAATTCTAAATACAGCTTCTATAGAGGGCCTTTAAGTGACCGGGGAATGGAGGTTTCAACAGACATAACTGACAACAAGTCTAGAAAATGCCTCGACAAAACGCTCAGGACTTAAGGACTTAAGACCGAGGATTAAATAAAGAAGACTTTAAACAAAATGTCGTTAACGCTGCCGACTGAATGACTCCCGAGGAAAATGATCAACAAAAAAGTTTCCAGTGATTCCTAAGGAATGGAACTTTTCTGAACAGGCTTCAAACTTTTCTGAACAGGCTTCAAATACTTCTTATCCCCTAAAGTCCTTAAGAACGCCTACTTTTCCCAATATCTCAAAGACCATATCAATCTTTTTGCAATAAACACAACCAGACTGAATGCGTGTCTATAAACGATAGCTGTTATCAGGTGCTTCATCAAATCGCGCTCTCCTTGCACCAACGTAATCTTCTGCTGCCAAGATAAACGATTATTAAATACACCTTATCCCAAATTCCACAAGCGCGCGCAAATTATAACTTTTTTTCAGCTGGGCAAAACAAAAACAAAGTCACATTTTATCACCTTTTCGAGGGTTGGCAACTGTCTCCACCACCATCGCCACCACCCATCAAGCTAATTGTTTTGTGATAACAGCTTGAAATTTATTTTCGTACACGACGTTTATTTATCAATTATATAATAATAATAAATTTTGTTCACCTCTTTGTTATCCGTACGCATTTATTTACTTTTTTTTTCATTCTGCCAGGTATCTAGCCCCAACTCACAACTGGTGTGAGAGTTGAGTCAGGCTTAAGCGCAATGTTTTGATTATTCGTAGGAATTTGCAAATGCGATGCCACTTGAATTATTATTGCTGCAATTTGTACTTTATTTCAAGATGATTCAATTAAGTGAAACCCTCTTTGATCAGCCTGTAGTTATCGTGGAAACGAGTGATTAACTAGTGAAGCTACTTAAAACCAGTTCAACTTATGGCATAGATGTGTGTATCTTAAGCAGTTTTGCACCGACAATTCACAAACACGATCTGTTTTAGTATGCAGTGAGACACGCGACGTTGAAAATGAATATGGAAATGTTTTGAAGTCGCCAGTCTGCGGCATTCTACTCAATTATCTGAAGCTTATACTTGATTTTATGTTTCAATCGCTAATAGTTTAAGACGTCGTTTATCAGTCAAATTTGTACGGAGAGACATTTTCGGTGCGAGGTTATTGATTGCGTGGCGAGATTGACGACACAACCATCTGTTTACTGATCCAAGAAAATTCTAAAGTTAAGTAATGTTTATTTTGTCTGCCGCGAAACCGGTTTGGTGATTATTTCTGGCTTCATTTGGGGTCATATGTATATAAAGCATATCAAAAAACTTAAGTGCCAAATCAAGTTATTTACGTAGGTACACGAAGTTATGTATGTTTTTGGACAATTTCAACACCTATTATGTAAACCCAAACGAACAGAGGTGCGTTTGTACGTTAAGTTTGTTTGAGAAGGTAATTGTGGTGTAAGTTTTATTTTAAAATCGATTTGAAATGCAATTCAGGTCATTTGTTACTACAACGAACGAGAGAGTGAGATTTACGAAGAAACACGCTTATTCTGATCGACTTACGAATTTATAATTTAATATAATTCTGAATTTCATGGGGGAATGAATCACTATTCATCGAGCAAAATTTTATTTTACGCACACTTGTTGGAATTTTTGTTGTGCGCAGCAAACTCTTGCGCTCACACGTATCCTCAGTTCTGTGACTGTGAATGACGTCTGAATGAACTGGGGGAGTGTTATAAAAAAAAGCGCCTGTCAAATCCAAATTTGTGGATAGTCAATAGACAGTAGTGGTTAAATGCCTCGACCCTAGCGCCGAAGATCTAGGTTCGATTCCCGGACTGAACATCTAGAATTTTTCACGGTACCACCTCTTTCGAGTTGCTAACAAAAACGTTCTTCTTCTACAGTCCGGGGTGGACCTGGGCCTCAACCAACATGTCTCTCCAGCTTACACGATCTCCCGCCAGCTGCCTCCATTTGCACACTCCAAGTTGGTTGAGGTCCTTCTCCACTCCACTCCTTAAGCTGACAACACTCAAAGAAAACTAATTGTCTATGAAAAGCTCCTCAAATCTCAACGTTCGGAGTCGATAAAAAACTGTCGGTCCCCTCTATTTGTGAAAGATCAATAGCACACACAACACGAGTTTATGCGGATGCCAAGGCCTTGTTCCTTATAGACTGTAGTGCCACTAAGTTATTATTATACTTATTAGACGCAAATGCCTGAAGCAAAAGTGCACTTTAAGTCAAAAACCTTTTTTAAACTTTCTTTTGAAGAAAAAGTAAGTAAATATAATTTTGACGGCAGGTCAACTCAATCATGATATTTTCGAGATTGAATAAAACGTTCGGAATCATTAAAATTATTTGTGTTAATTGAAATGAACTTTGAGCAGAAAGTAATAAAACTGATTATTTCTTATTCATCATTGATGCAAACAAGATGTCTAAGGAGATAGATTATGAAAGTCCGCATTGCAAACTGTTCAAAACAGAAAAACATTACATATGTAATTAGTTGTCACTTTGCTATGTTTTACATAAGGTCTGCCTGTTATCACAGAAATCAGTTACTAGTCGGAGTTTCATTGATTAAATGTTTGTTGTTGGTTTGTTATTGTGGATTGTGTTATGTAGCTGTGACATTTTTGTCAACATTAAGCCGTCTTCATAACTGCCACTAGATGAGAAGTCTAGGTCAAACTGTGTAGAGTGCATGGAAACGCAGTAGACACACAAATCCAGCAAGCATATCGCAAGGCCATGAAGCGTATATATATTACAATATATTGTATAATGTAGATGTAATATAATGATATACTATAATACTTTCAATATGGAGAAACATTGATTGTAGTTCCAATATGTATCAAAGTCACATTAAAAGATTCTGCGTTGAGTGGAGTCGCAAGACAGACATCTCGATTTACAAAAGGTTTCGGTTAAACAGATTGCTTTACCACCGGTTCATATTCGGATTAAATATTCAAACTGCATTCATGATGTGCATTAAAAAAAGTAATAAGAAGAAATAATTGAAGAAGGGGTATAACATAGAAAATTTAAGGAACTACCTTTA
This sequence comes from Eristalinus sepulchralis, assembly GCA_944738645.1. NCBI lineage: Eukaryota > Metazoa > Arthropoda > Insecta > Diptera > Syrphidae > Eristalinus > Eristalinus sepulchralis. Next base: position 10,761,217 of record OX122885.1, on the reverse strand, counting down.
CCGGAGATGAGCAGAGCAATAATCGCCATTTTGTAGTCGCATGCGTAGACCGTTATGATGGATGAACATATTTTTGTTGTATTTTACAGTTACTTAACTTCGTCATTTGGTGTTGGCATTGGTTTGTAAAGTCTTTCTGCGGACCAACACACAAGTGAGTGAGAGTAAAAACGACGCCCGGTCTGTTGAAATTGTTTTTCAATTTATTATAACTCGTTTTGAGTGTCGCTAACAAAGGTCCTAGTCCCTGGCCTATCTTCTCAGCATCCAACTGATATATTTTAGTGTGTAGTTTTTGATGATGATGATTTTTTGATGATTTTTTTTAAGTCACTTATGGCAAGTGAACTGATTTGATTGAAGTTGATCCTAATTGATCCAATTTAATATTAAAATTACATATGCAGTGTGAGATTTGCTAAGATATGACATAACTTGCATTATTCCAGCTCCTTTTAAACATTTTCAAATGACTGTTTGAATGACAACCAAAGATTCTGTGAGCTCTTCTTGTGCTTAGCAACAATCTCCATAGAGTAATGCTTCCATTCCACTTCGAATTAATACATCATGGAAGTATCAATTTTCTATCGAAGGCTTTGAGTTCATTCTGAAGTAGAAGACAATTTTCTAGGACAAGTTTTATCGGCGATCATTTGTTTTATTTTGTGTGTAAATACAAACTGGAGTGGGATGTTATCAAAACATTCATATCTCAGTTTCTTCTGTTATTAACTTAAAAATATAATTTATTAATTTGTATTCTCACACAGTGAGTTCTGGTAATTCCTTTTTCCACTGTCATTAAACAAGTTTTGGAAGTTAAAAACGTCTAACAGAGCAAAGTATTTTTTTTTAAGCTAAACCGTAAGTACTTTTCTAGTCCCAAACAGCAAATCTTAGAATTGACTGAAATCCTTTTAAAATTCGTTCCTAATCCCTTGCCGCCAGTTGCAACTCTGTGTATTTTTATTCAAGTATATTTTCTTTAATTTAGAAATTTAAAAAAATCTAATATTAATAAAAATTGTTTTTTTTTTAAAGAAATATGTTTAATTTGTATAATTGCCAAGACAAAGCAGGGAATCCTCTCTGAAACGTTAAACTTCAGTTGTTGTTACGCAATATGTCATGAGAACTATATTCACATTATCTTGAAAAATTCTCGTATCCAAACATATATACATACATACATATATACATGTGTGCCTACGTGAATACATATGCACCACGCAATGGACTTCAAATTTCTGTACCAAAAGATTAAACATCACCTACGTAACGTTCTCTAGACATTTACGAAGTAGATTGCACTTAGAATACATATTTCCATGCAATCAATTTTTCTTTCAACCAAACCCCACATGGTGTCTATATCTAATAAATATTTCTCCTCACAAATTAAATTTAATTTCCTCCTATTCAACTTTATGCAAAACGTAAAAAAACACTTCAATCACCCACGTTTCAATGATTTGAATACGTTTTGTCCAAGTTCTTTTCTATTTTCTTCATGCGTTCTTCCTCCCCCTCCCCTCGTCAAAATGCCCGTCAACAGATTAAGAAATACGTAGTTGAAAGATAAAGTACTCGAAAAGAAAAAAAGCAACGAACAATATTCCACACAACAAGAAGTTCATTGCCAAACCTACACATTCAAACATTTGAACGTCTGCACGCCTTAAAGAGGAAAACTTAAAAATAACACAGAAAACAAGAACTTATCTAATTGCGCATAATTACTTCTCCTGTCACATGTATGTTCCAACATTCCCCTCCAAAAAAAAACAAACGACATGCAATTTATTGAATTTATTACTCGCCCACCACCGAGGGGTGGCCGAAGCTTATCAGCTGTTTACAACTTTCACTGCCAATGACATGGTTTGTATCTTCTGACGTGCAATTGTTATATAATACGAGTATCACATCAAACTTTTGGGGGTGTGGATTTGTGGATGAAATCCGAACAAAAAAAAAACACTGGTTGTGCGATAAGTACGCGTGGTAGAGCTTTTTTCTTTGAGCAAGCTTTACCTACCTCCAACGGAGTGAAGTTGGACACGTGTATCTATTCTTTTGACAAATTTAAAAAAGTGTTCGAACTCAGAATATGTTTAAACATTTTTTTTTCTTTTAAAATACATTTATGACCTGCATACGCAAAGCGATAAACTGTCAACCGTCAACACAAAACATCAATCTAAAATTATAACATCGACGCGCAGAAGATCGCCGCGATCGCGCGCAAGACGGGGAGGTCGATAACTTATTTTTTTTTGCCTTAAACGTAGACACTGTTCAAACATATGGTCAACAGAGGGGAAGCCAGCTCCTCTACCGCGACCATCAAACACGATTGTCAAGTCAAGTTATATAACAGAATATTTCCACATTTCAAAACTGGTCCTTAAAAAGGCACGCAAATGCAGTGTAAGTCTGCGAATATTCTCGAACTAGCACTCTGTAACGAGAGTCGAGTTCAGTACATAAATTCTAGATATGCTAACTCAAGCCGAACGTGAGGAGACTGCAGAAATCTTGTCAGTCGCACTTTATCTGCTGGGTTTTGCGCGATAAGAAGCACCCACGCACGCAGACCAGGTTACATAAGACAGAACACAGCGTTCAGCTGGCGACTGCATAACTTCAGCCATTTTCTGTTAATCAAGAAGCAGTCAACAAACACGATTGACGCATTCAACTGCACGGAAATCAAATCTCACACCCAAGGGGAACTGTAAACCCCCCTCTGGCCATTGACAATTGAAGGGGGGCGCATTATTTTTTTTTTTTTTGCTTTTTTCCGCGCAAACAAAATTCAAATTTTCAACAAGTGGATCCAATTTAGGTTTGTTAACGAGGAAGAAGATCATTGATCGCAGAGGCGAGACGACGACTGTGCCTCGTGCATGCTTCAAAATTCGAATTTAATTGATTAAAAAAAGAAATTACAGCTATGATTACATCGTTATCAGTCTATTTTTAATCGTGCTCCCCCAGTGGCCTCCTCCAGTTAGATACAACTCTAAGCGATCGTTTATCGAATATTCATTCTTTTGTGTGGAGAATGGGTAGTTGATTGGGTTACGTAACTCTATTTTGGCAACTCTCAAATTCGCGAAGAGCAACTGCCACGTATAGATCTAGCACGCAACAGCATGCGCACAAGAGTAACACAAATCCTTCAAAAACATACCTGTTTCCTTCATCATCTTCTCGTCCTCAGTCAGGAATGTGAGTGGCATCATTTTGCCACCCTCGGAAAAGGCAGCACATTGTTGGCGCTGAAGGGCGCTAGCAATCTAAAAAAAAAAAACAACAAAAAACATCAAAACATTGGCACACTCAAAGAGTCGAACAAAAATTCGGAAAAACACTGAAGAAAGCTACACTTACAGAGCGAATTGGAAGTTTCTTAAGGCAATTCATTGTGCAGCAGAATTTGTTTTAAGTCACAGTTAACACAGCAACTAGTTACCACTCCCGAAAGAAGATTGATGTGAACTCCAAGAAGATCGGAACACAAGTGACACGACAATGTATGCCCAACAAACACTTTGGCTAGTGAGCTCCTCAGTGTATCGTGTGCGCCCGTCGTCTATCAGAACAAACCGGCTCGAATGGCTCCGCTTTTCTACACTTATCAAAAAAATGAAAAAAAAAATCGTATTGTTTGGACTGGCGGTTTGTCAGTGTGGGGGGACCATATGGAGAAAACTGTTCAAAGCTTTATGCAACTTGTTTTCTGTTTCTCTTCTCTTACTTTTTGAATTGATAATAGAGTGCTAGTAGAAACATTGAAGAGAATGAGAGCGAACATCAGCGAGGGTGTGTAATCTTTCGGTTTTTTGTTGTTGCGAGGGACTATGTCAATATACCTGATCGTGAAGAGGCAGGTACGACGTACGAGACTGGTTTGAACTTGTTCTGCTGGTCCCTTTCTTCTCGAGAACAATAAACCTTTGACGGATTATGCTGACGACCTTCGGAGAGACTAAGGGCTTCCATTGGAATAGAGAAGGTACTAGAATATTACTTTATCTATCGGTGGTAAAATTATCAAAAATATTTTGGCTGATTGTAGTTTGTTTAAAAATTGGCATTTTGAGCTGATGTAGCAAAAAAACATAGTTTTATCAAAAATCCTTACAAGTACATTAAAAGTTGTGTTGTTGCAATGTTATTGATCAAAATTCAATACAAACAAATTCACTGCAATTATACTTAACGCATTTATTTTTTTCATATACTTCCCTTGATAACCAAATCCTTTAAACATTTAAACGCACAGTGTGTTACTTTCTGTTCCAATGTGCAATTGCCAATACAATTTGATTTTCTTTCCTTAAACCACCGGCTTCCGTAAGAGTCTATTCAAATCTGGGTCTTCTGATTTTTTAAATTGCACGCACGATCCCTAAATCTATCCAGATCAACCAGTTGCCACATTTGTCTGTTTTTCGTTTAAAACTATACAGATTCCCTTTACATCCACGACGTTTGATCGTTTGATCTTTGATTTTAAATTGTCCTGAGGATTTCTGAAACAAATGTTCTGTTAAACCATCATTAGAAGGAGCATAGATACAGCTTAAATAAGGAAGAAGAGCAGCAAAGGAAAGATTTCATCCGCCAAGAATTCCCCATTTTATCAGCCTGTTTGAGGCGGAGCCCTTAGTCTTTTTGAGAGAAAAGTTTTGCGTGCGATTTTAAGTCCTGTTTGCGTTGTTGGCGTCTGGAGGAGAAGATTCAACGAAGAACTCTATAGTCTGTACGGTGGCATGCGCCTGGTCAACCGTCTTTGGATACAATGCCTAAAACGGCTAGGCCATGTAGAGTGTATGGATCCCACTGATACCAGACAGTGTACGGGTACCACTTCTCCGGCCTTTTGAATCTGAGGCATTGGGATAACGCAACAGAGGACGAGCCAGGCTAACCAGGATGACCTAACACAACCAACTTTGAGCTCGCAATTGGAGGCAGTTCAATAGGGAAGAGAAATACTAGGGTTCACATTGTGTAAATAAAAATAAAGGATTCCATAGCGTTTGAGTATAGAAACCAATTTATCTAGAATGCAGACAGCTTGATGCCGATGTGCAGAAGTTGTGTGCAAGGAAGCTCAGGCTCACCCCTTCCACTTAGTCCAGTACGATCAGGACAGGTGAAGCAGTAGTTTCGTCTTTTACTGACGCTTCAGTCCGGGGTGGACCTGGACCTCAACCAACATGCCTCTCCAGCTGACAAGATCTATCGCAAGTTGGTCAAATCTGTCATACAAAGTTTGTTAGAGATCCTTCTGCAGATGTAGGCGCCGTCGTTGGACGGTGACTCTGATTCGAAGACTACTCAGGCTTGATCTGTGTAATTCACATATAGCCTAGACATGCTAAGTGATATGTTTGTTAACTCTTGACTAGCATGACTTGTTCACAATTTCTTTCTCCAGATGTCATCAAAGCAAACGGGACCAAAAATTGCTCGCAGAACTTAAACAACAGACCACAAGGAGATCACATAGCTTTTGCATCAGCTGCTCGTGTTTTTCTTGCTATTTTTCTCTTACGAGTAGAAGGGACTTTTAGTTTTTTACCGACTCCAGAAGCCTAAATTTAAACGCTTTTATTGGACAATTAGTACTCTTTGAGTGTTGCCATCAATCCGAGGCGTTCAGTCCGGGAATCAAACCTGAGCCATCGGCGTGTGGATAGCGAAACTCTACTTTGCATCGTGTTCTCTTCAACAAGACCAGATATAGTTTCTCTTAAAAATTTCTTTACTCACAGACAGCAAAGAACTAGTTTGTGTGACTTGAGCTTTGGCTTTAACCCAGGTCAACCGTGCAAATCTTTGGTTATGTTTATTTTCAGAGTTGTGTAGTTGTGCTTCTCTACGATGATTCCACACAAACGAAAAACTCAAATTTCATCTCCATATTCCCACGCAAACGATTACGAAGATTTCGTGTTTCTGTGGTCATGTCCAAGTGTGTCACTCTTCCACACACACTCTAACCAAGCTTTATCACCCTCCAAAGCGCTCGGCACATTTTTGAGGTCTGTTGCCTGTTGAAGCGAGGCACCCCAGAAATGTTCTGATAACCTCTCTATTATGGACATCGCGCTGTGGCACCCCGTTGAACTCGGAGAACTCTTGGTCATTCGATTTGCTCCTCGTACGTCATTCAATTCATCTGGGGTCACAGTTTATAGCAGATTTTCTATTTGCGTTTGCGATTATACGAGCTACATGCGTGTGCTAGTATTCTCACGGAGAGCTGTGTGTGCTCAACCGATAAGTCAGTTCGGTCACAGCAGTCGCAATAGGAGACCTTTCGCTTTCAGTTTCTAAAGTTTTCTGCGATGATGGTCGCAAGGAGGACGGAGATAAGACGTCTATGGCATGGCATCGATGAAAAAGTGCGCCTAGGCAGTGAGTGTGTACGTTATCAAGGTTTTGTTTTGTAGTTCTTGAGGTGGAGGATGATTACCTTTGTAGATAAAATGTTTGAATATATTTGACGAGTGCAAATAATGGACAAATTTGAGTGAAAAATGTGGACAAGAAATGGACTGTTGCAAAGTTAAGTAAGAGTACATTTGCTATCTGAAATGTAAGTCATGATTTGAACGAACAAAAGTTGAGTCAAATGAGTTTATTTTCACGAACACTCATAGTTCCCGGGAGTCCTCGTTAATTTGATGGCTCCTTGACAGAGCTGAAAGACTTCACTGCGATCGAAAGTGCAATTTCGATGTAAAATAAATCCAACAGTGGCGCGGTACTACTTTGGAAAATCTAACGGATGTTTTCTCAGAGATATACAACATAAAGTTGGCAACACAGTCTTAACTGGATGTCACTTAGTCAGCTGTGAAGTGTATTATTTTAAGTTTGCTTTGCCATCTAAAAGTCTGACGCTTGAAGAACGCTTCCAAATTGTCCAAATTCGGCCCAAAAATTATTTCCTTTGATCCCAATTTTGCTTAGCAATGAAGCGCACTAATGATTGAATGGATACGTCAATAATCAAAACTCCCATCTTTGAATCTTCCACATCCTCAATCCTCATGTGTCTCTCCTCATGTCCTCAATCCTGTTGTGTTGGTTTGGGACACTGTTACATCCACAAAAACTGTATGATGTGCATTATGGGTTTGTACTTCTGTACAATGAAGATCGCTAAAGAGCCATAATTACTGACTTTTTCGTTTCACAGTTTAACAACCCTGCTATGTAGGAGCAGTGGTTTGAAGAAGACGGCACAACATGCCACAGAACTCTTGCCACAATTGATTTATTGAAGGAAACATTTGGCAGCCGCGTAGTTTCGCGTTACGAACCCTTGAATTAGCTTAATGCCGTTTAACTATCTTCTGTGGGAATATGTGAAGTCGTTCGTCTACACCGCTAGGGCCGAAACAATTGACCACTTGGAGAAGAAGATGTCGGGCACGAATGTTGGGAAAAAAAACATGAAAAGTTGAACCTAACCGAACGCGACCGAATTTTGATACCCCCATGTGGCGATGTTAACTTGTATAAGGCCTGATGTGGGGTTCAGTTTTTGGCAAATAAGTTTTTGCTGGAACCACATGTGTTCTACAACAGACATTTTAATTCTGTTTTTACCAAAGTCAGTGGTCCACACAGTTGATAACGACAGCTGCAACTCGTCACTGCTACATACTTCAGATACATAAGACAAGTTACGTTCCGGCTTTCCAATGACTTTCGTTACTTAAAAGAACGATATTCGAAGTTTAATTTTGATTTAAATCCCAATATCTGACTTATTGTCCAACAAATTAACAGTTTTTTAAGAAATTTTCTTGCACGCCAGCATCTGCCCAACCATTTAATCATGTACACAAACCCGATCACACCAACCGTAGCTCACTTCCCTTCACGCTGTCAAGTGAAAAACATGAAGAAACAAAAAATTTCAACTTCCGACAACTGAAATGTCAAACTCTCTTTCTTTTCGTTGCTTTTGCGATAGTTGTTTGATGTGAGTTTTATGAAATTATAATCTATTGAAATCCATTGGAATATCCATCCAAATTCGCCAAAACTACTAAAAAATGCTTCATTACAATCTCCTCCGCATGAATTTAATAAAATTTTATTCAGTGCAACAGTGATTTAGTGAATTTTTGATGGATCTTCTCAATGTTAACCTAATTCCACAAGACCGCTTAGTTTCCCCCTCTCCCTGTGACAACATATCAACTGCACCGAGTCTTGTGTTTTGATGTTATTCGAAAATTAAATAGAATTTTATTCTCTTTGCAGAAAACAATCTCTTGCAACATGAAGTGTAACAAATTCGTGACATCCTCCCGCAGGAAGAATCGCAAACGCCACTTTCAAGCTCCCTCACACATTCGCAGGCGATTAATGTCAGCGCCCCTGTCCAAGGAGCTGCGTCAAAAGTACAACGTTCGTTCGATGCCAATTCGCAAGGACGATGAAGTGCAAGTCGTGCGTGGTCACTACAAGGGCAACCAAGTTGGTAAGGTTGTGCAGGCCTATCGTAAGAAGTTCGTTGTTTACATTGAAAAGATTCAACGCGAGAACGCCAGCGGTACCAATGTGTATGTTGGTATTCATCCCTCAAAGTGCTTAATTGTCAAACTGAAGCTGGACAAGGATCGTAAGGCGATCCTGGAGCGACGAGGAAAGGGACGCTTGGCTGCACTTGGCAAGGATAAGGGCAAATACACAGAAGAAACCGCTGCCCAACCAATGGAAACAGCATAAGTTTTTTTTGCTCTTGATAAGGAATTTTTATTAAAATACAAACGAAAAAATTAACAAACAAGTGAATTTTTATTTGGATTTGTTCCATGACTCTGTGCGATGTTCGTTTTTTTTTTTGAGAGCTTGTGTCTTGGATTTCGAAGTGTGTGTGTTTCAGGTATCACCGTGAAGAGACGTTTTTTAATCTGCAATCGAATCTTGGTCGGCATGGGCACCTTGGAGTAGATCTCCCGTCGTAGTCACAGGCCGGTTTCACGAAATTTTCGAAAGAAGCCGAAGACCTCGATTGATGTCTGAAGACGAGCGAGAGAAAAGCGGGCTTTGTATGCTTCATCCAAACAGTGTGGGTGAACAATTTCAGCGCCTGTCAAGAGTTGTCCACTTAAGTTCACGTCCAAACGGGAAGGTGTCAGTTGTAAACTTTTTACGGCTCAACGTGTCAGTTGTAACTCCTGAGGCTGCACAAGCAACAAAGATCTACCATCAATTAAAAAATTAAACAAATCCCTTTTTATACTAAAAATACCGAATTTAATAAAATATCTAATCTAGTCAATGTACAAAATTCCCGTAAAAAAAACTCCCTAAAACTACGTAGTTGCCTCAGCATTGTTCATGGGCGTCGACAAGACCTTCGGCTTGAACTGCTCCCTCACAGCATCATTCAATCCCTCGCGATTTCTGGCTATTTCAATTGCGAGAAACTGCACGCGGACAACAAGCAGTGCGTTCTCGGGTGAGAATTCCTTGGAGGCTTCGGCACGCAAAAGGGTTCCATAAGAGAAATCCTCCAGTTTGTTAAACTTCTCAATGAAGGCGCGCCACTTGATTTTCTGATCGGGTGTCTTCAGATCATCATCCTTCAGTGAGTCGATATTGAGATTGGGAAAGTCTTGTCTGAACGTTGTGTAGATGATGTCGTCGTATGGAGATAGTCGGAGACACTTCGGATCTACACTGCAAATAAGCTGGAATTTGAAAAAGAATTCAAATGACGGATGAAAACGAATTGAAGAGAACTTACGTTGAAATAGACTTCGGCGTGTTCCATGGCTTTCATTGCCCACATTTCCTCAACGAGTTCATCGTTACCAAATTCTTCTGCTGGTCTGGAGAGAATATCCTGCAAGAAAACACACAATCATTTTCATACAGGTGTAAAAGGAACAAGGAGTCGAGCCTACCATTTTCCTGCTAGTTCAAATGATTTGAGGGAAAGTCAAAGCACGTGCAGGACGATGACTGGATTTTTGTGTGAATCAGCTTAAATGTCACTGAATTTGGTGAAGTAAACGGCGGGGAGAGCACTATTGCAATTAATTCAAATAAAAAAGTCTTTGAATTTCGCTTAATTCCTTTAAAATGTAGTTTATTTCGTTAATATTATGCAGTGAAAGAAAAATAAATTAATTAAACTTCAGTGTGAACGAATTGTCATGAAAATGTCAGTCAACGTTGAACCGGTGCATTTTGAACGCTGAACGCAGGATGTGTTCAAATGATATCCAATTTTCTAGAAAATTTCACATATATATGATAATACAACAAAATTTATAAATATTAAAACTAACAGTAAACTAATTTAAATAACAGACCTTATGCCCAGAAAATAATCATAAAGAATAAACGTCACTATCAACAACTGTATACCTGGGTGCTTTTTCGAAAGATAGCACTAATATATGACATTTTAGTTTTAAGTGAGAGCTAAAATTATTTGTAACACTTTCACGTCTTCGCTATCCATTACGCATTGCTGTCGTCACCAGACTGGCTGATCAAACTGAGTTTTTAACACAAGCATCATTTACACTCTCTAATGATTGCGTTTGAACTAACTAAATATTTCTAGAAATATAATACAAAAGTCTGGTATTTTAAAATATTTCAAACAATTTAAGCGTTAACGTTAAATCAGATTTTAATTTCTTAATCTTGTTATCAGTAACCAATAAGGAAAGTCTCATTGGTTTCTGATAGTCATTGCTGAAAATCAGAAACCAATTGGTCTCTGCTGAAAATGTTATCGTATGTCATTTATATCGAAATTCCCTGCTGAACACACCCATTTAACGAAGCTTCCGTAACATTTCTCTTCTGCACTCACCCACTTCATAAATGGAGCACTGATCGCGATGATATGTCAGAATAGAAATTCCGTGAAGTAAAACAGTGACAAGCAAAAATACAAAAATGGTCCTGGAAAGTACTATGATTTGGTAAATATAATTAAAACACGTCCCTCACATCCATCCAAACCATCCCATAATCATCTTAATGCTACACCACCATAGTTTTACATGTGAAACTTTTCCATTCAAAAAATTTCACTGTCGGCAATTAATTCTCACTCACCCCACAATGACCATTGTTTGATGCAACTTTACTTATTTATTTCTCTTCAGTTTTGATAACAGTGATTACCAACGAAATGGGGATTACTTTCCAACACGTCTCAATGTTCAAAAAGACGGCATAAACTTGGTTTGCCTCACAAAAGTACGTTCAAATCCGGAAAACAATGTTGGTTTGATGACCTATTCGAAGTATGTATCACTATGTGTGTTTCTTTGTTCCAAATTAACAATCATTTGAGTTCTGATAACAGCACCGTTGAGGTTCTGGCCACCCTGACCAGTGATGTGGGCCGAATTTTCTCCAAAATGCATCTGATCCAACCAAAGGGTGAAATAAACCTCCTCACAGGCATACGCATAGCCCACGTAAGTCCGAAAAAACATCCCCACTTAACGAATCGTTCATAACAATTGGTCATTTGCAGTTGGTTCTTAAACATCGTCAGGGGAAAAACCACAAGATGCGCATTGTTGTGTTCGTTGGCTCCCCGGTCACCAATGAAGAGGGTGAACTTGTCAAGTTGGCAAAACGCTTAAAGAAGGAAAAGGTTAACGTCGACATTGTCAGCTTTGGCGACCACGGAGACAATAACGAACTGTTGACCGCATTTGTAAACGCACTCAACGGCAAGGACGGAACCGGTTCGCATTTGGTCAGTGTTCCTCGTGGCTCTGGACTGTCTGACGCATTGCTGTCGTCACCAATTATCCAAGGCGAAGACGGTCTCGGCGGAGCTGGTCTGGGTGGTGCAGGATTCGAGTTTGGTGTTGATCCAAACGAAGACCCAGAACTGGCGTTGGCTTTGCGCGTATCGATGGAGGAACAACGTCAGCGTCAAGAAGATGAGCAACGACGTGCTATGGCTGATTCAAATGTTGCCGGCACTGTTGAGGTCAGCAGTGCAGAGAAGAGCGCCGCTGCTGCTGCAAGCGAGACTATCGATGAACCCAACTCTGAGGAGGCAATGCTGCAGCGGGCTCTAGCTATGTCCACTGAAAGTGTAAGTGAAACAAGCGTTCGAAGTTGACAGGTCATTGATTTCCTCCCTTTAGCCCGAAGACAACATGCCAGACTTCGCCAACATGACCGAAGAGGAACAGATTGCTTTTGCGATGCAAATGTCGATGCAGGATGCAGGTAAGTGCCTCCCCTCGCCTCTCTTTCTTTAATTTCTTATCAACATCTGTGCCTCCTGCAGCTGATGACACCGTCACCCAACAAGCTAAACGTCCCAAAACCGATGAAGGAGCCCCAATGGACGTTGATGAAGACTATTCCGAAGTTATTGGTGATCCGGCATTTTTGCAGGTAAAGCCTTTCAACGCAAGTGTCTGTCCAATTGATGCATGACTTGTCATGTTTCAGAGCGTCTTGGAGAATCTACCAGGAGTTGATCCGCAATCCGAGGCGATTCGTGACGCTGTTGGTTCACTGAATAAGGACAAGGATAAGGACAAGAAGAGCGGTGACAAGTAAGCTGGCAGCGAGGAGAGTGGAGAAGCAACAGATTATAAAGCCGATAAATATTTTTCACGTCTATTTAATCATTTGAGCTGGTGAACATTTCTATAAAACTAATTTGGCAAGAAAAGCCTTTCAATGAAGAATACAAGAATAAATAATAAATATATTAAAATGTACTCCGGATTGTGTTTTCTTAGGAGGCGCCCATGGACTGATTTTCGAAATGATCTGTCAAAGGTACAGAGTAGGAGAATGTGATGACTCAGTGAGAATTCTACATTTAGTTTAAGACAGAGGAGGAAATGTGTCACTTGGGGTTCCTTTTATCTATTGAACAGAGGGTGGCGTGTAAGAGATTCTTAGCTTGGTGAATGCAAGAGAAACAACCATACTGTCACATTCATACAGATTCCAGAAATTCCAAGATTTCCTTTTCACTGCTGCTTGCTATTTGCTTTGTTGATATACATACAGAGCTTAGCGCTTTAGCAACGATTGGAATGTAAGGTATTCGAAACGCATTCGACTTTGAAACTCAATTTCTAGATATAGGTTAGTTTTGGCATCTTTGTCAGGCAAAGGATTTTAATTGCTTAACACTTTTTTTTTAGAGAGAGAGAGAAAGTGAATATTATTGACGAAGTGACCAAGGAATGAAGTTTTAGAAACATTCACTGGGAGCTCATAAGGAACAGAAGCACAATATCGCCTTCTCGAACTAAACGTCACAATGGATGTGGATGAGGAAGCTTTTGATGTTTTCGAGACGAAAGATGGAAGATGCGATTTTGTTTGTGTTCTACTTGCGTTGGTGACAACTCTATATGCTGTACGACAGCATGCTCCTAGTCAAGCGTCTACGTGTATAAAGCTTAAGTTGGCTAGATAATGTAGAACGAATGGATAACACTGCTCCGATCCGAAGACTCTTTGAATTCGAGCCATTGAGACAACACAAAAGAAGACGCCCTTGTGTGAGGTGACGCACACAAGAGTAGACCTTTATCAACTTAATAATAATAATAATTTAATGGCCATACAGCCCACAAGCAAGCAGGACCTTACTTCTTCTGCAGCTACTCACGTTGTGCTATTTTTCTCTAAAGAGTCTGTCTTTTTTTACGAAGGTCTATAAGGCAGTGTTGAGGAATACTCCCATTGCAGTGCATCTCTTTAATGTTATCATACTACGCGATTTTTTTTGATTCAGAGAAGGCTAGGTTTGTTAAGGTAACTGGCAAGTGACTCTCGTTGAGCATCCGTCGTCCTATTTTTTCAGTCGCATATCTTTTGTTTTGTAACTTGATTTTACGAGGGTTACCTGATCTATAGAAAGTTGTCATCACCTGGAAGTGTCGTGGTGTGCTTAGCAAGTTCGGTGACTCCTTTAAAATGCAAAGAATTGTGGTACGCATCGCATTTGGCAAAAATCGTCTGAATTTCGTCTGCATGCTAACGCAGGAAAAGAAGGTATTATGCGTTCTTGTTAAAAGACGTGTACACTCTTTTGTCCAAATTTAACGCCATACAGACAGTTTTATGTTACCTTCTCTTTTGTTTTCAACGAATGGGTCAGAACCTTCGTTAATGCTGCCTTTGACTTATTCCTGGTGACGCTGCTTTCAGTCGTTTAGATCAAATTCCCAAGCATATATGGCATTTATACTTATTCTTGCGGAGGTTACTTTTAAAGAGTGTGTTGCTTGGACTTTCCTGGCTACATCCACATCTTAATACGACTTGTAGAGTTCACGGTTAGTTCACAGTATTCTTCTGCATTAGCCATTTTCAAATACAGAAATCGTTTCTCTTGAACCCTCAGGAATTCGAGAATTGCTTTCTAAAATCGAAGCTGATTTACCACAAGACCTCTTCATTTCATCTACAGCATGTACAATATGCTTTTCCACGTCCTTTCCCTTCCTTCATTCAAGACGGACTTTCTTCATTCAAGACAACGAGCTTTTCTCCCTTTTTCCCTATTTCTAGAGCTTTCAAGTAGATTAGGATCTTTTCGTTTGGTTGGATATTCATAGGCCCTAGGAAGGCTTTACTTCTGTTTGGATGCATTCGCCACCTACTTTAGGTGGTTTGTGCTATTAATAGAAGTGAAATTCAAAAGATACGCAAATTGCTTGTTTTCTTCATTCGCCACTGATTGCTAGAAGGGTAACATCTCCAACATTTCACAAGAGCTATTATCTGCATCAAATGAGCCAATAAGAGGTATTCCACACTCTGAGCCACTGAGCCATCAATACTCACAATAGCTTGAGGCACGATAATTTAATAAGGCACTTTAATAAATGTTTTCACCCCAATTACCGTTACTTAAATGAATTGAATTGTCGCACTTTCAAGGTCATGTTTACCCGAAGCATGCGTAGTTTTTAAACGATGAACTGTAGGTCCTCTCTACTAGTGAAAGTAGACTTTACACGAATTGTTGCTGAAGAAGATGGGTCCTGGAACTCCGGTGGACTATAATAATGCATGGAAGAATATCCCTGTTCAGTTATGTCAGGCCTTAATAGAGTCCATGCCACGACGCTGTGACTTCTTCTTCTTGTGGCTCTACAGTCCGGCGTGGACCTGGGCTTAAACCAACATGCCTCTCCAGCCAGTACGATCTTTCGCCAGCTGCCGCCGTAGCCCACTCCAAGTTGGTTGAGGTCCTTCTCCACTTGTGTGCGCCACCTTAGCCTGGGCCGTGGTCTATTGCGTTGTCCCAATGGCTCAGATTCGAAGACTTTTCGGGCTAGAGCAGTGGTATCCATACGCTCTACATGGCCTAGCCATCTTAAGCGTTGTATCCAGAGACGCAAGGCGCATGTCACTGTACAGCCCATATAGTTCGTCGTTGAATCTTCTCCTCGCAAAACTTTTCTTTCGAAAAGACTAAGGGCTTCCTCATCCGCTTTTAGTAACGTCTAGGTTTCCGCGCCATAAAGTAAGACTGGGATGATCAAGGTGTTTTATAAAGCAAGCTTAGTCCTTCTAGAGAGAGCTTTATTACTCAATTGCCTCTTGGGCCCAAAGAAACAGCGTTTGATTTCGGTACTGATGTTGTTGTCCCTATTTAACGCGGGGCCGAGGTAGAAGTCCTTGACTACATCGAAGTTTCTGCTGCCTAGTGTGACGCTCTGTCTGAGACGCCGATATTGTGCGTCCTTCCTTGATGACAGCATGTACTTCGTTTTGCCCTCATTAACCACTAGACCAATTTTAGCCGCTTCTGCTTCAATGCCAGAAAATGCGTCATTGACGGCTCGATGTGTTCTACCAATCACGTCAATGTCGTCGGCTTAAGCTAGCAATTAAATTGACTTTTGGAAGATCGTGCCTCTAGTGTTGACTTGCGAGTTACGCACGATCTCCTCAAGGACGATGTTAAAGATGTCACATCTTTTTTTGACATTGAAGGTCTCGGTGAGTTCGTTACCGACGACCGTTACTTGACGGAGGATCGAGTTTTTTCCATCGTCATCCTACACAATCTGACGAGTTTGGTCGGAATACCAAAACTAGACATGGCACTGTATAGCTCGTCTCTATGCACACTGTCATATTCGGCCTTGAAATCGACGAATAGGGAGTGTCGATTTGCATTTCTTGGGTCTTTTCTAGGATCTGCCGTAGTGTGAAGATTTGGTCGATGGTGGACTTCCGTGGCCTGAAACCACACTGATAAGGACCTATCAGTTTGTTGACTAACGGTTTTAGACGTTCACACAATACAGAAAGGATCTTGTACCCGATGTTAAGGAGACTAATCCCTCGATAGTTGGCGCAGTCGAATGGGGTCTCTTTTCTTGTGGACCGGACAGACGACGCTGAGATTCTACTAATCGGGCATGTTTTCCTTCGACCGTATCTTACAGATGAGCTGGTGCATGTGCCCAATCAGGTGCTTTAAACAGTTCTGCGAACAGTCCATCCGCTCCCGCAGTTTTGTTTGACTTCAATCTGGATATTGCTATTTTGACCTACGACGTAGTGACGGTGTACTTACAAATAATGGTTACACAACCAAGAACTTACCCGATCACAAAAATAAAAAGAGAAAAACTTCACTATTCTATTGTCTTTTACTTCATATTTATGACTTTTTGCACGTGGTGCTATTATTTTGCAAAGTACGATATTAGATGTTATTCCGGATAACGAACTTTTTCTAAGTTCAGAATGCACTTTTTTCTTATCTTGTTTATGGGTTTTACTGCTGATGGAATAAGGTTGTTGTGCAGTAAATATGATGTATTTGCATCGCGGTAGAAAAAAGGTATTAGCAAAATAGTGACAAAGTCCGTACATGGTGCTATTATTTTGCACAGTGTTGTAGACATCAAATTGGCCGATCATGCGATATTGTCTCTGGGGATATGGAAAGTCTCAGGTTTTCAGAGGTAAGTCAGCTACAATTGACGCTTTGGAACCGAACATTACTCGTGTTATTCGCGAGACACCAGTTGCTTTCCTTGAAAGAATCATCCAAAACTGGATCTTCCGAATGGACCCGCTCAGAGGTATTCGCAACAAAAATTTGCATGATGTTATTTTCAAAAAGGTCTTTCTGCCGATAATAAACAATTTAAGTTCACTTTCAAATTCATGTGTTTTATTTTGCATTATAAAGCAACCCGCTATAGATGCAACTTCTACGTGAATGAAGAACATGAAGGAGCATTGCTTTCCAGATCCAAAAAAACCGTAATAAAACACAAAAGCGTTCCTTATTGTTTTTCTAAAAAATGGGTTGTATTTCTCGTTTTTTTTTATTTTTCTTTTGTTTGTTTACGTTTTTAAATTTTACAACTAAAAATATTTACAAAATATAAAATGTGATTTGTTCTTCGACATAAATATCATTATCATGGCTTTTAAGTTTTATTTTCATTTTAGGTTTTTGCTTAAAGTTTACGAGCTTGCACCTGTTCTTAGTGGCTACAATATTTGCTTTTTGTTTTCTTTATTTATTCAATTAATTCTATAATTCTAATCAGCTCAATAATACAAATAAGATCACTATTCAACAACGAAGGAATATCTCTAAATATACACAATACTACTTAGAAATTAAATTGTTAAACAAGAAAATTAAAATAAACATTAGATGTAGGATTGAGAAAGAAAAAACAAAAACAAACAAATTAAAATCACGATTTTTATGTACAATCAAATGAACAGACAGGAGTGGAGAGATTGTATGATGAAGAAGGCGTGAACAAAGGATTTCGGATACAGCGGCGAATGCACGGATGTTTGGTAATGTAGTGTGTGAGTGGAGAGAGAGAGAGAGAGTTGTGTGGTCTGGAGCTTCCACTGTAGGCTTTTACGTAGTAAAAGGATTTATTTCTTGGAGGAAAACCGAAGATGACGACGGTTGGCGACGCCCACCGACGGGAGGAACAGGAGATGAGGACATAATGTATTTCATTTTTTTTGTTTATGATTTTTGTTTTTCCTCAAATATATATCAACTATATTTTTTTATGTATATGGTTTTGTAGTTTTTTTTTCGTTTTTCATTTTTTTCACACACATTTACGAATGATTATTTTTTAATGCAGTTTTGTTTTCATATTTTTGTTTGCCTTAGTTGATTTTTTTCGTGGTTTCTTATGCACAACTAAATAGATTAGTTTTAATAATATTTTTTTTTACTTTAGACTTTCTACTGTTTTATTGCTTTATTTTCACATTATTATTTTTTTTCATTTTTCTTCTTGTTTTGTATATATATATATGTGTTGTATATATATATACTATATTTGATATCTTCGCACCTACGAAAGTATATATATATATTAGGTACTAAAAATAGTAAACGATATATATATATATATATATTTATAAATATAGGTTCCTGTATTTTCTACAACTGCGCGCTACATTCACTTCACAAAATTGCTATCTCTCCTTTTCTTGATTTTTACTTTTGCTTTTACATAAAATTATTTTAGAGTACACGTGGAACACAGGACAGTAAGAACAAGAATCTAACTAAAAGATAGGCTTTTCTTGTTGCATAGAAAAATAGGTTCTTCCATTCCATTCTTTGATATTTTTTTTTATTTATTTGTTTGTTTTTTTTATTTTATTATGTTTTTTTTGTTTTTTTGTAAAATTAACTCTTAGCTTATTATTTTTTTTTTTGCTTCTTTGCTTCACTGCTTGATGGCTGTTAGGCGGCTCTTCTTGTTGTAAGATAAAATGACAAGTATGGTAATGACGACAACATAAAACAAAAAATGCCTTTTAGTGTAAAGCTATTTTATCTATTTGTGTTTTCCCCTTCAAACTAAAATAATTAAGAATTGCAGGTTTGCTCGTGTATTTTTCGGTTTAGTAAAGCATTTCTTTAACTGGCCAGTTTAAGTTTATCCATCTACTTGTTTTCACATTCACATAACTCATCTCTTTATGTATACATAAATATTTATTGTTAAGTTTTTTGTTTTTCTTTTTTGTTTTTCATCTGTTCATTTCATTCATTTTAAATATATTTTTACTTTTTGGTATAAAAAACTTCGAGCTCTATAAAACTACTGATTTTTTCATGTTTTCATTTCTGTGTTTTTTTTTTGCTTATCGTTGAAGCGAGAGGATGACGAAATTTTAGGCGCCATTTTTTCTATTTTTTTTTCTGATTTCTCTGAACAGAAATTCGAAATAGTTTTTTTAACAAGATACCTAAACACAGTAGATGATGCACAGCCAAGGGCGATGTATACGGCGAGTTATTTGTTTCTGACGGATGTCAGTGAAAAGTTTTGAAATGTGTGCAGCAACGGGATATGAAAAATAAATACAGCACATGCAGTGTTTGGTGCGGTGGATGGAGGAGAATTGGGTTTGGTTGGAACTAAATAGGTTTCGCGATATGAATGCATTGGATTGGACGATAGATGCGCAATCGTTTGATCACTTGTTTGACAGAAACCGCTTCAAAATATTGCAAATTCACATTGTAACCCAATTCGGTGAATGCATTTAGGACGGTCATTTAAAGTGTTGAACTTTGGCACTCTTTCAATTTGACTGAACTTTGTGTGGTGTTCAGTTCAACTCTGGCAATTTCTATACAGAGTTCAAATTGTGGCTCAGCACCATCCTGCACTGTATTCCCTCTGTGGGATGAGACAGCCACCGAAGGTATGCAGTTTGATTGTAGATTCAATGCTTCCTTAGAACTCGACGAGGCAAATTCAAATGTGAAGTGACATAATTTCCATTTAACTGAGCGGTTAATTACACGAGTTCAAGGGTGAAAATATCCAAGCACAGAATTCTAATTCTTGGAAAATTCTCCACAACTTAGATGGTAGAAGGGGTCATGCTGCCTCCTGCAAACTACCTGCTTGGCCACAGATAGAACTCGAAGGGGTCACGAGGTTGGATACGTAAAAGATCACTTATCCATGTTTCGGATGCAATTTCTCGGAATATTTGTGTGCCAACCTTTTAATTGGCATGATAGCAATGTAGTAGATGATAATTAAACGACAAAGCAGATTCTTGATATCGTCAAAAGAAGAAGTTTATTTTGAGCTCATAGTCTTGTCTGTTAGGAAGGTGAATGGGGGAGATGATACAGCTCCAGAGTATATTTGTTGTATCAAGCTGTGGATATATCCAGGATGAAAAGAAACGTTCAATTATATTGTCTCATCGAAGGAGGTCCTAGAATCTCAGGACCGGGTTGGATAAGAAGTAACAGACCTAACATGCAATGAGTAGGTACTTTTGTCATCTATAACAAGTTTAGCCAAATTAAAGCGATGAACAAAGAGGCTATTGCTGTGCTATTAAGCAGGAACAATTTGGCATGCACACGATAAAAGAATGGTGTTCGAGATTGTCCTACAGGGTGTCTATCCCCGTGTAAGCCTGATATTAGCGTAGATATTTGGGGAACATGAGATAATTTGTATGTACGAGTTTTGCGAAATCTGTTGTCCACACCGAGGATAAGGTCCGTTTCCACAGGATTCTGTGACCTACAAGGCATACAAAATGCAGAATAAGAATCAAAGTGTATAGCGAAACCACACAGTCTCTATATCCCCACTTAGCTCAATTGGAGTTCTTGCCCACGATGAAGTCATTTTTTCTAAAGACCTTATTTCAATTTATTTCAAGACGCTAATCAGCGATCTTCAGTCTCGGTGTATGTGGGAAGAGCGTGTTTTTAAGTTGTAGCTCCAGACTTTCAATAAATTTCAAGTACATCTATTATCTTGCTACTTGGGGATACAGGAAGTGTGGAGTGTGTAGACGTTGGTTGTAGTCAAGCGATAATTATGGACGTTAGCCACTAAAGAGCTAAGCTTAATCATTTGGTTGTTGTTCGTCCGTAGATTGAATTGAAGTCGAATGGTCACTGAAAGATGCATCAATGGCGAATTGGCAACAAATAAATATGTCCTGGTTTGCTGCTACTAAAAACATTGAAGAGGTAAGAATGTTTAACCCTCAAAGATGAAGACTCGGTACGTGACACACTGCCATAATACTGAAAATTGCTTTCAGTAAATGTGCTTTAGACACGGGACATTAGAGGTTTATTACAAATCAATGTCTCATTCTCTTCATTATCGAGTGAGGACTGAAAGACAAGTGCTCATTGCAAAACACATCACTACGACATCGGCAGACCATGGAATTAAAAAGAGGAATATGTTTCGTGTTTTTTTTTTCACGGCACCACCTCTTTCGAGTTGCTGACAACACTCAAAGAGTATTAATTGTCTATGGAAAGCTTCTCAAATCTCGCCGTTCGGAGTCGGCAAAAAACTGTAGGTCCCTTCTACTCGTGAAGAACAATAGCATGCACAACACGAGTAGTTGTTGTAGAAGCTAGGCCCTGGCCCGTTGTGGGCTGTAGTGCCACTCAATTATTATTATTATGTTTCGTGTGTACAGGCGCAGGTCCACCTTGGACTGTAGCGCCATTAAAAGAAAAAGTGGAAAAGAATATGTTTTGAGACATTCGCACCTTGCCCTGTGTATGTCTACCAAGATCAAAGACATTCTAGTTTCTTAGTCGATTTAGATGATGACTTATCAAAGTGCATACATTACTGCAGTCAGGTGTGTGTCAACTAATATTCTTTTGGATGAGGTTGGAACTGGATGATTCTACCAGGGCATATCAATAGTGGAACAAAGTGGACGTGGACGCTGAACGAACACTGGCAGTCAAGATAACACGAAACAGATGTTAACCATTCAAGAACTTCGAACTTACTTTCTGGAGAAATAGTTGTTAGTAAACGACTTCAAACAATATAAGTGCCTTGAAGGAGGTTTTTGGGTTGGAGAAGTTGGTCTAATATTCTCTGTGGACGTTTCAGGCTACACAGACAATTCAGATGAGTACTTGGTTATGTAATTGATTGAGGCTAGAGGCGTGTGGGTGCTTGTGTCTAGACTTTATCGCGATGTGCATTCTATTTGCAATTGATCAAATAAAGTAGAACATTAAAATGTCATTATTCATGGCGTACGAAGACAACAAACTTTCTAGCAATTCAACTGAGTCACTGACTCACGCTATGTTTCCACGTGCCCACTTCCAACTTACGGAGATCCTATTTAAACCGCTTTTCAAGCACTTTGTGTCTTTAATAGCTCGCAAAGGACAAATGCAAGCCCAGCATAAGATATGTAGTACCACACACATAATTTTTCTGTTTATTACGTCACTAAACGTGTTTGATTATCAAATTCGACTGTGGTCGTATTTCATTACTGTCATTCTTTTTGTCTCTCTAGACATATCTATCCATCTCTCACTGCATTCGACCCAATTGATCGCAAGATAAACAAGAGAATTCACATGTGAAAAAAGTCAAAATCCGAAAACAAACTAAATTCTGGTAAATTTGAAAGAAGAAATGAAAAAAGTTTTTTTGAGATCAATATCTGATTGGAACCCTGCACGATTTGAAACCGTTTTCTTTGTTTATATTCAACAACTGTAGAGTCGAATACACATTCACTGGCCATTGTTCCCAAAAAATCTTCACGACATTGATCTCAGAAGGAGAAAAGACTAGACTTTAGACTAACTGCGCAAGCGCACTCTCACAAAACAACTCTGCACATCATCCACAGTTTAGGCAATTGATTTACAATTCACAAAACGTACTCTTCCCTTTTATGAAACAAACAACATGAAAATTTTGTATACACCGTAAAACTTCGATCAATCTAATATCTCTCACTATCTACCGATCTATCCACTCAGACGCAGTTCAACTATCTACACGTAGCCCCAGGGACTAAACTATTAATAGCTTAAAAAACTATACAACTACAATTATGTTTTTTGTTTTTCTTTTGCCATTTTTGTTTTTCCTTTTCTTGTTTTCTGTTAGCCATTATGAAGTATTTCTATATATGTATACACTAACACTAGGTCTACAAACATATGTGTTTCTACGAAAAAATAGTTGATCATATATATATTAAAAATTTATTTAGTTTTATTCTTCTTTCTTTTTTTTCTGCTTTTCTCTCTTTTCTTTTGCATCACACAGAAAGAAAAGTGCGCAAGATGAAAAGAAAATGAAAAGAAAAATCGCATAAAAACAAAGTTTTCCTCTGTGGGTTTGTTCGGTTTTCGGTGTCGAAACAAAAGGAAAACCCCGAAGAAACAAACAAGGATTAAAACAGAAAAATTGTACAAAGAACAGTGTGTAGAGTATGAAAAAATAAAATGGTATCCCTATCAATTTAATAACAACTAAACCAGTCTCACGTCAGCGACTGCCTACTCAGTCGTTTCAGAATTAATACTATACTCGTATACCAGAAGGTTGTCGTGAATTTTCGACTGAATCCTTGAGCCCGACTCAAACCTATCGCCTCTGTTGCGGAGCTCCGACTGCTGCGTGCTGCCCCCTCGATGATATTATTGTTGTCTAGCTCGTGCAGGACGGGCAGTTCGAGTTCGGGAATTGTTTCGGTTACAAACAGTCGCTTTGGCTTACAGCGACGTGGCTTGTTCCAGGTTTTTGTTATGTTGATACTGTATCCCTCCAGATATTCAGAGCCCTGTAGATGAAAGAGAGAGAGAAAGAGAGAAAAGTTTCATCAGTTTGTGCAAAGGGAAACAGGATCGAATATTTGAAATTTTAATTAAGATTTGAATTATGACGACTGCCGACAACAAAAATAGACAACATCGCACCGCACAAGTGCGGCGAACAAGTGATGAAAAACGAGAATAAAAAAACACAACAAGAAGTAAAACAACGGAGGAGAATTGAAGTGTCACCAGGTACGGCAGGTGGATGGGGTGCAACTGTGAGGGGGTGGCTTGTGTGCAAACAATTTTGTTGTTCTTTGTTAAAGTTTTTTTTTTTTTTTTTTTTGAGAAATCGATAATAGAGTGACTGCGACGACAACGACAACGTTTCGCTGCCGCCAACTGGGAAGGGGAGATCCACCGCAGAAAAAGAGAAATAATATGAAATTTAATTTTATTCTTTGCCTGCTATTACATTCCTCTTCACTTTCGAGAGCAGGGACATAAAATTTGAATATTTTTGTGTGTTAAATGTTTTTCTTTGCGTTTTTTTCTATGTTTTCCTCTTCATCTTTCTGTAAAGCAGGATGATGCGGCTAGCGGTTGGGGGAGGTGAAGGTGGTTGTATACATAGTTGTGGTGGCGATGGTGGCGTTGGCGGTTATGTTCAGGGTTGAGGTGCGCTTTGGCTTGAGGGCCACTTCTTTTCTGGTGACATGCCACAAGGAGAAGAAGTTGCGTCCGCCCTTTTTTCTCTTCGCCGTGTCGTCTTGACTTTGCATTTTATCGGCAACGGCTGGGGTATAAATCATGAGAGAAATAATTACACAATTTCTGAAAATTCTGTTTTTTTTTTTGAGTCTTCCCTTTCTCTTTATACATTCGCCACAAACAGAGGAAAAGTTTAGAGAGAGACATTGGCTTTGCTGTTCCTCCGCGCTTCGTGGACGACCACCCCTATTTTGCACCGCCGACGTCACCCACTTCTTGTTGATCTTTTTTTTGCTCTCTCTGCCTTCGTCCGTGCCACTCGCCAAGCATTTGTTCATTCATTCCGAGAAGTTAGTCGTATGAGAAGGATTACGGGGATGGACATCGAATGAAACGTGTTTGTTTTAATTTCCTGTTGGGAAGTGAGGAACTTCTATAAATAAGTAAAAAAGGGACACACACACACACAGTGGCGCACATACAGCAAAGTTTCTCTGTGTGTCCAAATTGGAGTTAATAATACGAAATGGGGTGGCCAGATGGTTGTTAAAGTTGTTACTTTGTTCATATTTCCAGACGGCCTGAAAATCAAAGTGATTGCAGCTGAGCTTAAAGGCGATGAAAGCGATGAAGACGACGATGGTGGCAGTGGTGGCGTTAGCGACCAGAAGACGCACATAGAGAGGGTGCAGCGCAGTCAGTTGAACACGAATTATAATCCAACATGGGGTTACAACTAACAATACACGGAGTGCGCAAAACTCCCTTCTTCTTTTTTTTTTTTTTGCAGTGAAGGCTCATTCCGCTTGAAGGAGAAGTTATGCGATCCGGATGAGCTCGATGGGGCGAACGGCTGCCACTGCTGCTACTCCTGCCAGTCATCGTGTGTTGAGAGGGGCGGTTGGAGGGAGAGTATGCTGCTCGTTTAACGTGTCAGACGGAAGTGGACCGTGAAAGTCGAAAGGGAAAGTATTCCCCGTAATTTTTTCTCGCACTTTCTTTTGTTCTCAACAATCAGTCAGTGATTATTTGAAGAAATTAACACTTCACTGACATTGTGGTATTCAACCGAAGGGATGTGGGTGGTTACTCAGCGGTGAACAATTAGGCCAAAACAATTTCAACTGAAGAACAAAAGAGCGAAATAAAAAACTTACCGGTATAAAGTGGTTTTTAGCTCCCCAGCACAGGGGTTTAAAGGATCCCCGCCTGGTGGCCTGCTGGAATTTATCAAATTGATTCTCCCAATCGTACGATACCAGACGTGATTCCAACGTCATACCGGCCAACTCTGGTGGCGATGAAATCAATACAGGATTTGAATCCCTGCAAAAAACAAAAACAAAGAAAAAACGAAACGATAGTCAGAGATGAGAGATGTGAAAAAAATGTGGATTAAAATTTGTTTGCTTTGTGCGCTCCTGATTGCCGGCAGGATAATGGTTGTGTACTTACGTTGCTAATTGTTCTATGCCTAACGAATGAAGAACCGTTGGAAGGCTTGGCAGTGAGTGACATGTCGTTAGTTTCTTCTGACGGGGATAGTAGAGTGTTAGCACTGTACAGCTTTCTTCCTTCATTGTTAAACCACCTGCAAGGAGAAGGACTCAAATGAATGACTGAATGGAGGAAAGTTTGAATGCGTGTTTTACCCAATGTGATGGCTTTTCGTGATGAACTGTCGTAGATGCATTCAACTATCAGTCTGTCGCCCGGCAACGATCGCACAGTGCTTGAGAGCCGTCGAAAGTCTTGATAGTCCGAATCAATGTTATTGTCCTGTGCGATTGGTCGTAGTTCTTCAGTTTTTCGAATCTGTAAAACGAGCAGTGATGAGTTCATGTTCACTGGCAGGACTGACTTTAAACTGATTACAAACCTGTCGTAGTTTGATTTGTCGTCCGATTTGATGTGTCCGCATCATTACAGCGAATATATTGATTCCTTGGGGAGGAAACGCGTAGCGTGTACAATTTTCAATGCATTGTCCTTCAGAAATCACGTGCTTCTGTCCGGGGGGAATGATATGTCGCCAATTTGGATCCATTCCTGAAATGGGGCAGAAATATGAAAATCAATTCATTTGTTGCTAGACAATTGAAATAAACTTTTTGATTGGGATTTAATTTGCTCCCCCGCCTCTACGGTAAACTCCCGCCCTCATGATTGAACAAATCACTTCCGTGCGCAGCTAGAGAGAGCGACAAAGGGAACATTTCATTTCAATTAATTGGAATGACCTTTGAGTTTCGTGGGAGTTATACTTTCAATCCCCAGGCGTAATTACGCTGACATGACTGAATTATCGTACAAATGTATATCGTGCACAATGAATATCGAGAGACACAGCCAGAGTGTGTGGCTCTGTTTTAGTCACTTATCAAATGAACACAGAGTGTAATTGGTTTTGAAATGCACGCATGTCCTTTTCAAGACACCGACAGTCTCCTTTGAAATGCAATGAGTTTTACTATGTAAACCAATTTGCGTTGTACTCCAGATGAAAAGGAACACCCTATGCAATGTGTAAGCGCGCGCCAGCACCAGAGCGACAATTTAAAATTCCATAATCTCGATTGACAAGCGGCAAACAACTTGAGGCAGACAGTTTGAAAAATTTATTTAATTGACGTTTTATCGCAGCACATTGAGGGTGTCCTTTAAATTATTAAATTAAATCGAGCAGACGGTCATCAATTTTCTCGACTGGTCACCTAGAAATGTCCAACCAAAGTACACACGTCCAGAGCGGAGCCCCGCGAGAGAATGGGAGTATAATTCAATTCGTCTTCTTTCATTGGCTCATGATTTATTAATCAGCATTGATTTTGAGTCCAAAATAAAACATCACAAGTCAAAAAAGAGAGCACAGGCACACTCGCTCACACGCGTCCATACGTCCATATGTCCACGTACACACATGCAGGAGCATGATAGAACAGAGAGATACAGGCGGCAAAGGAGGAGAATGGGAACTTACCAATCGATAGGACACCAGCGTCATTCGGTCGCAGGACATGGGTAAAATAAATCTTTAATCCAGAATTATCAGCCATTTGTTTGGCCTGTAATTGTGCAAAATCAGGCTGCAAATTACTGTAATGTGTCTCCATTAGAAAGTATTTCGCCTGACGGGAGTCAATTGGATAGCCGGCTTCGTCGGGAAATGAGAAACCCTGGTAGAGAGAAACGAAAAAGAAGAAATTGCATGCAATTAGGGAGGGACGTTCTACATTCGAATTTTCGTGTCAAACTACTCACTTCAGATCCCCGAGACCATGAGGCCACGATAGCATTGCAAGCTAACGGCATATCCCTGGCTCCTAGACATTGTCTGCCCTGTTCCCTGGCCATCAGTTCAAGGTCCGAATGAGATCCTTGACACTCATGCAGTGTGACATGTTGCAGATACTGCACACTGGCTGATGAGTCGAATATTGGTTCGTACTGCAAAAAAAAAATGATTGTTTGAATGATTTTCGTTAAGTTTTTCCCGAATTCAGGACACTTACCCGTATGAGGTGATGTTTTCGATTGATATCCTCCAGCTTAAACATTTTACACCAGTACAGCGTGTCATCGCCGCTCGGCAGTTCGACATCTTCGTTTCGCAGTTCGAGTACCCGCACTCGATCGTCTTTCTGAGACTTTGGCTGCGACTTCTGTGTCAGCATTAGCGGTCTATACGCTCGATAGGCATCCTCTACGTCGGGTAGAGGGCCAGGACCCATTGGTCCGTATCGAGGATCATTATCGCTGTACATATACACAATTCTCATTGTGTCGTCCTGAAATGAACAAAACATAAAAAAACAACGAATTATTTCCATAACCTTACTTCTAACTGATTAAAGATACATAACGGGATTTGCAGGCGAAGTCTAATCAATAATGACATTCGTTGGGTGATTTTTAATAACATACTATTCCAATTGACATGAACATATGCAGCTCTTTGTGCGCTCGCACACAGCACAGCACAGTATGGTATCAGACTAATTGCATTTAAAATTACGGTGGCGGTGGCGCAGGGGCAGCGGTGCTGGCGCTACGTGTGGCTGTACGAGTAACAGCTATAAAGCGAAGTGTATGCATGTCAGAGGATGTAGTATGTTGAAGGTGATTAAGGTATCCTGCTGTTAGTGCCTGAGCGAAGGGAGAGGAGCCCTTTTTCGCCAACCGCACACACGCATGCACACTGCAATGCATTTTTGATGTGCCGAAGCATTGGGTGGCTAGAAGGAGGGGCCAGGGGAGTGGTGGTGGAGTTTTGTGGTTTTAACGAGCGTCAGTCACGCTGACATGTTACATCGTGTCTTTTGAATGTTTACGAATTATCTAGTAAAACTTTAAGCACAACAAAATAAAACGTAAGCCTTACGATGCACGGAGAAGTGGTGTGTTCGATTGTGGCGCTAGTGCACGTCGATTTTGTCGCGATTTTGTTGCTAACACGGAACTAATCTATGACGAAGATTTAAGTTTGAACGGATTTTGTGTGGTTGGCGGTTGAATTGCCTTTTACTAGTTCACAAGAGGTCATGGTGATTGGTGTGTGTGTGTGTGTGTTGAAGGGGACTGTTACATCATCAGCTTGACTTAACAAAATGGGAAATTACATGATGGGATTGATTTAGTTGAGTTGGTTCGTATGCGAAGATTGTGGACATTACAGACATCCCTGAATTGAAATTGCTTTAGAATTTTGAATCAAATAAATAATGTTGTGGGCGTCAATGGCATTGGTTTCTGGTTTCATCATCATGTGTTGGGGGGTTGCTTGAGAGGTGTGGATTGCGCCCAAGGTTGTGGATGGACGAATGGATCTCTTGCTCTTGGGCTGTTGCTCATTCTGAATAAAACACATGCAATTTGGTTTTAGATATTAAAGACAACTTCAGCCATGTGTCCAACATGAAAGGATAAATTCTATCTTGTGTGGGCGACGGTTCGTTTTCACACAAAAAAAAACTTTTTGTTTGATGCTGAAATGTCTGTGAAACCTGATAGGTGGAGATCGTGGAGAGTCTGAGGCTGAAAATTGCATAAAGCATTCATTGAATTTTCTCAACCCCATCAGAACTTTCCCTCAGGATCTTTATCCATTCGGTGCGCATTTCTTTTCCAAAATGTTTACTCGCCAATTTACCATATGATTGATAAAGGACGACTTATGCCTCTTTTATTGAAATCGTTTTCGACTTCTCAATGATTGGAATAAAGAAGCCTTGTGTGTGGTAATGCTCTCTGACAATTTAATTCAATGTCTGAAGGGCGAAGTGGAGAGTTTAAACTTCGTGGGCATTGGCGAGAATTCAAGAGGTCTAAAACCCTAGAATTGAGGAGTAGGGGGTGATGCATTTATTTACAAAGCAAACTAACTAATGAAAATTTAAAAATGGGTGCTGCACTTAGGGACAGAAATATGACTAAGAAATGTCTCTGATCAATTGTGTTGAGTGTGTATTCATGTTTGCAAGCAACCGAAGTTCATCTAATCGACAAATTTTTCAAGTCTTGTATTTTCACATAAGTGGAGAAGGACCTCAACCATTTTGGACTGTGCAAATGGAGGAAGCTGGAGAAAAATCGCTAGCTGGAGACGCATGTTGGTTGAGGCCCAGGTCCACCCCAGACTGTAGCCAGTAAAAGAAAAAAAAAGAAGAAGAAGAAGTAGAAGAGGAAGAAGAAGAAGAAGAAGAAGAAGAAGAGGAGAAGAAGACGACGGCGAAGAAGAAGAAGACGAACAAGAAGAAGAAGAAGAAGAAGAAGGAATAAATATTCAACGGACTACACTGATCCCTTGCAGTCCAGTGTAGCTATCTTTATTTCACACGAACTCGTCATGTCGCCAACGCTTGCCTTAAACACTCCCCGGTGCCTTGCTTCTTCAGTAATTACTCGTGTTGTGCCTTCTGTTGTTCTCTTTCAAGCAGAATGCCATGAGGAAATGCGAGATGCACAGTTGAAGAATTAAATCTGGGAGCTTCGGTGTTGTGAAACGACGCACTATGACACAGCGGCCACTTTTAAAGATGGAACAGATTCATTTCGAGAACCGGCAGAAACGAGGGCACAGAAAAAATCCCAAGATTGCATTAAAGTCCAACAAAGAAAGAAGTCCCTCAACCTAGTCTACCCTATGCCTGTACTAAGAGATTTGAAGCTGTTAAAAGATTTGAAATTTGAGAGAATTCAGCACATCAGCGCCTGTGAATTTGGGTTTGCAGTTCTGAATTTGATTGATTACGTAGGTTACGTATGATCGCTTGTGTTCACCAAAAGCTAGCAGAACTAAAATCTGTCAAAAATTTCGAACCTTTTCAGAAGGCAAGGAACGCGTAGAAACATGACAAAGTTGCCAAAATTTGACAGAGCTCATCAATCTTGATGAGCAACGATTTAAATCAGCTGCCAAAAGGGGAAATTTGTTTTTCAATTATAAGCGCAATTTTCTATCAGATATTATGACGTTTTTATTATTTTAGGTACGCGAACAAATTCGTCAAAACTTGTTGTGAAAGTCATCTGATTCTGATTGTAGATACATTCCGCCTAATCAAAATTTTCAGATGAATGTCAAATAATTTACTTACCGTTATTGGTATATCATGTGCCGAATCGCAGGTGTCTAATTTTCTGCGAAACCTAAGCACAGTATGCGTCGCATTCTCAAGTCCCATCATCAGAATGTAGTCCTGCGATGGATCAACCACCGGCTGCATGTCTCCGTTCCTCGTGATGTGTCGATCCTGAAAACAGAAAAAAGAAAATAAATCACAGTTAGTATTTTCAATTAGCGCATCTCATCAACAACAAACGCAAGTAGCAGAAGCAAAAAAATAAAAATAAAAATAAACAAATGTTAAGAGGACGACACTTAAACGTTTTTAGTGCGTGTTAGACGTAATTGAAGGATCATCTATTCGGGTTTTGGAATTCCCCGCTTTAGATTCATTTTATTATCTACAAGTGCTAAGGGTTAAAATATGGCGTTAAATTACACGAAGATGTTTCAGCTATAAATGAACACAATTTCAACACAAGCGGTGCGCATAACCCTTTTTCCCTAAATGTCACTAACAGAGGCACACGGCACACACCAGTAGCGCCGAGTGTAGAGCACATAGCTTAGCACAGTCATCGCAGGCGACGTAGTCGTCGTTTGGTCGTTTCTTCACGTACAGGAGCAGCTACTTCTGGTAAAAGCATTTCAGTTGTGTAATTTTCTCCTATTAAAAAGTTACTAATGAGGGCAGCTACAACACCTGGAGAGCAATTAAAAAGCGTAATTGCGTTCTCTTTCCCTGGCGGGAGACGACGACGACGACGACAACGATGACGACGACGGTCGGTAGCGGAGCAGCCTTCTCTGCAAAATGGTTCGTTGGACCCAGAAAACACGTCTCTATACACCTCGGTTTAACTTTTCTCCTCCAGCGGGCAGGTGACGGGGACTGCTACCAATAAACGGGGGAGGAGAGAGACGAGAGCCTAGACTCCAGGAACAGGAACATACTTCATTCGGTCGCTACGCTTTATGACCCAAAAATACTACTCCGCCCCGGCACAGGTCGGGTCGTATACGTACGAATTGAATACTTATTTCTGAGGATATTTCATATTATTTATTTTTATTCAGATAAAGGCTTAATGGCAAGATAAACCGGGCAAAAGTTATGCTAATAAAATCGCCCCCGGCCACCTTCGTGGGACTGAAACCAAAGTGTGAATCAGGGGCAAGTGCGGCAGAGATACGGCTAATTGGTCGCTCGAATTGTGTGCTGTCCCTAAATAACGAGTGAAAAGCGTTTTCTTTGCCAGTGCCGCCCGGGGGCCAATGGCGAGGGGCTATTATTAGTCTTATCTCTGGATGGGTTTGCAATTATTATTCCCTGCTAATGGGGGGGCGATGTGGATGGGGGAGAGGGACTCTGTTTTGAGGACTCATCGTCGAATCATCAGTCATCATGTGTGGTGGTGTTTCATGTGTGCGTGCGACAATGACTCGACTCTGTTTTTCACTCAGCCTGCAGCACTTCGATTGAGAGTGTCTCTTGGTGTCCTCGCATCCCCATCAACAAAAAAAAAGAAAATAATCATCATCAGTCAGGATGGGTGAAAAATGCTACCGCTGTTGCCGCCACCGCCACCGTCACTGCTCCCGCTCCCGCTCCAGCAGCAGCAGCGGCAGCAGTGAAACCTACAACTCGTGCGTAATTTATGATAATTCAACGTCAGATGTTACAGTTCAGATACACCCATGAAAGTTGTATGTATCCCTCCGACCAACATATTGAATCTAGCTACAACGAAAGGGTTGCACGCTGAAATATGGACGAGGAGATTGTACACATTTTCGAGGCGGGAGAGGCTTTGGGTTTTGGAATTCAAAATCCCATCTCTCTCTCTCTCGCTCTATCTCACACTCGCACGCTTTTAGTCGTTCCGAATGAGTATGTGAGTTGAGTGGATTGGTGATTTGAATTTGGTGCTTTTGTCCCTGTCTCTGGCACTAGGTGGCACTGGGGGTGTTTGAAGAGGGGTCAGGGGGAGTCTGTGGCATTTGGGAGGATACGCTTGCATCATTCAATGCAGATAAATAAATCAAATGAAAATTAGGGATGAATATTCAAGTTAGTTGTGCGTATTTTTTGTGGGGACGGACAGGGTGGGCTGGAAAAGTTTCGGAAGAGGATTTACGGTGTGTCCTTGTTGTGTGCTAGGGGTCTTAATTTTTCACTGGATGACGTGTTAATAGGGACGAACGGGAAATTGTTGGTGCTGATTTTTTGCTTGAAATTTTGGGGAATGTTTGTCAAGATTTTCAGATGTTTTGTCCTTGTCACTGCTTGCATTTCATCCTTTAAATTGAAGAATGTATCCTCATTTATCGCTGTCTGCCTTTGTAGGAGAAAGTTGGTGTCCTGTTAGCGTTGATTTACTTTAGGTTCGGAGTTCAGATAAATTGCTGTGTTTAGTTTTGTTTTGTATTGCGAACTGTTTGGATGTCTCAAGGGCAGTTACGTTTGCAATCAGAGCAAAGAAGGGAATGATGTATTGAAGCTACAAAGTACCAGGCCCTGTAATTTGGCATAAAGGACATGAAAAACATGCACACTGGCCTTTAATT
Organism: Eristalinus sepulchralis; assembly: GCA_944738645.1. Classification (NCBI taxonomy): domain Eukaryota; kingdom Metazoa; phylum Arthropoda; class Insecta; order Diptera; family Syrphidae; genus Eristalinus; species Eristalinus sepulchralis. Next base: position 10,727,747 of record OX122885.1, on the reverse strand, counting down.
CATTGACAGAGAGAGTCAGAGATATTAAAAATCACAGATTTCTGCAGAAATGTGTCAAAGAGACATCTTTGGAAATATTTCTAATTTGCGTGACGATTGGTTCTTGTTAAATTTTGGGAAACTTTAAGAGGTTACGGTGAAGAGGATGTGCTTAAATCAATTCACCGTAAGGGACTTTTTTGATCCTACTTGCAGGTGAAAATAGTTGGGCCCCCTATCCACATGGCCTGCAGTGGATGGAAGGATCCATTTCCTTCCTCTGCAGATTTGAAAGGGACATTTTAGTTCACTGGTATACCATACATCAATGTGTATTTTTCCGCACTTTTTCCTCCACAAAACAGAACTGACAGATGACAAACCCAAGAGGGTCCAAACAGCATTCCATTGGCAAGCGGTCATCAAAAGACTGACGATTTTCACTCAAGCAATCAGATCACCTCTTTAAAAGTCCAACAGCCGGCTGACTAGCTCAGACTCACTTCCTCCACAAGTCACTGCCTAAGGAAGAAAATATTTTCCCAACTACGAGTAAGTGCTGCAAATTCGATTCTCATTGTCTAATGCATTTTTTTCTCCGACCATCAATGTGTTAATCAACTCCTCCATCGATTGAGGCAATTTCAGGCGAAGAAGAATAAATCGCCCACATGATCACAAGTGCCAAAGCTCCTTCAGTAACCGAGAGACGTTCATCACAACAAAAGATCACTTTCGACTCATGTTTCCACAGCAAAGAATTGCTTTCAATCGAAAATGTAATTATACACCCCCCTGTGGGCATCGGAATTTCATTTCAGCACGTCCATCAAGCACTCCTCTTCCTCCCTCTCTCTCTCTCTCTCTCTCTCTCTATCGACCTCCCTCTCACATTTAACTATCATTTAAATACTCTTTCCTTGGTTATTGCGTCCGTGAAGGTACGTCGTCGGGAATCTTCTCACCTATTATCAAGAGAAAACTGTACATCGTGGAGCGCTCCATAACCTATTGACATTGCATACCGATTTTCTTCCGCTGCATCTGGAGATGCAGCATCCTCCGCCGCCGCAACTCAACTTCGCAGAATATTGTAATTTTTGCTTCTTCTCGTGTTTCTTGTCCCATCTCATTTCTGTGTGGCTCTTCAATGATCGTTTGTGCCACTTTTAGCATTACATCGTGATGATTTTCTTGTTGTTCGCTGTGCGGTTCGTCAATATACAGCCTACAACAAGCCAGCCAGCCAGCCGGTCGACAGAGAAACTGCACTCACGGTGGCGGTGGCGGTGGATGGCCGCGCATCGTCTCGTCTCGTCTACAGGCGAACGGTTAACTGCATCTTCATGCGACCTCATTCGGGGCAAATAAGGAAATACATGTTGGATGGATGCGCTTAAGAGTCGAAGACCAAGGCTGTGGTCGCATGGTCACATGAGGTCATCATTTTCTCATATTGAAGCGGAACGGGCTAACAGCAGCGACATGGCAATGTACACGGCTTAGCTTAGCTCTATTCAACTATCTATCATCTCACTCGCCTGGTTCTTGGTCGTGTGTGTTTTTTTTTCTTTCTTCTATTCTGCAGCCTTTTTGTTACGACAATAGGCGACATGGCGGAGGCGGGGCAAAAGACGAGAGCCGACACACTCGTACGCAGCAGCATAAGCAGCGAGATGAGCACAGTATGTGACTTTTGTGGCAATTTGATGGCCGATTAATGAAACGTTTCCGCCTTAAGACCGCAGATTACCACATGAATGTGACAAATAGTCATCTTTGGAGACATTTTGAGGTTATGCGACGCTTGTCGTTTCTGGGAACTTTTGAGGCATTTGCGGTCTAGGGTCTCTGACACTATGGCTGTGACACACGCAGGTGATGTCATTCAGTCGCGTCAATTTCATTTGCAGTGACACATCGGAACGCAGAGTGGCTAACCTACAAATGTCATTTCAGCCGCTCGCACACTTGACTCGCATAGGCTAGCAATCAAAATAATCCAATCAATACGGAACGTGTCACTCAGAGCAGTCAGCCAGTCAGTTAGGCTCTGTCAACCGAAAACATTTCGCTCGTGACCTAACCTCAAAAATGTCTTTCATTTGTCTGGTAATCTGGCATTGATATGCTCAACAATCAATACTTCACACACAACCTGCCTTCGGGTGGTACTATGTACGTGTGTGTCTGCATAAGCGCGGTCCTGAGGTAACCTATCGCTTTCCAAAGATCACAGAGCTGAATGCTTCTTTGAACTAATGACAAGGCATTCTCGGTCTTGATTGGCATGTGATTAATTACTCCATACACTCCGCCGTCGTCTCTTCGGTTAGTTGTTGTAATTACAGATATGCGTCTGTAACGGTGTTACGGTGGAATGCGTGAATGTTATTCTTTCCTGACAGCTCACTAAAGTTTTTTTTCTCTTTTTTTTTTGGCTGGGTGGGAGGGTGTTGTAGGAGGGAAGAAAATAAAAAAAAAACACATTCACTATTGTCTACTTAATTGGAAGTGAATTTGCATTGATAACTAATTTAATGGAAAAATATTTTGAGGTTATGTTTACATACAAGAGGTGTTCGAGCTGTACAACAATGCCATCAATTAACTGCACAAAAGGTGAGAGGGAGGTCGCTTTGTTTTCGCTTCTTGTCAGTGAATTGGTTTTTGAACGTTTTTTTTTTTGTTTTGTTTTCGGAGTGGGGGGTTTTCGGGCAGGGGCACCTGCCAGTAGTTGAAATGAGTGTGCAGTTGGTAATCGACACCAACAAACGTTCGTCGAAGGGAGGACGCAATAAATTTGGTGTTGGCCTCGGTTTTTGAGGGTGAACGGGGAGGAAACTCAAGTCTAACTCCGTTTTTGTTTATAATTTTCAATACTCAGAGGAAAATTGCGAAAGTGTACAGGATGCGTGGTCTGTTAACGCGGTTTTGTTATCCCAGTTGACATGTGTCATCCGTCGACAGTATTCTTTGCATTCATTGAATTTGAAAATACGTCAAAAGTGGTCTATCAGTGCAAACGCGTTGACACTGAAAGAGAAAATAAATATTTTAAATTGCCTGGCACTACAGCCCACAAGGGACTCAGGCCTAGCTTCCTCAGCAACTGCTCGTATTGTGCCTGATATTTTTCTATTACAAGTAGAGGGAAGCTACAGTTTATTTGGCAACTTCGAAAATTGCATTTTGAGAAGCTTTTCATACACAAAACTCGTTGAGTATTGTCAGAAACTCGAAAGAAGTGGTGCCGTAAAAGAAGTGCGAGATGTCTAGTCTTGGAATTGAACCTGGGACCTTCAGCGTGTGAGTCGACGCACTTTCTACGTCACGGCAGCCTCGTACTGAAAGAGTAGTTACGGTTATTTTGTTCCCAGCTGTCAAAGTGACATTTTTAGTGCGAAAAGCTGAAGAAAGAATTCCTCACGACTTCAATGTTAAGTTTGAGCGAGAGTGCTTTTTGAGGTACTTTCAACCTACCAACTGTGGCTAAATATGTTCAGATATGTAGGTCAGACAAGTTAGTTAAGGATATTGTTTACATGCGTCATCTCATTTTTTTGTGAAAAATTGGCGCATAGACCTGGTTTTGGTGAGTCAGCAGTCGAGTTAGGAATTTGAGTGACTCATCCTCTAATCTATTGTTAAGTTCGCTGAACTGAACTCCAAATGACTCACAATGTACATAGATACCCAATTTTTTTGAATTTTCATCACGGAACTTCCAGGATGATTTGGCGAAGTTTTTCCATATTTTTATCGATTCAAGCAGTGGATGGATTGTTGTGTGTGCTCGACATTTTTGAAATATCTGATTCTCGTGAATTGTAAACGTTGTTCAATATTTGCTTCTGATTAGAAAACTGGCATAGAAACTCCTTAAATTTAGGAAATGGTTTAAATGGATGACGCTAGAAGCTCAATCAATTTTCTAAAAACCTCGGTCTAGCCATCCATTCACGGTTCGAGTAGCGAAATATGTTAAAAAACTTCGCGAAAATCAACGAAGAAGTTCGAAGGAAGTTCGACGACAATAGTAGAAAAAAATTCGGAGCTGTCTGAGGTGATTTAAGCTTTAGGCCAGTGAAAGATTTGAGGACGAAGATGTTACCTTCGTACACATTGCTTACTGCTAAACAAAAAAAGGTCTGTGCGCCAATTTTTGACTCAAAACTGAATGACGCCAGTGAGGCATCTTATAAGCACTTGCAAATAAAAAGAGAAAACGCTTTCAAATTTGAATACAAAATCACACAAAACTAAGAGAGTGGCCAATTTGAACTGCTAGAATTTCGTATAAGAAATTACTTCCCTAAATCTACCCCCGTCTTATAAATTTTTGAAATAGACAAAACACAATCACCGCAATTTGACAAGTGAACACTCAGCCTTAGACATTGTTTTCGCTCAAACCATTTGAGGAGTCTGCGTCAAGATGACACGCAGTTATCTGCCTTCTGTCCATAAATCATCGAAGCTGTGGCAGATCTAAATATAGATTCATCGTTGGAATGAATAATAATGTTCACAAAACCATTGCCTTCATCTTCACTTGACAGACATCATATACTACATAACACTCCTCCCCATTCCTTTTAATTTTTCTCATCAAGTCGCTAGAAATCCCGACATCATCCGCCATTTATATTGCGTCCAATAACAGTCGGGCTCGGTCATATTTCACTGATTACGGTAATTTCGTGCTAATCCGTCCTTATGCCTTTACAGGTGTTGGATTTTTCCTGTTCAAAAATTCAGCATCATCATCACCTGACCTCGACTTTGTTCATCGCCGTATCAATTGCTTCTTGAAATCGGTCATCGAAGTTCGAGAAGGAAAAAAAAAAAAGGCGGATAGAAAATTTCTCCGAATGGGAATTTGGATTTTTATAGGCATTCTGGCAGTAAAGTCTTCAGGAGGTGTTACATGCCCCTTAACAGACTGGTTAACATCGATACCCCGTCATGACACGCCGTTCAATTCAATATCAGGTATCGTCGAGCGTTTAACGACTACGAGATGTATCTACAAGTCGTTAAATTTGAACTCGCTTTCACTCGCGTCTCTCTCTTCTTTTTCCAGCAATCGATTGGGAAAAAAGCGCTTTTTCCCCTCGAATTCCCTCAAATCCCCCACCCAACAGAATTTCCACTGATGTCCTAGCAAAGCGACATTCGATACATTTCTCCGCATTAATGAGACAATTATCGCATTCCACTGCATATTCTGTGGCGCATAATTAATCGCCGCACATCGCAGTGACGTGCGAAAGGGCATGTTCGCAAACTAACACTCCACGCAGGATTTACGATATGTGCGCACAAAAAAAAAAACAAACTAAAAGATTACGCTGAAATGCATTATAGACTCAGTCAAAATGAGGCGAACAAAAAAAAAAAATGCAGACTGAAAGGAATACAAACCTGAAAGTACGTTTGACCTCTGTCCACCCATCCGACGGCCAGATCAGCACCAGGCAGATTACCATCATTGGAGAAACCGAATCCAACATAACCCAGTGTACGTGCTTGAACCTCGAATGTTATATCCTGATTAATGATTGTCCATAAAATTCGAAAATCCTCATTTAAATCGACGGCATGATCCCAGTTAACTGCACTGACAGCGGCCGGACACATTATGTTCATATAAAGCAAACTCACGGCTAAACAGGATACAAAACGTATGATTAATGATGACAGCGTCGAACTGGTATGTCGTCCTCCTCTCATAGAGAAATACATTTTTGTTGCTTTTCTGTTTCGTGTTTATTCTTTTTTTCTCTTTGTATTTTATTTTCTTCTCCTCCGCGTTGCTATCTTCTGTGATGGCTGATGTTTGTTGCACTTGAAATTCCTGTTGTAACAAGAGTGTCTTCTCCTCTATTCCGCGAGTGCGAAGAAAATTCTGTCTAGTGTCAAGGTATGAGATAAAGCTTTAGGAAAACTAAAAGAAAACCAAATGAAATCTGTCTTCTTTTCCTGTTTCTCTATTTTCTATGTTTTTCTTTTCGTTCTATATAATTTCTTTTTGCTATGTGTTTTTGTTTTGTTTGAAAATGTTAATAGTAGTATATCTCTTTCATATTGCGTATATTTATATCACAGCTGAAACTAGTTTTAAATCCTTCTTTACTTTCTTTTTGCTTTTACGGCGATTATAAAACCTATCTCTCTCTCTCTCACTTTTGCGAAAAAAGGAACAAAATGGCGAAGTTAAATCAGTTGATTAAGAACGGATTAAATATTTAATTTGCAGAATTCACTACTGCCTTTGATAATATAGTTATATACATATGCGTGTATTGGCGAAGACACAAAAAAAGTTCTCTTTGTTTTTTTTCTCTATACTGTCAGCAGATACTCATTGTAGGTGGGATCTTTCCGAGTTAATGTTCGTTCTTCAATCGATATTCAATAAATCGTATTCACTCAGTAGTTTAATTGGTGTTTTTATGTACAGCATTGTGATTGTCGTTCTGAAAAGAAAAAAAAGAAATTTATTAGTTTCGTGCTTTGCGGTAAGTACAGTGATGCAGAGTGTGTACTTATGAAGAAAATTTAATAAGGCTGTGTTCTTTGATCTAAACTAACTTAGTGGGTGATATTTGAGGCAGTTGGCAAGAGCTCTAAAAGGGTCATACAGGGTGTCCACCCCGGACAATGGGGAAGAACTATTGTTATGACATCACTGTGAGGCGGGTTTTCAAGAAATTAGGTTTGCATTGTTGCAATGGCTAGGTCGAGATAATGTAACGGAATTTATCAATCTTCTGACAATCACTTTCGAGTCATAGTGAAATCATTGATGGAACATAGGACCCAGATTTCAAAATTTCAAAGTATGACATTTCACAATTTAAAAACTTTAGAATTAAACAAAAAAAAATCCAAAATGGCGACAACCAACCTTTGGTGTTAAGAAACCTGACCGTTGGTGAGAGCCTATTCAGATGTTATTTTCTAGTGCCACGAGATGTCAGGCGCTTCTAAAATATAGTTTAAGTCTAACTGCGCGGTAGGCACCCTTGTGGAAATATCGTGGTGGCTATCCTCCTCCTGCGCACAAGGAGTACCGACCTAGAAGGCGAACACAAAAAACGAGTCCTTTATAAGAAATCTAAGGCGTTGCTGACATGGTTTAAGAAGCAAACCTAAGATCTGCGCAATTGTTAAAGAAACTCAGTCGCTGATCAGCAAGGAAGTTTGGATGTGGATTAGGTAACATTTCCACCAGTTGTGGATACAAGCGTGCTGTGGGTGCAGTCTAAGAGTCGCAAAGATTCAGCCACATCAAATGCATGTCCAATAACGTCCCTGTCAACAGGTTTTTTAAGGCACAACCTTAAAGTGCGAAAAGGAGTCGGACTCTGATGCCTATTATAAGTGCCAACGAAACAAGGGAACATGGTCTTGACAAATGGTAGCAGCGTCCTCGTGATGAAAGCCCAACCCCTAACCCTTCAAGAATCATTGGCTCGGCAAATATGTAAGTGTTTCGTCACGATTTGAAGAGGAGGAGAGTCGCAAAAACAATCCAAGGGATTTGTCCCAGCAACTTTGCTTTGAGCATGCTGCGAGCTACTGTGACACTGCGCATGCTGTGAGCGCTTGCAAGTTGGCTTTCTAAGTTTCAGCCTGATTTCGATGCGTCACTAAATTTAATGCTAAATAAAACTCTTCAAATATGGTTTGTCTTCCGATCGAGGAGACCACTTCGAATTTTCCTACCTTCCCCTCTATAGATCATCAACGAAGTCCCTAGACAACCCCAAGTCAACACCATAATAGCTTGTCACTGACCTCCTTCACCTGATCATCAACAAGCACACGACGCGGCGCTTGACCAACATCTGTATTTGCATTGATAACGTCCATTAGGCGTTCCCAGCACACATGTAACATCCACGAGAACAACACAAAGTGACCTTCTCACAGCAAGTTCGGCGCTTATCACCTCACTATCGCTTCATGTTTTATGAGCCCACGGGCAAGTTTACTCAGCGGCCTCCTTGATCCGTCAGGGATTTACATTCTTCCTCACCTCTCAGCCGGCCGACATTATTTGGAAATATCAAACCGAAGGCAAATACATCAAATCTCCAGAAGAGATACTTAAACGAAGGAGTCCAAATTCTGCTGTGTAGAATCTAAAGCGCACTTCGAAGAAATTCAAATTCTACGCATTTCCTGAAAGAAACAAATCCTCCACCACCACCACCAGCACCAGCACAGAGCACACAGCCCGCGGAACTCCCTTTCAAGAATGAACGAACCCTGCGAGGAGCAGTAAAAGTGTTAGTCGTTTACTCAAATCAAGATCTAAAAGGCACTTGAGTGACAAGACAAATGGACCTCCATGAGTTTTTAAAAACCTCGAAACTCAAATAAAACAAAACGCATGCAATCCTCTCCCCTTCCACCGCGCCCGGCCAGGTAGGAACAACGTCGACGCGATACGAATAATGAGTCCGAACCGGTCGTTCGTTTTTCGGATAACTTATCTAGGTTTGATGATCTGTTTCTTCTTTTCTTCTCTACGTCCCCCCCCGCCATCATGATGTCCCGCACTACTAGGTATTCCTCGGTTTTCTTGGTCTTCCCAACTCGTCTCTAACCACGGTCAGCGCACACACAATGGTTTGGGGAAAATTTATGTAAGGCGCTACATACGTCGTCGAAGACGAGCTCGAACTCTGGAGCAGGGGGTATAGTCGGTGGGGCATGACAATATGCAGTGACTCCGATCGGAATCTATGTCTCTCTCTATGGTCGTCGGTTGCGTTTTTTTTTGTTGATGAGATGAGCTTGGGAATGCCTTTTCTTCTCAGGAAAGATTAAAATTTTTTCGTTGATTTACGTAACGCGACCTCTGCCCTGGCTGCCTCCTAATGCAATCAAGTTGTCCTCTGCTCTTGTGTTTGGCACACTGAGCTCTAGTTTATCGGAGGCAATTCATTCTCTGACGGGCAGGCAAGCGGGGAACCGTGGAAGGGGGGAGACTGAACAGGATTGAGATATTGCCGGGAAAATCCAGATTGTGTGCTTAACCCGGGCAAACTTCAGGCACGCGGAGTTTTGTGTGCTCCGCTTCAGTGGATCCGAAATTCTGATGCTGCCTGCGTGCACCTGTGAATTGAGTAAATTTTGTGCTGCTCCTCCTTTCGTATGGAAGTACGCACAGCACTCGGCCGCGAACGCGTGTGTATGTGTGTGTGTGTGAGAGAGTGCTGGCTGGATGGTTATCGAAATTTGCAGGCGTGTGTGCATGGGGAGCACCCTGCAGAGTGAATGCCTGCGAGTCACACCCCGTGTGTGGTGTTGTGATAAATTAGATGCATTTAGCCACACGGGTCATAACACTGATTGACGCTGTGAGGGTGTAATGGATCATGCGGGGCAGAAATGACGAGGGCAACAGCAACAGCAACAGCGTTAGGAATAGCGATGGCGATATAGAGATGACGACGCCACGACCGGCTTTCGGTGGCGGATTGGATTGATTTGAGGGGAAATTGAAAGGGTGTTCCTGCGAGATAGAATTTTAACTAAGCAGAGATTGATGCAATAACGTTTGTGTGCGCAACAGTTGCGAACGTGGCCAACACAAATTTTCTGCTGTGATTTTGAAATGCGACGCCTGAGTCGTTTTTGCTGAGGCGTTCATTTAAAGGTCACGATCGATGCATCTAATATTAGAAGAGCATCAGGAAACCTGTTGAGACTGTCATCGTGCATCGAACCAGCAGAGACAGCATTCCCCTGTCAACACGCTTGACACCTTTACACGTAAACATCATTACATCCCCGATTATAGCTATAAATAGCGCAATCTATTACAAACCCATCCGGCATTCCATCCCCTCCTCTTCACACCGTCCTCAGCATTGTGTCGCTGCTTGAGGATTTAATCATCAACCGGATTCCTTGACACACACACACACCCAGTAGCAGCAGTCTGTGCAATCACCAGCGTTGCGCCGCGCCGCCGTGCGTACAACATCTAGATACATTCATTAAAACAGCTTAATACAAAAATTAGTTGCAACAGAAGCTGATTGCAAAAAGTGCACAAAAGAACAGAAAATCATCATCAACGGGGTAAAATTAAATTATGGAGTGCACTCTAGGGCAATCACCAATTACTTCGAAGGCGCGCACATCCACATCCTGCTCCTGCTGCTGTTGCTGCTGCTTCTGATGCTTCTGGTGCTTCTGGTGGCGGTGGTGTGTTGCTGTTGCTCCTCTTCGCATTATCATCCAGTTTTGCTTTATCCCCTCCCCGGATTTTTTGCTGATTTTTTTTCTTTTGCCCTTCCACTGTGTGTGTGTGTGTGTTTGTGTGAAATTACTTTGCAGCGAGAAGCGGAGACACAGCAACAACAGCAACAACAACATCAGCAGCTAAAATTAAATGAGACTTTTCTTAAATTTTACATTGAGTTGGAGACAACAACACCAACCATCGCAACAGAGAATCGGAGGAAGCTTGCCAACTTGCTGTGGGATTAAGATGACGCTGCCGGAGGCGAACGCGCGCGCTCTGCTCGAGGACGAGGTTAGATTGAATGTTGGTGGTGGTGGTGGATGCAGAAGAAGAAATGCAAAAGTACCAACTCTCCTGCCCACCCCCTCCCTTCTTCCCATCTCATCAACAGGCAAATAAAGGACAATTTCCTGTAAAAATTCCTTAGCAGAAGCTGAAGAAACTGTTACAAAGGCTATTCAACTCTCAGTTGTGTCTGAAACACTAGTCGCAACTCGAAAAGGTTTTAATTAGTAACTTCATTTTTTCCCCCCGCCTCTCCACCCCCCCCCCCCTCCCAGTTCACCACCTTCGTTATTGTTTCTCTCCCTTGGCTCCCTACGGGGGCTGGTTGATGATGATTCCCCTTGTGGTCAGTCAGCCAGTGCGATGGGGTGTGTCCTTTATGGATGAAAATGAACAAAAATATGAAGAAGAATTTTTTCCCTCTCAGTCGGTCTGCCCGATTGTTTTGTGACGACATTGCAAGCGCCTCAGCAGACTGAATTGCTGCAAATGGGCGGGCGGAGGGGAGGGGTCTTAAGTACGGTCTGGTCCAGATTTCCATGGCTCGTGCAACAATGGCGGTCAAGAAGTGACTGACACTTGTTAAAGAGAGAGAGAGAGGGAGAGGAAGGATTTGATAATAAGGATTTCTCAACAAGCTGTTACTAATGAAGTAGATTTTAATGGTTTGTGTTGCTGCAAAGGATTTCGTCTCTATTAAATTTTTTTTTGGATTCTTTTGATGTTTTTTTAGGATTCGAAATAGACTTCTTAGTTCCAGGAATCAATTAGACAGAGACTTGTTGCGTAGACTGACAAATTCCATGAAACTTGACTTTCGTTTGTTAGACGCAGTGAATGGTGAGGTGAAGGAGGTGCTTCGACCTCTGCCACTGTCCTCACGTCTCTGTCAATGCTCAATGGGCACAACTGCTTACAGAAACAGATATACAGTTGAAGTTCAGACACAATTTTCAAACATATCTCTTGTCCTTCATAGTAAAGTCGATGTGACGCCAAATCCTAAAGCAAAAAGAGTCAAACAGACACAACTGCGAGCTCTGCACACAAAGAGAACCGTCAAGTACACATCGCATGAAAAACTACACTTTAGTCAAGCCTCTTTTGGAGTCCCAGTCTTTGGGTATGAGAAGAAGAGGGCGGCTAAGTAAAAAATACAAATCGGTTAAAGCTATAGTTCATAAGGGATCAGGGCTAAGCCTCTTCAAAAATCCCTTCTGTTGTGCTTAATATTGTTCTCTCACGGGTGGAGGAGACCTACAGATCAACGCTGATTTTGATCGGAAAAATTTGCGAAGGTTTTCACAGACAATTAGTCCTTCCTGTGTATTGTGAACAACTCAAGAGAAGTGGAGTCAGGAAATATAAAAGACGAAAGATTGGTCGGGACTTGAACGTAACCTCACGAGTAGCAGTGGATGCATTTATCCCACAACGGCCCTCAGTAACAGAAGAAGGTGAAACCTCCGGTATAAGAACCACGTTACTGCGGGAGCTAAAGCTAGGCCATGTAAAGCGTACACCACTGCTCCGGCCCGAAAATTCTTCGAATCTGAGCCATTGGGACAACGCAACAGAGGACGGTACAGGCTAAGGTGGCGCATAAAAGTGGAGATGGACTTCAACCAACTTGGAGTGCGCAACTGGCGGCAGCTAGCGAAAGATTGTGCTGGCTGGAGAGGCATGTTAGTTGAGGCCCAGGTCCAGCCAGGACTGTAGCGCCACAAGAAGAAGTAGAACTGCGCGAGGTAGAGAGCTTGTTCTCAACTGATTGGTAGATTGATCGAGACCATCAGAATTGTAAGGCACCTACAGCAAAGGATAAGATCCTTCAGGCATCGTAAAAAATAATGAAATAGGAACGCGTTCGAAGTAGCAACGAAAAATCCATCTCAAAATTTTCTCAGATTAAATTTGGCGCCAAATCTAATTCAAATCCAGTCGAGAGGTTTAAAAAGTTAAATAAAGGAAATTATGATGGCTAGAAGTGTGATCCCTTTCTCGACAACGACAAAACAGATACATGCACAAAACTTGAGATTTCTGTACTTTAGACTTTGGTTTCTTGTTGAGTGATCGACAAAAAATTCATTTATCCGGTTCGATAAGAAGTTAGCCTACAAGAGACACAAGATTGTTATGGGCGTCGAATCCCCGCAACAGTTCAATATAGTAGAGTTCTACGACCGTTGTGCAATTCTTTAGACAGCCGATGAGGATCAAAACCTTGTGAATCACGGAAAATGTATAGAAGAGTCCCCGGCTTCTTCGTAGCACTTTTACCAGTTGAAGCTCTCCGGTTCGATTCTCCCTTGGACTCTGGTGTGTACCAATGGATTCTCCTTTCGGTGACAGGTAAAGCTAGAACAGATTTTAGACAGGAGAGACCTCGTTTGAAGGGTGAAGTCCACAATTTTGATAGTTTCTTTGACTCAGATGTGTACCACTGGATCCATGTTTTGTTGACATTATTCCCCTTCTAGGGATCGCGTTTACCCGCTGAAGTTCACTGTTTTGACTATTCTTGTTGTCCGGTGTGTACCAGACACAGAAAATTCCACGAATTACGCCTAATTGAAGGGGTGTCACGGTTGCGCTTCTTATTCGGAGTAAACAAACGCGGCACTCAGTTTTCTCACGCCCAATATTTTTTATGCGGGATGTGACCCACGTGGTAGTCACTCAGTTAAAATGCGTGGCTGCGATCCGCGGTCTGCCAACGAGATATTGCCGATTTTTGTCACGTAATCCTAAGTGGTAGCCGTTTTCTAGGCAGCTGGGTGTGGATCATCAGAAACAAAACGACGTGCGACCTTGTGGGAACTTAAACCAATTTTTGACTATCGCTAGGGGAGGTGTTACCGTTTATGGGATACGAGCGCCATCGATTCAACAAGTGAAATAGCATTTTGTTAAGTTTTTCTTTTTAAGTCGCTGACACCCTCGTTTCCACGAGCGGTCAAAATAAAACTACGCGCCCGACACAGCTCAACAGCTGCCATCTTCAAAATTGTACTTGCGACAGCGCTGCCAATGGGCGGCGAGGCTATGAACTTATAAAATCAACCTCGTATGGGGCGTTTGTCTGCCTAAGAATAATTAGCATCGTCTGTTCTTGCAGTTTGCTGCGGACGTATTTTTAGCTGCCTTTTTGTAGCTTGCTTAGGTCTTTGGGAATCATTTCGAGTATCCCTTAACCAAATTAAATGGAAGAGTACAATTTTAACAAAACTAACAAAGATTTCTCCGAGCCGTTGTGGGAGTTACTCGCCTTGACAGGCTGAGAAACGCGAACTTGCAGCGGGAACTCAGTGTTGAGCAGCTACTTCCTCGGATGGAAAGGTCTTTATTTTGTTGGTACGGATGTCCCCTTCATCACGACTTCCGAGGTGAGCCTTAGATTCAATTCTATCAAGTAGGCGACCTATCGGCAGTTCGATAAAATCTAAAAACTCGCCTGGTTGCGTTAGGGAATAGCTTTGGATGAGTTAGAGTAGATGACGGAGGATCGAGCGGCCTCCCAGCGACCTCCTTTTGTGGAGCATGCGGGTTAAAGACCAAGAAGAAGAAGATGATGATGATGATGATGACGATGATGATGATGATGAAAACCACTTATGTAGATAGAATTTCGCAAAACATCTAAGACCAAGTTCAATGGCCTCATATTTCTGCTTTTTTTCTCTCAATTCACAGAATGTTTCAAAAAGTCAATTTAGGGGAACATTCATATATTCCCGAATTGAATAAACAAATTGTCATGCCAACAGACTGTCCAACACGAAAGGTTTCTTTTTTGAAAATCCCTCCCCTCCCCGCCAAACGCTTCAATCAGCTGAAGAGCACTCAATTCGGCATTCTCCCAATATTTCATAAATCACCAGACCGTTCCGGTTCAAGAGCATCACAAAAATGACAAAAAAAAAGAAAAACTACAAGACAATGTACATTTCCATCCCATGAAGTCCTTCATCATCCAAACTTCCCCAAAAATATTTTCCCTCTCACTCTCTCCCCCAACCCGGTGGTTTTTCTTTTTGCAAGTTTCCTTTGTCACACAAAAGAAATTACACACGGTGGTGTGTCCCATAGATTAGCCCTCACTGCCCATTTACATATAGATTGATACAAAAGACAGAAAAATATGCAAACACACATCCCTCGCAGTACGGATGTGTGTCCCTGTTTTTCGGAGGTTTTTTTCAGTCTTCTATGTATTTTTCTGTTTTTCTGTTAAACGGAAACGAGAAACAAATTCTCTCTCTTGGAAAGGGTTACACCAACCGAACCGAACCGAACCGAACCGAGGACCCGTGGGTATAATAAATTTATCCTGTGACGAGCATAAAGCGTTATGCCATCCAACTTATTTACATATACCTTGACCAGCCGAAAACCTCACCACACATCCCGCCCGCCAGTCGTTCTGTCATTTCAAACCCATGCACATGACCATGTTTATTTCACATCGAACTTTTGTGGAGTTGTGCACGGCTGGCTGTGTGGGTGCATGTGGAGAGAGGCCAGTTGTGCACGGTTGTGTGTGTCAGATGATAAACTGTGCCAAATCGGACGTGCATCCGAGTGAAACACATTTGCCTATCTGGCATAAAAATTTCAGGAAGTCGTGTTTGTGTGCAACCAACTCTCGCTCTCTGTCCGTTTTTGTGTGTTTGAACCAATTTTCCCGCAAAGCACTCCTGCCCCACCCACAGTGTAACTTGATGTGACCTGGTGAAGCTTAGTACGTGCAGCTTCAGGTATCACTGTATCCATTCGTCTCTCTCGTAGTCCTCGTCCTCGTCGTTGGTGGCGCTGCACACACACACACACACTCAACACGAAATATAAAATTCAACCAACGAAAGGATTGACCGATCCAATTTTAAAATTCCAAACATGAGCCTTTGAAATACGTTTCTATCTGCTAATCCCTTCGCATCTTATTCGCATGGGTGTGGGTGTGTGTGTGAGTGGTCAACCGCTAGGATGTCTGTCTAAATTTATTTAGGACATCCACCCGGGCTGCACCGTGAACATATTTCACCTCAAACCACATGATGTACGGGGAGGCCGGTAATTCAATCATCACCCCGGACAGCCAGTTGGTGGGGGGACTGACATAGAGCATAGAATAAAACGATTCTGAGAGACGGACAGTGATAAATTATGAAAATTAGTAAATGAGCCAGCGCGACAATTAACCAAACGCGGCACAAAGGAAAAAATGAGATGCTCCAGAAGAAATGAGATTCTTTTGAAAGCGCCTCTGCTGTGCGCTCACCACGGGAAATGTGATATATGAACACCTAGAATTCCATTAGCCATAACCGCTCTCTCTCTCTCTCTCTCTTGGAGGGCAGTTTCTGGGTCGTTTAGACGGACGCACGGTGCCCAAGTGGAGCCTCTTCAACATGTCGTCGTGTTTTTTTTTTTTTCAGCCGCTTTGTTATAACAACTTCTTCTTCTGCGGCGTTTAAGGAACGTCTCTCGCTCTCTCATCAACTTAATAAAATTTTTATGAGACATACACACAAACACACAGAACAGGCGAGATGTTATCCGTATCTCCGGCTTTCTTCTATCCAGTGGTGGGGGCCGCTCGAGAGTTGAGTTTGTCGCCATTGTTCGTCTTCTCTATTTCGTTGGCCGTGTGAAGGAGAATAACCAAAAATGAAATGCTTGTAAGTGCCCATCGTTGGCATAATTTCTTCCTCCCCCCTCCCCCCTCACAGCTAAAAGAATGAAAACATAATCTACTTCACGTGGTGAAGATACGACGTGTTTTATTGAATGAAAAACGTATCGTTCGCGTCTCTGCGCTTGGCTGTTGGCCCATTCTGGATCGGCCACTTTTGCCGATCTCATTATGCATTCTAAAGGCCACAATACAATAAACGTTAATGTTGTAATCATTTTTATAGTTACGGATATAATTATTTTTTCATTAATGACTTCAAATATTTTCGGAGGTGAGTGTAAGAAAGCTTTTGATGCGTCGCCTCCTTCGTCGCTTTATTTGCTTTATAGATTTTAATGTTCATTTTTGAGGAGTTTATTGAGGAGGATTTGCCGTGAATTATCTTCAGTCTTCATTAGGATCATGATTTACTGTCAAAGTTGGGTCGTCGTTTGCTGTAAAGGAGTGGGAGGGGGGGCTGCTAAGGGATTTATCTATTTTCCACGACAAGGGAAGCGTGAGAGAGAGAGCGCTCTCAGATTATTGAAGTGTTTATTGATGTTAACTTCCTGAAGCGAACTTTTGTTAACTACGAATTTCCCTTCCCCCCATGGATGCCGAGGGTAATGAGGTCACTCACCTTAGCGAATCGCCCGGCCTCCGCACCGAAATTCATATTGCATCTAAACGATGATGGATGTAAAAGATTATTATGAGTTTGGAGATAAAGTGTTTATGGCGCAAAAGTTTTGAGAAGCATTTTAATTTGGGCACACTCAGGAGCCTGGCCCTTTTTGCCGAAGGCGAAGAAGGGCTTGTCAAAATGTTATTAACACTTCGGGTTGTTATATCAAAACATTACGGGATTTCGGGGATTTTTGGGGGCGGGTGTAGTAAAATTTTCGGGATGTACCTGATGAGTGATGAAGTTTAGTATCACCTAGACACCTATATTTTATTAGGTTTTGTTTTTTCGACTAATTGGAAAAGAGTTTCGAGATTTATGTGACGATTCTTGGAAAGGAAATTTATTTTCGGTGATTTCTGGGATTTTATATTGTTGGGAAGGATTCTTTCAATATAGCGTTTTAAAATTCATTATAGCAAAGTACAGGGTGTGGTGAAAATAATTCCGATTTTGGTATACAAAAATTACGAAACTTAGGGTTTGTTTAAAAAAATCGTTTTAATTTTTATGCGATTGTTAAAATGTCCCCCTCCTTCGGAAACATCTATTCTTCTGGACAAGAACAGCGAGAGTGCTAAGTCTGCCTGGATGCCAACTTTTTACTAGAAAAATCGTTTGTCATTAACAGCAGCTGGTTGTAATCACTTGGCGTTTCTTCACCACTGTGAAATGTGTGCCTTAGACCATCCCAACTAAGCTTTTGGAACTTTTGGTGAGTCGCTATCGAATGGTGTCGCTCGAATAGAACACAGCTAGTTTACTTTTGGCCAATGGAGACCTCTTCCATTTAAACGTCTAAGCGCCTTCCTTTAAACCGTCTAAACGCCGAAGAAGGTCCAGCTCCTAGTAGACTATTCCCTGCCAATAAAAGCAAACACAGAAAAATAACTTTCTGGCAGTTAATTCCGATTTAACTTCTGTTTAGCAAGACTCATTGCAACCGCGACCCCTTTTCACTAGAAGTAGTTGCATGTGATCCACTTTATGTCCATTTTGTCCCTAAACGTTTCAAAAATGGGGTGTTGTTGGGACTTAACAGTGAATTCTAAATAAAAACTCGTTCCATGAAATTTTTTCGCATTAATTCTTACTTTGAGTTTCTTACTGTATTCAGCTTTGTTCAAAATGTTATAGTACCCATCTTTCTGGCATTTCCTATAAACCACTTCGACTACCTAACTTTCAACTTCCTGGGCATTAGAAGCACTGGATTGGTTTGAAAAATATTCTGTCTGAAAATGATTCCTCTTCCATCCTTGATTTCGTTTCAAAGTAGAATGCACATATCATGCATGGAGACCCGCTCTCTGTCAGTCACTTAAGAATGAAAGAAGGATGAACAAATGTGAGAAATGAATAAATGACTCAAATTTTAAGGGAAAGGAATGCGCATATTGTTGTTTCCCTTCTCTCACGAGTGGAGAGAACTTACAGTTGAATACAAACTCTTTACAGCGAGTTTAAGTAACTTTGTTGAAACAGTGACTAGGCAGAACAAGTAGACAGCTAGGCTTCATGATTTTGAATTTTCAAGTGTAGGAAGTGACTTCTTTCGAACTTGCGAATTTCGAATTTTTGTAACTCAATGACGAATTTTTTACAAACTGTCAAATTGACAAATATGAAGGATTTCTTTCAAACTGTCAAATAGATGTTTTTTTTTCGAAACTCAATGATTGACAGATATAGAAATATTGGCAGCTTCAGATGTTTTGAATTATTTTTTGGTTTCATGTGAATTTAAAAAAGCTGTCAAATATTCCCAAGAGGCAAGAATTGAGAAATTTTTAACGGGTTTGCGATTCATTTTTGATATTGTTAGAAACTTAAGACCGTTGGAGTCGGGAAAACGGAAGACGAATGTCCAGTTTATAGATTGAACCTACTTCTCGGATAGAGGTGGCAATGAAATAGTTCCTTACGTCACGATGAACACAAGCAAAACCATTTTCAATATCGATCGAACAAAAGACATTGCTCGGCAAATCAATATCATGGAAATCGGATATCGGAAAACGACGCGAAATAATTCCCTTATGTTATGTTGGTCAAAAGGGGCTATCAGAAAAACGAACAATATCCTTACTTTAGACAGGAATAATATGGACAACTTGGTAGGAGACCTTACTGAACAGTGTACAATAGAAACACCTTCCGCAAGACTAGGCCACCCATAAATCTCATATTGTAGCTGATGTAACATAGGAAAGGAAAGAAGGAGGAAACAAGCCCTCGTCTCCTCTGCATCTATCCCGAAGTTGCCTCCTTAAGGACATTGAAACATTGAAAAACTACCTGCCACATCATAGTAGTTGGAAGCCAACTCCATGGCAGTACAGTACATCGACACTCTCGTCTAGTTAAATCCATCAAATAGAAGACAATATACCTGCCTACCTTTGTGTGTTGAAAAAATCGAACTGGTATAAAGAAATGGATTCGGTATTTCATACAAACATTTTTGACAAGAAATTGATCTAAAAATCAACAAAATGTCGATAGGAACCCGTCACCAAATCCGCTACTCATCGAGTTCTCAACTTCGCATCAAACTGAACGTCGTTTTAAAATGCGATGAATATGTTGTCGAACATGCGACAGAAATGTCGCTTGTCACTCCCTCTTTCCATTGAAAATTTATTGACTTTGCAAAATTAAAATTCCCACTGAGGTCACTCTTTTGAAGACGAAAACAAAAATTCCCACGACATTTATCACCTTCCCCAGAGCTTATCCCACCCGCCTTAAGTAAATTTGCACACTCCCCCAAGGCCCCATGTGCGCTTTGCTATTCATTCGAAACATGTAATGTCATCATTCTATTCAAAAGCCAAAACGGTTCGAGACTCCATCCGGTTCAAGTGCCTATCAATCAGTCTTACATTCCCCGACCAATCTGCGTGTCACGCAACTCAGCACAGCGCGAATCATAATCATATTCACATGTGTGGTTGGTGGTCGATCACCAGCAGCACACACAAAAAAAAAACCAAAACACATCGAAAACAAAGCGAACAAAATGAACAAAACTTTTGCCATAAGTTTCTCAACTGTCAGTTGTATCGGGGCGGCGGCGGCGGTGGCGGCGGTCGTGGGTGGGTGCGTTCAGTGAATCACTGAATTCATTACGGAAACCACTTTATCAATAATGACTTTTGCGAAAACTCGTCACATCTTATCTTTACTTCTCACATTAAGTCTTAAAAAATGTGTGCGTGTCGCAGCAGCCGCCCCTAACCCTCGTCATCGAAAGATTGACTAAGCCACATCTCAAAGAAGTCTAAAGAGGAAAAGGGAATAAGGAAAAAAAAATCAATTGTCATACTGAAACGTTTGATATCAAAAGATTTCAAAACATCTCTCGCATACGGGACGGGATACAAAATAACCATTTAACAGAGCAAAGAACACACCACATTACTCTCGTGCGCACAAAGCAAAACAATGGAGCGAGGCCGTCGAAAGGCGAACGGACAAGGGGGGAGAGGATGAAAAACGAGAAAAAAAAGAACACGGAGAATAGAACTCTAGAATTTTATGACTAATACAAAGGTTATACAAAATGACATTTGATTGACAGCCGGGTGATGGCGTTTCAGATGGCGAAGAAAGACATCGCCCACTTACGAGCTTTTCAGCTACGATTTCTGTTACCGGATACTTTATTCACCTCGTTTCTGGGGCCGTCTCGTGTGTCCACTCCCTCGTGTCGTGTACCGGCCATCCACCTATCCAAGAGTGAAATTTAAATCAATAACTTATGGTTCCGCTCGTAGAATGGAGGAACGGGTCTCAAGATTTCGGACATTCGTCTGACACTCACGACGCTGCTTGCGCTATTCTCTGGACTCCCTCTGTGGTAGGTCACAATGCCGGTGGTGGTGGTGGTGGTGGTGGTGGTGACGGTAGGTAGAAAGGAGGTGAAGAAGAAGGATTGAGAAGAAAATTGAAATTCGAATTTGTATGCTTGCGGATGACATATTCACTTTCAAGTGAATTAACTTACAAACTCAGTGGGCAAATACGAAGAAAAAAAAAACAATCCCAGTCCCATGTATGTCGGCGAGCGGGGGTGGGCTGCGCTGTAAGGTGGAACGATAATAGCCATTATCTCCTCCCTCCCTCCTCCTCCTCCTCCAGACCCACTCAAATCGAAGTTCTTAACGAAATGGGCACCACGACGACGGCGATACGACGACGATGCCAATGGGCAAGAGAACTTTTTGAGAACCTTTGATGACCCTACTTTAGTATTCGTTATGGTGTGACATGCACATAGAACAGAAGTAATGGAGATGGACGTGTCTATAATGCTGTCTGTCTGCTGTCACCAGTTCATTTCGATTTTATAGTTGGAACCGGTCAAACGGAGGAGCAGGCGAAAACAGAGCGGGAGGGTAATATTCCGTGGGTGTAGAGATCCAATGGGCCATTATGGTGGTGGCAGTTGGATCACTGCAAAGTTCTTCAATGCGAGACGGCAGGCATTTCCATGAGTGCCCTCTTAGGAGTCAACGGAAAAGAGGTGTATCTTTGAACAACATCTGCACGTAATTTAATTCTCATCAAATGGGAATGAAATGAGAGTTAGACATAATGGTCGTGGCGGATGGTGGTTGTTGTTTTTCAAAGTGTCCGCTTGTCCCTTAGATGTGGTCGACTGACGGGATGTGTATGTCTAATCAATTGTCAGTGATCTTGTTTCGAGAGGTGAGTGTGTTCAGAGAAAGCTAGTTGACTGGGAATGATGGGCTTTTAAGTGTTTGCTGTGCGGTGGTGCTCTTGTGATTGAATTTCTTTTAAGGAATTTTTTTGGACATACGGAAAAAATTGGATCTTGGATAAGCGGTGGGTGTCATTTTGGCAGATCCAAATTTTAGGAGGTTATTATTGTTTGTGACTTAATTTTCAAAATCGCTAGATCATTGCGTTTGGAAACTAGACCAAAAATCGTCTTTAAGTAAAAAAAAGGAGAAATTTGCCGAATTTTGGACAAGTTAGGTCAGATTTGCACTATCAAGTCGATAAAATAATTATGAGGAATATTTAAAGTCCTTACTTTTTCCTCCAAAAAGGGGCAATATGATAAAGTTTTCGAAAAACATGAGGCCTAAATTATTCCAAAAAAAATTTCAAGAAGGTTTTGTCCTAACTTTGTCACCCAGAATGTATATTTATAAATAGGGAAATCAGGCGGAAATAACACTCAAATATTTCAGTCTTAATTTAAAAAGAACATTTCTGACCAAATTCTGAACAAACTTTTATGTAGATGGAAGGTCAATTTTGTTTAAGTCCTTGATAACAGTAAAATTTGTTGTTAAAATATTTTTAAAGTCCCAAAAACATGTGGGGTCGGAATTTTTTTTACAAAATATTTAAAAAGTGCACCCTCGTGGCCTAAATTTTACATAAAAGATCTCAATTACAATATAATTTGATATATATTCTTAGACAAACAAAAGCATAAGGATGTAAATTTTAGCAAAAACGAGAGTCGTCAATTCTTGCATTTGGCTCATGACTTAAATACTACTTCCATACGCTTAAGTCGAAGTTCAATCGAATATCCGAAATAACGTTTAGGGATGAACTGAACTAAATTTTGTTCGTGATTCTGATAAAATCTGAATTCTGGCGAAAATTCAATTCCTTTTTTTGTTCAATTCAGCATTAAATGCATTGGATGGAATGTTCAAAGTAAAAGACATTCTGGTCCAGGTTCTGGGACCTCCGAAATTCGCAGCTTCGAATAAAGAGTGATCAAAATTTTGACTTACAACCTAAATTCACTATTGACAAGGTTATCCTCAATCAATATTCCGACAAAGATGAGTGGGTCAAATGTTTGTTCAGCTTGATGTTCAAACATCTGGTTTCAGGTTTGTCTAAATTTTCACCGGTGGCTTAAATTGTAAATTGACTGAGAATTGCGTTCACTCCTTTTTTAGCGATTGCAATTGTGACCTACATCCAATTTCTTTTGGTTAGTTTTCGACATCAGCACACGAGTAGCCACTTGTGACTTATGGCCTTAAATCTACGCCTATCCCTGGAATGATGTACTTCTTTTTTTGGAAATTGATATCCTACACTACTCTGTACCTCCATAACAATATCGCCTATAACATAAAAACTAACTAAACCCGTCGTGCAACATTAAGACATTTGGGCCTAAATTTTGATTTTTTAATTGTTCACATCGACGCCTTTTTTTTCAATGGGAGACCTAAATTCTTTGAATTAAGCTTAACATTTTAGTTCAGTCCTCATATAGGACTCTAATGAAATATGAGCAAGTTCTTGATCCTACAAAGATGTACAAACATGTACAAGTGAATACAGAAGTAAAGTTTTGCTCTGATCAAAATTAATGACATCCAAAATGTCAATTATTTCGAACAATCAGAAACAGAAATTAGAAAGGGGTCAGAAAAAATAAACAAAACCAAAATTAATTAACAAACTTTGCTGGCTTGAATTGTCATTGACAAGGCGCTGCATCTGCTCTGAGTTCGCGTCTTTAACAGGCAATTCAATGAACTGATGACACCTCAATGTCACTTCTCCACGGGACAAATAACTTCGAAAAATGATTCGCCCTGCGTATGACAGGCACTTTCTCCGTGCCGAGAACTGGCGAAGGAAATACTTTCGTGAAATCAATAAATCCATCAGGAAGAAAAAAAAAAAATTCTGCCAAGTTGCCAAACGCGCCAATGTCATCAAATACAGGAATTTCCTCTCATTTTAATCACAAGCCGAATGGAGAAGATAAAGATACTTTTTCCAAGGACTTTGTCCCCAAGAACCGTCCCTGCCTGCATCCCTCGCCGCCAGGATCGTGGGTATTCTTTTTTTTGCTGGGTCACAATTAAAAAAAACGTGAACAAGACACGAGGAATGAATGGCGGTGTTGGGTGAGCGAAGAGGAAAGACGAGGCGAAGAAGGGACATCGAAGGAGAGCCCTGACGATAATCCAACACGGGAAATTAACGACCATCTGGGGATAGATTGAAATCCGCCAGAGAAATGCCGCACTGGCCCCCCCCATCAAAGGCACCACCACCACCACCGCCGCCATCACCATCACCAAAAAAGGGCTGCCCGATTCGAATGAAATATAAGTCGCTCAAGGTTGAGGAAATGAGATTTAAAATTATTTCTCACAAGAAGCAAAACAAGGAAAAAAAATGTGTTCGGAAGGAATCCGTTCCGTCCCAGGCAGGCGTAATTCAATAAATTCTGATTATTGTTCGTTAGAATGAGATTTATCACGAAACTGGCATGGCGCGGCCGTGGATTAAGTAATTAATCGATGCATGGCTCAATTAACTTGGAGATGATACCACCTCCCCCCCCCCCACCGTGGCGTGCGATTGGCTTCCGCCACCCACCCGCCCTCGGCCATATTGTTGCGTACGTGAGGTGACGGGCCCAAAGTGGATCATATTGGAATATTTATTGATACTTCCGTAGTGTCTGTGTGTGTCTGTCTCGGTGGGCCTGGGCGGTGATTGCCTAAACTCCATGATATGAGCCCGGGTCATGCATCATCGCACAAACGCCACAACAGGAGCAGAGGAGAACGACAAAGAAGAAGAAAAAAAAATCATTTCGCCAGACTGGATACACTTTCGGTGTTTTGCGCCGCGCGCTCTCCATGTGGCGGGGGGGAAGGTTTGTGTGTGTTTCCTTTTATTTGTCGCACTATCGATTGAATGAATAAATAAGGCAGTGACTTTGAATATTTTGTCACGTTCAAGACATAAAAGTATTTACCGAAAAATGATATTTCCATAAGGAATACGTGACTGAAAATCATAACATTTATCAGTCATGGGAACTATTTTGTCCTCCGCTTTAGTAGTCGGCCACCCCCTTCGCTGCCTGCCATCATCGACATCATCACGGCGAGCATCTGAAGACGGCGAAGCCGAAGGAGGAGGGAATATAATAGATAACCCATAACCATGCAGGATATCCGTTGGAGAGGAGAATTTGTTTTCACAAATTTAAGTTATTACGATTAGGAACGTACCCAGGCACACATATGGGTGCTTGCTGGGAGTGATGTGTGGTTGATTTGCCGCTCGAGTGGATCGAAAGATGTCTCGTTGGGGTTGACTGGTGGGTTATAGGTTGTTTTTGTTTTTTTTTTCTTGTGATTGAATGGCATTTGGCATTTTGACAAGGTTTGATAGATCTCTGACGGATGTGAATGTGCTTTGATGCTTTGGCATGGTTCGTTTCTTTGGGCATGGGTGAGTGTGATCGGAGGGAAAGGGTTTTTCGGTTTTGGTTCGATATCGTTGACATTCGCTTCCTTAATGCGAGGATGAGGAAGATGAATTTGGAGGTTTTGGAAAGAAATTTACACTTAAAGATCTGAGGACGAGTTACAGCATTTGAAAGGTTTTAAACTGGATGTGGGGTTGTAAGGCCGTCGAAGTCTGATACATCGGAATGAGGTGTACTGCAATAGGCCCACGGACATGTGTGAAGTGAGATTTACGTGATCACCTGCCATACCTGCCATTAAGACTCGATACGAAGGGGTTCATATAACCAGAGTCAGGAATAAAGGGTCGGTCACTCCTCCTTGGTAAGCAGCGAGGCATTTCTAACACCTTTGCTGTACTTTGAAACTTTGCATTAAGTTATGAGTCACTTCCTCACGATCATATCACCTGAGACAGCTTAGGTGGCTGGGGTGGATAAGATCACAGGGCTAATTGGTCCCAGCTCTCTCACTGATTTGGGTTTAAATCACAGCCATAGGCACGAGGGGGCCAACCGCAGGCTCGATCTGGAACTGCATATGGCTCAGGAGCTTCTGATCTCCCATGGAACCAGAATGTAGCTTCCGGTCGCGCAGTGGAATTCGTTACTCCTGTATTCGATCCTGAGCACCTAGGACTGTTGGTCTTATGATCCTAACAAACTTTGCGCTTCCACACAGGCAGGACTCATTCTGATTGGACATCAACAAAACGCTTCCTTAGCAAAATTCCTATTGGTTTCTGCACTCTTTTTTGTCTGGATTATGCGACTGACATCGTAAGTTCCACCAGAACTTATACTCATAGTTCTGTGCTTCCAAATTGAAGAATGGACATTCGTACAGAATGTGTGACCATTCATCGGAGCTATATCCACACGAGCATGTCTCTGATTTACTTAGGGCTTCGAAAGGAAGAAGTTCGGGGAAGCATGTCGTGTATGCAAGTAGATCGGAAAACTGCTTAGATTCAGACCACCAAGGATTTTTATGAGCGACAAGTCTCGAAAGGAACTGAACGTTACTCAACATTTTCTTGAGTGTCCCATGTATCCTGCCATAGAAGTACTTCGGAGCTAAGAAGGTCTTGAGCCAGAAAGTCCAAGCCTTAAAACTCATGGCCACATTTGTTGTTAAGAGGGGTCAGCTTTTCTGAGTGAGTTGATTCTCTTGAAAGTCGTGGACAGAATCCCAAAATCCGGACATGCCCAAAATACCAAAAAAGCCAAAATTCCGAAATACTCAAAACTCAAAAAGCCCCTGAAAAGGGTTCACCCCCTTGGCCACTGGACAAATTTTGACCCGATTCGTGCTAGCCGCCACCAAGTTGTGTATTCAATGTAGGTTTTGTGTTGTACTAAATTTACTGTTTGTACCAAATTTAAAATTAAGTGATTATTAAGTAGCCGCATTGCAACAGGATAGGAAGGGAAGTTTTCCACACAAGATTTCATCGGTCTTGATGTTGGTTTCCAAATTTTGGTCTCCGGCTTAAGTATTCTTTCTTGTTTTGTATCGAATTCTAAGTGACTGACACAAAACCCTCGAGAGGTTGAATTTTTATCATGTCTTACACAGTGTTCCAAATTTGACTTGCGTCAGAAATGTTCAAAAAATTTCAGTCAAATTTGTTGGCATCGTGAAATTCGTTCACAAATACAACAAATTTCCCAAAACACAAATAAAATGATTCCTAACAGATCAGAGAAGAGACCGTTAGAAACCACCCGAACAAATAGAAAAGCTTTGATGGCAGTTTTGATTAAAAAACTTTAGGCCCCAGGCAACAATCCACTCGGCACGTCTTCCAATTTGTATACTTTACAAAGTCTTCTTCTTTTACCAACTAAGTTACTGTCATGAATGCATCTGTTGGTAATTGACATTTTGAACATCCCCCAAATCCTCCTCACAACAAGGTTAAGATAGTGAACAAGACATCGCCCTCCACGACAAGATCAAATAGAATTCAGCGTTTCATCCTCGGAAAAGTGTGTGAATGACACATTTGAAGTTTCCAAGTCCTTCAACTCTGTGTGGCGTGGCGGGGGGGTTGATGACGGGAAGGGGACGACACCCATTAGCCATCTGCACGAAGGAATCTTCTCATTTCAATTAAGTCTCTGTCGGTGTCTATGAGAGGTTGGGATTTTATGTTTTTTTTTTTGTTTTTCGTTTTCTTTCAAACAACAAGCGAGTATGTAATTCGCCTTCCATACGAATAACACATGTACAAGTGCAGGATGTATCTTTTACTTTCATTAAGTAAATTTTGATGTCTTCGTTGTCAGCCGCAGCAACTTAGGATTCCCAGCAGACACCGCAACCACCACCACCACCACCATTGCCAGCACCATCGTTGGGTAACTATCCTCTTCCTCTGGGTGAACAAAGATTCAAGTGGAAAACTCAAGTGTGTACGAGAATAGATACATTACATACGAGTGTGCACGGGATACCTGCTTCAAGTTGCCAACTCATAAACTGCACAAACCTGCATTGAACATCATAGAGCAATGTGTTTGGCCTGATTTTCTTCACTAAACCAAAATGAAAAACTCAACTCCAGCCGAACGTCGTCGTCGTCGTTACGGTGGAGGGAACTGAAAGACATGCTCGTCCGTATGGGTGATGGTGATGTGGAGGGGGGGGGGGGGGACAGTTTGGGGGAAGTGCAGCCTGAACATGAAGCCAGTACAACTCCTTAGTTGCATAAATAACACTTTTGCCACAAAGAAGACGATGTATAGGCAGGCATTGCCGGTGTGCTTTAAAAAGGCATGCTCTCGGTTGACTGTTGTGTTGCCACTCAAAAGATGGTCGTTTGGAACTCGGGTTTCTGGTGTTCTCGTTCGTCGTCATCGTCGTTGATATTTCTTGCAGCTTGCCACCCCTCCCAGTAGACGGCGGTGGAGATACACTCTCTCGGATGCACCTTTACAACGGCTGACTTTGTATCTTCTTCTGTTGGCCTTTTTTGCGCACTCTCACACTCCGGACCGACTTGGGGGGGAACCGCTCCAGGTCGCGGAGAGTCTATCTACTTATGCGGTCCTTGCAGAAGCCACCCATGCTGGTGGTTTTGTGTTGGGGATGTTCGAATGCATACTGCACGAGAGGAGTCGCCTGCAGTTGAAGTGCTGGTGGATTGCATTCGCGGTTTCGTTATGATGGAAAATCTCTCACTGTGCGAGCGCGCCTGCAGACGTCGTCATCGCCGCCACCGCCGCCGCCGCTCCAGTCCACATTGGTCGCACACTCGGTCCGCATTATTATTACTATTATTTTCTGATTCAAAATTGGCGATAAGGACGTGTCACGTTTTGCAATTTACACATTCTAGGGGAGCCCATTGTTTCTGCGCCCATTGTTTGTGAATTTTAAAATGATTTATAAATTCCTGTGGTTACTGACAACTTTGGGTAGAGTGCGGCGGTGATGATGGTGTGGCGGCGGCGGCGGCGTGTCGTGGTGTGCTATGATGCGGGCATGATCATCGCCTTCTCATCGCAAGTCGTGCCGGCCATTGTTTTCGATGTTTGCGCGCGTTTCATTTCGTCATCTTTTTGGTGTGTTCGGGAGGATTCTTTCTGTTGTGGTTCATTTTGCGAAGATCTCCTCAGTGCGCTCTCGGCCTCGGCTCGTTGAATTATCATTTTGGACACTGAGAAATGCGGTTTTGTGAATACATTTGAGGTTAGAGGCATTGTTTTGGGAAAACGATCTCCGAGACATGAGCAGTGGATGAGCGCGCTCTGTATATCATTAGAGGATGATGCGCGAGGAGGTGTTGTTCGAGGTGGAAACAATGGCTTGGGGTATTGACTGATGATCGCCCTCAAAACGAGATGATCTTTTCACATGGAGCTGCGGTTAATGCGATTCAGTGCAGGCAGGCAAATGTTAGCGTTGGGCGCCAATCCTCTCTGGCATGAATGTCATTTATCAGCAGCGGTGCTGAGTAAATGTCAACTGAACTGTTGGTTGCGGGTAGAGATACGATCTCAAGTGAACTTTGTGTTTTGCATATCGATGAGTTTGAAGGGTTTTATGGGTTTGAGATGGTCTTTAGTGTGTTATTTCTTGAATTTGGGTTAAATTGAGAAATGCACGGTGAATGATAGGGGAGTGGTGTTCTTTGGCTTGACATGTTGATTACTTTTAGAAGGTCAACAGTTTATCTATAAGCGTCCATCAATAATTCTTGCCAAATCTTGCTCCAACAGTCTGTCAGAAAATTTTTTGAATTTAAATCACGGATCAAGCCTCTAAAAGCCTATGCCCTCTGCAAGATCTTCTTGATCCACATTTCGGTGAGCGTTAAAAACCGTGGTGACATTGGAAAACAGTCGATATGCTTCTTCAATTAGCCGCTGAATGAGTTTTCTTTGGCACTCAGAGGAGAGTTGATGCGGAATTCTAAATTTTTTGATACGGAGATGCTTGCTTTGTATAACCTACACATAACATTGACAGCATTTGACTGCATCGCTGTATGGCACGAGGAGTTCATCACTTCAGGTTCAGTGCTGAAATCGAACTTGGGACATTGAGCATGTGAGTCGACGCCTTTACCCACAACGTTACGGTGGCTACAAACCAAAGGACATCTATGTTTAGGGATTGGTACAATATTTGTTGTGTCTCCACTGTCGTATCAGTTTCTGACATTAATCAAAGTTCTGGATGTGACAGGATTTCTGGGATTAGTACCAAATGCATCGCTAGAGACTGTAGCAGCATGGCTGCCAAAATGAATTTAAAGCCATGAAAATTAAACATTTGCAATAGTAAGGACCGTGTGCATGTGGACTGCAACACAAAATTACTCATTCCCAGATGAGGTAGGACGGAGGAAGCCTGTACACACACGGTTCAGTAACTACCAATGTGCCAGAAGCGAACATCTATTGTGATTCAGAAATCTGTTTCTGTTTACTCGTAAGTTCTGTTGTTTTTATAGAAACAGCCAATCCTACAACTTATTTCAATATAGTTCAGAAATGCAATTCTTCTTAGACTTTTATTCTCAATTCTGCATATGACTTGTTCCGGTTCAGCACAATATCAAGGGAAATGAAATCACCGATGAACTTACTAGACACAAGTGGTGTTCTTCGGACCCAAACTCACGTTAGTCCATTTCATTGGTTACAACTCCCCTCGATAGCTGGGACTCTTATAGGTGGCATGACTCTCCAGAATGCAGGCAAAATAAGAGCATCTTCCCTAACAGCTGTAAGAAATTCAATGGTTCATGTTATCCCTTAGTAGAAAAGACAGAAAACGACTTATTGATGTATAGTGGGTCACAGCACCTTTGCAAAATACTTTGTGTACCACGGACAAGCAATGCAAACCCCAGGAAGGCCTCTGGAGCGGACGCAGACACAGCAGAGACAAAGATTTTGCAGAACCAAAGACACGGCGGAGACGAAGACACTGTCTTTGCCGCTGTATTAAGCAGATTTACGG
Organism: Eristalinus sepulchralis; assembly: GCA_944738645.1. NCBI lineage: Eukaryota > Metazoa > Arthropoda > Insecta > Diptera > Syrphidae > Eristalinus > Eristalinus sepulchralis. The sequence continues at coordinate 10,697,088 of OX122885.1, read as the reverse complement.
CTCCATGATATGATCAGAGCTGATGATGTAGGCTCCTCAATACAAAGGGCCCATTCCGTAGTACAGACTGCTGCTTTGTGATAAAATGCATCAGTTCTTGAATCCTAATGCCTCTTTGGTGTGTTTCAAGAGCTGTGACAGAAAAATAAAGACACCTCAAGAAGACTTTTCTGACTTGACTGACATTTTTCAACGTTCCTTAAATTTTCGAACATTTTTGACATTACGTATACAAATGTACAAAATTCAATAGGTGATCTAAATTTGTGTTTTTTGTTTTTATCCATATGTCTCTTCTTGTCTCTTAAATATGAGGTCTCTTCTTGTGTCAAATTTAATTGAGACTGTCAAATTTGGCACAGGTCAGAAATGTGGCCTCGAAATTTTAAAGAATGGGGATTGATAATCGTGGCCATCCTTCAAAGCCACAAATTGGAACCGTCTAACAGATGCAGGGCCCGTTCTAAGCCCCGGGGGCACTACAAATGTGTCAAATTTCAAGCGAAACTCGACTACCAATTGACAACTGAAGTTGCAGGTGCTCGTGTCACTGGATTTTTCATTAAGTTTAGGCATTTTAGGCACAAGACTTTAATTGATTGTCAGTGCCGAATTTGGCACACTTCCTTGACCCTTAAACATCCTTGTGTCCTCTTTGTTTAATTAAATAGATGAACGATTTGCCAGATATTACCTCATTTCCAGTTTAAAATTACTGACGTTTTTCATTTTCTAATTTTAGGCCACCAATTTGAATATCTCAACTTTACCAGACATCATAATTATCACGTGTTTTGAAAGCGAAAACTCAATTCCCTACTAAATTCAACAAGCAGCCTACATCGCTCCATCGTCGCTGGAAAACATAATATTTGCCTAATCCGCACTTCATCCATCTGACATCCTTCAAGACTTCCAAATATAGCATCAGAGAGGCTGTTTTTTTGCCTAGGATCAACTGGACGTGTCATCCACCTCCCGCTACCCTGCCCTGACTTCCTACTGTCAATTAAGACAAACAAGACAATTCTCTCGCCCCGCCTCGCCCACTTGCTACCCAAAACTGTGAAATGTTTTCAAAAACAAAACCAGACCGAGCTACATCCGTTCTCGTGTACATCTCCAACCCGGTGGCAGTGGCCTCGGCCGTCGCGATCTATTGGGATTAAATTTGGCTTAAATTGGATGAAATCCAAACATTTGGGGGATTCTGCACGGGAGCGAGAGAGAATCTGTATCCTATCCCACGCACCATAACAACAGTCAGAGAATTAAATCCCTTTTCCAACTGCCACCCCTTGTCCCGGCGGAATACCTAACGAATACAAAACTCACAAATTATCATTTAATAACCAAAAAAAAAAGTGAGAGGACGCACCATTGCAATGAACCAAAATTGTGGCAAAAAAAAAAAAAGACCAGAGAATCCGCGAGCAGACGAATTGATTGCAAGAAGCGTTTGCGACCCAGAACGGGTGCGAGTGTGTGCAGAGGGAAGGAGAAAGAAATGAAAACAGAAGAACAAAAACGAGAAGAAATATCTAATTAGTCGCTGCCATGGATAAAGGTTTTAAATCGATTTTTGTTTTATCCTGTTGCGAGCAAGAGCGAGACCTAGTTTCGAATTGTTTTGCCCTGCGAATCGAAAGGAAGGCGCATTCAAATGAAATGTATAGAATGCCACAAGAGCCAGTGCTAGTGCTGGCGCTGGCCTTACTGCTCCCATAATGTATCGCAAGCAAGGCGCTAGTTTTTTTCTGTTTTCTCCGCCGTTTTTTTTTCTCTCTCTCTCCAGGGCTGTGTGCAATTTTCTGCTTGCTGTTTTTTTTTTTCGTGTAGTTTTTTGTTTTCGGGGGACGACTGACGACGACGGCAGTAGTGCCGCAGAAGGAATGAAATGAAAAGTGGAATTCAGGTTACCCCCTCGCCTCGCACACAAGACTTGGCGCAACCATATTAGTAAATCTGATTAAGGGAAACTTTACTGTTGTGGCGGCGATGGTGGTGGTGGTGGTGGCGAAAATGATAGCGGCCAGCACGATGTGAGGGTGGCGAACGTATGTTTGCGGTAATCTAAGCCAGTGGCCCACGACTCCCGCAAGTGTATCTTTTTAATTAATTTCGAGAAGGAATACATGCGATGGTCCATCCAACGGTACGACCGTTAAGGGAGGGGGAAAGGGAGGAGGTGAGGAGAGTTTCGCATGTTTGGGGCAGCGGCTGGGGTGATTCGTCAAAGGCGGAGGCGTTTTGCTCAAAGAGATCTTTTGATGCGCACAGACAGCTCGGCGTAAGAATGAGCTTGCGTGGGATATGAATAATTTAGTTGATTTGGAAGGGAAACACCGAGATTTTGGTGGGTAACCCAGGTGGCCTTGGGGGCTGAGTTCAAAAGGAATTAAGCCCGAGTCAGATGTGGAGTGATTTAAGCTGATTTTTGATGGCTTTAAGACTCTGACAGGGAACGGGGACTTAAGTCTTTGCTGTTCTTTGTTAAATTCATGAATTTCGGTGCCAGACATTTGTTGACCTGAATCATAAGCTTAAGGTCTCTTTATGACTTCTTTGAGAGTCCTGTGGTCCCGTAGTGTTGTAAACAAATCCTCTTGCAGGTGTTCTTCCAGACAGTTGGAAGTGATTTCGAGGGCACACACAAACACGTCCAGAGATCGTTAAAGGAATTACAACCACTTTGCGACCAAATAAATTATGACTTAATCCAGATTTGTTTGGTCTACTCCAAATCTAATTGCTTCTAGAAATTGGATTTACTTGAACCCAGTGGTATTCCAAGAGCATCTTCGTGTCTACAATCTGTCTCTCAACTCAAGGGAATGCATTGGATAAGCAGCTTTCTTCTGTGAAATTTAATCTCGGATGGTAGGGCGGAAATCTATAGGGTCTTAGTTGAATCTCATTCGGTTTAGCGATAGCTCCCACCTTTGTTGAGCTTTGCATTGACCTTTGTAGGATCTAAGCGACGTTTCTCTTGGTTTTGATGAAATCAGAATAACTTCTGTGGTTCTGAATTTTGGATAGTTTTATTGTGATCTCTAGATCTGTGTATGATTTGGTTCAGAACATCTCCAGGAGCTAGTGTGGCTGCTCCTGACCTTAATGGGGTATCGCATGACATCCAACAACAATAGTTGCATCTCTAAAAGGAAACTAACTTAGACTGTATAAATGACTACTGCATAATTTCCTGGTTATTGTTCAGTTAGATTAGTTTGCTATTTTTCTACGTCATTTCTATTTTTTCCCCTGCTTTTTCTATATCTTCTTACACCTTCTATGTTTTTTCTATGTTATTTCTACGTTTTTTTTAACAATGCGCATCGCTTCTCGACTTCGGAATCGATCACTTTGTGGAGTTCTTAGCTCGTATTGTACTTGCCGCAATCAATATTAAAGTTTTTGACATTTTTGTAAAACCTAAAAAACACTTCGACTTAACAGTCGAGAAATCGAGATGAGTTTAAATATGAGATTTTGACACAATTGTGGGTAAATTTCGCTTTCTTGAGAGAACTTCTACTTTGTTCCATCTATTTTTCCAAAAGCAACTTCTTCGTTCTCCCCTTTTTTGGCAAGGCATCTTCTTAGACTTCGCTTCGCTGGAAGCATCTTCAGATCATTTGAGACTATCTTCCACTTATCTGAGGATTCCTTGGGGCCTTTGTGTCTTCGGTCCATTTCAATCATTTTTAGCTTGTTTCTGCTCTTTTAAAGTCGTCTTCTGTTGCATACAGCATCTTAGAAGTGTCATTTCTAAAAAAATAGTTCACGGTGCAAGGCTGCAGGGTTTCAAATTCAACGTAGACCACGTTCATTGACACGTTTAAGCTGCGAGATAGGTTACTGGCCCCTATTCGCAGTTAGGAGTACATATCTTGAGGAGCAGTCATCTTGAATATGACAGCCAAGTCTTTGTCCCGTTTACCTTTCCACATCCCCTATAACTTTGCCAAAGCGGGTGACACTTCTTTGATACCTCGTTTGAGCGACTTTTAAGCAAAGAACGCCGAAATCCTTTCACACAAAGCGAACTGTACCTTCAAACGGAGACTGGTTCAAATCACCTCAAAGTTGACACACATATTTGCGTGTAACGCGCCATCCCAGGAATGAGATCATGCCCGTACTCTCCACCTGCACATGCTTCAAAATTTGTTTAGAGTCAGCCAAGTGTGTGGATCAATCAAAGCACTCAATCCTTTCAGACAAATCTAAACATTCATCCAGAGAGTGAGAGAGGAAAAAACATGAAATTTCATCACACACACAAGAGATCTTACCACATTTCCGCATCTTCCTTCGGAGCAAATCAAGCACATACGAACCAAATGCATTCCATCTAAGCGGCGGCGGCGCTGTTGTGCAAATGCCAGACCCATTAATCTGATCGTTGACCTAAAAACGAAGCAAACGGGGGACTTTCCTGTTTTTTTTTTTCATTTCCATCTGCAACCGCCGCCGACAAATGTCATGCGACAGACAAAGCCCACAAGCGAGAGCCGGGTAAGCCAGCGTGCATGGCCTACGTACACACAGATTGTTAAGTCCGACTCAGAAATCACGTCTGCACTAGGCAACGTGACCACCGAACATTAATCATAACCACGAGTGGTCGAGTGGAAGCTGGTAGCCAAAAGCCTTCGCCGCCGTCGTCTCTTGGCAAATGTCAATGCAAACTGCTCTGAGCAGGAGCCGCAATGCAGCGGGGACCGACGAGGGGGGATTCAAATGAAGTTTCGTTTCGGCTTACTTCTTGCCTCCTTGTTTTGACTTTTAACAATTTAATTAAAACAACAGGAAATTTGACATATTTGCGGCGGAATGCTTGACAGATGCATGCGTCACTGCACATAGCTGGGTTTTCTTTGTCTTGTCGCTCTGCGTGCGGTGTCAAAGAGATAGTTCTCCCTCCCACCGTCGTCGTCGTTGTCGTGTGTCCCACAAACATGCTGATATGGTTCTTTTTGTGTTTTTTTGCGCTCTCCTGCCTCTCCCACACACTTCACAGAGCAATCTTCACTTTACCACAGTTACGACGACACGATGGCTCGGGATGGGGTTTTGCGAGCACACACAGCGCCCGCAACGTGTATGGGAACCAAGGCAGAAAGCATAAAGGACCGTTAATTCGAGTGCTGATTACAAAATGGTGTTGACAGAATGACGTTTATTTGATGATGTGCTGTAATGTTCAGTCAAACAAAGTGATTGCATGGAACCACCGCCTCTCTCTCTCTCTCTCTCGCTCATGGTCGCTCCTTTTACACCAGCCGGGCCTAGTTAACAGAGCACGGCGCACAGCACAGCCGTTGTGCTTTGTACAGCATGATGCGTCAGTGGATTTTGTCGTGCTGATGGGTTTTGTTTTTTGTGTTGGCTGGGATTCGCTAGATTCGGTTACGGTGTGCATTTGGGAAAAGGTCGTGAATCGTGGGTTACCCACCAGGCTGTGGGTGTTAGCTTGTGTACGGTATGGTGTAAGGGAGAAGATGCTGCGGTGGAATATGTAATGACAGGAGGTTTTCGAGGGGATGGGCGCTTAAAGGTGCTTCTAGGAGATGCGATGGAGGTCGATAGGTCGGCTGTGTGAGAAGTTTTTTTGGGTTTGTGTGATGTTAGCTTAAATTTTGTTTTTGAGGGTGTTGGGGGAAGGTTCAGATTGCTGGCTGACTGATAATCAGGTCATTTACGTGTAGATCCTCCTCAGGAATTGAATGCGACTGAAGCCTTATTTTGTCAGTGAAAAGTTACATTTTTATCACATCAACTTGCAAATTCATGTTGATAGAGACCGTGGTTACATACAAAGCACTCCATTGTGCGTCCTTATTCTTTCCCTCACTGACCATCAAATGTTACAACTACAGATGTAATCAAAATCAGTTTATAAAGGCTTAAACTTAAATTTAACCCGATTCATGGTCTGAGCTGTTTCTTGTTGCTCATCAGCGACTGCAACGACGCCTACAATGAACTTAGAACTTAGTGTGCTGCATAAGACCCTTGAAAAACTGGACAACAAGTCCTTGAGCAATGTCATATAGAAACCGGTCTTTATTGTATTTTGAAAAAAGGTGACCTCCGTAGGACCACCTGCAACTCCGTGTGTATATAATTTCTAAAATTCTGACTCTGTGAGACTTTTAACAGAACCATCTTGAGTCAACTTAAACATTGGTCACACTTGGGAGCCCGATCCATGGCTCTCAGCATGGATGGCGTATAAGGAGAATTTCAAAAAATGACAAACAATGTGAGTCCTTCCATGTGGCGCATCTTTGGAGCAACGTAGTCGTCGTTTATAACGTCGACGGTACAAGGACGAGTGGCCTGGAGATAGTATGTGGGTGCATTGTCCCCGTTACATCAGTAGTAAAACATGCAAGCTACGAAAATGGTGATCACGATTATCTTTGAGGCCTACGCAAAGTAATCTGAATAAAATGCCACTGTGAGTATACTTGAAGGCTATCTAGGAAAACTGGCGCCTTCTCCGTGACCCTTAATGAAACTTTGTTCTTTGTAACAAGCATGAACTATGACTTTATTGGAAAATGGTCTGAAAAGTGAAGATTCTTAGTCCCCAGCATCCAAATATTTTGATTCGTGAGGTTGACCAGTATTCGTGGACCGCTTCTAGTGACGATGCAACTCTCAATCGGCAAACATACCTAAGGGCATAATGTCCTCTTGTGTTCTTTGCACAAAGTTTAATATCTCCGATAAAAGGGTTCACAAGGTTTTTCCACATTCGTCTGAAGTTTTTTGAAGTAAATGGTGCTCATAAATTTAACAACAATTCCAAATGATTTTCTTTAGAAAACTTTCTGTTTAATTGCCCTCTCTAACATCCTTTGAACATACCATTGCGTCCTACAAGGCCATTTCAACACAGTCGCACGGTATTACCAAAAGTGGCGCCCTCGGCGAAACCTATTAAAATTACATTTTTACAAAGCTAAGAAGTTTCATGAATTCAAAAGACGAAATCTCCCCTCCCCCCTCTGACAGTCGTCATAGCGTACAAAAAACAAAAAATCGTTCATCTGCAGGATAAATATTACAAACAAAACTTCCTCCACACTCTCCCTCCGAAAAACATCGAAGCAACGGCTCACAGAAAGCCGGCTAAATGATTTCCCAGCCTCAAAATTCCAACGAATTCTAATAAACTGTTGCTGTTCAAACAGAAAATTCCTGAGGCTCTTGTGGAATATGATCGCAAACCACTCCTTTGAGGTGCCAACGTCGGGCGCCACTTTTCCAAGAAGAAAATCTTCATTTTGTTCGCTCCCAACTTCGTGTCAACTTTCCGTGCATACAAAACAGATACAGATTCACTCATCAGCGTGAGCATAGCCCCCAGGGCAGGACAAACCTTTCCTCGTGTACCTTTCAACACTCACTTCCGCTCGAATCATCGTCCCCCGCCCCCCACAATCATCAACCGGCCCATGGCCGAGAGACTTCTTCAGATTCGAACCAATTTCACGTCAATTTCGCTCGCGAATCATGTCAAAATTAATTCAAAGTGAAACCAACCAGCTGCCGTCTAAGTTTAAAAACTCAATGACTGAGCGACTGCCGACTGCTGACTGTCGAGAGGTAAATTAGCAGAGGGGACGGGGCAGGGACGGTTTGTCGCTCCACTTAAAGTTTTCTGCTTTTTTGAATTATTGGAAGTAATTTGAAGTAAATTATCTTCCAATCGGATGTCTGTTGTGTGCGTGTGTGTGTGTGTGCGGTGGGGGAATGGTTTCTATTTTTAAATGCGCCTCGCAGCGAACTCCTTCCTCTTGAACGTGCGTAGCCTCCCCCGACAAAAAAAAAAAAACAAAAAAAAAAAACCCGGGTGCTTCATCAAAGGGAAAGAACGAGATTCATTCAATTCCAGATCCGCGTCTGGGAAATAATGATTCACAGCTTTACCCGCGCGCTCCCTATGAAATCCAATAGATTTCTCAGAAATCCTAATTTTTCTTCAGTCTTTCCCTTCGGCAACAGCAACCACCCCACACCCACACCCACCCTTGTGAGCTCCAAAGTGCACACACACTGTGGGGAAATAAAACAACATCCAAAAACAAAAAAAAAAAAAAGAACAGAACCTCGAAAAGAAGACAATCGAGGAAAAACGAGGAAGAACAGAATGATTTTCTTTTGAAGCACTCACCTTGAATTTTATTCCTCTTGCGGGGCTGCTGCTGCTGCTGCTGTGTGTTGTGCGCGAGGTTCACGCTGCTGGTGTCAGGAGTCGTCGTCGTCGTCGTCGACGTTATCGTTTGCCGTGACTCTGCCTCCGCACCGACAAAGCTCTCGCGTTCCGCGCCGCTCGCTCGCCCTTTCCTTCCCCGACGCCGTATTCTAATATGATGAACGTAATCCTTTTGAAGCCAAAATCATAATCCAATTCAAAGCAGAAACCAACAAAACAACAACACACGGTATAGGTTACGACGCGCACAAGATACAGGATGCGAGGCGAAAGATAAGAGTATCTTGTGTCGTTGTCGTCGATTTTGAAATAAAAACAAAAATCTACTCTGACACTCTGACCCACGAGGACAATGTCGAAGGACACACGCACGTCTTGTGGCCGCCGTCACTCACTACCGATCACCACTCACGTCGCGAAATTTCTCTTCCTCTTCGGATTAAATTTTTCTTTTTCGTGTTTCGGATATTTTTTGCACTTTTTGCAATTCCCGCACTGAAGGATTTTGCGATTCTCATTCACTGAACTGGAGTAGGTACATGGAAACCGTAGTAACTTTGCGCACACCTTCTGTTAACCTTGTTGTCGCAGCAGAAGAAGCACATCATCAACGAGTCGTCGTCGTCGTCGTCCGTGGTTTGTCGCTCCAGCTGCAGATGCGGATTAAATGCGAAACTTTATCAGTCAACCTCGAAGTTCGTCAAACACTCTGTGAGTTGTCCGGATATATCCTTTATAATTTTTGACTTTTTTTTTCACTCTAAGGGTAAGATACTTTCGCAAAAATTGTTAAACGTACAGCACCCCCACACCGACCCTTCAGCATCATATTCACGGAGTAACTGAATTGATATTCTGGAATACCTGGATTAGGTCACCTCCGATGCTTCTCCGTTCCATAGTCATCTTTGTCACGGCATATGGAGAGACTCAATATTTTATAGGGGCCCACGATGGAATCGAAATGCGCATGTTCCTCTCTTTGTTTTCGTTCCATTTGAAGAGACTGTCTTGCGGCTGGTCATTTCGTTTCGTTTCACTTATTCGAATGGATTCCACGATTTGCTGCCTCTCTCTCTTAAGAGACTGCAACGAAACGAAATGGAAATGGCAGAGTCAGAGAGAGAGAGTGAGATCGAGTCGAGTGCGAGAGAGAGTAAATTGTACCGGAATAAGTCATCAAAGGTAAAGTGTTTCAGATTACATTTTGTGTACTTCATCTGCGAGAGTATCTATAGACCAAGAGGCCAACGATGCCGATGTCGTTGTCGGTGTCGTTGTCGTTGTCGTTGTCGTTGCCGTTTGCCGAATCTCTTGCAGCGACTACGTTAAACCAACCAACCAACGTTTGGTGGTGGTATTTGTTTTGCAGTTATTTATTTAGATTTATGTATCTGCGAGTTATGTCTGTAAAGTGTGGAGGAATGTGGCCGGTGTTCGAGGACGAACTTTATGCGATTTGTAAAAATTTTTGCTCTGTTCTTTCGCTGTGTGCACTTGTTTTTTTGTTGTTGTTGTTGTTGTTGCTGTTATTATTTTCAATTAAACTAGGTTTTTCCAGTGGTGGGAGTGGATGATGGGGGGTGAACTTTGACTTTCGACAATCCCGACAACCGCTGAAGAGGACTTAGCTGGTCGCGGTTTTTGTTGGAGTTCGTTTTGAGATTTTTTTTTCTGTGTCGGTGAGATGACTGGGTATTAATTTATTTATAGTCATCAATAGGAAAGTACACAAAACACACCGACTCATGTATTCGGTGGCGCGGGCATTGTGTCGGGCGCCAGAGAATATTCAGTTTTTTGTTACTCTGGATGAAAAAAAATCCACAAATGGACACAACAGGATGACGAATTTTGTGTGTGCTTTGAAGATGAATGTTCTTGTGGGTTGTGGTTTGCTTAAATGCTTGTGCAGTGGATTCACGGGTGTTCGAAGGAAAATAGGCGAATATTGAGGAGGGTGGCTAAGTCTGTTTAAGAAGAGGATGTGATTTCTTGGAGGAGAATGTGTCCTTTGGAATGAATTTCAATTTATTTTAGACTTTGTAGAGTGTATCATGCTGTGGAGTGTGAGTGAGACAGGGGTTACAGTGTAAATGAACTTTTGTGCCGGTCGTGGGTTGGGCGCCAACGTTTTTTTTTTTTTTTTTTTTGATTGCGGACATTTTCAAGGCGAATGTGCCACTAAAGAAGAGTGGTTTGGTTCTCTATCACGCTTGGCAGGAGTGATGACTGATTCAAGTGGTCCATCAAAGCTTCAAAAAGGAGCCTCAAAATCATTCCGAATATATCACATTTTAAGCATTTAGGGATAGTAGATGTGACTAAGCAACATTCCCAAAAATTGTCGTATGAAATGATACAATCCGTAGTTACTTTGGGCACACCTTCTGTTAACCTTGTTGTCGCAACTGAAGAAGCACATCATCAACGAGTCGTCGTCGTCGTCCGTGGTTTGTCGCTCCAGCGAATGAATGAATCAATCGCCCAGTATAGAGAAGGCCGGCACAGCTATTAAACAAATGGGTCAAACAACAACAGCACATCTTTGGCGCGGTGTTAGAATCTTTAGAGGCTGTGGACAGTATCCTGGGAATTTTTGGAAGCACATTTGGGACACAAGATTCCTACCCAACATTCACCACAAAGACGAAACTCATTCAAAAGCTATTGAGGTATGTCCTTGTTCATCGTTGTCTACAAGATCATGTCAAACTATGAACAAGTTTCAATCACCGGCGTATGGCTGAGCCAATAGACTATAGAATAAATCTTCACAATAAGGCAGATCCTGGGAAAGAATAGTTTGTTTCAAGTTTATGCGCAGATCCTTGTGACTGAGTTTTAAGCACTTCATGTAAGCGGAAGTTGGAATTTTGGATGTCTGTCCATCCAGACCTAGTCATTGAACGCCGAGCAGCTGGCTTCTGGAATATCTGCACCATTTGAAATTTGCATCGTTTTTGAGACGCGATGCCATGTATGATTTGGTTTTGGTTGAGGTTATATGTTCTTACCGCAGGCATTCATTTTAAATCCGAATCTTTTACTCAGATGACATTGATACCGCCCTATATTTACAGATGGTCACTTCTGATATTTTTGTCTCAGTTGAATGTGAAAGGACAGCTCCTTTCTTAGGAAATAGGAGTGAGTAGAAACCTAAACGCCATACACCATCTCAGATAACTAGTTTCAAATACAAGTTAAAGGTGACTGAGGACTTTGTATACTTCAGGGAGGATAGGTGTTCTGTATCATAGACATTCGGTTCCATTTTGCTTTGTGTGAACAATTAGAGTCTAAACTCCTAATGTGAAAACCAAAGTGGTACACTACAGTATTCTGTGGTGAAGTTTTGAAAGATGCTTGTAAAACAATGCCAATCTTGGAGTTTTCGGAAGACAAAGTTCAACTACGATCATGCAGCCCTATCCGAGAAGAAGGGTAAGACACAATCGTGAACTCTACAAACAGTGCTAAGATGTGAATGCATTCCGACTACACCAACGCGCCTACATTGACTGCATTTACTTGCATACTCTAGCCAAATTTGGCCGTTTTTCAATGAAAAGAGAGTTCGATAGAATTTTCCAGCAAAATCCGCTGATTTTGCCACTTTTTACATTTTCTTGAGACAATTTTGCATACAAATTAATTTCTCAACCGAAATTCCTTAGACCTGTATGGACAGTCTCTCCCATGGAGACTTCGAAAGCTCCCAAAAATCTTTAATCCTCAATAGCAAACAAAGCTTTCATATGACCATTCTTGGACCAAACTATTGAAAGAGGAATGATTTTAAAAACTACTCTCCGCCCAACTTCAGAAAATTGAATACACTGCTTTTTGAAGCCAAACAAACGTATAAAAGATAAAAACGCTTATTTTTGTGGGCTTCTTATGTTCGACTCTGTACTTTCTTGATGATGTCCTGTTTGAAAATTTAAAAATAGCGCAGTGTCCAGACTCGCCTTCCTCACATTATTTGAATAAAGTGATCCCTTAACCCTCTTGATCCACAAGGTATTTTGTATTTCACAGCTTCGTTTTCTAGTATACCCACTAAGAAGCTGACAAGAGTGTTCGTATAAGTTGGGAAAAAGGATTTTCCCATTAAAATACAGTTGTTAGTACATAAGACCAAATCTCGAACTTTTTTGCGGACTCTCTTTAAATTTTCAGCGGCAATATTATCAGCTTAGGGGGTCTTTGAATCCCAGCCTACAGGTACAAGAAGATGTGGTGGACCAAACTTTCGGCATAAATTCCAAACACCAAATGATTATGGATGTTGAGGAGCTTAGTTCTGATATATGCAAACATTGTGCTTGGGAACGTTGTCCTGAAAAGATGTTTGCTCGAGCTAAGGCTCAATTCTTCCTCATCATGGAATTGAGCACAAAATCTGAAAGTCTACTGAAATGTCCAAAAGCCTTTCTGGCCAATCGCCAGAAAAGTCCCAAAAGCCAGAAAAGGCCAAAAAGAAGGAAAAGGATGAAAAGCCAAAAAACGCCAGAAAGCCAGAAATGCCAAAAAACAGAAAAGTCAAAAAATATAAAAAGGATCAAAAAACCGAAAAGAAAGAAGAGAAAAATCTCTCATTTTAATTTTTCGCTGAAACTGCCTATTTAAGGTCCTGGATCCGAGAATGTTAGCTTCTCGGAATTTTCACTTCTTGGGATATTTGATTTCTGAGGACACATTTTATGTGCTGTGAGGTATAACTTAGGCCACCTTGCTGTACTGAGTAGGACCGTAATATTGAGTTCAACGATAAAAGTCGTAAATATGTAAATGACATATTTTGATGCGTCTCTCTCTCGGCAGTCTGAAAATTAAGTCTCAGTCTTACGAAATGACTTTAATAAAGCCGAAAGGAACTAACTTTGATGAGGATAGTTTTGTTTTAAGCACAAACAATGTTTCTTTGTCCAGGATCATCTCATCTATTTGTTGTTGGAGACTTTTAGATACCCTGCGGTTTAATCAGAGTTAATTGATTACACCCTGAAGACTGCTAGACTTGGGAAACGTGAAATGTCGTCATCAGATTACCTGGTTCAATGAAGGGTTATCAGGATGCAGCTTCGACTGGTGAATCGGAATGGATACTCTACATAAGGCTAACGGCTGCGGTCGTCATTTTGCGTTAGAAAAGAATTCTTTCTATGTCGTCGCCTAATTTGAGAGCATAGAAGACGCTCACACCCCCCAGCATCCTATAACCTTGCAAGACACTCTTCAATAGAAAAAGCCATTTCCCATCAGTCGCATTTCATATTCACAACACATTCCATTCGATAGGTTTTGTCTCACAAAACGTTTCACTTATCCAAATGCGTTTCGATGGAAATTGGGAAACTTTTCGCAAAAAGTCTGTTTTTCCAAGAAAATGTGTCCATTCTCGATTTTCCACCTCAAATGTGATCAATGTGAAAGTCATTTCGGTCTGGTTTCGCTGACCAAAATCCAACCCAACCTAACTAAACAATTTGTCGAAATGCATCCAGCGTGGACAGTAACAATTACCAGTGATTGTGGGTTTTTCATCATTTCGATGAAAGTAGTCCATTGAACGCATGAAACCTGAGAACGCTCAGCTTGCAGTCAAAACTTTCTTCGGCTTCCAACATTGAAAGCGATAACAAATCAGTAGCAATTATCTTAATTGTTCGAAATGGTCAAAACTTCATCAGCATGCAGTCAATTGGCCGTTTCTCACGGCGACACCGATACCGCAGCCCAGATCCAATCACCGATGTCTTCCTCCTCCGCCGGACGTCCTCGTGCAGCCAGACAAGGTGCAAACTGCATCTCGTTCCTCAAAAAAAATATCCACTTGACCACAGCACGTCATAAGCTGACAATCAAGATCTCCACACGCCAGTCTGGGCCCGGCTCTCTCGGGCGAGGGTGACACTCAATTTATGGCCGCGGCAGGGTGCCTCATCAATAAAAATCGTTTCGTTCGGCTATCAGTCCCCGATCTATGGCCTCCAATCAAACGGTGCAACGTGTGCGCACTCCCTCCGACTGCGATCCAGTAGGCGTTGACAAGTGGCTTAATCTCAGCGCAGACGTCTGCTGTCAGCGGGTGCAGACTTTGTGCTTGGAATGAACAGCCAGGTCTTGGCTATCAGCGAACACTTATCAAAGAAGGGAGAAAAAATAACCACCAGGGGGTGGAGGAGAATGCCAGAAATACAAAGATTCATGCAAATTTCCTGACAACACTCTTACCGACTTCCCCCCGTCAACCGACAACCGACAACGACAACGACGGAACCGTCCCATCCGTAATCAACTGCATAAAAGTGATTTCTATTTACCGTTACAACAATGAAAACTGCTCGTTTTTCATATTCCTCCTGACTGGTTATCCTGAAAGGAAAACACATCCCTGACACGGCATACAATCCACCGCCACCGCCACCGCCACCGCCGCCGGTGCAGTGCACTGCACTCGCATCTCGTATCTGAAATATCTTTCCGAATGCAAGACTCGGAATGCAAGCATAAAAGACTGCAAGAGTGTGAAGTTGTAGACATTGTTATGCTCCCGTCGCTGGTGCTAGGTGAGTGCTCAAGCCACCGCCACCGTTGCCGTCGACCATGAGAGCAGTGCACGAGGCAAATTTACGATCCCCACAGAGTTTGTTCCTGCAATGAAAATGAGTTACAACCGTCCACCGCCCCCTCTTCACGTAATTTGTGCCCACCGGAGGGGAGTGAGGCGGTGAGAGTGAGAGATTGGAGGAGTGCCCAGGTCTCAAATCCAGGACATCAAAATCCTTCTCTGGAGGTAATCATATTTTCACAGCCATGTGCTCCTTAAGCCTAACAGTCAACAGTCAACAGTTTCGTGAACTATGTTGCATCCGCATCCGCTTGATGGAGAGGAGAGGAAGCACCGGCTTTCTGTGCTTTGTGCTCTGTGCTCCATGGTCCGTGGGGACATTTGAATTTCAGATTCGTGAAGGGGCACTGTGGCCACCTCGGGAGCGTAAGAAAAATTACAAAGCGTGACACGATTTTAATCTAACGACACGACGACGACGACGACCGAATGATGAGGAGGAGGAGGCGGAGGAGCAGGAGAGGTCTCTCTCATGCGGTTCGATGACGCTCGGCACACAGAGACCGAGAGGTCAGAGCTTCGGGAATAAAGACATAGGGACTGCGGTGGGATTTCTGTGGCATATGAGTGAAGAGCGACAACAAGATGGATTAATGCCCTGACCATTGCGGTGCCTGTAATGACTGTTAGCACGCATGTAGGGATGGATAGGCCTCCTGCGGGAAACGTGAACCCACCACATACATCAGGTTGCGATTAGAACTGACGTGGGCTTGGCTGGGCTTGACGCACTTTATGAGCGCCAGGGAACTGATGTATTTACAACTCACTTAGGAGACGGATGGCTGGATGGGATGCAAATGTGCCACATGCATGAAATTCCAGCACAAGACCACACCACCTTCGGTCTGATCGAAAGAAGAACCCACGTCCCGCAACAACAGTTGTGAGATTTCTCCCCGCGGGCATCTGTCAACACAGCCATCGATTCGACGACTTCGCCCCCCAAAAAGGGTTAAAAGTCGGTAACAACTGCAGGCGACACCCTGCTCGTCACTTCCAATGTGTCAGCAATAAATTTCTGACACATGTCACATGATCTTTTCTAGATTTTCACCTGCACCCCAGACGTCATTCCCGCCACCCCTTGTCAATGATGAAAAATCGTATTCCTTTCACCTGACGCGACGACGACTATGTGTGTGTGTTTGTGGGTGTGAGTGCACAGAGTGCACTTGTCATCGCTTGAGCTAGGAATTCAAACAATGTGTGTGGCGCATGCATTCGTATACGAATTCCAACACCTCGACCACGGACGCCCTCTGCTGTGGAAAATTCCCCGACACCCCTACACATCACCCTCCACACTCAGCGCATTTATCCCGCATATCGCTGCTGTCGCTGCTACTCGTCGTGCTGGTCGCCATCGGTCGTGGAAGTGGCAGTGGCAGACATCAGGACATCATGGAAAATGGAAATGAAAACAGGGTTTGATTATGATCGTTGTCCAGAGCATGTGCCGTCCTCCTGTTGTCGTCGTCGTCATTGTATTACCCCCGAAAATGAAGATAAAACAAAAAGGCAAAAGGAACACAATAACTGAAAATGAAGCGAACAGGTACTGCGGTCGTAACAGGGACGAGGAATGATTTACGATGCATTGTCGGAGACTCCCGCGAGATCGAGTTGCGCCGCCTGGCGCAGTGCAACTCCCTATATTTGTGCGAGGGCGCGAAGGGAACGGTATCCATGTTTGCACATTCGGAGAGTTCCGGCTTAAGTAGACTACACATGACCAGCTGGTGCGTGTGAATGCAATCGAATCTGCTGCGATTCTGTTTCAATCAAATGCGTGACGCGTGACAATCGGAGAGTGTTGAAATGCTGCCAGTGGAGCTTGTGTGAGGGATTCTAGATTTTGAGTGAACCTTTAACACACCAGTCCAGATTTTGTTGGAGCATGCATCTGTTCGGTGACCGCATCCACTAAATTGAATATGAACAGCGTTTTGTTGAATGTTTGCTTTGTTCAATTGAGTGGACGCCTAGGGTTAGGTTGTCATTTCCTCTTGGTGAATTCAAGGGTACCCTTTACACAGCGGACTGTCATGGGAGTTGTGGTGAAAATTTCGAGACTTGGATGTGTTTCTGGAAATGAGTAATAGCTGCGATATGGTGCGGAAATCCTAAACATTTTCAATAATAAAAACAGGTCTCTATCGGCAACCTTGTGGAACACATTTTATCTCTTCTTCTTTTTTGCATCGGGAGGTGAAAACTTTGCATAGGAGCCAAGGACCGTTGGTGGTGTCACTGAAGAAAACAAACTCCTGGGGAACTTTCCTCATCATGATTTTCGCTAAATAAATTGTGATTCATTCTGAGGTTTGATTTATAATCTAAAATAAAACACAAAAATTTGAGAGTGACCTTAAAATGTTTACTATCATTTGAAAGAACAATTCATGACATTTACTTTTCGAAAGTGGCTTCATATAAATATTGGTCACGACTACGACTGATGTGGTCCATTCGAAAGGTTCAATTTTGAGCAACGCGTTTGAGCACAGCGACTGGTATCTCGCGGTTTACTCCAGTAATGTTGCCTTTTACAGCGTAAATTGTAGAAGGCTTATTCTTCAAGACCAGGGACTTAAGATATCCTTAGAGAAAACAGTCCAAAGTTATAATCGCACCTCTTAGGCGGCTAACTCACATTCGCAAAACGTGAAATTCGGTGCTCGCCAAAATTATTTATCAGCAAGTCCATTGTTTCACGTGCCGCATGGCTCGTAGCTCCGTCTTCTTGGAACCAGAGCTCACCGAGACTATGTTCTTGAATATCAGGAAGCACATACTCAAGTCAAGTATCATCCTCTTATGTGAACTGCGACTCAAATTTGCGAATTGGCAACAGTGGTTAAAGTTGGTTGATTACGCGCACCATACGCGATTAGTCGCACGAAAACTATTTCTCACAGGACGCTGAATCATTTGAAGACCGAGTTGTTGGATGAGTCCTTCCATAATTATTTGCCAAACGGTACTTAAGAGAAATGACAATGAAGTTTGACAGAAGTCATACCTGAACTTTAAAAAAAGCCGTCTGAAAATCAAACCTCACGATGAATCACTAGATATTACATCACAAGGGAAGAGTAGAAATTGAATGCTTTGTCACGGGGTGATTAGCGAATTCGCATTTATGTACAATACGTTGCGTCTGTGTCTTTGGTTGGAGAGCCTCCATTGATATTTGGACCCCTCGAGAGCGCAACCAAAGGTTTCATCACTCTTTAGGATGTATGCAAATCATCTCCCTAATGGTGGTAAGAGTTTCGTGTCTGTTTTGTCTCCTTATCAGAGATGCGTCTGTTGAAGTACATAACTCCCGAAGACCAAGAATGCTGCTGTCATTTTTTGTAGTACAAGGTACCACTTGTAGAGTCACGGAGTTAACTTCATTTTTCCAGTCAAGTAAAACCACAACGAAGTGACTTCAACTGCCTCCTGTGCATGGTTTACCTTCGATGACTGATTGGGCTCTACCTTCCTCAATAGCCTTGTGGAACTCATCTCAATCACCTCCAGTCAGTGAAGAAAAAAAAACTGAGACCTCTATATTAGTAGAACTTCTCTATCCTGTTTTGCGTGGAACTACAGCCTGGAGTGGACCTGGACTTAAATCAGCATGGTTCTCCAGTTAGCAAGGCCTTTCTCCAGCGATCTGTTGTTGGGTAAAACAAGGCTTCAATTATGCACGTCATCTCAAACTTAACAGAGCTGGAAACTGGAACAGACACAACCTTGGACAATCTTCCAAATGGCCCAACCAACTCAGACCCTAAGAGAGTGAGTCAGTCTCAGTCACAAGGCACTAAAGTTTAGTTGTTTGCAAAAGAGACTTCCCTTACACAACTCCTAAATTGAATCCTAAAATTTCATCAATGGAACCTCTTGCAAAACATTGTTCTGAAAAGCACAGTTCCCTGTGGTCTACCCTGTGGAACTCCTATCATATGATCGTGAAATTGGCGTAAATCAATTTCTTCCTCAAAAAAAAAAGAACCCACTGAACATCAACCTCCATCATTTCACGCCCATTTCCTCTCCGCACGTCATCCTTCGCCGCCGAAGAAAGATCAATTGAATGAAACATCTGTAACCTGCAGCGTCCAGTCCCTTGTCTTTCACCTCATTCACAAGTCATTTTCGACTTAATTCCTACTTTCCCTCGTCTATCCGCTCGATAAAGAAGAGATTAGACTGCTCCTTACAGGCTGCTTCTGACAGATAAGACAAAACCAAAATGGTACCCGGTGACGCCACATTCTTCTCTCATCACGCGAATTTAATCCTCTGCACCCTGCTGGCCGTAAACACAAAAACTACTCAAGGCGTTCCCTGCCGCTCGATAAACAAAGAAATCTACTTAAGGTCCGTTCGTATCTCTACGCTGCTTTCACTGAGATACTTGTCACGGGTACATCTCAGACCTCTCGTTGCACACAAACTGTGTTTTCAGTTTCAAATTTCAGACAAAAAAAAAGGACGAAAGATATCCCCGAGGAACGTGTGTGGTTGACTGATTAATATTTTGGCGACAATCGGTCCTGGGTGTACCTGCGCGCAGCTCAAACACACGCACACACAGTCGAATCGAGACGGTTGAGTTTTGACAGCGAACCGTCCCTGTGACAAAGTCAAAACCAATTTTTCGTCAACAGACAAGCCACTTGATAAGCGATTGTGTCCTCTCTCGCTCTCTGCGTCGAAATTCGAAACCCGATATCTTAAAAGGGTTTCCCTTCGTCTCTCCCTGTGAGCGCGTATGTACGTGCGGGACTGCGTGAAGTGTTTTCGACAACAAAAAATTCAAATTTCTGGTGTCGAGTTACGGACACGGTATTCGGCTGGTATTTATAATGCGATCAATCAAAATTTGTCAACATTGAAAATTGATTTACCGAACGGAGCAAAAAAAGCGAACACACAAATTTTTGTAAATAGAACTCCAGAAGCGGATAGCCCGGCCGCGTCGGGTTACACGGACTCTTGTAGTCGCTGACACATGAGCGCCGGGATGTGGTGAGTGTGACGTGTCGGGCTTCGCGATGGAATGAGGAAAAAGGGTTCGACGTGGCACCTGTTTAAGATCTCATTGCTAACATACGCAATTCACGGAATCCGGTGACAAGTGGGGGCGCGTTTAACATTTGATTCAACAAACATATGCGTGTGTGTGTATGGTGGCTTAGCAACGATTTGAATTGACAGAGGAATTGAGGGGCGGTGAGGGGTGGCATTTGGGGGGTTGGTCGATGATCAAGAAAGGAAGTTCTGGGTTCAAAAATGCTGGTGAGTTATTGAAGGTTATGTGAGGAAGGGGATGCTTTTAATGCAGATTGGAGATGGTCAACTGTGATGATCTGTTTGTGGTCCTAGGGTCTGCTCCACAATGAAATAAAGAAAGACAGAAATGGACTTCAGTAGTTTAGAATATTTACTTATGAAAGCCACAAGACATTTTTTTTGTCTTTCACGTGAGTCCTTTGATTCAGGAAAATTGGAAAACCATCCACTAAGGAGTGACGCGGTCCCCTTTCAAATCATCAAGTCTCATTTATTTAGACAAGACATTTACAGTACAGTAGAGTGGCTTGCATCAGAAACCCCGATTCCAGAATTAAAGGATTTGCGTGAAGACGTAGAACAAGACTAACGCTGCCTAATGGCATAGTGCCCTTCTCGAGGAATTGAAGTTATCACCTTCTTGCAAATGAAGAAAGTCTTAGGTGCTTCTTTAATAAAAGATGTTTAACCGCTCCACATATCAAGTATTCTCAGTATTCCAGGCCATTATTTTGCCTGGAATACTTAGAAGAAGAAAGTGTTCTGTTCTCCTGCTACAGGCTCAACTTTTTCGCTAAAGCCGTGAAAATTTAGCTCGCCCATAGAGTGAAAGAGAGAAAGATGATGGATGCACATAAATTAGATGCCGCTACAGTCTAGAAAGAGAGCAGGGTATGTTTCCTTCAGAAAACCCTCGTGTTGTGTGGTCTCACAAGTTGAGGGGACCTACAGTTTGTTGCTGATTACGAACGGCGACTTCTGAGAAGCTTTTCTTAAACAATTAGTACTTTCTGACGCATTATGTGTCTCTGGCAAGTAGACTGGCTTCATATAAAAAATTAAAGAGTAAACAGACGCTTAATTTGACGTCATTTTGGTAAGTTCCATTCAGTAGATCTTTGCCTCAAAAACGAACAACTTCGGCAACCAGAAACTAAAATTAAAGAAGCTTTATAGTTAGGAACAGTTAACGGAGACATTTTAAATTTCCTCAAAAAGCCCTGGCAGAGAGGTAGACTTCGCTTTCTTATTTATTTTTCCTTTAGCCAGAAATTCAAAACCTCGATGAATCCAGTCAAAAAATTACCCCGCTATTCGATATCCCGACACATGTATGAATCATTGTTTCTCAGAAATGAAATCACTCACTCCTGACACATCCTCTCATTCCTGTGTGAAGTCTTCTTTCCGGCTGCCATTTTATGCAACACCTCATCGTTCTAAGAACAAAGTTCCTCCATGCAATCTGAAAACAACAAAACGACTCAAACAAAGAACTGATCACCAGGAGGGATCTGCTCTGGTAAAAGTCTCCGATAAATGCCCGCAAGTGACTCAAATGAGTCTTAAACAGTTTGCGCATCCTCTGCGTCACTACCTCACAGCTTCCGCGATTTGGTTCTTCTCACGAGCGCGGTTCCCTGCACTGCACACCACCCAAGGAGAAGGCGTGTGGCAGCGCTGTATATCATCCCTCAGAGTGACAGGTTGCATCCTCCAGCAACAATTCACTTCTAGTTCCCACTGTGACTCACAGCTTCAGTTCGGTCACGTGCTCTTGGAAAAAGGCGAATTCCACTCTCGCAACCGCTGTGCCATGAATCTCCGGGATGGCCGACGACGACACAATTGACGACAAAGCCGAACCATTGATTTCGAGTGCGCCCCACTGGGACGCATGCGAAGACATGCAAAACTAGCGCGCCACCTCTGTGCGCGATGGCACATCACATCACGAGATCCTGCGCGGCCGGGCACCGATCGACAACGATGTTCCCAAGACGATCACGAGCTCTCGTAAAATCCGCCATCCAGCGTCAAATTAATTTCAGCGTTCTGCGATACACAAAACGTATCCACGGACCTCAATTAAAAGAACAGTCACACCAGCAGCGCCGGGAGACCAGTTTCCACACGGGACTGGTCGTCGAGTCGGAGGCGGCACAGCAGACCGCACCAGAACGGCAGACGCATTCTTCGCGCTACCTGCAGAATGCGATCCCGCGCACACCGAAGCCGCCCCGAGCCACTTCCAATTTTATTGCCACATTAAAGGTGTAACTTTTATCATTTTTCCATTCGCCGGGGACCTGGACGTCCCGACAAATGTTTACATGTGTATGAGT
This sequence comes from Eristalinus sepulchralis, assembly GCA_944738645.1. Lineage (NCBI taxonomy): Eukaryota > Metazoa > Arthropoda > Insecta > Diptera > Syrphidae > Eristalinus > Eristalinus sepulchralis. The sequence continues at coordinate 10,674,797 of OX122885.1, read as the reverse complement.
AAACGATGGCAGCGCTGAAATCCGGAGAGACACTAATAATTTGGCTTCCAATCTGCCGGGGAGATGTCAACATACCATTAAGCCGCTGTGCGGTTGGGGTAAACTGGTTTCTGCGGATCCCCATTAAGTCCGGACTCGGTGCGAGTCAGTCCGTCTGTCCGTCCGGTCGGTTTGCGCAGCAGCAGCAGCAGCAAACTTCTGACATCGCATGAACGTAACCAATTCTGTTTGGCATCTGTACGACGGCGGCGTCGTCGCTGTTGTTGTCGTTGTGGTTGTCTCCGCTGTCATTACAGGCATGTCCACGACGACGATATAAAGAAGAGGAACGTCCGTTGAACCAGGCCGTCAATATCATTCACGATGCAGATGCAATTAGTCACCATTAGCGTTCTTCGCTATCATTTTGGCGAATGGTGCGCCGAGGTTGTGGAAACTGCGCCGCTGCTCGTCTCGTCTGCGCCGAACAAAGGGGTAATAACTTTCATTCCACCGCGGGTCCAGTTTGACATCCGCACACGCTCCGAACGCTTTGATCCGATCCGACAAATATACACGAAACCGAAGATGGCATGCCTCGATTCTGATGACTCTCCGGTGCCCATCTGTGCTTAGCCCTGTCTGTGTGTGTGTGTGTGCGAGTGCAGCGAAATATTTTCCGAGAATAGGCTAAGGACTATAATTTGCGGATTGAAATGTCTGCACATTAGCCGGGGAATGCTTTCACGGATAAACGACGGATCGACGCTGAAGCTAATGCTGATTGTGGTCGTTGCTGTTGCCGTTGCCGTCCCGCCGTCGTCGTCGTCGTCGACTCGGTCAGATAATTAAATGACTATTTGTTGTTGCAATTTGAAAAATCTCCTCCACCGGAGGCGATGATTCGGAGGATCAACACGAATCAAAGGATCACAGAGTGGGGAATCCACTAATTATAGTGGCACTTGGGTAATGACAGCCATTACTGGATTATGCAGCCACTGCAGCGGGCTTCTGATGGTTTTTTGGTAGTCTTCGACGATCCTTGGAGGCGTCGAATTTCTATGCGGGATTCCAATCGGTCCGGGGAGTCCGTAATTGGGACTGACCGGAGGATGCGAGTCAATGAGGTATTTATTGGTCTGATTGGCGGGAGTGATTTGAAGCAAAAAAAGAAAAAAAGAAAAAAATGCCTACTGAACCGCTACTTACGTGGATCTTGGTTGTTGGGAGTTTTGCAAGAGTTGAATGCTTTCCATTAGATCTACATTAACAACGAGAATTCTGTACGAAGTCTCACGACACCGTTGACCAGTTCAAGACCTCTCAACGTGGTCGTGTCATGCGGTGCAACTTCGTGGCCCACAGTGCCACTCAACTGAAACCACATTTTGTTTTTATTCTCTTTTTAAATTTTGACCAAGAGAAATTGCTTCTCTAATCCACTACACATTGAAGATGTTGGACGGAGTTGGACAACAGCCTCAAATCCACTCCAAACAGCGACTATGTGGGACTGCATTGGATGCTCTTGCAACTCAAGTGGATTCTAAAGATCCACCTAGAAATGGAATGATTTGTTATTCACTTTCCGCCTGTTCTAGAGCCTCTTCAGTAAATACACGTCGGTGTCTATGGTCATACCAACTGAGTTTCCACGTATTTTGTGTGGAACTAGATCATAGCATAAAGTTGTGGACAGCGAAAAGCCGATCCTTTGAGAAGAAAAGTCAACTGTCAGGGATACCCTTCGACACACTTAAGGAGAGCGGTTTCGGCAAATTTTGGCATTTCATCGAGGTGTTGGTTGATTGATTCAGTGGATACAGCAAGAGGTGACCATGCTCCTTCCCTTTTAGGTGGCCGCCGTGGCGTAGTGGGTAAGTGCGTCGACCCCCACGCCGAAGGTCTAGGTTCGATTCCCGGACGGGACACCTCGCATCACGGCACCACGTCTTCCGAGTTGCTGACAACACTCAAAGAGTGTCAATTGTCTATGAAAAGTTTCGCAAATCTAGCTGTTCGGAGTCGGTAAAAAACTGAAGGTCTCTTTTACTCGTGAGAGAACAGTAGCACGCACAACACTAATAGTTTTTGTAGAAGCTAGGCCCTTGTGCCTTTTGGGCTATAGTGCCTCTCAATGATGATGATGATGATGATCCTTCCAGCTAATTAGAAAAATTTAGGCCTTCAACGGAGTGCCAATTGTTTTGACTGTTTCTGCAAATATTAGTTGACCCCTGGTTCTTAGCCTATCATCAGCGTCGCATTAACTTCCTTGGATACTGCATCAAACTCCACTCTGAAGAGGTCTCACGGTGATGCTTGTTGTCTGAGCTTAGCAAACGTGACACCCATACCACAGACAGCTTTGTCATGCCCAATGTTTACATGCAGGATATGAACCATGTGGTCTTTTGAAATTCCTACTGTCTCCGATGTCTTGAGCACTGTCGAGATCTTGAATTCCTGTCAAGTCATCCTCTGTGGAAGCCGTTTACTGTGCCTCTGGTCGTGGCTCATCAAAAATCTTCATGCGACCAGACGCATTTTTGAAGGCCGCTATCGAAGGAGAGGACTAACCGCGCCATCGTACAGATGCCAAACAGAATTACTTACGTTCAAGCAATGTAAGAAGTTGTTGCGTCTACAAACTCTCTGGACAGAAGGATTGACTCGCACAGAGTCCGGACTTAAGGAGGATCCGCAGAAGCGCATGGATGCTGATTTCTTTTCTTCCAAAAAAATAGCAGAATCGAATCAGCGCTTGCACCAACGGTCAGAACGAAACGAGAATCCTGTTTCGGTGGAAATTGTGGCAGTAGCCGTCAGCCGTCGGTGAGCCTGAGTAAGGATCGAGTAAGCGGATGCCCCTCATTTGTCCCCTATAAAGGTTTCTAACTTCGGTGTAGTAAAATGAGAAAATCAAGACTTAAGTATACACTAAGGCCTCCCCCCCCCTGCTGGTCTAGTGGTAAACGAGGAAAAACAGAGTATATGCTATCGTCATGGAAGAACGCACACCATCGGCGTCTTGAACAGAGCCTCATAATGGACAGCGACAATTTGGAGATTCTTAGGGACATCGTCTACCACAAACAGCATTAGTAACAAAATCAAGCAAAGCATCACTCTTGGGAATCAGTGGTTGCTTCGTTTGGTTGGACTACTAAGTAATAGAGCCCTCTCTGTCGAAAGACGAAGTTGGCTTCGAACAAGATCTTAATCATGCCTGTCCTGCTCTATAAAATTAAACTGGCCAGCAATACAAGAGACCAGAGCCCAGCTTCTTCTACGGGCTTGGTGTGCATCTGTTTTTGCCGATCGTAAACTGAAGATTTAAGAATCTTTTCAACGGCCAGTCGTTCTCTTCAAGTGTTGACAGCCACCCGAAAGAGGTTGTGCCGTGAAAAAATGCTCAGTCCGGGTATTAAATCTGAAAACTTTGACGTCTCAGTCGACGCACTTATGCACTACACTAAGGTGAACAATGCCTGTCCTGCTCTATTAAACAAAACCTTGAAGAAAGTAAAAGGAAGTTCTTGCTTGCTCTGCATCTAGTATGCCTTGATAGAATGGAGATGGAGTGTTGAACGAAGAAGCTTAGAGACGGCTTGCGTCTAAACACACGCCTAAGAACAGGTCGAATAGGATGACACTGCCATGTAGAGTGTTTGTACAATACAGCTTCTCCTCGAAGTGGTACTTGAAGTGGTACTCAAAGTGGTCATCGTCTAAGGCAGCACACGCAAGGAAAGGAGGACCTTAACCAACTTTTTGTTCGAAATTGCAGGCAACCGGTGATGGATCTATGATGTTAGCTAGAGAAGCATGGTTAGATAGGTAAGGTCATTCTGGGTTTTAGAGCTACTGTAGGAAGCGGAAGAAGAATTGCTGCTCGTCCTTTCTTCATTCGAATGACATTTTGTTCAAGAAAATACTTAAGGAACGACTTAGACTCTCTTTCTTTGCTGATATCTGCTTTAAGCACTAGACACTGGGCACTAGGCTAGGTTTGACAATGTTGACGCTGCTTCTTCGAAGAGCAACAAATACGTGCATCATCTTCCGCCTGAACCGCCTCCACCACCTAACAGATCGTCAACGTCCCATAAAACAGCCCTTAATTGAACGGAAAAACGTTTTTCCTTTCATATCTCCCCAAAACAAAACAAGATTTTCAATTCAGTTCGCTTCACTTTCCCACTCAATTAAACTTACGACGTATTCTCAGATTGTCCCCGAAATTCCCAGCTACGGCAGTCGATTACAAATGCGATCCGTGTGACGAAACCGCGATGCCCATGTGCCTTCAAAACATCACTGAGACTCTGCCTGTCATCTCGCCGGATTTCAAAGAAGCACTCCGCCACGTCAGGAATGCCCATGAAGTGAAGCGCGCCGCGGCAACCGCACCGTAAACCATCAAGAAAATAACTTTTAGTTAGCGCGCCTTTCTAATAAATTTGTCTCCTAATGCCCATGAGACACCTCGGCGATCCACCCAACTGGAAAGAAAAGATTTTCGAATAAATTAAGGATTCCCTCTAATAATAACGTCCGCACACACACCACCGCATCGACACCGACACCGACACCGAAGGCATTCCCACGTCACTCTGCGCCCTGGCACAGCAGCAGCAGCAGCGTCGTCCCAACCACCTTCCGAGCTGTGAGTTTCAAAGAACACGAGGAATTCTAAGGCAGCGCATAATGGAATTTTGCGGCAGCTGTGCACGGACACGGATACCTAGTGTGTATCGTCACTTCAATGAAAATACCTTTTTCCAAAATTTCGAAACAATGATGAAGGAATATCCCCGATGAACGTCGACGACAACGACAACGACGACGAAGACGACGCTCTGGCAGGAAAAGGTGTTCAAAATCACACCATAAATAATGTCCTTAAAGGAATTGCGTCTTTTCTCTCCTTTGTCGGACGCCCCTCGCCTCCCCGGGGATTTTATTGCAAGTCAGCTGAGTGCGAGGAGGACGTCAGGCAGCTCGCATTGTTCAACTTTTACACGGAATCCATTCTCACTCTGTCATCGATAGAGATCCCTTTGAATAGACTTGCCCTAGTCGCAGCTTCAGTCCCAGTCCCAGTGCCTGAGCTGGTCCCAGCGGAGCAGCAGCAGCTCTGTTTGTTTTGAGAGCGAGCATATGAAGACATACAACTCATTATCATTACACTCCGACAGGTAGTTGGGCCGGCATACAGTTCGTCGGATTGAGATACAGTGTCATGCCTGTGATCGGTTGCTCTTTGTCATAACTTCTTTCCGCCTCGGTGATAAGTAGTCGAGAACGGTGACAATGGTATCGATTTCGAGCTCTCAATCTAGGGCTGAACTTATTACCCGCCTTTGTCCTGTGTGTCCTTTGTGTGTGTTTTGTGTGTGAACGGGCCGGCATTGTGAAAGGATTAGTGCAGCTGCTCGTAGTCGCTGTAACTACTCAGGAGTAACAAGGAGTCGGTCGGAGCTTGCCTCCCGTCCCCGGGGAATGTGTGCGACAGATTGTCTGAGATAAAAATTAAATTAGTTCGATTTCACAGATGCATTGTAGATGATGTTCCAGTTGACTGCAGATCGATTTGATGCGCGGTACAAGTGATGGGGGATCGAGCGGCGATGCCAACGACGCGGCGATAAGTTTAACGAGTGTGTTATGCGGACCATTTAATGTTCATGTGACGGCTCATTCAGGCCCATTATCGGGCTCTTGGCAGCATACGGTTCTGTGTAGCGGATTGAATTGATTTAAAGAGCGTTGTGCGTGCGATGGAGGAGATGAAGCTTGAAGTGCAGTGGGAACCAGGTTAAGTCTGGATTAGAAGGCAAACTGTCGCGTCAAAGTTTTAATCTGATCAGGGGCTTAAGTCACCTTTAAGCTTGGCTTAAGGAGCAGATTTTGTATCAATTTGTGGATCCATCCCAAACTGTCTCCATCGTTCGAAGGTTTGTTTCTGTTCTCAAGCTATTTCTAAACTAAAGCTGATCCTGGCGTGAATCGAGTCTGGCTTAGAAAAGTTCGAGAAAAATTTCATAGCGGATATTAGATCCATCATGGACTACAGCTAAGAATGTTTCATTGAAGCCAAGCCTTGGGACACATTTTGAAGTCATTGCAGAGTCAAATTTTAAGTAAGGCTTTGAATGCAATACGTTTTCATCATGTTGAGTCATTTAAAGCGAGCTTTACAGGTTTCTGAATGAATTTTTGAACTTATTCGGGATCTAGCTCAAGGCCGCAGAGACGTCTTAGGCATGATCATAAAAACGATCATTCTAAGACAGAACCAGAGCAGGCATTAGGAATAGGGCAGAGAAGGTAAGGTGTTAACTGTGTGAAGCTAAAGAAGAGTTTAATTGAATTCACATCATCAAGGGTGGCGATTCAAAATAAGTTAAGGGTCATCTTCTGAGCCACATGCTGAAGTCGAGGAAGAAGAAAAATATATCGGACAAAGACCTGACTCTAGCCAAAGGTCATGTTGAAGTTTGAACTTAATTAACCGGCTAGGAGAATAATGAACTTGTTACGTACCTTTACACCTTGAACAAAGTTGAATTCAAGTTGGGAACACACAGATTAAGCGTAAGTTTCCTGCTCAAATAGAAGACAGACATGTGGCGTGCGTGCGTCGATCCACACGCGGAAGGTTTCAGGTTCGATACCCGGGCTGAACATGTGGCATTTTTCACGGCACCACCTCTTTCGAATTGCTGACAACACTCAAAGATTACTAATTGCCTCCGGAAAGCTTCTCAGCTAGGCGTTCGTGAGAGAACAAAAGTACGCACAACACGAGTAAATGCCAAAGAAGCTAGGCCCTGGTTAGAATACAGACATAGGGCTCCGATTGTGTACCAAACACTGTTGACATTGGAATGAGGCCCGGAGTTTAGGCTGATGTAGGTGACTGAGAACCAATCTCTAAGCATTGATTTGACTTTGCCTGGTGAGGAATTAAACTACACGCACAACCCGCGGAATAGTAGGTGAGTGCCGCTTTTTAACCCTCGGGCAGAAGGGTTAACCCAGGTTCACCCCGGACTCTAGCGCCAGTAAAAGAAGAAAAGAAAAGGGATTCGCTGCATACGTTGGTTCACCACACAAGGGGTATAGGTCTAGCAATGCAGGTGGCACCACGAAGAGGCTGTATGTCAACTTGACTTGTGCACAAGCGGGGATAGTGTTTGCAGCTCGTCATGTCGAGTGCGATCAACAACGTTGCCTGCAGTGCACAAGCCAAGGGTATCATCGGTTTATACTTCTTTTCTGACGATATCACCAGCACAAGGAGTGCTGTGGGCTGCTGATTTACATTTTTTGGACTCAATGGCCTGGACAGCAACAACATGTGATTTCTACAAGACGGAAAAAGAGCCACTTGATGGTAAGTACGGAAGAGAAATGGTAGGTTGCATGAGTTGCAGATCGTGCCCATTGTGATGCAAGGTGGATGGAGGTTTCTCTCTTCTCCGATCTAAAACTAATCGTTGCCTTTTATTAAATGCTCGAGACTTCTGATGCTTAGATCGTTCAGCTTGGTGAGGTCCTCAAAGAAGAAGATTTTTCTTCAGGAAACGTCCTCCTTCTACCTACAGGAAAGACAAATATAGTTGTAGGGAAGAGCAAGACAGTTCGCATGTGTGTCAATTACACAATTTGTGTTCTGATAGCTGATCTGCTTAGGCTGAGCACCCAAGGTTTGTTTTTGGCCAAATCAGTTTGGCAATACGGTAAATTCAATTCTGGCTATTTGTTAATAATTTCTAGTAGAAGGAAATGCTTAGTTAACGCGGCATACGCGATAGGAGATCTCTTGAAAGAGTGAAGAGCTAGGTGGTACCGCTTTTGGCTTTCCAATTCCCTGGTAACTTACTATATCCAGGCACTCCTATGAGACGAGATAGCCGTCAAAATATAGGTGGAAATGTAAGGATTGAAGGTGACTTTACTCATGGATGATTTGGTCGACTTTTGGGGCAAATTCTAATACTCCGTTCATATATTACTTTGTTCTTTAACCTGAAGAGCTCATCTTCATCATCTTTTCATCCGTAAATACGCTGCAACAGTGCATTTGAATATTGAACAAACGACCTTAGAGTGGATGTAGATCCCAACTCCTTCATTCGCAAAAGAGGATATGCTACTTCAGAAATTCTCCTCAAAGAGGAGAATCTCCTCTTTTAAGCAGAGCTGTCAGTGCTATCCTGGACCGTTCGCGGACTGATGTTGAGCTTCCAACTAAAGGCTCTGTTAATGACGAGACTCAAGAATTTAGTGTTGGTTCAGATGGAGAGACGTACCGCACAGTTGCAGATTATGTGACTGGATTTATGACTTCATTTGATTCAAAATCACATCCGTAGCACTATTATTAGGAATCAACGATGGAGCCAAAGTTCACTTTGTGGCAGAATATCGGTCAGACGAAATGGGATCAAACCTAGGTGTTGGGGCTATATTCTGGTGCCACGGGAGGGTACTTCGGTTTAAGCTTGACTGTGCGGGACGCCCCCATTTTGGGAGTGTTGTGGTGGCTTTGACTTAAAACCCAATACCGTGGGCAAAGTCGAAGTTAGTTCACTGTGCTGACTGGTCCGAATCATGTTGTTCACCCGACTGATTCAGGCCAGACGGTTAGAGGAATTTCCCTGGATGAGTGTGGAGTTGAATTCTCAACCGGGTGCTGCGACCCAGAGACCAGCAGAGGTCTTTGAAAGGCCTCATTTCAAACCAAGGTGAAGTGAAGTGTCTCTCGAGCATGACCTCACTTAGTAATTGGGTAAGTGAAGCGTCTAGTCTTGCGTTATCTATGACTCTTGGGAAAATGGACCCCGTGATATACTCCGTAAAGGCAGGTGATCACGTAAAACCAAATCCCCTGTCTGTACCGCTCAGTAGGAGAGGGTGGGGTGCGGGAATCTTGTATTTCCGTTTTCAGAGGATTCACGCCTAGACGACAATATTTAGTCCATTCCTCGAATTCGAGGACAGCATGATGGATGATGTCTTCTTGAGTAAAGTTGAATTTGGAAGATACTACAAATGCAAAAGAAGATTCAACGACGAACACTGTAGGGACGTAGTCAAGCGTCTGCGGATATAAGACTTAAAATGATTGAACCATGTAGAGCGGATGGATAACACTGCACAGGCCTAAAAAACTTCTTCTGCGATCCTCTGGAACAACGCATAGGAGGACGAACTCCTCTGAGATGCCACACGAAAGTGAAGAAGCAGCTTGGGGTGCCAAATAAGAGGCAGCTGACAATAGACCGTTGTACGAAGTCACTTTGGTCATTCGGGAGAGGGCTTTATTACTCAATTTCCTCTTAAGCCCAAAGAAACAGCGATTGGCAAGAGTGATTCTGTACAACATCTTGATCATCTCAGTCCTGCTCTACGGCGCAGAGACCTGGACGCTACTTAAAGCGGATGAGGAAGCGCTTGCGAGAGAAAAGTTTTGTGTGCAATTTTTGGTCCTGTTTGCGTTGATGGCATTTGGAGGAGAAGATTCAACCACGAACTGTATAGGCTGTACGGCGGCATGAGCCTAGTCAAGCATCTACGGATACAACGCTTAAGGTGGCTAGGCCAAGTAGAGCGGATGGACAACACTGCTCCGGTCCGAAGAGTCTTCGAGTCCGAACCACAGGAACAACGCAACAGAGGACGTCCTAGACTGAGATGGCGCACACAAGTTTAAAAGGACCTCAACCAACTTGGAATGCGCAATGTGAAGCAGCTGGCAAGAGATAGTGCTAGCTGGAGAGGCATGTTGGTTGAGGCCCAGGTCCACCCCGGACTGTAGCGCCATCCGAAGAAGAAGAAGAAGAAGACAAGAAACCGTGCTAGGTGAAGGAACACATTGGTTGAGGCTTCGGTCTATCCCGGTCTGTGATCAGAGAAGAAGAAGGTGGTCCAGACGATGTCATGCAGGAAAGTTTGAAACACAAAATTTTGATGTGACACACGCCGTCTGTTTCTTGGAATTTTTAAAAATCAAATTTCACACATATTCAAGGACCTGAATCAGCAGGATCTACTTTGGTGTCAAGACCAAGTCCACTGTCATATGCTTAAATCTTCTCTCCCATGGCCAAGGGTAATGGGAAATGGCTTAGAGAATGAAATCTTGAATACAAGTGGCAGAGATTCAAATTCTTCGAAAAAACATGACAACACAAGGAAATCAATGTTGAACAGTGGCTTCTTCAAATGGAAAGGGCTTTCCTTCGAGGGCTTCGCCATGTAGCATCTCTAAGATCGTTGTACCGCTAGGAAAAATGTTGTGAATCACTGCCTAAGGGTTGAATTTAAGAAAAGATCACATAGAGAGACGTAGAAGATTGAAAAAGTAACTCCAGAGCCACTAACTGTGATAAACTTCTCTCATATTCCTACTCATAGGCATAAGAAAGAAGAAAAGGCCTTTGAACTCCCTTTTGCAGAAGACACCAAAGATTTGCAAGCAGACGCAGAAGCCCTAAGATTCAATTCAAATCCAAAATTTGCCCTCATGCCCTTGGCTTCCGTCAATTCCATCTCAATCAACCCTTCCGCCTGAGTAATTAATTTCCCCGAAAAAAAAACATTTGTCTCCATCCATCCAATAATCAGATCATTGTAACCTCATTCCAGTGCGGAAACCGAAGCGTTGCCTTGCTCCGCTTTGTCATAATTGAGCTCACTAGGTCTTAATTGGCCAATAAAGGGCTGTTGCGTAATTCCCCAACAATGGACCTTGTGTCAGAGGCGCATGAGGCATAATTGCGCGGGCATGTGAAACTCCGCAGACGATATGCAAATGCTGGAGAATTGGACAAACAATGGTGCTGCCTGGCCGTCTGTGAATTCCGGGAATTAATGAGCCAGCGTTTGCGGGCAATTGAAGCTCCAAATCCATAAATTCATTGAGCTTAACCGCAACCAGACAAATCCAAGACGTTTTTATGAGCTCATTCGGTGAAAGTGTTGCACAAGCGAGTAGCGTGCGCAGAGTGTGTTGTGATGTCAGCTGTGGGAACCTGACGGAAAATCGTGCATGGGCTTGGAAGATGATGAAGATGTTGGTGGTACTCTGCGAGGCTGAAATGGGAATGAGGAAGTGAACGTGAACGTGGGATGAGATGGGATTGCTGGTGGAACGCAAATTTGAGCTGAGCCTTATTTAGCTGTTGGAACTGACAATGGTCCATAGGAAGAGAAGAAGACCCTGAAGAAGTGCGTGTCAAAGGTATGGATCACCCCGAGCTCTGTTAAAGTCCTTTAACTACAGATAAAAGGCATTAGTGACGCAGAAGTGGCGTTAAGCAGTGGAGGGGATGTTTCAAGCAACTGCATGAGCCAGGCCTAGTTTGGCTGTAAAAAAGACAGGAGCCCTGAAACAGAGAAGCGGGCCTACGCAGTAACCAAAGTCAAGGATAAAGCACATCAGCAGATCATAAAATGCCAACATTTCCTATAAGACATCAAGACACAATTCCTGTCTCGTAAATGGACATGATCCTCATCCTCATCCATCGTCTACTGTCATTCAATCGGCTCCCACTTAGGCTGCCTCACTTATTCCGCATCTCAGCGCTAGACCATTCCTCCTTTCGCACAGCGGCGTGAAGCACTCTCAAAGTCATTCCGAAAGAAACAGAAGAAAAAAAAAACAAACAAGACCCAATCGACTGAAGATGCTAATCCCATAATAAATGCGAACACTTTCCAAGTGTCCACCTCGTTCAACAAATCGAGCAAGCCGCCGTCACCGACCCTGCCACACCATCGTGCCGGGTATAAGTCATAATAATCTCACTGAAGACTCACAGTGACATCGCCGAAGAGACACATCGAGTGACCTCGCACTCCCTCTCCGACCACTCGAAACCCCCTTCCCGACCGCGGATAAGAGCTTCGCACGAAAAAGAAAAACGAACAGATTGTAAGTAGTAATTCGTAAAATTAATAACAAGTTCCATCGGAGACGGACGACAACACATAAAAGTCGCGTTAAGCCGTTCAAAGCGACGGCCGAGTGCGAGAGAGAGTGTGGAAGTGCTGCTTCAGAAGCGTTCCTCTTAGCGTGACGGCGCGGAGCTTGCCGCGGTGTGAATGCCGTCGATAAGTCAAATGTGACAGCTTAAGCAGATTAATTATTTACCCGCCTGACAGTTGCTGGATGCGTTCGGTTTGTTGCATATTTCGTGGAATTAACTTAAGTCCTCGAGTTAAGTGAAGGTGACTTAGCGAGATGCGACAGTGGTTGGTGTTCGTTTTTCGTTTTCAATTCGCATTCGGGAATCTTGCGCTTGAGGGAATAAGTGCAAGAGTATGGAAGGGAGCTTGTTTTGAGGATAATTAAAAGGGACAGTTGGGCTGATTATAAGTTCATTCAACTTAAGATGTATTAAGAGAGGAGCCATCCTTCCTTGAAGTTTGAAAAATGCTCCAAACAGGTCCTCTGAGCTGACTGGAGGCCCAAATAATATGCCTCTTCAACTAGCACGGTTTTATTGCCAACTGCCTTAAACGTCACACCCCAAGTTGGTTGAAGTCCTTCTTCACTGGAGTGGACAAACGATGTCATCCTATATCGCGTTTTCCTAATTGCTTGGATTGATTGAAAGACTCTGCTGATCAGAGCGGTGTTACGTGACCTAACCATCGAAAGTACTCGTATTGTATCCGTAGATGGTTGACGAGTCGCATTTCGCCGTACAGCCTGCAGAGTTCGAAACTGAATCTTCTCTGGCAGATGCAATCAACGCAAACAGGACCAAAAATCTCATGCAGAACATTCCTGTGGAAGTAACCGAGAGCTTCTGCGCTATATAGCAGGACAGGAAGGACCAATATGTTTATTTGGATAGTCCTCTAGTGCATGCTGAGACACCGTGATATCCAAAAAAAACTGACTGTTTCGTGTGCTTCCTGGGTGGATGGTATAATTGTCCAGGACTTCTTTAACATCATTCTTGAGAAAATCGTGCGTAACTCACAAGTCAACACTAGAGGCGCGATTTTCCAAAAGTCAGTTCAATTGCTTACTTGTGCTGATGGCATTGACGTGATTGGAAGAACACAGCGAGCTGTCAATGAGGCGTTTGCTGGTACGGAACCGGAAGAGTCTCGGACAGAACATCACACTAGGCAGTAGAAACTTCGAAGTAGTAAAGAACTTCGTCTACCTCGGCTCCGCGGTACCGAAATTTAACACAGTATCACTCTTGCCAATCGCTGTTTCTTTGGGCTGAAGAGGTAATTGAGTAATAAAGCCCTCTCTCGAAGGACTAAGCTTGCTTTATATAACAGTTTGACCATCCCAGTCCTACTTTATGGCGCGAAAACCTGGACCTTAGCCTGGGCCGTCCTCTGTTGCGTTGTCCCAATGGCTCAGATTCGAAGACTTTTCCGGCTGGAGCAGTGGTGTCTATACGCTCTACATGGCCTAGCCACCTTAAGCGTTGTATCCGGATACGCTTGACTAGGCGCATGTCGCTGTAGAGCCCATAGAGTTCGTCGTTAAATCTTCTCCTCCAGATGCCATCAACGCCAACAGAATCAAAAATCGCACGCAAAACTTTTCTATCGAAAATACCAAGGGCTTCCTCATGCACATTTAATAACATCCAGGTTTTGGCGTCATAAAGTTGGACTGGGATGATCAAGCTTAGTCCTTCGAGTGAGGGCCTTATTACTCAATAGCCTCATGAGCCCAAAGAAACAGTGATTGGCAAGAGTGATACTGCGTTTGATTTCCGCGGAGTCGAGGTAGACAAAGTCTTTGACTACCTCGATGTTTTTCCTGCCTAGTGTGGCGCTCTGTCCGAGACACCGATGTTTAAATGATGATGAAAATTATCCACCAACATCGATATTTTGGACAAAAGTTCCGGTGAAAGAACAGCTAACGAGGACTTTGTCTTCCTAGGTTCAGAGCCGCTGCGTTTTCAGGCTTGAAACACTAAAGCGGACGAGGAGAGTATTGGTGGCTTCGAGAGGAATTATTTTTGGTCCCATATGTGCTGAGTGTGTTTGGAGAAGGAGACTGTATGATGTACTGTACGGTCTGTACAGCGATATCGATGTGGTCGAAAGGATTCGAGTCTTTCGTCTTAAATGGATAGGTTTTGTAAACTTGAATGCTTTGGTCCTGAACATTTTCGATCTAACGCCAAGAAACAACGCGGTAAAGGAACACCACGCCTCCGGTGGCGCACGCAGCTGGAAAGGGACCGCAATCAGTTGAACGCGCGTGGCTGGAATCAACAAGACCGGGTTAGATGGAGAGGCATGTCGGCTAAAGCTCAGATCCACCCCAGACTGTGGCGTGAGCCGAAGAAGAAAAAAAAAAAAAGAAGAGATAGAAGAGGTATAAGAGGTATATTTTCGAAGGATGTAAAAAGAATATGCGCACGTGGATGGAGTATACGAGAAGTAGACCAAAGGACACTAAAAAATTTTTGCTTCATATGTATACCACAGATCCTTATCCACTCTTCCGTGTGGTACGTTTGCCAGCCGACAAGAACAACAACTTTTGCCGGAACCGAACGGACAAATAGAAGATTGCATTCATCTAGCAACTCTTCCTTCTCCTTATTGCCCTGTATTAGAACAAACCAATTGAGACTCTGATTCCACAACCTTGTTTGACATCTAGAATGACACATTTTCGGTTCTTTGTCAAGCTCCCGGAACATCATCTGTAACAGCTGAATGGCAATTTGTTAGATCGTGCCTCTACTGTTGCCCACCGAGTTTCGAACGATCTTCCCAAGAGTGATCTGGAAAACACCGTCCATCGCCGTGCTTTAAATCTTTACTGAAGCAAGGTCTTAGTGAGCTCGTCACGGACCTTTAAGCAACAGAGAGAGAGAGAGAGAGTTCTCCATCGTCATTCCACACAATCTGATGCGTTTGATAGGAATGTCAGAATTCACTATATAGCTCGTCCCTATACAAGCTGTCACACGCGGTTTTGAAATCGACGAATATATGGTGTGTGTGTCGATCTGGACATCCTTGTATCCCTTCTAGGATCCTGGATAGTCAGAAGTTCTTGTCTATTGTGAAATTCCTTGATCAGGACCCTTTATATGATTCTCGTAAATGATCTGTGTACATTTCAAACCTATTTCTAAAAAACATCAAAAAGGAAGTGGACTAAGAGCGGGCTCTTCTGGCACTCCATCGGAAATTTTGTATTCCGCATACCAGTTAAAAATGTTTGACCCTGTGACTTTTATCTCAAGACTTCTCACCCCTGGTACACAGTGCCGTTAAGTTAATCGCACACACGCAACCCTGATTCATTCACATCCACTCTACTTCAGCCCCACAAATGTCATAATAATTCCGCATGTAGGCTGCCCCCTCCTCATCATTCACTCAGCAATCTCCGCAAACGAGAGCAAGACTACATCTTATATTTCCGCATAAGTGTCCTCTTATGGCCCAATTAAATGATCCGCCACCAGGTTTTCAATTTCGACTTACGGGCTTTGCTCACTTACTATATGCACGCTTCCCATCTAGAGCAGCCTCAAGAGCTGCTTCGCTGGTGACTGAAGACTACAAGACGCACACGGCACACAGCATTTAATGAAAATATAAAAATATTCCCTTTCTTTTTACAGCTCATCACCTCCCTCACTCTCAAGCATCCACCCCCAACCGCTGCACTTGCACACGTCCTTAGAAACGCGCTCCCTAATCATGGCCTCGGTCTTGCTCCTGCTTGGAGGAGGAGAAAGAAAAAAAAAATAAACGAGGAAAACGAGAAGAAAGAAGAAGAATAAGTGAAATCATGCGAGTGAAACCCGAGTGTTTAATGTCATTCACAAAGCGTTTAATTAGTCACCCTTACTCCGCGGGTAAATATTTGCCTATCCTCGGCTCGAATTACCCAAGGAGCATACAAAACATTCTTAGTCGTCCAACCTTCCCCCGGTGGCGACACCGAACGCGCGACGGGTGGGTGGTGTCATAAAGAAGAGCCAGAGCTCTTGTGGGTAGGCAGGAGGCAAGGAAAATGAAAAGAAAAAAAAAACTCCAAAAAGACGAATGAGACGGGAATGTCTTTGGGAGAAAATTCTCATTTTCATTTTCACTTGTGACGTGTACACAATTTACTTCGGCTAAACATATAAAAACTTAAATAAAGTGAATGCCGGGTTCATGCTGCACACCAGACCGAACGACTTGGCTGAGTGACACGAGGGGCGCGCTGTTGATGTTGCGCGCCCAGCCCCTCGACTGTCGTCGTCATCGTGATCGCCGTCGTTGTCGTTGTCGTTGTTGTTGGGGGCTGGAGGCTGAAGGTGTAAGAGGATGTATCTGTCAGGAGGGTCCCCCCCTCCGCCGCTGCTGCCGCCACCACCCAATGTAGCATTCGAAGGCGACACGTGGTATAATCCAGCCTCAAAATGCCCGAAGGAATGTAAACAGTGTCTTATCACGATTAATAAGGATTCAACGCGGCGCGGTGCGGTGATGGGGTGGTGGTGGCGGCTCCTCCACGGTTTATTTTCTCTTATTTTCGTCGTCATTTCCGTGTTTTTTGTGTTGGCTTCGTAAATTTTTTAAAAGCCGCCCTCCCTCGGGCCCCGGGACCGCGGCCACTTTAAGGGGTAATTCCTTATGTAATCGACCTACGGCAATTCGTTTTAAAGAGCCGCACACACAGAGCTCTCAAATAAACAGACATAATTCATTTGGATTATGTCGTGCGCTGGTGAAGACTTAATTCCAACTTTTGGTTAGGATCTTCTTCTTTATCCTCCATCTGTACCGCTGCTCCGCGACTGCTCGTCGTCTGGGGCTTAGGTTGATTTTTTCACGATTTTTTTTGTGTGTTGGGTGGTGGCTGCCTTCGTTAAGCCACCGTCACCAGTTTCAGTGATGTGGGTTCAAGGAGATTGACGGAGAGATTTTCGCCGTCATTTACAAATTACTCGGTAGTCGATAGTTGATGGTGCAACGTGACTGAAAGGATAAAGGAATGCAAAAGTGAGGTTTCTGTTTGAAAGAAGTGGATGTGGTGTGGGTGGGGGGGGGGGGTGGAACACACATTAGTTTAGTTCATATACTCGCGATGTTTGGGGATCTGGTCTTAATCTGGTTCCAGGGATTCGTTGGTGTCGCAGAGATACCATCGGGACGTTTGCCCTCGTGATTTTGTCGGCTGCGCTGCACGACGTGATCTGAATTTTTCAAAAGAAAAATGCGACAGAAGTGGAGGCGGCTACAGGGGCTTCGGTTGGTGAAAGAACTGTCATAGGATTTTGGGAATGCCTTGATACATTGGTCTCTGGAAGGTGTTTGGGAAATGAAGCGACTGCTCGTTGCCCTATGCATTTGGAAGCTCGACATGTGAGGAATCACGAAGAACACCTTTCAACCTCAATTTTGATTTTAAGTTTGTGCCAAAAATAACGTGGAATCATTATCTCATAGATATGAGAAGCCTTGGGCATTGCTGGAAGCTTGAACCCCGAACACTTGCAGTTTACACGGGGACTCTCATTGAATTTTAGAGATATTCTGTCATGGTATATTGTGGGTAACAAAATGGTTCAAACCTTATACTAGGCTTGGACGGTGTAACTCCGGCCGAAAAACAGCAAGCCACATAGGCTGTCTTATCCTAGGACAATCCCGTCGCATGTTACAGTGGTTATCCAAGCTAAAGCCGACAAAAGTTCTCGCGCCCACCCAAAGGACATGCCACCTTTTTCTTCTTTTAATGGCGCTACGGTCCGGGATGAATCTGGGCTTCAACCAACACTCCTCTCCAGTTAGCACGATGTCTCACCAGCTGCCTCTAGTTGTGCACTTCAAGTTGGTTTAGGTCCTTCTCCGCTTGTGTCTAAACCTGGGACTTAATCGACATGCTTCTCCAACAAAAACGATCTCTAGCCAACTGCCTCCAGTTGCGCACTCCAAGTTGGCTGAGGTCCTCCTCCACATATGTCTTCCATCTCAACGTGTGCTAGCTGCCTCCAGTTGCGCACTCGGAGTCGGTTAAGATCCTCCTTCACATATGTCCTCCATCTCAACGTATGCCTCTACTAGCACGCCCCTCCAACAAGAACGATCTCTCGCCATCTGCCTTCAGTTGCGCACTCCAAGCTGGTTGAGGTCCACCCACGCTTGGGGGAGTCATCTCAATCAAGGTCTTCCTCTGCTGCGTTGTCTGAATGGCTAGGATTTGGAGGGTTTTCGGGCCGTAGCCGTGGTGTCTATACCCTCTTAGCCATCTTAAACATTCACCAGGCGCATGCTGCCGTACTGCTATAAAGTTCATCGTTGAATCTTTTTCTCCAGAAGCCATCAACGCAAACAGGATCAAAATTCGCACGCAGACCTAAGAAACTAAGACTAAGGGCCTCCACGTCCGTTTCAAGTAACTTGTAAGTTTCTGCGTTCTTACTGAGGACTCAGATGATCAAGCTGTTATACAAACCCAGCTTAGTCCTTCGAGAGAGAGGCCTCTATTACCCTATTGCTTCTTGAGCCCAAGGAAGTAGCGATTGGCAAGAGTGGTAGATCTGATAACTATTTGTTTCATTGATCAATCGAAGTCAAAGAGTGGTAACTTTGCCAGTGATCTGTCCACCTCCTTTTGATTCTGTTCAGGATAGACCAACTTTTTGAGGAAGCTTAGGAGTTTGTCTACATCAGAGCACAGATTCACAAAACAGGCGCTCCTAAGCACAACAGTTGACCACAAACACTTCTCCCGTGTCCACCCTGCAACAAAGAACATCAAAACCGAGTTCTTTTCACTGTAGTTAAGATTATGGGACAACCGGCGTACCCCTGTGACACTCGATCACAAATCCCTCGCCATGACATCAACAGTCAAAACACACATTGTGTCGCTCAATGCAACCTCCTCCCCATCTTTCCCCCTGCGCAGTGATCTTCTGCCACACGTATACAAACGTCCCAGCTCAAAGCCGTCTCTTTTTCTTTTTCCTCAGCACACATGTAACCGAACATTGACAGCAACAACATGCACTACTTCTGGCCACTACTGGGACGACCAACATGAAAGTCATCATCCACCAGAGCGCTGCTGTTCGCAGCAGCTGAACCGTGGACTGAGACTAAGCAAACGGCCCCACACCCCACTGTCCCAGCGCCTCACAATCTGGCCTTCCGATGTCTGACAACAATTAACTTGGAAAATTTATTGCCTGCCGTTGGGCTACCTAACACCACAATGTGGTGTAAATGGCAGTTGCCTGGTGTGTGTGTGTTTTTTTTTCTCCTCCTCCGTTGGTCCGGCAAAGTGACTCCCTGGTCACTTGTCAAGGGCGCGGGCCGCTTGGAGTTGTGGAAAATTTAGGGTTAGATTTATCCCTGCCCTTCCAGGGTGTCCTTTGTGTCGTTGTTCGCTCACTCGCCCGGTGTCCCCGTTCATTGGAACAAATTAAGAGTGACAATTGCCAAGGAGATAACACAACTGCTCCTGTCGGTGATGGAGGCCGGCAAGGAGATGTCGGCCGCCCTACAACGAAGCCGGTGATGGATTACCACCAGCACACGCAAGCCAAAGCTCCCGCAGTCCCGCAGTCCCACTCACGTTCCG
This sequence comes from Eristalinus sepulchralis, assembly GCA_944738645.1. Classification (NCBI taxonomy): domain Eukaryota; kingdom Metazoa; phylum Arthropoda; class Insecta; order Diptera; family Syrphidae; genus Eristalinus; species Eristalinus sepulchralis. The sequence continues at coordinate 10,655,209 of OX122885.1, read as the reverse complement.
CCATTACGTTCGTTAATGTAATTAAAGGTACTTGCGGGCCGAAAATCGAAGGTGTGACTTCCAATATTGATGGGGTTGGGGGGTGGGCACCGGGCGCTTGATTGCATGATTGCAGGGAGTATGTCCGTCCATGCAACGTGTCACCGTGGACGCAGCGCAGCGTGGCTCAAAGAGCATTCCGAAGTCTTCGCTGAGTGGCGCTGGGGGTAATGTATTCCCTTTAGTTGGTTGGCGGCTGACCTGCCTATTTGCTGGGTCTTGGTTGAATGACTTCTGTGTGCGGTCGTCATTGGCGCATGGGGTCACACATGACCTCACATTACTCGACTTTTTATGATCTCCGCCAGCGTGTTGTGTGTGAGCGCTTGTTTGTGGAACTAAACAGGGCTGTCTGCAAGTGTCACAACTCTTGCTCTTGCCAACCAGGCGTTGACAATGTGTTCGCTAGAGCGTTTCTTGCGTTCTTTTTTTTTTGCCTTCGTCGTTCGGTCTGTGTTTGGTCGAGTTTCGAAATGAGTGCGTTAATGACGGGCTTTCGGGTCATGTGGTGAAATCTGGGAGACATTACTGAAATTTGTGACTTTTTTCCTGTGGTTTGGCGTGTTTTTTTCTATTTTTTTGTTTTTTGTTTACCGGGGGAAGGGTTAATTTGAGGGCAGAGAAGAGCGTTTGTTGGAATCAATTAATGCTTGAGTGGCGGTTGGAGGCTAGGGAACGTCATTTTTTTGACGGTTTTTTTTTTGGGAAGGGGACATTGTCGCATGTGTCAGTGACATTTGAACGTCTGATGGGTCGAGGGAAAACTTCTGGAGTGTCTTTATGGAATATGATGCCAAATAAAGAGTTTCCATGCACGTAAAAAAAAACGGACAGAAGCAGAAGATGGTCAAGACTTTCAGGGGATTGATCAAAGTGTAGTTGACAGACATAACGTGGCTCTAAAGCAGGATAGGGAATTCAAAAAATATTAGGTCAACGTAAGATATGCTGGCTTTAAGTAAATTTTGTCACTGGTGTGCCAAAGCTCAAAACCTTCAATTTGGGAGAAGCTTCTCCCAGTTTCGCTCTGTGTTCGTGATAGATTTGACGACCTGGAGCTCATCGAGGTGACACATCTGACGGCAAATTGCTAATGCAGGGGCTGGACAGATTTCTGAAGACTGTCGGAACCCATGCCCAGAGAATTCCATCAGAATAGGATTCTGTGGACTTAAGGCTGCTTTCACTACAGCACACAGTTACTTGATTAATTCTATTGTTCTATTGGAGCAAGAAATGGACCGGAGATGCATTTACCTTACTTTGTAGGATACCAGGTCATTCTGGGGATGTTTTTCGATAAAATCAGTTATAAGCTATCTTGCCAAGAATGCTTTGAAATGTTCCCATTCCTTAACCGTCACAAACGTTGCTTAAAATTAAAAGAATCCGACGACAAATGAATGGCTGGCGTGGGTCTGGTGACGGTTGCCCTTATAATTTGTAATGAAATTGAAGCGCAGGTGTTCTTCCGAGTCCGAGTGCGAGCCTTCCGAGGAAAAGAGCCTCAACCAACTTGGAGTGCGCAACTGGAGGCAGCTAGGGAAAGATCGTGCCGCCTGGAGAGGTAGGTTGGTTGAGGCCCAGGTCCATCTCGGACTGTAGTGCCACAAGAAGAAGAAGAAGTGTTATTAGAGCCCCACCGTGTTATACGATAATCACATGTTTGCGTGTTCGTTTGACTGAAGGGACGTATTACTTGAAGTCTTTATTATCAGTGTCACCGAAAGGAATATCTGGGTTGTTGAGCAGCTTGTCAATTGTGCATAATGTGTGGCCAGTGGTGGTACATGTACACATGCTAAATACAAAACATCCTCGTGAAACTCGTCAGATTGACTAGGATGACAATCACAAATTATTGTTTGTTCGAAAAAATTTGCTAACAAATTGCCTATTGATGCCCCTGAAATGTAATACACCTGGTAATGTTTCTTGCATCTGGAGACACGATAGCTTGTGTAAAAGGCGATGTCTTAAGGTTCATTTTACTGGAAGACATCGTACAAATTTAACTTTTTTCTGAAATACTGTTAATGTTTAAATATGAGGGAAAATTTTGAACTTTTTCATACTTAGCGCCTACAGAAAAGACGGAAACTTTAGAAAGGTGGCCATTTATTTCTCAACTATGCCTGTCTAAGCTCTTAAACTATCGACGCTTTAACTTCAAAACTGGAAAAATATGATCTGGTGCTGTCTATAACCCGTTCCTTCGAGCCAAGTCTTTGCCTGGAGGGTGATTTTTTTTCAAATTGAAGATCAACGAGGGCTCAAAGTTTTGTAGATGGTCCCGAAACGACCCAGTAACTCTTTCGAATTCCTCTTCAACAGCATCAAGTACTGTTCTAAGGCTTTCTTACAGTTGCACTTGTCGCTGAAATGAGAAAATGTGACACCTCTCGCACAGGCGGCTTCCCTCTCGCAGGATATCAGCCACCCAGTTTTTTGAGACGCCTTAAGTCGCTTACATCTTCAATCGGCGGTCAGGCAATACGAGATCCTGAATGAAGTGGAGCGATTGATTCTGTTCTCTGCTATCGAGACCTAAGGAAGTCATTCAAATAAAATGGCCTTAGCCTGATAACCCTGCATAGAGAGTTTGGTTGGTGTGTTTTAATACATCCCTCGTACAGCCTAAGCCTTGCCACTTTAGATAATCACTTGTTTCGATCTTTGAAGGACTCTGAACTAAATTCTCTATAGGTCTGCATGGAGGTATAGGCTTATGCCAAATCTAGAAGGATTCCTGCATGTGGATCCAGGATGTCAAGTTGCCCCCATCCATCCATCAAGTAACCATTTGTGTGTATGCAGTGAACACCCCTCCGCCTGAGAGGGATCTGACCCACAGGAAGTAGCACGTTATGCGTCAGAAACTCCCTCACCACATAAAAAAAAAAAATGAATTCAGAGTCAACCACATACCTAACATACGGACAGTTTTGCTGTTGACGACACCGACAATGATTTTCGGTTCTACAAGTAGAATGTGTGGTCCCTGAACAGACCGCAGCCGATAATCTCGTGGAGGCCATAGACTGCTACACAGCAGACATGACTGCCAACGAAGAAGTTCGATTGGTCCAGCAAGAGGTAAATGAGAAACTCCGTCATCCACCACGGTGATTGCTAGAGGAAAGGAGAGCAGCGCTGAATTGGTTCTGAATTTGTTGTTCGAGGCACATTTGGGCAAAAAGTCTGAAGTTTCAATCATGTAAGCAAGCGCCTCATTAAAATTCGCATTAAGGCTAAACTCGACAGAAGAGAACGATGATTTTGATGATATCCTGACCAATGCAACAGCTATGACATCAAGCTCATTCTAGGAGATTTTAACGCACAGCGGGGCAAGGAAGGCATTTTTGTTAGAATTGTCGGAAACTCAGGCTTACGGATTTGCCTCAATAGGACGGAAAGGCGGCCACCTGACCAATCAACCATCAATCACATTGATTACATTGACGATTGACGTCGGGAACACCTTTATCGAGGTTTGAACGTTTCGTGGAGCCAACATCGCCTATGATCAATTCGAATGTAAGGCTGAGGATATCAAAAAGGCAAGAAGTTGAAACAGAACACTATAGTTTGACGATGAAAGGCTACAGTTGCAAAGGAATGCTAGGAACCTTGTCTCCCAAAAACTCTCTGAAACTTCGACCCTGTCTACATTTACGATAGATCAGGAATATCCATTTTGGAACCACCAAAAAGCCATTGATATGCGGGGTCTTATGACACTACCAAGAAGAAACCTGAGGAAGCCTACAAGGCAATCCTGCATCGAAAAACGAGAGCTGTTCGTGGGTTCCATGAACAGAAGAGGAGGGAAGGAAACCAACCGACTACTTACAAGTACTTACAAGTAAAAAGAAAAAGCACGATAAGTGAGAGGTAGAGGAGTAGGAGAGGTATTACAGCAGAAAAGAGGTGCGAAGGTTTTACCTAAAGTAAGAGATATAGACCTCGGAGCAAAGCCTGCACTAGAGTCGCATTGAATACCGAGAATTTGGAAAGTTTCCTTCTGCAGGCAAATTGTTCCACTTGATTAAAAAAAAAAAACAAAAGTTTCATTCCCAGACTAAGGTCAGAATAGCGATGTCTGGACTGACGTCAAATAAAGCTTCTGGAGCGGATGGACTGCCCGCGGAACTGTTCAAAACAGCTGGAGATGATCTAGTTGGGTGCATTCACTAGAATCTCAGCATTGTCTGTTCGGTCCACCAGCTACCAAGAGATCAGTTTCCTTAACATCCCATACAAGGTCCTCTTTGCCGCTTTGTGCAAACGTTTACCTTGGATATAGAGTAAATAGGGGCAATAACATTAGTTCCCAGATCAAGCCTTAAATTTCTCTTGCTCAAGAAACAATTGAGTAACAGAGCCATGTTTAGAAACGTCAAGCTCATAACAATCTGATCATTGTCCTGCGATATGGACTTGAAATTGGATGATGCAGTTCTTGCTCATTTTGAGAGAACAGTTCTGTGTTCAGTTCTGCGATTTATGGTCTTGTTTGCGTTGATGGCATCTTCAGCAGAAGCTTCAACCACGAACTGTACGGGCTGTACAGCTACATGCACCTAGTTAAGCGTTTTTCGATCCAAGGCTTTAGATGATTAGTATACTGATTGGACACCACAGTCCCGTCCCACAGAGTCTTCGATTCCATTGGGATAATATTTTAGATAACGTCTTTGAACGAAATGTCTCACACAAGTGGAGAAGGACCTCAATCAACTTTGTGTGCGCAACTAGAGACGGCTGGCGAAAGTTCGTGCTGACTGGAAAGGCTTGATAGTTGAGGCCCAGCTCTACCCCGGACAGTAGTGCTGAACAAGGAGAAGAAGCAGTGACCTGCAAAATGCACTCTGATAATTTTTTTCGCTTACAATCTTATGTTCACGCTGCCTTCAGTCTTAGGTGAGCTCATCAACTCGTCAGCTGGACTGGTACAGGATTCTTACGACTATATGAATGTTCCTGCGTCTGTTTTGACTTTGGCGAAAGTAAGTCATCAGCTGTGACGTTTGGGAAAGTAAGATCAGAGTACAAACACGTTAAGTCCTAGTCGGGTAGATTTACGGCACAAAATAATAAAAATTTCAAACCGAAATCCCCATCGGATCGAGTCACTGTACCCACAGCTAATCCCCAGTTCCGTCAATGTCTTAAGTATTTTGTGCAGTCCCCTCCGTCTCAAAGGAACCCCTTTCGGCAATCCTTAAAGCAAACAAAAAACCTATTCTCCCAGACCCGTCGTATCAGAAATGCAAACTCCAGTACCTGGAATCTGCACACACGCAAAAAAAAACGCACTCCAAGTCGAAAATGTCATCCAATCCATTCAATTTATCCCTATGATCCATCCCCTTTGCGCAACCACTTTCATTGCCGACAATGTGTCGTCTGATCCGCATCGCAATTCCTTGACACACATCGCCCCTCGACAAACAATGCCCGAGATAGGGGTCCACAAGACAGATACAGATGGCGAAATCAATAAACGACGCTCTCGCACCAGCCTCGATCAATCTCTGGGTACTTCGACTCATCCATTTATTGCTTTGCCTATAAACAGTGCGTTCCAGTTATCTGCCGGGTCTCCTCCATCCCCTCTGCAGGCCATAACCCATCGCCACGAAGAACTGTGAAATGCCGAGATTACACGCCATGAATATGGATTGCTCACTTTCTCTCTCTCTCTCGCACTCTCTTCCCATCCGTCGACGCCACATCCGCTTCTTGCCCGAACGGCAGTAGCAACAGCAATGGCAGCAGCAGCAGCAGTATGAGGGTATCCCAATAACCCTTTCAATTTGAGTCAATCCATCCATTCCGCCGGTGGAGGAGGAAGTCCAGACGCAGCACACACACCGAATTGTCGTCCATTAACCGTCGATAAAACACTAACCGAAGCCGGGCCGGATCACCAGACGAGACGAGCGCTTATTAAAAATGATGCTGGTGCGGGCGACATTCCTCGTCCCCCCTCCACCACATGCCATTGACCGTAATTTCAATTAATCGAACAGGGAGGCAATAAAATTTCAATGTAACTCCGAGAAAATTCAATTGAATTCATTCGTCATGCGAAATGAATGATCGAAGGGAAACCGAATTAGACGACGGACGGGGTGCGACGCCACCCCTCGTTTGTCCTGTGATCAATTAATTGACAAGAATACACGCGTACGCCGTGGAAACGTCGTTGTCGGTGAGGCGAACAATATTTCGCTTGCGCTTCGATATCGAATTTTCGAAAATCACTTTAAGCAGCGGCAGGACTCAAAAACGACACACACACACACGCATGCACGCTCATACGCCACAGGTAGAGCCTGTGGGCCCGTATGCAAATTATAGACCGATGAATTTTGAATGACCTTGCGTGGAGGCGGAGAACGACGAACGCAACGTGGAGTACTTTTGCGGCGAACAATGAGGCACGACCGGTGGATCTCTGTGATTTGCATTTTGCCGCGGTAATGTCGATTACATGGCAAGCCAGCGACCAAAATCAAATAATAAACGTCTGATTGTGGGCTATTGGGCAGTTGGCGAGTTGGGCGGCGGACGGGGCGGGGATAGTTTGTGCGGTTCATTGTGTTTAAGTAGTCATTGTTTGCGATTAGATTCTGCGGCGGAATATGTGATTGCTTTCAGTCGAGTGGACATCGCGTGGAAGGTATCGATAGATGAGTGAGTGTAACGTGGAGTGGTGGGGTGAGGTTGGAAGCTGCTTACAGCTCAAGGCAGTTGGCGGGCGGGCGGGCGGCTATTGTGCTCGGAAAATGAACTGAGCGCTGAGCTTAGGGGCTGTGTTTGCACTGCCAAATGAGTTGTTATGAGAATATGACCCACTCAGCAGCAACGAAGGGGATCGCTATTGATTGGTAAGAATGGTTTGAAGGGGCGGCGGTGGCGTGGGGGCTATTTTCTATTCTTCATCGCTGTTTGCACAGTTGATGAGGGGAATTTGAATGGTTTTCATAAGGAATTAGGTCAAAGAACACAACTAACGGCGATTGATTAAGGACGTTTGCTCACCGATGTCCAGGGCTATCATGGTGCTCGGCATCAGTTGGAGAATGTTGATTGGCGAGATTTTGGCTCATCCTTGAATTGCTTAGACTTAGATCTTGTTTCACAGCCAAGAACCGAAACTGGCTCAGTTGTACACTCGGGAAAGGCGGCAGGCGACCCGTGAGATGTGCTTCGTTCGTCCTGCTAGGATCCTGCTTCACGCTTACATGAGATGTGATCTGAACCATGTTTTTGAATGAGTGTGAGGTTTTCCTTCACAAGACTTGTCTGGAGCCGATTCCAGTCCGTACGTCTTAAGGACAGAGTCTGCGTCGTCCCGCTGCTGTGTGGTGAATTTGGGAGTGTTATGGTTCCTGTGAGTTACCCAACTGTATGCAACGAACATCAAAGCAGCAGGTGCTTGCCCTGGAAGATGGAAATGTCCTGGAGACAGACAAATATGTGACAGTTGCCCCTTTTTGGAGTGATTTCTCAAATGATGACTCCGTTCTTAGATCAACCATCAACGGAGAGTTCTCAGAAGTGGCTGTACGGAGGGAGGACTTCAATGAATCTGTTGACACCGATGCCGCTGACTCTTCCAAGAGAGCTGTCTATGAAAAGGAACTTTAACTGGTTTCTCGAAATTCTGCTCCCAAACATCACAACCTCCTTCAGAGATCCCTTTTCTCGAAATCCTCGTTCCAAACATCATAACTCCCTTCAGAGATCACTTCAGTCAGCTGATGACGCCATCGCGGACTTTTATCCTCCCCAGCATTGACCACAAACTATACACTTTCAAGGGTCAACGGTTGCCATGCCCTTGTAACATTCCTTTCATTCCACGGAAGAGCACGATTATTTGACAAATCCGGTACAATTTTCACCGGCATGACGTGCATGGGAATACAATGCCTGTGTTCTGCCCACGACAGGGAATTCTTTTCGAGCGCCGACAGCATCTATCAACCAAGCACCTGCCCACGACCACATCCACGCGTCCACCAGACCCAAACAAATGCCAATTAGATCATTTCTCCGGCACATCGAATCGCCATTTAGATATCCCGACGATATTTCAATATTTGCCCAGAGTGTCGTCGTCGCATCTCAACCTGAACGACGACGGAGGCCGCAGCGGCAGCGTTACCGAACTCACATTCGGAGATCCCATTATCGCGGTCAGTGTAACCACTGGACACACACACTCATTAGCACCCGGGACGCGGGTCTCAAAACAATGCCGCAGACGGCTGTGTGAAGAATGCCCGAGACCAGGGCGCATTCTCCGCCTGCGGAAGGGCGTCAATTGACTAATTAGTTTCGCTTTATATAGTTCGCGGTACCTGAAGGCAAACAGTTGGTTCCGTGGAACTACTTAGAGCGGCAACGCTAATTGATGTGTTAACGAAGGTTTTGTCTTGCAAAGAAGCCCCGCTGTGCGGCTGAAGTTGGTGAGCGGAGGAGCCAAGGAATGCTCGACGGTTGGTTGGTTGGTGTGTTGTTTCTGATGCCAGGGGAGCGGTCGAAGAGCAGAATCGCTTGTGGGAAGTGAATGAGTTGTTGCAAGTGATTGTGGGAGGTGTCCTCAGATTGCGAGGTGATGACGTGTGGTGTGTGCGGAAAGAAAGCACGCAATTCTGACAGTGGCTCAAAGTAGGGGAACATCCAACTACATACTGTATGACGTGCAGGTGGATGTTCGCGTAGTTCGAAGGCGGTTGGCATGCAATATTCGATTTGATTTTGTTTGAGTAAGTTTTTGACACTGAGTCTCGATTGGCTGAAGCCTTAAATATCGGTACTCTGTTGAAATTTGTAGGTAGATTCAAAATGAATTAAGCACAGTACAGAGAGTTTTAAAGAATCCATTCTAACGCTCAAAAATCAGACTTCCTAGACGAACGGAGAAAGGCCTTAACGTGTGCAAGACGAGTCATTCCCATTGGGAAATTTAGCACAGCAAATTTCAACACTTACATGTCCGAAGTCATGGGATTTTGAGTTGACAAAAATCACTAGATGCCCAATATTCTGAAATGTCGAAGATCACAAGTTGTCCAAAATTATAAGATGCCAAAAATGCTGAAAAGCCTAAAATTTTAAGATGCCCAAAATGTGAAATTATTGAAAATCCGAGCGTGCCAATATTCTTAAAATGCTCAAAATAATGAGAAACTCAAATCATGAGATGCCTGAAAAGCTGAAAAGCCCAAAAAAAGAGCCAAATATGCTTAAATTTCACATGATGTCCAAGATCCTAAAATGCCTAAACCACCAAAATGTCAAAACTCAGGAGATTCTTAAATTCAAAGCTTAAGATGGCCAAAATCATAAGATTCGCGCCATAAGAGATGCCTAAGACGCTAAAATTACCAAAATTATGGGCCGCCCAAAATGTTGGGATGATAAAAATTACGAAATGCCTTAAATGGTGAAAAGGCCACGAAGAATACGAAAATGTTCAAAATCACAGCGTCCCAATTATGTTGAAATACCCAAAATCTGGAAATGGCCAAATGGTTCCAAATTATGAGAAACGCGCAGAAACGCTCAAGATGCCCAAAATCACGAGATGGCCAATATCACTATATGCCCGAAATCATGAGATGACCAGAATGCTGTTAAATGTTCAAAATCATGGGAACGTCTGAATAACATTGATGGCCAAAATTATAGGATGTCCAATAGACAGAAATCACTAGATGCCCAAAATGCGAAAATGTTCAAAATCACAGAGCGCCGAATACAAAAATCGCAAAGCCATGAGATGTCAAAAAGCTGGAGATCGTGAAATTCGAAGTTTGAGGTGTCCAAAAGTACAAAATGTCTAAAATTCTAAAGTTCCAAAATCACAAGTTTCTCAACACTAGAGATGGCCAAAATGTTAAAAATGTCGGGGCCGAAATTTTGTTATGTCAAAAATTACAAAATGCCCAAAATCACGATATGGCCAGAATACTGAAATGTTCCAAACTATGAGAAATGCTCAGAAATACTCAAAATGCCCAAAATCAAGACATGTCCAAGATCAGGAGACGCCCAACATCATGAGTTGAACAAAATTCTGAGAGACTAAAAATTACAAAATTCCTAACAACACGAGTTCTCAAAAAAAAAATTGCAGTTGTCACAAAATTCTGCTACAAATTCAAAAAAGGCGAGAAGTTCAGAATAACCTGGAAAACGTTCGAAATTCCTGGCTTCTCCAGATTTTGGCTCCTTTTCAATGTAAACGTTCAATGACGTCTAGGGCCTTCTTCCAATAGTGATCATCCTTGTCTACTGAATTTCGACACTGTTAAAACACCTTCATTTCGTCGGACTATCTTCGGACTTTCCCGGCACTTTAAAAGATCGTCAACTGGCGGCGATCAGTCCACACTTAACAGACTTAAGCAGCTTCCCACAAAATCCCCCCAAAGATGACAAGATTCATGCGTCCATCACCACCTTCGCACCACCATCGACACGATATCACGTTACCAAGTCAACTAGGCATTCGTTCTCCGCCCACCATTCCGCTTAAGCTTGATCGCATGTCGGTTTGCCCATGTCTGACCACACCCGCCTCGTCATCGCCCACGCGATTTGAATTTTCAAGTCTATTTCCAGCGCGCACTCAAATCTCAGGAAGCTGCGATTTTACAAAATCAAAGATTCCAAGATTCCGGCGACGCACGGGCTTAGCGCTCGCGCGAACCCCAATTTACGATGACACAAATTCTCTGGATTAATTTGGTGATATATTGCCTCGGCGCTTTGACGGCTGCGGATTATGACTTGTGTGCTGCTCGGGGAAATAAACTCTCACTAGTCAGGGCGGGCGGGTGACAGTGGCGAGGGGGCGGCAGCGGTGATGTGTGCTCTCCTCCGAATGCCACACACCCTCCCCCCTCCCCCACCAAGGTCCGAGCGTACGTCCTCCCGCCACGGACACAGAAGCGACTTCCAAGTATGAAGATATAAAATCGTCATAAACATTTTTCGTCTACTTGCCTCCTATTCGGGCGATAAGCCTCTTAAAAGTATATCTTCTGTGAAGGAGATACACTCCGGAGAACAAACTCGTGTGGGTATTTCCCCGAAAGTGACTTTCATTCCATTGGGTGGTCAGTAGTCCAGAAAATTGGGACAACTTATATCCCGGTCTCATGCATATGGATTGTCGTCGGCTCTGGCCTGCCGGAGCGGCTTGTTTTGCTGCTTGTCCGTTTTTTCTCTCCTTCTTCGGGGGACTTTTTCTTATGAAATTATTTCGGGTCGACTGACAAGGCCGACTCGTGCAACTGGTTCAGTGCGTGGTGCCGGCGGTTGGGGGCTGCCATTGTATTGATGTGGACACGCAAATATGAACCGGGTTCGAGTTAATTTAATTTTCCTTCTCATGGTGGTGCAGTTGCCGTCGATGCGGAGTTAAGTGGGTGCGCGACAGGTCTTTGATTCGGTGCACCTTACTTCCAGTTCGGTAGGCAGGGACTGTTTTGAGGGATGTCTTCCGATGACAGATGAGAAGGGATGAAGCTGAAGAGAGCGCACTTCACTGACGAGGCTGATCCATGAGTTGGCGTATTCCGGTCGACCGTACACGGGTTAGTCCTTGAGCGCTGTTGATAATGTACTCTGGCGTTGGGTTTATTGTCCCTTGTTTGACCTAGAAATCGTGTGTTTTTGATCTATGGGTGGAGTTCGGCGTCATCATCGTCGTCGTCGTCGGCGTCAGCCAGAGTGATGTGGATTCTGGAGTGAATTTGGTAGATGATGGGAGATGGAATAGACATTTTCTTTTTTCTTAGAACTTGACGGTCTTTGGGGGAAATTTGACAGCTCGAGCAACAAACGGAGAAGCTGATACTGGAAGTGTGTTAACTCATTCTTCATTTGGTCACGTCATCAAGCCGTTGACCAACGTTATGACCCAAAGGTGGCTGTTAATGGCATTTTGAACGATTGCGGTGACAGGCACCTTCAACTCGGATCGTGACAAATGTGGCAATACAGTGAATCACACCGGAGCCGAGCGCTGGATGACAAGCAAAAAGGCAGGACACATTCTTGGTTAGTTTGAAAGAAAAAATTCTGCGACGAATATTTGGTCTTGTCAGCTAGGAAGGCGAATGGTAGAGAAGACACAAACGTCAACTCAATGTGCTGTGGATGTGGATGTAGTTCGAAAGGCGAAAATCCATCAATTACAGTGGCTCGGCCACATCTAGCGAATGGACAACAACGCTCCAGCTAGGAGGATCTTCGAATGCCAGCCTCCGGTCTCGAGAAGGAGACGAAGGCAGAACCTCCCATATAGAGACCAAGTTATTGGCTCTCTTTACATCAGCTACAGAGCTTGGCCTTGACAACTGGAAGCAGCGTGCCCGGATCTGTCAAGAATGGAAGGCAGCTACAGCTTAGGCCTAGACCTTTCATGGGTAGCAGGCCTGATACATAGTAAGTCACACCATCCGTATCATACTTTTCTCTTGTCGATAGATTTGCCAAATCTCAGATGCCTTTAGAGATTTTGATTGGCTTGAGAGACGTGGTTAGGGGCGGATGGTGACAGAGGACAATGAAAAAAAATTGTCATCCTGCATCTGTAGCCAATGATCAAAGAATTTACTGATAGTCCACCATGATGTGGACCTTTTTACTCTGAATTTCTGGTAAGACTCAGAGGATCTATGACTTTGGCGGCTGGCTGGAAGGAACTTTTTTTAGAAATTTGTAATCCCTCCCTTAATTTTTCCCTGATAAACCTTGGTCTCAATCAACATGCTACTCCAACTGGCACAAACTCTCCCTACAGCCGTCTTTAATTTCAAATACTGAGCTGTCTGTGGTCAGCTGCTTATGCCATAGTTGGGTATGCCCCTGAAGGCGATCACTTCCTATACTACGCTGCCTTCAGAGTTGCAGTTATTGAATTTCTGAACGGGAGTGTTATTATTTTATCCCCCCCACACACACACGACAGTCATTCGGCTCAAAGGTCTCTTCCTTCGAACCGACTAAAACTATCGTCGATTCCCTTTGAAATTGCTCAGGATTCTGCGTCAGAGAGCGGGACAGAACGGTTGCACCCACGTTTGGTCTGATTTTCTTACGGCCGTTAAACTCAATTCCTTTCTTCCAAGCATTCATAAATCTTCCTGCAGGTAACAATAGTTTTCAATCCGTATTCGCATGGTCAAGGCAACATTTGAATTGTTCCCGTAACTTTAAGGATGCAATGTTTAAGATGACAAGGCCATGTAGAGCAGATGGAAAACTTTTGCTCTGGGCCGTTGAATCTTTGAATCGTAGTCATTGGAACAAGCAACAGAGGACGTCTTCCTCTGAAATGAAGCACACAAGTGAAGACGGACTTCCATCAACTTGGGGTCCGAAGTTGGAGGCAAGCTGTCCTGAGATCCTGTCAGCTAAAGGGGCAAGTAAGTTAAGGCTTATGTTCACCTCTAAAAATATTCCTAGTTTTACTCTTATTCTTTGAAGGATTCACTTCAGCCACAGTAACAATCTCATATGTCCTTTCCATTACATCAACAGCATCCCTATAGGCAAGAAACTGAACACACTTGAAGATTATCTCGCCTCCCCTGAATGGGGCCTGGGCCAAGTATTACCAATGTGAAGCATCTCCGTAAAATACAAATCGACCTTGACGGATCACACCGAGGAGCACAAATTTTACAAGTCTTCGAATTGAGCAATGCACTGCAGCGTCTTAGCTACTCAATGATATTCTGACTGAAGTTGTCCAATCTTAATGTCCTGCACCCTTAATATCCAATTTTTCAAGAGTCGGGTGTATTATCGGCTTTTTTTGGGGGACGCTGTGATGAGCAGCTTAAGGGGGCAAATCTCTTGGTCTTTGTGTTCAAGTTACATCACCTCCATGAGAGAAAAAATGTTTTCTAGTCGCTCCTAAGGAATGTACTCTGTGGCATGTCCTCTTTAGCACCTGGAGCGATGAGACGTCGTGCCTTAATTCTGCTCTTGACTTCAACACGAATGTTGCTGTATTGCGAAGCCGATGTGCATAAGGTCCCTGCTGCCCATTGTGAACCTCTGTCTGAGTCGTCGATGTTGTGAGTCTTTCCACGATGGCTGATTTGATCTCGGTTATCGCTGAGCCCATTTTATTGGCTTCTATCACAACAGCTCGGTGTTGTTCATCCAATTAGCTCCATGTCTCCTCGGGTTAAGCGGAGAGCAGGGGTCTTGGAAGTCCGCCCCTATATTGTTGACTTGTGAGTCAGCTTTGAAAAATTGTTCCTGAGCAGTAAGCTTGAGAATTTCACATCAAGTAAGATGTTGAAAAAGTTACATGAGAGCGTTTCGCATTGTCTAAGACCATTACCATAAGCAGATTAAGGACCTTAATGGAACATCGAGAGTCTCTGTTGAGAGCCTCCATCGAGAGCCTCCATCGAGAGTCTCCATCGAGAGCCTCCATCGAGAGCCTCCATCGAGAGCGTCCATCATCATCCTACAAAATCTTAGTAAGAACGCAAAATTTGAACACGGCATTTTACAGCTTATCTCTATGCACACTCTCATATGCGGCCAGAAGATCGACAAGTAAGTGGTGAGTGTCGACTAACACTTCTTGGGACTTCTGCAGGTTCCGCGGCAGGTGTCCACGCAAAATGAACCTGAGACGGCATATTGAGACTGAGATCAGTCATCAGTGAGACTCCGTAGTTGACGCAATGAAAGGCCTTGTGCACCAAACAAACATGACGGTGACTCCAATTTCTTCAAATGTCTTAAATCGTAAGAAATAAGGAATTGAGACTCAGGATCCTAGTTTTGCAGGCTATCTCGTTATGCAAGGGTTTAGTCTTCAGTTGTGGTGTTCGCAGGGAGGAAAGGGATCTGATTTTCTTATACGATACTTCCGACTCTAGGTTATCGTCCATTTTGACTTTGTAAGGACTCTAGTCAAGGTGCCAGAAGATCCCATCCCAAGCTGACGCAACTCCAGCTGAAAGTCATTGCATACCGAAACTAAATCAACGCCTTTATGTCGTCAGAAGATATGAGATCTACTTATCCCTAAGTGGTTTCTAGCCTTGGAAGAGGTATGCCTACGTCATTTCGCTGAAGTAAATCCCGCATCCAAACTTCCACACAGGAAACAAGCTTCAAATACGAACGAGAAGTGCTCCTCCGATAACAGAGAGAGAGAGAGACACAGATGAACACTTCAAACCTCCACTCTCTCTCTGAAATGAAAGTTGTCGCGTCGAAAATCATATTTTCTCCCCAACGAACCCCATGAAATCGTGCACTACACTATCTTAACGCCATGCTCGCCATGCAGCGCTTAAGGAGCTTACACAAGGAACAGCGAACCTAATTGAGATGGCTTCATCCCCCTTTAATGGGCCAAAAAGAAAGAAAATCATCTAGCAAGTGCTCTGCAAAGACCTCGCCAATTTATGAGGACTACACGCCATATTCGCGAACGCCGTTGTTCGCACGTCCTCTGGGGGCGAGGTCCCAAGTGCGCCCCGACGCCAAAAGTGCATTTCTCTTCGCATCCGCAGACGTGTGCAGTCATGAACGCATACGAGTTGCAGCACATCTGACAGATACACGAGCCTTGGCTGCCCTCCTGCTCCGCAGTCTTAACAAGACGAGCGGGGAGGGGGCGAAGCTATTGTTAAGTAGCATGCTACACAGTACGGTCCGTTATTTATTTCGGTGTTCACTTGGGTGAGTTTTTTTTTTTTTGCCCGTGCTTCTCTTTTTAAATGCCACTTGGTGTGGTTGTCCTTTTATATCATGGCTGCAGCACTAACGCTGCTGCTCCCGCTCTCTAAGTGGGTAATTTGGACAAATTGAATGAAAAAAAATGGGAAAGCGGGCACCGGCGAGGGGAGGGGAGGGAAACTAATAATATTTCCGGTTCTATGGGTTTGCATAGGCATCGTCGTCGTCGATCGCATGCATGCGAGACTGCGGTGGTGGAGGGCGCGGCGCGGCGAAGGTAGTGCCAATGGCGGTTATATTTACAGAAGTTCGTAGATACATCCATTCCCATTCACATCAATTATTTCGCCGACCCTAATTATTTCAGCTTCATTGCGTGCGAGCCAACTACGCTGCGCGCCGGCAACAGACATTCTAGAGGCCTATTTTATCCATCGACTCGTCCGTCCGTTCGTTTGTTCGTTCGTTTGTTCGTTCGTTCGTCTGTCTGCGGGCAGGAGGTGAGGGCAGCCGGGGTCTGGAGGGTGCGAGGAAAAGTTTATACAATTGATTCACACGTACCGGAGTGGAATTATTTTTATTACTCGGTAATCGATTGACACGGAAAAGTTGAAATCCATTTAAAGCGGATTGTGTAATGGCTTGCGTTACAAACTTCTCAACTCAGGTACACACACACCCACTCACCCAGGTATCGCGCCACCCACCCAGCCAGCCAGCCGACAAACCCCCAAATGCCCGAGGGTTTGCTGGGGGGTTGGTGGGCGAGCGCGGAGGAGGTGGGGTAGCACTTGATTCAGTTATAACGATATCTTGTCATGAAAACTTTCGAAATGGTTTAAAGTTTACCAACATCTTGTGAAATATGAGAAGGAGAGTCATGTCCTTAATGACCATCGGTATTTCGTATCGGTGTACCTTGGAATGACGGGTGGAGCGGAGAGAAGAGGATGAGAGCAAAGAGAGAAAAAAAATGCGAGGGTTGTCGGTTGTACATGCAACAACAGCGTCGTCGAAGGACGGTCATTAGTCGGTCCGAGTCCTGTGAAGAGGAATTCAATCTACCGAGAGGCAAGTCAGGTGCTCGTGCCTGATGGGGAACCTGGGCAAATGGGTTGTCTAGTGATTCGTCAGTGTGTTTCTTCGTTGACGTCGGACTTAAGCTCCTGTCCTGTTGAGAGGTTCTTTTGTGGTGCTCGTTGGGTTTCCTTAATAGTCTCTGCGATTTTTTTTCTTTTTGTGTGTATGCGTGTAATCCTCATCGTTATTTTTATGCATTCTCTGATAGGCGGTGGAGCGAGGAATGCTTTCCTTTAAACCACTTGAACGATAAGTGATTCTAGGCGAAGGAGAGTTGGAGTGATGGGAGACATTTTGCTTTTGGACACTGAAGTCGGGTCGATGGAATGTGTTGCGCTTGTGGAATTTTCTTAGCGTTGGTAGCTTGAGTTAGTTTTTAAATTTAAGTCCTAAGCACCTCTGTGCTTAGTTCTCTTATTCTTCTTCTCACTCCTTCTTATTTTTAGAAAGTGTCTTGTGTCTGCGAAGTTGGAGCCAGCTGGCTGAAGACCATGTCAGCGGGACAGAGATGTTGGTTGAGGCTCAGATTCATCCGAAGCTGTAAAGCCTTATGACGCAGAGGAACACCTCAGCAACTACATCGCTGCACACATTAGTTTTGAAGAGCAACGGGGACTATTTGCACGGAGTTACATCGGACCCAATGAAGGCCTGAGTGCGTTTGTCCACTGGTAATCGGTCGCTCGAACCTAACTTAACCATTTCTCCATCTCAAGAAGTAAGCTGCAATACACTACAACCATCAGTTCACTTTTTAACCCACTTTCGGACATGCTGTGAGATTTAGAGACTCGCTCTTAGCAATGCTTTGTTTTCTCCACATTACAATCCACAGCCATTTAAAATCAATATGACTTGGTGCGTCCTCTCCCTCTCTTCCTTTACAGCTTAGAGCCATACTGTGACCTGAGTTCGATCACTTAAGGACACGCGAAGAGCCTTCAGCACGAGCACATTAGAAAAAAAAATCCGCACTGGGCTAAACAGGTTTATTCATCGTGAGCTTTAATTAAAAAAGAAGAGCAAAATGCAAAAATCTAAGACTTAACTTAAAATGTATATTATCGGTTGAAACACCAATTTATGGCTTTTCTTTTTTGAAAATCATATCATGATCTGTTGGCCATTCTGAAGCGACTCATTTTATTGCAAGCTGACTGTCGGGTCAGACGTTTGCGTTCTTTTGAATGTAACATTGCTCCTTTGTCATGACAGAAGCTCTTTGATTGTCATAATATCTGCCTGCCAAATGCTACAGATGATGAATTCCATGGTGTAAGCCGTTAAGGCTCCATTTTTGCAAGAGTCGTGGACAGTCCAAGACTAGATGTCTTAGTTATCAAAGAAATAAACTGCGTTCATGCTTAAGAGACAATCACTTAACCTTTAAAGTAAGTGAGGCGTTTCTGAAACCTCTACCGCTCTTTAGGTCACAGCATCCGTTTGAGAATACCCCACTGAGCCGGTACACTCACCCTGGCTCTGCCCGCGCTATTGGGACTTAAACCACAGCCACTACTACACTGCCACAAGGGGGCCTACCGCATGCTCAGGCTGATTTCCAGGGGCTCCTGACGTCCCATGGCATCAGAACATAACCTCGGGATAAGCTGTCACTACCAGTCATGTTTCCTCAACATTTGGGTCTAATAGCCGGATTTAGACAAGGCGACGCGCTGTCATGCGACTTCTTTAACATCATTCTTGAGGGGATCGTGCGTAACTCACACGTCAACACCAGAGGCACGATCTTCCACAAGTCCGTTCAACTGCTAGCTTATGCGGATGACATTGACGTGATCGGCCGATCTCAGCGAGCCGTCAATGAGGCGTTTGCTAGCATCGAAGCGGAAGCGGCTAAAGTGGGACTGGTGGTAAACGAGGGCAAAACAAAGTATATGCTGTCATCAAAGAAGGACGCAGAACATCGACGTCTCGGACAGAGCGTCACTATGGGCAGCAGACGTTTCGAGGTAGTCAAGGACTTTGTCTACCTCGGCTTCGCGGTGAATAGGGACAACAACATCAGTACCGAAATCAAGCGCAGAATCACTCTTGCCAATCGCTGTTTCTTTGGGCATAAGAGGCAATTGAGTAATAAAGCCCTCTCCCGACCAAAGTGACTTTGTACAATACCTTGATCATCCCTGTCCTGCTTTACGGCGCAGAAACCTGGACGCTACTAAAAGCGGATGAGGAAGCCCTTGGTCTGTTCGAGAGAAAAGTTCTGCGTGCGATTTTTGGTCCTGTTTGCGTTGATGGTAATTGGAGGAGAAGATTCAACCACGAACTGTATGGGCTGTACGGCGGCATGAACCTAGTCAAGCGTCTACGGATACAACGCTTAAGGTGGCTAGGCTATGTAGAGCGGATGGACAACACTGCTCCGGCCCGAAGAGTCTTCGAATCCGAGCCACAGGGACAACGCAACAGAGGACGTCCTAGACTGAGATGGCGCACACAAGTGGAAAAGGACCTCAACCAACTTGGAGTGCGCAACTGGAGGCAGCTGGCAAGAGATCGTACTAGCTGGAGAGGCATGCTGGTTGAGGCCCAGGTCCACCCCGGACTGTAGCGCCATCCGAAGAAGAAGAAGAAGAAGCCGCCATCTTTGGCACCTTCAGTGACTGCTGACACTAATGAGTTTTACGGATGTGATTTTGAATTGGGGGATTTAACAAATTTTGGTCGTCGTGGCGTAGTGGGTAAGTGCGTCGACTCGCACGCAGAAGGTCTAGGCTGAATTCGCAAACGGGACACCTCACATTTTTTCACGGCACCACCTCTTTCGAGTTGCTGACAACACTCAAGGAGTATCAATTGCTTCTGAAAGACTTCTCAAATCTCGTCGTTCGAAGTCAAATCTCAATCAAATCTCGTCGTCCCTTCTATTCGTGAGACAACAGTAGCACGCAGAACACGAGTAGTTGTGGCAGAAGCTAGGCCCTGGTTCCTAGTTAAGTGAGTGACACCACAGAGGAAGACAGAAAGGCAGGCAGTACATAGAAAATGGGAAATAAAGAAAACTGGACAACTTTTAGTGGAATCGGACTTAATGCTAAGCATTTGCGAAAACCTCTTCTGCAAACGGTTAATCGAAGATGACGAGCCAAATATCAGTGTCAGGCAAAATGTTTCACTCAATCTGAATGAGGACGGTGGGCAAGAATTCCACATCCGACCTAGACGAGGTAAAAAATGTGGTTAATTTGAACAAAACATACTTCCTTCGGCTATGTCTTACAGATGAGTTGGTGAGGGACTCCCCTCCTGCAGCAATACAGATGAAGATGACTTGGGTAGGCCCACGTACCAGCTTATCTGTAAGACATGGACGAAGGAAAGTATGCTCGATCGTCTGCCCAGTTCACAAGAAAGGAGACCCCTTAAACTAAGCCGACTATTGAGGAACAAGTCTTCTTAAATTCCCATTCTCTGCGCCATTTAGTGTGAACGCCTGACAGGTGCCACTAAATTAATTATTATTTAACAAATTGCTCAATAGGAGGCACCACCATTTTTAGGAAGTAAAACCATTCAAATGATACCTGTCAAATTTTCATGACAATCTGATTATTAGGTTAGAAGTAACAGTGCTTCCAGTGACGCTACTTTTGCGATTCTTAAAACAATGGAATGAACAGAATTCCGTGTGTTGATCGAACACTGCTTTCTGATGGGAAAATATACAGTGCAAGGCTCAGCAATGGCCTGAAAAGTGTTACAGGGACTTTGCGCAATCAAAATAAACTATTTGTCGGAGGTATGCCGACTTAAAACATGGCCATACAAACATCAAAGATGCTGAACGCTCTGGAAGGCCAAGGAGGTGGTTACACCTGAAAACGTCAGAAAAATACACAAAATCGTTTTTGAAAACCGCAAAGTAAATTTGCGTACGATAGCTGCCACCTTAAAGATATCAGAAGGCAGTGTGTACAGTATTTTGCATGACAATTTGAGCATGAGAAAGCTGTTTTCGAAATGGGTGCCGCGCTTGCTCACAATGGACCAAAAACAACAACGTTGACTCTGTGAGCTGTCTTAAGCTGTTTCGCCAGAAAAACATTAAGCGGACTGTTTTCGTCGGTATGGCACAGTGAATGAACCATGAATCCACCACTACACTCCAGAGTCGAATTGGAAGTCAGCACAGTGGACAACAACCGGTGAACCACGCCCAAAGCGTCTTAAAAGACAAAGGTAGGCTCGCAACGTAAGGCATCCGTATTTTGGGTTGCGCACGGAATTTTATTCATCGACTGTGTTGAGAAAGGCAAAAGGATCAGCAGCGAATACTACATGGCGTTGTTGGTGCACTTGAAGGAAGAAAGCACAAAGAAAACGTTCCCACATGAAGAAGAAAAAAATTCTCTTCCACCAAGACAATGCACCGTGTCACAAGTCGTTGGCTACTGAGGCCAAATTGCACGAATTGAGCTTTGAACTGCTTCCGCACCCACCGTATTCTCCTGATCTGGCTCCCAGCGTCTTCCTCTTCAGACCTCAAAAAGATGCTGACTGGAAACAAATATGCCTCGATTGAGGAGGTGATCGCCGAAACTGAAGCCCATGAGGCCAAAGACAAATCGTTCTATAAAAAAGGTGAGAGCGACGTTAGAGTGATTGTATCACTCTTGGAGGAAACTACATATGCTGATGAACAAAGTTGACTGTTGTCTAGAAAGTGTGTTTTTATTGGTTAGTCCCAGGACTTATTGTCTCCGGTCACAGTCACATCTTACTGGCTTCAGTATGAGTTGGTGCTAACGGAGAGACGGAAGGATAACCCATCCACACACTACATTACAGCGGCGATGCTTCCATGCAGTCCCTCAGTTAAGGAACTTGTTGGCTCAGGAACTGCTCAGAAACCCCTCCGAGGTTCTAGACAGTCGCTGGCTCAAAAATTTCAATATGAGTTGCAATTCTCTTGTACACTGAACGTTCTCATTCCGCTGCTTGAAATTTGCCTTCGGTTGGTGCAGTATTGAAATTGAACTCTTGTCCCAATTCCTTCCCAAGCTCTGTGAATGGCTTCCGCGTTTTTTCTACCCGATCTTAGGGTTGTATGTCTTCGGGCAGTGATTTTCTAGATCTGATCATTTGGGCAGTCACTTGGCAAGTTCGGTCTTCTGTTATAGTTATGAGCCAGGTGATCTAGCGACCAAAGTGACTTTGTACAACACCTTGATCATCCCATTCCTGCTTTACGGCGCAGAAACCTGGACGCTACTAAAAGCGGATGAGGAAGCCTGTTCGAGAGAAAAGTTCTGCGTGCGATTTTTGGTCCTGTTTGCGTTGATGGCATCTGGAAAAGAAGATTCAACCACGAACTGTATGGGCTGTACGGCGACATGAACCTAGTCAAGCGTCTACGGATACAACGCTTAAGGTGGCTAGGCCTTGTAAAGCGAATGGACAACACTGCTCCGGTCCGAAGAGTCTTCGAATCCGAACCACAGGGACAACGCAACAGAGGACGTCCTAGACTGAGATGGCGCACACAAGTGGAAAAGGACCTCAACCAAATTGGAGTGCGCAACTGGAAGCTGCTGGCAAGAGATTGTGCTAGCTGGAGAGGCATGTTGCTTGAGGCTCAGGTCCACCCCGGACTGTAGCGCCATCCGAAGAAGAAGAAGAAGATCTAGTGATCATTCAATTGGCGGGGACAACAAATTCAATGACAGTTGACGTTCTTCTGAATTGCCTTGCAGCCATCCAGTTTTGCGGCAGATGTCGGCTTAAGCCCTTTCACGCGCCAGTTATCGTTTCCTCAAAAAGTAAACAAGATCCTTTAGGATCCTCAATCTGGAGGCTTTCATGGATATCCACTTTGATCTCTGATCAGCATTCATGTTCTTGTCTACCAAACGACTTCTCTGGACATGAAATTCACCTTTAACTCCCTCGTCTAAGCACATTAAATTAGGTGACACACATAAGGACTTCCGAAGGCTCCACTTTTGAACCATTCACACACCTATTTGACATTCGCCCCCTTCAAAGGTGAAAGAGGCTCCGCACGGAGCAGAGACCCCATGTGAAGGACATTTGTTTCCCACAGCGCCGCTTCATAACTTTTCAAAGCAAACACACAGACATCTAAATGGTTGCCGACGCACAGCAAAGGAACAAATAAACACAAAACAGGTGTGAACATTGCCACCACCCAGCAGTCGGGACCATAATATTCGCATCCCCTCATGCAGTTGCTGGCGCAGCGCACCACCCGTCAAAGTGTCACATCCCTTTTGATTTGCGTCCTGTTTGTCGTCCTATCAAGGACTCTCTCGCTCTACTTCAACTCCAAACGAAGAAGACAACACCGACACCGACGTCGACAGCGCCAAGAAAGACAACAACAGATTTTCAGGGCGAAAAGCAAAAAAAACCGAAAAAAAAGTGAAAAAGAAGAACAAAACACCGTTATCTCCTTATACTCGGCACACACAAAAAACGACGAAAAATAACATTGTTTATCATCAATATGAAGAATTTTGTTTATGTACTCAGTGGGGGAAAACAAATTGACAAAAACGCTTTCCGAAGACGCCATTAATTTCCACCTTCTCGCATTAGGAGCAAAGCCTCGCTTGCGCGCTCTCCTCTCGTGTGGTTGGTGCAGACTGAAGCTGAAGTTTGCAGCAGCGGCGGAGCCAGCGGAGACCGGCAGCGGAAAATATTACTTTTGCCGCAAAACTTTTTCCGAAAACAAAAACCGACCAAGTCGGGTGCGAGGTGGCGTGGTGGGGAAATATAAAAATTTTTATACTTTGCTTCGCGTTTTCGGTTCAGTTCGGTTCGGTTCGTGGTTCGTCGGTTTGTTTACTTCCATCCTGCGATGGGATGCGTGCGTGGGAGTGTGTTTTTGAGGCGCTATCGGAGCGTATCCTGGTAAAGTGGCACAACGGCTCGTCTGTTGTTGTTTTTTTTTTTTTTGCTTTTTGCTTAACCACCACCGAGGCGTGGGGGGGGGCAGCTCTTCTTGTTCGATGGGTTCACTGCCGTGTCCATGGGGGGGTTTGTCGAATGGATCTTTGTTCCATCGTCGTGTGCATTAAACAACGCCCTTCGCGGGTGGCTGAAAGGGCCACGGCCAGAGTTGTTTGGTTAGTAAGAAGCTTTTTAAGATAATTTTACACAAAAATAATTAAAAGTTTGTTCTTTTAACGTTGGCCCCGGTCGTAGTTTCTTTTCTCCGCACTTCGCACTTCCCGTCCGCAGAGGAGCATTCCACTGCTCTGGAGCGAAGGAGCTTCTTTGGGATCTTCAGTTTCTTCCAGGTTCAGAGTACTCTGCATATGTACGTTGGCAGGGGAGATGTAGCGTAGACGCTGGAGCAAAAGATTGATAAGTGGGTGCTCACTCTGGAGTTTAACTTTTGATATTTTAAACAGAGAATGAGAGAGAGAGAAACTTTCATCTGGGCGCTCTTCGGAGGAAGTTCGTTGTAATAATCGGCAAAGGGCTACACAGAGGGTGAACTGTTCGAAAACAAAGAAGACAAGAAAAAACGACGACGACGACGGTAAAGAAAAGTTTTTTTTTTTCTGTGTTTTTGCAACTGATGAAGTTTAGCAACGCACACACACGCAGGGGGATCTTGATCTGTCTTATCAGACATGGGAGTGGTAAACACGAGGACTACACTCGTGTAGGGCATTGATTCGAGGAAAAATTCCCATAGACTGAAGGGAAGGAGGACTTCTACCCATCTTTCAGTCTTTCCAGGGGAATTTTTGAAGTTTGCGAAGTTTCTTGCCGAACACAACGGGTAACGTAACGAAGTTGCTCGAAAATCGAAATTACACAAACTGTCGGGATCTCAATTGACTTTCGTCCTCGGAAGACTTTGAGAGAATAAACAGACTGAGGGCTGATTCTTGTGATGCATCGTTAGTAGGGTGCCAAAAGTCGAGGCACAAGAATTGGGACTGAAGGTTCCTTCTTGAGGTTTGTCGTAACTATGCAGAATGGGACTGAGTGCCGACTCTTGAGACGTGGGTGCCAAGTCCGAATAAATGCAAGAGTTGGGACTCGCCGACACCTTTATTTTGAAAGAAAGTTTTAAGACAAGGCGACAGGCTGTCATGTGATTTTTCGTTTTCTTTGAGAAGGTCGTGAAGCATTCACTTGCCAACACAAGAGGCACGAATTTCCAAAAATTTTGGATAGTTGTTAGAATACGAGGATGACATTGACGTGATTGGTCGAACACAGGGTGTCGGCAATCAGGCGTTTGCTGGTATCCAAGCGGAGGTGGCCAAAATGAGTTTAATGGTAAACTAGGTCGAAATGAAGTGTATGCTGTCATCGAGGAAGGACGCACAACATAGATGACTTGGTCAGAATGTCACATTGGGCAGCTATAAATTTAAGGTAGTTCGAGACTTCGACTAACTAGGCTAACAAGTAAACGAAT
The DNA here is from genome assembly GCA_944738645.1 of Eristalinus sepulchralis. NCBI lineage: Eukaryota > Metazoa > Arthropoda > Insecta > Diptera > Syrphidae > Eristalinus > Eristalinus sepulchralis. The sequence goes on along the minus strand of OX122885.1, from coordinate 10,629,918 downwards.
TACATCAGTACCGGGATGAGAGGCAGATAATGTCTTTCTAATCGCTGTTTCTTTCCTGTGGTCTCCGTGGGGTAGTGGGTAAGTCTGTCGACCCACAGGCAGAAGGTCTAGGTTCGATTCCCGGACGTTGCATCTCGCATTTTTTCGCGGCAACACCTCTTTCGAGTTGCTGACAGCACTCAAAGAGTACTAATTGTCTATGAAAAACTTGTCAAATCTCGTCGTTCGGAGTCGGCCAAAAACTGTGTGTCCCTTCTACTCGTGAGAGAACAGTAGCACGCACAATACGAGCAGTTGTTGTAGAAGCTAGGCCCTGGTCCCTTGTGGGCTGTAGTGCCACTCAATTACTATTACTATCGCTGTTTCCTCTAGAGCCATCTCTTTAAAGACCAAGCTCACATTATACAGCACCTTGATCATCCTTGTCCTGATATATGTTTCAGAAGCGTGGACAATCTTAGGAGGAGATGAAGGCACCCTTGATCTTTTTGAAAGAAACGTTCTATTTTCAATCTTTGGCCCATTTTTCGTTGATGGTTTTCGGAGAGGAGCATTCAACCACAAACTGTAAGTGTTGTACAGCGACTTGAGCCAGGCTATGGACAGCCCAAACAGTCTTCAAATCCGAAACAGTGGGACAACGTAATAGTGGAGACTCACAGATTCTATGGCGGACAAAAGTGGAATAGGGCGGACCTCAAACAATTTGACGGCACGCGAAATTTGAGTCAGCTGGTTAAAGATCGCGTCAGCTGAAGAAGCTTGTTGGTTAGAGCCCAAGTCTATCTCGGGCTGTAGCGCCCAAAGAAGAGGAAGTAGAGGAACAGTTGAGACTGGTGTTAGCAGGGATGGAAAGAATGGGATTGACGACTAGCTCTGGTGGTAAGGTTTGAAAAGGTTGAATCAAAATGTTGTTCAACAAAGCGAACACACGGGGACCACCTTACCGCTCCGCTCAGATACGATTCTTCATAAAAACGCTGAACAAATGGGACTTACCTTTGACTTTCTTTTATTAAACTGGGTGCAGTGAGTGATGCACACACTATATGAGGTCACAGTTATAGCATTATGTCGTTGTCCTGCCGTTTTGCCTGTCATCTGTAATAAGTCCTTTTGGAGACCACCTAAGAAGAGAGGATAAGCCTTTGACATAAGGTTTGCCTCTTGTGGTGAATCGTTACATAAACAGTTGATATTTTAGAACAGATGGCCTGCACCTCTTATTCATGTTTTCCTTGTCCTTCTGTGATTGACTTTGAGGGCCAATGGGAATACAAACCTCCTCTCAGAAAGGAAGACAACTTTGACTAGTCTGCAGGTTTTTGAAGTGCGCTTCTGAAGAAGTACATGTATCCACTGCTCGCATATTTTTTAGCTCTGGGGAATGTTGCAGTCCAGACATTTAATGATACCGCCTGTAACGTTAAACAGTCTTATCGTCACACGATGTAGTCGAGAGAAGAGGACGATGTCTCTCGTAGGGCATGTTCTTTGATGGCTTGTTGACAACCTTTCCATTCTTCTTCTATGCAGCCAGTGGAGGTAGCCTCGAACTTTGGGAGAGTTTCAGGAATTCGATCTGCAAACATCCGAGCGATCTGTTACGATTGTAGATTTCCATCGTCAAACCATTTTGGCCTATCTCGACTTCGTTGCTCTCTCGATATCCTTGGCTACAACAAGCAAATAATCCGAGTCGATGTTGGCACCTCGGAATGTTCGAACTTCGAGAATACTGGGGGAGTGGATGACGTCGATAGCAACGTGATCAATCTGATTGACGGCTGTTTGATCAGGGGATTGCTAGGTTCCTTTAAGGATGTTGAGATGTGGGAACTGCGTACTACTCACAGAGAGGTTCCGCCCGCGGCAAAGTCCAACAGACTAAGTCCGTTTCCGGAGTTGGAGTCGTACAGGCTATGTTGAAAAGATGTCCACTTTTCCCAGCAGAGCGTTGAAGTCTCCTAGAACAATCTTGGTGTCGTAGCTGGGGCATCGATCAAATGTTCTTTTTAGGAGATCATAGAACTCATCCTTGCTGTTGTCATCCTTCTCCTCTGTCGGGCGTAAGCGCAAATCAGGCTGATGTTCCCGAATTCAGCCATAATGCGGATCATGAAGTGTTCGCTTACGGGATCGTAGCTTCAGACTTTTTGCCTAAGTCTGCCTCAAACATTAAGCCCGCATTCGAATAAGCGCTGCCCCCTTGGTATAGTCTATGTTATTTGTCACAGTGAACAAGAGACTAGGGGCCGAGGTTTTTAGACAGCTATCCGTGTTTGGAGTGCTATTGTGATCCGTCACAAGAGGACACTCACAGTTTATTACTGCCTTCAAACGTCGACATTTTGAAGAGCAATCCACAGACCATCGCACATGAGGTGGTGCTCTGAAAATATGCCGAAGATGGAATTTTAAGTTAACCTCTGTTGTTGGTGGCATACTTACTTAGAACATCAAGAAGGACACCGATTATATTACTGCTCAGGGGAAAACTAATCACCCAGTTTGACAAGGACGATTGACAAGGACTCCACTTCCTACGTCGAAACCCTGCATCTCAACCCCTCTTCGGTCTTCATTGTTGTCATCCAGTCGTGTTCTTGAACCCATACAGATCCAACGATCAGCCTTAAGTTTGTCCTTTCTATTCAGGGCTCGGTACAATTATCCTTTTTGGAGGATAGTCGCAATCAACATACAATCTCACACAAAAACCTCGCAACCAGCCCACTCCCTCCAAAAAACTCGCGTTGCAATTCATTGAATTCCTGACATCTGTCGCGTCAAACTTTACGCTCAATTTGGCATCACTGCGTCAACACCGATGACATTTCCCACCCGACTCAATCTGGAGCAAATGTCGCAAGCGATCACACGCTCACCCTTAACTAGATATCTCGCAAAAAAAGCAAACAATCCACAATTAAGTCCAGATTGTTGCACCAGAAACAGTAGCAGCGGCAGCAGCAGCAACAACAACGCCAAACAAGGCGCAACAGTTCGTTTCGCCGCCGAGTGCAAAGTGAAAAACCAGCACGCTGACATTATAAGTTTTCCTTTCCCAAGAGTAATTAATGCCATGTGCAGAGGAGAGGGAGAACCACAAATAAGTACCCGGCAAGCGGTGTGTGTGCCCTCAAATGACGGTAATTCAGCAACAACATGTGAAATCAGATACACTGTCGATGACTCTCTGAAAGTGGCGCGAACCATGTACGTGCACGTTAGTGTGTGCGCTGCATTGCAGAGGAGAGGCGGCGGCGTTACCCGGGTAACCTGAGACCGAATGCAATTAAGGAGCAGACCACAATCCCTTCCGAAATCGATTCGATAATACCTTACCATTTGCTTTGTTCACTTTTTTGCCCCTGCCCACGAAAAAGTATCGGTGCTCAGGAACTGAGGAAAAAAAAACTAAGGGAACGCATCGAAGGATCGGGTCGAGCAGTGCCGGACGAACCCCCGGTGACGTGGCGACGAGGGCGTTTGTTGGGAAAATTAGGTTAGACGTTGTTCCCGCTACAGCTACTGCTGCTGAGGTGATACTTTCTCAGAGGGTGGGCATTCAGAGAAAGAGAGAGGCAGAGAGATTCCCTCGCAATGAGTAAAATTTGCTGTTGTAGCACTTAAGGTAAATCCCCTGGGGGGACGGGACGAGTGTAGAACAAATGGGGACGATATTTTCTTTGACATTTACAAAGCATCCCCACACTCCCATGCAGTCCGCACATCCTGGTTCCTGATTCCATTGTGTGTGGGGGACAATGAGACTGTCAATTCCGGTGGCTGGTTCATAAGCAGCTTCCGACTGGAGGGCGAAATCCGGGGGATTTTGCGAGAGCTGCATTATAGCGACAATCATGTGGAGGACTGTAAGACTGCTGTAAAGAGCCCTCCTGAAGAGGTTAAGCTGCGGCGGTCGATACACAATCGGGGCGTTCTTCTGTGGTGGAGTGGGGCAAGTTTAATTTTGACGTGAAATCCTGACATGTTATCCAAAGACTCTGCTTGTTCAGCTCCCAAAGTGAGAGCAGGGCCTTGCACAAGAGCGAGGTTTGAACTCATTAGACGTCCCTTCCTGCCAACTATCCAATAATTGGCGCCCAACTGTGGATAATTCCGGTTTTCTATTTGAAAAAATGACCAGTTTTCAAAAGGCACCGCTTGTACAGTTCCCCTAGAAGTGCTTCCAGGTCCTCATACCGATGCAGAGTGTAAAAAAAAAACAGAAAAGCCTAAAATTGGCGCCCAAGTGTGGACTGCGACTGCGACTGCGTCTGCGTCTGCGACTGCGACTGCGCCGACTGCGACTGCGACTGCGACTGCGACTGCGACTGCGACTGCGACTGCGACTGCGACTGCGACTGCGACCGCGACTGCGACTGCGACTGCGACTGCGACTGCGACTGCGACTGCGACTGCAACTGCAACTGCAACTGCAACTGCGACTGCGACTGCGACTGCGACTGCAACTGCAACTGCAACTGCGACTTTGATTTTTTCTTGGGAACGTTAATAGTCAAAGAACAGCGACGTCGCTCTAATAATTCGAACCAAAAGACAAGTTTATCGCATTTGCATTCAGAAATGTCAAATGTCACTCGCATTCGTCCACAAACAGAGCCCCGTCTGCATTGCAGACATCTCCATGGCCTCCTTCGTGGCCTCATCCGATGACTCTTCAGATAAGATGAGCGCCCTTAACTTATTCCTCTCTCTTTGTTGTCTCTTCACATGCCGCTGCCGCCCTGTTCAACAAAAGCGATCAAGCTCACTCCACACAACTCGTCAGCACTGTGCAAGTGCACATGAGCACTTCGTGTCTCTCATCAGAACAGGGTCGATAGGTTAATCACTGAGTGGAGAGGAGCGGCACAGAACGAACCGATTCTGCATCACGCGCTCGAGGCCTCTCCACCAGCCAGCCAGCCGCTTCGAGTGAAATGTGAAATTAATAACTCAGCCAAGCCGCACCGCCGCCGTTCGATTTTTTTGATTGCATCATCCCCCAATTACACTTGTCATCGCGCGCCGCGTAGCGTGCCAGAGACGAGCGCTCGCATGAGCTGTGAACCTCATCAGACCTTAATTTGTCATCAAGGACTGCCTGAGAACTACCTCCCGGCTGGATGCGGTGCCTAATCGCCGCTCCATCGAAAGGTCGCTTTGTCGACAATTGGAGCTCGCCGCCGCCGCTGCCGCTGCTGCCGATGAAGATGGCCATCTTTGTTTTCTTCATGCTCAATTGGACCGTGACGGAGGCGTGTGTCATTCCCAGAGCGTTCCCCCATCGATCTCTCTTAAGAGCAGACGCTCTCTGCCTCGCTCTCTTAAGCATCGCGTTCGCTTCCACCACACGATGCACTGACGGCGTCAAAAAAACAAACAAACAAACAAAAGCAGAAACGAAAACAACAACAGTGCCACTGCATGTGACACTGATTGTGTTACAGAGCCACCACCAACGCCACCGCGGACGCTTGTGTCACCCTCTCGGTGAGCGGAACAATGCAGCTCCGCGTCGATTGTCCCTAATTAAAATTTTTAATTTTTGCCATCACGGTGTGAACTGCCCCAACGCCGCGCCGCCATCGTCGTTGTTCCCGTCCGCATCGGTATGCTGTTGGCGCTTTGTTCCGCACGGAAGGACAGGCCATCGCTATCGCCGATTTTCACGGCACAGCGCAGCGCACTGTGCCGTTGGGATGCCGTCGCAGGCACCCCTCGGCTCAACCTCCACCACACACGCGATGGGGGAACAATGGAGCGTCGAGGTGCGAATGGTATAGTGCGGCGCCGGTGTAAACGTTCGTCACAAATCAAACTCTGTTTGATATTTCGCTGCACGGCTGCCGGCCGGGGCGGGCAATTACTCCTAGTGGCGCGACGCTGCGTTTGACTGCGGGGGGAAAATGAACGAGAACGAATTTAGTTCGGCTGGAGTGCATTTGAAGACTCTTCATCACATCAACGCCATGGTTGTGACGGCGACGGCGGACGGGGAGCTGCATCCTCATTGTGTGAGTGTGTGTCTGCGGGGGGATTCGATGGTGACGGTGGTGGAGGGGCGACATGACACTCTGACGGGGGACAGTGTAATTGCAGTCAGCGTTTATTAGAAGTCTGTTGCTGGAGAACAAGTCGTGTAGCCACTAACTACTTCCTGGGGTGAGGGCGAGATGACAGACTTATGGCGAAGTCCCTGATAGACATGACAAGGAACTTCGTGTTCGCAGGGAATCTCCTCGAAGACAGTCGACCTTTGAGGGCGCAGGAGGGCGTCCTTGCAGTGGAATGCGACAGACTTGTGAGGGGATGTCGTGACAGTTCAACGAGAAGGAGATGTCTTTGACTTTATTAAACTCTGAGCGGTTATAGCTTGACTTGGTGACTTGGGGAAGTGGAGCTCTTGACATTGTCAATGGAAAGGGACAGGATTTAACGAACTCTTGTGGATGGAGGGCCACAAAGTCCTTTGTAGGAATGTCATAAAAAAAATCGGCAACAACAAGGAAGGCTCTTTAAAAGAGTTCTCTTTTCACGTTGGTATACCACAAGGTTACCAGTTGGCTCCTCTGCTTTGTCATGTCGGCTGTGTAATGTTTGAGCTCTGAAGACGGCATGCGGAAAGTAAGACTTGGAATTGGAACGCTATATGGTTGACTAGTGACTCCGCTACTTAGCAGCATGCTTCCCCCTGAGTTCTTAAAGCCTTTCAGGGTTCTTCGGGTCGATAGGATCATTTTTCTATTGGAACTCTGTTCTTTGTCTTTAAAGGCATTTTCCACACTTGCGGCTTGAACCTTGTTTTGTTGGGAGTTTTAAGATCTTCCTATTGCCACCGCTGATCGCTTATTTGAGATGGGCGTCGTAAAATGTTTCGTTTTGTAGACCTTTAAGTCCTTCAGGTCCGATGGTCATATCTTCTTCTTGTGGCGCTACAGTCCGGGGTGGACCTGGGCCTCAACCAACATGCCTCTCCAGCCAGCACGATCTTTCGCCAGCTGCCGCCAGTTGCGCACTCCAAGCTGGTTGAGGTCCTTCTCCACTTGTGTGCGCCACCTTATCCTGGGCCGTCCTCTGTTGCGTTGTCCCAATGGCTCAGATTCGAAGACTTTTCGGGCCGGAGCAGTGGTGTCCATACGCTCTACATGGCCTAGCCATCTTAAGCGTTGTATCCGTAGACGCTTGACTAGGCTCATGCCGCTGTACAGCCCATACAGTTCGTGGTTGAATCTTCTCCTCCAGATGCCATCAACGCAAACAGGACCAAAAATCGCGCGCAGAACTTTTCTCTCGAAGAGACCAAGGGCATCCTCATCCGCTTTAAGTAGTGTCCAAGTTTCCGCGCCATAAAGTAGGACTGGGATGATTAAGGTGTTATATAAAGCAAGCTTAGTCTTTCGAGAGAGGGCTTTATTACTCAATTGCCTCTTGAGCCCAAAGAAACAGCGATTGGCAAGAGTGATTCTGCGTTTGATTTCGGTACTGGTGTTATTGTCCCTGTTTACTGCGGAGCCGAGGTAGACGAAGTCCTTGACTACCTCGAAGTTTCTGCTGCCTAGTGTGACGCTCTGTCCGAGACGCCGATGTTGTGTGTCCTTCCTTGATGACAGCATGTACTTCGTTTTGCCCTCATTTACCACCAGACCCATTTTAGCCGCTTCCGCTTCAATGCCAGCAAACGCATCATTGACGGCTCGCTGTGTTCGACCAATCACGTCAATGTCGTCGGCGTAAGCTAGCAATTGAGCTGACTTTTGGAAGATCGTACCTCTGGTGTTGACCTGTGAGTTACGCACGATCTTCTCCAGGATGATGTTAAAAAAGTCACATGACAGTGCGTCGCCTTGTCTAAAACCTTTTTTGACATTGAAGGTCTCGGTGAGTTCGTTCCCGACCTTGACGGAGCAGCGAGAGTTCTCCATCGTCATCCTACACAATCTGACGAGTTTGGTAGGAATGTCAAAACTAGACATGGCACTGTATAGCTCGTCTCTATGCACACTGTCATACGCGGCCTTGAAATCGACGAATAGGTGGTGAGTGTCGATTTGCATTTCTTGGGTCTTTTCCAGGATCTGCCGTAGTGTGAAGATTTGGTCGATGGTGGACTTCCCTGGCCTGAAACCACACTGATAAGGACCAATCAGGTTGTTGACAAACGGTTTCAGGCGTTCACACAATACGGCAGAGAGGATCTTGTATGCGATGTTAAGGAGACTTATCCCTCGATAGTTGGCGCAGTCGAAGGGGTCTCCTTTCTTGTGGACCGGACAGACGACGCTGAGATTCCACTCATCGGGCATGCTTTCCTCCGACCATATCTTACAGATGAGCTGGTGCATGCGCCCAACCAGGTCATCCCCAGCCGCTTTGAACAGTTCTGCGGACAGTCCATCCGCTCCAGCAGCTTTATTTGACTTCAGTCTCGATATTGCTATCTTGACCTCGTCTAAGTCGGGGGGACGGAATTCTTGTCTATCATCGTCCAAATTAAGTGGAACATTCTGCCTAACAGCGGGATTTGGGCCGTCATCGCCGTTTAAGAGTCTGCAGAAATGATCTTTCCAGATTCTCAGAATCGATTGCGACTCTACTACTAGGTTTCCGTTTTGGTCCCGGCAGGCTTCGGTCCGAACCCTGTATCCACCGGATAGCTGTTTCACCTTTCGGTAAAACTTTCGGACTTCATTCCTGCCATAACATCTCTCCATCTCTTCGACCGCGCGCTTCTCATGCTCTCTCTTTTTCCTTCTGAGAAGCCGGTTCTCTTCCCTTCTTTTCTGTTCGTAGAGCTCACGAACAGCTCTCGTTGTCCGATGCAGCGTTGCCTGGTAGGCCTCCTGTTTGGCTGCATGTGCCTGCCTGCACTCGTCGTCAAACCATGGGTTCCTTCTAGGTGGTGGCGTGAAACCCAGCACATCAGTGGCAGCTTCTTTGATGGCTTTTTGACAACGTTTCCATTCTTCTTCTATTGTTAGTGCAGGCAGCGTCGAACTTTGGGAGAGTTTCAGGGAGACTCGGTCGGCAAAGATCCCAGCGACCTGTTGCGATTGTAGCTTTCCGACGTCAAACCGTTTCGGCCTATCTCGACTCCGTTGTTCTCTCGATATCCGGGTTCTTACCTTGGCTACAACAAGGTGATGATCCGAGTCGATGTTAGCGCCTCGGAATGTTCGGACATCGAGAATGTTGGAGGAGTGTCTGACGTCGATCGCAACGTGATCAATCTGGTTGACGGTTGATTGATCAGGGGATCGCCAGGTTCCTTTATGGATGTTGCGGTGTGGGAACCGCGTACTGCTCATAGAGAGGTTCCGCCCCGCGGCGAAGTCCAGCAGCCTGAGTCCGTTTCCGGAAGTCGTGTCGTGCAGGCTGTGTTTCCCGATGACGCCAGCAAAGATGTCCTCTTTCCCCAGCTGAGCATTGAAATCTCCTAGAACGATCTTGGTGTCATAGCTGGGGCATCGATCGTATGTTCTTTCTAGGAGATCATAGAACTCATCCTTGCTGTTGTCATCCTTCTCTTCTGTCGGGGCGTGAGCGCATATCAGGCTGATGTTCCCGAATTTAGCCTTAATGCGGATTGTCATGAGGCGTTCGCTTACGGGATCGTAGCTTATGACTTTTTGCCTAAGTCTGCCTCGAACAACAAATCCGCATCCGAATAGGCGCTGCCTTCTCTCCCTGTAGCAGTCGCTGTAGTATATGTCGCAGTTCTTCATCTTCTTTCTGCCCGGCCCATCCCATCGCACTTCCTGGATGGCGGTGATATCTGCTTTGTAGCAGTCAAGGGCCTCCGCAAGTTGTTCGGCTGCACGTGGTCTGTTAAGGGACCTCACATTCCACGTGCAGAACCGAAAATCGTTGTCCTTTGTTCGTTTTCCGGGGTCGTCAACGTTGGATCCGTCCATATCCGAGGCAAGTTGTTGTTGCTGAACTCGGTTGTTTTTGTGTGGTGAGGGAGTTAGCCTCACGCACAACCTACAGACTGGTAGGCCAGTCGCTGCATACATTGGTTCACCACACAACGGATGCTGTGATGGCTATCCAGGGGGCGCCACTGGGAGGCTGTATGTCAACTTGACCTATGCAGGGACGAGGATAGTCTTGGCAGCTCGCCATGTTGAGCGCGATCAAGGACATTGCCTCGTGTACATAGGCCCATGCCCCCTCCGATGGTCATATAGTCACTTGAAAAAGTGATAGAAGTGACTAGTCTTTTAGATGGCCTTCAGCTCTTCGATACAATAAAGCCAAGTTTGGAGAACACAATGGATGGGGCAGCGTTTCGTAGCCAATTCGGTCGTGGCAACGGCTAAGGTGTGCACTCAGCCATTTTTCTATTTCCACCGAAGACCGCTTTTCAGCAACTCGTTGTCAAATTGACCCAATAGTTCGTCTGAAACCTGCACCCGTTTTCCCATTGTCCAGGAAGTAGATGTAGACCACACCAAGCGGATCTTGTCATCACCTTTCTGTCCGAAAAAGCAGTCTTCACCCTTCGCCAAGAAGGTTCACCGCTTGAAGTTCACTCACATCTGCGACTGCTTCTCGGTCTGGTGTATACCAGTGGACGCATATTCCGACGACAATGATCCAATTTAAAGAGATTGGTCCAAACAGTGTCAAACTCTGCTCCGAAGTGGTCTCGGGGTTGCGATTGTTGTCCGGAGATGTTTCCAGGAGAAGGAAAGAAAGGGCACGGCACACAGTCTTCTCATGCCAAATATTTGACCCGGTATGTGAGCACGTGGTCTTTTGAAAAGCCTACAGAAGCCACAGTTCTTTCGTACACCTTCGCGCCAGAGAGATCGTTTGCCAAGCTATGCTCCATGGTCCCCTTTTCGAGGAGCCTGGCCGTGGCTCATCATTAATTAACATGAGACCAGATTGACAGATCAACCAGAAATCGAGATTCGACGCGGCTTTTGGCACGTTATACGAATTCTTATCTTTCGCTATGGAAGAAGAAGACACACACGCGACCAGAATAAATCTAAGAGTCCGATTCGACGGAAATTGTGACAGAAGCTGTCAACCATCGGCAAGGCTAACGAGGAGTAAGCGGATGCCTTTCATTTGTTCTCCATTAAGGTTTTCAACTTCAATGTAGAAAAAGAAGGAAGACCAAGCTTAGGCTCGCCTAAGCACTCCTGCAGGTGTGGCAGGACCTCCTTGGGTGGTTCATCAAAAACCAACGTGCGACAACGTTGTCGTCCATTTAACTTATTTTGATGGTCGCCATGGAAGGAGGAGTGCCGCCGCACGTAGCATCGCTGTGAGTCTGAGAGCCTACGTTTACCAAGGGCTAGCCTCCTATCCTTTGTTATCAATGGAGTTGGATGCACTAGAACTGAGTTCTTGTATGAAGGTTAAGTGCCTTCGTTTGCCAAGGGTTTTCCTCCTCTCCCTTGCAATTAATGGAGTTGGCGTTGAACGCATAAAAACTGAGTCCTTGTACAAGTATGGGAGTGTTCAAAATTAATGTTCAGGTTTTCTTCTCCCTGCCCCTCGGTGTTAAGCTCTCTGATGGCGCCTTCGTTAATCGCAGGTCGAGAAGGTTACTCACAGAGTCTCATCCATGGCATAAACTGAATTATGTAAATACTCACCCCCATGACGTCCATATCAGACGCGATCAACTTAAAGAGCTCTCCTGCGAGAGCAAGTCTTCAAAAGGGACCCCTTAAGGCAAACACAATCAACAACCTCCCTTCCACCTCCCCCCCCAGTCCACACTGCAGGCAAGGAATTGACTGCCCTCCGGCCAGAATATGATGCGGGACCTGCTACAGCAAATAATGAAATTCCTAGGATTTCAGGAAATCAGTTGACCGAATCATCTCCGTCATCGCCCTCGCCATCGCTGTCGGCTGTCAATATCATTAACCATCGACAAATAAAGCGACAAAACGTCGCGTATGAATTAAATTGTTGACTCAGGGATTGTGTGCCGTGCCAGTTTGAGCGCCGCACAGCACCACACATCTGTCATAACAAAAGAGCTCGCATCTGATAAGAAGGAGGTCAGTTGCTGGCAGGCGCGCAATGCTTTATTGCCGCTCGCTAGCTCTAGGCGAATTGCCAAATTTTACGATTCCCATTCAGCCGCGCGACAAAACAAACGTATAAATCCCCCCCGTCGCGGAGATTGGATATATGCACGCGAGTGTGTGGATAGATCCAGCCAAGAGATTGGCAACCATTCCGGGGATGAACAAAGAAGAACGCCGCCAACAACAAAGAAGACATCATCTGGCCCAGTGCCTCGGCAGATCATTACATTTCAATCCAATTGGGTGGTCATCAGCGTAGTCCCTCTGTGCCCGGCAGATAATTACCCTCTCCCCAGCAATCCATCACGCGGACGCGGAAGCAGCATTCTAACACTCCCCGAAAAAAAAGTGCGCACTCAAGAGACCTCTCTCTCTCTGTGAGAATATTCTTTCCCCTGGATTAGAGTGCGCCCCTCCCCTGCTGACTGAAATATGATATCAATTAAAATGTCATCTTGCCTTGATAATAATTACACGCCGCCGCCAATGGCCGGGCAATGAATCATGTGAACGGGACGAAGGGGAACGTGTGTGAGCGCATTTCTCAAATTGGGCGAGTGCACGGCCCTTCTTCCGGACAAGTGCGATGAGGGCCATTAAGGGCCCACACCACACGCAGAACCAGAGTCAGAGTGCGGCGAACAACGGAATGGAGGTTATTGCAATTAAATTCTAATTGTATCCCGAACGTGTTGGGTGCGCTCGAGATAATTTACGCAAAAGTGATCGAAATTAAAGCCAAGATGGTGGGGCGGCCTGCTCGGTGCGAAGGACGCAACTGGTTTTGGTGGCGGTTGGCAATCGACGCCGCCGCCGGGATACCATGTTATTACCGAGGCCATTATCACCGTGCTGAAGGCTTTTCTGTGCGTCGTCGTCCCAATGCTGCCAATTATGCGTCGAAGCAGAAAAACAAAAAAAAAAAAGAAAAGAGGTGCGGGCGCTTCGCCGTTGCAGAGGACAACTTGTTGAACAGCCCCTGTGAACGGTGGAGACGGGGGCTGAGAAACATGCACAAGCCTGATTGCTTTCAACACATGACCGGCATGCATGGGAGGTGACTATCTCGAGTTACATCTAGTTTTGCCATCTCAAACTCGTTGCCCGACGCAAGGCGGGACATTGAACGATGCATCCGAAGTGAAGATGAGTCCGCTAAAGGTGGCACTGTGGCGGCGGTGGCGGCGCTTGCGGCGAGTGCATGTTTCTTTGACAGAATTCAACTTTATGCGCGTCGTCCGAGTCCTTGGACAGGCATCGGACATGGGTGCGTCGTCTCTTGTGTGCTCCCTGTGACTTTAATTCACTTGTCAATTGAGTGCGCGAATGGCGGCTGTTGCGTGTACTTGGTAGAGTTTGTGTGGCGCGATGCATGAGCAGCAGATGTCGTTTATGCAGAGCAGATGCAAATTGTGTTGTGGTTAAGGAAACCTTGAGTCTTGACTTGGTGGTGGTGGTCTGGGTGTGACTTTCCATGTGACCCCAATTTTGGATTTCTGGATATGCTGTGGTGAGGGGGGCTCCTAAATTTGTCCGAACATCTGAGAAACTTCCTTTGCCAAGAAGCAACTCTGAGCTTTACCTTGTGAAGAGGAAACTAGGAAACTGCACCAAGACGATTGGAATGAAAAGAAGTGCTTTCTCGCTGAGGCCTTACAGACTTTTAGCACATCCTTGGCTCCGAAGTGCTGTTTTCCTTTGCCACTAGTACGTCTTGGGTTGCGAAGGAGCTCAGTTATAAGGCCCTAGGAAAAACTAGAAGTTGGAGTGGGACCGAAATGACTGACTTGCCTATCAAAGTTTGTCATGATCAAAATGGGGGCAAAAGGAGATAAACGGTTTCTGGAGCACTATGCCACGTTCGACAATCATCGCCGCAATCGACGTTAGATTACACCTTACCGTTGTCTGCACGCTGGCTGGCGTTTTTATGGCTTCGTTTGCACTAACAAAACCACACTACTTTTGGAATGTATGTTTGTCCGCACAAAACACTGATTTTCGCAAACAGCTGAACAGTTTGGAGATGGATGTCACATCGCGTATAAGATGTTCTCTGCCGTATTGGGTAAGCACCTGAAACCGTTCGTCAACAACCTGATAGGTCCTTATCAGCGTGGTTTCAGGCCAGGGAAGTCCACAATCGACCAGATCTTCACACTGCGGCAAATCCTGGAGAAGTCCCAAGAAGTACAAATCGACACCCACCATCTATTTGTCGATTTCAAGGCCGCGTATGACAGCGTGCATAGAGACGAGCTATACAGAGCCTTGGCATTCCTACCAAACTCGTCAGATTGTGTAGGATGACGATGGAGAACTCTCACTGCTCCGTCAAGGTCGGTAGCGAACTCACCGAGACCTTCGATGTCAAAAAAGGACTTAAACAAGGCGACGCTCTGTCATGCGACTTCTTTAACATCATTCTTGAGGGGATCGTGCGTAACTCACACGTCAACACCAGAGGCACGATCTTCCACAAGTCCGTTCAACTGCTAGCTTATGCGGATGACATTGACGTGATCGGCCGATCTCAGCCAGCCGTCAATGAGGCGTTTGCTAGCATCGAAGCGGAAGCGGCTAAAGTGGGACTGGTGGTAAACGAGGGCAAAACAAAGTATTTGCTGTCATCAAAGAAGGACGCAGAACACCGAAGTCTCGGACAGAGCGTCACTATAGGCAGCAGACGTTTCGAGGTAGTCAAGGACTTCGTCTACATCGGCTCCACAGTGAATAGGGACAACAACATCAGTACCGAAATCAAGCGCAAAATCACTCTTGCCAATCGCTGTTTCTTAGGGCTTAAGATGCAATTGAGTAATAAAGCCCTCTCCCGAACGACCAAAGTGACTTTTTACAACATCTTGATCATCCCTGTCCTGCTTTACGGCGCAGAAACCTGGACGTTACTACAAGCTAATGAGGAAGCCCTTGGTCTGTTCGAGAGAAAAGTTCTGCGTGCGATTTTTGGTCCTGTTTGCGTTGATGGCATCTGGAGGAGAAGATTCAACCACGAACTGTATGGGCTGTACGGCGGCATGAGCCTAGTCAAGCGTCTACGGATACAACGCTTTAGATAGCTAGGCCATGTAAAGCGAATGGACAACACTGCTCCGGCCCGAAGAGTCTTCGAATCCGAACCACAGGGACAACGCAACAGAGGACGTCCTAGACTGAGATGGCGCACACAAGTGGAAAAGGACCTCAACCAACTTGAAGTGCGCAATTGAAAGCAGCTGGCAAAAGATCGTGCTAGCTGGAGAGGCATGATGGTTGAGGCCCAGGTCCACCCCGGACTGTAGCGCCATCTGAAGAAGAAGAAGAAGCTTACTAAGCTACTATGGTCTAAGGCGCCTCTTCTTCAAACTTGAGTTGAGATAAGACTGCTTGTGCTTGAAGTACCCGATCTTAGATCTTTTTCCATGGCTTTTGACTTCGTTTTTCTTCGGTGTTCTCTTTTGCTGGACGAGCCCCAAATCTACTTGTTTCTCCTGGCATGTCACAAGGTTGTTGTTTTTGGGCAGCTACTCTCTTCCAATCCCTAACCAAGGGTACCAATCCCTTCTAGGCTCTCAAAAGTGATCCTCTTCCACTGAATCCCTTCCTTCCGTACCCCTCAAAATTTCCCCTAGCCAAAAAGTCACCCCTGACACGCATATTTTCCTCCGCCGGCCCCCTCAGATTTCTTCGATTTCACTCAATTTCACGAGCCATTCATAAATCTTAACAAAATCCGCTAACAGGTCTCCAACACTTGATGATGGCGGTCATCCGCCACTGTCGGTCTTCAGCTTCCTTCCCCCTTCCCCGCCACCTTTCAAGAGTATTTATCCACAAAAGAAGCAAACAAAAATCTATCTCTTACCCAACAGATTGCTCATTTTTCGCATTTCATGGACCAATCATTAAATTTCGGTCAATTTCATGGTCCTCTGAGTTTTCTTCCAATATGCCCCCCTCCCCCTCCCCCTCTCGCTCCCATCGAACTCTCTGTACGCACATTTTCATCTGCTAGCATCATTTATCAATCCAACCAATCTCATTCGTGTCAATGAAGCACTTGGTTACTTTCGAAAGATGTAATTAAAAACCATCTAGGAGAGGTACAAGTATATGGCTGGCTGTGTGTGTGGGTGTGGGGGCGGGGGGGGGGGGGGGTTGGGGATTCCCGTCCCAGGCGTCTCCTGCTGCTGCGCCGGGTTTTCTTTCATCAGATTTTTGGCGTGACGGCGACGGATGGCGGTTGGTTGGTGGGTGGTTTGGTGGTTGCGGGTGAGTATTCATTTTTCGGTTCGCTTAAGAACACAGCCAGCCTCAGCCGGTTGTTAATTAAACAGAACGCCTATTGTGCTGACTCATAACCGCTTTGCTTTGAGGGTTAACCCAGAAACGAGCAGAGAGGAACAAAAAAAAAACCAACAACGAAGCAAAAAAGTATGTCTGCTAGAGAGGATTCACACAAACGCAGGCACACAAGTCATTCGCTTTGAGTGTGTGTGGGAGGGGGGATGGGGGGTTGGGGAAATTGCACGAAGGCCAAGGGAGTCTTGGAGATTTCTGTTTTGCCTAGTTTCACTGAGTCATGAACTTTTCTGAAGGATTGATTTGACGAGTGGCGTTTTTTTTTTCTTCTCTCGCAAGGATCCACTCTCAGTTCACTAATGAAGGGCTGAAACGAGTCACAGATGTGTGCGGCAGCGGGAGGCCTTGAGTGAGTAACTGCGTGGCAACTGGATTCAATGCTAGTGAAGGGAAGTAGTGCTGGGTGGCCCTTGAGGCCAAGGACTAAGGTTTTTGTTTCTATTTGCAGAGAAAATCTCATATTGCGGGCAGATTTCTTAAATGAAAATGTTTTTTTTTTTTAATTTTTCTGTGGTCTGTGCGGTTTTCATTCACTTTTGTGATGTCACTCTTTTTGGACCGATGGAGGTTCACTTGGATTTAATTTTTGGAAATTGAGGATGACTTCAGGGTTTGTGTACTGGATTCAGCTTCATATCAGATGTTGGCCAGACAGATCAAATGAAATTTCCAGTTGCAATCGGCCGTTTGTCTAGATCATGTTCTAGTTGTTTCCTTTTGCTCTACACCGACACTCAATTCGAAGTTTTTTGGAGGACTCCTCAGCGTCTTTGCAGCGACGGGCCACTCACAGAATGGTGTGCTCCTGCCAGCAGATGTGTTTGTTCAGAGAGCTATCACTCCCCACATCAGTGTTTTCCATCTCCTTGTCGGCAAATATACGAATTTCTTTGATGGCGTGCGGGGTGCGTATCTTGAAGGCAATGATGAGCACTTGCTTCGAGAGATGAAGCTGTCCTCTCACATCCAACAAGTTCCTTGATGCCATTGCAGTGCTGTTAAGCTACACAGTACTATGGTAAACGAAAGCCTGACTTGAAACGAGTGACTCCTTTTTTGTTGCAGCGCTTTGAACTTTCTTTCAGACCACTAAGCAATCTCTAAGTCATCGCTTTTGGTGGATATTTTAGACACGAAGAGGGCTAGTTGGTAGGAACCACCGCGCCATAGAAAATGTTGAACCTCACTACACACTTTCCGAAGCACTACACACGTCAACCAGACTGAAGACTGAAGCCCCTTTAAATGAAGGGGGAGCTTGAAAGGATTAAACAGCGCCAGTAAGTTGATCTGACTTATTTTCCGGTTGACAGTTTTTTTTTTAAATTGGCGAGCGCTAAAGGAGTGGTTTACCGCTCTTAAGTGACCGGAATTAAGTCAGAAAACGGACCGAGAACTTAATCAGGATCCAAATGCGCCGTGCGCCACAGGAATGATGAACAAATTTAGAGTTTGATCCACTTCACGGCCTTATATCACAAGTTCCAATAACTCAAGACTAGACGCTTCAGCTCTCTAAGTCCCAAATGAGTTCATCTTTAGGGGACAATCCGTTGACCTTGATGTTGAGCTCGGTCTTTCTGCAACTTCTGCTGTGTTCCATTGCCTACAGACCCCATGTGCAATGGGGTCCGTACTGAGCCGGGAAAGTCTCCATAACCGCTTGGCCTTAGGCCGATGTGTGAGCAGTCTTCATCAAGGTAGTCAGCAGAGTAACAGATCACTCAATAAGTCCTGGGACATATATGGGGCGCCACTAACAAAAAAAAATTATTCGCTTAATATTATTTTTTGTTTTGTAAGTGGCGCCCCCTATGTGTAATTTAATATTTTTTGTTTGTTAGTGGCGCCCCCTATATGTCCCAAGACTTATTGAGTGATCCGTTCTGCTCACTTTGACTCTGCCTCCACCACAGCACTTCCTTAAAAGGGCCTACGGCACCGCCAGCCTAAAACAAAGAGTCAGGGGCTCCTGCGATCACCTGGCTCCCCTGCCCAGGCTTCAACAGTCAGGTTTCCTTAAAACATGGATCTGGAAGCCGCTCTAGCCTCTCTCTACCTCACGTCACCTAACCTAGAGCAATCCTCTTACAAACTTCGTTCGAAATAAAACTAAAGCCTGGCTTAGAAAAGTGAACTCCTGTGAAGAATCGAAAGTGAGGATGTCTGCAAATGACTCCAAGGCTACCAACGAGTCCTAAACACGCAACGACGCATGATAAGTTCCCAGCCGCACAAGAACAGCAACCTTTTTCTGAAAGACAATGTCTCGCCATGTTTTTCCATTTTCAAAAAAAACATTTGCAAAACCAACATCCAACTAACCAACACAACACCACACATGGTCATCGCGAATTTCGAATCGAATTTATCACCGATCTGCGGTCGATAGCCACGTCGGTCGTCTCCTCGGGGTAAGATCAATCTCTGGGCCATGTATTCGTATAAAGATCCCCAATGACGACACAACCACCGAACGAACCCGATACCGAATGATAATCGATGTTTCCGATCAAAGCGCACTGATGTCTGGCATTCCTCAGCTCGCTCGATTCCCGGGACACAGTGAACAACAACGCCGCCACCGCCGAAAAAATGCGCAAACGACAAGACAGGACAAGACAAGGAACCAACAACAAGTGGAACCCAATATCGCCGTCGATCTGAGATCCCGCGAAATATTTCGTTGCGTGGTAGTTCATTATCATCGATATCTTGTTAACAAATCGACAAGCATATAACTCAGTAATTTAAGTCAACGACGCGACCAAACACCGATACAGCGAGCGGTCCACCGGTCCGATGATGGTCAGTCGGCGCAGTGGAAGATGGGGTGACGGAGGGAAAGTGGGGAATGGATCTGCCATGAGATAACATAAATAAACAGAGCCCCAGCTTATCGGGGCGGAAGATCACGACAAGCGACGACGATATATGAACTGCCCTGTGCGGTAGTGGCGGCGGCAGCGGCGACGTTGGCGAAGGTGGTGTGGTGCCGTGGCTCTGAAGGTACACAAAAAAGTTTTGGTTTTCCTTGAATTCCCGTACGCAGCGTTCTTCATTAATAATCTCGTTATAGTCTGTCCGGAGGAGGGGGGGCCTTAAGAATTAAGATTCGGTTCCGTGTGTGCGTTGGGAGCGATATGTCATACAAACGGGTCGCGCCAGCTCCCCACTCGGTTAATCGGCACTCGGCAGGAAGTAGTTGGTCCTCAGGAAAATACATCGCGCTCTGTTACCGTGCATGCGAACGCTTCAATAAATAACGCTCTCGATATCTTTGTCACCGACGAGATGGTGGCGGTGGGGAGTGGATAACAAACGAGCTCATCGGTGCGGCGACGGTATCGATGGCATGGATCATTGGGTTCTGGGCCCGAAAATTTCGTGCGTCCAACTGCGAGAACCGGAGCCCCCTCTAAGTCGACGACGCGGATGTTGTTGATTGTGGCTGTCAGCGGTTGCGGTTGGCTGAGCAGGATATGGGCACGTATGCCAAGCTAACCCTTCCGAGGCGAATTTTATGACATTTTCCACTTGTCAACTGGTTTTTGACTAATGGATGATATTCTAGAGCGTTTGCGACAGAGAAAGAGAGCGAGGGAGAAGGAGTGATGAAGCGACACTCTCAAAATCAGTCCAATTATCGCCTTTATCATGCAGATGAGGGATCAGAGCGGCTGGCACAAGTACTTATGCGTGTCCCAAGATTGGATCTCCGATTGGAGATTGGGCTTAATGCATCTGGTTTGGGGGGCGCTTAATCAGCTCGACTAATGGCAGGGACAGTCGACACCGTTTGGAAATGAAATTGATCTTGATTTCTTATCGGCAGAGTGTGAAGCATAAATTCAAAGATTTCGGCTGCTCCAGGTGCCGCCGAACTTGTGTGCCTCAACTCCCCCACACTCGCACGCACTGCGATCACGACCCCATCTCCGGTCGATGTCACTGCACTGATAGTTAATGCCTTTCCTTCCCGCGTCCTCGCGGGAGCAATTTTAAATCCATTTTTCAACACACAACTTACACAACTGTTTAATGGGTATTTTTAATGTTAACACACGATACGTCGTTCGAAAACAAACTCAAGGGGTGGTGTCAGAGCGGCCCAAAAGAGAATTGAAAATGCATAAGAGTTTGGGAACACTATCAGCTGCCACCTCGTTATTTTTTCCTCCGCTCCGCACCGTTTTATTTTTATTTTCGTTTTCGTTTTCGAGTAACAATGGCATAAACAACCACCGCGCGCGATGGAACACGAGTGTTTTAATCGACTTTCCAAAGCTGCCCTCATTATATTTAATTTTAAAACAAACAATACCTGCCGGGCATCGACGTTCGTCTGAACTGCGAGCGGTGCAGGACAGGGAAAATAATTAATGGTAATGTGGTGGATGTCCGGGGTGGTGGGCGGAGCAGCTACCGCAGAAACCTAGTCATTGTCCAAAACATGAATGTCCGGGCCTTTGTTTAAGGGTGCTGCTGCGCTGACGCAAAGGGCGAAAGGGGTTGACCTACATACTAGTTTTGAAGGAGGGAGATGGTTGACCTCAAAGGACCGTATACATGTTGGGGTTCCAACAGGGAGAGAAAAGCAGAAATCAGAGACAGAGGCAACGCTTCAGTTACAGCCAAACAGTAAGTGACCAATGGAAGTCGAGCAAATCGCAATCAACCAGCCGGTGAGAGCTAGGAAACTGTGGACCACTTAGATCAGTTAATCTGAGCGAGCTCAAGCCACACAGAGTCAATGAAAGCAAGTCACAGTCAGTCAAACTCCACCCTTAAGCCATGACGTCTACCAGAGCCCGAGAGCTACAGTCAGAACCACAAAGACAGTCCAAGCTTAATCAGTCAGGGTAAACTTTCAGAGCTAGTCAGGCGATCAGATCTAGCCAGAAGACAGATAGTGCCAGTAAGAGCCAATGAAACAGCTAAAACCTGCCCATTAACTAGAAAAAGTTTCACAGCCAGGCATTTTTTTGTTTTGTTTCAGTAAAAAATAGAGAGATGGCTTAAGACAGCCAAAGCCAAAGCCAAAGCCAAAGCCAAAGCCAAAGCCAAAGCCAAAGCCAAAGCCAAAGCCAAAGCCAAAGCCAAAGCCAAAGCCAAAGCCAAAGCCAAAGCCAAAGCCAAAGCCAAAGCCAAAGCCAAAGCCAAAGCCAAAGCCAAAGCCAAAGCCAAAGCCAAAGCCAAAGCCAAAGCCTAAGCCTAAGCCAAAGCCAAAGCCAAAGCCAAAGCCAAAGCCAAAGCCAAAGCCAAAGCCAAAGCCAAAGCCAGAGCAGCCAAGAAGACCGCTCTAGCTAGATCCCGATATAAGGCCTGAGTCATCGAACCACAGCCTGCTATCCAGAGCATGAGGTAAGTGCCTCATCCAGTTCAGAAAACCACATGGGAAGTCATTCACTGGGAAATTTCTGCTCTCAGTGGCGTACCACACGGTAGCCTGCGGGTACCTTTGCTTTTACTGACAGCGTCGCTGCACAATTTCGACAGGAATGATGTCAAACTTCGTCACACTGGAATTGCATGTGTCAAGTCCAATGGAAGAGGGATCGAACCGTGCACCACTTAAGTGGAGAAATATAAAATTCGTCAACAACTTCACGCAGCCATGCAGGCGCTAAATCACAACGAAGGCAATTAAAATCAAATGCAACCATCACGGCGGCACTCACAGGCCAGTGACATTCAGATACCCAATCAAGGCGCAGAACTGATGCCACCAGCCCCTCTCGCAGCCATTCAATCACCGCCACCAGCCGCCAGACCCATCACCCCGATTCACTGTGCATTCGTAATGCGATTGTCAAATTGTACAATACAACGTGCACAACGGTTCCATTCAATTTTCATCAGATGTCAATCATAATTTCGACGGCTGTCTCTGCAATTGCCACGGTTCACACAGCATCCACTCCCCTGGCACACGCACACAGCCACCGACACAAGGCGAAGCCGAAAAACACCCGAAAGCACCGAAGATCCATTGACACTGTCGCCCTGCCGCACTCCGCTACGGGATATGGGCGACTCTCCAGTCACCCCTTAGGATGTGTCATAAGTGCACTTTTAATATAAAACCAAATGCTTGTCAAAACGTCAGCTCTTGGTTTTGATTATTTTAGTTTCGAGAGAGAGAGCGACAGCTGAGCGAGACAGGGGGAGCTCTGGAACCATCCAATTAATGGAGCGATGTGGGATCGGAGTTATCATGCATTAGATACTCAGATTGGTAGTTTTGTTCGTGTGGTGGCTCCGACGGATTGCCGGGGGATGTCTCGTGTTCCTTGTGGGGCTCCTCCGCTTCTCATGTGTGTGTGTGTGTGTGTGTGCCGGAGAGGTTCATTTTGTTAATGACAACTGGTGGTGGTGCCGAGGGAGGGTGGGATGGCACAACGGAATGGTTATTGAATTTGTGGATGACACTGACGGAGTGAACTTCACTTGGTGCGGTGACGCTGACTGTGCGATGCGATCTCCGGCACGGAGGAAGGTGTCATCCATTGTCCTTGCCTCGCTGCCGAGGAGGATGTAGCAGTAATTTCAGGAGGGTGGCTCAAGGACGCTTCGGCGCTGAGAGAACAATTCCAGGAATGCAAAATTTGCACGCTGCCTCTGGATACGAGCTGGCATCCGTCTGAAGCTGGCGTGGGACTGGGACTGATTAGGAAACTGATTTGCAGTCGTCGCCTTGTCGTGCTGAAGGACGAATGTGTGCACGTCGAAATGGGGAGCTGTGATAAATTTTTGTCAAATATGAGTTTTGTTGGCGGAGTGCAGAGATCTCGACGGGGCTTGCATGTTAAGTCGCTCCGGAACTGGATGCAGGCAGAACTGATGCGGGGAACTCAACTGAATGAGAGGATTTTAATCTTGTTTGCAAGACGTGGTGGGCGGTCAGAACTTAATTATGGACAAGGAGCTGTTGGGAAGTTAAGCGTGGAGCTGGAATGAAAGACGCTTAGATGTCTGAAGTGTGTGATGCAATGTTTCAAATATTGAGAGTCGTTCTTGTCATCTCCTTTGGAAGGAGACTAAAGTTCAAACTGGAAGGTTTCTCATAATCATCGGAACTCATAGATGGGGCAAAGAAACCTCAACAAAATCAACGAGAAGAAGGGCTTTGAAAAACGTTGAGAGGGGACGGGTATTCGGGGTAAGGAATTTACTTCGTTCCCTAAGGAGCATAGAACTGGTACTTCAGGTAAGATGGGATAACCTGTAACTGTTGGGAGGATACACCGTTTGAAGCTATGCAGACCCACGTAAAAGTTAAAGCTCCGATGCCTACCTCTGAGCATTGCCAGGACCGGATAATTGCAGAGCTGTTCTAGAACAAGTTTTGGTTCCAGCCTGGTGTCTCTTGCTTTTTGTCCCTCCTACAGATGAAATTGAGGCTGTACATAGTCTATCTGTATAGTAACCTTTTAGACGAAGCGCTACCCTTGATACCACAATCGGGGTGATGTCTGATTTCATCTTAAGGGGCATTACAGACCAGACCAGACAAGGGGCCAGGGCCTAGCTTCTGCCTTAACTATTCGCCTGCTCTTACAAGTAGGAGCGATCTTCAGATTTTTTACCGACTTCAACGCCGGTGTTTGAAATGCCTTTAATTAAGCTTGTTCTTGTTGTGAGTTATCTTCTGCTAGGCTTCTGCTACATCTGTCTTAGGGCTATTGATAGCTTACGGCTGCCAGTTTTTTACTGCTGCTATGTGCCTACTGGTGCGAAACTGCAGTTCATCCTCCTGCTGCGGCGATGTGTCCTTTGTTCCTCAAGCTCGCTGCTTTTTGATTCCGATTGCTGCTTGATTGTTGCTGCTGCAAGGTGTCTACATCTGACTGATTCTTTTACAACTCTGTCTGACAGCCTGCTGCTGACAGCTTGCTGCTACAAGGGTTGCATTTTATTTTTCGGGATTAGAGAACAAAAAAGAATACTTATCATCGAAAATAGCATTTTTGTTTTTCAAAATATTCCCCATTAAGACCTAATACACTTCTGCACGCGTTTGAACCAATTGACTTCTGCCACTCTGATTGAGGTATCTCCAAAACATGCATTCTGAAGGCATTAACCTATTCTTCAGTTGTCGAAAAACGTTGACCTCTCATTGTCAAGTCATTCGATGTCAAATCAGGACTATACGGCGGATGACTCATCAAATCGACATTCTGAGTGCTCAAAAATTCAGTCGTTTGAGCCGATGTGTGAGAGCTCTCATTGTCTTGGTGAAGAGTGAACCGTCTTCGGCGGTTGGTTTTCCTGATTTCTTGGAAGATAACTGGCAAACAACTGGTTGTGCACCACTCAGAATTGACTGACGGTTGCGACATACCCAGTTTTTTCCAAAAAAAAAACAGGCGACGATTTGCTTGGGAGTGCTTCGTGCGCGAGCAACTTTATTTGGATTTGGCTCATTTTGAAACACTCATTCAGTCCACTGCTGTTTACATTCGGGCTCATATGCGTAAATCCATCCAATCCCGTATTTTTGGAGCATTTCTTTCGACTAATCGACACGAGCCTTTTTTTTGAGCGATTGACAAATTTTGTGGGATCTAACGCGAACAAATTTTTTTGACGGGCAAATGTTCATGCAATATTGAATGTATGCTGGTCCCACTAATGCCTAAGATTGTCTCAATCTCACGATAGGTCACATGACGATCTTGCAATATCAGTTGGCGCACAGCATCAATGGTTTCCGGAACAACAACTGATTCTGGACGACCTTCACGAAATTCGTCTTGGAGTGAACTACGACCTCGGTTGAGTTCACCATACCATCGATAAACACTGGTCCTTGATGGAGCTTCATCGCCAAACATTGAATTAACTTCATCGATGCACTGTTGTTGAGTTAATCTTCGTCGAAAGTTGTAAAAAAAAATTGCACGAAAATTAGCTAGCTTCCTGCTGCTGCCAGCTAGCAAAGGTCATGTCAACTCTGACATGAGGGGTGGGATGGCGACTTGTGTCAATGACATTAGGCACTCGTGGGTTCTTAACGAACCTTTATCATGGAATGACGCTGGAAGGCTCCGTCTCGTAGTAGGGTGAAGATAGGTAGTTTTAAGTTAGTATAGGTCTAGAGTAGGCTTAGTTTTAAGAAAAGTAGATTAGTTTAGGTTTAAGTTAGGATAGTCAGCTTAGCTCCGCGGACGACCTTCCGGCCTTGTTTAGTGGTAAGGGCAAAGGCTTGAACCCCCTTTTTCTATCCGTTCCCCCCATTTCCTTTCCCACGTTTGATGTCCGTCTGCTGTCAGGTTAGGGTATTAGGCTTTCTCACTCTTCACGACCTTTTCTTTCTCTTTCCTTCTGTCTTCCCTTAGCTAGTTTAGGAACGAATTTTTTTATGTGCAATGGGTGATGTGCGTGTGAGGGGGACAAGAACCACCCCGTCCGACGAGCTGAGCCGAGCAACCACAAGCGTGCCGCCGTTCTCTTCCTCCTCATCATAGCTACGCCTGTAGCAACCCACATGCAACAAAATGGCTACTAGGTGTCTGCCGCTGCTAGCTTTTTACTCCTTCGAGTTATGTACTTCTTATTCTATGCTGCCGAAAGCCTGCTGCTCCCGATAGCATGCTGTAGATGAGGTGTCTCTGCTGCTAACTTGCCTGTTGATTCTGGCTACTAGTATTTGTCTAAAGTTGAAAACTTTTCGATGCTAATAAAGGCATAAGGCCGCTACGACTCTCTACTACTCACCTTTTTGTATTGTCTGTGCAAGCATTTTGTATCCATTAGGGTGCTTAGTTCTCTACTCAACTTGTCTGGGAGGTACTTAGGTAGATAGAGGTTGCTTGGTGTGACACTCAGTCCTATATACGGAGCCAATGCCAATGGACGGGTCAAAAACCTATAACCAATTTAAACCATTTACAGACAATGAGGAAGTTCCCAAAATCGACGGGAAGGCTGTTATTAAATTCTCGCTAGACAGTTTCCTATTTTATTATTTCTGAGACACCCTAGCGCCATACTAGAGTAGAGCAGATGTTGGACGGTTTCAGGCACTTCCTCGTCTAGCTTCTACAGAATATAGTCAAGGGAGCACCTAGTTCAGTTGTTTGCTAGCCTAGCGGTTATTGCACTATTAACCAGGCTTATGTCTGATGTTTTGAGTGATAACAGCAGTCGAGAGCGCTAAGGGTTAAAGGAGTTTCTTCTGAAACGCGGGAGAGTGCATTTTTGGTTGATCAAGTAGATCGGGACCATGTGTACCTTCAGCTTACATGTGACAAGAGGTACGTACATATACCGAGGTGTTTCTGTTCCAGATGCATTGTTGCCTCTTATCAGGCTCATTTATCAGCCCTGCAGTTTTCAGCTCACTGTCTGGCACTGGGTACAAGGACGTCAGTCAACGAAAGATGTGCGGCTGTCAGTAACCATTATGCAGTTTAGTGAGACTAATACCAAAAGTGCTCGATTTTTCAAGTGCTACCTACCATGCAGATGAACACTTTCTCCAAGGATACACAATTCCGCTTGAGCCAGGACAGAGCTTCAGTATGATACAAGCTGCCGTTCTTGTCAAGTTTTCGCGGAACCGTTAAGTTTTCCTAGAACCGTCAAGTTTTCCTTCAGCCACCAGGTCTTCTGATGCACGGTCCCCTTCCACCTTCAAACTTGAGAGAAGGAAAAAGGAATTCCCAGAAAATGTACCTTGAGCTTCATCTTTCCTCGATTCCTTGTCAGTGAATTGTAACAAAATCTCGAAAAAAACGTATTTTTGAGGGGACGTATGAAATTTTGTGAGCTTTCTCAGAAAATGGTTGTCTTTCCTCACAAAAGTGGACTTCCCCACATAGAAACGATTATGTAGGTCGTGGTTTACTTCTCGCTTATGCGAAACGATGGTTATCTGATTACAACTACTGAATAAGTAATGGAACGATAAAGAGGAGTAAGAGGAGGTAAACAAGAAGGAAAATAAAATGTAACTAGTTCATACGTTGAGAAATGACCAACATAACAGGGCAGTCCATGGATACAAGCTATGTCCGGTGCACAGTTTGACCCTTTTTCTTTGACTACAACGACCACAAAAGCAGCAGTTAGCAGCTTTAAGAGCCACCGGGGAGACACACTCCCCCACACACACACGCACACACACAGATTTAATATTCACTTGGAAATGCAGGCGTTTCTCGATGGAAATAAACAATTTCCACTCCCACTCAGTATATCTTCTGCAAATCACAAGCAGTTGTTTCCATTTAATGCGATTCACATAAATCCCCTCTGAACGATTCCCATACACAAGTATAGACAGACAGGAGCGCTACACTATACCACCACCGCTGCTGTAGCCAGCCACAATAGCAAGCAAGCAAGGACTCTTCGTCTCCACAGATTCATATAATACATCCATCCGTGAGCGTTTTTCGTGACTCGTTCTCTCTCTCTCTATCGCATTCGACTGCTAGTTCGCCAGCGAACGGGGTTGGATTGCCCGCAACTACACCGCAAGGCATGGCATTATCCCTTTTACACAAGAACATACACTCTATCCGACGATGACGAACAAGACGTAGAGGGGTTCGATGCCACTGCTGCTGCACTTTACGTTCGTTCAGCGGCAGCGAAGACGATGGTGACGGTGAGGGCGACGCGACGCGGCGGCAGCGGGGGCCCAGGCAATTGAGTAGGATTAGTCCTTCACAGCTCCGGCAAGGAAATAAATTAAATTCACGCAGTTGAGTGTGTCGGTTTTCCTCCATAACACCACTTCTCCTGTCAAACCCGACGCAATAGGGTGAAGCTATACTTTGATAAATTATCCTAGATATTTCATTTCGGGTGCATGTAATCGCTTCCTATCCCTCTATCCCTCCTCGTCGTCGTCGTCGTCGTCGTCGTCGTCAGCCCCCACCCCCCATACAGTAAGCGACCGCTTTCGATTACGCTCGCGATGCACGCTAGGTGTTCTGTTCTAACACGGAAATTATTAATCAGACGATTCTTCCCCACGCCATCGCCGAAAAAAGGATCTCGGCGAGGAACGAAACCGACCACCGAATACGAGAATACGAAGAATATTTTTATTTCACCCCCACCCCACGCGAGGAGAGGAGAAACCTAAACTAAAAGTACGTCCATATATCGTTTATCATAGAATTCGAGTGCTTCACCTAATGGACACACTCCGGGCTGGCCGTACGTGGTCGTGGCGGGCAGAGCAGAGCAGAGTGGCAGGCAGCAGAGCTGGCAGCAGTTGCGGCGGAATTGCGTGGTTTCGTGACCACGCCGCTGTTAAAAGTTTATTCTTTCCCACGATGGAACATTTATCCAATCATGAAACTAGAATTAATCATAACATGGAGGATAAGATAACAGTAAAAGTAACAGTGAAGTGAATTTATATATAATTTGCTGAACGTAAATACTCGCCAAGTGGGAATGGAATGCTCCCCTGGATCCCCCCCTGCCACCCTCCACCCCTCACGCAAACTGGACTGGAGAAGGAAACGAAAAAGAACGAAACTTACAACAAATTCCAATCCATCGTCGTCGTTGTCGCCCCACTCGGGTGATTCACAACGAAATGATGTTTGGGTGGGGTGGTGGGGTTGAAGCATTCAAGGAAACTTTTATGACGAATTCACATAAAATTCGCTTGGCAATGCCCCTCTTTTATGTCCGTCTTGAGTTTAATGTGCAGATTGGAATGTGTCCTGAGTGGCGCAGCACCATCATTAAACGATAGGGGTGGTGGGCTGTAATCGATTAGGGGTCTGTGTGCTGCCCTCCCTCGATTGTCAGCCTACCTGCCACCAGTTTTGATGACATTCTTTGACACACTCACACACACACCGGGCACGCACAAAGTGTCAAGGGGAAACGTTTAAATTGGTTTAGAAATATCCTCGTTATGACGTCAATGACAAGGGGGTAGATCATAGGATTGTGAATTCATGTTAAGACTGGGTGTCGGTGAGACTTTTTTGAAAACTAAATTTTTTCCTGAGAGAAGCCCCTCTTAACCTTTGAATGTCGTCGTCGTTTCATCAATGACAAGGCGGAACTCTTTTGCTGGGGGTTTACTTCAAGGCATCACAGCGGCGCCCACATTAGTTAGAGTCTCCTTTGGCTGGTAAGAGAGGGACTTGGACTCTGAATCGTGGGCGCTCCCTTGAAATCGGATGAAGAAGACATCGTGCGTGCAATTTTTGGTCCTCTGTCTCTGAGGTTCAAAGGCGGACTCGTTTCGTTGTGGTGATGGTAAGAGAAGGACCTTTGCTCCTTTTCAATATCCTGTGCATATCGAGCTGACCTCATATTTAATCCTTTCCCGCATTAATTGGGGGTTTTTGTCTTTCACTATGAACGGGTACTAGACACCTTTTCTACAGAATTCTCTCTAGAAGGGTTTCTTTAAGAATCTAAGAATGAGTGGCGGTTCAAGTGGCATATGTGCCGCTCATGAGCAAATGCCTTACACGTTTCCAGGCTGGGATTTCCTCCGATTACCCACAGAATCTGCAGAGACATTATGCCTTCTTGACCCTAGTTGCGAAGTCCTCCCTATGCCCGCACGGATACGAAGGCTAGCGTATGGACACTACTGCTCCGGCCCGGAAAGTCTTCGAATCTGAGCCGTTGGGACAACGCAACAGAAAACGGCCCAGGATAAGGTGGCGCATACAAGTGGAGAAGGACCTCAACCAACTTGGAGTGCGCAACTGGCGGCAGCTGACGAAATTCCGTGCTGGCTGGAGAGGCATGTTGGTTGAGGCCACCCCGGATTGTAGCGCCACAAGAAGAAGAAGGAGGATACGAAGGCTTCTCCTGCTCAATTTAACGCACGCTTCAAATCTTCTTCGGTTACGTTGAGCAAGGTGCCAGATTGCATGTCCATGATCATTGTTCTAGATTGCTTCCTGGGTGTTTATTTCCATTCTTTTTAAATTCTTCTTTAAGGATGTGATCTCCTCCAGCACAGTATGGGTTGGCCTGAACCAAATAAGGTTTGTGAAGCCAATCTTCTCGCCAGAGAGTCGGCCATTTCAGTGTCACCTATCCCTTTATAACCAGGTATCCAGCCAGTTCTGTTGTTCCTGCTTAGCTCCATTAATTTCTTCAGGCATTCCCACACAAGCTTGACTTTCACAAGGTTGGAATTTCAGGTCATATTGGATGCTCGTATATATTGTAATTTCTCAAAACGCCTACCCAATGCACTCCACGTGTAAGTGGAGTCCCGTTGTAGAGTCCCAAACAGGTGGAGAAGTTTAAGTATCTCGGGGTTTTTTTTCAGGAGTGATGGGAGGACCAAAACTGAGCTTTCTCTTAGAATTGGTCAAGCTGAATCGATTTTGAAGCAGCTTGGGAGATCAGTAATAACGAAGGCCAAGCTTAGCGCTAAAGCCAAGTTTGTTCCAACTCTAACCTATGGCCATGAAATTTGGGTAATGACCGAAAGAATAAGATCGCGAAGACAGACTACCGGTATGAGATTTTGCCGTAGGTTGAGAAACGCGACGGAGGGGGAGAATTCAATGCTGAGCAGCTACTTCATCAAACGGAAAGGGACTTAACATATTTCGTTTGCTTGGCCACATGGTACTAATGTGAACTTCATTACGACTTTCGAGGCGTGCCTTAGACGCGATTCCATCAGGTAGGCGATCGCTCGACAGACCCATGGCGAGGTGGTTGCATCAAGTCCATAAACTCGCCTGGTTGCGCTTGGGAATGGCAGAGAATCGAGTGGCCTGAAGGTCTCTCCGGCACTGCATCCGCGACCTCTTTAAAAGAAAAAGAAGAAGATGATGATGGTGATGACGATAATGATGATGACGTATACACGACTATATGATATTTTCGCTTTGTCGCAGTTTGTGTTTTTATTTTTAAGGCTGATCTGAACGCATCTGTCTGTAGAGTAAATTCCAACTTGGTAGGTGCTTGTGCTCTTGCCCATAGGTTTTGATCCGACTCCAGTTCCCTCATCTGTTCTTGAGTCACCCTTATAACATTGGTCGAACTTTTACTTAGCCTGTGGATTATGGATTTATAATTCCAGTCTCCGTCTTCAGAGACGAAGTCTATCTGAAAGCCAAAGGGGGACTCGTTGGACTGAAATGTGAGCTGTGCCTGGTGAATCACCCTTAGGATGGCTTGACAAAACTAGAAAAAACATT
Source organism: Eristalinus sepulchralis (assembly GCA_944738645.1). Classification (NCBI taxonomy): domain Eukaryota; kingdom Metazoa; phylum Arthropoda; class Insecta; order Diptera; family Syrphidae; genus Eristalinus; species Eristalinus sepulchralis. The sequence continues at coordinate 10,598,324 of OX122885.1, read as the reverse complement.
CAATTTAACGTGCCAGAACAACTTCATATCACCATGACTGAAGACAGACCTCAAACAGTCCTAGCAATTGGACAGAAATGTTGGTACGTACCCAGGTCCACCACCTTCGGCTCGTGCTGTGATTAATTCCGGTCACTTAAGGATACTAAATAATCCCTTTAGCGCGCCAATTATAAACAAAAAATACATTGGTGTGGTCTGCAATGAGCGGAAGGTAATACGAAATGTTGAGCAAAGGGATGTCAATGCCGAGAACAAATGATAGATATAAACGGATTTAGAAGGCTGACACACACTGATGTCGCCCTCATAGAAAATTTGCACAAAAATGGTTTTTGCCCACTAAGAGGGGAATGCACTGGCTTCCTGTTCGGAGTCATTACATGAATGAGCAAGTATTCCAAATCTACTACTAGTCCTAGTCTGGCCAAATGCAACATAATATCGCTGAGTGTTCCAATTGCCATTCTTCCTACTCCGATTCAGTAAAACCCGCGCCAAGAGGTAGTCAGAGGTAGCAAGAGATAGGCCCACATCAGGTAGATGATATATCAGGTTGGAATAGTTTCAAGTAAAGTGCTAAAGTATTTAGTTGAAGGAAAAGTGAAGTGAGGATATTATTGCAAAAAACATTACATCCTGAATAATCTGAACACATAAAGCTTTGCCCACGTTGGCACTAGCTAAAGATCCGGAAAGTATAGAGAAATGCCGAAGGCTAGTCTCTAGAATATTTAAAGAGAATGAGTGTCCTTCTCTCTTTCCCATTTCCAAGGTTTCCGTGGTCTTTGTGGAACCAGGAACCAACCTCTTTAGCAACTACTTATGTTGCGTATGCCATTGTTCGCCCATAAGAAGAGTGCGGCCTGAAGTCTATTGTCTCCTCCGAACAGTGAGATTTGAGGCTCTTTCTTAACCTTAGAGTGTGAAAAAATGCGAGTTGTTCTGTCAAGCCTGTGACCTTCAGCCTATGAAGGGACGCACTTCAACACCTTACCATGTCGGCCACTAGAATTTGGCAAAAGTTGTAGATTAGGATCCGATGTCAGTGGTTTGTCTAGCAGTACAGAAATCAAGCGTACAATCACTCTTCCCAACCACTGTTTCTTTAGGACCCAAGAGGGAAATGTGTAAAAAAGCCCTCAAGCAAAATATAAAAACTTGAATAACACCTTGATTATCTCTGTCCTGCTGTATGGCGCAGAAATTTGATGTGATTTGATTTTATGCCTTGATGTTTTCTAGAGGAATATTCAAGCTGCTATTTTGTGCTAAGTTTGGCTTGACGGCATCGAAGAAGTAGATTCAACAAAGAGTTCTATAGGGTGTACGGCGGTATTCACCTAGTCCATGCTTAACATGGGTGGGTCAAATTGAGTGGAAGAGACTTTAAGTCCGAGGCATTGAGGCAACACAACAGAGTACGATATCGACCTGAGATGGCTCACACAAGTGTACAAGGACCTCAACCAACTTAGATGACGAATTTGACAGTAAATGGCAAGATATCGTGCTGTCTGAAGAAGCATGTTGGTTGAGGTTCACGTCCTCAGGTCCAAAGAGCTAAATAGTTTCTCCACCACTAGAATCGATTATGAGGGAGATAGCCCAACAGATTTCAGTTGTCTTCTGTAAGCTTTTCTGGTGATTTGGTGGTTTCATAGTTCTGTCATGTTCTGTGACGTCTTCCTGTGGGCAGTACACTCCTGATCTTTTTCCTTATAACTGAGTTGACACCATCATGGACTGTAAATTGCCTCAGTTTAAATCAGTAAATGGTCCTTTGATATCCCAAAATGCAATTTTTGCTTACTCCTAGCGGCAAATCATTCTCCGATAGCCCCTTCTTTGAGATAAAATGTCGCTTCCATGGAATGAGGGCTGAATCATCGCGTGAAGGCTGAATCAAGATTTCAGAAGAAATATGTTTCCCATATGTTAAAAGTAATAATAATTGAGTGGCACTACAAGCCTACATGGGACTAGGGCAACAACAACTACTCGTGTTGTGCGTGCTACTGTTCTCTCACGAGTAGAAGGGACCTACAGTTTTTTGCTGACTGCGAACAGCGAGATTTGAGAAGCTTTTCATAGACAATTGATACTCTCTGAGTGTTGTCAGCAGCTCAAAGTAGGTGGTGTCGTGAAAAAATGCGAGGTGTACCGTCCGGGAATCGAACCTAGACCTTTTACGTGTGGGTCGAAGCACTTACCCATTATGCTACCGCGACCACCCAGATGTTAGTCCTCGTATAATCTTTTCCATAAAAATGAACAGAGTGACGAGTGTACGTGCTTTCCAGCAATTTGCTCAGCTTTGTAGACTAGTTCAAAGGTGAAATCTTATCAAAGCCAAAGCTCTGTAACGGCTATTCACATCAGAAAGCTGGTCAAGAAACTCCAAATTTTTGCGCTAGATCTGTCGACTGATGTGTGATGTGTGAGTCTACGAAGAAACCAATTTATTTAAACCCACTCTTTGTATATGGGAGCCCTTCCCGAATTGTCCCAATCTGAAATTTTCTCACCCACACATTGTGAAATGAACGAAATTCTTCACACGTAGATGTGGGAGATTTGGGAGGGCAAGCAATTCGGTTCCTCTTGGACTACAATGCAATTTAACTCACGGAGAGGCCTTTAAATACAACAGCTTAAGTCTTCCGCCCAAAATCTGTATCCCACAAGCAATCGTTCTCCAATCCCTTTGCTCCTAAATCAGAGATCATAATCCATGCCACCACTTAACTCCAGAGTTAAGCATCGTTCGCTATTGTGCCACAACACTGCATCTCCCCATACCCTCTCACATAATCTATGCACTTAACACCGCACCATGAAAGGCACAAATCGACTCATGCCGCCTCCGCCGCCGCCACTACCATCACCACACCAGACACCGGTCCCATGGTACTTAGCCTCTGTTCCTCTTAATTAACAAACTCAACAAGAAGCCGGGCCAATCCCACGAGGGTCTGGTCGCCGCACCGCTCATAATCCTCCTCACACCATTCACCAAAACTTAAACTCTGCAAAAAAAAAAACAAAAACAAGAAAAAAAGAAAAGAACCAACAGTCGCTGTGTCCCCCAGGGACATGAGGACAATCAAGTTTAGACAAAACCATATGCAAATTGAATTTCAAATCCCACATCCATTTATATTGCTGCACTCTTGTTCTTCTTGCTTCTCGAAGAAGAGCAGGCGACGACGACGACGACGACGACGCTCTGCCTCAGCCGCCGCTACATAATGCACATAATGTCCCCGAGAGTCCTGAAAGTCGTCGAATCCTTTTGCATCTCTCCGCCGCCGACGACGACAACGACGACGTCACCGCACACTCTCCATTGTTTTGCGGTATTGCTCGACCACTTTCGGGTGTAATGGCATGGAAGTGGTATGTTGCTGGTTTCCGCGGTGAATGGAAGTACTTCAGCCGGAGAAGTCCTCTTCTTCTCTCACTTGAGCGCGCGAGGGTGGACGACAACGGCAACGACAATGGCAACGAGACGATGTGACGGCAACGGTGGAGGCGGCGGCGGCGGGCAGTGCGACGGGAGTGGCGGCGATAAACTTGTGTAAATAATCTGTATTTTGATCTCAAGCAATTAGACGAGGAGTTTTCTGTTTTAATTGCGGGCTGAAAACAAACGCCGCCATGGCGGGGAAGGGTTAATGATGCGGTGTCCCGTGCGCGAGGACTTGATATGTCTATCAAGGGGAGGAAATTTTGCGTATGACAGGTGGAATTAGAGGCCGGCAGCGCTGGTGGACATTTATCAAAGTGCAGTGCTACAATCGACTTTTAATTGGAGCCGACGGGACAACGCTGTGGCGTCCTGTGGGTTAGAGCGACTATCGGGAACGTGTCATTATGGGTTGCACTTAATAGCGTAGTGGATATGAAATCTAAATGAAATTGTTTCCTATTCATACCAGACGATGACTAATCGCTCTCTGGTGACAGAGACTTTTCAAATCGAAGAGACTTTGAGGCTAAAACTGTTTAGGATTTAGTCCTGAAATCTGTGATTCTCAGACTTGAATGTTTATCAGATTCTGAACAGAGTTGGTCTATGAAAATAGAGTCATTATAATTTTCACGAGAGACGGGGGAGAGAATTCAGAAATTCAAGTTCGCGATATGTCCAAAATGATCAAGTGTCCAAAATTCTGAAATGCCCAAAATCGCGAATTTCTAAATACTCAATGTCTCGAAAAAACACATTAAAAATAATCAGAAAACCTTCTCTATAGGCGTCGCAGAGGGTTTCATTACTAAGTCCAAGGACACCTAAGTGTTTAGCGAAGGTGAAGTGTCCCTTTAGTACGTCAACAAGTCGTCTACAGTCATTAAGCCACTTTTCTCGCATCAGTGAGACAAATGTCCCTGTCTTCCGTATGGTTTGTGTCAATTTTTTTTTGTGGAAGTAATCTTGGGTATTCGTCGTTTTGGAAAAACCGGTTCTCACAAAGATTGGGCATTTTGCTTGTTGCTTGTTGAAAAATGGCACATCATTGAAATGTTAAAACCGGTCTGCAAGGATGATGTTCTTCGAAGAACTTAAGATTCTATCAGCTTTCTCATCTCACATGTCAATTGGCAACAACCATCGACATTCCTGACTCGAGCCAATAATAAATCTGGAAGATCCTGCACGGGCTCTTGAAAAAATTGTTGACATGCCTCTTCTTCTTCTTCGGATGGCGCTACAGTTCGGGGTGGACCCGGGCCTCAACCAACATGCCTCTCCAGCTAGCACTATCTCTTGCCAGCTGCTTCCAATTGCGCACTCCAATTTGGTTGAGGTCCTTTTCCACTTGTGTGCGTTATCTCAGTCTAGGACGTCCTCTGTTGCGTTGTCCCTGTAGTTCGGATTCGAATACTCTTCGGGCCGGAGCACTGCTGTTCATCCGCTCTACATGGCCTAGCCACCTTAAGCGTTGTATCCGTAGACGCTTGACTAGGTTCATGCCGCCGTACAGCCCATACAGTTCGTGGTTGAATCTTCTTTTCCAGATGCCATCAACGCAAACAGAACCAAAAATCGCACGCAAAACTGTTCTCACGAAGAGACCAAGCCGCTTTTAGTAGCGTCTAGATTTTTGCGCCGTAAAACAGGACCGGGATGATCAAGATGCTGTACAAAGTCACTTTGGTCGTTCGTCAGAGGACTTTGTTACTCGATTGCCTCTTAAGCCCAAAGAAACAGAGAACTTTCAGGTTCCTTACAATACTCAAAGAGTACTAACTGTCAACGTAAACGTCGCTGTTCGGAGTCGGATATAAACTGTAGGTCCCTTCTAGTCGTGATTGAACAAAAGCACTCACAACACTGATTCTTGAAGGACCTAGGCTCAAGTCCCTTGCAGCTTTTACTATCATACAGTTCTTATTTATTGAAGCGTGCAACAGCGTTTTGTGGCCAAAAACTTCTCTTCTCGTTGTTCCCATTGGACAAGAAAGTCAATTTAATTTTTTATTCATTCCAGAGTAGTCGAGAAAGTTTGGCAACTACTTCCCACTCTCAGCAGATTCTTTGCCTTTTTCCGTTTCTGGAGCACCAGTAGGAAGGAACTCGGATGACGAGTGTTTCCTTTGTGTAGCTAGTGAGTCTCTCCTTTTGAAAAAAACATCAAAACTACAACTGCAGATAAACTGAATGAACAAGCGGCTGCTGCACAGATGATGCTTCAGAAATGATGCTTGCCGTAGTCAACAACAGTGGAACGTCCGTCAGTAGTCTGAAAAGATGCAGAAGCCTCTAGACTCGCTTTTGAGAGAACGAAACCACGCACAACCCGAGTAGTTACTGAACAGGCTGGGCCCTAGTCCCTTGTGGGCTGTAATGCCACTCACTTACTTTTATATTAAAGGATCCTACTGCATATGTGTTTGTACCTAGACACTTTAACGTCCTTGAGCTTGAGCTAGATGGTGTCAGGAGAGGTGTAGACGGAACGCTTTCTATATGCTCGTCCCCATTAAATAACAATATCTGGCGGTAAACCGTGGTAAGGAAGGGCGCATAGAGTCAACGTCTCAGACAGAGTGCCACAATGGGCAGCAACAAATTTGGAAGTGGTCAAGGATTTCTTCTACCACGACGATGACAACACCATCAGTAGGGAAATCAGAGAAGTGTCACTCTTGCCAACCGCTGCTTCATTGATATCAAGGAGCCATCTGTCGAATATCAAAGCTAGCTTTCGACAACACCTCGACCATACCTGTCTGTTTCAATGGCGCATAATCCTGGGCTCAATGGGCAGTGGATAAGTAAACTCTTAGTCTCGTTGTGCGATATTTGTCATCGGGAGTAGTAGATTTAACGATGAATTCAGTGAACTGGCCAATGGCATGCTCATTGACAAGTTTCTACGGGCAAGGCCCTTAAGATGGCTAGGCTATGCGGAGCACAAGACTGCTTTGGCCCGAAGAATCATTGAATTTGAGGCACTGGGACTATGGGATGGTGGACATCTTTGTATGACTCACGCAAGTGGTTAAGGACCTGATTTAGAGTGTTCTACGAAACTTGAAGCAACGGGCAGAAGACAACATGCCTGGGGAGACATGTTTGTAAGAAGCCCTGGTCCACCATGGACTGTTAAGATACCCTGCGTAGAAGAAGCCACTCGTCCCGCATTAGCCTTGTTTTCCGTAAGAGAGCTGTTTTGTGTGCCTCATCAGTTCTACGTTCTTTCCTTCACACATGCCATCAGAGCACGGCTGTAGTGTAAACTCCGTCTCTAGGATGGCTAAGCGGTAATGTAGAGTCATGTTGGCATCTGCGTTATGAGGACGTAGGCACAATGCTCGCCATCTGTAGGTTCTGACGGTGTCGGCTGAAGGTTGTCCGATTGTCATCAAATGTCAAAAAAATTGGTCTGTCATCTATTCAGCCTTTACAATATTTTCCCAAGCAACTTCTTTCGAATCAGTCTAGTTTCTTCCTTTGAACTGTTCTTCCCCTCTTCTCCTTCAGTCTGTACAGAACTTCATATCTCAAATTGTATCCCATCCGGAGAAGAAGAGAAAACGCAAAAAAAAAAACTGATGCCAAGCACATGACTCTGCGGATCAGTGCTGCAAAAAGGCAGGCTTCCGCCCCAAAAATGACTGCACCCACGTCAAGGAATCAGCTTCAGCTTTGCACTCTCCCCAGCAGATCCTGCAGATAAGTTGAAACAGATGAAACAAAAGAAATCGGACGGCTGCCAATTTTCTTAAGGCTTTCGGCTTAAACTGCTTCAATTACATGAACACCCCCACCCATCCCCTGACACCAGTCCGAGGTGGCACTACCGTTTTCGATCTAAATTGCATCTACATTTCTTGCGAATGCCACGTTTCTATAATGTGGAATATAACTGCACTCCGCCGCATGTACATGTCCTGAAGGATTTAGCACTTGCTCCTGCCCACACATACTCCTCCTTGTCCTCGGCGTTGTCTTCGTGTCTCGTCATCGATGGATACCTTGTGAGATACATGCAATAGATAAAGCTAAGCACAAAGTGTCTTCGAATCGATGTGTATCGAAGGACAGCACAACGTGACAGAGTGGGGAGGGGGGTGGGGGGAGGGGGCGGCGGTTGTCGGCGAAGCACTGAAGATATCTACATAATGGCTGTAATATGGAAAAGTAATGGCGGAAATCCTTGCGGCGGATAAGGATGTCTGTTCGGTCTCATAGTCTGTCTGTCTGTCTGTCTGTCTGTGCGGCTGACTGTGCCAGTGGTTGAAACCCAATAACACTTAAGTTATTTCTGTGCAGAACGTGGCAAGCTTCATCATCGATCAGGACGCCCCGTAGAATGCATCATCTATTATGCAGATTTTTATATTCTCCGAGGGCCATTATCCACCCGTCCCGTCCCATCACCATCCCCATCCCCATCCAGGCATCGTCTAACCACAAAAGAATGCAGCCCACTACAGTCGGATGTGAAATTTCCAATGAATCCTATATAAATAGTTGGGAATGGATGAGCTTACCCAGGCACTTGGCGCTGCCGCTGGGGTGGTTCGATCGAGTGTGCAAGGTGCACACTGTCTGTGTGGAGGTGTTTTGGGGCGGTTGCAGTGGCACAGTCTCCTCTCCTTGGGGGTACAATCAAGATCTGAAATCTTTACCAAATCAATAAATCCACTTGACAGCGGCGAGGAGGGGGGGACACCAAGATGTGAATGTGCGGTGAGTGATGGGGACACGGGGAGTGCAAAAGAAAGAAGGCAAAAAACAAAAAAAAAACTTCGTCTTCGAACCGGAACAAAGCACTCTTCGTCGGCGTTGGCGGTGGCAGCGGTGGATGCTTTTTAGCAATTCGTCTCGAGTCGTCTTGCAGTAGTTTCGATTCGAAAAGCGCTTAAGGATGCCAATTCACTGCGATTATCTATTGCAGGAGGTGGGCTGAGCAGTTAAGTGGGAGGAGCGGACTGCCATTTGGTGGACTGACAGTCAATGGGAGTTTGGGAAGCTGCTTTATCCGAAACCTTCTTCGTCTCACCCTACAACTGACGTTGTTCGAGGGGATGTCTGTTTCCGCATAGGCTTCTGGGACATGACAGAGCTTATCAGATCACAAGTCGCTCCAAGGACATATCGCCCAAGCATCACAGCCGCAAGGACTGGCGACTTGTAAAATTATGCAGCCGTCATAAAATAAAATCGCCAACTCCTAATTCCTTTCCGTCCCCCATGGACAACCCCTCCCTGGTGGCGGACCGCCTTAGGACGAACTCAGCGAAATTAAGCGAAATAAAATGTTTGCTCTAATTTGCCCCCAACCATCCCCCCGAATTTCTTCCATTACGCGTATGCACCCCCCCAGCTCCCTCGACCGCGCTTGCTTCGGGGCGGTAGTTGAACGCGTCTCATACTGCCCCGCCTCCGTGGAGGCAGGTCGATGATTTTTGTTGTAAATCGTTTAGCGATGGATTGTATTACATAAGGCAGCCCTCAAGGCCGCGCCGTCGCATTGTGCAACCGCCGCCCAACAACTGCTGCTTAATTATGGAGGAGGACATAAATTATGCCCCGCAAACGTTTATACGTTTATAACCTCGTTGCCTGCGTTCATTATCGGGGACCAGAAGGACTAATGATTAAATTACGTAATCGAAGTCCGTTAATGATGTATCAATTAGAAGCGAAGTTCGTTCGTTTGCTGCTACTGCTGCTACTGCTGCCACTGCTGCTGTTACTGCTTCTACTGCTACCATCGTCCTCGTCGCTCGGCAAGGATGTTAATGACTTTGACAATCCTTGGGTGCTTTTGTTTCGGCCCACAAAATGTGTCCTAATGATTTAACCGTTAGTTAGTGTAACATTACGTCGCTCGCTCTTCGTCGTCGTCGTCGTTAGTCGGGGCAAATAGACTCCGGCAGGTCTCGAACAAATCGAATACATAATCGAAGAGGGCGCGTGTCTGAGGCGGACCACCAGCAGGACGGTTCACAGGAGATACACACGACTCCAATCGGCCGTTAATCACCGCATAACTCTAATGAATAGATGCGTGGCGATGGGTGGGCCTGTGCAAGGAAAATGGATTTCCCAAGAAATCGAAGCTGTTGTGTTCCACGGAGGAGGTGGATGTGTGTGTGTGGGTGTGTGTTCGATGGTGGCGCTTTATCAACTGAGTTCACTGATTCACTGATTCGCCACCAACTGACGCCCGAGAGGTCGTTAAATGAGAATAACTTGTGTAGACACGAATGTGGGGCGATGAGCTGACACGCAGCTGAATGGGGAACATGCGTTTTTTTTGTGCGTTGGACAACACTGAGGGCATGCTGTCTGCGTGAGCAACAAGGTCCTTGATGGAATTTGTGCAAGAAATGATGAACAGGCGTCTGCGGCAAGTTGTGTGTCATTGCGGGTGATCTGTGTGGCATGTGGTGTGGGGGGTGTTTGTTTTTTTGTTCAGAGACAGCTTGTCGCATAAAGGGATGGCAAAAAAAAATCCAACTTTGAGGGGCAGACGAGGCAGTGATCGAGTGCTTTGATTGGTGCTTGACTGTCGGTGTTGTTCCCATCTGAAATCCAAGTAGAAGCCTCACGCTTGAAAACCACAACAAGGATCTGTAAGTCTAAAGGACGATGAATTGAGTCCAGAAGTGTATAGCTTGTTCAAGGACCACCCGCACTGTCTGTGAGGTTTTTTTTTCTCACATGTAAACGCGACCTAGGGTTCAATGTCCACTGCGAAAGTTGACGTTTTAAACGAAACGATGAATTGGTTGGCACTCCAGTTTAGAAATGTATAGTTTCCTCAAGAACCATCCATGCTGTCTGTGAGAATATGTATTCCCTCACCAGTAAAGGAGACCCAGGGTTTAATGTCGTCCGCGCACAGCAAAATTTCAAGACCTTTCAAAAGACTTTTCCTGACAAACTGACAGAGGCGTCCCGATTCTCAGGGAACACAAAAGGAGTTTTCAATCGAATTCACATTTGCGAGCTAATCCTCCACTAGGACACAATGAATTTGATCTTGTCGGCAGCAGCACCAGCTAGGGTGTCGTCTGATTCAACAAAATCACCCTGAAGCCAGAAGCACGGCATCCAGACAGCAGATGTTGCCGCGAATCAATTGAGAGCAACAAATCCACTCCACTGGATGACACTTGGTACCACTTGAGCCAACCAGATTGCAACTCGAATCCTCTTCCCGAAAAACATACTCAAGCCACCCCTCCCCTCGATCAACCATCCGCCATTTGAATCTCATGAATCTGTCGCCAGCAACCTGGGTGAGGCCTTCACGCTTTTCCAATTATGACTACATTCAGGGCTTCCTTTCTTTTCCTCTTTTTTTTTTAATTAATCCCTCATTCACCGCGACACCGTGTACGTAGCTTCGTACCTCTGGGGTCGTTAAAAAAGTGTGCAGGCAACATAATAAGCGATTGCATATGGAATCGCAGCTCAGGGGTCCACGTGAGTGCCCAGGCATGTGTGTGTGTGTGTGTGCTTCCCAACAGCAACCCTTGATAATTTCGTCCAGATTGAATGCGAGCTTGTTTGTACAACCAGTCCGCGCCCCGGTATGCAAAAGACGACAAAAAAACGAAACGAAAGAAAGGTGCGCCTAGACAATGAAAATTAGAGAGCGAGCGCAGCCCTTGAATCCTTGTTACAGAAACACTTTCCGGCACCCGGGAGGGACGGGGAAAAGTCAAATACACGGAATAATAGGTCCCCCTGGTCAAATTATTTACGCCTAACGATTTTGTAACGAATAATCCGGAATCGTCACGTGTTCCGATTTAGATAAGTAAACGTGGCTTCTGTTATCCCAGGCGAACGGCGGCGGCTGACTGGCGTTTCCTCCCCCCTCCCCCCTCAGAGCAGCCGGGAAAAAGAAATGAAAGGACGCAGAGACAACTCAATTCAAAACCCCTTTGGCCATCAAAAACACAGCACACACGTTCGTTCCTCTTTAAGTTCCCACACCCCAGTGGCAGCGGGCTGGTGGTGGTGGCCTGCATTTCATCCTCTCCCTCCCGGCCGCCACCGCCGCCGCCGCGGCGCTATTCATTACACACTGACAAGGGATTTAATTAACGAAAATGGATTTGAATCTGTGGAATTTTTGAAAAGCTGTAATTTGTACCTAATTGCACGTAATTTCACAGTTGCGGATGGATTTGAAACAGTTTAGTTGGATGGTTGTGCGGAATGCGAGCGGGAGAATTTCGCCGAACGCTATGATCGGGAGGGAGTCGGGAAGTCGAAAGTTGTTGCGAAACTATTCCCCATCGCGGTTGCCAGCCGCGATTCACTAGAAAAATTTCTCGTAGCATTTCTTGCTGCTCCCCCACCCCCATCCAACTCCTTAGGGAACATTCCTGACAGTCGATCATAGACTTTCTCAAAAGTCGGACTTTAAGGGATGATGGATGGATGTTGGAGGGCGTCAGTTTTAAATTTCACCATGTTTTGCAGCCAATCGGCCTGTCACTCAATCCATCTCAATTAAGGTCGTCCACACTCCCTCCGCGCCGGCAAACCAATTTAAATATCAATTCGCAAAACAAATTCAAGGCCATTGATCCGAACACACAGACTAGTCCGAGCGACGCTATTAAATCATAAAAATATAAAATTCATCATCAATAATAATCAAGAACAGGTCCCGGCCTCGCATCTGACGTGTTTGCTTGTCCGTGCATCACTTGCCAGCTCGTCCTGTTAGCCGGTCTCGCTCCTCGCCCGCTCTCGCGACCGAGCGTAAAAATAAGCCTACAGAATTTTAATTGAAACACTAATTGCCTGCGATGAGGAATGCGCGCTGCAATGCATTCACCACAGTTCAGTGGAACTAAATTCATAATTCGGAAGACACACACCACCAGTGGCAACGAGTTCCATCGATGGTGGTGGCGGCGTCGTCATCATCATCATCGTCGTCGTCGTCCACGTCGTCGTCGTGCCACCAAATGCCATCAGTGGTGCATACATCAAGCTGTTTGGTCGGCTGGGCGGTGTGTGATACTTTGGGGGAAAATCAAACGGGATGAGCTCTTCTTGTTTTTGTGTTGTTTTTGGACACAACCATGTGTGCACCATAAGAACATGAGGTCGACAGTGGTGTGCAAAAAGTACGGAGCAGTTGACGAGAATGGTTTGAACCAAATTTCATTCAATTTACATTCAACTTGTGACCAATTTGTTGGAGAGAATAATAATTAAGCCAAAATTTAATTTGGAAAGTGCTTGAGTTCAGAAAAACTTTACACAAATTTTTGAATTTAGGCCTTCTTTACAAGGAGTCCTTTAGATCTCTTTTTTAAGTCGATGTAGCGGGGCCTAGAACTTCATCTGCAGACAACTTTTTGTCTTAGCCTAATTTTGTAGTTAAGAGGTTTTTGAACTCCTCTGGGTATTTTGTATCAAATTAAATTTCGACGCTTTTGCAGTCGATGTTGCATCCAAATTAGTTTTAGGCCTTCTGTATTGAGATCTAGTACCAAGGGATCTTAGGCCTGTGGTCATTAAATTCTGGTCAATGTGTCAGAGCCACGCTAAATACCCAAGCACAAAGTGTTCAAAGTTTTAAAACTGTCCAAAAATTTTCATTCGGAGGTTGGATGAAAAATATTGAATATACTTAACCTCACACCTACTGCCAGAGCTATCTGTGGTCAAGCAGGAAGATTGTAAGCGGTCACCATGCCCCCCATTCCTGTTTAATTAGTGTGATTAAGGCAGTTTACTTACGTTTGTTGAATTCTGCGGTATGCTTCGATCCTCTGGGTAGTTTGACCTTAAAACTCCGCGTACCTTTCCCTTAGCTCGAATGCAAAAGGATCCATCATCTTTCATCCCTAAGGAAGGAGAAGATGGTACTGGAGTAAAATAAGGCTAAAATACTCACCCGTGGGTCACCTGCAGCCCTTTATGAATATATATTTTTTTGGGTTCAAAATGGCAGCTTATCACCATTTCCATGAGCGTGACTTATTGCCAATACGATTTGCTTTGGGATAGCTGAACGAAATGCTCTTAAAAGACCCTAAAATCCAGTCCATGTAACCACAAGTTACAAATACTGCCTTCGATCTGTTGGAAAATACACAAGAAGAGATCAAATTTGATCAAAAAAGTTACACAAACAGTTTTTTTTTCTAATTTTCTACTTTAAGACCTTTTAGACCCCTTATTCTGGGGTGGCTGTTTAGTTCTGTAAATTTGGTTCCAAACAAATTTTAGACCTTCATCTGAAGTGGTTGTTCGAGTGAAGCTATGTCCAGAAAAATCCTCTTAGATTGGTGCTCTGTCCTGTTCAAATTTTGTACCAAGACAATTTCAGTCTTTCTCTGCAATCAATGTTCAGTCTGAGTCCAATTTCGTTCTAAAATAATTTTCTGTAGTTGATTTATCAGTTCAGTGAAGTTTAGTACCGAAAGAACTTGGAGCCTTCATCCGCAGTCAAATTTGGTACCGAAAAAATTTAGAGCCTTCATTGGCAGTCAAATTTGTTATCAAAAGAATTTAGGGTCTTCATCTGAAATTTGGTACCATGAAAATTTTGACCTTATGTCGCAGACGCCAAATAGGATTCTCTCTCTCTCTCTCTCTCTCTTCGACTTTGTCTTTTACACTTTTTAGACCAACAGTTGACGAACTTTAGATCTTTAAAAACTTGGGAACCATATTCGTCCCAGCCTGGCACTCAAATTTTAGGCCACATTCTTCAGTTCATTCCTCGTCAATTTTTTTGTGTCACTCCGCGGAGAAAAATAAACACATTTTGCACAAATTTTCAAAAAGCCGTCGATGAACCTCGCCTCCTGACGATGACGCAAAATCCAACCCAAAGAGCTTGAGGTAATATCCTCTCCATGATCTCGTTTCTACGAACTCCTAGTCCACGTACTCCATGTCATTCCGCTCCTCATTCACAGGTGAAGCAACATCCTGAAAGGAAGCGTTCATTAGCCAGGTGCAGTCCGTGCGTTCTGCTCTCCGCCGGAAGATGTCGGAGTGAATCACCAGAAATCTCGCCTTAGGCCATTTGCAAAAAAATTCAAAAACCAAACATTACCGCCTCTCTCGCCAGCGGTATGATTCCATTTTCGTGATGAATTCCCTCGAAATGAATACGTCGCACCGACCGCAGGCTTTCACGGAGGTGCCGAAACAAACGGATGCTCGTCCTACACGCGATCCACTGCCAGGTATCGTGACCTTCTCCGACGATGGGATAATTGAAATATGCAGCACTGCTGCCGCTACTGCTTGTTAGGCCTGGCCTCCGCTGGCTTGCTGTGACGGGGCCACAAGAGTCTGAATGGAATCGGATCGGGCGCATATGGGAAATAATTCCCGCTGATGAATTGGGTGTGCATCCGGGCCGGAGTGGAGGCGCGACGGGTTAACTGCGAGCCGGCTTGTTATTGATTTAACGCGTTGCAATGCAATTGTGGTTTCGGGTGGCAGGAAATTGAATGGAAGGAGCCGCGCCATCGGAGGGTATCCGAGATTTGCGCACCGAGTCCCCAAGGAGGAGTGCCCGAATCAACAACTGGAGCGCTCTTCTCGTCACCAACTGTCTGCCGCCACTTCATTCAGATTCCCCCTCCATCGCACAGCCTCCTCAAGAGGGGGGCGACCTCCAGTGCTCATCTCTCAGGATGCCAGCCGCCGCGAATGTTGTTTTGAATTTATAAACCAACCAGACGGAGAGTGTGTGTGCTGCCTTAGCGGGCATAAAAATGCAAATCACCGTCCGGGGGCTCTTTCAGTTGACTTCAGAAGCACCGATGATTGCGAGGCAAAACCTGCCCCAATGTGCAAAAGTACCCGTGCGTCGTCCCCTCACCAACCTCCATCGCCCGTACACATGTGTGTGCAGCGGCAGCAAACTGGTCTGGTTGCTTGCGCTGTTAGTGCGCGCCCCCGTTCATCCGCCGTCGCACAGACTGGTTCCTCTTCAGCAGCTCCTCCAAGATTCCTCCATAAATTAAAAACAAAAACAAGCCAAAAGAGGACGACGAAACTAAACACGAACGATTAGAGTTAATTACTGCGCGCGCTCTTAATAATCGTCCTTCATGCACATCGACCTAATGGAAGTCGCTGGTCTGGCCTGCTGATGGTTTCCTGACTTGCTGCTGGTGCGGCGGCTGCTGCTGGTGCTCGTGCTGGTTCTGCTTGAAAAGGAAGGAGGCTCCCTGTGGGATGCGAAATTGATTTGCATATGAGTGGGCACAGCCACACGTATGTTCAGCGGGTGGGTGCGGAGAAGGGGGTGGCTGTTGAGTTGGTAGAGAGTTTCCTTTTAGGGGAATTTTTGACTTCCCCTCTCCCGCCATCAGACTGGGGGACGGGTTAATTGAAGTCCATTCGGGACACACCGGGAAAGGCATCTTGGGCCCGGGCTGGTCATGCAGGGAGATTAGCGTGACCTGACTGGAATATGTGATGTGCCCTTGTGGCGGACGGTGAACGGTGGACGGTTGCTTGGCGGCACGGAATTGGTTATTTTATTGAAAAATAATCGCATAACGCTCGGGCTATGGGTGAAGTTTGAGTCGTAAAAGCTAAAAGCATTCAGGGGTCGCTCAAGGGGTCAGAGTCGGTTGGCTGGGATTGGGTGAGGATGGGTGCTCGCAAAGCGCAACGGTGCTGTGAAGTGAGGCATGGCTTGCCGGGTGGGGTGAGGGGGGGCAAACATGTTTTTTGTTTTCGGTGACATCCTCCGCTCGCTGCTTATTAGTGTACTTAAGTTCGTGCTGAGATTCGTTGAGCAGCGAAGCAAATGAAGTGTGAAACGGGCAACAGCTTCCATCGGAGGTGGCTCGAGTGCATGTGGATATGGTCTGGGATGTGTGGATGGACGAGAGATGATTTTTGTCACATGCTTTCAACTAAGCAGCTGTTTATTAAAATTGGAATGAGGGAGTGATCGGGAGATGAATTGGACAATTGGTTTCGCGTTGGGCGCCAAACGATGAAAGTTGGCCTCGCCTTGGACACAAACTTCAAAGCCGTGGTTCCCAGTTGCGCGTTGTATAAGATTGAAAGACGTGACTGCAAATAGAGAAAGAAATGTGGCTTTATTAAGTCACCCGAGTCTTAACTTCTAACAGGGATTCATATAGGATTTTGCGTTAGGTCCTTGTCTGCATTACTGATTACAAATATCGCCAAATGATCCGACTTTTGTCCTATATTTGACGATAATATCAATTCATGCCTAACTAGTCAGATTGTGTAGTGTGACAATTGAGAAACCTCGGTGCTGCGGCAATGACGGGAATGAACTCACCGGGATCTTGAATATCAAAAAAGGACTTATACAAAGCGATGCACTGTCATGTGACTTGATCATCCCTGTCCTGCTCTTTGACGTAGAAGCCTGGACAGTCTCAAGAGCAGAGGAAGACACGCTTGGTCTTTTCGAGAGAAATGTTCTGCATTCAATCTTTGGGCCTGTTTGCGTTGAAGGTTTTCGGGAAGGAGCATTCAATCACGAACTGCACGGGTTGTACAGCGACCCGGGCCTCCGTCTGCGAATACAAAGCTTAAGATGGCTGGTCATGTAGAGCGGATAGAAAACAAAACTTGAGCTCAAGAAGTCTTTGAAAGTGAACTAGTGTCGTCTGACGCAACACAACCAATTTGACCTGTGAGATTGAAGGATGTTGTTTAAAGATCGTATCAGCTGGAAAGGCTTGTTGAAAAAAAAAGAAGAAGAAGAAACCAAATGCTTTGCACTCCAAATTATCTGACGGGCTGAAAAGAATTAAGGGCTTCTAATCAGGTTTTCACTGGAGGCTGCCCTTTTACCTAAGGCTGCAGCTCATTTCGCCCACCAGATAATGTCCAATGTACCATGTATGAGGGCTTGCTGTGGATCATGAGATATTCTTTCAAATGATCAACAAAATTTGAAGAATATCCCAGTTTGTGCATGAACCCAACTCGTCGCTTATGGCAGTTCCGAGAAGAACACTTTTCCAAAAACAAAGATGAAATAATCCCTAGCCAGTGAGCACCCCTATACAGAGTCTTACATCTCTTCAGCTTAGGTCCAGAAGCGACTTGATGCCTTTCATCCCAATAAACAACTAGAGACCTCTGTATTTTGGCGATGCCTCAGACTATTCACAGAATTTCTTTCTTTCATTTTCTGACCTCATTTCCTTTACCACCTCCACCATTTACCATCATATTTGATCTTGTATCAGGTCCTTCGATACCAAAGAACTTAAGCTGACTTTCCCTATTTAATCGCCAAAAGAGGTAAGGCTGAAGGATGTCTCTCATTTTGGTTAGACGGCACTTTACGAGTTAGTAGACGGATCTTAGAATCTCAAGCAGATGAAGATGAAGGAGATGTTATCCTGCTTAAGTATTCTTAAATGCAGTTTTCTTATGACTAGAAGTTGCAACGGCCCTTGACAGTAGTGCGCGATGTTATCCTAATTTCAGACTCACGGTATGGCAACCAGAATATTGAAGTACCACGACCCTCTTCGCAAGACCATTTCTTAACCACCATTGTTTATGCATTCAAGAAAATATGGGAAAAAATCCCCTTAGCAAAGCGGACATTTTCGAAAGAGGTTGGCCTTAGCGGAAATCTTTGAAGGAATCAGTGCCTTAGGGGACGGATCAACAAGAGGGGATATAATCCCAAAAGCAAATTGCACCTCTGGTTGAAATAAGTCACGGTTCTTAGTGATGAACCAGGATCCAGGAATGTGAAGAGCCCTGTTCTGTGGTAAGAGGGAGAGGGGAGAGGGAGAGAGAGAGAGTGGGCTTAGACCCTCGTATAATTCAGTGTTATGACCGATATTTTCGTATGACCTTGTGGTAAGACACTGTCGTTCGGTAGACAGCTTTCAGTAAAAGGCATAGAACTTAAGCAACCCTTGTTGGACTAGTTAAACGCTTCGTCTGCCTCATAATTCTTTTTCTTCTTCTTCTTGTGGCGCTACAGTCCGGGGTGGACCTGGGCCTTAACCAACATGCCTCTCCAGCCAATTGCGCACTCCAAGTTGTTTGAGGTCCTTCTCCATTTGTATGCGCCACTTTAGCCTGTGCCGTCCTCTGTTGCGTTGTCCCAATGGCTCAGATTGGAAAACTTTTTGGGCCGAAGCAGTGGTATCCTTAAGCTCTACATGGCCTAGCCTCATAATTCTGACCAAAACAAATTTAGACAGTATGATCGACGTCATCCCGTCATTGTACTCACATCATAGAAGCACAAGCTTCCAGATTTTACGTTCGCCACATTGCCTTCTGATGAGCTGTAGAGGTAAGGTTAGAACGTCCGTTACCAGTGGGCAACTGCACTAAGGCGGCCTTGGGGCCATTGTGACGAGGGGCGGTCACAATGCAGCAGCACAGTGCCTCCTTAATCGCCAGAATGTAAGCCTGAAATACTACAGGGAAGGGAAGACGAATCTTTTTCACCACCACTGCTAGTGTCAAGTCTTTGCAACACAATTTTTTTGAGATGAAGGAGAACAGAGGGCATTTGGTGGGTTTTTTGTTTATACGTGATAGGATCCCGACATACTTAGGGAGGGAGTTGTATGGGAGACTAGGTTTTCTTCTCGTTGTACTTAATATTTTCGTGATCCGTTGGTGAGCCATTTAACACCAAAAGTATCATTTTTTAAGGCACGTTACAACTCTCGGTTCAAGGTCAAATTGCGTAAGCCGTGTGGCTTTGCTGAGCTAACGCTTAGTTAAGTCTTCTGGTAGGAGCATACGATAACCTATTGTCAGTTATAGCCCCTGGTCCAGTCATCCAGAATAAAATAATTGCCTGTCGTGAGCCAGGGGCCTTCCAATTTTTGCCACAGCTTGCGACTATCTGCATGAGACATTGCCTTAATGGCTCTCCGCCTGATTGTCGAGACTTCTTATATCAGCAAGTGCCCTTTCCGAAGTTGGTGCCGTTCTGCCACTTATTTGACTGACAGGGAAGTCGCTTGAAAGAAATTTTTGTGATCAGGAATACAAGCTTTACAATCCCCGCACTTGTTCTTATTAAAGTCTTTGATCCTACTCGACGATATAAGTAGACTTCTCAAGGAACGCACTACTGTTGAAGTTTCAAGCAGCCAGAACGTAATAATTTTAAATTTCGCAAATAATTTTTATATATCCGTTTGGCATAAAAATCAGCCTTAAGAATCATGAAGTGGCTACTTCCGCCTCACCTAATTCATGTCGCTACATCTTGTGTGCTACAGTCCCAAACTGAAATGCTACTTCAGGGATAACTCTCTGCCATCGTCCGTCTGTCTGACACACCTGGGAACGCGTCGGTCCATATAGAAAAGCTTGACTCAGCTTGGACTTCCGAAGCACCCTAGATAAGATCACAAATTTTACACATGAATCGACTACCCAGAGACCTGAATTCTGCCTGCGTACATACACTTAAACTTCGAGTTGTCTTTGTTATCCTCCCGTGGCCTCTGCCATCCTCTCAATCAGCTTCCACGCCTGTAAATGCCTTCCTGACAGTGAAGAACAAACATACGATTTGCAGTCCCCCACAGCGTCAATGAAGGAAAACTCGGTATCACCTGAAACGATCCAACAAAGCTGATGTTCGTGATGATTCTGGACAAAGCAAGAAATTCCGAATTTCCTCACCACCATCCGTCCGAAGTGCTTTTGAGGTTTCGTTGCGAACTGAATTGCTTTCGGTCTCGGAGACCTCGCCTCACATCATCACTGCGAGCTCACAAAGAGCATACAAAGCCACAACTTTGCTCGAATTCCTCCACCACCCCTTCCCGCACGACATCCACCTCTTCATTCAGGCATTTAATTAGCAACGTCTTGCAATCGTACCACAAGCCAAACGGACACACAGGGCGCCGCACTCCGCACTCTGCCCTCCGCTGTGTATATCCCCAATATTGAATATCCTTTTATTGGTAGTTCCTCATCAAAACGAAGTGAAATCCTTTGAAGCCCAGCTTGCCGCTGCCGCCGCCGCCGCCACCGCCCCGGAGGACCTCGCAATCATTACATTGAGGGGCGTGCAGCAGTGCTGCTGTGTGCTCCTTGCGCCAACCGGCGGCCGCGCTGCTCCCTTTCAAGGATTTCATTTCTCTTGTAATGAGTAATGCATTTTGTTGTTGCTCCATTTAAGCTATGTTTCGCCCCCGAGTGTTGCTGTTTCTGTGTGTTATCCTTTAGCTCCTAATGAAGCAACCGTAATTAATTTCCCGAACGCTGCAAGAAGCACCAGCATCTTCCCAGCGCTAGCCAGTCAGGGCTGACGCTCCTCGAGACCACCAGTCCGCCTCCGTCTCCGCCCTGCCGCCGGAGTGTCCGTCTGTCGTGCAGCGAATAAAAATGAAAGATTATATAATTTTTCATGAAATGTTTCTACAAAAATTGTAATTAATTTCATTAAACGAGCGGGACCCAAGGGGGTTGGTGGGGTGGAGAGGGTGAAGTTGGTGCGAGTCAAGGCTTCAGTGCTTGTCTCCGTTTGTGCTGCTTTGGCGTGATTTTTTTCCTGCTCTGCTCTGGCAGAGTCACAATAAGGATGTTTGTGTTTTGAAATTCCGCACACAAAGGACGCCATTAATTCGTCTCAGAGGCACACTATGAGCGGTGGGAAGTGGGGTGGAGGTTGGTGGCCGTAGAGGAACCGCAGAGGGAGGCGATAAATTTGAGTTAACAAATTTTTGACATTGGCCGCTCGCGGAAAGCGTGTATTTTTTGCGCGCTCCTGCACGCTCCTCTGGCTTCCTAATTGGATGATGGTGTAATTGTAGTTGTTTGCTTTAATTTGCATGCGATTGTGAGCGACTTCATTTTCATGCTTTTTTTTGTGTGCGGAATTCGCAAGAGTTTGCTTTTGCTGAGGGAGGAACTTGCTGTCTGGCTGTAGAGTGTTGAAGTGACTTTTTGAAAATTTTTCTTTTCCTTCTTTTGACCAGGAAAGATCTCTTTTTCTGATGAAAAGAAGTTTCCGCGATTTTTCAGACGGCTGTCCTTCAGCTTTGAGGCTGGGAAACTTTGTGTGAGCTAGCGTCTGCCATTTGTCTGGGGAAGAAGTGATGTCGCGACTTCGATACGGTGGCTGAAGGGGACAGTGGGTAAGGTGAGCAGATGTTCACTTTCTAAGACAACAATGACTTCAAGGTCCTTTTCCCAAATGTTGTCAACTCGATGGTGGATCAGAAGCTAGGCAATGTCTTCAAAGCGATGGTTCTGTGTCTGCGTCTTAATTTCTGCAAAAGACCGCTGTGGACGAGTGACATCGATTTCGTCTCCTATGTTCTAGGGGGTTGCCTTTCATGCATGCATAGCCGCAGATGCTTCACTAAGTGCATGCCGTCGGTGTGAGGCGGTACCGCTACTTGTTCAAACTTCTACCGCAGATGTCATCAACTCAAAACAAGGCAGCACACCGCAAGCATAAAGCTTCCCTCTAAGAGCTTCGTCATTTGATCTTAGGAACGCCCAACCTTCTGCTCACCTAGTCTTGCCACCATCGATGACATAACTGAAGAGGAAAGACGTAGCAAGTCTTTGCAGCAAGTTTCGAATGACTTGTAGGTCCTCGAAGAAAATTTCACGGGGCATTGAGTTTGGGTTAGCGCGTAGAAATACAACCCAAATCCCGAATTTGGCCATCACCTCCAAAACGCCCTTACGGGGAATACTCGTCTCCTCAGGAGACCAGATCCTAGCTTCTACAGAAAACATTCGTATTCTGCCCGCTTGAGTCATTTCACGAGTAGAGGGCACCGGTGATGTACAAAGCGCTACAGAGCTCGTATCTGGCAATACTATACATCATTTGAAAGATCTTGTCATAACCTACAAAACGACGCTATGCATGATTAGTTTGAATATTACATTCAACAGTTATAGACATGTAAACATGGAGTTCACTAACGCCGAAATTCGCGCTATTTTAAAGTTTTCCCTCTTTAAAGGCAAACCCGCTAGAGAAATGTTCCGTGAGATTAATGGTGTTTTGGGGGATGGTGCTCCATCACTTCGAACCGCAGAGGAATGGTTTCGATGATTCAGAGCCGGTGAAAAAGACACCATGGATAAGCCAGCCGGCGGAAGACCTGTGACGACGAATACCGATCGAATCATGGAAATCATCGAGTTAGACCGGCATGTGGCATCTCCCAGGAGATGGGAGTTAGTAACCAAACCATTTTCAACCATCTTCAGAAGGCTGGATACAAAAAAGCTTGATGTTCCTTCTGGACCGAATCAACGCCTTCGATATGCTGCTGAAACGGAACGAACTCGACCCATTTTGAAGCGGATGGTGACTGGCGACGAAAAATGGACCACGTTCGACACTATCAAGCGAAAACGGTCGTGCTTGAAGGCCGGTGAATCGTCCCAAACAGTGGCCAAGCCGGGATTGACGGTGGGATTGGAAGGGAATCATCCATATGGCCAGACACTTAATTCTATCATCTACAGCGAACAACTGGACCGCTTGAAGCAGGCGATCGACCAGAAGCGTCCAGAAGCGACCAACAGGAAGGATGTAGTGTTCCATCAGGACAACGCCAGACAACACACACTTCTTTGATGACTTGTCAGAAGCTACGGGAGCTAGCCACTATATATCCCGGACATAGCGCCAAGTGATTACCACCTGTTCCTGTCAATGGCGAACGCCCTTAGTGGTGTGAAGTTGAACTTAAGAGAGGCTTGTGAAAAGTGGCTGTCCGAGTTCTTCGAAAATAAGGGGAGGGGGGGGGGTCGTCTACGAGGGGGGCATTATGAAGTTGCCGTCTAGATGGAACCGACAGATTATCGAACAAAACGGCGCATATTTGAACTAAATCCGATCACTGTAACACATTTATGAAGCATTGAAGGAAGGGCAAAAAAGAAGGAAGGGAGATATTTGACAACCTTGTATTTAAGAAGCTCTTTACAAGCAAATAGTACTTTCTGGGTGCTGTCAGTGATTCGAAAGAAGTGGCCCCGTGAGGAAGTGAAAGAATTGGAATCTAGGACCTTCGGTAAGTAACTCAACACACTTACCACCTACGCCACGATGGCCTAAAGTGGCTCTACAACCAACAAAAGCTGGTGGTCCTTGAATTGAAACCGTCTGGTCCTTTTCGAGATTTGTCAGATCTGCTGCGAGAAGAATAACTCTTGCCAATCGCTGCTTCTTTGGGCTAAGAAAGCAATTGGTAAACAAAGCCCTCTCTTGAACAACCAAAGTAGCGCTTTACAAGACCTTAGTCGTCCCAGTCCTGCTATATGGCGCGGAGACTTTGTCAAAAGCGGACGAATCTACTCCTGGTTGCTGCGAGAGGAAAATTCTTCGTGTGATTTTCGGTCTCGTCTGCATAGATGGTGAGTGGAGGAGGAGATATAATGACGAACTATACGGGCTGTTCAGCCACATCGACTTAGCCAGAAGAGGGAAGATCAAACGATTGAGATGGCTAGGTCATGTAGAGCGGATGGAAACCAATGCTCCGGCCCGAAAACTCCCACTCCCGAGGGACAGGGTAGTAGAGGAAGACCGCGACTCAGGTTTTGCACGCAAATGGAATAGGATCTCAACCAATTATGCTTGCGAAACTGGGGACAGCTAGCTTAAGAATGGGCTGGTTGGCGACGCTTTTTGGTTGAGACCCAGGTCCATCCCGAAAGTAAGTTGTCCATTTGCCGAGCCGGCACGGTGCAGTGCAAAACGTCTGTAGACTGACAGTGGCATAATATGCTTGACAAAATCTTTTAGGTGACGTTCAGCAGGGACGTCCTTGGATGGTCCTTGCATGAGGTAGGAGCTAATGGGGGATGCTAGTCAGGCATGCTGTCAATATGTCCTGCACACTGTCAGTAGTTTGGTCAGCTGCTGGCTGGTTGGCCATTACAGCTTTTGGTTTTGTCGTTCTTTAGCATTTTAATAGCTACGCTGACTTAGGCCTATTTTGACCAACTGGGGACAACTGAGGAAAACTGGGGTCAGCTTGGGACAATTTTGACCGATTTCTAGCGGACTGGAGAGCTGGCACATCGAGTGGAGTTGGGGTCCCCACCAGTTTCTTCTCTTTGTGTTTTTACAAATTCCACTGAAAAAGATTCACTCTTGGCATCAGTAACAAGGATAACTTTTGGCACAGCCTGATTGTCTGTCTGACTTGAAATACATGATGTGGACTGACCGAGGGAAGGATATGCCGAGATCCCGAAAAGCCCAATTCTGATTCACCATCTTGTCTAAATCCTACAGCGACCCCAAACCGGGGATTCATAGGGGCCTGCGTACACCCTTATGAATGCGTGTCGTACTCCTCTGAAGCGTGTCTTTTGGGGCCATCGTTTTAGGGCAAATATTTGACTGGATTCTGGTCTTCCGAAATTTCGATCATTTCAGAAATTCGTCCTCAACCCGTGGTCACACTTGTAAAGTCTCGGCAAGAGGATAGAACATAAATTTCCCGAAAAACAGAAAATCCATGAAAACGTTTTGAAATCTTCAAATTGCTTCCCTTCATCAGATACCTTCGTAAAGCCCAACGAATGAGAAAAAAAGGCAACCCTCGTAGAACTGCAACCCACGTCGCAGTTCATACGGCTTTTCGTTGCAAGATCCAAATTCTGAAACGCACCAAATCATGAATCTCCGTGTGATTTGTCATCTCGAGTCCTCTCGATGCCAAAAAGAGTCCTCAAACGACGACGCTGACGATGACGACGGTTTGCTGCTGCAACACACCACTGAAGTGCTGTGCAAGCTATAACGACGACGCACTTGATATATTGCGACGTGTGTCTTCAGCACAAATCCCCTCGTCAACTCACCCCCGAGCACCGCTCAAGAGTCCCATCTGCAAGTAGTTCCCAAAAGAAAAAAAAAACCAAAACCCCGATTTATGAATCCCATCCACCAACACATCCCTCAGTCGGCTCAGCTCCCACGGATGCG
Organism: Eristalinus sepulchralis; assembly: GCA_944738645.1. Lineage (NCBI taxonomy): Eukaryota > Metazoa > Arthropoda > Insecta > Diptera > Syrphidae > Eristalinus > Eristalinus sepulchralis. Next base: position 10,572,891 of record OX122885.1, on the reverse strand, counting down.
CACGGATATAGCCATGAAATTAATATCTTTTTAGGCCTCACCCACCCCCGGGCCGCAGAAGGGACTCCAGCCGTGAAGTGCGCAAACAAGAAAAATGTGTGCAACCTCCCTCCCATCACCCCCAACCCCGGCCCTGATTTAGGCCGACCAAACAATCCAATTACAATCCACTACGTGAAGTGTTGAAATGTACCACCTTCCCGGTGGCAGTCGTGGCAATCTCCAGGAGATCCCAGGGAAATGGGAAACGAGAAGTAATGCGAAAAAGGATACAGCCGGGCGCCGGGAGATCCAGCACGTGACAAGATTGGTTCTGGAAATGCAACAGTGAGCACAGCCAGGCAGTACACATCGGCGGCGGCGGCGACGGCGGGAACTCGACCAAATGGGACCGAATTTAATGATGGAGGCGTGTGCTCATGAATTTCCATTTGGCTTTCGCCGCTTCCTGGCGAAAGCAGGAAAATCATTTCGAAGGGATCTGCCGGCGCACACACCCCCGTCCGGGGGTGACCGGCCGACCGACGAAGGCATTTATTCAATCGCCCGACAAAACGCAAAACGCGCCGCCGCCGCCGTCGCCAACGACTTGAAAAGGAAGACGAAGACATGAAGGGCTTTGCTTAATGGGACCCAGCTGAATGCGGTGATGATTTGAGAACGCACGGCCCTGCCAAGGCCGAGGAAGGTAACAATGAGATGAGGTGCTGAAATTTATGAATGTGATTAAAATGAAACTCGCATTACACAGCGTGTCTGGCTGGGTTGGCTGTGTCCCCGACTCCGTCCCCGTCCACGTCGTCGTCGTCGTCGTTTATAGTTCAGCCCCCGGGGGGTGGTGTGAATTAACATACACGTGCGGGTGGCTGCACTCGCATCTAACACGTAATTGTAGCGTTCCGAGTGAATTTAATGTTTTTCATCTGCTTTCGCTGTAAATACACTCTTTCTCTGGAGAGATGATGCCCCGCAAGGGCCTGCCGGAAAGGGTGTCGACGAGAAGGGTTCGACGGCAATGGCAACGGATATAGGTGGCGGCGGCAGCGGCGATTGGATTGAAAAATATCTCAGATGGGACCGCCGATAGAGGCTAGAAGGCTGCGGCGGCGGCGTTGGATAAGGACTACTTGTGGAGTGGATGAGGGTCTGCATGGGAGCAACAATCGGATGCCTTAATGGCCTTAACTGCTTCAGCACGGCTGCGGGGCTTAGGATTGGGGATGAATTTGAATTGAGAGTCGAATGTGAAGTGGGGCGGCTACAAAGGGAGATTTGGAGTGGTTGTTGCAAACAAAAGAAACGCCAACGCTGACGGATTTGAGGGGAAATGGTCAAAGACGACTTGAGCGTGGCAACATCTCAGCGGGGGTGTCCGCTTTGTCAAATTTCGGCAGATGCAAATGAATCGTCAACAAATGTTGGCGTCTTTGTTTGGTAAACTTAAAGAAAATTGGGTGTGATGAGGATTGAAAAGCGGGGGGAAGGTCTTTCATTTCAAAAATTGCTTAGACTGTCAGACTTCTTAGTAGAGGATGTCTCAAGAAGTCTGACAGTCTAAGCAGCGAGGCTTTAGATATTTTCCTCAGTTGTTTTTGTAGTTGTAGTTTGGGCTTTAAATGGCTAGGCCATGTAGAGCGTATGGACACCACTTCTCCGGCCCGAAAAGACTTCGAATCTGAGCCCTTGGGACAACGCAACATAGGACGGCCTAGGCTAAGGTGGCGCACACAAGTGGAGAGGAACCTTAACCAACTTGCGGCAGCTGGCGAAAGGGGGAGAGCTGGGTGGGTGCTGGGTGGAGAGGTAGGCTGAGGCCCAAGTCCACCTCGGAATGTAGCGCTACAAGAAGAAGAAGAAGAAGAAGTAGTAGTAGTTCGGGCACTGTTGAGCCACGAGACCAACAAGGAAAACTTTATATCGGGTAAAAAGGACTACTGAAAGATGCAATTTTTTGACAAGCATCTCTTTCTTTAAGCAGCCTCTCACTGACACCTGTGACACATTTCATTAATTGCTTGAAGTTCATTTCCACTTACAAATGCCTCCGGTGTTGGTTCGGGAGATCGAAGCCTCGAAAGCTAGCCGCGAAGGAAACCGGAAGAGGCAATTGAAGACGCAATGTTCCGGGGTATGGTGAATGAAGACTCTACAGAAATAGTGCGGGCAGCGACCATGAGAGAAGTGGGTCTTGGATTTACGTGATCACCTGCCTTTACGGCGGGGTCCACTATCCCCAGAGTCGTACTAACGCAAGACTAGATGCCTTAGTTAACTATGTGCCAAACTGAGCTCATGCTTGAGAGACAATCACTCTGAGCGAAACCTTTCTTACACCTCTGCCGGTCACAACTCTCGGTTGCAATGCATCTCCACTCTGAGCTGGGAAAGTCCCCATAACCGCTTGGTCTACTGTATCGGACCAGTCACCACTGCTCTGGTATCGACGAATGGACACAACGACACTCCCACAAGGAGGTCTACCCCATGGTCAGGCGAAAAAAAGTCTTTGGGGCTCCTAATGTTTTGGGACAGCAGAATATGGCCTCTGTGTTGAGACGCCGCTGTCAGTTAACTTTCGGTCTGGTAGCCGACATCGCACTTACCGGTCTATGCGTAGTTTCGTCAAAACTAATAATAGCGTAAGTGATGCGATTTTGAACCGTGTGATTCACAAATCCAGTCACATCGTCTGATATCCAAAAATGAGCTTACCTTGCAATAAGTGACACCAAATGTCAGAGTCTGAGGTTTTTTTTTGTTATTTTTCAAACACCGTGTGGTAAAGAGAGGCGGTGCGTTGGAAAGAGAGATACTTCGGGCAGCAATCAATCCTTGTGCAGTTACCAACTACCTTCCTGTTGGTATGATTTCACTCAAAATCACGATTTCCGACTAGAGAAAACTATCTCTGTGGATGGTAGAGTAATAGCTCTGATCACCGGTGGCTCAGAAACAGCTCAAGGGATGTCAGCTCTTTTCTAAATACTTCACAAAAGAATACTTAGAAAATAGGCAACAAAAGGACATCAGCTGAGACATTCAAACGGTGGTGTCGCAACTCACAAAAAGACCCTATTCCGGTGAGATTCAATTGTCAATAGGCGTTTTCGGACAGTTGACGTGTGACTCCTTAAAAGTTGCTTTGTCGTTTTTGTTCATTCATCTTTGGCAAGTCGTCATGGAAAGATTCATGCCACAACAACGTCCTCAAATTGTTCAGCTGTATTAGGAAAATTAGCGTTCTGTGTGAAATGTCTTTCGTGCGATTCGAGGAACATACGGTGTGTATAAGCGACGACGAGCCCACAAGAGACCAGGGCCTAGCTTCTACAATAACTACTCGTGTTGTGTATGTTACTGTAGAAGGGACCTACAGTTTTTTGCCGACTCAAAATGGCGGGATTTGAGAAGCTTTTCATAGACAGTTGGCCCATTTTAAGTGTTGTCAGCAACTCGAAAGAGATGGTCTGGAATCGAACCTAGACCTTCTGCCTGTGGGTCGACGCCCACTACGTCACGACGACCACAAATCACTATTACCAGTAAAATACGCAAATTTGGTTCCCAGTTTGCACTGCTCTATGATACGTGACCGACTAAACCATATTTAGACACGTATTGAAGAGACTATAGCAGCTGAAGCTGAGAGGGTACACGAAGACCGTGATCTTTTATTGGTCGTCGTTCTATGAAATTCAAACACTTGGTCTCAGCCAGCACTAGTTTCAAAAAGACGGCACAACGATCCACACAGCACGTGAAACAGCAGACTATAATTTTGTTGAGCACTTAATTTCACGTTTAGCTACTGTAAGTTGGCCGACTAGATCGAATGATAGCACACTCTTTGACCATTCTTACCAGTGATATGGAAGGTCTCAAGTCTTCAGGAACAAGTCAGCTACGGTTCACTTTTTAAAAGTCATCATTACTCGTGTTTTCAAGAGTCTTATTCAAGCATGCCAGTGGCTATGCTTCAATGAGTCTTGAGCTTGTACCTTTAGAATGGACCACCCCAGACGTAGTCGTGGCAAACAACATGATATAATTTTCAAGAGACAAATGCCATGAATTGTTCTTTAGGGTAATAATAAGCACTTTAAGTTCACTTTAAAATTTTTGTGTTTTGCTTTACTTAAGAAATTAAACCTCACGATGAATCATCCCTTATATACACTATGATAGTCAAGAGACTTTTAAGACCATCTTCTTGGTTGTGAGCTGGTCATCTTACGCTGGGCGGACATAGTCACAATCTCCCGGCCACAAGGTTACTCTGGGATCCTTTGTGGGGTGAGAGCACATGTTTTATGATAGTGTCAGAAATGGTGAAAAATCGACAGCCCCAAGATCATGTAAGGAGAAGTTTTGAAAACTAGTTCCGTACAAAAATGGAGAGCCATCAAGGGTTTGAAGCAAGAGCTCAAGAGACTTGAAAAGAAATAACTCGCTACTGGGCTTAAAGCAGAGTAAAGTAAGGTTTTGAAAAGGAGGGTCAGTCATAAGCTGCAAAAACGAAGAAAACCCAGAATATCCTAGGCATTGATTTTACTCCAAAAACTCTTAGAAAACGCAATATCTTCTTGGAGGGGTACCTTGTCACCCTAATGCGGTTCGCCGCAAATGTTATGCTGCCGTCGAGAAGGACATTTATACAGATTTCAAGGCGTTACCATGAAAACCCCTACTCCTGTCCAGCAACACAAAATTGTTGGATACCATAAATTCGAACATCTAACGAATCCTCTCTCCGGCCAAGCAGAGGGATTGCATGGGGCAGCGTGCTCCCCCATATCTACTTCATTAAATGTGTGTAAACCATCCTCTCAGTATTTTTTGCGCTGAACGTGGGGTTTTTGAAAACAAAAAAAAATCATGAAAGCCTTTCCGGAAGTGCTTAATTGTAGAAGGGGTTTTACAATCCCCGATGTGGAAAGTTTGTCGATCACTGATCTGGTCATCAACGACTATCGCAATGTTTTCAAAGTTGAACTCAAGATAATCGAAGGGGTCTCACAGTCTTTCCCTGTGTACTACGTACCAGGGGAGTCTGGACCCATGCCGTTCTGATTGCCACAGCAAGTTTGTTGAGGTCCTTCCCCGCCTGCCTGTGACATCTCAAACGATGAGGTCTTCTGTAGCGCTCTCCGAGTGATTCAGATTCAGAGGCTGTAGGGTTTACAATTTGTTGCCGTTTCTAATGTCCTGTCCACCACAAGACTTGTATCCGTAGACGCCTGACAAGGCACATGCCGGGGTACAGTCTACATATTTCGTTGTCGGTTCTTAACTTCTCTTACTCCTTTGAACGCAAACAGGAACAAGGAAACGCACGCTGAACTATTATTCCGAATAAAGGCTTTCTCAACGCTGAAGCTTCTTGGTCATAAAAAAGGACATGGATGATCAAAATAATGCAGAAAGCCAGCTTGACTCTTTCGACATGGGGCGCTCTTCTTCAATACCCTTCAGAGCTCAGACGCACAGCAAACGTGATTCTGCGCTTGCTAACAGTGCTGATTTCGTTCCTCCTATCTTTTGCAGAGCCGAGTAAGACGAAATCCTTGACCACCACTAGGTTGTCCTTGTGCGTCATTTGGGCTCTCTGTTCGAGAAGCTGGCTGTTGGGCCTTCTCTAACCTCGTTTACCCCCAAACCGAATTTTTTGCACGCCATGCCCATAAGCCCTCACTGTTTTCTTCACTCATATATATAGGTCCTTGAAATCTAATTTCTCAATTACATCACACTCTAACCAAGGACCATGCAGTGAACTCATATTCCTCCAACCCAAGAGCGCTGACCCACCTGTGGTGCCATGGGACACAACTGAGATCTCGAAAATCAACAAGAAATGTAAATAACACAAAAATGTACTTAACCACACCATTTCCATGTCGAGATATCCCCTACCCCTCACCGCGGCCGCACTGACAAGTAGAGCACGCAAATAAAACAAAATTCAAAGCCACACATGCATATGCTTCAATCACCCTCTCTCCGAGCCACTGCCCCGGCAGTAGCAAAATTTCCGCAATAACACGAGGCGACAAGGAATTCACCACATGCGATACGGTCGCCATCCTGGAGAACACCAATAAGAACCACTTTCGGATTTCATTTCCCTTAATTGTGATCATCCGTCTGAGTGATTCTCGGAGCAGAGCGGAAGCCCGGGCGTAGCTGTCGCATGGACGTCTGTGCATTTTCGGATGGGGTGCATTAACCCCCCGAGAGCAGCGTCGGCCGAGGGGTTGCAAATAAGTCAATCATGCCATACTGACTCTCCATTCATGTTTTTTCTTTGGCTTGTACAAAAACGCATCTCATCCAACGAAGGGTTGCCCGAGAGGGAGAGTGAGAAGGGAGTTTCTAATCCGTTCCCAATTTCGGAACAGACAGAAGCTGCCACGGCACCCTGCCTGTGCCAGTGTTTGTGTGGCGAGGCGACTGACTGCAGCTCGGTGGCTGTTGCAGTTTTGTGCAGTTAATGGTTCCATCAGCGTGCATGTTTGCAAAACTGATTGCTCTTATTGTTGTGACCATTTTGCGAGTAACGACATAAGTGCAGAGCGTGTTCCGCAACAAGACTAGACCTCGCCGAACAACGGATGCCGCTCAAAAGGGTGGAAAAACACAACGATGGTGCCGCCGCCGCCGCCGCCGCCGCAGCCTGAAGTGGATTCACCCTTATTCAGATTTTCCACTCAACAGAAAAAAAAAAATAATTTCAATTATTATACATCACGGCCGGATGTGTCCTTAAAAGGATTCTTCGATTCCTGCATATGTTGCGTATTTACTGTTATTTTTTTCGATTACAGTAATCTCTCTAATCTCATTAATTCATATCCAGCTGCGGCGCGCCGTTCAATCGGGCGCTTCAAATCGATTTTCCGAAGGGTTGGCATCCTTTGATGCTGTCTCTGAGGTCTCCTCCCCCGCCCTGGCGGGCTTACACTAGCAGTTGGGCGCTAGTGTGTGTGCCGATCCATTCATAAATTGGTTTTTGAAAGACATCCACTGAGACACGGCGACACTGTTTTGTTCGCATTTTGAAGATTTGACAGGACCACCCCCTGTCGTGGGCGGGCAACGGAATGAAATTGATTTTCGGTTACGCTATAAGGCGTATCAATGGCCGTCGCAGGTTTTGTTTGAATTTTGCTGAGTCGGACACAGCCAGATGGCCTGTTGATAGAGGATCTCATTTGTGTCACATCAGTGGTGACCCTTTTTTCTCCCCGAGATTTTAATCCACCTCTGGGGTTGAACGGTGTCTAACGAGCATTGTTAACGCAAGGAGGTCTTATGAAAATTCCGGGAACTCAGTTTTTTTTTTAATTTTGTGAGTGACCTATTTGGGGTCCTTGCACAATCCACCTTTTGAGATTTTCATATCGTCCCGAGGGAATGGAACACTTATCATCAATAAAAAGGAAGAAGAGATATTCAGATCTCCCCTAGGATGGAGATGATACTAACTTAGAACCAGTCCTTCAAAAGTAGTCTTGATGCACTGATGGTTTTTCAAGAACATTTTGTGACATCTTTCAGTGACTTTAGAGTCACTACCTCTTCTTCTTCTTCTTGTGTCGCTACAGTCCGGGGTGGACTTGGGCCTCAACCAACATGCATCTCCAGCACGATCTTTCGCCAGCTGCCGCCAGCTGCGAACTCCAAGTTGGTTGAAGGCCTTCCCACTTGTGTGTGCCACCTAAGCCTGGGCCGTCCTCTGTTGCGTTATCCCAATGGCTCGGATTCGAAGACTTTTCGAGCTGGACCAGTGGTGTCCATGCGCTGTACATGGCCTAGCCATCTTAAGCGTTGTATCCGGAGACGCTTGACTAGGCGCATATCGCTGTACAGCCCACAGAGTTCGTCGTTAAATCTTTTCCTCCAGACGCCATCAACTTTCTTTTTTCAAAAAGCCAAAGGGCTTCCTCATTTGTTTATGGTTCCTTTCCAGGTTTCCGCGCCATAAAGTAGGACTGGGATGTTCAAGGTGTCATATAGAGCAAGCTTAGTCCTTCCAGAGAGGGCTCCAGTACTCAATTTCCACTTGAGCCCTAAGAAACAGCGATTGGCAAGAGTGATTGTTGTCCCTATTTTCTACGGAGCCGAGGTTGACGAAGTCTTTGACTACCTTGAAGTTTCTGCTGCCGCAGCATGCTCTGTCCGAGACGTCGATGTTGTGTGTCTTTCCTCGATGACAGCATATTCCTCGTCTAGACCCATCTTAGCTGTTGCTTCAATGCCACCAAACGCCTCATTGACGGCTCGCTGTGTTCGTCCAATTCCGTCAATGTCGTCAACGTTAGTTAGCTTTTGAACCGACTTTTGGAAAATCGTGCCTCTGGTGTTGACTTGTGAGTTACTCACGATCTTCTCAAGAAAGATTCACAGTCACACGACAGCGCCTTGTCGTCACCTTCTGTAAAACTTTTTTTGACATTGAAGGTCTCGGTGTGTTCGTTCCCGACCTTGACGGAGCAGAGAGAGATCTTCATTGTCATCCTACACAATTTGAAGAGTTTGGTAGGGATGCCAAAACTAGACATGGCACTGGATAGCTCGTCTCTGTGCACACTTTCATACCGGGCCTTGAAATCGATGAAAATGGTGGTGCGTGTCGATTTGCACTTCTTGGATCTTTACCAGGATCTGCCGCAGTGTGGAGATTTGGTCGATGGTGGACTTCCCTGGCCTGAAACCACACTGATAAGAGCCTACCAGATTGTTGACGAACGATTTCAGGCCTTCACACAATTCGGCAGAGAGCATCTTGTAGGCGATATGAAGAAGGTTTGAAGGTTGTGGTCAAATTTTGTCATATTTCTAAAGAATCGCGAATTTCCTTACATCAGCACTTGAAAATTCATGGTTAGCGAAATTATGTGCAGCCCTGTGAGTGTCACAAAGGAGTTGTGAGAAAAATGTCAAGGTACATAAAATTCGGCCATCGTTTAGAAGCGTTTCGCGTGCCATGAGCAATAAACTGACGCATTCTACCCAAACAATTGTACATCACGATAAATTTCGACAGAATGGCTTTCTGCTGCCCTGAAGCCTTCATTTCCTTGAACAGATTGAATTGGTCCAGGCTAGGTAGGGATGTCCTTTGATCTACCAGGTGAGAAACAGGATCCTCTACGAGCAAGATACAGTGGGAATAAAGCGAATAGTTTCCGGTTCAGTGGGGCCATATCGGACATTTTTACCAGAAGTGCCATCTGTCATCGGTTTGACTAAATGACTGTTGGCTAAACTTTCTTCGTGGACAACTTACATTTATGTTATGTTAGGATAGCTTGGCATTTTACAAAAAAAAAGAAATTAAAGCAAACTGTGTCAACCGCGAGTGACTCCCGAACACGAAGGGTTCCGTTTGTTTCTTCACTCAATGTATTATCCATCGCAAGCGTCTACCTTTTTCCCATCCCTCTGGTTATTTTCGAAAACCATCTCTAAAAACTGAGTCCTCTCTGAGTCCTCTCTCTTGATGCAACCATTTATCGTTTTTTTTATTTCTTCAAGAGACCCAAACCAGTGACTCCACAAATCGTTCTGTATCCAACGAAAAGGCCAGTAGTCGGAAGGGTCAAGGTCTGGAAAATATGGCGTGTGGGGTAAAACCTCCCATTTCAGGCAGTTCTTGACAGCAGCAGCCACCTGGGGCCTTGTGTTATCAAATTGGAAAACCACCTTGTCATGTGTTTCGGTCTTTTCTGTCCGCTTTCCATGCAATGCACAGCTCAAACGCATTAGTTGAAGTCGATGAAGTTTTCTATCAACAGCTTCGCCCTGTTTTAGCAGCTCATAATACACCGCATCCTTCTGGTCTCATCTTTGAACCGAGAATGTGTGTCTTTGGTGCCGATTTGGACGATGATGGAGCGGGTTCAGCAGGCTTTGCAAAGTGTTTTTCCTTCTTCTTCGGGCTATCGTAGTTCATCCACTTTTCATCTCCAGTCACGATCCTGTACAAAGATCCCTTCCTTTGATGTCTTTCAAGAAGCAGTTTCGAGGTGAAACATCGTCTTTGCATGGCATACAATTTTCTTTCTTCTGAATAAATCAAAGTTTCTCTAACCTGACGGAAATTGTTGGTGAGTCCCTTTCGACGATTTTGCGAGAATACTTCGCATTTGGCACGGATTTTCATCCAATTCCTTCAAACTTTTTGAGCTGGCCAAGCTGGCTCTTTGTCTTCGACGCTGAAAACACCACTTCTGAAGCTTCGCAACCACCATTTGCATGATTTATCGGTCGGAGCAGATTCACCATAAACTTCTACAGGCATTCGATGGGCTACAGCTGCACTTAGACTGAGACTGTTCATACAGCTTGTACATTCTAGCAGACATTCTGGATGTTAGGAGACACTGTTTGTCTTGTCTCTTACGCCAACTTTCGTTTGTAAGCCTTGATCACTGAAAAAGGTTCTATGTATGACTTTGGCTCATTTTCTGCCCTTCACTTGCGCAGATTTTGACTCATTATTGTCCAGAATTCCAACATCACCAAATTAATTTGGCTTAGTGGTCTCCCCTCTCTCTCTCTCTCTCTCTCTCTCTCACACTCTCTCCACCACAGTGTCACTCCTCCAAAATCACGTTTTGTCCATCTACTACGACTCCCCTCTGCAATATATCACAAAGCATCCCTTCTTACCCGATCCGAGTGCGCATTTTATGCATTTTGACTAATTCCACCCAATCCCCTTCCCATCCCACCACCCACACACCCCTTGCTGGGCCATATCAAATGAAACAATAAATTGAAACGAATCCTTATTGTCGGAGAGCAATCGCCTATATCTCTGCATGGCAGTCACTTTTTACGGCCAACTTCACTCTTATCTCATGCGAAGGAGTGCATCCTCTCACCCCTCACCCCATCGGCTGACCCAACGCCCCAGCCATAAACAAAGGAGTAACGTCCACTCCACGAAATTACTTCGCCAAATATTATCCATCTGCGCAAACGAGACGCACAATCATATTCGTCACTGTTCGCATGCACCCTCGTCCAGCCAGTCAGGGGTGGATTTTCAGACTTTCCTGCAGCGTCATTTAGGGTGAAGCGAATCGATTCGCTGGCGCGTCTGTTCAGAGTTCATCAGTCACAGGGGGGGACATGCATGTCTGTCTCTTGTCTCGCACACACCGACGACGACGTCCTCACAAAATCAATTTTCATTCGACGTCACGGAAGGGGCCATCACGCGTGTATCCGTATTGGATTTCCTAACTGTATCTCCTCGACAGAATTAGCCTAATCAGAATTCTTCAGCTCGTTAGTTTAGTCGGCGAGTGAACGTGCGAGCGATGGTGTGACGACACAAAAAAAAACAGCCTAAACGCGCGCACACGTTAACGGTATACAAATAAATTTCACATTAGTGAAAGCCGGCAACCCTTGTACGCGACGCACGCAATTAAGTTCTATCAAACTGTCAAGCAGTCGGGTGGTGGCGGCGGCGATGACGGTGTGAGATGACGCCGCCTCCGATCGAAAGCGACGACAACGACGCTGAGATAGAGCAGCGAAAACCGGTTTCATAATGCTTGTCAAACGGTATTTTAATTAAACCCCAAGGTGTGCAGGAACGACTGAGGCACGAGGTTTTAATGACAATTGGATGTAGGTTTTCCAACCCTAATCACTGTTCGTGTTACAAGTTGAGAACGAGAGCGCCTCTCCTTCCGTGCTCTGGGATAAGTCATAAAATGTACCTCCGCCCAGCTCCCACCCCACGGAATTGAAGCTATTTTCATCTCAAGGGGACCAGAGGCATATGCAGATACTTACGCAGCCATTAGTTACGCACAGGACGTGAAACAATGAGGAAATGTTGAGTGTGAAAGAAGGTCCTCCATTTGCCGTAATGATGCGCCATGCGACGAGGGGTAAGTCAGGGTGACTTGCATACGGAATGACATTAATTTAGGATTTTGATGGAAACCTCTGGGAACTTCAACTACCTGTGGTTGTGCTGAGAGAGGTGCTGGGAACCAGGCACTTCAGACCAGATGGGATGCAACTCTGAGGAAGGGAGTGTTCAAGTGTATTCCGCTCAGATGTGTCAGTTTAAAGCGCGATTTAGTGGTTTTGAAAATGGCGCCCAACGTGGGATCCAAAGGGGGAGGCTTATTTTTTATTTTAGAACTTTTTGTTTGCTCCCGTGATTGGCGATCTTACATCAAGTTTTGACTGATCCTATGCGGGCCCTGGATGGTTGGAGGAAGACGCAGGTTTGAGGGATCCAAGGCGATGTCCTATCAAGGCGGTTAAGGGCTACTGCGCATTCACATACGTCCAGTAAGAGCTTCCAGATTGTCATCCCCAGCCATTTCGTTGATTTTAGAACAGGGGGGAAGAGGGGCTTGTTGGCAATTTCATTAAGTCCAGAGGAGCAGAGTTCTCCCAAGGCTCTGGTCTCGGACGCAAAATCGAAGGAAGTCAGGAATGCCGGTCCTCCTCATCGCTCACAAGGCCTGAAGTCTCTAGCAAGACACATTCTCATCTCGTGGTACCTCAAAGGATTATGACCCGACAGAACTTTGACCACCATCGGCAGCATCTTTCTCTTCAGTGGGATAATAGTGCCGATTCTGTGCCGTCGAGCTTGGGCTTGGGAGACTAAGGAGTGTCACCGTTCGGATCGTGCAGTACACCCTTCTACACAGGTCTCCAATAGGTGGATTGATTCCTAAAATAGCCTTTGTCGGCACGATATCAGCGCCTTCCTGCGGTGGTTTTGGAAGCTGGAAAGAGGACCTCACACTACAATACAGAGTTCACAGTGAGCACAATGTTTTGTGAACGCCTTTCGAAGCAAATGAAGCCACGGCGAATTACAGGACTGTGCATCAAAGTTGGATGCATTTTTCTCACCACCAAAGCTGCCTTAGTAGGCCTACTGCAACAAATACAGAGAACGTAACGAAGCTGACGTTCATTTCTCTCAGAAGGTCTTGATACCTTACTCAGTGCGCAAGTTGCTTGTAAACAACTATCCAGGACTTCGGTGTAGCACTTTAAAATACCTCACCCGAAGCGGACCGCTACTCCCACCACGCCCACCACGCCCACAGACCTTAACGACGCCCCACCACCCCCTCACCAGACGCCCGCCGTAAATCTCACAAGCCTTTCATGTAACGTCTCGTTAACTCCTCATCTCTGGACCTGGAAGAGGCCATTTCCCCGGTAACGGGACGCTTGACGCATTCAAACAACAACAGGAGCAGCAGCCCCCACCCACTTGGCGTAGCCCAGAAAACCCAATTGGAACCGTGCTCTATGACCGTATTTAGGCATCGTTAAGCTTACCCTTTCGACAAATGTCATCAATTAAGATTTTATTTGCTGCTTCCCTTTCGCATTGCCACCACCCCCTCCCCCTCCCATCACGTTTTGCCTGTGTGCCCGTCACGCTCCTCTGACGACCACCCAATGGCAGCTAGCTCTCAAATGTGTCAAACCCCATGCACATCTCCGGCATATGTGAGTGCTCGTGTGTTGTTGTTGAATAACTACCCCTTATGTTGTAAAATAAAAATAAAATAAACTGCTCCTGAATTTTACAATACACACACGAATTGGATTTCGTATCTGACGGTCATAAAATCGAGAGAACGACGGCCCCCTCGTACGGCTGATGGCATCCCAAATTAACGCAATAAAAGTAGTATAGTGTGGTGGCGCGGCTCAGAGCGTACGACGGCGGCGGCGGCGGCGGCGACGTTGACGCGAAGCGCGACATTACGTCACTGTGCGACAGTGGGACAGTCAAGCGGCAGCAGATTTCCGTGTCTCGTTCCGCTCCTGTGGCTACAAGTTGAATTACCGCAAGCGGCGTTATGGGCGAGTGACGGTAAATTATTTATAATGAATGCCACAACATCAGCTCAATTTGTCATTAAAATTTCGGGGTAAATTGAACGAGCAATTTCATTTGGTGCCGCACACAAGTGCTGCGTGCGACTGTCTGTGTGCGTTTGGTTGTGAGGTGGCGACTGAACACGGCTGAGAGGTTGAGAGGCGCGCCGCGCTGAATGGTTAAGCGGCAACGCCAACTTGGATTCGTGAAGGAGCGTGTCACGAAAGAGTGCTTGTTAAGCGGCGGTACACTGAGATTTTGAAGAGATACGATGGTACTTAACGGTAACTAGCTGACACCTAAGGACATGACGGCGAGGGAGGCCATTAATCTGTCTTTTTGATGAGATGCCGAGGGGGAAGGGGGGGGGGGGATGTTGATGCTTTTAACTTGGTAATCGCTGGTGTTGGCGGGGAGAGCAGGAGGCTCTAGAGATGATCAATTTTTTGTTTGTTTCTCTGCTTTGAGACACTTAATGAGGAAAGTCGTCCTGCAGGAGGAGGATGACGGAAGTTTGTGTACGCTTGGCGGAGTTTCCACTTTAGGGCGGGCTCAAAATCCCAATTGGGAATCTATCCTCTATCGCAGATCCTCAGAAACCGTCCTCTGTCTCAGATGGATGCTCATTAGAGCAGAAAATTTTGCGAGACTGCGCTTCAAATTTATTTTTGGTAGAAAGTCGTTGAGCATTTTCCAGGATCTAGATCGTGCTTTTGACAAAGTGACAGGTTATGCGTAACTTGGCCAGAGAACACCGCTTAGACGAGGCATGGAGGTGCGGATTGAAACCGCGCTTATGAATGGAGCCATAACTGATAATGCGAATTGTAGCCAGTGCATAACGTCGGAGCTAGACAGAGACTACCCGTAGGGCGACAACGTGCCACCTCTGCAATGGCGCATGTTAGCAGACTTGTACCTCGTTCTAGCTTTTGCAGGTCTGTTCCCACACCTACGCGCAATGAATCTCCTTTGACTTAAGTAGTACTTAAAGGATTCATCAACAAATTTTTGAATATGTTTAAAAATTTGAGGGTTACGGTGGATAAAAGGCGTCTCATGAAAAATCACAATTAATCCAAGACTACCAAGGCGCTGTCAGTTTAAACGATTTTTCGGCACGACTTGTCGTCTTGAGTTAAGAAGATCTGTTGTCAAAGCCCTCTCTCATAGCCTCCCCTCCTTGACATCAGCCGTCAAAGCCTTCTCTTCTTGGGATCAGCCATAAAAGCCTTCTCTCCTTGGCATCAGCCATCAAAGCCTCCTCTCCTTGGCTTCATTTTCTTAACTTTTCCCGTGAATACGTAATTGCTGCTTTTACTAAGCTAGTTTCGATTGAACAGAAGCTTAGCTCAGCTCCTGCGGATCAGCTCCCCCTCTAGGTCCCCCTCTTCTTGATATCCAAATGAAGGGGTGCACTCACTAGTCTTTCTTTCGTTTAAATGAAGTCGTCTTACTTCATACTGGAATTTCGATAACCTCACGTATCCCTTTTCCTTAGATTCTAGTCGCATGCACATGCCTTCTGGCTGACGTACACACAAGGATGATTTCCGGATTTCAGGATTTTCGACACTTATGACCGACGCTTGCCAAAATCAGAGCCATGGAAGGACTTGAGTAGATCTAGACACTTCGGCGCCAAGCCATCTGTCACTGACGCTTTGTTGGAAGACGACAAACAATAGACAGGTTTGGCGGCAGAGTTCATAATATAAGAGCGCAAGGCTTCAAAGTCGTCGTGGAGTAGATCGATGGGTAGATTGGAGTGCTCAAATTATGCCTGCCTGGTGTACTAAGTTGGATTTTGAAGTTGACCGCTTCCCACGAAGCAAGGCCTTAAGATGGCCGTGAAGTCAGGAAGTGGATGATGTGTGTTTGTAGTTCTCATCTTTCGCTAAATGTCTGTTTGCAAATGTAAAGGTCGTTGAGACATTTTTCACTCTGCCGTTCGTGTCCCTACAGTTTGTTGTCGAACATGATTTCAAGGAATTCCGCTTATTGGAGGTGGTGACAGGAATCGTTTTGATCTTTGGTGCCTTCCAGTTCGTGGTCCTATGTGTCCTTGTGAATGCAGGCAGTCCGTTTTTTTTCACTTTGGGTGATCTTAAGGTTAGAAGGCCACAACAAGAGGAGGTGTAGTGCAGGCTGCATGCCATCACTGATAGTGGAACAAAATTTGTCTGAGACCAGGTAACGTATGCCATCAGGATAGGCAGCAAAGTTACTTCCAGATCGGATTTCAGGATTTTGTTTACGGAGATGTTCCAAAGCTGGATATAGAGCTTCAGGTTCTTGACAGGCTTCTTCCAATCTCCCTCACGAACGGCTCGGAGATGGGTAGGAAAGCACATCACAGCTTACCACCCTGTTGAAGACCCTCCGCCATCGAGAGCCTTATTTGTTGCAAAGACACGCATTTACTTCGTAGTGAAATCTCAGCTGCTCCTTTCAGAACAGCGGATGTTTCACACACAGAGCATTTCCCAATAGGCCCGTTGCACTGAGAGGACAATATCGTGGAACTTGAGCCTCAAGGAGAAAGCTTGCAGGTTTTTTTTTTAGACTGCACGGCATCCATTTCCCTGCACACCTTGAATTTTGTCGTAGAATGTCGCGAACACATATTCCGAG
This sequence comes from Eristalinus sepulchralis, assembly GCA_944738645.1. Taxonomy (NCBI): domain Eukaryota; kingdom Metazoa; phylum Arthropoda; class Insecta; order Diptera; family Syrphidae; genus Eristalinus; species Eristalinus sepulchralis. Next base: position 10,556,369 of record OX122885.1, on the reverse strand, counting down.
CACAGTCCTCCAGAGGAGCACATCCGCACCGCAAACCTACAACCGCAGGAAACTTTCCCCTTCACACAATCCCCATCGCACTCGAGTTATCTTGATATCCCAAGTTGCACTCCACCACCTCCAGGCAAAAACTTTTCGGTTCAGTGCAGTTCAGTGGAGGCATCCCGCCGCCGCCCCGCCCGCACGAAGTTAGCATGTCGTCGTCAACTAAATAATTGTTTAAGACAAATTCATGGCGCAAAAGTCTTAATGAAACTGCTGCACCCCTTCGAAGACGCTCCCCACCACCCCACTCCACCCTGCTGTTCCGCCCGGGTGCCGCACACCGAGGTACGACACTAAAAACTTTTAAGTAACCAAACTCTGATCGATATTATAATCCTCTTAGACGCACACAAAAACAAACAAAAAAACGGAAAAGAACGGCGGGCGGGTGTCTCGTCATCTCGGGCTTGAGATTGGGGGTAAGTTGGTGGAGCGCCATAATCTTTGATTGCATCTGACAGGGTACGCCTCCGCCGTGCTGCCGCTCACTCGCTTTTGTTTGCCAATACGGCTTTCACCTGCGGTAATTTAGAAGTTTTTAATCCCTCCCGAAAGCGTTCTACTTAAAACTTACGACGAACTGAATGCAAATTTTCATCGTTCCCCATGTCCCACCGCCACGTCGCGCCCGCCACCATCACGCAGGAGTATCGGCGGCTGTTGAGCGCCGACTGGTGACGGGTGACGGGTGACGGGCGGTGAGTGTGTACACGTCGGTCGGTGGTTTGGTTTGGTTAAAAGGCGAAAAGTTTTCTGTGCGTTAAAAATCTAACGAACGGATTACAATTTGGAACGCAAATTTGAATTAATATACGAAAGTTGGTCCGTGTGACACTACAATTGTTCGCTACTCCCACCCCCCCCCCCCCGCACACTTCTTCTGTCTGTGGGTGGTGAGAGACTGCACCCCAATGGACGGCTAACTACTTGTAAATTGTGATTGAAAAAGTTGCGAATAAGAGCCCGGTAATTGGGGGATGATAATGGACCGCTGCAAGATGTGGCGGCGACGACCACGGTGGGGACCGTTTACAGCAAAGTTTTGCCGGGTGTCAAGTCTTCGCAGGATTTTGTGTGCTAATTTGCAGTCAGAGATATCCTTTTAAGTGATGCCGAGGGGAGGATGGTCGAAACGGGTGATTTTTAATTCATTCCCTTTAGCTCGAGGCGGACATGGTTAGATGTTCAGAGGAAGTTCAAGTCTAGACATAGATGTTTCAAAAGTTCAAACTAAGATGGATCGGTTAAGGGCGATTATATTCCTGTACATCATCTTTTCGCTTCACAACTACTTTCGAGTCGCTGGCGAAATCCAAAGAAAGCGAGTTGTCTATGAAAAGCTTTTGAATTTTCATGGTTCGCGCTCGATTTTAAGCTGTAAGTCCCCTTCACTCGTGAGGGAATAATATAACGGAAAGGACGACCGGTTGTGAAGCTGGTCGTTTGAGGACTTTAGCTTCAGTCAATTTTAAGCTCAGGTAGCCCTGTAAACGAGTCTAGAAGCATTAAGATCCAGAGAGTCTTTTGTGTTCCCATTGATTCGGTTGTCCTCAGATGACGGGCTTGCACTTATGAGTCCTATGATTCAAAATTACATCTGAAGCTCTATTGGTAGAGCCGGGGGCATCAATGGAACAACTGGCATCATAATGTTGCGAAGGTTCTTGAACAGATCAGTTTGTAGTTGTTGAAGAGACATGATTAAGTCGACTGAAACTAGCAAAATGCCAGTGTAGAGTTAACGTCTTCTTAAGCTGAGCTTAAAGTCGAAGATAACTGACTGACTGCTTACTGAATGGAGCCATTTCAAAGAACAACCGGAACGAGCAGTGGCAACATTTTGGAGTCAAACACCACACTGCGTTGCAAGGAGTGCTTTAACATGGCCTTGTCTATGTTGTTTGGCATAGATACAAGAGATGATCAATTCCGTTCTTCGCGTAATTGCAGATAAGTCCCTCGGATTGTCTTTGTATCCTTACCTTATTCAGTGGAGAAGGACACTCGTCATTCTCATCACCCATCAGAAAATGCAAAATCTGCGGGAGGGAGGAAAAAGGCTTGGCTTCACTGCACACACGCCTGTTACTAGAAACATTACAGTCGTGTCTTATAAGATTGACGCTGGGAGGGAACGCATATCTTGTTAGTGCGTCCTTTTTTAAATTTTAGGGACACTATTATCGGAGAGCACATTTTCATAGTCACGGAGACTGGTTGCAACCGGGGCCTCAGGGCCTAAACCTGACTACAGAAGCTGAAAGGCAATTATAAAAAATTCATAGATTAACTTAGAGTGCTCGCATGGAGCCAGTAAGATAGTTTTAATTAAAATAAAAGTTATTATAGCTAGTTTAAGTATTTTATATCTAGATTTAATGCAAATGAAACTCAAAATAAAAAAAAATACTTTTTTAAACTAAACTAAACTAGCCTAAGCCTGACTGTAACTTTCGAAGAAATTTGATCTTTTTTATATTTCATGGACATGGACATTTTGTTGATAGGAAATGCTTGTTGACATATTTGTCCTTCTTGACCTATTTGTCTCTGAAGCAATTAACTCAAAGGGTGATTCACTGTGAGGTTTGATTTATAATATTTAGCAAAGCGCATCAATTTGAAAGTAAACTTAAAATTTGTATTATCGTTGAACGAAGAATTCATGGCATTTATCTTTTTAAAATGAAAGTAGGTAAATGTTGATCGCCACCTCGTCAGAGGTGAAAGGTTCTATTTTCGACTTGTTCAAGCACAGCAACTGGTATCACGCAGATAACACAAGTAATGCTGACTTCTTAAGCGTCAATCGTGGCTGGCTTGTGGGACTTTGCATGTCGCCACAGACTATCGCCCAAAGGTGTGATATCGCTCGATCTAGGCTGCCAAATTACACAGACGAAACGTAAAATTTAGTGCTCACCCAAATGGTTTCACAACAAATCCATTGTTGACAGCGCTGTATGGCTCGCTGAGGTATCTTGTTGAAGCCCGAGCTCGCCGAGACCATGTGCCTGAATTTCAGGATAAATTTAAGTCTGTTAACTAGGCCCTATAGCAGTTGCCATGCACTGTAACACTCTAATTTGGTTAATTTTTAAAGGAAAATGAACCAATGCTTCCACCAACCCATTAACCATGTCATTCCGTAATTTTTAATGGATGAAGTGGTAGGTCTTGGTACTCTGCATGTTCCTTATCAACTCAAATACTAAAATTTTGTTCACAAACGTATTCACTGAGCCAAAAATGGGCTTGTATAAAATTTGATGACAAAAAAACGGAATTTCAATCCTGATTTCCTGAAGCCCATACATTGAAAAATTGACGCTCTTCCAGTCGCCTGAATTAAAATTTTCGACACAAGTTGAATTTTGTACGCTTTTAGGAAGAGATCCTCAAGGGTGCAACCGAATCAAGCTGCCTAGAATAACGATGTCGTCTTTCAGCTACAGCTGCCTATGTTTCCGCACTAAATGCTGGATGTGGTCAAAACAGTGCAGTGTCATCCACTTATGTAAGCTGGGACTCAAATTTGTGAAATCGCGTGGGCCTCAACCAAACAACTCTCCGGGCCAGAGCTGTATTGTCCATTCGCTCTACATGACTTAGCCATCATTAGCGTTGAATTCGAAAACGCTAAACAAGGTGCAAACCACCGTACAGCCCATTAGGTTAGTCGTTGAGTCGTCATCTCCATCTACGTAAACAGGACCAAAGAACGCACGCAAAACTTTCCTTTCAAAACGACCAAGTTCTTCTTCGTCCACTTTCAATAGAGTTCATGTCTCTGCCCCATAGAGCAGGACAGGGATGATCAAAGTGTCAGCTTGGTGATGCACACTGTCATGAGCAGCCTTGAAATCGACGAATGGGTCGATCAACATCTCTTGGGTCTTTTCAAGGATCTGTCGTATATGAAGGTTGGTCAACTGCCCACACAATGTTAAGGATCATCAGATCATTGACGAATGGTTTCAGGCGTTCCCACAAAGTGGCAGAGAGGATCTCGTACGCGATGTAAGGGAAATTTCTCAATAGTTGGTGCATTCAAAGCGGTCACCTTCCTTGTGGACCTGAAAGAGGACGTTCAGATTTAACCCACCGGGTATGGCTTCTTCCGATCATGTCTTACAGATAAGTTGGTGCACGCGTCCAACCAGATCATTTCTAGCTAGGTTAAGCGTTTTATACCTAGTTTTAAAATACCATTAGATAAATAATAAAAAATGCCTTTTAAACTAAACTAAAACTAAAATCATTTCTAGCTGCTTTGAACAATTCTACGGAGAGTCCGTTGGCTCCAGCGACTTCATATCGCTATCCTGACCTAGTCTAAATCGGAGGGACGGAATTCTTGCTCATCCTCATCCAAATTAAGTGGAACATTCTGCCTAATGGCGATATTGGGGTCGTCATCGCCGTTTAACTGTCTACAGATGTGAAACTCTTAGCATTGACGGAGGGTCTACTACCAGTTGTCCGTTTTCATTCCTACTTCAGTCTGATCTCTATATCCTCTGAATAGCTGTGTCGCCGTTTCGTTACATGCTCCGACCTCCTTTTTTAAGTCAAATGCGAATCTTACTGGCAATAGTGGTCTTCAGTTCGTTGATCCGTAAGGTCCTCGAACGGCACGAAAAACATTCCTCACAGAATGCTGACTTACGTCACATAGCTGAACGGTTTGGAGACGCTGTTATGACGTGAGCCTTACCATGGTGAATTGCCAAACAATAGTAAACAAGAACCACAAAGCAGTTTGACAAGAGTCAAGTGTGATCTGTCAGAAAAAGCTTTTTGAAAATCAAACTTCATGATGAATACCGGTGTTATGATGTACGTTTATACCGGCCATCTAATCTTTAAGTCCATGACGTAGTTTTTCTAATCAATATGTACGCAAGTTCCTCAGGGTCCAAGTTCCAAAAGTGGAGCTCATTGCTACCTCTACTTTGAGGTGCAGCCCTTATTTGAATTCCCTGCTGGAAGTGTTTACTTGGACAAGAAGGACGAATGCAGAAGACAATTCTAAAGACATCTGAAGAAATCACTTTAAGACCAACAATTGCCATGGCCACCAGCATTTCCCCCGAAATACAAAAGCTACTCAAAGTCAACGTTGCAGCACACCATCCAAATCACTGAAATGATAACTCTGCCCAAGGAGTCCTCATAATTTCATCAATTCCTTGGCATTGTCATTTTCCTGCAAATTTGCAAAATCTCTTTCAAAACCCCAACCATCTGCCATCAAAAAGCTGACATTCCCTTTACTGGGTGGCTGGGTGGCGGCCCTCAGTTCCCTCGACAGCACAATTGCGTCCTCCTGAGTGCACAAGGGATTTCATTAGCCACTTGAAGCCGGCTCCTGTCCTCATTTCGTGCTCATTTAAGTTTAATTTCTTGAAGCATCCCCGAAGCCCGGTTCACAAGTCTTCACGTATCTCGGCATCTCTCCATCTCGACCACTGCCGCCTCAAAGACATGTTAAACTCTTGTCAAGCCGTAAATGAAACGAGCAACGTCTTTGGGACGTTAAAGAGCCTCCCTTCGGCACCCCCGCACACACCACAAAGGCATCCTGCAGGCGCTCCCATCTAATTGAGAGTCCATCATCCAGGACTTTACAGCCCTGTCCGGGCATTTGTAAACAAAATGCAAGCCCAAGGAGCCGCCACTACAGCCGCACCAGCACCTACATACCTGTGCCATGTTCATTTTGTTTCATTTAATAATTAATTGCAGGCAAGGAGTCATGCACTGGCTGCCTTCCATTCAAGGAGCTGCCTCTCTGCCACACACACACACACACACACACAGCGCCGTCGTTGGCAAAAGGGCACCTGATCGGTGGCCATAATTTAATCGGGCACAAATGCAAGGCAGCGCCCGGCACCACAATGGCTCATCCGAATCACTCTGGCGAAAACGTTGATCCATTATCTTGGCCAGCCAGCGTGTGTTCAGTGTGCAGTGTGCAGTGTGCACTGGCATCTAATGCGCTTCGAACGGGTGCTCCTTGCGAGCACGGTTGCGGAGAAGTCACCGCATACTTACAAGCCGATTGTAGCCGTTCTTTCGGTCGAGGCCCACTCCGAGCTCCTGGTGGCGCCCCATCTGCCAGCCAGGAACAAGGACTTTGGATAATAGGTTTTGAGGCAGTTGAAAGCAGTATTTCATAAGGCTTAGTTTGCGGCGGAATTATGGTCGGCTATGTTTCCAGATCAACTCCCCAGTACCGCCGCCACTGCGACGACGACGACGACGACGACAACGACACACGGCGAGAAGGAGGACGAGGACAATGACTGGGATGACTGGGATGACTGGCATGACTAGGACTTGTGAGCACCGTCGCCGTCGTCCGGCGTATGCATGTGCTGGGATCTAAATCCCTTTGTGCATGTTTAGACACTGATTTCGTCGGTGCCTGTGGGGCTGTGGGTGTGTGCGTGTGTGCTGCGTTGTGGTATTAATGCGGAGGCTTATCCCATTGCGATTTCGTGTGTCCTCAGACAATGGCGCCCGGTCGAAGGTACATCACCCCGAACGCACGGACGCATATTATGTTGCTCTGTATAATCTGCAGTGTCACTGGGGGTGCACACAGCACACGGCACGCAGCAGTGGTGAGCTCACTGCATGCTCTATAATCAAATTATTGCGGCACATGTGCTGCGAGATGGATCTGCGGACGGAAAACAATTCATTACCGCGCTGCCCTCAAGTGGAGGCTTTGTGACGCGTAAGGACACTGGACGGGGGCTGGCTGTGTTTTGTTTTTCTTCTTCATCGCCAGACGCAAGGGGGTTGCGTGATGGACGCTTGGAAGGCAGACATTTCGAGTGTATTCAGGAGCGGACGAAAATGGCATTAACACATTAAATGGGGGCACAGAGATGGAGGGTGTCAAAGAGGCAGAGGTGATCTACTAGTGGGAGGAGTAGCGGCACGGGTCACTAGTGGGAAGAGTAGGAGAACTTTTGGTGGCAGGCTTCCAAAAAAGACGAAACCCACAAGGTGCTGAACTGCGAGTCAAGAAGGGTTGAATACCCAGTGTTAGGCGTCGCGGTCGCAGTTCCTCTTGGTTTACAGAGAAAGGCGGAAACCTCGTGGCAGACTAGCACGACAGCACTTAAGTTGGTCGATTTTTCAAAGAAAGTCGCAATCTTCGGTGCAGAGTGGATCACCAGTGACAGGCATTCCAGCACTGCTGGTGCAAGGTTTGTAGAGGTGGAGGTTGTCATCGAGGTAGAGTAAGTCGGAGGCTTCGCAGAAAGCATCAGGCTTTCAAAGAAAGACAGAACCCCCGACGTGCTGGGTTTCCACGAAAAGTCGGAATCGTTAAGACAGAGTGGATCACCAGTCGCATGTGTCGCAAACTTCTGGTGCAAGGCTTACAGAGAAAGGCAAAAACCTCGAGGCAAAGTGGAGCTCCAGTCGTATCCTTTCCAGCACTTCTCATGCCAGTTTAACAGAAAGAGACGAACTCCTCGAGACGGAGTGGATCACCAGTGGATGTCTCCCCTGAACCTATGACGCAAGGTTTCCAGAGACGGAGGGTGACAGACTTCGCAGTGACTCTAGTGAGAAATTGGCAGAGCTGGCAGTTATTTCCGATGTGTCGCAGGACTTTCGGTTGCAGATTTCCCAACATGGCGAACTTCAATTTGTGAGAGTTGCAGATGCTCTCTTTCCAACCCCAAAGACCACTGAAAGTCGCATCACAACCAACCACTTCCCACTCTTCCCTCCCTACGCACTCATCTTTGTCAGCATATTCACTTGACATCACGTCATCTTTGCTACACGTCACCTCTGCTTCACGTCAAACTGAGTCTCACACTCGTCATCTCCTCCTCCGCCTTTGACCTTCGCGAGTGTGTTGCCTTGACATGACTCACGCTGTCTGCGCTGACTGGCTGTCAGCTCGGATATCAACTCTGTCGCTTTCCATTTAAGCCGCTTAGTGGAAGTTCCCTGTATCCCTGTCATGTTAGTCCACCTGAGTCGGCACCACCACCGCCCCCTGCCCCCCTTCTTCGCCATTGTGAGACGTTCAAAAATTTATGAAAACTCTCCCCTCTTATCCCACCCATCTGGCTCGCCATGACATCGTGTCATCAAACGGGGGGGTGGCACTCACTTACAGTGCGCACCCAAGTCGAAGCGGCAGACAAGCGTCGCTGGATTTTCCTTCGAGCACGCATTGTCTCCCGAATGAAGCATCACAGCACTTTTGTCCTCCCATCCAGAGGGACCCCATCGCGCCCGTCCCCTAAAATTAGCCACTTAACGTACGAGTATCGAGTAACTACGTGCAGCAACCCCGGATAGAGATACACTTTACACCATAAGCACGTTCGGCATCTCATGTTTATTTCACTCTAATGAAATTGTCAAATCAAATTTGTCACTTCAAATTGGGCTGCTCTGGCGCTGCTCCGGTTCGGCTGGCTGGCTGGCTGATGGGCTGGCGCGGAGGCCGACCGGTGTATGCGGGGCCAAAAATAACACACAGCACCAGCAGACAGGGCTGGGCTGGGGGCCGGTGGCCGGGGGACAACAACGACGACGACCATGGTGGTGACGAAAAAGAAGAAAAAAAAAAAAACACAGACAGCACTCCCCAACCGTCAGGGCGTCACGCAGAAAACGATAAACGACGCTTTTTTCACGCCTGACGTTGTCTAATGCCGGTGGTAAGAATCAATGTCAAGCCCAATTTACGTGACGTTATTCGTTTAGGTGGCTGTGTGCGGCTGGCTGGCAGAGGCGGCGGCTGCTGGCTCTCCGGGTACGTCACAACATCGACTCGGTCCGCAAACAGAGCAGACAGATGGGCAGATGGTGCGCGCGCGACATGGGGTGGCCAGTCTGTGTGCAGTGGGGGGTGCTAGTAAAGGTATGCGATGGACGGACAGAGCGGAAGTGCAATCGTTCAACTCCCGCCCCCATCGCCGATTTCGCCCGCCTCCCACCCCCACTCGCACACGGACGTTGGAGTTTGAGTTGATTTCGTTTTTGGCAGGGGAGCCTTTGCATCTTTTTTGCCGGCACGACACTCGTTTTATTAATTTCCATTCATATGGGGAATTTGATAAGGGCCTCGCAAACGTAATTGGACAAGCGATTAATTTACTACACGGGCTGCTGTGGGAAATCATATATAGAGCGCTCGCCAGGGCTTCGAATGTTTTGTGTCCCTTTTGTTTTTTTGCACTGCCTCGTGTCACAGGCTAAGCGGAAACTCTTCATCGGGGACCGGTGATCGAGTTCGCGTGGAATTTGACAGGCAATCCGTTGCCAAAGGTGTGTGCGAGTTTTTCAGTCACGTTGTGAGATTGATTGGATGGGGTTGATCGTGGGCGATTGGGGCTTTGGGTGGCCGGTGAATTGAATTTGAAAATAAGGGGAGACAACTGCCACTTTTGATGGCATTTCAGGGGGAAGAGGGAAAGTCGGATTTTTATTGGACAGGTCTGTTCTATGTGCAAAGCCTGTTCCTTTACAAGGGTTTGCCATTGATTCTGTTCCTGAGCATTTACGGAGGTGTAGACATGAAAAAAACAAGAATCCTGGTGCCTCTTCAGTTGTAAACTTAATTTGTCTCTCAGACCCTTCAACAGGCCTGCAACAGGACTATGACTAGCAGAGATGTGCTGGAGATCCTGTTTGACCACCAGCGCTTCTTCCAAATAACGACCTCTGTCATGGAACGTAAAACAAATTTCATGGTCGACTATAGAAGTTCTGAAGCGGCTTATCAGGGCACCAGGGCCTAGTTTTCTCAGCGACTACTCCTGTTGTGCGTGCTGTTGTTCTCTCCCTAGTGGAGGGGACTCGCAGTTTATTGTCAACTCTGGAAAGCAATCTGATTCTGATCATATGTTGTCAGCAACTCAATAAAGGAGGTGTCGCAATAGATTTAACACAAACATTCAGTGCAGCAGTCAAAATTGGGACCTTCGGAGCCTTAGTCGACGCACTTTCCCACTGCACTGCAGTTCAGCATTAGGAGCTTCAAACCAGTCGAGCTCTTATATTTTCCCCAGCTTAAGGTTATTCTAAACAAGAGCCTGAATCCGCCATTGCTATTGCAAAAGCTGATGGGGAGTTAAGATAGTGTTCCCACCAATGACAGAAAGCACTTTGAAAGTTCAAACGAATGAGCTGCAGCCTCGTTTCATCTCACACTACTGGAAAGGATCATCAACGTCTGCATTGGTTGTATGATGCGCACAACGCAACTTGGAAGCATAAATCGGTGCCCAGCGCTCACTCACTAGTGCATCCCATCGATAAATCCCTCGACTTCAAGGACTACACTTTGTAGACCCAAAAGATAGTGATGGAGTCTTTGAAAAGGACTATCCGTGCCCAATTGAAAATCTGGATATTGACAAAGCACGTTAAACCTGGAAACATCAGTTCCTTACTGCAAGGGATTTTAAGGCTAATTTAGGTTCCTCTCCTGTAGCAATGCAGAGGGACATTCCAACGACGAGTCCTACTACCTCTCCCTCGAACTGGAGTTATGACCGCGCGGGTGACATTCCTATTGCTTTTCCTCCATCTCTTTCACTCATCTTTCAACCCCGAGGCACACCAGGTGAAATGTTCTGTCTTTCTTGTTCGAATTGCGCTATTGAATGTGTGGCCAGAGTGGATCTGGGCCTTAACCAGGTCTCTCCTTAATGCCCCGGATTCGAAGATCATTTAGACTGAAGCCATGTTTCAACTCTAGCCATCCTATATGATGTATCTATATTGGCCTGATTATGCAGCCTTCATGGTTTGTCATTTAATCTTCGTCTGCAAGTGACGTCCACGTACATAGGGCAAATATTCACTAGGAGAGCTTCTGCTCTTCTTCTCCTAATAGTGTTCAATTTTTTGTGCTATACGGCAGGACAGGGATAATCAAGATGTTGTTCAGAGCCAGCTTTCAAGCCTGGGCTTTCGTAGTCAATTTCCTCTTGAACCGAGTTAAACAACTATGTGAAGCCAAGTTAGACGAAGTCGTTGACTACAACAAAGTTCTTCCTGCCTCCTCTTGCCCTCTGTCTAGAACGTCGATGCTGTGCGTTTCCACGAGGTTACTCTTAACTTACGCGTAGTCTGCTTGCAGCAGATAGGACCTTCAATCGAAAGAATTTCCTTAGAACCATGCCACTGTTGTAAGCCTGTATAGAGTTTCATGGTCCGCACTAGGTGCAGCCTCTCATCTTAACTTCTTCAGAAGAGTCCAAAGACTGATCGCTTTAGATGCTCTTCTCACCTCCTTGACTGGGTCTGCAGTTAAGATCTTCGACTCACTTCACTCAATCCTATGACCGTACGGAAATCCTCCATAAAACCAATTTGGCTTTTTTAAGCCTTTACTACGGAACACGTATAGACTCTGGGTCAAAGACAGGATTCCATACAGTAGCTAGAAGACTCCTATCAGGATTCCTCTAATTGAGGGAGGACGATGTTGGTATGTGTTTGTGTATCAGGCCTGTGACAAATGAAGAATCTGAGCGTGAGCTATAGGTACCGGGTACGCTGCTTCCTGGTATCAAGGCCAAGCTCTCTAGCGTCCGCAATCACTTGGTCTCTATACCGGACGTTCAACCTTCCTCTCCTCCTCGAACCTGGAGGCCAAGATTTGAAGACCCTCTCGGCTGGAGCGTTGTTGTTCATTCGCTCGATGTGGCTGAGCCACTGTAGTCGACGGATTTTTGCCTTTCGAACTACATCCACATCTTGGTACAGCACATAGGGTTCGCGGTTGTGTCCTCTCCTCCATTCGCCTTCCTCGCAGACAGGACTCTATTTTCGTCGCAGAATTTTACTTTCAAAGGTGCCAAGAGTCTGCCCTGCTATTTTACTTATCATCCAGCCTTCTGTTCCGGACGATGTAGGCAGTGGAATATAATGCGGAACCATTACTCAATCTGGTCCTATTAACGTCGAAGTCACTGTATTGCGTTGCAAGCTAAGTTTGTGCCTTTTGTGAGTGTCTTCTGATCCATTCAGGTTTTCGAAAAAATAATTTCTAAGACATTCAAGTCACGCGCTCACCACTTAGTCAGTGTCAAGTTCTTATTTTCATAAGCAGACGAATGTCCTATCTGCTCTGTACCGAAAAGTCTTTGAAGACGAGCCAAAGGACGAACGCAATAGAGAATGGTCTATGCTAAGATGGCGCCTACAAGTGAAGAGGGACCTCAACTAATTTGGAGTGCGCAATTGAGATCGTGCTAGCTGAAGGGGCATCTTGGTTGAGGCCCATGCCCACCGCAGACTGTAGCGCCAGTAAAAGAAGGAGAAGACACAAGACACAAGACACGAGAACCTAGAGCTCTTGTTGCATAGCAGCAAATGATTGGTTTGGAGTTTTGTCACCGCTTAAGCTGTTCCTGAGCTGAGTGCTTCGGAAGGAAAGGAAGTAAAAAAGCTTAGATATCTTGAAAATAGTGGAGTTCTGACGTTAGGAAGCCAAGATCGCACCTGATCTTTACAGAGTTCAGTACAGGGCAGCCTTATACTGTGTTGGGTTCATAGACACACGGGGCTCTGTGACAGATGTGCAAGCTAGAAGACGAGCAAAGTCGTTGACGCTTCACCAACAAGACTGAAAACATAGACCACAGCACTTCGCCACTTGCGGGGTTTTGGAGAAATGGAGAAACACAAAACAATTGTTTATATGTACGAGAGGCAAAAGAGGCGAAAAATATAACATCGGATTACCACGGCTATACTCAGCTTAAGCAGGAAGAGTGTGACATTGGTTGATAGAGTGCCCCAACGGCCAATCCCGCGACATTCTTGTTCGAACCATGTCCATTAAGTCCTAAAAAAGATGCTCTAGTCTAGGTCTCAGGATGTTAGTCAGCTCTATGTCAGTTAAGACTTTCATCTTCTTAATCACGAAGTTCCAGTCTTCCTGACTCCAGCGCTAGATAATCGCAGAGCATGTGCCGCCGACTGTTTTTCCTCTTCCTCCTTACAGCAGCTGCAACGTCGTGTGGTATCTGTGGCAGGAATCTGACAGAAACTACAATGACACTTCCCAGGACAAGTGTTACCACACTGAAGCAAATATATGGACCAAGAAAGGAAGGAAACTCTTAAGCCTCTAAGTGAGATGAAACAGAGAAAGACTCTCCAGGGTATTTGGGCATGTGTTAATGAAATGGAGTCAATCCTGGCCAAGGAACGGAGAGCAAATCCACTCACAGACCCATAACTCCTATCCTCTGAAATTTCTGCCAAATCTGGATGATGCTGGTAAGGAAGTGAATTAAGTCCAGCGATTCAAGGATTTCTCAGCATGATCAGTTGGCTCTATGCGCAAGCGACTTTTGAGAATCGAACATCGAACATCGACCTGGGCTTCTCAAGCGATCGCTCACATGATGGAATCACATTCCAGGCACCTTTCGGAATGGTGGAACTGCATGTTCCCGTGCCAACCCATCAAAGCACAGCAGAAAGTTGCAGCTTATCCCTCCGGCTTCTGTGCCGACCGAAGTCAGGGATAAATCTTCTCTCGAAGCCGCATGTCATTCGGAATTTCCCCCGAAAGCCAACATCATCTCCCACCCGCAACAGGATATGCCGACAGGACCCATCTATGTCATCTCCGACGCACACTTAGACACGCAGTGAGTGGTCGACTCTTTGGCATTCGAAATGACCCTCCAACCACTCACAATTGGAAAGCAATAAACATTTGTGGATGGATATGAATGAGTTCCTCATTCATTTGAACCACCCCCCCTTCCGACGAACGTTCCCTCTGTGCCAACCATTTGCCCAGAAGACATGAAGTCCATGTGACATAGGTAACGCAATCTATTCATTTCTGCTTGCGGTCGTCTGACATCATTCCCCCCCCCCCCCCACCGGCTACGCCACCGCCCAAGGGGACTGTGGAATGTCTGCATTTAGACAACTTTGTGTTCAAATGGAAAAGTCATTAGTACTTTGCAAAACGCCCCCCTAAATGATTGATGAACCCCCTTATCGCATTTTCATAAGCCATTTATCAAGCACGTTACTGGGTGGGGGTGGGGGAGGGGTGCACGGAGGGTTAACACCACCACTACGACCGGGCCATAAACCGAAGAAACCTTAAGAGTTAATGATGGAAATCTTCTAGTTAATCCCCTGTGGCTAGGGTTAAAAACAAAACAAAAAAAAAAAAACGACAAAAATGAACCCCAACCGTCTCATAATCCGTCCGGGGTGTCAAGGGGAGCCTGCATTTCTCCTCGGGCTTGAGCTAATGGAGGATGCTTTAATTTTTCTTTTTGCCTTCACACACAGGCGACGGAGGGAGGGAAAAAAGGATTTCCGCAGATAATGGCTGATGGAGTGACTGAGGTTTGACGGGCGGCGATGATGAATTTTGAGAGAGCGACAAGTCTCTCGAGCAACAAATGATGTGTGCGGCGGTACCTGTTGGTGCTGTGTGGGGGTGGGGGTGGGTTAAGACACTTTTGGACACAACACCGATTTGAGGCCAACTGTGGGCAGCTTTATGCGATTTATGAACATGTCAAGCGGAAATGTCAAACGCTACAAAACAAATTAAGTCCCTCCCCCCGCCTCAACTGGCTGATTAACGGTGCGTGTCAGCGGGAGGATAACCGGCACAGTGTGGAACTCGCGTCCACTGCATGCATTGCATGTGCAGCAATCGTTTCTTTTACACGGCACAGCCGAAGTGCGTTAACAACGAGCGAACTTAATTTTTGATGAAGCCCAATGGCCAAGTACCGCCTCCTCGCACTCAGGCCAACCCCGCCCCCTCTGTCGGTTTGTCTGCTTCCGTTAAATAAGCTCCCTGCCGTCAGATACTTTTGCGCAAACAAAGCCGACCGGGTGTGTGCGTGCGTCCGAGTGTGTCGGGAGCGGATCGAACCTTGTCTGAACGGTGCACCGATGCCGCCGTCGTCGCCGTCGCCGCCGTCACCGACGCCACTGACGCCAACGAGAACAATGGAATTAAGCGATAAAATATTAACTGAATTATTGCATTCAGGATAATTGATGCGCCTCCCGATAATAAAGCGGCAGCGGTGTGTCCTTTTGGCCTGGCTATGACAAAAATATGCATTAATGCGGCTCCCGCCATAGCTCGGTCACCGGCGCGAAACAATCGTCCTGCTTTCCATAATCAGCGGTGGGGCATTAAGGTCACCATGTAATAGGCAATTGGGCCCGGTGAGCCTCCTCGTTCGGCGGTGCCTCCCACCAGGGCAGTGCCTCATCCGCATCTTGCCCGCCGGAAATCAATGAATGGGGATTACACAATTTAATAATTCATGTTTGCGTCGCTGCAACGCTGTGGAGTGGGAGCGGGGTGGACTGCAATTCGCTTTCCAGCGATTACCTACCGCTGCAGCAGAGACCTGGGTGCACGCACATCATTGTTTCGGTGCCCGGCCTGTCAACCGAGAGGCGAGTGGCGCGGAGGATGATGTCGGACTAAGTAGTATTCCGGTTGTTTGTATTGTTATTGCATTGATTGAGGTTATTATTTATGCATGTGGTGGTGGCGGATGGTGTATACGGCCGTCACGGAGGGTGGCATGACGGGTTAAGCCTGTCCCGAACAGCTGACCTATTGAGTTTTTGCCCGGTCGGTGTATTTTTTGGTGGCGCGGCGGGTGGTCGAGGTGGGGGGCGTCTATTGTTTGCGAATTGTTTCGCTGGAATCGCGGGTGGCCTTTTGCGTGGCATCATTAGTCCATGGACTGCGTGTTGTTTATAAGCCGATTTCACTTTAACGGCTATCGGTGGCTGCATGGAGGCACTTTAATTGAAATCGAATCTGGGCGGACAGTGGTTTTGACACAGTTTCAATAGATTTGCAAGAAACTTTTGATTTGGAGGGGGGGTGGGCGGGGGAGGGTTCTTGTGTTTGTTGACAGGAATTAAACAAAATTCAGGTGACTCTGTGATGGCAAGGGTGGACGACCATTGAATCTGGCTCAGCTGTAGTAGTTTCCATCGAAAAATGATCTTTTGCGTTGACGCACGCGTTAAATGAGATGACATGAGTCTCAAGATTGTCGAAGACATCCTGCACAAAGTGAGATCTTGGGCTGGGGATGTCATCGATCCTCTTAGGCTGTCGGTTTGGCTCAACTTGAGTGAAACATTCGGTCTGGCGGCTGTACATGTATCCTCATCCTCGGTCTGGCAGCTGTATTTGTGTCCTCGTTTAACAGTATCTCATCGACTGCGGCTCTTTTAGCATTTGCAATCTTTTTCCCGACAGCCTTCCATCCGAAATTCCACTCCTCTGGCTGTCTGGTTCGCCTCTTGGTAAGACTTTCCGACTTTATTCTTCATTGCGCGCTTTTCATGAGCGTCCTTCCGTCTTCTGAGTTTCCTTTCAGTCTTTCTTCAATGAACAAGTAGCTCTCGTCGTTCGATGCTGGACTGCCCTGTTGCCATCCCATTTGTCAACATAGGCCTGCCCCCACTCGTCTTCAAACCAAGGGTTTCTCTTAGCTGGACCAGGACGTCAATAGCAGCTTGCTTGATGGCGTCTCAATGACTTTCATCTTCCACTACTGTTCGTGCAGGCAGTGTCTAACTTCTTCTCTTTCTCAGTTTTCCAAAACTTTTCCGAACGAGATACGATTTTCCCCAAATTTTCTTTCAATTTGAAAACAGTTTTTGAATCATCGTCAGCCCAGGAATTTGCACATCACCATACTTCTCAGGTCACCTAATCCCACCCCCCTTCCCCTCAATGACAAGTGACATCAGTGCCATCGTCACCCACGCACCTGCACGCACACGTCACAGTGGATCATCAAGCATGTCAACATGAATTACTTCAATCTTCACTTCCCCATCAAGGAGTTTTTCATTGATTTCATTAAGAAGGCGACACACACCCACACACCTCCACACCACCCTCAAAAATCTGCAAAGATATTTATTAATTAATGAATACGCCCCTGTATACGACATCATGCTCAGCGCAAAGTCCTTATGAAATTTTAATCACACACATAACTTCGTGCTTCTCTGTTGTCATGCCGCTTCGAGGTTCGAGTTTGACGTTTTCTTTTTAGAGCAACGCAAGGCTACAAAAAGGCAAAAAAAAAGAAAGAAAACGCTAAACGATAAGAAGGCCTTAAGTAACCCACCAGGAACCGAAGAGGAGGCGCATTTCTTGCTGTGTGTTGGACGGGAGGGGGGGTTGAGAGGTGAGTTTCTTTTTCCTGCCTCACCACTGATGCTCCACCGTCGGCTTCATATTAATAAATTTCGACGGGGAAACGGGGAAATATTTCTTATCTTACATAAAGTTCACATCAGGGTTAAATTCATTATAATGCGTACCGTTATTAAGTCCCTACCACACTCCACCCTCCCCACACACCCGCTCCCTTTCACATGCACACCGTGACGGCCCGTTCTCGGCTCCCACTGTCAACCGAAATTCCAATGAAAATTTCATAACACACGAATAAAATAGTACAAGCGATGGGTGGTGGCTGGGGGATGGTGGCTGGGGGTGGAGGGGGGTGAGCCAGAACAGCTAGATGCTCTGAGGTTCGCATTAAAAGCTCGTACACATGCCGACAAGAATGAGGACCGCCACGAGGAAGCCGGATACCGGATGGGTGGGCGATGGGTGAAGGGGGACGATTGAGGCACAACACATATAGGACGACACGGGGATGATATCGAATTTGACACCGTTTCGCTCTCCTCGGCTTGCCTGCGCAAAACTTAACGATAATTAATATTCCACACTTTGTCTCGAAAGAATAACACCTCCCACCGCTCCAGCTCCTGCCACCCACAGTGGCCGGGTGGCCGGGGGAGTGCCCGCAGGGGTTGGCCTTAAAATATTTTGTTAATTGCACATTTCTAACGGGTCGTGGGCGAGAACGGGGGGGTGGGAGACAGGCGAAGATGGCGAACTAGTGATTTCCCATAAAATGTGTGTATGACACAGGATGTTCATATTCCAGGGTCCTGCTGTCGAAAAAGGATCTCGCTGTGTGTGGTGATGGCATGCTTCACATACCGATGATTTTCTCCAACGTCGTCGTCGTCGTCGTCGCATGAATGGAGAGAGAGAGAGACGGTGTGTGAAGGGTTTGTGAGCGAGCAGAGGAGTGGGAGAGCATTCTCATTAAATTATGCCAAAAGGATAATTACGAGAAAGAACCGCCAGAGCATGGTGGAGCATTGTCCTCGAAGCATCGGAACCTACTCCACCGTCGTCAGGCTTAAATTTTTAATTGACCTGAAGACGCGAGGGGTAGGTTCCGTTGAGTCCTCCAAGGATCAGAAGGGATGGGAAGCGTGTATCGATCCAGGTGCAGTATTCCTTAACATAACATTATCTCTCGCTCCTGTCATAATGAAACAATAATACGTGGTGTAATGACTGCACATCCTTCCCCCCCGGGGGACAGGCCGAACACTGGTGGGTGGGCAAATGGGCGGTTGGGTGGGCTTGTGAATGCGTCTGACAGATGTTACAATGCGCTGACCAGACGGCCTTACTGCAGTTCAAAGACGTCAATCAGTCGAGAAGACAACGTGATGAAAATTAACCAGTTGCATGAATGGCTGCAGATGTAATCTTGAGGTTTGAAAAACGCCTTGAGATCCATGCACGTTTGCGGGGACGGCCAACGACGAGTGAAGTGATACAGATTGAGGTCCCTAATTGGTTTTGGGTTACACAATGAAGTGTTGCTTGGGGTTGATATACGAACTTTGTGGAAATTTGTGAATTGCTTGGAGGATGAGTTCATCATCGTCATCATCTCTCACACATTGCGACAGGCGCACACAGTGGCCGTGATGAGGGGAGATGTGATGAGGTCATGACGTCTTCCCGGGGAAGTGCATCTGCTAATGATGGTGCATTGCTTGTCGGCCAGGGTAATTTCAACGAAACACGGTAATTTGATGAGGAGACTAGACTGCATTTCGAAAATTGTTAATTTTACACCGAAGCTCAGACCCGTGGGTGGTGTGGGGGCCATCAAAAGAGAACTCAGAAATACCTGTCAGCTGGAGAAGATGCTTTGTTGGGAGATCCTGTTAGAAACTTGAGATCGTCACTGTCACCAGTATCTTGGTGTTTCCATTGTTAGCATTTGAATAGCATAAGGTACTGCCTTTTGATGGAAAATTTCTTGATTTTGTGCAAATATGCTGCAGCTTCAGATATTTTGGACGTCTACGTACAGTTAAGCCTGAAGTCCTGGTGTGGTAGAAAATGGTGTCCAAATAGAGGATTTGCAACGACTGCGGGAAATGGAATAGTAACCAAGCCATGGCATCTTTTGTGAATCCACACGAATTAACCATACATCCATTACATTAAGGGCGGTTCATCGTGAGGTTTGATTTTCAATCGGCTTTTCTGACAGATCCCACGTGACTCCTGCCAAGCTGCTTTGACAGTTTTGTTCAGCATCGATTGGCAAGCCATTGTAGAAAGACTCACGCCACAACAGTGTCTCTAAACCGTTCAGCTTTATGGCGAAGAAAAACGTTCATTGAAATTTTTTTTTGTGCGATTCGAGGATCTTTTGGATCAAACAACTGAAGACCACTTGTACCAAAACCATTCACATTTGACAGCAAAAAGGAGGTCGGAACATGTAAACAAATGGTAAAAGAGCTATCCGGAGGATATAGACCTCAGACCGAAGCAGGGACGAAAATGGACAACTGGTATATCACATCTGCAGATTCTTGAACTTCAATGACGACCACAATGCCTCCATTAGGCAGAGTGTTCCCCTTAATTTGGACAAGGGTGAGCAAGTATTCCGTCTCTAGACTTAGGTGCGGTCGAGATAGCGAGAACTAGACTGAAGTGGAATAAAGTTGCTCTCCGCAGAACTGTTCAAAGCAGCTCGAGATGATCTTGTTGGGTACATGCACCAGCTCATGTGTAAGACATGATTGGAGGAAGCCATGGCCGGTGAGTGGAACCTGAGCGCTGTCTCTCTGGTCCACAAGAAGGGTTACCCCTTTGACTGCGCCAACTATCGAGAGATCAGTCTTCTAAACATCGCGTATAAGATCCTCGCTGCTGTTTACTATGAATCCGGAAACTATTCTTTAATGATCTGATGAGATCCTTATCATTGTGGTTTCAGAGTTTGGAAGGTGACCATTCTTCACACCACGATAGATCCTTAAAAACACCCAAGAGATGCCGATATACATCCATCACCTATTCGTCGATTTCAAGGCTCCGTATGACAGTGTGCATTAATAATCTGACAGTGTGATACTCCTTGCCCTGCTCTATGTGGCAGAGACATGAATTCTATTGAAAGTGGATAAAGAAGTCCGAAGAAAGACCAGCACTCGCTTCTGTGATAAGGAGATTAAGTTCTCAGCTCCCACCACATCGTTGCCAAACAGCCGCCACCTGATATGAGCAAAGGCGGGACATTCACAGAGAAAGTGCTCTGAAGTGTCTTCACCTTCTCCACAGGCGTCGCAAAGTGTCTTCACTAAGCCCAATTAGCCTTAGGTGCTTAGCGAAGGAAAAGTGTCACGTTTGTACGCCGACAAGTTTTCTGCACTCTTTTCTGTCCAGAGTTAATAGAAAAGCCGCGGATTTCTTGCTGACGTTCGGGAGTAGGAGCCTGCATCCTGGTGAATCATGCCATCTCTGGTTGTGCTAACCAAGGAAGCGGGTAGTTTCAAGGTGGATTCTGAACTTTGCCTGGCTAGTTCATCAGCAATCTCGTTTTCCGTGATCCCGTGATGTCCGCGATCCAGATAAGTCTTAGCGAATTCAGTCTGCAGACCAAATTAAGGAAAGACTTGCATTACTGGACTATCTTGGGAGTGAAAAGAGGGTTGAGTTTTGCCCCTCCTACCTATTCTTCACAATATAGTGACCATTAGGATCGCAAAAGTTTCCGCCTGGAAGACCGATGCGAAATTGCCTAATGTTGTCGTCTTCCACGAAAACATCGGCCCCAGATCCCTCCGTCGTCTATATTCCCTTCCTGGTTCAGTTTCTGGCCAGAGCCAGTCTTGGACGAGGGAAATTCGACTTTGCATAAGCGACGCAGCCGCCTGATGTTGGTGACCCCGCATCAGAAGGCATGCCGATGAGTCTGAGGAGATGCGGGGAGCGAGGTCATCAAAGCTCTAGTGCGAGTTGAACCAAGGACCATTCCTTTTTAGTCGGGAGATGGCCTTGATGTGGATGTCAAGGGGAGGGAGATCTAGGAATGCATCAAGATCCAGGAAAACACTTAGGTATTTAACTTCACTGTTAAGTACTGGTCGAATCAGACCAGTCAAGTTCCTCCTTCTCGTGAAGAGAACAACTTCGGTTTTAAGAGGTTTGACATAAAGCCTGTTCCTAGTACCCCAGTCATCGATCATGTTAAGGGCCGTCTGTCCACTTGCACACAGGGCCGCAAGGCATGGTCCAGTGACCAGTATGGCTACATCATCCGTGTATGCCTGGGCGTAGGTGCTTGATCTGTTCAAGGCGAAAAGAAGAGACTCGACCAGCATGCACCATAGGAGAGGTGACAGGACCCCGCCTGTTTACCCCCGACATTACATACTGGTCACACTCCGCCTCCGCGATTATAGTTCTATTCATGAGCATTGCTTTTATCCACACAACCAACTTGATGTAAGCAACTGTAGGTTACCGGTAAAAGACGAGGCTGGCTTAATAGGTTTGTTAGTAGAGGACCAGAGAGACTGAAATCTGTAGCGCTGAAGAAGAGGAATTCGCATTCGTTTCAGTCTTGATTCGTGCTCGAACCTTATTCAATTCCAGAACTTGGTGACGAGACTATAGCCGTTGTAGTGGAGAGGTACGCTAAGACTGTGATGATCGATTCGTTATTGTTCTTGGCAGCTGCTAGACTATGCACTTTTTGAAATTCAAGGACATGGTCTCTCTAAGTTCTGGTTTTAAGAAGACGAGTCCATGAGCCATGCAGGGAGTTAAACAATAGACTTGTTGAGAAATCATTTTGGTGAGAACTTAATTTCACGTTAAGCTGACCGCCTGGATCGAGCGATTGCACACCCTTGGACTATTTTTTTCTGGGGATATGAAAGGTCTCAGGTAGCGCTTTAGAAGCCAACATTACACGTGATATCTGCGAGTTAACAGTTGCTACGCTTCAATGAGTCACTCAAAGTCGGAAATTTCAAAAGGACAACCAGACGTATCAGTGGCCCAAATTTATATAATGTCATTTTCAAAAAGTAGTTGCCAGGTATTGGTCTTTTAACCAATGGCAGCCATTTAAAGCCCACTTTCACATTTTTGTGCTTTCGTTGACTTTATAAATCAAACCTCACGATGAATCACTCTTAAAAGGAACATTCTAGCAAATGCTGGTCCAAAAACTTACCACTTACCCTTAATTTTAAATCGAATTCTCATCTAAAAACCGATCAAAATCTGACTGCGTCTCACGTGTAGTATGAACTTCACTTTAACCATGTGGCCAAAAGGCTTTAAAGCCTTTACACAATTTGCAATTATAATTGACCATCAGTCGCTCGGCAGAAGCAGTTTCACTCTTCACACATCAGTCAAGCTGTCAAGTTGTCCATCTGCTCCAAAAGTCTTTAAATACAAGCCCAAACGTCCCCAACCGTCAATTCAATTGGGGAGAAGACGATGAAAAAAAAACGTACCCCTGGCACGTCAAAGGGCCCAAAAGCAGGCCAATCGGATTTCACTTTGTGAGCTTGGTCAGATTTTCCTGGCTTAAGGCTCACCACCACCAAGAGAGAGATGATTTCTCCATCACGTGCAAGAATTCTTAATTTAAAAATTCAATCAAGAAAGGGGTCCTGATCTCCTGACTGCAGGGATACATCCGTACGAAGGGTGATTCGGGCAGAGTGCCGCAGCAACCCGGAGAAACTCCCCGAATCCTAGGCAACAGCAACAACAACAACAGCACCAGTAGACTTCTGGTCTGGTTTATGCAACATACGCACACAACGACGCCCACCCCCCACCCCCACTGCCAGCACCATCCGTGCACATGGTCGAAGGGATGAGTGGTGGTTTTCGTATCGAGGGGGTGGATAACATTTACATATCCCCCGTATTTTCAATTCAAGTCCCGAGTCTTAAGTTATTGGGGATGAATAGGCTTATCTAGTATTTACCAAAGTGGGAATATGTTCTCGCTAACAGCAGCACCGCCCTTCGCCGGCGACAGGACTGCGGAGGACGGGACGCGAAACAAGGTGAAGGTAATTGCTTTAGATTGTTTCATAATCCTTTGGGTTTGTGGGCGATGTCGATTCTGATGTTTTCGTATCCGCCAAACGAAATTATATCTAATGGGTTTATTTGAATTTAAATTGAGAAATTTCCCCAGAGAGCGGGCGGCGAGCGACTGCGTCTGAGTGACTTTGTTGTGTGCGTGGAATTATGGAGAAAATTAAATCTGTTACATTCGTGGGGGTGATCCTTTAGATTGAAAAACTTGAGTACACGTATTTAGAGAAATTAATTAACGAATTTCTGGGACGGGACGGGGCGGGAGGTGTTTTTGTTTTCACTAGAGAGAGAGAGAAGTCCTTGAGAGGCTCGACTTGTGCCGCCAAGCAGATAGGACTTGTCTTTGTCAACAGATGGGCGTCGTTCGTCGTGTGGCTGAAGTTTGCCGAGATTCTTTTGGTGCTTGTGTTTTGTTTCTTTGGTTCGTTTGTCCTTTCTCATGTGAGATGTTGTCTCGGGCTGGCTGGGCGGGGGATGATAAGGACGAATCAATTAAAACGGGAATTGTTGGCGAGAACAAGTGGCCATTTTGTGAATTTAATTGCATGTGGAGTGCCTGAGGATATGTTGTGTGAGATAAAGCAGAAGGAGTTGACTGAATCTGCGGTCTTTAGAGAGCTGAAATTATTGCACAAGGACCGGGGATGGAGACCCGAAATTAAATGAGGAATGGAAAAGACAATGCGTTGGGTGTTGGCAGCTTCCAAGCTTGAAACTTCATTGGGTAAAAATTCAGGCAGTCCTTGAAGTCAGTGTTAAAGGACACAACAGTCTTCGGGCCCATACAAACAAAAGGGATCATCATGGGTGCAGTTAGGTGGTGTTAAGTCAAGCCTACAATTTTTGGAGAGAAGACGGACAGTACGGGCTCGAAGACTCATACACTACTAGACTGATGCCTGATGACTCTGATCTACAGTCAAGTCTTTAAAAAGACCCGACAGTCAGCCTAAGTCTGACTGAGTTTAGTGGTACCTCTCTGTCAGCATGGGTCTGGCTGTTTTTTCTGACTACTTACCTCTGCCTCTGGCTTCGGCTACATGACTTTGGATCCCTCTGGCTGTTGCTGTCTGACTTTTTGGCTCTGACAGTTGTCCATTGTCTTTCTGGACCTAGTCTGTCTCTGGCTGTCTGTCCCTGGGCAACCTTAGTCTTTAAGATCTTTTCTTGTTGGCGCAGCCTATCAAACTGGGGCTATTTGGCTCTTACCTTACTTTAGCTTAGCTCTTGATAAACTAGCTGTCCATCGGTAGCTGTATGGAAAAAGTTGGCTGTATTTGGCTACCTGGCTCTCACTGCCTGGCTATGACTGCTTGTCTCTGACTGCCTTGCTCTGACTGCCTCGCTCTAGCTGCCTGTCTCTGACTGCTGGGCTCCGACTGCTGGGCTCTTACTGGCTGGCCCCGACTGCTGGGTTTTGACTGCCTGGCTATGACTGCCTGGCTCTGACTGGCTGGCTCTTATTGCCAGGCCTTTACTGCTTGGCTCTGACTGCCTGGCTCTGACCGCCTGGCTCTGACTGCCTGGCTGTAACTGCCTGGCTCTGACTGGCTGGCTGTAACTGCCTGCCTCTCATTGTCTGCCTGGTTCTCAGTGCCTGGCCCTGACTGCCAGGTTCCAACTGCCTTGTAAGAGGCTGGTTCTGACTTTCTGAATCCAGCTGTTTGCTTATGAATGCGGGGTTTGTCTGTTGTTGTCCTACTGTCTGGTTCTGCCGCTTTGTAGTTGATCCCTGCACCGGGCTCTCTGTATTTGACCGTCTGGCTCTGACTGCCTGGTTCTGTCTTACTCTGACAATGGCTCTCTGCCTGTCAGAATTTGGCCCTGTCTACGTCTAGCTACAGCAGTCTGGCGGTTACACTTTGTCTCCAGTTGCTAGGCTCCTCAACTTGTCTCCAAATCCTCCAATCCCTCCACTTTCGTGTCACACATGTTTTCTTTTATCGACTCGTCGTCCGTGCGCATATGTCGGCACACCCGGTAGCTGACAGTCCACTCTCGACCTCACACAATTGACCCACAAGTAGCCGCCTTTGCCATAATTCTCACCCTCACCCGCAAAGTGATGGGTCCTCGTCCATTCCCCCACGTTGCAGACACACATTCTCGCCTCTTCACTAACGGAGTAATGTGTCCACTCCTGCTTCGGCCACGGTTCCTGCATCTGCGACGCCTCCTGCAATTGCGACGATGGCAGCGTGGAGACTTTTATTGATCCCAGCAGTCCAACAGCTATGGACGAGTCCTTCAAGGAAACGATTGCTAAGCGGAAAGACGAAATGTTTTATGTGTGCACTGTCGGTGCATCCATCCGGAAATGTCGTTGTTCAGATGCTCGCCACACCAGCACGACTCAGAAGCAGCAGCAGCAGCAGTTGCAGTGACAGGACATTCTGTTTGGCTTTTCTTGCATGTCCTGGCGCAGAACAATTTTCTACCAACAGAACACATGATCCCGAGGGATGACTTTATTCGACTCAGCCTCACCCCACCCACACAGTGAAGCAAAGTGCTGCTGTCTGCGTGCCGCTAAGACCCATAAGGATGTGTGTAATCGAATTTGCACAATAATCACTGCTGTAACGAGCGCTGTTAGTTATTCTAATTCGGTGTGTCCTTTTCAGTAGGATTGTCCATAACAATGAGGCCCGGCACAGACACAGGCGCCGGCACTACACAACAGAAGGAAGAGGAAGGCGCACACACAAAAAAATAACGAGGACCTGCAGCAAGTCCCGTGGCGAGTCTTAATTTGGGGATAAGTTTGGAGTGACATTTGTTCAAGGACCTTTTGTGGTACACCCCACGAGATGAATGAGACGGTGGCCTGAGCGGCAGCGAGGAGTGACGGGTTTTACGGATGAGCACTCTCCATAAATTAATGCGCACGGAGGAGCCGCCAGCCGCCAGCCGCCGGGATGTGGGTGTGGATCCGGGTTGCGGAAGTGACGGTCCTTGAAGCGACAAGTGGGGGATTCTTGCATTGCGATGAGGTTTCTATTTGGTTGTGCTGGTGGGTAGTGACGGAGGCGTTTGGCGAATGTGCGATGTCAAGTGGATGACGAGGGGTTGGAGTTGGGCTTGCACAACGGGATCAGTGTGTCATGGCATGCCACGACGTGGCTGATGGGAACCCAGTTTGATGCGAGATGTTAAGCAGCTCCACTTCAAGTGATGAAAGCCAGGGAAGAGTGGGGCACTTTTGGGAAAGCTGTTTTCATAAGTCCACGATGGGCATTTGGAATAAATGCTGAGTT
Source organism: Eristalinus sepulchralis (assembly GCA_944738645.1). NCBI lineage: Eukaryota > Metazoa > Arthropoda > Insecta > Diptera > Syrphidae > Eristalinus > Eristalinus sepulchralis. The sequence goes on along the minus strand of OX122885.1, from coordinate 10,529,771 downwards.
CTAGAACTCCGTAGGTTCAGGACTGCTTGCATAAGCAAGAAACTACAGCCAGCACGCTAGCCATCGCCGGAAAAGTAACTTCCGCCATTTAGCCAGGAGCAAGAGGTGGACAGCGGCTTAGGCAGCTAAGTGCTACAGACAGACACGATCAAGAGGCAGCCAGTAGCTACATTCAGTACGAGGTAGTTGGCAGCACGGAGTATACGGAAGTCGAAAGAGAGACACTGGCAGCAGCTACGGGAAGCCTGTATTCAGCAGCTTGAGCCAGCAATCACCTCACACAAGCACCAGATAGTCACCAGCTAGAGCCAGGCGGCTAGAGGACGCCGGCAGCTAGTGGCAACCAGCCTCTAGAGATAGTCATTGGCTAGAGGTAGCTAGAAGCAGCAGGAGAGAGAATAGCGAGAGACAGTCAGCAGCAAGGAGAAACCAGAAATAAGAGGCAGGCAGCGGCTATAGGCAGCCTAAAGTTAGAGAGAGTCAGAAGATACAGAAAGCCAGAAGCTACATGCAGCCGATACTGAGAGCTGGCCGACAATGAGAGGTGGGCGGCAGCTGGACGCAGTAAAGAAGCTAGAAGCAGGCAGTAGTTAGAGTAGGCCAGCATCAATCGACAACCTGAAGCTAGACGCGGCCAGTAGAAAGAGGCAGTCGGCAGTAAAGGACAGCTGGTAATAGGCGGCGATGGGCAGCCTAGAGCTATAGACAGTAAGAAGCTACAGAAAGCCAGAAGCTACAGGCAGCCGATACTGAGAGCTGCCCGGCAATGAGAGGTGGGTGGCAGCTGGATGGAGTAAAGTAGCTAGAAGCAGGCAGTAGCTAGAGTATGCCAGCATCTATAAACAACCAGAAGCTAGAGGCAGTCATCAGAAGGAGACAGCCGGCAGCAGAGAGCAGCTGGTAACAAGAGGCAGCTGCATCATTACCCTGCTGGCAGCTAGAGTAATGCAGAATCTGCAAGCAGCCGTAGCAGCAGGTAGTCACAGCCATTACTTAAAGGCAGCCAGAAGCTAGAGACAGCCTGTAGCTAGAGGTGGCCAGGAACTACATTCGGCAAGCAACGACAGCCAGACCGATGAAAAAAAACACCATTTCGCCTGTCAAGGGCGATTGAAAGTCAATTCTCTTTCCACTGCACTCGCCATGCCACCACCCCCCCCCCCTCCTCTGACCCAATTTTTCCAATGACAGATGTCATGGCACAGCAATCAAAGATCAACGACGTCGATAGTGCTACGGAAAGCGTGCGCTAGCGTTAACTGCGAAACTTTTTCAACTCGCTTCTGAAATCCGTTTGAGCTAAAGCGGTCGTCAAATCTTTTACGAGCCTATATCCTCTCCGGCATCCATCCGGTCGACGACAGCACCGCCACCACCGCCGCCAGCGTGAGCACAAAGCGCGCCTCCAGCCAAATCATTTATCAAGTTAATACCATTTAACTCCCGAAAAGAAAACCGGTTCATCCCCGAAATAAAGTTGTAAAAATGTCACATTCGCTGTCGCAATTAAGGACGAAATAACCATTAAACGAAAACAATAAGCTCCGCAAGCGCCCGAAAGCGCCATCAAAACAGCATTAAAACATCTCCGCTGCCGACGACGGTGACGCCGCTGCCGCTGCCGCCAGGAGCAGCAGGAGCGTCACCTCTGCCCACGACCGAATGCCATCAAAGTAACAGCGACAACAATAGATACATTGACTCTGTCGAGATTGAAGGTAAGCCCCACCGAGCGCACGGGGTGTGAGGCGCCCCCGGCCGGCGGGCTAAACAACGAGTGACACGTCGTTAATTCTTCCCCTGCATCAGAGGAGATAATAAAGTGCCACGATACTGCTGCAAGTCATATCACCTCTCCGACGGGCCCCGACCATGGTCCATCGCCTTAGACACACGGCTGACAAAACAAAGTAAGAGCGCCCGCCCCTGATAAATGTTGTTTTCGCCAAGGACCGCCATCTCCATGTAACGACAACTTAATGCACGCAAATGAACACAACAAGGATGCGGACGAGGATGAGCCAACCAACGAGGATGGGCGCACCGAGGAGTTGGAAGACATAAAGCAATTCCTTGTCCCCTTAACAAAGAGATTGGTAGTCAAATTGGCAAAGTTTAGGGGTTTTCTTTGACTGCACCGAGAGCGAGGATACACACGGCAAGAGGCGAAGGTCCTCCCTCCACAGGCTACCACCTTTCATATGCACACCGTCGCCACCCGTCGACCGCGTCCATCCGTCTGCCCTGACGTTGTGTAGCGTAGCGCCCATCGGGGGCGGGCGGCTGGGTTCCCTCGTAAAATGGGAGAACGAACGAAACTTTACACGAAACAAAAGTAATTTTAAGTTGAATAGTTTTCTTCGGAATTACTTCGTCTAACTAACTGAAATGTCAAAGGATTCTCCTCTACGTCCCGAGCGCCACACATTCGCCTCATAAACAATAGTCCTCCTGCACCTGTCCCCCCGCAGCCACCCTTTCACAGTCATCACTCGCATCATCAACGACGGGTGCGGAGTGGAGAGCAAAAATAAAACCAACAACAACACAGAGACAACAACCACAACAACAAGAGCAGCAAAAAGAAAACGAGGACAAGCAGGACTTACCTGAGGTAATTGCTTTTCGTGATGTACTGTCATAAATGTGCAGTCGACAATGAGTGCTCTATTGAGCCGCATCGGGGGTTGACATCCTGCGGCGGATGAGGTTGGCGAGGAGTGAGGGCTACCCCCTCCCCCACGAATCCACAATGCACAAGGTATCGTGTTCGTTAATCTCCCGGTGAACTGCTGCTGATGGCTTGGATCGATAGGTGAGTGTCGTGAACGACGATGGGAATTTAGCTGGTAGCGGCGCGTATCGAAGAGCGATGGGTTTGATGAGTTCTTAAGGAGGCCAGGTCGTGGAAGGGCGGAGGACGGGTGGTTTTGTGGTTGACCCTAATTTTTTTATTTATCCTCCTCGGATCCCATTGCTGCACGGAGGGGTGAAGTGGGCTGTGATTTGATGGATAGTTTCTGTAGATTCGTGATTTGTTCACATTTTGTGGATGCCGTCTTTGGATACATGCTGAAGATGGAAACTTTGTTGCGCAACATTGTGGGAAATACAGGAAGCATAGTGATTGTTGTGGGAGGAAGTAGGAGGCGTGAGTGGCTTTTGACCACAACACATTGTGTCAAGGTAAGAGGTGATCCCATGTACCACTAAAGGGAAGTTTGAGAGATGACCCACCTTGAGATCGATTCTCCGCCATCAACTCTAACTATTCGGGAGCTATTCTCGAGCGCAACCAAGCGAGCTGATGGGCTTGATCCAACCGCCTCTCCCTGGCTCTGCCGAGAAGTAGCCTACCTGATGGATTTGCATCATTTTCGAAGGTCGTGATGAAGGACATAGCCGTTCCGTGTGGCAAAACCATCAAAACTCTGTCCGCCCAAGGAAGTAGCTGCTCAACATTGAGTTCCCACCGCACTGTTGCGTTTCTTAGCGTATTCCGACGAATAAGTCCTCCAACGGCACGGAGCCTGTGCTCTCGATCTTGTTCTTTCGGCCTCTCTGTTCATGTCTAGCAAAAGGCGTGAGGCACGTTAACAGAGTTCAGAAAGATTGGTTACTTTCGAAGCTCTGTCTTAGAGCTTTAGAGGTGTGCATTTTTTGCAGCATTAGCTTTACCAATAATTCTTATCGCTGACTGTTGAATCTCTATCTAGTAGGTTCAGGAAGGTCTCAGGAGCTCCAGACCAGATAGGAGAGTTAAACTCAAGTTTTGGGCAAAGACAACTGTCGCTTTTCTTATTCCGGACAACTCTGTCGCCCACACATCACGAGTTTCCAAGACTGCAGTGTAAGATCGTAGCTTCAAAAAAATCCAACATCCGGCCTAGTGTCCAGACCATGGCCCTAGTTATAATTTTTTCTCCCCTAACTTAAAAATTTGTCTTCGTGGAAAGAGATTTTCTGGTGATGAAGGGTATTGGAAACATTGTTTTTGAGATGGTCACCATGGCGTAGTGGTTAAGTGCGTTGATTCACACGCCAAAATCCAACTTTCAATCCCCTGACGGAGCACCTCTTTCGAGCCCTGAAAGAGTACTAATTGTCTATGAAAACTTCTCAAATTTATAAGTATAGAGTCGCCGATGGTCTTATACAACACACAACACGAGTGGCACTACGCCCCACCATGCTGAAGAAGCAATGGCGGGGCATAGTGTCACTCAATTATTATTATATTTTTTGAAGACTTAATCTGAAGATGTAATAAGTGTATTGATGCCTAAAGATTTTCTGTTAGAATTCGCATGTTCCTTCATATGGATACCGAGAATACTTTGAACGCCTTTTGTGTACAGTTTCCGTCTTTAATCATAGTGTATACAATCTGAAGATGTTGTCTAATCGTCCAAACCAATGAGGAGACAATGGAGACATTAGCCCGGTCCATCAAGATCGCTTATGAACCGACCGAGACTGGTGCCAAAAATAAAAAAATGTGACTTTTTCATCATCATGCCTAAGACGTTCGTGTAAAACCCACGAGTCGGAGCTAAATGCACGATGTTCCAGTGGCCTATAAGCTGGATACATGAATGACTAAATAGGTTGAAAAGTCAGACATTTGCTGGCATGAAAACGGACGCAGCAAGAATGCCTCCAGAGGCAAATGGGGGTCAAACAAGATATACGAGTATGCTGTAATCGAGGAAGGGCGCTGAAGTTTCTAAGTGGTCTAAGACTTAATCTGCCTCAATGCCTGCAGTAAAAAAACAATCAGGGCCTTATCTACCAAATCATTCGTTCTTTCTTTCTCAAGAGGCAACTGGGCCATCTCAAGAGGTCTCAAGTGGAAGAAAGATTTTCTGAAGAATGTCGGTTACAAACTGTCTTCAAACTATTCTGCAATAATAATAAATAATAGTTGAGTCAGTACAGCCCACAAGGGACCAGGGTCTAGTTTCTGCAACAACTACTCGTGTTGTGCACGCTACTGTTCTCTCACGACTAGAAGGAAGCTACATTTATTTGCAGACTCCGAACGTCGAAACTTGAGACATGAGACATGAGACATAGACACTCTTTGAGTCTTGTCAACAAATCGAAAAAGGTTGGGACGTGAAAAAATACGAGGTGTTCCGCCCAGGAATCGAACCTAGACCTTTGGCGTGTTAGTCGACGTACTTACCCGCTACGCCACGGCGACCAGTGCTATAGGCTGGTCTAGAAAGCTTTCTAGAAAGGTCACATCCTAGGCTTTAGTTTGTTGGAAGGCATAACTAAAATTGCGTTTTTCCTTGAAGAGCTATTTACGTTTGAGAATGAGTGACGGCTTGGTGCTGACAGTTGGTTGTCAACCTGGATCTGGAGCCTCTACAATTTTCTAGCTAGTGCGTAATAGATGGATTCATTGTAGAAGGTTAGCTTCACATGCAATGAAAACAACAGAGATAGAACACAGTCATGGCATTAGACAAAAAAAAAAAACACTAATGCAAGGAGGTGATGCAAAGCTGAACTGTAGCGCATGTCTCTTCCCAGAATGTCCTCTATTGAGGGGCATGAAAATGAAGATCTTGAAGCCAAATCAAAAATGTTGGAGTTTATGTTGCAGCCAGAGATATACCCACCTCTACAGCCATTTCAAAAAGCCAATTCTATCTATCCCAAACGTTAACTGAATCTAGGCTCTTTTCAACATTGGGGTGAATTCGGGAACCTGGGGCTTAGGGGCCTTGTCCACCTGAAGGTCTGAAAGAGCGATTCATCAGGAAGATTCGACTCAATTGTCATCTTCTTGGATCTAGGTAAGGGGGGACATCCAGTGGACAATTAACCGCAAGGTTCAAAAGGCTTCGACAAACTAAGGGACTTGTTACCTGATAGCATAGTCATGGGCTTGGTTCAAGGGACTACTAAACCTAACAATTGTCGTGCTAATATACGAGGGGCCTAGTTAGACCTATGGGTTATTCAACTCAACTCAGTTCAAAGGCTTTTTCAGCCCATATGCCTGGTACACGGTGCTAATGGTGCACGGTTCTTATGGGCTGGGTTCAGTGATTGCCATTGATTACTTAAGTCCGAGTCAACTGAAGGTCCTGCTTAGATCCACTGGGACGCGTTCAACTCGAGGTTTTGTATTGGAAAGGCGACAAATTAAGTGTTGGACCTACGCCTATAATTGTCCTAAGTAACCAGAAGTTTCCATAAAGCCGAAGGCGGAATAAGTCCAAATGAGAAGCTGCTCAATTTCTGAATGAAATATCTGGCCCTGGATCTAAGAGAACTTTTGTTTATTGGAGTCCCTTCTACTAGGACGTAGCCTACCTCAGCTCCTGAATAGCGTACGAACGTGTTTCTTCGAAAGCTTATGTAAGTCAAGAGCTTTCTGTAAATCGGATCTGTCTCTATTTTGGCCTCTCTCTCCTTATTTCTCTGTCTCTCTCTCGCTCGCTCTCTCTCTATCTCTCTCTTTCTCTCTCTCTCTCTCTCTCTCTCTCTCTCTTTCTCTCTCTCTGTATAGTTGCAGACTCTGCCCATCATTAGAAAATTCAAAGTTCGCCTGGAAATGTCAGGAAAGGAACCTGTTCGTCCTTTCAGCAGAATCGTTTAATGGCCGCTCTGGCCAGCAAAATCTGTTTTTCCGGAGGAAATCAACCTAAACACACCGATTCTCGTATGTCCGATGAGACATTTTCACACTTACAAGAGTCCCAAGTTCCCGACCCCTTTAGGATATCCGTCACAGCTTTAATGACCGTCAAGGAAGGCATAAATATTTAAATTTCCCAAAATTCCCATCATTGATGGAATTCTCATTCAATTTCCGCCCGCCCCTCACAAATCTTTAAATCGTTCCCTTTAAGTGGCACACGCGTGAGCAGCTCCTGCCGCCCACTGCCATCCCTCAGAAGTCACCTCTTGGAGAATTCATTTTCCAGGAGCCAAGAACTGGAGCAATGTCCTCGCAGACAACACTCGTTTGCTTGCACACATATCCTGCATTATGAATCTCACCTTTGACGGGCTTTAAGTCCGCCCCACTCCTTGCCGCAGCTTGACTTCCTTACCAATCAAATGTGTCTGCATCATTACCGCAAATATACGGAATACCTGGCCGGGGGATGATATGCATGCACTGCACACTCCTCACTCGATGCATTGACGTCGTCGTCGTCGTCATCGTCGTCATGGTCCTTCAGAGATCACACATCACCGTCCGGGGGGTATAATGTGACGCCAGCCACATTCAGTAGTCCTCCTGTTGACCGCCTGGTTGCATGGCTGCATGACTGCACGGATGCCTGCCTGGTTGCTCGCCTGGCTTATCCACAGCCTTGTGCGTTGCCGTGGTGTGCCTCTGTGGACCGATGAATTTGAAATTCTGGAAGAGAACCACTCCAGCTTCAATTTGCTCCGTACGTTCTGTAGACTGATTGTTCTAGTCCTTCCTATGCTGGTGTGTGTGTGTGTGTGTTTGTGTCTGTGTCCAAGTGTATGTGGATCGACAGGAGAAGAAAGGTTACACTACGGGGCATGCCTTGCATAGCTTCTGTCGGACATTGATTATAAATTTAATGACCAAAGCAATTCGAGACTGTTGTGAATGCATTGGACTCTCGTCTGCGGGAGTGCCTCATGGTCACCGGTCAACCGCATGGCGCAGTAATAAAATTATTCCGTTGCTGATAAAATGGATTTTCGATTGCCAATACGGGCATTAATCAAATTAGGAGCGGTAATAGGCTCCTGAATGGGATTTGGGTAAGTGAGTCGGTCGTTTGCGGTGAGTCAACGAGAATCTGGGTCGTCCTAGGAGTAAAAAAATGCCTTTGACTGTGACTCGATGCTCATGGGCGGCTTTAAGAGGGGTTGACAGTCTGCGGGATATGAGTGCTATGGTGACGGAATTTTTTGACGGCGATAACTGAGGTTCAAAAGATGAACAAGAACTGCAGGATGAAAAAATCGTGAATGGTTCATTTGCCTCGAAGAATTTAGGAATTGTGTAGAATGTGAGAGAGAAGTGCCTTTTGAACCAATTCAGCTGATTTAAAGGTCAATTCAGCTCAATTCAGCACAATTCAGCTCAGTTTTACTGAAACAGCTCTGTGTTATGGTTTGTTTAGTTTTCTTTTCTTCATTTTAAGCAAGTTTTAAAAGGCTCAGTTGCATTCAGCTCTGTTTCGTTTTGCTGACTTCGCTTATAAGGGTTTAGTTCGGTATTATAACAACGGCCCTACTTAATTCAGCTCAGGTTAACTTACTCAAACTTCGTACAGCTTTTGTATGACCAAAGTTATCTGAGGTATGGGAACAAAATATGTGCTGAATTGGCTTAAGCTCCGCTGAATTCGGCTTAACTTCGCCTATCTGTACGGAACTGAGCTTTTGTCTTATATTCGTTTCACTGTCTGCATCATTCATGCAAAAGAAGCTGCGGACTCCCTCCCTTCATCCTTCCTACTGTGCTAATTTTTTGACAAACTCTGCTGAATTGATCCTTTTTCTTACTATTCGGTTACTGTCTCTTTTCTAAGTGTAGGTACGAGATCTACTTCATTTTATCCTTTTTCTGAATTGAGCTGAATTCAGTTGAATTGAGCTGAATCAAGCTGAAAAGAGCCGAATTGAGCTGAATTAAGCCGAAATGGGCTTAGTTGAATAGGAGAAACACTCATTATGTGAACTGGCTGAGAAGGATGCAGAAACAGGCAAAGGTATACGGATAGGGTCACACGCATGCTTACAAGGCCTCATATAAACCTAAAAGACAAAATTTCCTTTCTTCAGAACTTTATTCCCGACCCCCCGTTATCCTTTGAACCAATCCCAATCTCCTGTCACACCCCAACCCCCTCTTCACAGAACAGTAATCAAAACGCTTTTGATTGCATGATCAAACGCACGTCCTCACCTGCGTCTGTCACTCTCAACACCAGAGTTTGTTCGGGTTTCGTTCATCGAAAGGACGATAAATTCATCGGAACCACCCAAAGAGCTCTATGACTCAAAAGCAATTCTGTGTCATCCCTTTTACCATTCGGCTGTCTGCCCTTTGACTTTTGTGATCACTTCAAGGCACCATTAAGATATTGCACACACACACACACACACACATACGATTCCATTGAAGAGATTAGATCAATCGACCACTGACTGTGCTCGGGTACCCAACCCCCACATCCTCCCTATGAGGCAAACATAAAAGTCTGCAATTGCATTCCACACATTCCACCTCACATTCAGTCAACACAGCAGACGCAGCGATATGAGCAATGGCGGCTCCACAACAAAGCCCCGCACAAAGAGAGAGATAGAGAGAAAGAGAGAGAAAGCGAGCGTCCACAGAATGATGCTGCTGCAGCTGCAGATGTAGGTTTTGCATATCTGATGACTATCCTTCGCCTTACATTCCACTCATGGGTGGCACACTGTGGGGTGGAGGAGGGCAGAAGGAATTCATCTCTGAACGATGCCAGCCGCTGTGCTCCTGCTCCTGCATTATGATTATTAAAAGAGTGTCAACACAGAGTGAAGGGATGAGAGAGCGAGAGCGAGAGCGAGAGAGAGAAAGAAAGCGACCGAATGAGCAAATTTTCCCAAGAAAAGGATACGAAAGCATAAAATCGAGGAAATGGAAAAAGGACATCTTAAATACTCCTTGAAATTGCACTCAAATAAGGAACGAAAAGAGCAGAGCTTGATTTCACACATACCAAACACCTCCACCTACACCTTCGCCCCTCCCACAACGTCGCGCCGTCATCGTCATTTTCATTTTCATTCAGTTTTCCTCTTGGACCCACTGCCGCCCTTGCATCCCAAAGGATTTAAGTACCGCTTCCTTGTGCATACTCCAGTAGTGGATGGAGTGAGCCTGTGAATGGGTGCTGCCAGTGGAGGGGAACGCGGAGAGTGGGGGCCAGGTTGCACTGGAACTTTATGGCAGTCATAAATTATGGAAATTCCTTTTTTTCCTTCTCTCTCTCTCTCTCTCTCACTTCCTCATCCTGCGCTCGCAACCTAAGATAAATACGACGCGCTCTGCCAGGTGGTGAACTGTGAGCTGTGGGCATGTGACTCTGGGTGTGGGGGAGGAGGGTGGTAGGAGAGTCGTTGCCTACCAGGAATCGTTTGTTATGACTAGGATGTTGAGTTCAGGTGATAAATATTTCCACCACCCCCTCCGCCTACGACAGGACTCAATAAAGTCACGGCAGTTACAGGGGGGGGGGAATGGAATATGTAATGAAACTTCAGTTGCGGGCAGGGGGCGAGGGCGATGTTGCGGATTGATTGAAACGAAACTTTAACCTAACCTAACCTCACAGATGTTCGGTGAGCAGCAGCGCATAGATACATGGCTGTCAGTCATTCAACGAATCGGCCAGAGATTTAACCCCCCACCCAGCGTGCGACGACCACCCACTTGAAGGAGATTCTTGTCACACAGATTATCCCCTAAGCTGCAGTCCACCTGGAGGGTATGGCATCGAGTCCCAGGGGATTTATGTCTGGAAGGCATAACCCCGGAGCGATGTCGTCGTCGACGTTGTGGGGGCCGGAGGAAGTCGCCGACATCGCTGTAACCCTTAAGGTTGCGATTGCTGCTTTGGAAGAAGGGGGTGAGACGGCAATTTACGCGAATTGGGCTAAGGGTGAGAGAGAGAGAGAGCAAGAAAGCAAAAAAAAGTGGCAAATCCCAGATGGGACTAAGAATCAGGACTAATTCCAATTGCTAATGGCGTCTTGTAAGGGGTTTTCGTTTTCTTTCGCTTTTGTGAGGGCAATTTAGACTTTTGTTTGCTCACTGGATGGGGGGTGGGGGTGGCGTTTTCGCTTCCCTTTGCACTGTGAAAGTGACGCGTTTGTAAATTAGATTTTTGCCTATTACAGTCGCCATTCATTTGGAGATTAAGTGGACCCGATGCAGTCGCAGAGAGAGAAACGAGTTTTCAGTCAGTTTTGTTGTTATCGCTTTAAAGGTGCTTTTGAAGCGAAGGCGATCTTTATTCTTGGCTCTGTCCTCAGTACTGTATTTGGCTGTGTTTTCGACTGTGTCCTAGTTTCTGTCTTCGATTTCGTGCTTGCCTCTATCTCGGAATATGTCCTTGGCTCTGTACTCGGTGCCGTTTTCGGCTCCGCTTTGGGCCTTGTCGTTGGCCTTGTCCTTGGATCTGGCTTCGGCTCTTTCAGCACTTTTGTCCCTAGGCTGAGACCAAGCCTGAGAAAAGGACTCAAGCCTGGGCCTTAACTCTGACTCTGACTCTGACTCTGACTCTGACTCTGACTCTGACTCTGACTCTGACTCTGACTCTGACTCTGACTCTGACTCTGACTCTGACTCTGACTCTGACTCTGACTCTGACTCTGACTCTGACTCTGACTCTGACTCTGACTCTGACTCTGACTCTGACTCTGACTCTGACTCTGACTCTGACTCTGACTCTGACTCTGACTCTGACTCTGACCCTGACTCTGACTCTGACTCTGACTCTGACTCTGACTCTGACTCTGACCCTGACTCTGACTCTGACTCTGACTCTGACTCTGACTCTGACTCTGACTCTGACTCTGACCCTGACTCTGACTCTGACTCTGACTCTGACTCTGACTCTGACTCTGACCCTGACTCTGACTCTGACTCTGACTCTGACTCTGACTCTGACTCTGACTCTGACTCTGACTCTGACTCTGACTCTGACTCTGACTCTGACTCTGACTCTGACTCTGACTCTGACTCTGACTCTGACTCTGACTCTGACTCTGACTCTGACTCTGACTCTGACTCTGACTCTGACTCTGACTCTGACTCTGACTCTGACTCTGACTCTGACTCTGACTCTGACTCTGACTCTGACTCTGACTCTGACTCTGACTCTGACTCTGACTCTGACTCTGACTCTGACTCTGACTCTGACTCTGACTCTGACTCTGACTCTGACTCTGACTCTGACTCTGACTCTGACTCTGACTCTGACTCTGTGGATTGGGCTTGAGCTGGTCTAACACCACCACAACAAAACAGAAGTTGCTGTAAAGACAGGAGCAAAAGCATCTCTTTAAAATACAAGATCCAGTCAAAAGGACTATGAAGCACTTGTGTCCTTATCAGCATTCTCAGAGAAACCCTCAGGATTGCCAACTGGTTGCAAAAAGAATTCTCTCTACAGCCATCCACTGTAGCGCGAAGAGGACCATCACCGTTTCGTCCTCCCACCAGGACATCATTAAGTGAACTACAGGCCAACTGAATAAACAGACTTCCAGCGAAAGCACCAATATCCGGCCACTTTTCATGCTTTCTCCCCTCACTCCGCTGAAAAGACTCTATCTTCCACTTCCTCCCCCCGGTTTGACCGCGTAGTGTGTGCGTCCCCTCAAGGAAAAGCGGCCAAATTAAGTGCCATCCACAGACACAGAACGCCGCCGCTGTCGCACCGGCTGCATGCAGCTCTTATTCCATCTTCAAGCGAAAATGAAAAACCAAAAGGGACGCTCAGGGAAGCTCTTAATTAAAATCTCTCACATGTGGACACCGAGAATGCGTGTGCGTCCTCCTCTCCCCCTCGCCGTCTCACAAACGACAACAGCAGCATGAGAAGCGGTGGCGGTGACGGTGGCAGCGACTGGCTCATTCAAGGATATCCCCGACGACCATGTAAGGTCTGGCTCTGTCTCAAAGCAATATCCTTCAGCTTTGGCTCTTGAATACAACTCTTACTCAATTAAGATCGCCCCCAGACTTGTCTATCACGTGTGTGTGGGTGTGTGTGTGTGGACTTGTGTGCTTTCACAACTAATTTCCATCGACACTGGCAACAGCATCTGTAATTGGTACCGCAGAGCTCTTCCGACACTCACCCGAGTCTGTGTCTCAGCACAAAACACTTTTGTATCCAACCCACTGTCGTGTCGCCTTCGGTGGAAGGGAGCAAACGCTCAGAATGAACAATTTATGGATGTGTAGGTATTCCTGTCTCCAGACGGATACGGTGAAATAAAACCCTCACCGTCCTCCCCTCCCCCGTCGTCCCAGTGCCGGCACTCCTTCGCCGCCGCCGCCGCCATATTCCCAGAATGTGTACTGACAAAGAGAAGATTTCGTTTTTTGCCGCTGCTCCTGCTGAATGATCCCTGGGGCTGATTTCCTTCTCACTTTCTTTTATTAGGTATTCATTTGGGAGAACGGCAAAGTAAATCACTCGTCTCGGCGAGGGATCCTCACTGACAGGGATGCCCGTCCTTCCCCGCTGTCTGCCAGTTCGCCAGTCTGACAACCCCGCACCGGCGCTGGCGTCGTGCATCGCCTCCCCCCCCCCTCCCGACTGAACTGAATGCCTGGATGGTTGGCTTTAAGGAAGCGCTGCTTTTTAAATGTTTAACTTGAATTAATTCAGTTCTTGAGTGCGTGCCTCTGTGGGTTTCTGGCACTGAAGGGGCACACCTCACCATCCAACACGTGATTCAAAATCATAGCAATCAAAGTTTTGACAGTTGACTGCGGACTGGGGGGGGGGGGAGGGGGAAAGGCGGTTTGAGATGTTCCCAAAGTGGGTCGAGTTCCGGGAATACTTGTCGGGGAACCCTTCAAATTGAACTGAAAACCATTTGAGCGGGTAGTCCTCGAGTTTTTGCCACAAAGGACGGCGAGGGAATGCCGCTGACTCTCGAGTGGGAAACTGGTCCTAATCGAAAAAATAGAAACTCTGTGGTAGGTGGAGGCCTACAACCACGGATATAGATTGTCAATCACTGTGGAAAGGTTTCTGTGTGGTGCACGTGCTGAGTTCACAGAAGGGGCAGGCAAGAGGGCAAAGGGAGCCGAAACCACAACAGGAGATTGAAGGCAGAATCAACACATGCAGAGACTTCTTGGCCTAGGAAAGAGGAGGATTGGGACGGAAGTGACTGGAAGATGCTTTCAAGAAGTGACCTTTTAAGCAAAAGCTGGCAAGAGGTGATCCTTCAAAACAGATTTATCTGCAAATGATGACCATTTGGAGTTGATTTTCACGGGCAAGAGATGATTGGTGTTGGGATGGGTACAGCTTCTGAATCATTCATCGCTCCAGCTAAAGTAGTCAGTTTTGACTTCCGACGAAAGTTTTAGATGAACCCATGAAGCAGTACGTAACGTGTTGTGGTTTCTTATATTTTTGATACTAACCTCGCTCTCATAAGGACAATTTCGATCCTGAGAATGAATGTCACTAACTGGATTAGATGCCTTGGTAGATCCTCTGGATTTGCATAGTCTTCTAGCTAAATTTAAAAATTATTTTAAAAAGGATCTGACTACCGTCTAGCTTACAAAAGAAAAAAAGTGTTTTAAAATTTCTCAAAACTCTCCGCTCGGAGTTGAAAATGAACTACTGGTCCCCTCTACTTTTGACAGAACACACGAACTGAAGATGCAGTCGCTTAAGAAGCTTGGCGTTAGTCCCTTAAGGATTTAAGTCAGCAGGCAATTTTTATATTATTAAGAAACTCTTGTTAAAAGGACTCTAGGTCGTTTCAGTTTTCATCAATTTGAATACGATCGTTGACAGAATCTTAAAAACAACTGGGATATGAATTTCCTTGAAGACAGGTAGTGAGCGCTTTGGCAGGTACGAAGGTCGGAGTAAGGACAAATTTGGGGTTCTCTATCCAATTTTCATCAGGGTCACTTCAAAGTCCATTTATAGACGTGGACCTTCGCGTATGAGTCGACGCACTTTCCCACTACGCCACGAACGGCGACTATAGTGTTTTTAAAAATTTTTCCATAAAAAAGACCCCAAAGGCTGCAGGATGACGATTAATCCCTATCTCGCCGTAGGGCAGAATATTGCATCTAAACAATTCCCATTCCCCTGACTTAGAAGAGCATATGAAAACACCATCTAGACTTAGATCCATCAAAGGTGCTAAAGCAGATGGACTGATGGTATCAGCTATGACTGAAGGAAGGCATGCCCAACATTTGGAATCATAGTTTAGTTAAATCGCAGCAGTATCTTTAGACCGATCTTCGACACAAAAATCAAGGAATCAGTCTACTTGACATCGCTTACAAGACCTTTTCTTCAGTTTTGTGAGAACGCCTGATACATAAAAATAAATGGGATGACACTACAGCCCACAAGGACCAACCCTTAGTTTCTTCAGCAACCAGCGGTGTTGGGCATGCAGTTGTTCTTTTACGAATGGAAGGGTCCTACAGCTTTTTTGTCAATTTCGTACGTTAGAATTTAAGGAGCTTTTCATAGCCGATCAGTACTCCCGTGCCTTGAAAAAAATGTGCAATGTTTAGTAGCAGAATCGGAGCAGGCACACCTGCGCGCTACACCACGTAGGTCACTAAATGTCTAAAAAGTTACGCCTGACAGATCATCCAGATTGCTTACTTTGGACCTTTGCACTGTTAAAAAAAGAAACTAAGAACTGTACATAGATTCTCACCGTTCACCTATTTGTCAATGTGACAGCATGTCTACAGTGCTCTGCCTTTATCTCATAATCCAACTAAGCTCATCAGACTGTGACGGAGGACGATTGAGAAGTCTAGCATTAAAGTCGGAAACGTTTACCCCATTGAGACCTTCATTGTAAAAGAAAGACAGATACAGATAGATACACATAGACAAGCCGACTCACTGTCATGCGGCTTCTTAAACCATTCTTAAGACAGTCGTACTCATAGGGAAAAACTAGATGCACAAAAGAGAGACGGTGATATGTCAGAGACGCATTTGCTGGAAGACGTGGCATTCGGTTTTACAGTATCACTTGCCTTGAGTTCCTTATATCAGTTGCCTCGAGTTGTGCACTCCCAGTTGGTTGAGGTCTTTCTCCACTTGTATGCGCCTAGGTGATGTCCTTTGTCTCGTTTCCCTATTGGCACGGAATCGTGATGTTCATACGCTCTTCATGGCCTAACCACATTTAGCTTTGTATGCGAAGATAGCTGACCAGGCGGATGCCGCCGTACAACCTACAGAGTTCGTCGTTGAATCTTCTTTCCCAGACGCTAACACGAAAACAGGACCAAAAATCGCACTCAGAACTTTGCTCTTAAAAAGATTAAAATTCCGCTTCGTAAAGGAGAACTGGGAAGATCCGGCTCCCAGTGCAACTTATGATTGGGTCTCAAACATAATCGAGGTTCACTGTTGTAAGTGTTTCGAGTTATCTCATCCTTGGCCTCTTGATCTATAAATGAGCCCAAAAACCACATCAAACAGTCACTCAGTCGTCTAGTCTTATTTGCAGAAATGCAGCCATTCTGCTTGATAATGAATCCAATGCGTGCCTCGGCTGCCTGATACCGATGACAATGTGTATCCTCGCTGAAGATGATTTCCTTTGTAAAGTCACCATTCACTCCAGGACACTCCAACATGCTATCATACGGTAAGGCTGCAACAATTTCCGGAGGATTGTGACTTCCTGTGGAACGGGATTATTGCCTCTGCGTCAAGATGCCACCACCACAGTCACGTTACCCCAACACCTGGGTTTAAAAGCCGCCATTGCGCCAAATAGTCCTTGAGCCCATTAGTGAAAACACTTGACAATTACACGTCACGTCATCTGGCGGTGTTTGCTAGCAATAAAAGGAACTCGACAAATCTGGTGGCAATCCAGTCTGTTTAGGCTTTAAAGGAAATCGACAACTCGAGCGGCATATTGAAAGTACAAATTGGCTGATCATCCCAGTCCTGCTCTTTGCTTCTACTAAAAGTGGATTCAGAGGCTCCTCGTTGTTTCCAGAAATGATTACTGCTTGAATTGATGCCATCTACGGAGGAGGACTCAGCAACGAACTCCATGCACTGTCAACTTGGGAAGTGTCCATGTATACGACGCTGGAGAAGAGTAGGTCATGTGGAATGCGTGGACTGCAAGGTTGTGGCAAAGGAGCTGTCTAATCCTATTTGGACTGCAGGGCCACCACAAGAGGAAGTAGCGTTGACGTGCCACTTCGTCGTCTGTGAGATCTGTGCCATTTCATTCTGGTCACGCTGTTGAAGCTGTTGAAAAGTGCTGTCGAAACCTACAAAGATTGGCTAAGACATTCTCACACTATTCGCAGAAGGACTCATTTTACGGCAAAATTCCAGAAGACGGTACCTAAATACGTCAACAAAACTAAAGACTGATCCAGCTCCTGAGCCACTCTAGAACAACTTCACAGAATCCACCACCAAAAAAAACGGTCAACCTTTCTGTAAACAAACCAATTCTCCATCACTTCCATATCTAATGGTGCGACAACTTAAATGCAAATTAGCTGATAAGGACATGTCACTTCATTGCCCGAAACGATTTCAACACACCAGCCCCTTCCGCAGTCCCTCTCCATTTCTAAACGCGCTTTTAAATGATGCCGAGGACAGTGAACACAAAAACTGCTGTGTTACACCATCCAGGACCTCATCATAACACAATAGACAATTCAACGCAACACAACACAACCGATTATCACAACCACTTACACAATTAAATTGCACTTGAAAATCAAACCGTATTATCACCACAAAACAACCTCATTAAAGATATCCCATTACAGATGTAACAACTGCTCCGCACACACATAGCTCCGGCTTCATTCCGGTGCTGAATTGGGGGCTTATAAGGACCTTCAGGGGGGGGCTGAGAGACACAGAGCGAGATACGCCACAACAATCCATGTAATGTGTGGTGGATACTTAATAATACACACGTACGAAAGTGAAACTGCCGAAAACACACCACACACGCACACACACACGCACACACTGTCAACGAGCATCAGATGAGCACGTACGTGTGGCGATCTCGCCATAAAATCCAAACAAGCATCGCAAGCGAGGGCACTCTCGAGGCGCACACAATCGCCTCACAATCGGTGCCCGCAATCTGAACACAATCGAGGAGCACACCGAAGGCTGTCTGCAATCGGTGGTGGCGGCCATCGATGGCGCTCGCTGTCGTAATGGATTATTCCAAGCGATTCCAATCGCACTTGTATATCCTTTCGACAATCAAGGCTCCAAGGCTGGCACTCTCAGCCGCTGACACATTACTGACACATGTTTTTCGGCGAATGGTGCGACGGGCCGTCCAACCTCCTCCCCAAGGGGGGGGATCGATATTTCGCAGAAACCCAGGGACCCCATCGTCATCATATCAAAATCATCGTGATGAGCCTCATCGCGCTGACTTTTATTGCAACCCGGCGTGCCATTGGCAGGTGTCAAGGTGTGTATGGAAATCGGAAGGATGCTTCAATTGATTTAAGCGATTTGCGATAGCGTCGCGTCAAGCCGCCATTGAGTGTGTGTGTGTGTGATTTTTGCTCGCCTGACACCTTGACAACACCCACCACCCTTAACAAACCCCGCACGAGCCGTGCGCATCTCGCCAAATGCCAGGAGCACATCATCGCCCGCATTCGTTTGGATACATAATTGAGTAAGAGTATCGCATAGTGTGGTAGGGGGACGGAGGGTGTCTGCTTTTTTGTGTGCGATGGTATGTTCAGGGGGTGGTGTGTACGCGATTTCACGCATCCAACGATGTTTGATGAATTTTTTATGATGCCGGGCGCAAAGTTAAATGATCGTTATCCACCTGAGAGCACTTACATAAACTTTTATCCCGTGTTGGAGGGGGCTGTCAGGTGGATTGAGGGGTGGGTGTGAAACCGAAGAACAACAAGCAAACGCACCCTCACTTGAATTGATAATTTCGGATTCGCAAAAAATGAAGGAACACCAACCACACTCACGACGATGATGGGCACGGCGAGGATGAGGACCGAGAAAGAAGAAGATGAAGATGAAGACAGAAGACGTGATACAAATCCTCTCCTGCCACCACCTTGTGCGAGCACAAAGAAAACCAACAAAAAAAAAAAAAACACAGAGAGAAGCAGACACCGCTGGGTGGTAGCAAAAGCCTTGGCTAGGATAATGCTGAGTTTTATTTGGCAGCACGTTGCATATCCTTTGCCAGAGGAAGGATACAACTGAGACAAGAAAAAAAATTTTGCTTGCTTTCATTTTACTTCCCCCCCCCCCCCACACACACACACACCCTTCCGCCCGTGGTGAATGCTGTTGAGGGAAACCTCGAAGCTGACCTAAGGGTGGACGGTAGAAAGGTGCAGAGATGATCACCCCCCCCCCCCCCCCTCCCCCGCGGAGATGGAACTTTTTGTAAGCAGCCTTGGGGCAGGGATAAATAGAAACTCTTAAACCCTTTTTGTCCGCGTGGGGATGGGGGTTTTTGCTGCGATTTTGTCGATTTTAGAATATAATATCGGATTTAGTTTGAAGGAGTGGGCCAGGACGCCAGGACGAGAGACGGGGACGGACAGTCGTCGGTGCTCTGTGTCAGCATTGGCCCCGGTAAGCTGGCTCATTTGGGGACTAAATTATCATCCTCTTCGCATCACGACCGAGACTTGAAGGAGTGGAGAAGTGCCATGCCTCCGGCTGTTCACTCAGTAATGAGTTTTTGGCCAAATTAAGGTCGTCCTCGTCATCTTCATCGTCGTCGACGTCGTTGTGCTCGTCGTTAGGAGAGGACAGGACAGGACAGGACAAGGCACACTGGGTGCGCCTGTCAGGATGTAGGGAATAGTTAGTGAATAAATTTTCGATTAGATGATAGCGACTGTCGGATGGGTTTGTCGCCATATGTGGCGAGAGAGAAGAAAAGAATCCCATTCATGGGTGTCGATTGAATGGCTAATGGTGGACTATTCATTCAGGGATTTGAAAGGCTGTCCCTTTGTGGACACGTGTGCGTGTGTGTGTGTTCAAGACGATGTCAGCATCAAAGAGGACATAATCTTGAATAAATTCGGCTTACTTTACGCTTTTATTGCGACGGAAATGGTTTCCTGAAGTCGTCCCAAATGAAAGCTGACACATTGACTCGCATTGTCAAGTGAATCCTGTGCTGTGATGGAAGTGGACGATTTTTTTTCACTCTGATAAGGACATAAGGACTGCTCTTGACAAGATTGTGATTTTTTTTGGATTATTTTTTGTGGTTTTTCAGGGGGAGGGGGCAGGGCAGTATTTCTCGCAAGTCGTACAATCGACTAATTTTTATCAAAAGTCTGCTGTGAACATAGAGAAATAAGCGGACTCAAAAGAGTCAACAGAAGACATGTTGTCCATGGGCTTAAGGATGTAGCTTGTCACATAAAATACCAAACTCTGGGGACAGAGAGTACTGATCGACTTACGAGACAAGTGATGGCCTCAGTCGGTTACGTCCTTTACACAGAGAGACAAGGATCCGCGGACTAGAGAACGTCCGGACTAGAGTACGTCCGCGGATCCTTGCCTCTCAATTCTCTCATCGACTTCCTCATTTCCAATGATCTCTTGGTGACTCAAGGCCCAAGGACGTCTAAGATGACTTAGACTAGACTTCGACTTCAGAGAAAAATTGCAATCCCGAGCTAGCCCTGAAGCACAGCTAAGTTGTTGGTACAGACACAAATTCAAGTCCGTCTTGTCCACTTGCTCAGAAAGGGTTGCCATTAAAAAGTCGACGAAATTTACTTGACGAGGCGTGCGGTCTGATATTGTTATCGTCCACGAAGACGCCTGGGCCAGACTCTTTTATGGTCTTGGTGGCATTCGTAAAAATTTGACTACAGTCCTTTTGTGGCATAGATTTTGAGCAGAACCAGCCCTTCGTGTATGCCAAGTCGACTTTGTGTCCCACAAACGAAGTTCTGTTGGCTGGGCATCAGATGGTATGTTCACGTAAGCAAGGTCCTCGAAAGTCTAGTACAATGGTGAGAGGACTACTTCTTTTAAGGCGAATGATTGGACTTGACTGTTGGTCCTGTTTGGAGGAGTAGATTCAACGACGAAGGCATTGAGGCATGCGCCTGGTCAAGCCTCTTCGGATACAGAGCTCAAGATGGGTAGGCCATGCAGAGCGTATGGACACCACTGCTTCGGCCTGAAAAGAGTTTGAATCCGAGCCAGAGGTCGGCCCAGACTAAGGTGGCACGCACAAGTGGAGAAGGACCTCAACAAACTTGGAGTGCGCAATTGTGGCATGTTGGTTGAGGCCCAAGTCCACCCCGGACTCTAGCACCGGTCAAAGAAGAAGAAGAAGATTGAACTTGAGAGTAAATCACAGGATTTGGATATAGTGCGTCAAGTCAAAGAAAATGCGATGCGCAAAGTCATCGGCACTTCAGTGGGAGTTTAGCCGAACAGCGCTTCTTTTAATTTGAAGGACACCCCTGAGGGTGCAATAGGTGATGTGGATATCAAGAGGAGAGTGAGAAATTTTAAGACAGGAGGAGTAACATACTGGGGATAGCCCCTAGCAAGCCACGACAGATCGTTCTTCTTCTACTGAAAGCAGCAACAAATCACCGATGCGAAGAAATGAAGACGAGGTTACATAGACGATGGAAATGCAGATCCCAGGTCATGCCAAAATTCTCTATTGCTAAAACTAAACTGACAACGCCTTGGTAGTTTCTGAGTCGTGGTTTTCCAGATTTTTGGCCCGAATGGTACCAATTTGTAGTCCTCGTTGACGCAGATCAGTCAAGTAACTTCTCCTCCTCCTCATGAAATAACTTTGGCGTTAAGAACGCTAACTGAAAGTCTGCCCGACCCATAAAACAAACACTCCTTCAATTGCGACATCAATTCTCCTCAGCATCGCATACAAGACTGTTAATGGCATTTTGTCTGACAAGTCCTTATGAGTGCGATGTCAAGACGGAAAAGGCCACCAATCGACACACTGAAAAAATCCTCTAAAAAACCCCAGAGGTGTAAATCGACACCCACCACCTATTCATCGGTTTCAAGGTCCCATCTGACAGCTTGCTTGGAGAAACTCTATACAATGCCATGTCCAGGTTTGTCATTTCTGCCACACTCGTCAGCTTATGCAGGATGGCGGTGGAGAACATACGGCGCTCCAACCAGGTCGGTAACGAACTCACCGAGACCTTCAGTATGACCAGCGGTTTCGGACAAGGTTCACACCGTGGGTACGTCCTTCCAAAATTCCCTTCTGCTCATGTCTTACGCGGATGACATTGATTGGCTTGGATGCCATACAACGAGCCCAAGTGGTTTCTGGTAACGAGGCAGAGGCGACCAATTTATGTTGACGGTATACATGATCAACCTGGACGCTAATAAAAGCGGATGAGGAAGCCCTTTGTCAATTCGAGAGAAAAGTTCTGAGTGCGATTTTTGGTCCCGTTTGCGTTGATGGCATCTGGAGGAGAAGATTCAACCACGAACTGTATGGGCTGTCCGGCGGCATGAACCTAGTCAAGCGTCTACGTATATAACTCTTAAGGTGGCTAGGCCATGTAGAGCGAATAGCCAACACTGCTCCAGCCCGAAGAGTCTTCGAATCCGAACCACAGGGACAACGACGTCCTAGACTGAGTGGAAAACACAAGTGGAAAAGGACCTCAACCAACTCAAGCTCCGAAACGGTACAGTACGGGCAACATCAGTCTTTGAACACAAGAGGCAATTGAGTAGTAGAGCCCTCTCTCGAAGGACAAAGCTGGCATTACGTCCTAGTCATCCCTGTCCTGCTCTACAGAAGGCTGGACAATCTCAGGGGCAGATGAAGAAGTTTTTTCGAAGGAGAAGTCCTGCGTTTCGTCTTTGGACCTGTTTGCATTGACGGTGCTTCGAAAAGGAGATTCAGCCATTGCACAGCGGCATGGACCGTCAACAATTGAGCGCCTAATAAGGATGGGCCATGTACAGCGCACAGACAACACTGCTCCAGCCCGGAGAGTCTCTAACTTTGAACCAGTGGCGAATGGAAAGAGCAAACGCGTATGCAACCGATGGCGCACACAGATGGAGAATGACTTAAAGCAACTTGGCGTGCGAAATAAGAGGCTGCTGGCTAAAGATCGTTCCAGCTGAAGAGGACTGTTCATTAAGACCCAGGTCCACCCTGGACCATAGCGCCATTTGAAGAAGAAGAAAAACTGATAGACCATCGTGGTACACAAGTCTTCGATCACGTCTAACACACAGTTGATGGACATGACTGGCAGAAAACATAGACTCGTTATCCGTTTGGGCCTGAGAGATCATTTAAAATCGAGAGCGTCAAAGAAATACTGGACCAGCATAAAGGAGATAAGACGCCGCTGGCTATAAGTCCACGTGGCAGGTTGCTTGATTTTTCTACATCACATCAAATGCCTCAAAACGGAATAGAAGGAGCTGAACAGCCATTAGAGCCATAATCCTATTGGCTAAACGAAGATTGGAAGTGCCTTGAAACCCCCTCATAGGACATCACAGTCGATCTGTTATCCCTCTCCATCTGAAGTTCCATACGTCTTAAATGATTTCCATGACATTTGTGGTTTTGGCAGAGATTGTAGAGATCCCCTTCCCATAAGGACCCCCATTGTGTGTCTGATGTAGGGATTGCGCCTTAAGGTAAATTAAGTGTTTTCACCCAAAGTTGAAGGAGCTTTGCATGACAGTTCCCGGCACTGGGAATGTTCTGCAAATGAAAACTGCTGCACTCACGTTGTGTCTATGCACTTTACCAATCTGACATCACACATAAGCAGCTCCAACCTCCGGCGATGTTCTAGTTGATTGCGCCATAAGTTCATCAGATCCCGTCAAATTTCTTCATTCTGTTGGTTAGGTGCCCTGAGTACCCATTCAATGGAAGTTCTTGCCTCTTCAACAAATCGCTAGCATTACATTTCTGCTTCAATCTCTCACTCCTCCCTCCCACCCTCCCACTTACTTTGTCTTCACCGTTAGCTGGAAACCCTTCCGTGTACAACCCAACTTTCCCAATTATAACAGCAAATCCCCGTACCACACCACTATCTCTCTTTGTGTGCGCACCACGATGATGTCGTGACCCAAGGCAACTTCACCATCATCGTCATCAACCATCACCATCACCGTCCACAGCAGCTCCTCCACAACCACATAGCTCGCCGCTATGGCCATTGTTCGTTGTCCACCTCTTCAAATACAACACGAATGTGCATGGCAAGTTTGTCCATTCTTTCGTTCATTCCGCCACCCCCCTCCCCCACCCAGCCGCTTGCCTTGGCAAGTTTGAAGCACTTAATTTAAGTGCAACTCTTAAAGCTCAACCAACATCAAGGGAGTAACCCCGTGTGGCAGGCGATGGCAAACGAACCCTAAGAGGATTGAAAGTGAACCGAAAACTATGGCCGTACACCTTTTACTCGACACTCGTCCTGCTTCCTTTCGCGCGAACACTCGTCTTGTCCAAGTGAAAATGAAAATTACAAGCAACAACAACAGCGTTAGCAGCAGGGTGTAAGGGGGGAGGCACAAAAAAGAGGAGAGAATTACAAACGAAAACGCCACTAATCGCATTTGCGTGTTTCACCCTCACTTGTGTGGTCAATAACGATCACTCACCCCTCTCGCGGGGTAAGTGCAATCAATACATCGACAGCAGCACAAGCAGCAGCAGAAGGGCAATGGTACCCAAAGATACACAACCCTCCGCCTCTCCCCTGCCCCCGGCACGACCGAAATGAGAGAATCATAATTAATGAAAACAATTGAAAACGCCAGGACCAATTATTACGTATTACCCGATGTCGTGCGATATGTCCTATCGCGATGAATAATGGAACATAAAAACTCTCATTTCTCATCAAAGTAATTAAAAAAAAAAACGGAAGAAAATCGAGGAGATGGTGCGCCGCGGCCACAAAGGGAAAATTGAAAAAAACACCACCACCCCCACCGCTGAGAGGCAGCTCTGGCCACCCTGGCTTACCCTCCTTACCTGTGTGCACGGCTGTGTGCGCGTGTGTGTGTATCGTGGATAATCGTTCCCAGCATGGTCGTCATCATGGTGCGTCGGTCGTGTAATCTGCTCCAACAACGGAACTCATTAATCCCCATCTGAACGAGAGAGAGAGAGAGAGAGAGCGCGAGAGACAAAGGGACGCCGACGAAGGGAACAAGGATAACAATGAATGCTTCCCGGCTTTTCATTCATAAGGACAATGTTGATTGTACTTTACATGTCCACCCGACCCCATCCCTCTCCATCGCCCCTTTTGATTGAGACGTGGAGAGGGGGGGGGGGGAGGGTTGGATGTGTTCCACTCTAAACCTCAATTATCCACTCGGGGAATTAAATTTCTTTCCATCGTTCATCCACTTTTGTTTTTTCTTCTTGTTTCATGTGTCATGTGTGTATGCTCACCGGAACCGGATGTAGGAGTCACAAATGGTGCAACTTCCTGCATGACTATGAGTGGCACCACCGACGACGACTTGTTCTCTATGCCAAGTTCGAGTGTGTATCTCTGTGACAAGCGGGCGGGACGACGGGAACGCGAATTCTACTAATCATCTCTGTGTGTGTGTGTCAGTTTGCTTGTGACATTGTTTTCTATTTCCTGGCAAAGCAAAAAAACACAAGCACACCCCGCGATGCAGCGGTTCTTCTTTTGCAGGGAAAATTTGTAACAACCCTGGTTGAGCTGCGTTCCGCGCCACAAAAGTCACCCGCAGTGATACAAGGTTGCAAATACGACCAGTGGTGGTGAGGAGGGGGGGAAGTGCAGTGAAAGACAAAAGAGACCGAGACCAAAAACCCGAATGAGCGAGGCAGAGAGAAAGCGTGCGGTGGAGCAAGCGGGACATTATCGTCGTCGGTGGCCTGCTGCGGTTTTGTACGTTGCGGTGAGAAGGTTGAACGTCGAAATGGCAGAGGCCCCGTGTGCCTGTTTCCATGTGGCTGACGGGCATGGCGGTGAGTCTCTTGGGGGACGGGGCGGCTGCTGTTACTGCACTTGTTTCAGGCTTGTAATCCTCAGCTGAGCAATTGACTGATGGCGAGTCATTCGGCACTGAGGTCGAGGACATTGTTTCATGGCGAGTTGCTGTGCAGTCGTTTCTGTGCAGTCGGCAATCTCCTTGAAGGAGGTTTTTGTTTGCGCTCAAGAGCTCCACGCGGAATGTTAAGTCTGAAGAAGAAGAGGAAGTTGCTGTTCGACTCAATGCTTCCACTGACCTCGTCAACTCGACTTATGCTGCTTCAGACAGAATGTAAGAGAAGGTTTCTTTGGAGTTTGCACATTGACAAAGGGGATGGTGCACACAAGTGGGAGTAAGTTGGACACAGATGGCGAGGGATCGTTTGACCAGTTCTAATAGTAGAAGTCAAATGGGCTCAGTATCTTGTTGGTTGGTTGGTTCGAGGGTAAGCGCAGGTAGCAAGAGCGCCTCGCTTATCTACGTCCTAGCACGTAAGGGTTATATACCCCTCTCACTGAGTTTGGTTAACGATGAGCCAATGGGATGTTCATATCAGGTCCTGTGCAGCTCTCGGAATGCCATCTCCAGAGTTTTCGTCGTCCGTGCCATGAACCTGTAGACAGTTCTTGGACGAATCCCCGTCCTAAAGTTTACCGTCTCTTCCGACCTAGATTGGGTTAGTAGCAGAGGTAGCAGATAGTGTCCCTTTTCCATGCCAAAGTCCCTACAGATGCTCTGTCAAGCTGGCCATCTTCCAGTTAGGGAGTGCCACCGCCTGTCTGCTGGGTGTTTTTGTCCATCTTTATACTGCAAGAGGTTGCTTGAAATAGTCCCCAAGAGGCCACATATATACACTTCTGTAGATCCTCGACTGAAAAGTACATATCAAAGAGACGAGCGAACGGACCCATATCTATTCTTGACTTTCACTCTAAGCTCGTTAAGTTGTGTAGAGCCACGTTGGAGATCCCACGGTTTCATAGTCGGTAGAAAATATTTTTCCAAACCCTTAGTAGCGAATGCAACTTTACTTCCAGTTGTCGATCATGGTCTTGGTAGGCTTTTGCCCAGACTCCAAAATTGTACATTTTGGTAAGAACTCTGGCACAACAGCGGGCTTCTCCTGTTCATTTTTGTTCTACTAGTATCACCTCCATCTTGTTTTTGCAGAGCCTAGAAATACAGCTTTCCCCGTTTTATGTAGGAGGCCTACAAGGCAGCGTTCTATACCTTGTAGGTCTTCTGTTTGACTGCACAGGATTTCATACATTCGTCATCACATCATGGGTGTTCCCTTGGTGGCGCTTGCCACTTATTGACTGCCTGCTTTCCAACATTTCCATTTACTTCTATTGCAAGTCAAAGAAGCTTCAAAGGAGAGGACACTCGGCCGGAAATTTTTTCAGTTGAGTCAGATCATGTAGTCCCATTTCGCGTCGACATCTAAATATCCGAGTTCTGATCTCGATTCCAGTGAAGAAATGATCCGACTTACACCTCGAATGTATCGGAGATGAAGCCTGTTGGTGGATTGTCTGACGCTGATCGTGAGGACGTTACCTAAAGAGGTGTGAAGTCTAATGTTGACGTTTTTCACGAAGGTCCCAGCTCCAGATGCATTCATCCCCTTGGAGCCGTCCATGGGAATCTTAGTACATTCCCTTCCTGACATCGGGATCTTCAATATGAACAACGGGTTCTGACAAGGTGACGCCCTGTCATGCGACTCTCGAACAACAGTCTGATC
This sequence comes from Eristalinus sepulchralis, assembly GCA_944738645.1. Classification (NCBI taxonomy): domain Eukaryota; kingdom Metazoa; phylum Arthropoda; class Insecta; order Diptera; family Syrphidae; genus Eristalinus; species Eristalinus sepulchralis. The sequence continues at coordinate 10,502,231 of OX122885.1, read as the reverse complement.
ATCCCTGCCCTGCTTTAAGGCACAGAAAAATGGTCTCTTCCCAAGTTAATGAAGAGGTTCTTGCTCGTTCTGAGAGACAAAATTCTGCGTGCGATCTTTGGGCCTGTTTGCGTTGATGGAGTCTTTAGGAGAATATTCAATCACGAACTTCATGGCCTAGTCAAACGTCTTCTTGATCCAAGGCTTTAGGTGGGCCATGTTTAAGATAGATCACGTAGAGTGAATGCACACTTAGGATGAATGCACACCAGGATGACCTTATTGAGGACGTCCTTGGAGGTAATGGCGCGCAAAAGTGGAGAGGGACATTAATCCACTGGTTGTGCGCACCTAAACGCATGATGGCAAAACTCATCTTGACTGCAGTGGCTTGTTGGTTGAGACCCAGGTAGAGCAAAGACTGAAGTCACAAGCAAAGAAAATGGAGAGGAAATTGGTGGCAATGACGCTTTCGCCTTTGTGCCTACAGCTTAGGACGTTTTTGCTAAATCTGCTTCGAATGGCAAATTTAAACTCAAACGCGCACTGCATTCTTCATTTGTGGCAATCGTCAAAGACGACATCACCGCTTCACATTCCTGTTTTGTACAGCCCCTTCAACCGCACTTCCTCGCTGGCGCTTATGCCTGCGTTGCAGCAGTGTCTTCTGACCTATGTCTGTCTGTCTGACCTTCTGCGCACAGAAACGAAATTCGTGGTCCTTTCTGTGTCTCCTTAGGTCATCAACGTTGAGTGCGTTTGTACCAGAGGCCAATGGATGTCTTTGAACGCAACCTTCAACTGGTAGGCTAGACACAGTTCTTCAAGCTCCCATGAGAAGTTTTGGATAAGCCACCAGTCGAGGCTTTGAGCGAAACTCTTGATTTCGGAGCTCAGCCGACATCTTCTTCATCCAACGATCTCGATTTGATCCTGGGAGTCACCTCTTAATCCGTGGCGTTGAAATATGAGTATGTTCCAGCAGCCCACTTACTGGAGGGGAAGACCCCTCTATTGACCGATCCGTTGATTGGCTCGTGCCCTCCATCCTGCAGCAGAATTTAGGCCTGGTACAGATATGCTCCCATAAGCACTCATGAACGTCTTCCAACGGAGTTCGGCGCCATTTTAGCTCGAATCTTGGGGGATGCAAAGTATCACCTCGTGTGGGCGTGAGAAGGAGTTTGATGGCAGAGACTAGGTGAAGTTGCTTCTATCTGCTTGAGAAGAGCGCCAATTCTGTGTAACTCCAACTGTCCCTCTGGGGGCGGCAAAAATTCTGATGATCGGCGCCAAAATATCGCTTGTGAGTTTTCATTGAAGCTTCCCTCTGTGCTGGCTAAATTTTCTTCCCTTCTGCTCAAATTTTGTCAAGTAAGTGAACTTAGTCTTCGAATCGGAACCACAGGGACAACGCAACAGAGGACGTCCTAGACTGAGATGGGGCACACAAGTGGAAAAGGACCTCAACCAACTTGGAGTGCGCAATTGGAAGCAGCTGGCAAAAGATCGTGCTAGGTGGAGAGGCATGCTGGTTGAGGCCCAGGTCCACCCCGGACTGTAGGGCCATCTGAAGAAGAAGAAGTGAACTTAGGACCACCATAGGAAGACTGATGAGATCAATTGTGAACTCACTGAAGTTGTCATCATGGTGGTCGAGCCCAAAACCAAATTTTTTGCTCGTTTGTTCTTGTAGGCACCGAAGTTAATTCAGATGAATTTTCACCACAAAGTGTCGAGCCAGCTCTCCCACTCCTTCTCCTCCACAATATGACTTCCGCACTAATCACTGCATCCCCTCTCCCCTAGCTCGCATTATGCATCAACATTGCATTGAGTCAATTGGCCTGCAACTCTGGTTACGCGCACTCCCCAAACGGTCTTTTCAAAACTTTGGCAGGACCATTAATGAAATCATCGCACAGCATGGCACTACAATTGCAATACATTCCACGTCCGCCGAATGATTCCTCGCACTTCCCCGCTCCACTGCCTGTCAGCTCAGCCAAACACCAAGCATCGTCAGGGGTGTGCTTTCAGTGCGCGGCATCTTCGAGAAATTCAAATGTCATGACAAACGACTTTTGGGTCGCACGCCACCCCCCCCCCCCTCCCCCGCACTCCACCATCATCGTTTTCGGTCATCAGTTTATTTATTCGGCTTATGGCTTTTCCGTCGAAGAGAAACCCCAAGTGGTCGACCTCCTGACGCCTAACGATGCCAGTAAACCACTTTTATTGTATCAAATGCCCCCCACAAAAAGGACGTCCCTCCCCCTCGCCGCCCCACCACACTGTCGCTGAAAAAGTGTCACTCTGCATCGTTCTGGACTTCATTTGTTTTTTAATTTAAACTTTTTATATCGCTAACTAATGTTGCGAAAGCGAAAAGGGACATTCGGCGGGCGCGCAAGCGGACCCACAAGATCCATCAACCGCCCAGCCGCCGAAAAATGAAATCAACGGACCACTACCACGGAGCGCGGAGAGCATGAGATGAGTGCGGGGAACTGGATGGACAAAGGCGGAAGAAAGAAAAAAAAAACGAAAAAGTACGAAAAAATTCCTCCAATCCGAATCCCATTAAGAAAATGAAGCGGAACAAGCCCAACATCATTTTAAGGAACGTGCACGTGATTTATTAGATTTAATGAACTTTTGCCTCCTAGAGTTGAGTTAACCCAAGCTGTTGCCATGAAAACAGCTCCAACAACGACAATGACAGCGACACCGATGACGACGACGACGACGAGGAGGACGAGGATAAGGACGAGAACGACGAGCGAGGCGGATGTGAATGTCGGTCGGTCGGTGGTACGCACACAGACACACGAATCCCTGTGTGCGTCTTCGGCCTGGGCAATCTCGGCGGCAACCTCAAGCTCATTACAGTTGGTGTTGGTGTTGACCTTGTTTCTGTTCTGGGCGATATTTATGGCTGGGGTTAGATTTGGGTGTCCATTTCATTTTTAAAAGGCATAATATATTCCGGGGAAGTACCTTAGCCCTGCCATTCGGAATGCCATTGCTGGTTGATTTATGCTCTCCCTCAATCTATCTCCCTCGCGCTCGCACTCCCTGCATGGAGCCTCCGCCATTTGCCGCCCCCCGCTCCCGAGGACTCCGTGGACTGTGTGCTGCGCGCCTTCGATGGGAGAAGAAATTAGAATTATTCCTTGAGCCCATTTCCCTTTTTTTCACGCTTCGCTGGCCGGCGCTATTTATTCTCACAAGGGTATAAACGTGAAACTTTACTTGTCACGGGTGTTGTCGGGTCGGTGGCGGTGCTGTGTGTGGTGGTGGCTGGTGGGTGGGTGGCGGCTGTGTGCGTGTGGGTGGCGTGTGAATATAAATCTTATCTCCGCCGATACAGGGAAGCGAAGTGAAGTGAAGTGAAGCATTCGTCCGTCCCCCGCCCTCAAGTCGAGTATAAAAATCAATTAACGCTGAATTAAGTTTTATTCGGTGGCGCCCTCGGAATGATGGCGGGCGTTTTATAATTCTAATTATAAACACGAGCCTGCCACGGGGAGACGTTTCGCGTCTCTCGGCGTCGCCCTTGCACGTTCTGGTGTTCATGTTCGGGCGGAAACGGATCTCAAGTCGAAGGATTTCCGTGTCATGGATGAAAATTGGCAAAAGAAAAAATAATCGCGGGGGAAAACATCAACGGAAGACGACGTTGACTTAGTGAACTGTGTGTCACTGAATGAGGGATGAGTGTGGGGGGGGGCTGTGTGGCTGACAGATAATGAATTTCGGAGGTACGTCGTTCGCAGAGATTTGTGATACGACGCCGCCAGCAGGAAACCATCTTTAGGCGGTGAAATCGGGTCCATTTGGGTGGCAGGGCGATTTTTTTGATTTCCCTACGATATCGACGATCACTTGGTTTCAGCCTAAGTGTATGCAACATATAGAAACCAAAATTTATTGAAGCCATGAACCATAGCGAATTAAAATGCTGTAGTTGGAATTCAAGTTGCATACTTCTAGGCGAACATTTTGGGTTTGATACTATGTTATCGTAAATTGATGCAACCGCGAGCTACACTCACGCAGTGATGGTTACGTGTGTCTTTTCAACAAAAATTGAAACAAGAAAAAAACATATTTGTTTTTAGGGACTTGTTCATGTGTAGGTACTTAGAAATTTGTGTCAGAAAATTTAATTTCTGTGATGCACTGAATCCTAAGATTCAATATCTACAAACTAGAATTTATCTATATGTGAACATGTACCTTGTCAGGCATAAACATTCACATTTTAAGCAGTTAAACAGAAATTTCATTCATATATCCCTGCTATATGCGCGCTAAGATCCCATTCCAGCAAGTGGTATTCATCCATGCGTGAAACTCCACTAACAGTGATCCACTGATTTGATCGCCTCATTTGAAATGTATTCATTCCACAAGCTCTTCCAAATTTCTGGTTTGGAGTTTAAAAATTCGCGTATTCCCGTCTTAGGGACTTTGGTAAGGAGCACTTTTTGGGCCCAAATAACTTTCATTGAATGTTTCCTGTGGAAGTCCGATGTGAAAATGTCGATGCATCAGTGTAGAAGCTGCAAATTTATATCTTGTAGTTCTGTAGGGACACGATCTTCCAAAAGTCAGTTCAACTGTTAGCTTACGTCGACGATATTGACGTGATTTGACGAACACTGAGAGCCGTCAACGAGGCGTTTGCTGGCATTGAAGGAAGAAATATGGGTCTGGTGGTTAATGAGGGCAAAACGAAGTACATGTTGTCATCACAACATCGGTGTCTCGTCACACTAGGCAGCTGAAACTTCGAGGCAGTAAGGGCTTCGTCGTTGGACGCTACTAAAAGCGGATGAGGAAGCTCTCAGTCTGTTCGAGAGAAAAGTTTTGCGTGCGATTTTTGGTCCTGTTTGCGTTGGTGACATCTGGAGGAGAAGATTTAACGACGAACTCTATGGGCTGTATAGCGACAAGCGCCTAGTCAAGCGTCTTCGTATACAACGCTTAAGATGTCTAGGTCATGTAGAGCGTATGGACACCACTGCTTCGGCCCGGAAAATCTGTGCCATTGGGACAACGCAACAGAGGACCGCCTTGGCTAAAGTGGCTATCACAAGTGGAGAAGGACCTCAACCAACTTGCGCAACAGGAGGCAGCTGACGAAAGAAGAAGAAGAAGAAGAAGAAAAAGAAAAAGAAGAGGAAGAAGAAGAGGAAGAAGAAGAAGAAGAAGAAGAAGAAGAAGAAGAAGAAGAAGAAGAAGAAGAAGAAGAAGAAGATGATGAACTGCCGATTGATATATCTTAGATATTGCATTGCTCTGTGGCCTTAAGGTCTTTTGTGCCCCCTTCTCTTACCTTGCTGGCTGTGGAGTGTGGCATTTGTTTTTTCCACAAGATATGCCCAACATCTAGCTAGCTGGCAATTGAACATTTTGTTCAAAACGATGTTCGAACGATGTTGCTGGAGCGATTCAAGCAGCTGGAGATTGATGGCATGCACCAGTTCATCTGTCGTCGTCAGTGGAATCTAAATGTGTTTTGAACGGTCTACGAAAGCGGGAAAAACTACCGCTGCACTACTGTGGGAGAAGTAAATTGATAGCGCCTTAAATGCCTTCATGCAAAAAGACTAAGAAAGATGGTGGTGAAAATACTACAGGTTCTCTGTAACTGCCCGGATCTAGCATCAAACAGAAAGGACATACTAAGCGAATTCTTCCACGATAATCTTTAGAGTCTCAGCAGAATACCGTTAAATTCCCTGGTGAATTGCGATTCTTTTTAAATCCCACGTGACGGTAGAATAACCCTACTCTGGTCTTGCATACAAGCCATCTTTGCCTATGCTTCAACCGAACTATCGAGGAATCCATCTTCTTAGGAGCTCTGGCCAGATTCCTTCTGATTCCAGATTCCTTCTGATTCCAGATTCCTTTGCTTGAACGTCTGTAGCCCTTCGTCGACAATCGAATAGGTCCGCGTCATGTTAGGCCAAAGCAAGACAATTCATCAGATAAGAAGGTTCGGGAGTACGCTCACTTGTCCATCAAAATCGATAACTTCTTCCTTCGGTCAATGTCAATCAAGAATTTTTAGACAAGACGTCGTGCTTGAGTTGGTCCTACTAAACGTGCAAGTCAGCAAGGAAGCAGCAAATGGACAATGGGTCGGGGGGGACACAGTTCTTGCGATGCCAAAGTCACGTGAAGTACAAATACCAGACAAACTCTGACCGGAAGAGTATGTGGCCACTGAAACTTTGGGAAAATCCTGTGAAAGGGATCGTTCTCGATTCAAATGGCTCGGCTAAGGATTTTCAGCTCATATATTTTGCACCTGCTAAGAGAACGTGTGCTAAATGAAGACGCATGCCGGTGAAGGCCAAGGTTTACTTCGTACACTTAAAAAAGAAGAAGGAGTGCAGTCCTGGCATATTATCAGAATTATAGTCTTTAAGGCCAATATGGCATGCGGCTAGGGAATGCGGTGTAAGGGACACAGTAAAGGTGTAGGGTTCGACGAAAGGTCTCAAAAATCGTCCAAAAGACCACTGCAGACAGAGAAAAAGTTGTTAAGGCGACGTGAAACCTAATTTCTGTTATCAATTCTCAGTACATGCCAGGGTATACTGAAGCGGAAATTATCTGAGAATAGAGTGAGCGACTACGATGCCGAGCTCTGACACTTACAGACTATCTTCGAAGCCTTTTCACATCCCCCAGCCAACCCCTTCCGGAATAACAAGCAATCGCCACCACCCAATCTCCATCGTCAAGGTCCTTCTCGCCTCTTCAAGTCCATCTTATCGCCTGTCACTTGAGTTAAAGTCAACGTGGAAAATCTCCAATTATACGGATAGCCAACATCAGTCAATTCCAATGGAATGCAGTGAATATCTCGTCGGGAGGTGTCCCTAATCCAAAATAAATTCTTTTGGCTCTCCTCCTTCACTTGGTTGGAATGACTTAAGGACGACTGACAGATCAATTGGGAGGATGAACGGGAGGGGAGAGGGAGTGAAGGAATCAGGACTCTTATCAGGTATGTGACAGAGATCACACACAAAGCACACTCCCCCCCCCACTCACCCATCAGTTTCTTTTATTCTTTTTTTTAATTTTTTTTCTTCTCCTTTCGATTACTAATGTTCGAAGAAGACTAATGCCACATCAGGAGGGAAACCATTAATCACACGTCTATAGAAAGTAGGATTCTTGATTAATGACAGGATACAGTTCGCTCGCTTGTCTTCTCTTCATTGCGAATGAGAGCGAGACTGCTGCGGCGGGCAGGAGAGCCAGCGAAAACGATTGTGTAAGTGAGATCCTTCGTCATGAGAGATGTTTTAATGTTCAAAACATTGTTCTATTATTCTTTTGGTTAAAAGCGGCAGAGGAGTGAGGGAACACAAATGGAGTGGTTGGCTTTTTTTTCCGTTTGCCTTTACATTCTCACAGAGCGCCCACCGTTGAACTGCTGGCGCTGCTGCTGCAACTAGCTTACAGACGGTGCCTCCTCTCAGTGGGTGGTTGGGTGGTGGTGGTGGTGGCTCCTAATGCTGCTCCTGCTTCAGTTGATGATGACGACCAACGACGACTGTCGACTCTTTGTACGGGAACGACTGAATTGTTAATGGTCGACATCTGTACTTCAGAGATTATGTGCTACACCTACTTAAGTATAACGTTTCACCTGAAAAACAATTCAAATCCACCAACGCCGCCACATTTCAGTGTGTGTGTGTCTGTGTGCGGGGGAAGGGGGGGGGGGGGGGTGGGAGGAGGTTTTATGTGTGGGAGTTGTGCGTCCTTTTTTTCTCCTCTGTGCACCTCGACTTGATTAATAGCGAACTCACTTTAAAGGAAGCAGCAGCAGCAGCAGTAGGATTCGTTTCGGTTATTTTTTACTTTCTCGAGATTTATTTCATTTCTTTCTGCGAATAAAACACGAGCAAAGTGCGCAGTCAGTCAGTCGGTGATGTAAGGACAACAAATAAAGAAAGCAAGGCGCAAAAAAGGTCTCCCATGGAGGCTGAGATGAATTGGTGTATATTTCCCCCGGGGTGCTGGGGGGTGGGGGGGGGGCGAGTGAATGTGCTAAGCACAAGCACAAGACCTTACAAATGGTCGAGCATTAGATGTGGACCCTGGGTCAGTTTGAGCACAAGAAATTGTTGTGCGACGAGACTGTCCGAGAAGGATGCAGTGTGCAGTTTACCACTTCATTTGGCCCGAAGGACCTTCGCTTGTCAGAAGGAGGTCCATCTGTCGGATGAAATCTGCACTCGCCGACTATTCAGAGTCTGAACAGTAATGGACTCGGTGCCCGTGATGGAGATGAAATGTCAGGAATAATCGTTGAATGCACTCAATTTGGGAGCTTGTAAGGATGTTGAGTGCCTCGACCATCAGGTGTGTGTGTGTGATGAGAAGAAGGAGGAGTGTCGGGGAATTGAGGTTGAAATTCTATTCCCTAGGAAGGCCACTTCAGAGACGGAGCACAGCTGATGGGAGATTATGTTCGTTGCACTGAAAGCGCCCAGGTGTACCATTGGAAATTTGCGTGGAACAGCGCACTACGAAACATGAGTATTTCTGGCAGTCTCTAGCGCATTATGACCGCTTTGTCCGTTCTTCGTTCCACATTTGCAAGTGTTTTGTGCGAATCTTTGCTTTTGCCTTACAGGAACTAGAAAATAAAGGGCGATTCATAGTGAGGTTTGATTTTCAACAGGCTCCTCTGCACACATCACGGGTGACTCCTTTTAACTTGCTTCGTCATTTTTATTCACTGTCCTTTGGCAAATCAAATCTTCTTACTGACCACCAAGGAATTGTTTTTGGGTCACCTTCAGAAGCTGGTTAATAGGCATGGCCAGTAGGGAATGTTGGAGAAGGAGTCGAGGAAGTAGTATTACCGCTCAGTATTGATGAAATCGGTACAGCTCTCAAAAATCTGAAAAACAGAGCAAGCAAGACGGCTGAAGTATCAGCTCTATATGCCCAATACACAAAAAAGGCGATTTTACCAAATGCAAGAACTAACTTCCTACTGCACGTGGCCTATCCATCATCCTTCCAGCAACCTGTTCAGCATCCTGTCCAGCATCCTGTCAAGCAACCTGTCCAGCGTCCAGTCCAGCATCCTGTCCAGCAACCTGTGCAGCACCCTGTTCAGCATCTTGTCCAGCATCCCGTCCAGCATCTTGTCCAGCATCCCGTCCAGCATCCTGTCCAGCGACCTGTCCAGCACCCTGTCCAGCATCCTATCCAGCAACCTGTCCAGAATTCTGTACAACAGCCTGTCCAGCATTCTGTCCAACAGCTTGTGTATGTACCGGCATGTACCAGCGCGACTCCTGGCCCAGCATATCGAGAATAGACCAGATTTTCACACTAAGCTTAATCCATAGCGGACCTGGACCAGCGAGTTCCAATTCGATACACAGTACCTCCTTATCGACTTTAAAGACGCATACATCGAGGTCTCCGAAAAATCGCTCCGTCGCACGACTCTATAAAATTCGTTATGCACCAGATTTCGACAAGGAGATGCGCTGTCATGTGATTTCTGTAATCCTGCACAGGAGAGGACTGTGCGGAGGACAGTTGGAGGCACTATCTTCTTCAAATTACTACAACGTCTGGTCCACACCGTTGACATCGACATCACAACCGATTCCCAGCGGACCGTCAAAGCAGCTTTCAAGCGGCAATTGGAGAACAGGCGGAGCGAATTGGTTTTGAAGTCAATGAGGATTAGACTAAATGTATGCTATCGAGCAGAAATCCGGCTTTCATACACCATTTCGGAGGTCACTGCCGACAGCTATAATTTTAAAGAGTTTATCTACCTCGAGGCGAACCTTAACTCTGCAAACTTCATCAAACTTGCCATGGCAACCGATGCTATCCCGGGTTGTCTAAATAGTGAGGGTCAGAACTTCTTATGCGCGGGACCAAAATCATGCTTTACAAGACGCTAATCCCGTCAGCCTTGTTACACGGAGCTGAAACTTGAAGGACACGCGAAATGGCTAAGCGGATTATTGTGGCTTCTGAGACCAAACATTCTATGGTGGATACACGGTCTTGTCTGTGAGGGGGGCGAATGGAAGAAAAGACACACCTGCTGCTTCGAGATGTGGATGCAGTCCAGAAACCAAAACAGCGACGACAAACTGACTTGGCTACATCGGGAGAATGAAAATCAATGCTCCAGCTAAGAGGGTCTTCGAATCCCAGCCTCCGAGTTAGAGAAGAAGATGATGACCGAACCTTCGGTAGAGAGACCAAGTGATGGAGGACGTTAAAGAGCTTGGTCTTGACAACTGGAAACAGCGTGAGGGGATGGACCATCAAGGACGGAGGCCAACATTAGCTCTAGCTTTGACCCTACTTAGGCTGCCAGCAATCATGGACACACTCACGTCACAACAACGTCTCCCAATTGTTCAGTTGAAAAAATTTTTCAACAAAAAGCAGCGTTCTGTGAGGAATGTGCGACCGGTTGGACCAGAACGTGTTGGAGAGGCTCGAGGAATTATAGTTGAGCGTGTATACGAAGCCCGTGACTAATCGTTTCGTTGTCGTTCTCAGCAGCTTGACGATGTCAATAGACTATCTGCTTTTCGAAATTTATGCACATGGTCTGAGTTAGTTTTGGTTTCACAAAGACGGACCTACGCGCCACATAGCGCGTGAAAAAATGAACTTGTTGCGGAATCACTTCGGTGAGTCCTTAATTTCACGTTTTGCTGCGGCAAGCTTGCCGCCGAGATCCTCCGATATCACACCTCTGGACCGTGTTTTCTGGGGATCTGTACAGTCTCAGGTCTTCAAGAAGTCAGTTCTTACTAGTATAAGCCACGAGATACAAGTTGCAAGTCCCCCGAAGTAGGACCTTCGGAATGGATCACCTCAGACGAGGTCGTGGCCAACATTTACATGATAGAATTTCTAAGAAGTAAATGCCATGAATTCTTTTTTTGACCAATAATTAAGATTTCAGGTTCACTTTGACTTTGTTGTGTTTCCTTCTAAGTTTTAAATCAAACCCCACGATGAATCACTCATCTTTTTTTTGTTCTCTTGATTCCCCACCTAAATAGTCAGATTTTTGACGTCAATGCTCAGGCGGGACATGTCTGAGAACCTCCTTTGGGCTCATTCCTATCCCATCAATTGGATGCACTCTTATGTCCTGCTCATGTCCTTTCTGTAAAGAAACTTCACCATGTTTGATTAGAATCGTTACCCGCTTTCACTTTCTCCTGTCATCGCCTCACACCAGTCAAGGCGACATGATCTTCTCCGTCACCACCTCGCGCTCACCCGGGAATTCGTACATTTGCCGATTGCCAGACATCAGCCGTCGCACTACGTTGATCGGCTTAAACGCTCCGCTGAAGCGATGACACCCAATGTCCTTTGTGCGGGCATTTGTCTGGTCAATCGTATTCGTTGAATTAACGCTCCAAGCACTTAAAAGTCCCAATCGGCCTCAGTTCCTCCACCTCCTCCTCCTCATCATCCCATTTCCGCCCCCCACCGCCTGCACCAGTCAACCCAATCAACGTCAAACTCAACTCAAACACGCTCATTTAATTACACTTAATGTTGTTACACGGATCAGGTCGGCCGCCGGATGAGGGCGGCTGTGGTGGTGGCGTTGTCGGCGGCGCGATGGCAAGAAACAGAGCCAACTAGATAATTGAACTTCAATTACAATCCTCATAAATATGTGGTACCCGAACCGTATCAAAGGGGACAGACCCACTCGTCACACACAACCGGACGACCAATGGCCCCCTCCGCCTGGCCAGTGATCAACGTCGTCACTGTCGGCCTTTCATTTGACCAGATAACTAAATCGCCCGCTCTCTGTGGTCCCGTGTCTTTGCAAAATGTCCACATAAACACACATTGACATTACAAAGGCACATTGGCATCCTTTTTGGTGAACTTTCCATATCCCCGTCCTTCCTTGCTGCCTGACCGAGCTCGTCCTCGCCCACCCCACGATGGCCAGGCATTTAGATGTACGTCCGGCATGACTTGCTAAAACGCAATAGGGTTAAATCGTTTTGATTAATTACAGTCCGGCATAGATGTGCGCTCCACAGAGGGGAATTTTAAATCCTGTTACCTCCTCGTCCTGCCGTTGTTTTCAATTTCTGTTTTTTTTTTTTTTTTTGTTTTTGGTTTTCGTGTTTTGTGGCTGGACGTGTGTGTGTTGTGTGATAGTCTCGGGGAAGGGGGGAGGGTTGGTGGATTACGAGACGTCCTGTGATGTATTTCAGTCGGAAAAATCGATTCCATCCTCGTAACGGTTAACACTAAGTGCTCTCCGGTACACTCCGTCGCACAAGAGCATGTCCTTGCTGTCAGGAGGCCGCTTGTATGTAAATTAAAAACCCGTTCCCAGACACAATTGATTGCAGCCCAGTCGTTTTAGAAGCATCAAAGGAGTGCTTGACTGCCGGCTTTGGGGTGGGTGGTGGGGTAGAGTGTTTTTTTTTTTTGATTTTGTTGACAAGTAATAACGTTTCGTCTCCTCCTGGTGACAACTATCTGGAATCATAAAAATCACAATTCTGTATTTTTATTACGGAGGCCTTTTCGCAAACATGTCGTAAAAGAATCCTTTTTCCCACCCACCACCGCCCAGCATCACCCCCCTGAGCTGTGAAAAAGTTTAGGCGCTTACACTTAGAATTTTATGGATCACCCTTATGAGTGTCGTCGTCGTTGTCTATGGCTAGGCTGTGCTGCTAGTAAACTGACCGTAACAGGGTTGTTAAAAAAAAGAGCTTACTTGTCACCCAGATGATCCGGTAGCGGGGGCTCTGAGACTGAGACTGAGTCGGCTTTGGGTGATCTAGGAGCGACATATGGCGATGGCGATGGATGGTGGTAATATCCTGTGGAAACAGATGTGATGGGCGGCCCGCGGTGGGGGGGGGAGGTTGGTCTATTTGTGCGATGGTTTGCTAATTAGATGCTGTGGTAAGCGAGGGTTTTTATGCCAGTTGGCAGGCGGGGAGATTATGAAGTGTCATGTCTGGAAATTTGGTCGTTAAAAGAGGGTTCGCTGCGCGTTGACTGTGTGTCCCCGCAGACATTCGAGAGGATCAGGCCGGATTTCAAATGAGATTGTGACGCGACGTTATTTTGAGTGGAGACTTTTACGAGTTTGTTTTCATTTCATTTGCACAAATAGGTGTGTACACACTTGACGCAAGCCAAACAGGCGCTTTTGACGCCATTTTGACGCTTGATGGACTTTCGGAGACTGGGATGTTTTCTTCGACGGATTCAAATTTATTTGAAAGAAAATACATTTTAAGGAACTCCTGAGACATCCCTGTGTGGTGAGTGATGAGCGACAAAACCTACAACCAGTCACGTAGTCTGGGTTTTCGGTTGTTGACTGAACTGAGGCGTTGCCCAGTGAGGAGGGGTTGCAATGCACAAATTCGACGCTAAGGCGGAACAGAAGCGGTACAAAGGGGAAGGCAAGTCTTCCACTGGAATATGAGGACGTCTAGACTCTTTAGAAATTTCAAAGAATGTGCATACCAAGTGGAAACTCACTCCTTTTGACAACGGTAAAAAACAAACGATTCTAAAAATAAATAAAAGAAATCCCATCGACAGACAAATAATTCACAGTTAATCGCGATCAGCGACGCCACATGAGGCACCCAAGAAACCCACAAACACCGACTTTCATGTGGACATTAAGAAGAATCGAACACAAATCGAGAGATTTACCGACGTCGCGGTTGTCGTGACTCCGCAGCGGATACTCTCTTTATACCGCACCCGACCGCAAACCATCTTGACATAAATTATGCGGGCAATCGACAGACATTCGAAATGATTACACGGGAGCTTATTTGCATATTCACACTCAACGGGGGATTATGCGAATTTTCCGCGTGATGCATGGCAAACCCGAAACCGAGGCGAATGGGGATTATCTTCTTATTACGCTCCCTCAAGCTGGGGGAGTACACGAGGTCATTGCATCGTTCACCGGAAGTCATTGGTAATATCTTGAGAAACGATGGAAGTGCAGTTCCGGAAGAGTGTAAACGATCTCTTCCGCGACCGGCGATACATGTGCTTCCGACTCACTTCCGCTTTGTGGTGAAGTAAGGGATAAGGAAGGGATGAAATCAATCTGTGAAAGTTTAGATCCCATTAGTTCCCTCGACGCGCTTCTAAACGGAGTATTCTTATTTTGGTTTAGTTTAACCACATCTGAGGTGTGTACTACTGTGGACAAGCATCATTAAGGCCACAGGTTGAACTTTGACTGTCCTTAGAAGGCGTTTTATCAATCTCACGAGATGTTGCATCAACTCACGATTCTCAAATCGGAATGAATGTCGTGCGTTCAAAGACTCTAATATCCTGAAATGAATTTCCTTATGAAATGAATTAATTGCTTGAATCAATAGGCACCTCAGCTTACAAGAAACAGAAATATGAGAGTAAATTCCTAAAAAAACAAACATTTTTCAATCGTGAAGACGACTGACTAAGTTAAGAGTTGTCCCACTCGGTCGGACTTATTTCAGTCTAAGAACGTCAAAACTGCCCCACATTCCGATTTGAAACCAACGTCACACGTTGGTGTCCCCTATTGGCCAATGGTATCAAGGTCTTTAGGTGCCAATAGAGGACGGCCGGTTGCCATCGATTTGGGGCGATGTTGTCGATATTCTTCAGGCCGGCGATTGAAAATTCTGACTCGGAAAATACATGATTCCAACAAGACGGTCCAACAAGTCACACAACACGACCACTTATGCCCTTAGTGGTTGATTAGTATCCTGGTGCCACCAAAATCATGCGATTTTTCTGTTGGGGACAGGAGTTATCCCTGAACTCCAGGCGCATTAAAACTAACATTGCATATGTTCCGACCCAGGTACCACCTAAAATGTGCAAAGGACTACATAAAACTGGCCTCAAACAAATCCTTTGCTGTCGACTCTCCAAGGGCAACAAGATAATGTTCCTCTTCCCCCTTCGTGGCAGAGTCTAATCGTAATAATAATAATTTAATAACAATTGGCACTACAGCCTACAAGGGACCAGGGCCTAGCTTCTGCAGCAACTACTCATGTTGGGCGGGCTACTGTCCTCTCACGAGTAGATCGGCCCTACAGTTTTTTTCAGACTCCGAACGGAACACTCTTTGAGTGTAGTCAGCAACTCGAAAGAGGTGGTGCCGTGAAAAGAAATGTGAGTTGTCCTTGCCGGGATTGGAACCTAGACATTCTGCGTGTGGGTCGGAGCACTTCCCCACTATGCCACAGCGAGTCTATTCGTTAGTCTTTTGCTTCCTTCTTCTTTAAAAGACACCATAGTCCAGGATGGGACGGGGGCTCAACAAACATGCCTCTCCGCTAGCACAATGTCTCATCCGTTGTCTCTAGTTGTCCCCTCCTTTTCCACTTGTGTGCGTCATCTCAACGTAGGCTGTCCTCTGCTTCATTATCCCAATTGTTCAGATTCGAAGACATTTCGGGCCGGAGCAGTGGTGTCCATACGCTCTACATGGCCTAGGCATCTAAAGCGTTATATTCGAAGACGCTTGACTAGGCGCATGTCGCTGTACAGCCCATAGAGTTCGTCATTAAATCTTCTTCTCCAGATGCCATCAACGCAAACAGGACCAAAAATCGCACGCAAAACTTTTTTCTCTACACGACTAAAGCCTTCCTCATTCGCTCTTAGTAGCGTCCAGGTTTCCGTGCCATAAAGTAGAACTGGGATGATCAAGGTGCTATATAAAACAAGCTAAGTTTTTCGAGAGAGGGCTTTTTTACTCAATTGCCTCTTGAGCCCAAAGAAACAGCGATTGGCAAGGGTGATTCTGCGTTTGTTTTCGGTTCTGGTGTTATTGTTCCTATTGACGCGGAGCGGAGGTAGACGAAGTCCTTGACTATCTCGAAGTTTCTGCCACCTAGTGTGACGCTCTATCCGAGAAATCGATATTGTGTGTCCTTCCTTGATGACAGCATGTACTTCGTTTTGTCCTCATTAACCACCAGACTCATTTTAGCCGCTTCCGCTCCAATGCCAACAGACGCCCTATTGATGGCTTGCTGTGTTCGTTCCATTCACGTTAATGTCGTCCGCATAAACTAGCACTTGAACGGACTTTTGGAAGATCGTGCCTCTGGTGTTGACTTGTGAGTTAATCACGATGTTTTCAAGAATGATGTTGGAGAGGTCACATGTCAGCGCGTTGCCTTGTCTAAAACCTTCTTCGACGTCGAGGGTCTCGGAGAGTTCGTTGCCGACCTTAATAGAGCAGTAAGAGTTCTCTATCACCAAGCTACACACTCTGTCGAATTCAGCAGCAATGTCAAAACGAGACATGCCACTGTATAGGTTGTCTCTATCCACCATCTATCTCTAGGGACAACGAATTAAAGATGCGATGACTCTATGTTACCCAAATTGAAATGGGAAAAGTTTCACTAAACGCAACTATATGTCTTCCAATTCCTCCTTTGTGCCTTTTGCTAAATCGGTAAAAGGCCGTTCACTGGCTGCTCAGTGATGAGACTCGATTTTGCACCTTAGCCGAAGTGGGGGGATAGATACAGCTCTCCAATCAACCAACTTCCGAACTAGAGCAGCAACTAGAACATCTTACAAAACCTTTGATCCCAAATGAGGAGTTGAGCTCACAACCGTCGAATCGTGGCTCGATCGCCTTCCACTCATGCCACCACCTCGCTCAAAAAACTTCTTGGGTCAATAATGGACTTTCTGCGGCGGTGACTACTGACTTGTGGAAAGCAGTGCCCTATAGGTAAAAACCTTTAACTAAGAGAAGTTCTAATAACCAAGAGTGTCATTCATAAATTTGGTGGTTAAGAATATACCTTGGGCCGCTTCACTGCTACTTGATCACTTAACGCCTCTATGCCGATAGTTTGCGTTCCACAATTGCCCAGTCTGTCATCTATCGTGACACTTGTGGCTTACGCCTGTTGCACTTGTCGCTTTAAAGTGGGTAAAGTTGAAGTCCATAAGGGATTCCTGAGAAGTGTATCGATCTCAGATTCCAAGCCCCTGCTAGTCTTCCTTTACTCGACCTTGCCTCAAAGCTCTCTTCATCTTCATGCCATTTGAGGCAGAATGCAACACCAAATGGTCCTTACACCAGGACCTCTCATCTTCCAATCGGTAATGAATTACCACCAACCCCCCCATCCACCACCCCCTCCGAAAAAAAATCATCCACCAATTCCTTGTAAATCTGATAAAAAAATCCAACAAAATCTCATTAATTTTATCGATGAAAGGAAGCGATGAGCAAAAAAAGGACTTCCCCCGCCCTTGCGTCACAGAAAAGGGCAACAATGGCACTGAGTGGAAGCTAAGTGTGTCATCATAAATTTTACGCTCCATTCCTCCGCACCAGAAATCCCATGAATCTCTCGATAAGAAATCACCACCCCCACCGCCACCCGGCATCAGTTTGCACCCACCCCCGGTAAGTCCTGTGAATTGGTTTAATTACCCGGTGCTGCCAAATCTTGAAAATCTTTTTCACTCTCTTCTCCTAGTCAAAGAGAAAAAAACGGACACACACACACACACACACACCAAAGGGATGTCCACTTGTCGGTGAATCGATGAAAAATCGTGCGTTCCAGCGACAACGATGGGGAGACTCAACAACATCACAATCAACCAGGAGAACGTATGTCAGCAATTTGTAAGCAAAAGCCACGTCACAATTGATTGTGATTGATCGATTTATAACGATGAAACATAACACGACCGCTCGACGGACGACTGGACGCGTCGGGCATCCGCCCCCGTCCGCCCACGCGCTCAGTCCCGAAAAAGGTTTGAAATTTGAATACAGCCGGAGCACGAAAGAATAACGGATGACCGTGCCTTGTGACATATTTTGAATAGAAAGCAATTTTCTCATCAAACGTCACGTAGACGCTGTGTCATCGATGTCTGTGCTCCAACCCCAGAGCCATGGAAAGACGGCAGCAAAGACGACATGGAAGTGGGGGGGGGGGGGGGGGGGGGGAGCGCGCATCCCAACTGATCCGTGTTTCGCCATCAATCTGGAAAATTCGACACTCGATGGAGACACCCCCACCCCCCATGTCGAATTATCTAACTCATAAAATCAACTAGGGGTTGTGCATTGAACCGGGGGGGTGGCGGGGGTCACATCAGATATCCGCACACCTATGCCGCCGCCTTGAAATTGTGATGTTTACCCGCGGGCCCTTGTAAACTCGCTTAAAATTGATGCAAATGGCTTTATTGGGTCTAGACCTGTTGTCACGTCCTCGGCATAAGGGTGTTCAGAGGTGTTATTAGTGCAAACGTGACCCGGTACCGCAACAGATTTTCCAAGTGCTATGTGGCGAGGGCATGGCTGCCGTATTGAGCGTATTGAAATCTAGGCTAGGTGTGTGCTGTATTTTTTTTTGTTTTGCTCCTGATGGTGGTGCCTCCGTCGAGGGGGGGGGAAGGGGAGTTAACCACAGACAGGAGAAGCAGAGCAGAGAATGAGTTCATGAATCAATGAAAGGTTAATCTATTCACTGATCAACCGGTAGAGCATCAAGGGCGGCTGGGGAGACCTGAACGACGTGATGGATGCGTGACGAAGGTGTCGATGTGGAGCATGTACCACGGGGTAACAAGGTTTGCTCATTGATTTCTCAATGGCATATGGCACACCTGACTGAGCTTGTGTTTCGAGGTGTTAAAGATGCCTCCGGCAGGGAAGGTAATCCCCACCTATGGGGCCCTAATTGATTGGGATCAAGTTGATGAGGTGTTTGGGCTGTATTTAAGGAATCAGA
Source organism: Eristalinus sepulchralis (assembly GCA_944738645.1). Taxonomy (NCBI): domain Eukaryota; kingdom Metazoa; phylum Arthropoda; class Insecta; order Diptera; family Syrphidae; genus Eristalinus; species Eristalinus sepulchralis. The sequence continues at coordinate 10,483,392 of OX122885.1, read as the reverse complement.
GGGGTATGCTGTGTAGTCGTTTTTTTTCGAAGTTGATAGGCTTCATTTTGGAAAAGGGAAATACGGTGCATGGAGATAATGGAGTCGTGGATAAAGGGCCCATTTTACATGCGCTAAGATGTCGTTTACATGTCAAAGTGGGACGCGTGTGAACTTCAGTTACAAAGTGTGAACCGAAATATTACGAGTGGAGGAGACTCATAGTTTAAGTGTGACACCAAAGAGACCCTTTTTCAAAAACAAATGAGAGATGAATGGAAAGAGGAAACGTTTGTTTTTGTGTGTGTGTGTGTGTGTATAAGGTGTTCGAGAAATTTCGTCACCGGTGGGGGAACTCTCGGGATAAAGCCAAGACGATGAAGGAAACAACCAGGCAGGTTAAGGGTATGTATTTTGAATGCGGCGGGAAAGTCTATAGAGCAATAAAGTCTCAGGCGTAGGGACGTGAACTTCTTACTTAGGGCCAAGTACTCAGAAAAAACTTTGTAGTCTCGCATGCGCCAAGACTTTTTCATGTCAAACGTGCTCCGAAGGTCGTGGAGCCATTTTGAGTGCATAAAAGAGTTTAGCCCTTCACATATGATCTTCGTGGTCTAAAGGTCAAAGATGCCGGAAATTTGCGCGCTAAGGGCTATACCAATAGGGATGATTTGATATTTGTGATGAAAACCTTTCGAAAGGAAGGAAAAAGACGGGAGGGGGGGGGGGAAATATGATACAGGCAACGGTTTCCATATGTCAGGAGTCGCAGGCATAGAAAGTTTATCCCTGACGACAAAAATTTTCCAAGTGAGTGGGTGGCGCAAGTGGAAGACGATCGGCCCGCCATTTGACGGTCGTGAGTTGAACTCTTCCTGTGGGATTCTAGGTTATGGAAGGTTGTGTCTTGTTCCTTTTGTCTGTATAAATATGCGTTTTTTTGGAACACATACTAGTTGCGGATCGAGCTCGATAGTTGGTTGACTAGATTACCGTATCTGTCTCTCACTTTGACCAACACTTTTTGTCGTAGAAACTTCAGATGCAAATAACTAGTGAGACTTCTAAAGTTGTTTGCACCCTAGCCTAGGCAGACCTTGTGCAAAGATGCTGGTGAAGAAACTGACATCTTGTTTCGATTGGAAAACGTGCGCCACGCTTACTTCTCGCTTGGCAACGTCTGGACATATTACCAGTTCTTCACCTCACTCAAGCTGCAAATATTCAATTCCAACGTCAAATACGTTCTACTATAAGGAAGCGAGACTTGATGATCGTCATTGTTCGTAAGCTTCAGGTCTTCATCAATAAATGCTTAAAATAAATCCTGAAGACAACGAACGAAGAGTTGTTGCGCAGAGTTTCACTGAAACCCATTTCAGCAGAGATTCAACATTGTATGTGGAGCTGGATAGGCCATATCCTCTACAAAACGGAAATGGATAGCAGAAGGATGACCATCACTTGAGCATCACCGGGGTGGACGTGGGCCTCAACCAACATGCCTCTCCCGCCAGCACGATCTTTGCCCAGCTGCCGCCAGTTGCGCACTCCAAGTTGGTTGAGGTCCTTCTCCACTTCTGTGCGTCACCTTAGCCTAGGCCGTCCGCTGTTGCCTTGTCACAAGGCCTCAGATTTGAAGACTTTTCGTGACGCTCTGTGCGAGACGTCGATGTTGTGCGTCCTTCCTTGATGACAGCATGCACTTCGTTTTGCCTTTATTAGCCAAAAGACCAATTTTTGGCCCTTTTGCTTCAATGTCAGCAAACGCCTCATTGACGACTCGCTATGTTCGTCTAATCACGTTAATGTTGTCCTCGTAAGCTAGCTTTCGAGCGGACTTTTGGAAGATCGTGCCTTTGGTGTTGACTCGTGAGTTACGCACGATCAAGGATGATGTTAAAGAAGTCGCATGACAGTGCGTCGCCTTGTCTTGTTTTGACATTGAAGGTCTCGGTGAGTTTGTCCCCTTTGAGGTCAACGTTCAATTTAAAGACGGACCGTGAAGAGGAGCATCGTCAGGAGGTGATCTGGCTGGACCAAAACAGAGTCGCGTGTAGGTCATCCGTAGAGTTCCTGATATCGCTTTATGCTCCATAACAGCAAGCTTTCAATCTATTCACACAAAATATGTTTCATTTCACATCCTTAAAACTAAATACTAGTCGGACGTTTGGTTGCCTTGACTCGCTTCGCTATGGTTGAAGGCTCGGCGCACGGATTTCTTGAATGGTGTTGGCTTAAAGCGTTCCTGGATGATTAACTAACACTAACGTCGGTACTTCACAGTTTCCCCCCAAAAAATTTCTAAAGGAGTTAAATCGCAGCTTTGAGGCGACCAATTGACAGCTTATAACCCAATTTTGGAATGTAGTAAGCAAAAATATCGATTGCGGCCAATAGTGAGAGGGGATTCAACTTAATGCCTCCAATTTCATTAAGAAATGGGTGGCTATCATGGCTGTGTATTACCCACCGTTGACCGAAATGTGTTCACCTCCTTAACCTTATTTTTAAGGAAATTTGATCGAATGGTGCGACTACTGCACAATCCGTACCAAGTTTCACTCTCTGGGAATGCATTGCCTTCTTGATAGTAACGAGCGGTTTTGCCACCAAGATGGAAATATACCTTCTTAGAACATGCTCCCTTGGCCAAAGTCAGTGAAAAGCTGCCCACCAATAAACCCCCTTAACAAAACGGACTGAAAGGATGATCGACTTCGGAATGGGCGGGTAGTTGATGATACATTCGCTATCTAGGGAGGGATACCTATGAAGGATAAGGATGAGCATGACTAAGAGCACTCTACATCCCAGAGATAATACCAGACTTCAGGTGGCTAGAAATTAAAAATATGGACCTGGCCGACATGTACTTCCAACAGGATGGTGCCACTCTACGGAGGCTCTCCAGGCACTCATGGGAGTACAGCCACTCGACCTGGAGACCATTAGAAGAAGCAACACCGTGCTGGAGGGATAAGCACCAACGGCTTGGAGGATTAGGTCTTAGCGAGTGAAAAGACACAGCCAATGAGAGAATGACTCCTTTAAGAGAGAAATTCAATGGGCGCTTTATCTCACGTCGTGACAATGTTAATTAGCCGTCATGAGCATGTGATTTGACTCCGTTGGCATTCTGTCTTTGGGGACATGTAAAAGAAAAAGTGAACGTTGAGAGGCTTAGATCAATTCAAGACCTAAGAAGATTTCACTGGTGTCGAGCAGCTCCATCTGCTCCACAGACAGCTCCACATCCAAGAATCTCCTCAAATAATTGCAACAGCTATCCTCGTCATATTCAAACCTATAAAGATCCCCTTGGCAAATGTCAACTCCGTGCCAGGAGCTGTCCGTACTGCCTGTCAAGTCCATTTTAGATTAAGCGCAACTACGATATACGACTACGATTCGGCATGAGGGAGGCTTCTTGTTTCGTTGTAACTTGCTACAGAAGAATTGCAGGGTTAGGGCTTACTGAAAATTTGTCAAACTCTCTCTTTGGCCACGTCCCCTCGTATTCCTTTGCATCTCATCAAAATATTCAATCTGCCTACCGTCAAGAACAAAACGAGTGATTCATCGTACTGAACTCGGATACGACGATTTGTGGCATCTCAAGTGTCACTTAGTTGATCAAGATCCCCCTTTGAAGGGCTACCACTTCAGGCTAGCGCTCGGTTCAACCAAATTTAAGAAAACTAAAGGCCTACCGAACAATGTCCACTTTTAAAATTTTCAAAGATTCAAGCCCATCGAAATATTCGAAAAAAAAGAAGCTCCTATGACAGTCCCTGACAGAACCACGTTCATCGCCTGACAAAAAATTTCACGTCAAATTGCAACCAGCCGTGCCCGTAGCGTCCATTTGACTGCACATATAAACCATCGCTCGCCAGGTCGCTGATGATGATGGCACTCGTTCGATCCGTCTCCCGCGGATAAACTAATCTCCAGATGACCATAAAAACACCCCCCCCCCCAGTCGACATAAAACTATGAATTGCCACCAATAAGCCCCGGGTTGGGCATGGCCAGCTTCCGCAAACGACAACCGACACCGAATCGAAAGATGAATTGTTCCAGATCTGCCCCTCCCACTCCTCCTGACTCTATTCCGGTGATTTGACGTAGGAACCAAAAACAAAAAAAAAACAAACAATCGCACACCATCCCCCCCCCCTCCCCCACCATCGCCACCGCCCAGTGTTTGTTTCATGTCGGGTTTATGTTTCAATTGAACTGGAATAGAGATAAAACTTCAAAAAGGTTATCGACGTTCATAATTGAATTTTGAAAACAACCACGTAAACGAAGGCCATTTCGTCCGTGGCCGCACCGCCCACATACACACACACACACACATTTGGCGCCCGACGAAGGGATACCCGATCAATAGCAATTATCGTTCCGCGGATGCACTGCAACGGAATAATCCTGCCGGAATGAATATTTATGTGTGGGAATTTATTTATATTATCAATTTCGTGTGCACTGGCCTTTGAGAGAGCGGATGGGTGAGAGGGAGAGACAGAGAGAGAGAGAGAGGGAACTGAAGTGCCTTTTGCCCTTTTTCTGGGTGGATTTTCGGCAAAAAGGATGCCTCCGCTCGAATGGTGCTGATGACGGTGGGCCGTCAGTGGGGGCTGTGTGTGCACAGCGCGGTGAGCAGCCGCTCTTGACTACTCATGTGGACATTATGCCGTAGGATACCAAATTTAATACGGAATTGGATATGATTAAGACCGTTGACACAATGGACGCGTATGCAGGGGGGAGGGGAGGGGGGGCTGTAAGAAAAATAATGAAAGGACAAAACGGGAATGATATGCATGACTACCTGCTCAGTTGGATGTGATATTCTCTCGATGACGGGGAGGTCAACTGAAGGTTGTGATGAGCGGCGCTCCGCGAACGCCAACCGGGCCGGCCGATGAGTGGCAATGAATGGCAGTTTTATGATGGGATTTTGAGCGATGTAAGGCTGTCTTTATCGGTAGTCTTACAGGTTTGTGGATGTGTTTGGTGATGCCGGAGCTTAAGCGGCAGACAAAAGGGGATTTAAAAGCAATCAGAGTGGATGGTTGTGGGTGGTGGCTGGGGCTTCTGAATGGTCTTAAAAATGATTACTGCAATAAATGGGTGGATGGAGTGCAATTTTTCGCGAACGGAAGGTGCATTTTGTGAAGCTCAGCGACTGGTGGATCAGTGGCTAAGTGAGGCAGGGGTCGCTTACTCTAGGTCTAGGTCTAGAGGGGTTCTGCGGACAAATGTTTTTTCTTTAGCTTCTATTTGGTGGTTTCTGTGACCTCATGCTTATGGCAAGGTGTGTCAATAAGCTCGCTTTATAAGGGACCTCATTCTAGACGATGGCACCCAATGTACCCGAAAACGTCAGGGATAGGAAAAAGCTCTTGCCTAGTGTCAGCCTCTCAAGGATAGTTGTTAAGAACGCATGAACGAACAGAAGCTGAGTCGCAGTTGATGCTTAAACCATGAAAAGAGACAATTTGGCAAAATGCAAGACCTAAGAGCCTCTAACAAGGAGAAAGTTCAACACATGACGACGACGATGAAGAACTCTGTCGTACAGCTTCGATGAGATAAGACAGCTTGTGTATGAAAAATGTCTCAGTGTCTAGTTTGTACTTGAAGGTACATTGCTGCCTGGATGGAGAGACGGATAAGAACAGGTTATGAAGAGTGCTTTGGTTCCTGACTTAGTACCGTAAAGGCAATTTCACTGACCCACCATGAAATAGTGGGATTCATCGTGAGGTTTGAATTTCAATTGGGTTTTTTTCGACAGATCACGGGTGACTCCTTTAAAAGTAGATTGCCATTTTTGCTCCTTATGGCTTGGCAAATCACCATGAAAAGACTCAAGCCACAACTTCGTCTCCAAATTATTCAGCTATATTACGTAACTCAGCGTTGTGTCAGAAGTGGTTTTCTGGCGATTTCAGGAATTTACGGTTGAGTCCCGTCCTGCCGAGTGATTGATAGTCGACCGGATAAACCAAATCCAGCACGCAAAAGAAGACCACAGCAGCTGTAGCTGATGATGTCCTGAAAGAATCGCTTCTTAGCCATGTTTGGGGTCTATATGCTTCCTGAAATTCAGTCTCGATGATCTATGGTTTCAACAAGACGGCACTTATGATCCATATATTGCATAAAACAATGGACAAGTTTCGAAATCATTTTGACGAGCTCTTGATGTCACGTTTTCCTACGGCAAGTCGCCTAGATCCTGCATCACATATATCTTTACCTACTACTGCGGCTTATGGCTGGTAAAGCAACTAATCATACTGCGGCAAATTCTGGAAAAGCGGTTTTTGCTGAAATGGCCAAGTTAGGAATTTCGCGTATTCGCCGCTCCACTCTTACCTAAGTGGGATGCACCATATACCAAAGTGGTTCAAGGACTTCTAAGCCTATTTAAACCTACACTAAATTTCGTGAGGTAAATGTACTCACTTGTGATATCTTCAATGTGGTACTGAATAGAATAGTGGGGAGGACAGGTGTTAACACAAAGGCCACTATTGCCAATTAGTGGGTTAAATAAATGATATTTTCATCATCACTCGTTCTCAGCGCGAAGTTGTGGAACTTTTAACCTGAGGACCAAGATATTGCTCGCAAGTTTATATGGTCTTAGCTGTGAAGTGAAAGGATATATAAAAATATACAACACAACTACGAACTCTACCAGCTATACCAAGTTGTGGGTTTAGTCAGAAATTCAATGATATATTGACTACTTTGACTAAGCCATATCAGATGGACAACAATGCTTTAGCTTAGAGGATCCTTGAATCCCAGTCTTTAGGTTCGAAAAGAAGACGAAAACCGAACCTCTGGTATAGAAATCAAATGTTCACGTATACGAACGAATACTAGCAAACTTGACCTTAACGACGTGGAGTAAAAAAAACGATTTATGACAGACCAATCAACCCTAATAGGTAAACGACTTTTTTTCAGTAGTTAAGAGGACATGCAGACCTTTGACCACTTTCTGTCACTCACACTGTTAAAGACGACTAGACCTATATACGCTCAGGTCTTGAACATAACAGAGCTAGGAACGTACATAGTGTGCGGAGAATGGCTTTAGTTTCTACAGAAGTTGTTAATGGTTCTTAGCCCCACCAGGCAAAAGCCGGTCATCCCTTCCTTCTTCTTCTTCTTCTTGTGGTTCTACAGTCCGGGTTGGACCTGGGCCTCAACCAACATGACTCTCCAGCCAACACGGTCTTTCGCCAGCTGCCGCCAGTTGCGCACTCAAAGTTGGTTGAGCTCCTAAGCCTGGGCCTTCCTCTGTTGCGTTGTCCCATTGGCTCAGATTTGAAGACTTTTTGGGCTGGAGCAGTGGTGTTCATCCGCTCTACATGGCCTAGCCACCTTAAGCGCTGTATCCGTAGACGCTTGACTAGGCTCATTTAGCCGTACAGCCCATACAGTTCGTGGTTGAATCTTCTCCTCCAGATGCCATCAACGCAATCAGGACCAAAAATCGCACGCAAGGTCATCCTTTCCGCAATCAGGCATATATTCGGTCTATTTAAAGCCTGTAGCCATATGACACGCTTAAGATCAAGTCAGAGGCAGATTTATATTGGCACCCAGGGAGATTAACTGTTTGTCTGTTTGCTGTGTCTGTTTGAGCTTACAAGTGACATACCAAACATTTGGTGTTCCTCTGATAGACGCAGAGTTGCAGCAAGTATGGCTAATTCGTGGCTCTATTGCCCGTCACCCACCACAGGCAAGGTTTGAGCTGCCTTGCCACCTTGCTCATGAGTCCGCAGCAGGCAATGAGTGTGACTCATCTAACGTGGACATTGATATATCACTGGCAAAGAACAGTTCATGACGAACGATCTTATTTGATTTTCTGCTTTCAACTGAGGCTTCAGACACTGCGTTCCCTAGAGCTCATCATCGAGTGTGATCACTGATTTGTCAATGACAACCTGCAGTGCTACATGACGTTATCAACTCTTCCGGTGTTTTGCCTTCAATTGTTCAATTTTTAGCGATGAAGCTCCATCAAGGACAAGTGTTTATCGATGGTATGGTGAATTCAACCGAGGTCGTAGTTCCCCTCAAAACGAATTTCGTGAGGGCCATCCAAAATCAATTGTTGTTCCGGAAACCATTGATGCTGTGCGCCATCTGATATTGCAAGATCGTCATGTGACCTATCGTAAGATTGAGACAATCTTAGGCATTAGTGGGACCAGCATACATTCAATATTGCATGAACATTTGACTGTCAAAAAATTTGTTCGCGTTGGATCCCACACAACTTATCAATCGCTCAAAAAAAGGCTCGTATCGATTGGTCGTATGAATTGATCCAAAAATACGATCGCAGTGCTTCGAAACACGTCTATGACATCGTGACAGGTGATGTATGGTGGATTAATGCGTATGAGCCCGAAAGTAAACAGCAGTCGACTGTATGGGTGTTTCAAAATGAGCCAAATCCAACAAAAGTTGCTCGCGCACGAAGCACTTTTCAGCAAATGGTCGCCGGTTTTTCGAAAAAAACTGGACATGTCGCAACCGTACCACTAGAACAACACAGAACAGTCAATTCTGAGTGGTACACAACCATTTGCTTTGCAGTTGTCTTCCTAGAAATCAGTAAAACCAACCGCCGAAGACGGATCACTCTTCACCAAGACAATGGGAGCTCTCAGACATGAGCACTCAAAACATCGATTTGATTAGTCATCCGCCGTATAGTCCTGACTTGGCACCGAATGAGTTCTTTTTATTCCCGTACGTAAAAAATAAAATGAGTGGTCAACGTTTTTCGATGTCTGAAGAAGCGGCTGATGCGTTTAGAATGCATGTCTTGGAGATACCTTAATCAGAGTGGCAAAAGTGCTTCGACATTTGGTTCAAACGCATGCAAAAGTGTATTGAGTCTTAATGGGGAATATTTTGAAAAACAATAAAACTATTTTCGATGGTTAATATTTGTTTTTTTTCTCTAATCCCGAAATATACAAGGAAACCCTAAAAGCTTCACCGATTGCGTGCCCTTGGAGTTCCACATTAAAGCTGGTAACGTTCCATTTCGAGCGATTGGAAGGCTATGAGGATTCATTTGAATCACTTTATGACCACTGTGGGTATAGTCACCATGTCGTCTGCCTAGATTACTAACGAATGTGACATTAACGATCGAACCCACCCACATTCTCTTCTGAACGTGGTTGTACACATAAATCTCTTTTAATCGTCGAACCGCCGCCCTATTCCACCGCCAATGACTTAAAGTCACCGGCTACAATTGTTAGAGTACAATTCTGGGCACTAAGAGCTATGTTTTCAACGATCCACTCCTGGTCTTTAATGGCAAGTTCGGAGGGTTGTACTAATCTTTTTACTTGCACTGAACATTGGAAGCCAGAATTTATGACTTTACGCACATGCCCCAGCGTTTTTCGTGGCACCACCGCTCGTTGATCAGAGGTTCTTCTTCGGAAGCGATCTACTTTGGAGTCTGCGGCACACAACACTTGTGTACATTCTCGTTTTTGGACCTGCAAAAGTTTGTCTTGAAAGCTATCGTTCTGCTCCCTTCAACACATCCCCAAATTTTTGAGGTTTATGATATCCTTAGAAATTTTCGATTAAATTCTCACATTTCTAAGGCCACGGTTCGTTTTGTGTGTGTAGGCGCTTGTTTTTCCACAAGAACTGCGCTCCCAGTGCACCCATCCACACATAATACAAAATTTCGAAACTCCACTCACCAACAACAGTGAAATCCATCAAAAAGAGACAAAATTCAGTTCAACCCGACAAAGCTTTGCCACAGATGAGATGTATCATGCATCCAGGACCACCTCAACTGAGGTTGCATCCTGCCTCCTCCACCGCCATGATATCCAATGATAAATTATTGCAAGAACTTCAAATGCCGAGACATCATTCACAGCACAAAGAGCAAGAGTACACCCCTTAGAGCTCTTCACGCAAATTGGGACCCCAACTGTTCAGAGTTAAAAGCTATTTCCTTTGGCAGATCTCAAGCACCCACCTCAGATGTGCCATTCATTAGTTCGGCCACAACTTCGCCTGTACGCCTCTTGGCAACGTAGAAGCTCCGACCACAGTCAATCACTCAATATGTCATCATTCCATCCACAGGAAAACCACTCGAAATGCCAGCTCCCCCACAAACAAATGCCCTGCCCCAAAATTCCACCCGGGGAGCGAGCAAAACGAAACCATGTCATTCGTTCGGAATTTCCATTTTCCAACACAAAAAACAAGAAAGGACATCGTCCCCCACCAAACCCCCACATCCATGCCACCAGTTTTACAGATCTTGCAAACTAATTGCAAGCTTACCTCGAAGGACTCACCACCCCCCACCCCCACGGAAGGCGAATGCGAACACCTCCCCACACACACTCACAATGGCAGCCGCAAAAGCAACCGCACACCCACTGCCGCCACAGCGCCACACCGCCTCACCACCCACCACCCACTCAGCCAGCATCAACTAAAACAGTTTCTATTTATTTTGAAACCCTTTGCAATAATAAATCATGTCTGAAACTCCAAAACTCAATTTGCAAAAGAGATTTCAGCCAGCAGTGAATTTTCTTGGCACGTCTCTCACAAAAATTCCAGCCATACAGTCAGCCAGTCAGCCAGTGCGCCACCTTCTCCACCTCCAGCGCACCAGTTCCTCAACTCGTTCGCCAGTCCCAGTGGCCATCGCTCTCGCTGCCAGGATGCACACTGCGACCGGGGATACCGCGTGCCCGACAAAAACCAAACTGTAATAAATTGCATATGCTGAAAGCCACAAAAATATGAATTGTATAAAGGTCAGATATTCGGGGAGGGTGCAGACCAACGACTTAGCCGTCCGGGCCACTGCAGCCGAGCAGGGGAGCGCAAGCAAAACAAACGAACGGGGCAGACAAACAAAAGAAAAAAAAATGTTGAAAGATCCTTGTGGTGTCTTCTTCTTCTTCGCTTTCTAATCGCCAGATGCTGGTTCTGGGTGGGGGTGGTGCTCCACCGCCCGTCCGATGTCATCTGGATTGGAGGGGGAGGGCGTGCACCTCCTCCTCTGTCGCAGCACGAATTTCCGAGACGGAGACGCTTCGCAAGAAAGGAGATCTCGGTAGATTTGTCACATTGCCCTGCGTTTCCATTTCATTCGCTTTATGTGCGAAGCCCGCAGCCCGCCTCCAGGAAGAAAAACAGGCGCTGGTGGTGGAACTGGCGTCGGCCTGGATAAACTTGGCAAGCGCCATTGTTCGGCTGTCAAAAATCAAGTGGAAATGATGCTCCTGGCAGAGTCGTACTGCGAATGAAATAGGATGTGTCATATCTTGGCCTTTATTAAGTTTGTGCTGCTGGAGTCTGGGATCTGAATTACGCAAGCGGTATTGTTATCCGTTACACATGTGTGGATGCGCCACTCACTCCGGGCGGTGGAGTTTCTGCGTCTGGGCCTGATGTCTGAGGAGAAGAAGTTCGTTTTGTGCAGCTGTTCTGAAGTGAAGACTTCCTTTGAGATGTTGCGTTGGACAGGCTTTTTGGGGGGCGCTTTGTGGTCAATTTTCGATGATGTGCGACGGGATAGGTTAACGCCTTGAGGCGGTTCCCGCCTGCACAGACGTTAGACGCGAAAAATGAATGTGTTCCTTGAGAGTTATGATTATGGCGCCAGGAGCTAGAGAATTGGACGACGTTGGAGCGTAGAAACCGCATCCATTAGGCAGACAGGAGGCTGTGGCAAGCCACTCAACTGGATCTGGAAGAAAGGGGACTGTCCTGGCTGCCAGTGAGGACAAGAAACTTTTGAACAAATTGAGACACATGAGGTTTTCCACTCTTTTCGCTGGCAATGGGGTGGAATGACAGTCTTCAGGTGAAGGCTACTTGCCGACTGACAAAACAGAACACATGAGGTACCGTCGAACCCCCAAATGGTGACTTCCGTGTGAACTTTAAGAAGAAACGACCACAAATCGAAGGAAGGCGGATAATCTTTATCCCGCACGCGACCACAAGCCATCTTGACATAAATTATGCGGCCAATCGACAGACATTCGAAATGATTACACGGGAGCTTATTTGCATATTCACACTCAAGGGGGATTATGCGAATTTTCCGCGTGATGCATGGCAAACCCGAAACCGAGGCGAATGGGGATTATCGTCTGTGACCCCGGGAGGGGAGGTGCAGTAGGGTGATACATGTTTCATTGCATTTGCATCGATTACCGGAAGTCATTGATAATGTCCTCAACACGATGCAGGGGATGTTCGGGTTGCAAGGAAGTTCCAGTGGAACGTAAGTGATCGCTTCCGTAACAGGAAGTGATGACGGAGTAAAGGAATTGAATGAAAGGTGACAAGTTTTTGTTTCGTTTAAGAATCCTTGATGGAATTAAACAGGATAATTCAGCCTTGGGCCCTCTTTTGGATGTACAATCAAGGTAAAGGACTCATTCTTTAGTCGCACAACAAGAATATGGAACTATCCCCCCCTAATCACAATTTACTGTGGACAGGCCCATCATCCTCTTCCTAAAATACATATGTATGTTCCTCTAAGCCCTGTTACCGTGCTGGTACTCGTAATGCGAGTACGAAGGGATGAGAAACTGAGAAACTCCGTGGGCGTCTCCTAGTTGCACGAGGTAAAATTCTGCTTGCTGGATGAGACGCCGGACGAGGAAGAGGCGATGGAGTCCAAGGACGAGAACCGTTCGTTAAAGCTGAACTTCTCTCTTGGCGAGGGGGACCTTAACACGCGGAAATCATGTAAATGTAGAAAAAAATTATTTGGATCACACTGGCTGTGTGTTTCATTGATTTGGTCGACACTGATAAACGCCGTCTGATGAACAGTTCTAGACACCGTCACAAACTCAAACTAATTCAAAGGAATAGCCATGCACTGAACCTTCTGAAGCCTACGTACTCCCCCCCCCCTTTCTTCATGTCTAAGGTAAGAAATCTGCAACCTGACGTACACGGCCTGCACAAAACTTCAAAGCAATTTGTGCATAAATTGTTCCATGGTACGGTCATTTGAACATCCTTCAAACTTTCAGCTATCCGCCACAGACAGTCATCGTGCGTGGTGATCTGGGTGCAATATGGGTCGAATGGAGGCGGAATAATGACCATTTCCCAGTGAGAAAACAGAGACCTATCTTCCCACACAATATAAAGCAAACATATTGCACCCAAATCGGCACCCAGTTTAACCGATTTTCCGAGAGTCCATTCAATTTCTAACTAACGCGGACGACATTGACTTGAACAGACGAATACAGCGAGCCGTCAATGAGGCCTTTGCTGGCATTAAAGCGGAAGCGGCTAAAATGGGTCTGATGGTAAATGAGTCGAAAACGAAGTCTATGGTTTCACCAGGAGATCAAGGACTTTGTTTACCTCGGCTCAACAACGGACAACGGACAGTTCCAGAATCAAACGCAGAATCACACAGTTGCTGCTTCTTAGGGCATAAGAGGTAGTCCTCTCTCGAAGGACTACGATGGGTTTCTACAACAGCTTGATCTGCAAAGTTCTTCTCTATACTCTGCGCGGAATTTTTGGTCTTGCTGGCGGTAATGGCGTCTGGACAAGAAGGTTCAAAGACGAACTTTATAGGCTGTTCGGCGGCATAGGCCTGGTCAAGCGTCTTCGGACATAATGCTTAAGGTGGCTAAGCCATGTAGACACCACTGCTGCTGACCGAAAAGTCTTTGAATCCGAACCATTGAGGCAATGCAACAGAGGAGGGCTTAGGCTAAGGTGGCGTACACAAGCGGAGAAAGACCTCATCCAACTTGTAGTGCACAACAGGAGGCAACTGGCGATATATCTTGCTAACTGGAGAGGCATGTTGTTTGAAGACCAGGTCCACCACCGACTGTACCACCATTACTTGAAGAAGAACAAGAAGAAATGACATTCGTCACATTTGAAGAGAGTACACCCATCCCTGGGACGTGCCGCCCACAACAAACTTGCCTGACTGCGCCCACTCGATTTAGAGGACCATGCAGGAGACACTGTTGAAGACATGGCCGTTGTATATGCAGAGTTCGGTGTAGTTTTGGTGTTCCCAGAGCTCTAAGACTGCAAGAAATTGACATCATGCTGGCTTTCCTCAGGATTTAAGACTCACCTGGCCACTCGAAAGTTATGCTGGAGATGGCAATGAATTTTTTGTTGTATTGAAAATGTTTTAAATTAATATGTTAAACTCTGCATCAAGCCAAAGCCTATAATGAAGCAAAGCTTGGTACCTACTCCAAATGGCACAGCAACCCTAAGGAAGGCTTTTGCACAGCAGGTTTTAGGCTTCATGTTTTGCCTCCCACAGATACTCCTTCTCGAGAAATCCTTTTCAGAATTATCTTCTTCGGGGTTCCGAATTTCTGGATTCAAAGCATATTTGTATTTTGCCTTAAGCAGGGACTGATCTCACTTTCCTCTAAATTCTATGCGCCAAACAATCTTCGACAATTGCCCTTCAAGTCACCTGCATAATGATAAAAAATAATGCGTCATCCGGACAAGTGTGGAGAGGTAGAAGTGGAACTTGAGCGCTACCAAGAGCTGATTTCAGTTGCACAAGCCGACTTGCTGTTGATCCGTCTCTATTCTATTGGCGCCGTGACATTGGCCTCGAGTCTGATACTTTTCGGGGCAGAGCTGAGTTTAATAAACATCTTAAGTCTGTAGAGATGTAATGGTTTATATGCTTACTTAGGGTTGAATCTTCCTCCCGGCAGTGGTCGCCGTGGCGTAGTGGTAAGTGCGTCCACCGCCGCGCAGAAAGTCTAGGTTCGATTCTCGGACGGGACACCTCGCATTTTTCACGGCACTGTTGCTGAGTTGCTGACAACACTCTAAGAGTATCAATTGTCTATGAAAAGCTTCTCAAATCTGGCCGTTCGATGTCGACAAAAAACTGTAGGTCCCTTTTACTCGCGAAGAACTGAAGCATGCACAACACTAGTAGTTGTTGCAGAAATTAGGCCCTGGTCCGTTTTGGGCTGTAGTGCCACTCAAATCTTATTATTCTTCCTCCCGGCGTCAGGAAAGCACATACGACCAACTATCGCATGCAGAAAGTTGTCTCCTAAAATGACGAAGGCTTTCATCAATTGGCTTAAGCGTCATTCATCCCTATGGAGCGGATTTGGGACGACCATTGAATAAAAATAAAAACCACTGCGGGCATTGCTCGGATCTCACAATGTCTCTGGACCCTGTCCCCCAGCATTTGATATTTCAAGTCCCTCTTAGGATCAACAAACAAAGGAGCCAGTAGTAGTGATGATCAAACGATCAAACGTCGTCGTTGACTTCTAAGTATGGCGCTACAGTCCGTGGTGAAGCTGAGTCTTAAACAAAACAATTTCGCAGTCATCATGATCTGTTGCCAACTGCCTCTAGTTGCACACCCCAAGCTGGTTGAGGTCCTTGACCACTTTCCCCGTGTGCAGCCTTATATGTTCCTCGAGGAAAACTTGGCTTCATTTTTGTCCACCTATATAGACCGTAAGGACACTAGACATAAGGGAGGAAAGGTCTGAAAGAAATCAACATTGGTCGTTACTTAGGACTGAAATAGTTGTTGACTGAGAAAATTCATTTTTAGCAAACGATACGGGCCAAAAATCCAAAAAAATGTTGAACCCTGCAACCTCGGCATCGGCCCTGTAACCGTCCCACACCCTCAGCGCACTCCCTACCCCAACCCATCTCACAAAATCGAACTCAAACTTGTGCACACACTCAACAAAAAAAAAAAAGAAGAACTTTCCATTCAATTAATCAATTCTTGTTTGCACATCGCAACGAAGCTCCATCGGCGTCGCCATATGACAACAACTGCTCCGCCTCATCGATGCGTGCGGGCACCCGCATCCAAATCCACGCACAAAAACTTCACCGGCCATTCAATCAAGATACCAAACCGGCGCCGCGCCCGCCATGCACTCCTCAGTCCGCATGTTTCCGCCGACAAGGTCCTGCCGCCCGTACCCGAGAGAGTTCATCATCTCAGCATCTCCCGGCAATTATCGTTATTTTTGTGTTGACATTTGAGTTTTTTTTTTCTGTGCACCCGCGCTTTGGCTCGCGAAGAAGACAAATGAAGCGAAACGATCCTGTGGAGTGCGGGGGGCGCTAGTAGGGAGCGCTCTCGCTTAAATTATGAAAAATTAACCATGAACTCAATTTTCTGGAAACTCGGTCATAATCCCGAGCAAACATTTGCCGTTCGCGTAATTCCGTTAATGATTTTTTAATAATTTATGCGAATAAGGTTCTCTCTCCCGGTCCGTGGCGCTCTCGCGTGTTGAATCTCTCATTTGTGCGACTGGGCGTCGATGCGATGCTGCGATGATGGTCGGGGATGGGGGCTCGCAATGAAATTAATATAAAACTGCCATCGCACTTGGCTGCGGCGCATGAAATTGAATGCAATCGTCATGATACTACCGATACCACCCACACCCCCAGCCATCGCGCCGAACAAATCGTCCTTGGCTATCAAACTGGCTGGCTGCCTGGCTGGTATCCAGTTGCTGGTGCTTTAACGATCTGTACTGAAACAGAAATGGTGGGGGGGAGGGTGAAATGTATTAATTTGCAATGTGTTCACTGATGGGGAAAGGAAAGGGAAGGGGGCCGGTGGCGGGGGGGATGTTTTCAATTAAGAATTTAAAATGATAACGTTGTTGTTTGATTTCCACTCATCGAATGTATTGGCAAGGATCATAATATTTCCTCTGTTTGACCGTCCATATTGACGGAGATATTTATTTCGTCCTTAATGTGTGGACACAACGTGAGCTAATTGGTATTTATTTTTTCTGAGTTGTCTGCAGCATTTTTCGTGGTCCAGTGACATCTGAATGGTGAATGAAGTCAAAGAGAATGGCGGACGTGATGGAAATAGATCAGAATGAAGATGTGAGTGAGCCAGGAGTGATCGAGAAATCGAAGCGGAAGGAAATTCGTCGTTGTCTGTGATGCTTCAGTTGAGAGTGGGAGGTGTTTCCATGAGCTGGGTAGTGCTGAAGACGGACTGACAGTGTAAAGTAGCTTGAAATGATTTGGATTGCCGTCTGCATCACACAGCTTACCTCTCGCATGTTGGCTGTGCGAATTATGGAAGGACCACCATCCGAAGAAGTAGCAGCTCAACAGAGAGTTCTTCCCGCCTTGTCGCGTTTCTTTGCCTGTGTTTTGCATCTCGGCAGCTTGTATGTACAACTTGACAAAAAATTGAAGCAAGGAAGCTTGCATTCAGTCCCTACACTTAATTCCCCAGCAACACCGAGCAGATGTGTTGGAGGACGGCAACATGTCTCTCCCAAACCAAGTATTGGGAAATGTGTTCTTTCTTCTCCCCTAGGTCAACCTAGATTGGGACAGTGATTCGTCGAAGAATTGTCTGCAGGCTCATGAGAACAATGAAAATGCAGGTGATGACGTACCAGGAGCTACACTGGACCTATAATATCGACGTTCCATCGGCTCATCGTTAACTGAACCCCTTCCTGGTGAAACAGATGTTGCCAAAGTTGCGGTCGATGTTTGTCGAAGTGTAATTTGCAAAGAAACCTTTTTTTACATTCTGAAATAGCATTAAACGAGATAAGGAGGTCAGTGGAAGCATTAAGTTGAGGGCCAACTGCTTCTTCTTCGCCTGACTCAAAACTAAGCTCCCATCTCACTGTTGCACTCCTTACTCTGTCCTGGCGAATAACTCGTGTAACAGCGCGGGGAAATCTCATCTCGGCAGGTTGTGCTCGCGATCTTGTTCTTTCGGTCAAAACCTTAATTCGAGAACTATACGAGAGAGTTGGAACAACCCCTGAGGTGAATCCTCGGCTTGGCCTGTCTTATAATTGACCATCCAAGTTGCTTTCAAATTGATCTAACTTGGTGTATCCTACAAGAAAATTCAGTGTAGCTCCTCGCATCACTCATGATAAGGAGGCCGAGATATCAATCTGCTTCAATGTTACCCCACTACTGTGGAGTAGATTCCATTGGACAGGCGTTTTGGAAATGGGCATAAATTTCATCACTATCAGCACATACGACCACACGCTAATCAAGTCCGAGATGGAGTTCCATCCGGGAAGATGTGAAGAAAAGACGGCTTGCCCTCAAATCTGCCAATGTGAAACAACCTTGGCCTCGGCTGCGCTGCAACATCCCGTCCATATATATGAATGTAACGAAAATGTGAAGGACAGGAAGGTGACAAGAAGCACCTGAGAAAACCCCACCGCCCATGGTGAAAGGCACACCATGTTTAGTTTACAGATTTTATGATTAAGTATATTTTCAATCAGGAGCCCCTCCTGAGTTGAGCCACGAGCGATCGACTGCTACCGACGAACCAGCTACGACGACGACTTCTCCATCCATTTCAGCACCACTTCTTATAGTAGGTCCCATACTCGCAGCGTATGTAGTAATCGATACCACCCGCTTAACTCCCAAACGAAGGCGGCCACCGACCCTGCGACTAGGAGACCAGCTGATATGATAATAGTCCGCAACATTGCTTATTTACTGCTCGTATTCCACTCATTTTATAGCTTAGTGGTGTTCGAGTCAAATAAACGCCCACAACGCCAAAGTGGTGTCCGATATTCGATCAGTAAACAAATCTGATCATCTGTCCCCGTGACGATGCATTACTCCCAGCGTCAGCGTACGACCAAACTAAATAAACAAACAAACAAACGGCGACGACGACACCGCATTGATGATTCCTCATACTGACCTATATCAACGCGATGCGAGCTGACCTACTTGAGTGTCAATATCAGCTTGTTCGTCGTGGCTGATGATCGCTGTCGTTGACTCATGGCTCAACCCCACATACATTTGCCGCTGTTTGCCTGAACACAGCAGCGGGAGTTGGCATGTAGATCGGTTTGGCATCCTCTTCAGTCTTCTCAAGTTCGATTCTCAGAGTGAAAAGCTGGTCGGTTGTACTTCTAATGGGACGAAAGCTGCACAGTTTATCCAACAACGTAGACTCAACCACAACGTTAGAGCGAGCCCCCAACACCTCAGCGTAGACCTCACTAGGAAGACTTGAAAGAGACAAGCATCTGTAAATGGAGCACTTTTTCTTGTCCCGCTTGTTGTTTGCCAATCGCCAGGTGTCTCCCACACCATTTCCAGCCCACTTTTATGTCACGACAGCGGCCCAGGACTCTCCCATTGCCCATCGGCTTAAACATCTCTGACTGAATTTTATCCACGTCGCAAGACTTGGCAACTTTCAGAGATTCAATCGCCGAAGTGAGTTCAATCGCAAGACAACAGGGGTGTCCTGTTAGGGATTGAGCAGCTCCGTATAATGCTCTTTCTATCTGCGCCAGATCTCCACCTCGTTTGACAGCAGCACACCGTCCTCTATTTTGACTCCTTCAATGATGTTGAACTTCCTGCCTCTGAGTCGAAGGATGGTCTATCAGAACACCTTTTGCGCAGATCTATGCCCCCTATTCAAATTCTCTCAGGACTCCTTTAAAGACTGTTCTTGGGTTGTTCCCGAAGCAAACTTGCAGGTTCTTCGCAACTCAGCGTACCATTGACGAAAAGCAGAGAGTCCCCCAAGACAGTCCAGTCTCGGCGAGAAGCAGAGAGTCCCCCATGATAGTCCAGTCTCTGAGGTCTACTCCAGTTCTTTAAGAGGTGTGCCAGTAAACGTTGGGACCGCAGCGCACCCTGAAATCAGTCTCAACTCCTTCAAAGATCGTCCGCTTGCTAAGTTAAGCAGAAATCTCTTGAACAACATGTTTGGCACAAGCCGAATAAGAAAGTCACAAGAATGAGAGCGAGTGACTCCATTCAGATCGGTGATCGCTTCACTCCTTCGCACACTTCCATCACATCTCCTGTCACAACCGAAGCCACTTAATCAATTTCCTGCACAACATTTTTGCAAAGTTGTTGAAAACTTTTCAAAATTATTCAGTCACCGGAGACTCCTTTCAAACCTTAAAAGCCATCAGCTGCCCCAGCGGGGGGAGGGGGGGGGATGTGGTACAGATGAAACAAAGAAATCACCCCGTCCAGAGAGTTATTCCTTTCGCTCCGGAACAAAGAAAACAAAATCCCTGTCAGGACTGTCAGGACACTTGTTCGCAACGAACATCGTCCTCGTCTCCCCTCCGACGTCAAGATGTCCAAAAAGTGGGTTAAACTCTCTCACATCCTGCTTCATCCCCGTTTCCGTGAACGCCTTTAAATTTGCAACAAACTCACTCTCACCAATCATCCTATAAATCTTTCCTTTCTCTCCTTGCTCCTCCACTCCCCCCGCCGACGCCACTCATTTTGCACCCGAACATTCTGCTGTGCCGTGATCCTGCGAAAATTAAAATGTATTATTCCCGAGAACGGTTTTCGGCGAACATTAGGCGAAGGACCGGCCCGGGGGGCAGCCCTGATTGCCGACGCTTATACTTACACATCTGACGGGCGCAACATGACAAGCAACAATTACCGATATTAAAACAAAGATTTATTGCGGCAGCATTATTGGGATTCAATCTAGACACCGTCGTCCTGGCTGCGATTTTCGTGTGAAAAAGGAGTCCCCGCCGAGGTGGGGGCGGTGCGCGCTTTGGCGCACGCCATTTCGTATGCCATATGCATTCGCAGTCACACGGCGGAATATGATTGATGGGCTAGTGCGTGGCTAATAAGCACGTGCACGGGGTCTAGTACGATTGGCGGTCGGCGAACACACTGTGTGGGGGCGCGAGGACCCCTAGGCTTGAATTCGGCGCGACGACAACGACGCCGAGGACGAGGACGAGAAACTAATCGAAGGAAAATTGAAGATTGATTCGTACAGGGGTCGCCGCCGCCGCCGTAAGCCAGCATTGTGTAAGCATCTGCAAGACGTTGGGTCTAATGGGCGTATGACGGAGGGGAGGTATGAGGTGGCGAGCAGTGTGTGTGCCTGCTTGTGTGCTATGCGGTAATTAATTGGGAGGATAATTGAAATTTAAGAGGAATTAGCGGTAACTAGAAATGGATCGGCTGTTGGCTGGTAACTGATTTGCTCTCGATAAGGGGGGTGGAGAGCGGAGGCGAAGGGTCGTTGCGTGGGAGAGCGTAAGCTGCGAATGGGGAGATGATTTATAATCATAAAGGTTGTTAACCTGATTTAATCACAGTTGCGTGTACTTTTGGAACCAGTCACTGGATAGCCGGCTTTGCGAAAACTTTTCAGGCTAAAGGGAAATTAATTGATCGGAGATTTGGCCCTCTTGGAGCTCTCTTTACTGAACCCTGCAACCGGAAGAATCGGAAGCCTCGAAAAAGCTGATAAGGTTAAAAGTTTCATGCTGTCGATAGGCAGGCTAAGGAACTTTTCATGCAAACTGGTATAAGATACAGCGCGCTTTTTTTTAGGAGGTCTTGGTGTCATAGCTGGGGTATCGATCGTATGTCCTTTCTAGGAGATCGTAGAACTCATCTTTGATGTTGTCATCCTTTCTGTTGTCATCCTTCTCCTCTGTCGGGGCGTGAGCGCAAGTAAGACTGATGTCCCCGAATTTAGCCTTTAGTGTGGATTGTCATGAGGAGTTCGCTTACGGGCTCGTAGCTTAATACTTGTTGCCTAAGTCTGCCTCGAACAACAAATCCGCATCCGAATAAGCGCTGCCTTCTCCCCCTGCATATGCCGCAGTTCTTCATCTTCGTCTTGCCCAGCCCATCCCACCGCTCTTCCTGGATGGCAATGATGTCTGCTTTGTCAAGAAGCAGTCAAGGGCAAGTTGTTTGGCTGCACGTGGTCTGTTAAGGGATCTCACACTCCACATGCCGAACTGAAAGTCGTTGTCCCTTACTCGTTTGCTGGGATCGTAAACATTAGATCCGTCTATATGCGGGGGACAGCAACATGTCTCAGAACTGGGTTTGTTTTTGTGTGTTGAGGGAGTTAGTCTTACGCAAAACTTGCAGACTGGTAGGCCAGGCCCAGTACTTAAGCCTCGGACAAAGGGTGTTCGCTTCATACATTGGTTCACCACACAACGGATATTGTGATGGCTGATCCAGGGGGCGCCACGAGGAGGCAGTATGTTAACTTGACCTGTGCACGGACGAGGACAGCGTTAGCAGCACGCCATGTTGATCAACGATGTTACCTCGTGTGCTCCCTCACTATTTTCTCTGATGGCCATTTTCCCAACTGCTTAGAGATTAATTTAAAGTTTGGATTGTCAATATGAATAGGCACAGGATCACCTAGCAAAGCGAAGATTCGATGAATGGGCCCAAGTTTGCTGTTTTCCCATCTTTATGTAAATTTAAGTGTTTGGAGCCTGACTTGAAGTACACCAAAGTCCTTGACGTCTAACTTGAAAATAGCTATGGATCCTCATACACACTAAGAGAAATAGAATCAACAGACCAGCCTGAGGAAGTGCCGATTAGTTAAGTTGGTTTATCAGCTCTGCAGTTCCCTATTGAGTCTCTACGTCGGTATCAGCATACTCATCTGGTTGGAAACCTCATCAGTTACCCAGCTGATTCTGAGATTGTAGAGAATGATGTAGCGAATGCAGTCTGGATCCAGATAACACATTCCACAGTAGCCAGGAGAGGACTTCGCGGATCTTCTTCTGTTTGAGAGACTCTGCAGTGGTTGGGTTAGAGAAGAGATATAAGGTTAAAAGTTATTATAGCTAGTTTAAGTATTTTATATCTAGATTTAATGCAAATGAAACTCAAAATAAAAAAATACATTTAAAAAAAAAAAAAAAAAAAAAAAAAAAAGATATAAGGTTGTCAAAAATATCTCCCATCCGCTTTTTTGCTCTTCATGCAGTGTTTCATAAAAAGATTTACAGTGATCGGATTTAGTTCAAATATGCGCCGTTCTGTTGGATAATCTGTTTCCATCTAGACGGCAACTTCATAATACCACCCTCGTGGAAGCCCCCCCTATGTATTTTTGCGAAGAACTCGGACAGCCACTTTTCACAAGACTCTTTTGAGTTCAACTTTACACCACCAAGGGCGTTCGCCATGGACAGGAACAGGTGGTAATCTCTTGGCGCTATGTCCGGGATATATGGTGGATACGATAAAAGCTCCCATCCGAGCCCCCGTAGCTTCTGACAAATCATCAACGAAGTGTGTGGTCTGGCGTTGCCCTGTTGGAACAGTACACCCTTCCTGTTGGCCAATTCTGGACGCTTCTGGTCGATCGCCTGCTTCCAGCGGTCCAGTTGTTCGCAGTAGATGGTAGACCATAGGGAGCACCTCGTAGTGGATGATTCCCTTTCAATCCCACCAAACACACAGCGAAACCTTCCTGGCGGTCAATCCAGGCTAAGCCACTGTTTGGGACGATTCAGCGGCTTTCAACCACGACCGTTTTCGGTTGATATTGTCGTATGTGATCCATTTTTCGTCTCCAGTCAGCATCCGCTTCAAAAATGGGGCGAGTACGTTCCGCTTCAGCAGCATATCGCAGGCGTTGATTCGGTCCAGAAGTTTTTCTTGCGTCAAATCATGCTGCAACCAAACAACAGCATTCTGCAGATGGTTTAAAATGGTTTGGTGACTAACTCCCATCTCCTGAGTGATGTCACGAGATGCCACATGCCGGTCTAACTCGATGATTTCCATGATTCGATCGGTATTCGTCGTCACAGGTCTTCCGCCGTCTGGCTTATCCATGGTGTCGCTGTCACCGGCTCTGAATCGTCGAAACCATTCCTTCGCGGTTCGAAGTGATAGAGTACCGTCCCCCAAAACACCATTAATCTCACGGAACGTTTCTCTAGTGGATTTGCCTTTAACGAAAGAACACCTTAAAATAGCGCGAATTTCGGCGTTAGTGAACTCTATGTTTACACGTCTATAACTGTTGAACGCAATATCCAAACTAGTGCATAGCGTCGTTTTGTAGGTTATGTTAAGACCTTTTAAACGATGTATAGTACTGCCAGATACGAGCTCTGTAGCGCTTTGTACAAAGCCGGAAATTCCAAAAGACAAAAATGCGAAAGGGAGTTTTTTGGTTACCTTATATGTAAAAATTTTGGGGCGTTCTGAGAGAAGCAGTATCTTCCCCAAGGAGAAATACTTTATTCACTGCTCCATAGAAGAGGAGCAAGGAAGAACAAGTACCCCTGCCTACTTACCGACTTACCTAGGCTGGCGGTGATTAAGCGTAGGTAGAGGAACAAACGTCCGGCTAGACGTTTCTAGTTTACTACTCAATCCCTTATGTGGTTGCACTGCCGCTCGGTCATCAAAGAGTTAGCGGAAGCTACAGAAGAAACGTGCAACAGACCAGGCATACCAAAAAGCGCTGCAACAAAAAACAAGAGCAACGCAGGAGGAGTACCGGGCTAGGAGACGGGAGGAGAAAAAGCTTCTACGCCTGAAGAAAAAGGCTTGCGCAACCTCCCAGATCAAGGATATTGAAGAGTCTAGGGACATAAAATACGAGCCTTTTACTTACCACCGGAGCTCCTCAAGACTGGTGGCATGCATTCGGGAAGGGAGCATGCACCAGATCATCTGCCGAATGTGGGAAGACGAAAGCATGCCCGACGACTGAAATATCAGCTCCAAATGCCCCATCCACAAAAAAGGCGATCAAACCCCGTGCAACAACTACAGAGGTATATCCATGCTCAACCTCGCCTACAAGATCCTATCCAACGTACTGTGCGAACGTCTAAGACCGTTTTGCACCGCACTAATCGGCACGTACCAGTGCGGCTTCCGGGCCGGCAAATCGACTATAGACCTAATCTTCGCGCTGAGGCAAATCCTGGAGAAGACCAGCGAGTTTCAAATCGATACGCAGCATCTGTTTATCGACTTCATAGCCGCCTACGACAGCATTCATCGCAACGAACTTTTCGAGGCGATGGCCGAATTCGGGATCCCGGGAAAATTGATCCGGTTGTGTCGCACCACGCTAACACATACGCGATGCACCGTGCAGTTCGGCTCGAAGACATCTGAGCCGTTTGAAACTTGCACCGGATTTCGGCAAGGAGATGCGTTGTCGTGTGACTTCTTCAATTTGGTACTGGAGAAGAGGAGTGCGGTGGGCCAAGGTGAACACGGAAGGCACTATCTTCTACAAAACAGTCCAGCTGTTGGGATATGCGGACGATATGATATCGATAATATCGTTGCGCGTTCCCAACGTTCCATAGCGGAGGTTTTTGGGGCGATTGAAGAAGAGGCAAAGCGAGCTGGTGTTAAGATCAACGAGAAAGAAACGCTCCGTCACACACCACCTAGGACAAAATGTAACAATCGACAACTATAATTTTGAGGTAGTAAAGGAGTTTGTCTACCTCGGGGAAAACGTTAACTTCACAAATGACATCACAGTGGAGATCCGACGTAGAACCACCCTTGGCAACCGATGCTTCTTCTGGGGTCAAAACTCCTGACTCGAAGGACCAAAGTCATGCTCTACAAGACCCTTATACTGCCAGTCCTGCTTTATGGAGCTGAAAGCTGGACGATAAGCAAATCTGCAGAGCTGATTCTTGGTGCCTTCGAAAGAAAAATTCTACGTCGTATATATGGTCCCGTCTGCGAGGAAGGTGAATGGAGGAGAAGACATAACCGCGAATTCTACGGGCTGTACCAGGATATGGATGTAGTGTGGAAGGCAAAAATCCGTCGACTACACTGGCTCGGACACATCGAACGCATGGACAGCAACGCTCCAGCGAAGAGGGTCTTCGAATCTGAGCCTCCTGGTTCGAGAAGAAGAGGACGACCGAACCTCCGGTATAGAGACCAAGTCATCGCGGACGTAAGACAGCTTGGCCATGATGACTGGAAGCAGCGTGCCCAGGACCGTCAGCGATGGAAGGCAGCAATTGCTCAGGTTCTGACTCTCAATTCCTTAAACATAGAGAGAGAGAGAGAGATGAAGACAGAGATAGAGTTCATAGATAGAGGACACAAATTTAGTCTGTTTTTTAATTAAAAATGTTTTGATGACAAAGACTGAAGCAATATTACTCCAAAGCTAGACTTCAAAAGCTTCCTATAGTCTGGCCTGGAACAAGAGCCCTTAAAACCAACACCAAGACTTCTGCGCTAGACAGATCAAAATCACTTAATCCCAACGCAGACAACTGTCCTCGTTCCATTGAACAAAAAAAACAATTTGAATGTCAAAAAGTTCCCATGTTGCCACTGACACCAGCAATGATCAAAAGAAGGACCTCCCCCCCTCCGCCTCCCTGTCTGTGCTTTAAAGCATGTCACCCGCTTCTAACGACGACATCAAGTTGTCACCTTCACTCGAGCACCGACTCATCACATGACACCATCTGTGTCGACCCTTGTACTGGTCAACGAACTTCCCCGCCACGAGAGTACCCTACTTAAATGAAGTCATGTTCAACATAATCGCTCCCGCTCTCCCACTCTACCGCCGCCATGCGCTCTCATAAAACGGATGTATGTCCTTTTTCATTAACAATTACCAAGCCGTTTGCCGGAGGCACTCACCTCCTCCACCTCCTCCTCCTCCGCACCGATCCTTTTCAACGGCAGGATAATTGTTAAAGTGGAAAATAAATTGTCAAGGGTCAGTGTGTGGCATACATTCAAGGACATTCCGAAATCCGTCGCCCAGTCGCAACCAGAGATACCGCAAAAAAAAAATGAAATTCAGGCCATCTTCATTCTCACATTTAATTACGGTCGCCTCACCACACCACACCTCCGGTCGGCGATCCTTAAGGCGTCTGTTTGTGTGTCGAATGTGCTCGAATGTGTGTCATGGTGCGTGTGGGTGTTGTGCGCCCGTGTGTCGAGAATATTGCAAAACCATGACAAATGGGAATACAATGTCGTTTTTTTAGATTAATGTGACATTCTGAACACATGTGGCCCGGATTTGTTCCATAATAGGATTTTAAATCGTTTAGAGGAGCTTCAGCATGCTCCTGCTGTTGCCCGTGTCGCCGCTGGTGCTGGTGTTGGTTTCGGTTCTGGCGCTTCTGTTCGCAGAAGAAAGAAATCACACAAGAAAACCCCTTTATCCATGTATTCCAATCTTGCCACAACCGCCCCCCCCCCCCCTCCCCTTCACCCATCTGTCTCGAGGCGAGGAGTAGATCCTTTTCGTCGACCGATGGCAATGGTGATGTTCTCGTAAATTTTCTCGGTCTTCGCCATCGAACTCGGTTTCTTCGCATTTTAGTCGTCATTCGCTGGCCGATTGGTGCTGGTGCAGCGCTGAAGTGGATGAAGGAGACACACATCCTTGGCGCAAATAAAATGAAATATCATTTCGTCTAGCTGAAGTTCTTGCACTTGTAAAAGTCAAAATATAATTCCTACACCCACCCACCCCCGTACGGCGAGACAGGACATCGACGAAAGGATGATGAATATGTTCAAAGCGAAACGAAAGACCGGGGAGCTTGCCGGCAAGGAGACATGGGGCATGATTAAAACTTAAATTGCTTAACTTTTTGTTCGTGTCCTGGAAATCACATACCATATTAGAGACTGGTCTGCGTTGTAGGGAGTTTTAATCCCCAATTAAAAAAGGATTTGTCGTATGCCCACAGGAAATCATGACTGGTAGCGTGATGTGAATGGCTGTGCGCCCGTGTGTGTGTGTGTGTGACTTAGTGGGTGTGTCGCAGGACTATAACTACGGTTGGTCTGTGCGGGCGGAAAGGGGGGGGGGGGCATTAAGCAACACAAATCCGAAAGGAGATTGGGTTCTTGTTCTTTTTTTTTCGCTCGTCCTTTTTTTTTTTGAGCGTTCGGGTTTTGCTTTTTCATTTCAGTTCAGGCCGGAAAATGGGCTTAAAGCTTAAAGTGGCTGATGGTCCGATAGCAGCTTGGAAGTGGAGGGAGTTTGATTGTAGGAAGTATGCAGTGCATCCCATTTGCAGTGGGCAGGCGCGGAAATGGACGAAGAAATTCTTGATAGTTTGGAGAGCAAAAGTTTTGCTCGCGATCTTTGGTTTTTTTCGCGTTGAGGGTGTCCGGAGGAGAAAATTCAGCCACCAACAGTGTGGGTTGTGCAGTGACATGTGCCTAGGGAAGCGTCTACGGATGCAACGGCAAAGATGTCTAGGTCATGTAGAGTGCATGGACATCACTGCTCTGGCCGAAGAATCTTCGATTTCGAACCATTGGGGCAACTTAATAGAGGATGTTCCTCCGACAAAAGTGGAGAGAAGAACTTGGGCCCAACTGGAGGGCGCTGGCTAGAGAAGCCCAGGTCCACCCTGGATTGACAAAGGAGAAGAAAGCGCTGAAATCAAAGCAAGACAAGAAGTCTTCCTACTTTCTTTTGGCAACTATGCAAATAAGATGACTGGGACCATGTTAGGCTCGATAGAAAAACGCTTTTCAAGTAACATCGAAAACGTCTTTATAGCGATGCCGATGATGATGCCCCATTTTAAGCTGCTATACCAGAACTACATAATCCGTTCTAAATCCAAAGGAGCGCCATTGCCAATCTGTCAGTATTCATATCAACCTTCCTTTGCCGACCACGCAGGGTTCGTTTTAGCCATTCTTAGGCCCGCTCTGGATAAACTTCCGCCAAATCTTTGTCAAAAATGCCGTGGCATAGTGGATAAGTAAAAGGTCTCAGGTTCGCTTCCCATTTTGAACAGCTCGCATTCTTCACGACACTACCCCTTTCGAGTTGCTGACAACACTCAAACTACAATGACAAGCATCAAAAATCTCGCCATTCAGAGTCGGCAAGAAAATGTAGGTCCTCTCCATTCGTGAGAGAAGCACGCAACAACACGAGCAGTTGATGCAGAAGCAAGGTCCTGATCTCTTGGGGATTGTATTGCCACTTAATAGTTATTCTCAAGGACATTGGACTGATCGATCTGATTGCCAGCTATGCCTTGCGTTAGGCTTGACCCTTGAGACTCACGCAAAGCTGATATGTAACCTGATTTCTTTTGGTACATTGTGCCTAAGTGCTCCTCTGACTCAGTATGAATGCAAACATCAGCAAGTGGTATAGGGTAGTTCATTTACTAGTCTCAAAAGTAAGGCTATACAAAGTACACACAGCGATACATTTTCGAAACGATTTGCTTGTTCTGTAAGAGACCCTGTTTTGCCATTAAATCTGAAACCTAACATCATTCATATGGCCTCCTCTGAAAGATTTGCAGCGTTAGGTTACTTTAAGGCATGGTTAAACCACTTTTTCGTACATTTAGAGTGATATCTCAGCCATAACTTAAGTAATGTTTGTTTTTAATGATTTTTGAATTTAAGGGATGTAAGCGAAAGTAAAAGGAAAGATAAAACAATTCAAAATAACATTTAAAAACGCATTCTGTGCAAAACTAGTCTCAAAAAAGGAAAAACAAGACTTTCGACTATTCAGTCAACGACATCTGTTAACAAAAGTAACAATCGTAGGACCATCTGATCACGTTTTTGACTTGAGTCTCACTTTGGTATAGTTCTTCTCTCTTCCTCGTTGAAAGGATAATGTAAGGATAAGGAGGAAGTAAACGTAACACAGTCTGTCAATCAAGTGTTTCATTTTTTGCGCCCACCTCCACCCACTCTCCTGCAGGGATCATTCCCGTAAGAACTCACTTATACGTGGTCCAGCAGATTGATATGCATGATCTTGGTGACGAATTGACGTCGCCAAAAAGTGAAATTACGCAACCAGTACAACTTCTCACACAATGAGTTCATAAACGGTCATGTTGCGTGAACTTAAGCCAGGTCATGTTGGAACTACATTGCGTCAAAGTCATAATCTTTAATCGACAGACAAAAGAAATTGGTTGTCATTCGACCAAATACCTCCCATCTCTGACAGTAACCGCGAGCCCATTGGCATCTTCAAAATTTTGCAGAATAATGAGCACACCAAACAATCACATTCTCAGGGCGCAAAGGAACCTCTTCTACCACTTGTGCGATTTCGGGTCCTCATATGCTGCAATTTTGATTGTTTACATACCCGACGAGTGGGAATCATTGAAGAAAATGTTGATCCACCACCATCGAAGAAGCCTATCTAGGCCGTTCTGAATGGTCAGCAGGTGTGATTGGCAGGGAAGTGTGAACTTGGTCCTACACTGTACTCAACTAGATCGCCGACTCCGAATGACGAGATTTATAAAGCTTCTCAGTGTATGTTGTCCGCAACTCGAAAGAGGTGGTGCCGTGAAAAAATGCGAGGTGCCCCATCCGCGACTTGATCCTTGACATTCTGCGTGTGAGTCGACGCACTTACCCACTACGCCACAGCGACCACAATTTTCTAGCATACGAGGACGAAATGAACCACAGCGAGGCATAAAGAAAGGCCTAAATAGCCTTAGCGCTGAACGAGGGCAAACCGGAGTAGATGGTGTCATTTAGAAAGGACGCGCAACATCGACGACTTGACCAGAACGCTTCATTAGGCAGCTAAAACTTTGAGGAGGACTAATTGCACTTTGGCTCCCGACTAGACAGTACAAGCAACGTGAATACCGACATTAAACGCAGGACACCTCTTGCCAATCGCTGTGTCTCTGAGTTAAAGAGTCATTTGAGTAGCACAACTTTCTCCAGAAAGGCCTCAATCATCCCTGTCCTGCTCTAGGTACAGAGACCTGGGAAATCCCAAGAACAGATGAAGAAGGGAAGAGATTTGCATTTAATCTTTAGCCCTGTTGAGGATTCTTTGAGTATAAGGTGCAACCACGTTCCTTATGGGCTCTACAGCGACATGCACCTAGCCAGGCGTCCACGGCTTCAACGCCTAAGTTGACTAGGCCATACAGCCAGAGAGTCTTCATCGTCGAACCAGTGGAACAATGCAGTAGAGGAGGACGCCCAGAAATCCAGTGGCGGACATAAGTGAAGAAGAACTTCCACCAACTTGGGCTGCGATACTGGAGGCAGCTGGTTAAAGATCGTGCCAGCTGGGGAGGCTTGCTGCTTGAGACTCAGGTCAACACGGGACTGTGGCACCTGAGCCAAAGGAGGAAAACGGCCAAAATTGACCAACACAATAGCAGTTTTCTTCAATCATGAAAATCTGTTACAGACAGCTTTTACGTCCCGGAACAAATTGACGCGTCTATGTGGGGAGAATTCCATGCATCCAACTTCTAGACTGGACCCTACACCGTTTGACTACCATTTGTGTCAGTCTCTCGGAAGCTCACTTGATGGCAAAAACTTGTCCAAGCGAAGATCCGCTTAAAATCACTTGTCCAAACTGTTTGCTGATAAGACACTACCCCGGTAAAACAAAGCTTCCCTCCTAAAAATGACAAAACGTCATGCTGAACAATGGCCAATATGTACTTAATTGAAATTGATTTTGAATAAATTCTTCTCAAACCTTAGGGACTTCTCAACACTTATCCCTCATTCGAGTCTTATTCGAAACTCTCTAGACGAACCCCTTCAGAGGAAAGAACGCCTTCAAAGCAAAGAACCCCTTTGTTCATTCGAAATTTCCATCTGCATCCGATACTTGACAGATAAAAACAAAACACACCCACTGTGTGGGGTTGATTCATATTTCATTGCCAAAGAGAAACAAAAAGAAAAAAACCCGAAACACAGCAAAATATTCACTCGTGCCTAGATACGCATCTATTCCCTTGAAAATATGTATTTGCGAATATGCACAGCCACGCAAGGCCGTGAAGTTATGCGTTTCCACTTCACTGGGTACATTTTAGATACCGCCTAAAGATTTATCAATGAACACACGCTTTCACATCCCATCCACCCCCCCACACACACCACCACTGTGTTGCACACACTCGCAGCAGATCCCTGCCCCTCCAATCCATTTCATCCATCCATCCATCAGTCCTGCGAACGCGGCAGTGCGAGGAGGGGTTGGTGGAGGAGGAGGAGGAGAAAGAGCGGCTGCTTGAAGGGCGACGCGCAAATTACATTTACATGTTTTATTACATCACCCGAAAACTCGATGGAAATAAACTTTGCGGGATTTTTATTTTTCTTTTGTTTTCCGTTCCGATTGTGATGTCATTTCGTTGCGTTGCGTTGTGAATCAGCGCCCCAGGTCCTGGTGGGCCGCCGCACACACAATCTCAATGGGGAGGGGGTGGGGGAGGTGGTGCGCCCGCCCGCATTCGGCATTCAGTTGCGAAACGTGCGTGAGCATTGTTAGCGGAGATATGCTGAATCTAGTGCAAATAAGGACACAAATAAAAATTTAGCCAGCGGCATTGATTGATTTCCTCTCTAACTCGGCTTCGCTTCGGCGAACGGCGGCGGCAATGGCGACAACGACAATGTTCGCGCCGCGCTCGTCCTTCGCAGCCCCTCGACCGTGTTTCTGGATGTGTGATGTGCGTGCGCTGACGGGGGAGTTGCTTGTCAGCGGATGTGGCATTCGAGATATTTTCATAGAAGCGACAATAGGCGTGTACGTATTTCAATCAGAGACACCTTTGGTTTTGATCGAATCGATGTGGATGCGTGTGTGTGTGTGTGTGTGTGTGTCGGTGGAGGGGGTGGATTGGGTGGATTGGGTCGGATAAACGCATTACGGACGGAGTGATGGATTCGGTTTCGATTGAGTATTTTTTCTCTCTCGTGAGCGTTGTATTTTTTTTTTGCAGGAATTCGGTTGCTACCTTTGGCTTTGTTATGTGGGGTCAAAGGCTTTGTATTCAGGTCACGTCTCCTTTCCGGGATGTATTGAGATGTCAGATGCAGGATGACTACGCGAGTTAACCTCATTTCACCATTAGTGATCATTCAGTGCACTAGAATGAGTTCTGAAGTGGAGTGGTGTGTGCGTGGGGTTGATGGTCCTTTTTTTGCAGTTGGCAAACTTCCTCCTCTTCGGCACTACAATGAGTCGATGAATGAATTTATACCCACCACCGCCATGGGCTACGGTATCCAATTAATCGCCTCAGACCCCGATCCAGATGGACAATCAAGCGACGCCATATGGTGCTCACAGCGCGTTTATCTTCCGACGTTCCCAAGAATGTCCCCTCTCCTCCCTCCACTCCCCTCTCACCCCGGTCGCATCAAGGAGTGTACATAACTGTCAATTTTATAATAACTTCTTCCACTATAGTGATTTCAGGCGAAACTTCAGCTTCGTCCTTCCTCAGCATCAGCCAGCTGTGTGTGTGTGCGGAAGCAGTGTTCTTCGTTCTCAAAAGATCTGCACTACTGTTCCCTAGCGCGGCCCTTTCTTTCTTCTGCTGCTGCTTCCGTGGTCCTGTTCTCCTCGTCCTCGTCCTACTCCTCCACAGTATCATTTATCATTTCTATCGATTTTTCATACCATGAAAAGGAAATCACTCCTGGATGCCAATCTCCTATGCATACTCCTATATATAGTTCGGGTCCTTCCCCCAACTTCTCCCAGCCCAATGGCAGACAAAAAAGTTACATTTAAGTCGGTGGGGGCGGACAGGGCGAACGGGCAAGTGAAAGAGTTTCCTTGAAATGCGTCTGCAATGGAAACTCAGCCAACCCCACCGTCGTCCCACCACCCCGCCCACCCGTTCAGATGGATAAAGTAATAGCCCTCGGGGAATAAAAATTCACATAATAGATGAACCATTGTTCGCGGTATGGATCGAAGATGAAAGCTGCTACAGCTGGGGAGGAATCCGTTTGGTTGCATCTCCTCATGAATTATTCAGAGCCCGGGAGAGCACTGTGTTAGGTACTTTCCATGGCGAATGAAACGAATGCATACAACTCCTATTCGGTTCGTCAAGACAGTCCACAGTCATCGTCATCGGCAGTGCCATCAGCATCACCATCACCATCATCATCATCATCATCAGAAGCAGCAGCAGCAGCGACATTGTCGTTGTTCGTTGCATCTCCTAAGTCATTATGCACTCGCTCAAGAGTGAAATTAGTTGCATTTCTCCGCCAGCCAACATGCATTTGAATAGCGAGATGCACACGTCTAATGGATGCAGTACACCTGCGAGATGAAATTAATTTCATCCGCATCGTTTGCATTTTCCGCGTGTCAATTGTGAACCGCGAACCTGATTGGAGATCTTTAGTGTGGCGCTACTTCTCAGTTGTAATTAGCTTCAAATTTGTGAAACTATCAGTGAGTGGGTCATGAAAGAATTCAAAGTCTTCCTAGAACCTCTTTAAAACAAAATAAACAAAAGTATTATCAAAAGATGGCGCCACCGGCAACTTGTGGCTGATCTTGGAAGCGATTACCCACTTCACTGGAAAGGTGTGACATTTGTCAGCCCCGCACACAGCAACATTGTGGTTTTCCTCTGCGAAAATGTCCGGATGAAGACCAACGCACTTTTGAGTGTGGATTTGTCGTCAGCTACAGTAGGCAGTCGAGTCGATCTATAGGGCAATGATAAGACCGCTTCTCTCCTATGCAGCAGTCGTTTGGTGGAACAAGCTTTGGCGAAAATACGTGACTGCTGCTTTCACTTAGTTTCGAAGAACGGTCTGTCTCGGCTGTTCAGGGGCCTTCCCCATCACGCCTGGCTCTGCTCTTGATGCATTGCTAAATCTCCCACCCCTTCACATCCACATCATGGGCTGTACAATCAAGGTCATCTTCCGAATAAAAAGGAATGGTCTTTGATGATCTCCCAGACCGCATCTCCTATGACACAAGTCTCTCCCTGCCGTCTGATTCAGGGTTACCAACGATCCAGCTGCATCGCTTATACAAAGGCGACTTTCCTCGTATCCAGGACTGGCTTTGGCCAGAAACTGAACCGGGAAGGGAATGTAGTCGGATTTTCACGGACGGCTGCAAGACGATGGAGGCATCTGCTAACGAGGCTTTCGTGGACAACTGTAGACTTCAAACCTCTTTAGGAAATTTCGCATCGGTCTTCCAGGGAGAAACTTTTGCGGTCCTAATGTCCATCAACAATATTGTGAAGATTAGGTGGAAGGAGCAAAGTATCAGCGTCAGCAGCGACAACCAAGCTGTTCTTAAGGCCTTTGACCACTTCCAAGATAGTCCAGGAATGCAAGTAATCCCTTAATTTGGAAACCTAGTGTCTGTGGCACGCCTTCTCTGGTGGCAGTATTTAGACGGATAATAGGAGTTTGTGTGGTGATCCAAACTTTTGTCTATCTGGAGATTCAGCTTTGTTACAGGGTGAGAACATGAAGACTGTACCTTGCTGCAAAGTTGTTGAATTTTCTCGTAAGTCCATCGTTGGCGATTGTGCCACCCAATTCTTTCGATTCTGCTATCTAAGACAGCCATCTTCTCATCATCGTCATCTTTTTTTTTTCTGTTGGAGGTTGGGTACACTGCACTGGAGTGCTCAGACTTAAAAAGTGGCCCACTCGACTACCAGGCAGCTGTAGTTTCCAGGTTTTCCTAAGCAAGACCTCAAGAAGAGAAAATTCTATGCAAGGCCTGATGAACTCATTCCATCATCGTCTACATGACGCCACTGAAAAACAGGGCTCCTAGGCTGGCTTATCCATGGTGTCGTTTTCACCGGCTCTGAATCGTCGAAACCATTCCTCCGCGGTTCGAAGTGATAGAGTACCATCCCCCAAACCACCATTAATCTCACGGAATGTTTCTCTAGCGGATTTTTCTCTTTACGAAGGAAAACTTAAAAAAAGCGCAAATTTCGGCCTTAATGAACTCCATGTTTACACGTCTATAACTGTTGAAAGCAAGATCCAAACTAATCGCGCATAGCGTCATTTTGTAGGTTATGTCAAGACATTTTAAATGATGTATAGTATTGCCAGATATGAGCTCTGTAGCGCTTTGTACGTAGCCGGAAAATTCAAAAGACAAAAAGGCAGGAGATGTGTGGCAACCTTTTATATACAGGAAGGATTTCTGGTCCGGGAAAATAGAATCAAAAGAGGAAGAAGATCAACTCAAAGGACATCTCTTAGACGGATAAACATCTTCGAAGACTTGCAATTTCCAAGAAAGGTCTCGCAACATGAAATGGGTTCAAGACCGAAGAGAGATTTCAATTATTCTCACCCCACTTCTGATCCTGGCAATGAGCGCAATTCCGCAATTCTGGGGGTGCCCTAGAAGTGATCGCATATTTTAAGCATTCCATGTCCCTCTCGATTGTTTGCAAAACTCCCAGAACTCAAAAAAAAAAAAAATAAACACTCAATTTCATGATTGCATGCCACTCCAGCTGGCACGTAGTACGTTCAAACACAAAAAATCGCTCGAAAATTAAAGTCAACACTTAGCCGTTAATTGCATCTGCCTATCGACATTCAATGCGTTCGGTTTATTCAATTTAATAATTCATATTTGCCGTGCGACTGCACTGCAGGGCGATCTCATCCGGCCTGCAGCCATGTCCGCAAATGACACGATTCTCAGCTGTGGTGCGATGTGGGGGTGCACATGTGGAGTGAGTGCAAAAACTGAATTATTCTCTTATTGAATAAATTGAAGTGATTGCTTACACATGCGGATGGATGATGGCAGGCTTAATAAATCCGAATCCACAATTATTATCGGCTCGACGCAGGGGCGTGTTGACCGAACTGATAAACCGTTGGGTTGAAAAGGATTACTTGCCACTTAAGCGGATCGTATGGTGAATGAATGTTGTCCCTTTGTACATGATACCCCTTATACCGTCGAGGAGCAGAATACAGGATGAGGGGATTATGCCGCTTTTACTCACGATGGCATGTCTTGCCATACACTCTGACTGAGAAGAGATCTGTGCAATGACTGCGTGTGATGATCTCCTCTCGAGACTGTCACTCAATGAGAAGAGGTTTCCGTTTGTTGTTTTTTTTAAGGGACACAGGCTTTGCGCATTTTAAGCCTTCTCCATCTTTTTCTATTTCTGCGAAGTCCGTGGTGGGAGTGGTATTCAACCGACGATTCTCTTGCAAGCTGTCATCACTTCAATCAGCAAGTTGATTTGAGATCTTTCCCAATGTGTTTGAGTTAAGAAGAAGGAGGAAGTCCTCTCCTCCTTTCAGGTTTGATTCACAAACTGAACAGCTCGAATTTTTTCCGGCACCACCTCTTTCGAGTCACCGACAGCATTCAAAGAGTGTTCATGGAAAGCTCCTCAAATCTCGCCCTTCGGAATCGGCATAAAACTGTAGGGTCCGTCTAATGGTGTGGGAGGGAGCTAGGTCCTAGTTCACATCGGACTGTAGTTCCACAGCTTCAGTCGTGGAGGTCGTCTGTTGAAAACAGACACATATGGTCTCTAGGTGCTGCACGATAGGACGTCCTCAGACCTTTTTACCCTAAAAAATCTTGACGAGGTGCATATCCTTCCGTTCCTTTTATTCGCTCCTACAACTCCTCCAGAGATCGTTCGTCGGAAGGCTTAACCTCTTTGCCATTCGCCACATGATGGAATGAGTATATCGGTCCTGTTCCTTGTGATATGGGATTTGGCATACGACCCAGCCAGAGTGACGGTGCCACTGTTCGGTTGCAAAGGCCGGAGCTTTTGGTTCAGTGAATATTTTTCGCTGGGCTAATGGTTTGATGACTTTGTCCGTCGATTCTGTTTCACAGCTTATATCTTATGCTTGAGCTATGGCAGGGGTACCATTTCATCTGCCCTTTCAATTCAATTTATGGGGGAATGTTGTTTGGATCAGCAGGAGTAAATTTTGTGGCGTTCTAGACTTAGATCCTCCTTTAAGCAGTTTTGATCTGACTTGGAGTCAATGAGATGGGACTTGAATGTCATTCAGGGCGCTTAGCTGGTGATGTCCATGTCACAGAGGTCCATGCGATGCACAATCAGTTCTTCTTTTTGAAAGACACTGGATTAGTCAGAAAGTCGATAG
Organism: Eristalinus sepulchralis; assembly: GCA_944738645.1. NCBI lineage: Eukaryota > Metazoa > Arthropoda > Insecta > Diptera > Syrphidae > Eristalinus > Eristalinus sepulchralis. The sequence goes on along the minus strand of OX122885.1, from coordinate 10,445,544 downwards.
GTATTCTCTATTCTAGTTGTCTCGCAGTAGTTCCTCACTTCCGTGCTGTTTCCAATTCCGAATGATCAGTGAATATGGAGAAGCCCCTGATACATCGCGACTTTTCCGAATCCTGTTTGCTTGATATGTGTTGATGACATACTCGGTGGCAGTCCAAAAGTAGGTGCGACTGAAAGACAAGAGCAGACTTGAATGTCTAAAAGGTTGGGTATGCAAATTATGGCCCAAAATTTAAGACCCCAGAAACAAAGCTAGTTCAAGCTTTACAGTTCTTGGTGCCTTCTTCTTTTTCATCTTTTAATGGTTACCTGGGCCACAAACAACTTGCCTCTTCAGCTAGCACCATTTCACGTCAGCTGCATCCAGTTGCTCACTTCAAGTAAGTTTAGGTCCTTCTTTACTTGTGAGCGTCATTTCAAACTATGCTGTCCGCTGTTGCACTGTCGCGCTGACTCGGATTTGAAGACTTTTGACGTCGGAGCTGTGGTGTCCATGGTCGAGCTATCTTACCCGATGCCAAGTCAGACACATGCTGCCGTACAGTTCATAAACTTCGTCGTTGAATCTTCTCCTCCAGGCGCCATCCACGCATACAAGACCAAAGATTGCACGCAGAACTTTTCCCTAGAAAAGACTAAGGGCTACCTAATCAGGCCAAATTTCCCCACCGTAACGGAGGAAGGTGGTTCGATTCTCGGACGGGACACCTCGTATTTTTACGGCACCACCTCTTTCGAGTTGCTGACAAAACTCAAAGAGTTTCAATTGTCTATGAAAAGCTTCTCAAATCTCGCCGTTCTGAGTCGGCAAAAAACTGTAGGTCCCTTCTACTCGTGAGAGAACACTATCACGCAAACCACGAGTAGTTCTTATAGAAGCTAAGCTCTGGTCCTTTGTGGGCCAGGACTGGGATAAGCAAGCTGTTATACAAAGCGAGCATAGTCCTTCGAGAGAGAGCTCCAAGTATTCACTTGCTTCTTGAGCCCAAAGAAGCAGCGATTGGCAAGAGTGCTTCTGCGTTTGATTTCAGTGCTGATGCTATTGTCATTATTTACCGCGGAGTCGAGAAGAAGACTTGACTCTGGCCGAGACGTCGGTGTTGTGTGTCCTTCCCCGATAACTTCACATACTTCGTGTTGCCCTCATTTATCGCAAGACCCATTTTAGTAAATCCCGCTTCAATGCCAGCAAGAGCCTCATCGACGGCTCATTCTGTTCGTCCAATCACGTCAATGTTGTCCGCATAAACTAGCACTGGAGCACTAGCACTGGAGCGGACTTTTGGAAGATCGTGTCTCTGGTGTTGACTTCTGAGTTACACACGATCTTCTCAAAAATGATGTTGAAAAAGTCACATGACAGAGTGTCGCCTCGTCTAAAACCTTTTTTGACATTGAAGGTCTCGGTGAGTTCGTTCCCAACCTTGACGGAGCAGCGAGAGTTTTTCATCGTCATTCTACACGATCTGACGAATTTGGTAGGGATGTCAAAATTAGACATGGCGCTGTATAGCTCATCTCTAAGCACGCTCGAATACGCGGGTTTCAAAGCCACGAATATGTATTGAGGGTCGATCTGAACTTCTGGGGTTTTTCCTGGGATTGGCCGTAAAGTGAAGATCTGGTGTATTGTGTACTTCTTTGGCCTGAAACAATACTGATATGGACCCATCAGGTTTAAAGCGTTTACACAATACGGCAGAGTGGATACCTCGATAGTTGGTGCAGCCGATGGGGTCTCCTTTCACGTGAACCGATGTTTGGAAATTGAAGGAAAGGCGAAACGAGCTGGTCTTAAGGCCAAAGAGGGTAACACGAAATATAGCCTATCGAGCAGGGATCGAACTCTTACCTCGAACCAACCAATCCTGCTATATGGTGATGGACGATAAGTCAAAACCACAGCGTTGACTCTTCGTGATCTTCGAAAGAAGTCATTTTACGTCGGATGTAAAGTCCTGTCTGCCAGAGAGGTGAATGGGGGGAGAAGATAAAACCGCGAATTCAACGAGCTGAAGTAGAATGAGGATGCAATCTGGAAGACAACATCCCGTCGGCAACACTTGCTCGACCATGTTGAGAGTAGGAACACCAATGTTTTAACTAAGAGTGTTTCCAGAGAATCAGAGCCATTCGGTTTGAGAAGGAAGGGAAGCTCGAGTCTCCGGTGTAAAAACTAAGTCATCGCGGACTGAGAACGGCGAGCTCTTGATGTCCACGACCATAAGCGATGGACGAAAGGGATATCTCAGATTCGGTTCATCCTTGGATCGCCGGTCTGATAAGCAATGTGGCTCAATGTCTTCACAGCAACAAGACCCACGCTCTGAAGGTTGACTGTTAAAGGCGACTTCCTATACAGTTGTCTAATGGCATCACTTCACTGCCTTTCAGCCCACAATCAGCAACTGTCTTCAAAGTCTACCACCACCCCAACTCTTCTGAGATGTTTTTCTATGGTTGCCGACTTGGTAAGCGTTCTTTTTCGCTGACAATAAAAACTTTCTTTTCCCCACCAAACTTGTCTCTGTTGACAGTGATTCTCGTCCACAAGCGCATTTCAATCCCGCATTAGGTATCCGTACATCTGCCTCAGAGTCACTCAAACTTGCCACAATTAGGAGCGCAAATCTCGATTCGAAAACTTTTGCGTGCATCTGGTCGCATAATTGAAGCTGTGACGTTCGCAAACAAATTCCCGACTTGTTTACCTCGTGGAAGCTTGAAATAGTTTAAACTTTCGTCCTGCATCCCGATGCGGTGGGGATGAGAAGAAAACACTTATCAACACGTGACAACGTGCTAAGGCCGCCGGAACACTTCAGCAAGATCCCTCCGAAAACTCAATAATAACTGACCAACAAATCCCCCGGGGAAGAGCGCAAAAAACTTTCTCCTTGATTTCACACGCCACCACAGCGCCGCACCGCGCCTAGTCCCGCACACCCCCTCTCCCCAACCCAATCTATAGACGGCCTCCAAATCTGAAAAGATTATTCAAATCGAGTTAAGAATCAGTGCCGGCCAGAGAGAGCGAGTGCTTGCGCTCAAGGAGCGCACAAGGAACAACGGCGCAAAGTTTGGCGAATGGACTGCGGAGGAAAACAAAGGGAAGGCGAGAAAAAAATGCGAAACTCTCGAAAGCGATATGCAAATTCGTTCCGAAGAAGGGTGGTCCTTAAAGTTTTGTTTGGCTGCTCTTAAAGCGCCCTCGTTCGTGTGGACGCTCGTTTGGGGCGCGAGTGTCAGCCAAATTGCATGGTGTGGTCCATTTGTACGGCACCTTTGCCGGCACCATCCATCGTCAGATCTGTGTGTCACTCTGCTTAAGTTGGGATAATAAGTTCCTCGCTCGTGCCGCTGGGCATGTAACAGAATTTTCCTTAAAATCCGATTTAATGTGTCTCGCAAGGCGTCTTACTTACAAGCACCACCCATCCACCCACCCCTCCACTCGCCACACACACACACACACGCGTATACAGCGTGTGCGCCACAAAAGGACAAAATCCGATGCGAAGAAATGGAAGGCACAAGGCGCAAGGCACAAGAGCTGTCTTCATTTTGAATGACAACAAGCACTTATCTTCTTTTGCATATTACAAGCAACAAAGTATGTCCTGCGGCAAGGAATACGAATTTTTAATCCAAGTGGAATGTGGAGAGAAAGGCACACACACACACATACACAGGGAAACGAAAAAATTCTTAACAATCGCTGCTTTCAATCTATGAGATGCTTTTATCTTTTTTGATATCTTTAAGTGAGAGAGAGAACGAGACCAGATTTGCCTTTATTCTCGACACGGTGTGTGAGAGGAGGGGGGGGGGCGTGTAGACGGGTGGGTGGAAGGGATCGCAACCTAAGGATGATCTAATTTTCGATTCGAATGTATATTCGATTTAGAGGGTTACGTTTGAATTTCATTTGAACCTCGGAGTGTACCTTTCGCATTTGTAAGGGTAAAAGATTTCCGTCCTACGCTCTTCCGGGGCGATTCCCGTCGTTATAAGCAGATTCATGGGCAAAAAAACAAAGGAAATCGACACGGAGCCGGTTGACATTTACATGAAGTGGATTGGATTTGAGGTGGGAAAGGGAATGACATTCAAAGAAGGAAGTAGGCGTTTCGAGCAGTCGAGTGAGGAGATTTAAGCCTACTCCGCGACAAATTCGATAACTGCAGGAATGAGTACGATATTTCGAATTCTTAGAAACCAGATTTCGGAAGGGGGTTGTTTGGCACTGCAATCGCTGAATCTCTGGAGAGTATTTCATTGATTCTGGCGCCATATTTGATGCATTGAACTTTGGCTTTCAAGACTTTGATTTGATCGTCCCATAGGAGCAGCTAAGGATTGAATTGTTTGTGGTGGTGCCGTAAAAAAATTCTTGGTGTCCCGTCCGGTAATCAAACCCAGACTTTCTCCGTCGCGGTCGATGCACTTACCACTACGCCACGGCGACCAGAGCCTAATGGGTCCTAGGGATGATGTTTAGGGACAAGCCTATTCCGCTGCACGACAGAGACCGACTGCGCCCCGTAAGGGGACACGCGCTGCCCTTTCTAATCCGGGTCTAAAGGATTGGAAGATGGAGTTCCCTCTATCCCCAGCCACCAGAATTTTCGATGTTGCATTTTAACATTCCGAACGTCCCGACTGGATACCGCCGTACTGAACCAGAGGAGACCCTCCTCAGCTCGTTGTGTAATGTGGAAGATGAGCGGTACCGCATTTATATCTTGTATCAGTCCGTTTTGGTCCAAAGGGAGAAAAGCTTCTGGGGGACGAAGCCATTGTGACGTACCCTTTCGTGGTATTGGGGATTGGGGTAGTAAGCCCTTTAGATCAGATTGTTGGTCGAGTTCATCGCTCTCGCAATATTTCCTCGAATCAACTTCACCAGGAAATTGTCCACTCGTATCAGGTTCGCCCTGTTGTATAAAACCTCATTGGAATAGAATTTTATGTACTGGGACTCAGGTGTTCTGCAAAGGCGAGGCAAGCCCTAGGACAAGCCCTCTCAAACACCCGTATCTTTTCCATCAAGCTTGCACTCACGTTGAACCATACGGGATAGCCATAGCAGATCACCTTCACCTTCCTATCGAGCTGGCTGTTGTAAAGCAGTCTCTTGGTAAGGCCAAAAGCGTCTCGGGCTCTGGCGAGAGCAGCATCTACATGTTTCTTAAAATACAGATATTGATCTAGCCAGATCCTCAGGTATCTGACTACTGTCCTTTGCGCCAGTGGTTGCCCGTCTCGTCCAACAATTGAGAACTTTCTTTTTCGTATCCGCCGAAGCCTTATACAACGGCGTCCTGAACAGAATGCTTTCGGACTTCTTGAAGTTGATTTTCAACTTCCAGTCGTCGCAACCTCTCATGAATGAAGCGAAGTCACCCTGCGAGAGAGTAGTGATTTCTTTTACCTGATCTGTACACGATCAAGTCGTCGGCGTACGCAATTACGTACGGGAGAGAATTAATAAGATCGCTCAAGTAAATGTTGAACAGGATCAGCGAATTATCGGCACCTTTTTGGAGACCATTTTTTACTTCAAAAATACCTGTAGAGGTCACGTTGCCACTCTTTACGACGAACCTTCTACCGGTGAGCATATTATACAGCAGCTACAGCAGTGGTTTACTAATGCCTAGACGATTGAAATTTACGATTGTCGTTGACGGGGTGTGGATAGGAATCCTCAAAGAGTACCAATTGTCTACGAAAAGCTTCTCAAATCTCGCCCTACGGAGTCGGCAAAAAATTGTAGTTCCCTTCTACTCGTGAGAGATTTGGATCGAACTAAAGGGCCTCCCAACCATAAAGCACGAGGGCGATTGTAAATAGATCAAAAAGTTTTCACAGAAATATCGTGTATTTTTCTTCTACGATAAAAGGATCTATGGCGATTATGAATGACACAAAATATTGTCCAAATGTTCGGCACGGTTTCGGTGGTCTACCTCTATCCGATTGTTCATATTTTCTATGACTCTTAGGCAGTAGCTCAATGTGATTAAATTGATTTGATTGTGTGGCACCACAGCAAGCTACCTGGGCCTAGCTCCGGGAATCAAACCTGGAGTTGACGCACGTAGCCACTATACCGCGACGAACACTAGATTGCAGCTTAGAATCTCCTTAAGAAATAGTCGGTAAAGTTCAACAATTTTAAATTTTGTCGATGGCTTTCCCCGAGCATTTACAGTCACTTGGCTGCCTGTACATTGCATAAAAAAATCTGCCATTTACAGACATAATTGACAGAAATTGAGCAGCCTCACGAATAGCCTTGATTTCTGCCTGAAAGACTCTGCAATGGGCGAAATGTCTTGATGGTTCAAGGCACGAAGGGTTGTCTAGATGAAACATGTGATCTGATCGCATGGGAGGTTATTCCAAAAAAGCTGGAGTTGCTAGACACGCAAGAAGTGACGGCCAAAATAATTTCTGCCAAAAAATCGTCTAAGCATTTGGCATCAGCACGTAATAACACGCCTTAGTAACTTCGACTCACTCGCAGCTATGCAGATGTCCTTCCTTCCTCTCTACCCAGTCCGAAGACTACACAAAATGAGGGCATTTCTTTGCATAAATCAGATCACAGCATCTGTCGCCAGTCACCACCGCATCTGCCATTTCTCGGCTGGCACAAATCTCATCACAGGGACATAATCGTCTCATCCCGCCCCTTCCGTTCTAAAACCTAATCCCAATCACGTCTGTATGCCATCCGGGCGGGTCTGTACTTTGCAAATTTGTTTGCGCTCAGTGCCGATTCAAATCCATTTTGCATAGCGATGCACACAACACACTTAAAAAGTTTCCACACTCAGGCACAAGTACAAGACGCCACCACAATCACTTAATGCCCCTTTCTGACCCGCACTTGGTCGGAGGACGCCACATTGCGCCTCCAACATCGCCCACCAGCCGCAGATCCTACACAGCGCCTAGAAGCCGCTGCCGCCACCTCTGCCGCTGCTGCTTCTGTTGCCGCCTTGAGAACGAGACAAAGTAAATCGCTGAAGTCATTTCAGCGATGGGATAAAAAGGATTCCTTTCCAATAAAGCAGAAAGCCGTTGTCCTAACTTATCGTCCGCGTCGGCTACACAATGTTATCGACGGGAGTGGAGCGATGGTGACGGATAAACAGACCCAACCAAGATACACAGCGCAGAGCATTATCCTCGCATTTCAGTTCGTAAATTTGATATTTCTCCTTTTGTAGCTGGCCGGGCGGGAGCAGAAGAAGGACAAAAAAAAACCCACCCACTGGAACGAACACATCGCCCACACAGCCAGCCAGCCCCATCGGGCCCCCCACTGCACACAGGACGAGGAACCGGCTTTACCCAACAATGTAGTTGATAACTAGTTATTCCCAGAAGAGGTTTTATGGGTTTGTAATCAAGGAGTTACGATCGTCCTTGGGAGTAGAACAATGTGCGGCGGGCTCTCCCGCTGCCCGCATTTGCATGAAGGGATCGGGCGGCGTTGTGATGGTGGGGAGATAGCGGAACGGCTGGATGGATGGATGAACGGCAGCCATGGGTGCAACATTTTCAATCGCCATGTTAATGAATTAGATATTCAATGTGAGAGCACTTTGCACAATGGAGCTCGCCCGTAAACCAATGCCTTATGGCTGGCGAATAACAAATCACTTACATGGATTTTCACAGCCGCGTCGCGGCGCGCAGGCGTCCGGGGAGGGGGGACGCGGGAAACTTTTTAACGGTCGATCTTGTAAAGAGATACTGGCTGATGGGTTTCTGAGCGGCATGGAGTTTGATGGATTTTCGAGGTCAACGGGGAAGTTACAAATTGCTGCCGTTGAAAGTAATTCGAACCGGTCCTGTGGTTTCCCTCAGGATTGCTGCGGAGGAACGGGGAAAGATCGAAACTCATGACTGAGACGAAAGCGAATCAATTGTTCTGAGTTTCACCTCGAATCCAGGAATTCTTAGAAATGTTTAGACGATTTGCGGAGGCAAGAGTCATGGCAGTGATGTCACATTGATGGAGGATTTCCTAGAACTCCCCATCTGTATAGACTTCAGTTGACTTTTCATCGTCTGCGTGGTGGTTTGAGAAGGCCTTCGCATTGAATTCCTTTGGCACCCTGCTAGCTGCCAGAGATGTCTGGCATATAGATGGCCTGGGGATAAGAAGTCTTAATTGATTTCACTTGTTTTGAAGCCATGGCCTGCGTCGAGAAGAGGGTAAGTTGTTCGAGTTATTGGTTCGAGGCCGAAACTTAACTTTCGTTCACAGCGGACGAACCTCTTTGGAGGTGCCCTCCAGCACTCAAGGAATACGAATTCCCTGTAAAAATTGTCTGGCTTAACTGGAATGTTTGTTGAAGAAGTTCTTGTCTGTAACGTAGGATTGGAATATTTTGTTTTTTCTTTTCCAAGCTATCACTCTCGTCGTTCCAATTGGCAAACATGCTAAGTGGGTCCTTTTTGACAAGTCGCTCTATAGGCGTACTTTTTGACAACAAAACCGAGCAGCATGGTAAAGAAGAGGGGAGATTCATACAGCTTTAGGTCCATACTAGAGTTCATTACCCTGGTTATGGCACTTCTCTGGTTCGTGACGATACCGTGACAGTCCCATTGAAACAGAGAAATTTCGACTAGGATCATACTGATGACACTAGCCCAAGTTGTCCGTTTGTTTCTTTTCTCCGACGAGATGTGCAGCCTTGTATAACGCTCGTTAAGTGGACATGGTGAAAGAAGGGGAGGGGCAGGGGAAGTCGAAATTATGCTAATTGGGTTTTCTCTGTCTTTATCTTCTTTGACAAGGCAACTGGACTGTTGTTGTTGTAGAAGCTAGGCCCTGGTCCCCTGTGGTCTGTAGTGCCGCACAAGTATTGTTATTATGGGGGACTACTGCCCTCGTAAAGCAACCTGCTCGGGTGCACTATTCGTCATTCATCCATCATGAGAGCGTAAATTTTTCCATGTGACAGATTCACTTTCGCACTCGTACAGTTGCAAGAGTCCTCAAAGATCTAAATGTGGACAAATCCGCTGGCCCGGATGGTATACCCCCTGTTCTTCTGAAGAGGTGTTCTTCAACGCTGGTAAAACCACTGCGTAAGCTTTTCCATCTACCCTACACTTTTGGGCTCTTTCCGTGGAAAACAGCATTTGTCCAGCCCGTCCCTAAAAAAGGGGAATCTTCGTCAGACACCTCCTACCGACACATAGCACTTACGACCCGTCTTTCCCGGGGTCATGGAAACGCTGATAAATCGTCAGTTTGTGAAATATCTTGAATCCCGGAAGCTTCTTAATGACCGGCAGTACGGCTTCCGCAGCAACAGGTCCAGGTGGAGAAAGCAAGATCGTTGCGCTTGATATTTCAAAAGCATTTGACAAAGTCTGGCATCAGGCTCTCTTGTCGAAAATGCGTGCTTATGGAATCGATAAGTCTCTTCTTCAATGGATTAGAAATTACATTTCGAACCGTTCAATACAAGTTGTGCTGGATGGGTTCAAGTCTGATATCCACCATATTAATGCTGGTGTTTCCGAGGGCTCCGTTCTGTCTCCGACACTCATTCTCATTTTCATAAATGATCTCTTGTTTGCTACTTCTCCTTCGCTGATGACAGTACCCTCAGCTTCTCATATTCGTTCCTTGGCTCACGTCCCTGTACTTCGGCCGTAGACTTGGAACGACAGCGTATGTTAAGCACATTAAATTCCGATCTTGACAGCATAATCGCTTGGGGTACAAGAAATAGAGTAGAATTTAATGCTTCCAAAACTCAGTGCTGTCAACTGTCACTCAAGCGTTCCCAAAATAACCAGCCGTTATCCATGGACGGCACCTGCGTTGCTGAAACCGAAAAACTTTCCATCCTCGGTATGCGTATCAACTTAACACTTAGTTGGAACAATCACATACATGAGGTCGCCAAAAATGCTGCGAAATGTCTAGGTTTCCTAAAACGATGCAAAAAATACTTAACCCCCTCTGATCTGGCTACAATTTACAAGGCCTACATCCGTCCTAAGCTCGAGTATAACGCTCCTATCTGGTCTGGTGCTCCCAATACCTCCCTACACCTACTGGACAGAATCCAAAAGTGAGCGATAACACTTATAGGAGAAAACAATATTGCGAAGTCGATTGACTCGTTAGAACACCGACGTAATATCGCATCTCTGTCACTGTTTTATCGCTATTTCAATAAGAAATGCTCAAACGAATTAGCCAGCTGCATTCCTCCCCTTCAAGAATTCACCCGTAATACACGCCTCGCTAGGAATGCTCATCAGTTCACCCTTAAGCCCACCTTCGGACGTACAGTTAAGCATAGAGACTCGTTCTTTAGCCGCACCACGCGAATATGGAATGCTCTTACCAGCTCAATATTCCCCTCTCATTACAATCTACAGACATTTAAAACCAATGTGCACCGGTACCTCCTCTCCCTCTCTTTCTCTATACCTTCGGACCGTGCTGTGACTTAAATTCGGTCACTTAAGGGTAGTCGTAACCCCTTTAGCGAGTGCCAACTATAAAAAAAAAAATTTTACTATTCTGAGAACACAGCTAATTTTGCTGCTTCAGGATTTGGTTCATAGCTTTTCCAATTCCATGTGGAGCGTATGGACACAAGATGCTCCGGCCCGTAGAGTCGTCAAATCCGAGCCATAGAAACGCAACAGAGGACGGTTGAGATGGTGCGCACAAGTGAGGAAAGACCTCAGCCAACTTGGAGAGCGCAACTAGCGACAGCAAGCGAGTGATCGTGCTAACTGGAGAGGCATGTTGGTTGAGATCCAGGCCCACGAGGGACTGAAGTGCCTTTTTGTTTCCGAGGCACATATTCCTTCGTAGTCTTTCCTAACGGAATCTTCTATTTAAATTGGGGACAGAGACTTTCTTCTCCAACATTCACTTTACATTTGGTCAAGAGCCGTTTCCGATGACGACGAATCGAAATCTCTTGGCTAGGTTGACACTCAAAACCAGTTCATGAAGTTTGAATCGTTTCCAAAACTTGTACTATAATGTGTGACTAAAATGGACTGGATATAAAAATTGTTTCCTTTTAAGAAAACCGAAATTTTGCCAACTATAAGGATAGGCCTTTATCTTAAGGGATGAAAATTGAACTCAGTTTATAGGCCTCTACCACATCCTTTTGTACATTCAGCTGTTTTGGGTCCATCTCCTACAAGACAATCCATCGCACCATTCGCTTATTAGTTGTCCCTCTGAGTTGCCCCCGAAGACACGCTGAACCAGCAGCATACTTTGCATACTATATGATATACATAGACAACTGAGTCAAGAAATTCGAACTGTTCAATGGACTACCTTAATGCTTTCGTGTACTGTATAGTTCGCTGATCAATCATCTCTGTCAGTCACCTCCGTTAAGCTCCTTCTTCGTAAAAGTGGACTGACAAGGAGTCAAAGGATTTTCCCTTCAGAATGGGAAATGTGTCTATTGTGCCTTAGTTGTCACGCCTAAAAAAGGCTGTTGTGGTGTGTTTCATAAACATGCCTTTTAAAGGCCTAAACGCTTACACGTGTACCCTCAAGAAAATAATGATGAATGGGAAGTCTAACATATTTCTCATTCTTATCTATCCTGATAGCTAAGCTACTACAGGACTCATTGATTTATCGTTAAGTAGCCTTGAAGTGCCGGCTTCGAACATGCACCATCCTTAGCCTTCGATGCGCTGATTGCTAGACCGTGACCGAACTTTCTCTGCATTATTGATGCTCCTGTACTTAAGGATCCATGGCATATCGTCCTCGAATTGTACTGCTTGTTTGAAAAAGAATTCCTAGCAGCTTATTAGAGGATAAAAAAGAATTGGGCCAAGTTTTCATTCTTGCGGCATCCCAAATCGCTCACGTTCCTTTAGGTTATTCTTTACGAAAAGTCTGAATCAAAAGAAATTCTTTCACACTTATCGTATTGAAGCTGAATGCAAGAGATCATCTGCGTTCATGGCCAAGAATTGTATCTTATTCCCATCAGTTCTGGAAATTCTCGATGATTCGCCTGGAAGAGATAAAATTTTCATCACTTGGCATAAAATTCCGTCCCACATACCCTCTGTCTCATCCCGCATAAAGAAAGTCGTCAGCATTGGGCTCTATATCTCACAGAACCACAAAACTTTCCTTAATTCTTCCCCTCGTTAAGGTGATATATAGTCTTCCGGTCCATCCCCCTCCAGCCCCATCCACAAACAGAACACTAAAAACAGCACACAACACATCACTAATTAACAAGCACACGTAAAAGATACAAAATCTTAGTAAATGAAATAATTCATTACATCTACGCGGCCCATAAAACGCCATCATAAATACGCACCATAATCAGATCCAGTTTGTGATGGTGTGACCTCTTTCCCCATCACTCGCAGGGGCTGTTTTTTTTTTCTCATGGAGGACGAGAGCAGCAGAAGTCAGCCTTATGCTATTAGCCACCCACGTATCTCATTTACTTTTTATACCCCATGGCAGTCAATTTAACATGCAACCAGCAATTAATATTGTCACTGCCAGCGGCAGGTGTGCGACATCAAACGAACTTTCAGTTTGGGACGCCACCACCGTGGGTTAGTGGATGTACCCCCATCGGTTCGTCGCCCGGTGTCGGATAGTACCCGCTGTTACATAAAGTTACAAGCCAAAAGATGTGGTGTGCTGCTTTAAGAAACCTCTCTCCCCCCCTCCCTCCCACCCGGTGCTCTGTACCTTGTTCTCTCAATTAAGTTTATTTACTCAGCTCTGGCGCCTAATAGAAAATGTTCGTGTGCGCTATCCAGGGATGGGGGGTCGCAATTCTTAATTAAAATTCGCAGCTAAATCCTGTCTGAATAAATCTAATAATAAAGTGAAGATACTTGCGCCTAATGGATGTGCGAGGAGACGAAGCAACAAAAAAAAGCCCATTTCAAAGGTAAACATTTGGGATTGATAGACGGCAGGGGGTCGGCGGACGGGGGTGCACGGGCGACGCAAGTTAGTGTAAATAGCGCAGAGAAGATCCTCTTAGGGACTTTCGAAAAGGTGAGAGGTGCAGCTTGTTGAACGCGGCGCCGGTTAGTGGGAGTTTCTTTCAAGGTTTTTCATTGTGGCGGCGGAAACGTCGACCTTCAGTCCGAACAAATCGAGTCTCTTTGAAGTTCCTTTGACAAAATCAAACGAGCGCCTTTATTTTTCTTGACTTTGCCAAGACTCTTGCCTTCCTTTGGCTTCAGTCAAGCTTTTTTGTACTTTTTGCTGAATGGATAGGCAGACTTGTGCGGTAAGTAAGGGATGAGTGTGGAAGGAAAGCTGAATGAACGAATCAAGAGTGGCGCCCAACATGTGGTTCTTGGGTCATGGCTCAGTCAATCGTCGATAGCAACTTATCTCTCATCATCATCCCTCGTGGCTAGGCAATCAGTCACTCGTTTCTAGGAATTCAGTTACTCGTCGCTAGCAACTTAGCCACTCGTCGCTAGCAACTCAGCCACTCGTCTCTAGGAACTCAGTCACTCGTCTCTGGGAACTCCGTCACTCGCCTCTGGGAACACAGTCACTCGTCGCTGCCACTCGTCGCTGCCACTCGTCGCTGTCACTCGTCGCTAGCAACTCAGCCACTCGTCTCTAGGAACTCAGTCACTCGTCTCTGGGAACTCCGTCACTCGCCTCTGGGAACACAGTCACTCGTCGCTGCCACTCGTCGCTGCCACTCGTCGCTGTCACTCGTCGCTAGCAACTCAGCCACTCGTCTCTAGGAACTCAGCCACTCGTCGCTAGCAACTCAGCCACTCGTCGCTAGCATCTCAGCCACTCGTCGCTAGCAACTCAGCCACTCGTCGCAAGCAACTCAGTCACTCGTCGCTAGCAACTCAGCCACTCGTCGCAAGCAACTCAGTCACTCGTCGCTAGCAACTCAGCCCCTCGTTGCTAGCAACTCAGCCACCCGTCGCTAGCAACTCAGCCACTCGTCGCTAGCAACTCAGCTACTCGTCGCTAGCAACTCTGCCACTCGTCGCAAGCAACTCAGTCACTCGTCGCTAGAAACTCAGTCACTCGTCGCTAGAAACTCAGCCACTCGTCGCTAGCAACTCAGCCACTCGTCGCTAGCAACTCAGCCACTCGTCGCTAGCAACTCAGCCACTCGTCGCTAGCAACTCTGCCACTCGTCGATAGCAACTCTGCCACTCGTCGCTAGCAACTCTGCCACTCGTCGCAAGCAACTCAGCCACTCGTCGCTAGCAACTCAGCCACTCGTCGCTAGCAACTCTGCCACTCGTCGATAGCAACTCTGCCACTCGTCGCTAGCAACTCTGCCATTCGTCGCTAGCAACTCTGCCACTCGTCGCTAGCAACTCTGCCACTCGTCGCTAGCAACTCAGCCACTCGTCGTGAGCAACTCAATCACTCGCCGCCAGACGAGAGACGAGACAATTTTCACTAAGTCGTTCCTTGTCTGTCAGGACTTAATGGATTATTGCCTCGTTTCATCGTCGCTCATGTCTAGATCGCTTTAGAACAAACCGTTTCTTGCTAAATTCATCATCGCCGCTCGGTGCTCGTCTCTAAGTCGCTTGCCAATTACTGAAGTCGATTTTTACAGGAGAGGGTTCGGAATCCTTTGCTCCTCAACTTTATGGACTTATGAAGCTGATCCCTGATTCCCTTGAACTCTCCTTAGCCTTCAAAGTCAGTCAGTTCGACAGTCAAAGCGAAATTCTCAACCCTGAAACTTTGAAAATTCATCTTCACAGGCTCCCTCCCTCCCCGCTCTCCCTACTTCTTCCAAACTCTGATCACTATCCAACTAAATAACACACGTACAATTACCACTGTGGATCAGAGAAAATACCCAACCACCATCTGCAAGACACGACGACTTCCGTTGGGCGCCAAAGACGCCACCGCCGGCAGTTTGCAAGCACCGACACAAACGCTCCCGAAAGATAAACTAAAATGATGTTGCCGTTAGTATCTCAATAAACACTCTGCTCAATCAAAAGAAACACAAAAGTATCTCCGGCTTCTTCAGAGACAGAAAGAGCGAGAGAGAGAGAGAGAGCCCGCCACAGTTAAAGCCTCCTAATGTTCTCAGTCCCTATGCCAAGGGCTTCCTAAGTACCATTAAGCCACTTGTCAAAGTTTCCACCGCCATGGGCCACCTCCACTTCGCCTGCTGTCATTCAATTGTCCTCCGACGACACAAACAAACAAAGAAAGGCTTCCTTCAGCACAAAACTTTCACAATCGTCCGTCCCCGTTGCCGCTCCGCGATTAGAATCACCTCTCTCGCAGAAGTCGCGCAACTATTGTGTGCGACTAGAACAATCCCATTATTCATAGCGCGTGCTGCTGCACCCCTCCCGATAAGCATCGCTCGCTCGCCCATCCGCACGCCCCCCGTGCGACCGTATCTCATCGATAGATACATAAATTCGCAATAAAAGGATCTGGTGCGGCACGGGCGCCGGAAAGGAATAATGTGTCATCGTAACACTTGCAGAAAAAAGCCCGAAAGTAATGCCATGCCCAGTGGGCATTGTGTTTTGCCAATTTCAATTTATCTCCGAGATTACAATCTAGCTCCTTGGGTCGTAGTCGCAGTGCTGCTGTGCGCCGTAATGTATTGAATTTCACGGTTCATGCTTCAGATCCGATATATGGGCCTCGGACAAATTAGCAGATGGGATTACGGAGCGGTCCGGCTCTCCATGAGAGATGATTAATTCCTTCGTTTCGGTCTCGGGGTCACTTGGCACGACGACAATAATAAAGTGACTTACGAAGCAGCCCTGACACGCTAAAGTGTCGCTTCCTTCATAGTTCGCCGATGCACCTAAAACATGTCCTGTCCGCAGGATGAAAAAATGTCGCCGATAAAGGCGGCCGGAGACACACGGCAACTACTTTACCGGGTCACTGAGAATGATGGCAAGTCAGGATGTAAGCGCCCCACCACGGCACACAGTGCTGCGGGCGTGGACCGGCAATAAAGGACGAGGCATATAAAAACCATTCCGGCACATGGATTCTGAAGTTGACATTTCAATTTGCAATCATTTCACGGGTACGTGATACAAATACTGATTCTGACCGAATAACAATGTCGGAGGAGCAAAATGAAATGGGGGAGGACACACAGACGGCGACGACGGGGCGGACAGCTCGACGACACTTCAAATGCGGGAGCGCAAATGCGTGAAGATTCGAAATGTAATTCCGGCAACATCGTCGGCGCCTTCACCGCCGCCGTCACCGCCGCAGCTAATGACAGGATTGTTAGAAAACAGTTTAAGATTCAGAAGGCTGACGTTTAAATATGTCACATATGCGAAGGTGCCAGGCTGACTCACTCAGGCTGATGGCAGCTGGGAGGTGAGTGTGTCTCAGAGACTGGGAGAGGAATGAGAATGGGTGCAACACTGTGACTGAGTGTGGTTCGCATGTGGGGCGGCGGAGAGTTATTTGCTGGGGGGTACCATGAAGTTGGGCCTAATTGGGATGTGGGGAGGTGGTGTATATAATGTCTGTCGACATGCGGAGCCGCGAAATTAAGAATTTTTGGTCAATTTTCTCAAGACAACCTACACAAATCAAATTGAGTTCACGAGCTGCCTTCTCTGCGTCTTAACTTTGTATATGTCCAAAGGATCTGAGGTACAGTAACTTACATGAATGGAGGACACCAGTTGGGTGCCAGGGGGATGGTAGAAAAACACCAATCAGGCTAAGCTGCGGAGTTATTCCACACTCGGATCTGTTAAGGAATCTCAAGATGTCTTTGAGCGTGGTGTTCGCCAGATGCTACAACACTTCATAGAAGGTACAGTCTATAAGGCTGCTGATCTCTTACCATAGACAATCGCGCAGCAGGTGTCTGATTGTTTCTAACTCTCTTTCGTGTCTACAGTTTCACAATGCGTTACGTGGAATGTCTGTACATGAGTTCAGCACGCTGCTACAAAGTTTCACTTGGCTGCCCACAACCTACACTAGTAAGATAGGTTGTTGGCTCTCCAACAGCATGGAACTCGCTCAAACAGGAGAAGGATTTTTTCACAGGACGGAGAGCCAGTTAACAGTTTAAGCTCGGATTCTGTTGAATATGCGTGTATTTGGATTCACGCGATCACCTGTCTTCTTTTTCTTGTTTTAATGAACTAGCAAGCGTCTCGCGTCAATTGCCTCCAGTTACCCACTTCAATTTGCTTGATGTCTCTATCCACTTGTGTGAGTCACTCCAATTCAGGCCCCCTCTACTACTGCCCCCACATTGGTGTTCATATGCCATCATATTCGTAAGATTTGCGATTACATGCCGTAAAGGCATAATTCTACGAAGTCCATACACTTATAGTTAGGACAACTCTAACTATCGCCTTGGGAATCATCCCAAGTCCAAACTCAAGGGTTTGTCTTAAGGGACAGCCACTCCTTCTCCTTCACTCCTGAGGGGCCTTTGTAGCACCTCTGCTCTCCTGTGGGTTACAGCACCCGGCAACTTCACATCGAGTTGGAAGTTAATTTCCCATTATTCCCCATATGGCCCTATTCGGGTAAGCTGGCTGAGACGGATCAGATAAGGTAGCACAGTTGATAACTCCCAGCTTACCTCGCAATTTTGATTTTAACCATAGCCAGCACAATACTCCCACAATGGGGATGACCGCACAGTCAGGTTGAAACTTAGTTTCAAGGACCCCTGGCCACCAATTGTACCAGAATAGCCTTCGGCAGAGCTGCACAATGGATAGTTTTCTTAACATTTCGGATCGGTGGCCTTACAACCTTGCCTAACTATGCGCTGTCACACTCTGACTTCTGCAGAATGCTTTCCTGGAAAAGGCTCCTGATGGAGAGCCAGACTGACATCATGGGTACCGTCAGCGCAACTTATGTTCTTAGCACCGAGGTTCCGACACTGGCACCATACGTGCAACCAACCTTCAGAACTATATTCGTACGGGCATACCTCTGCTTCGCTTAGGGACCGTTTGAACAGAGTGGAGTTTAAGCAACATGCTAACATTGAAATCAACAATGGATTTCACAAAGACACGTCCGGAAGAGAACTAAATGTCACTCTGCCATTTTCGCATACGTTCCATCTATTTTTCGATTTTCAGAGTGGCAGCTGGTCAAGAAGATTTTGTTCTCTTCTTTGGAGTCAGAACCTCGAAGCCGTTGGGTCTAGCCGCAAGACACTTGACGTTGCGAAAAAAAAACAAGTATGGCAATCGGGCAGTCGCGGAAGAGGGCCAACCCTCAAGCACAACTGTATTCACCGCATACTCCAAGAAGTACTGAGAAGGTCGCACCAGCATATATAGGTTCCATATGTTGCACAGGAAAAAAATACGATGTGCGCTGCTACTCCGCTCAGGACCAAGTTTCACTTGGCTGCCCCACAACCTGTACTAGTAGACCCTTTAGTTTCGGAACATGGGAAAAAAAATTCGATCCTCTCCAACAGCTTGGGATTTGGCCCAAAGAGGTATGGATTTTTTCGCAGTCCTCGATAAAACTAGAGTCCTTGCTATCAAGAGAGGAGATACGAAAGACACGAAAGGCGCGTTCTTGCACAAGTTGGCCTACTTTGAGGTAAAAGGGTGGACATCCGGCAATGGATTCGGAAATGTGCCTTGGCAGCAATGCGTATTGACATATCAGAAGTTGTTTGAAAATTAATGGAGACTCCACTTTCTGAGAACGATGCACCCTGTTCGTCAAATGGTCATGATTGCTTGAAGCTTGTTCTATGTAGGTGAGTTTCAGATCTGCCCGTTACATCCTAGATTAAGCTTAATTTTCTTCGAGAATAGTCGAAGTTCTTTTTTTTTCTTTCTTTCTTTCTCTCGCAGATTCGCCAAGAGAGACAGCAAATGTCATGTCAACTCTGACATGAGGGATTTGATTGCGACTTGTGTCAATAACATCAGGCACTCGCCGGTGCCTAACGAACCTTTATCATGAAACGATGCTGAAAGGCCTTTGTCTCGTAGTAGGGTGCAGGTAGGTAGTTCGAAGTTAGTATAGGTCTAGAGGACGCTTAGTTTTAAGGAATGCAGATGAGTTTAGGTTTAAGACAGAGATGGCGCACACAAGTGGAAAAGGACCTCAACCAACTTGGAGTGCGCAATTGGAAGCAGCTGGCAAGAGATCGTGCTAGCTGGAGAGGCATGCTGGTTGAGGCCCAGGTCTACCCCGGACTGTAGCGCCATCCTAAGAAAAAGAAGAAGAAGGTTTAAGACAGGTTAGTCAACTTAGCTCCGCGATCAACCTTCCAGGTTGTTTAGTGGTAAGGGAATAGGCTTAGGACAACCTTCTTTTCCGTCCGCTGTCAGGTTAGGGTATCAGTCTGTCTTATTCTTCGCAACCTTTTCTTCCTCTTTCCTTCCTTTAGCTAGCTTAGTCACGATTTTTTTTGTGTGCAATGGGTGATGTGCGTGTGACGAGCTGAGCGGAGCAACCGCAAACGTGCCGCCATCCTCCTCTTCCTCATCGAAGCTACCCCTGTAGCAACCCACCTGCAACAAGGCTTCCCAATCAATAGTTGCTGTGATTAAAAAACTCCTTTAACAGTGGCTTGTGGATGCATTCCGCTTGTTTCAGGCGCCCTGATGTAGTAATTTTACGCATCATAGGTCAATGATTCAAGGAGGTCGTCAGTGTGTCTGAAGTTCTTTGAGATTGAGGGTTGACAGCTGCCCGCGAGACGTGCTGTAAGGTCAGTTGCACATAAATTTCAAGAGAGACGCTTTAGAGTCCCAAGATCCAAAGATCCGAACTCACAATGAATCAAAAAATGTTACCAAAGCGAGATCCCCAGGTTTGGAGAAAGCGCACTGCCTCCTGCATCCCTCCCGCTGGGATGGCTGTTTAATTTGGACTTCGTCTGCATTCATGTTGAGTGGATTTTTAAAATTTTATTGGTCAGATTGCTGCTGCTCTTTGCCGACCGAGTCCTCCTAAAACTCTCCCAAGGTTCGACGCTACCTGCACTGACAATAGAAGAAGAATGGAAACGTTGAGTCACGCCACTACCCAGAAGGAACGCATGATTTGACGACGACTGCATGCAGGCACATGCAGCTAAACAGGAGGCCTACCAGGCAAACGCTGCATCGGACAACGAGAGCTGTTCGCGAACTCTGCGAACAGAAAAGAAAGGAAGAGAACCAGCTGGGGGCTGTAGTGCCAATCAATTAAATTTTGTCCATTATATGTCTTCAATCCGTCTCTAAATTTTTGCATTCCTAACTTTGGGCGGTGTCTCTCCACAATCTCACACACGATTTGAATGACTTTTGGCAAACGTTGTACTCCGTTGACACGCGGACTTGGCAGTTGGCTGATTTGCTGGCCCATTGGCTTCAGTTTGGGCACGAATTCAAATGTTTTGGCGTTACTTGCAAAATTTTCGAAGTTGTATGACTGACATAGGCCATGGACTAACGTCAATTCGCAAAACTTCCAAGGGACTTGGCAAGTAAATTCGGCAACTCTAGACTCTACAGTGAAGTTGAATGTTACACTCTTGTCTTCACCTACACGCGATGCAACAGAAAGAACAAATTAAACGTCATTCACAGTCCGCGTTGATCCTGAGATTCTGCGTGCAACTTGCAGACATTTCCCCAGCAAGATTCAATCTCACACACGGAACACTTGTTCCATCGCTTTCTTTTTCCCATGTGCCCCATTGCCGTACCGTTGAATGCTGAATGTCACCCCAGTCCCGTGTGCCCCCTAATGACCACTTGAGTCGTAAGAGATGATTGCCAGCTCCCCATCCCCAGCCACACGTAATCTTGACACAAATCCAACCAAGAATAGCGTGCCTGCGGACTTTTATCATAACCATTCTGACAGGTATCACTCCACAAGCGCACAGAGAAAACAGAAAAACGGACCTAATTGGGATTCTCTCCGTAGCACGAAATTCAATTTCGCGTCAGAAGTGCACAAAAACAGTCAGACTCCCAGTTTGCTCTCATTTCCACTGGGAATGGTTGCCGCCCCTGATGGGGTGGGGGTGGGGGGGTGGGCGGGGGAGGAATGACAGCCGCCTCGGGGAATATTTATCTTGGCCCTCATTAAAATAAAATACCTCAACTTTGTGTTACATGCGAATCCGGGGAATCAATAAATAGATACCCCCAACTACAGCGATTGGCGGGAGGCGGCTCATTCAAAACTAACCGACAACTGAAATCGCTTTGATATCCCGACTACCCTTCACATGCTCGGTTAGTTAGAAGATTAAAAAGAAAAACCCCACTCGCCCGTCCGCCCGCTCAGTCTCTCTCTATAATTTTAATGAATTCGACCCAAATATTCAGTGCCTCAGAGGGTGGAGGGAGGGCGCTTCAGCCAGAGCTTATTCAACGTCCTCCCTCCCCCCCCCCCCCCACTGCCGCGCAGCATCCAACTCTTTGCGTTCGAGTGAGTAAGATTGAACGCACCACTGGAACCAAAATCATATTAAGTCCTTTGCGAGCAAATTATGTGATGAAGTTGGAATGCTGCCGCTGTGGCTGTGGTGGTGGCTCCTGCCGCTGCCGTTACGCCTGTGTTGTTGGCTTTGAAGGCTTGTGGACATTTTTTTTCGTTGAATTTTCTTTTTTTCTTTTTTAACTTTGTCCTTTGGTCCTTTTTTGGCTTTTTACCCCCTTCTCTCAACCCGGCCCAGTCAGTCTCCCTCACGTTCAGTCTCCTGCTACTGCTTCTGCGGGGTAAGACAAACGAAAGGGAAGTGGTTAGTTAGGAGGATGTGAGGGATGAGGTGGTGGAATGAAAGGAGGCTTGTACGCAAAAAAATATAAATTAGACCGCAGTTCAAAGTATGGATCTTTGTAGTGCTTCCGCTTGGCTTGCCAACTGACTTAAAGCGAATATTTACCGCAAGGGTGAGCAGGCACACACACACGCACAGACACACGTATCGTTCGCCCGAGATACCAAAAAGGGAGGGAGCCGTTAGGTGGAGTAGGTGGTCCATTCACATGGCTCTGGTGAATCTCCTCCCGATATGTTCGGAAGCTTCGTGCGGTCCTTTCACCACGGTCCGCTTCTCTCGGGCCAAGGATGACAAGGGGCCGGGGTTGAGTGCGGTGAGGGGGTGAATGTGCGGATGTGTGTATTGAAAGGCACCCAATGTAACAAAGGCTATGTAAATATACGTGGCTGTGTCAAAGAGATTTTGTAGTTTTTTTTTCCTCCTTTCTCGTCCTGTGTGTTTTTTGGTGGACGGACGCCGGTGGGTTGTGCGGGGCTACCGAGCAAGCGAGAGATGAGAGTCAATGGGTAGAAACGTGGATAAAATTGGAAGGAATCGAGGCAGTAAAATTGGTTCGACAAGCGTTTATAATTGAAGCGGACTGCGAAAAGCTCCAACACACATGTGAGTCCTGATTGACGGCGAAAAAAAAAAACACGAAGCAGAAAACACCTCCCACATACACAACGCCACTTGCAAAGGGAAACTGTAAAGGAAAGGCAATCTATTGACAGAGGGGGGCAGGGGAGCGAGTCGGAGATAAGTCGTAGGTGGCACAGCGAACGCTCAAGGGATACATGTGTATTCGATTGATTAGGAATTCTCTTCACATAAAGTTTGTGTCCGTTGCCGTGTGCCACACAGTTCAGTCCACTTCAGTACCGTGCAAAAGCAAATGAATGTGCAGAGAGGGGAAGACGATTGAAAATCGATGTGTATGTGTGAGGTGAGAAGAAATTTGAAGTTTGGAATCGAATGCTTGAGGACTCAATTTGAAGTTTGCTGATGCTGCTACTGTTGGAGCTGTCGAAAGTCTGAAGAACAGAGCTATGTTGTGAGATGAACCGGGTTACTATCCTTTGGGGAGATGTGTTCTCCTTTTTCTTCTTCAGTTTATCGTCGCTGGTCGAAGTTTCCTGTTTTGAGGGTGTTTTTCTTTCGTCGTTCGTATTTTTCAGGTCCTGTGGCAGTGATTGAGTGTGGGAGTCTTGAATTTCTCTAATTGAATACAACGAGTTTCGGAATGCCTACTAGTCAAAGTTGTGAGTGTTTCGATTAATTGATTGTGTTCCCTTGAAGTTTCAGGCGTTTTTCTTCGAATTTGAAAAATTAATAGGTCTTGTTGTGGAGCTGGTTACATTCAGCAAGGGTAGTCTGGCAGAATCATGGGAAAAGTGTGGAATGTCGGTAATGCGAAGTGAAAAAACGTTCATCAGCAGCAGCTGAATTGCATTAAATGTTGCTGAATTGTAGTTCTGTAATCAATGTCAGTTGCATACGAAGTCAAATGTTTGTCAGCAGAAGCTGAATTCTTCTAAATGAAGCTGAATTGAAGTTCTTTCATCAGAAATGGCTGAATAGTGCTGAATGATTTTAAATTTTGTTTGAAATCCCAAATCTAAAATCAATGCTAAAAAGCAAAGGAACCGTGAAGAGGATATCATGGAAAACGACATGAGGCTTCAATTTAGTAAAACCTACATATATATTTTCAGCAAGCTCTTTAAGAGTATCCTATCAAAGAGAAGTTGAACATTAATCCGATTGAGTGAAAAAAGCTTGTCAGCACCAGCTGAATTGTGCTGAATAATATTTAATTACGACAAATGACTCTGAAACCTATGTAAGTGTCAATATTGATTACAGATAAATATATCATTAGAAGTAGACATACGAAGGCAGTTAAAAATAAAGAAAAAATCGTATCTATCAGAGCTGAATACATTCAGCTACCTTTCTAATATAATTAAGTCTCCAAGTTGTCAATTTAGAGCAACGCACTGCATAAGACTATCCCTAATGTCAGCTGAATTGGGCTGAATTATGATTTACTAAGCAAATTTTGAGGGATGATCGAAAATTTGGAACCTTGTTTTCAAGGAACTCAATGCCCTTGTCTAATTCCGTTTCGAAAACCACAAATTTTTAATTTTCCTTCAATCTTTTTCATAACCTCTTTTATATAGAAACTTACCGTTAATACAACCACAATTTACCACCACAGTTTACACTCAAAACTTTCTCCACCTCCATTCGAAAAGCAAAAACGTACACTCAGCCACACTCAGACAAGGTTGAAGATGAAAATCTTCTGTCAAGATCAGGACTTTCCTCTTCACGTAGTACCTCTCTTCCTCTCGTTCACACTCTTACTCTCTCTTCTCCTCCCCCCAAGACGAGTTGCAAACACAAATTTTAAGTGTTGCCGCTCCAACACGTCGCCATAAATTTTGCGGCAATGCCAGGAACTCGGTTATGACATCGTAACGGTGAATATCTCACTTGTGTTTAACTGTGTTTACATTTGTATCTCTAAACCATCATCGTCATAGCCCGCCGGCACTAAAAGGAGTCTGAAAGCCCTCTCCCCCAAACCACTCCACTCCGCCAAGTGACAGTTCCCACTCACAATTCCTCTCCACTCCTGGCTAAATGTTATCCCGTTATCATTACAATGTAACCCTTCCCCATGCATGTGTAAGAAGCTCGCATAATACAGTCTCGTTCGCTGGCTCCGGTCTATTTTATTTATTTTCAGTTCTGCTTATTTCTTTTATTTTGCGCTGGAGCAGCTCTACTGCTCGAAGGTTGCCCTGAGATGTGCAAATTGTGAGAGATATCAGATGAGGTGGCATGGTTTTTGCTGTTGCCTAGGTCCATGCACACACCCGCACCGGCACCCGCTTGACGGGCTTCAATGCGTATCAGAGATGAAGGGAAAATGTTTGCTCACGCTTGGGGCATTTAAAAATCGCAAGGATAATGGGTGACAGCAGTTCTTGAAGTTCATTCTGCGATAGCTTGTAGATATTCACTTTCAGCTCAAGGGCAAATGGATGGCGTGGAAGTTAATGAACGTTTCGGTGATTCGAAGGCATCATGAGGTGATGAGGAGCTTAGTTCATGTGCATCGATGGTCCTTGCCTTGGAGGGTGAACATGGTTAAGTCGTCAAGGCCGGGAATGAAATCGGATCTGTCAGAATGTCCTTGAACGAAGGAATGGTTTCATAAGTTGTATCGTAGGGTAGTTGTACAAATGCTGAATTCGCGTATATTCAGCTGAATCCGCTTGTATATAAAAATCTTGGTGAGGTTTGCTATGGGGTGTGTAAATTATCCGTCCATTGATATTGCGTACATTTGTGAGCAGCTTGAAAAGGATTATTTGGCTGAATTGCTTCTGAATAAAAATTTGTGCAGCTGAATGATATCTTACGAAGCTGAATACGACCTACTGGTGCTGGATAGGATTACATGGTGCCTTAACAATATTCTGAAAACAGGTTAGATCCTATTAAAATCTAAAAAATATCTTCGTATCAAGCTGAATAGCGGTGTTTTGATATGATTTGATTTGTCTACACTTAAGAAACATTTCATTATTTTTTTTTGCGCTATTCAGCTTTGCTGAATTGAAGTTCATAAAGAATGCAATGCTTTATCTTACCTCAGGGCGTAAGCTACGCATTTTTAAAGAAGCTGAATTCCTTAAATAATGGTAAGCACGTGACACTAATGAGTAGTTGTGTATTCAGCTAAGCTGAATTAGAATGAAACAACCCAATTTGATCATATTCAATAGCCGTGTGCTAATAAAATTGATTTCGTGTAGCTGAATTCATTAAGCTGTAGCTGAATTAATTAAAGCCACTTCCGTACATCTTAAATACACTTCGAATTTCAACTTTAATCCGTAATCACCAAAACTGAAACCAAATCGTGTTGCTGTCACAGCAGAGCTCACAACACACACGCATGCACAGAACACAGACAAAACTGTCCATGTCGGGTATGTAATTATATTTCTGACACATCACACTCCTTGTTTGTTGCGTTAATTAAAAGACAGATGAAAATCCGTGATGCCAAAATGTATTCACATCCCAGCGTTCGTTTGTACGCCCCAATGACCCTACTAGATTGCAAACGTACACACATACCTACATATGTATGTATGCGTATGAAGGTGCGCCTCCGCTTAAGCGTTCATTTTTCAATGTCACTTCCGTAGCGCCGGCTCCGGCTAAATGTCGAAAAATTACTCATCCAAAACGAACGAAATTGCGAAAATGTCGAATTCGATAGCGCAATTAAGACCGCCCATCAGTGTTATACAACACCAAACAAGGACACAAAAGTCATCGTCAAAAAGCAATCAAGCACTCTTGTTAAAGGACATTGTCAGTTTGTCTGTGATCCACCACCATCAGCAGCCGACGTTGCCGCCTCCCGACTGATGTTGTGTCCACTCCCCACTCAAGCAAACAGTTCGAATACAAAAAAAAACAAAAACAAGTAAAAACACTACGGACCCATGGACAATCCGGCCGACAACAAGAACAGCAACAACACCATCGGCAGCGCCACATACGTACACAAGATCCTGTCACCTCTCCACTGTCGTCCCCATACGGGGAGTACAACGATTCGAGCACACTGTATGAGGGCATGTTGCAATTTCCAATTTCGTCCTGTGAATGTAAAACTGTTGACAGCTTAGGTAACACAATGACATGTCGTTAATATCCTTCGCAGGGATAATAAACTTCTCGCTTGATACAACTTTCCTCCGGGGGCAGTTATTCTTGAAAACACTCCAATGAATAACGAATATTATCCCCATCTGCGATGCGTGCAGCGTTGCGCGCCACCACCCAAACGTCGCCCCGCCGTCGACTGTGTGGCGGGGGGCAAGAGCGGTAGAGTGATGCAAGGACAATTTAATTCACATGAATAAACAGAGAACTTATAATAAAGTGTGACATCGCTTCCCCAAAGAAAATTGCAATTTAAAGTGGCAAAGTTGAAACTTGGACTTGTGCACTTCGCTGCCGCCGACGCAAGTGCCACCATCGCCACCATTGCCACCATTGCCACCATTGCCACCATTGCCACCATTTCCACCATCATAGTCGCCGTCGCCACCACCATCGACACCACTACCGCCGCCTCAGCCGCCATAGCTTTCACCAGCGAGTCAAGGGTAAACGAGCAACATTTTAAGTTTGGGACACAACAACAGCCAGCGTAGGGGCGACTGCACGACCGCCCCAGCGCGACGGTGGCGGCCGTGGGGTGGGACGGATCGCAATTACATGGTCGGAGAGAGGAACTTCAGATAAAACAAAAGTAATTTTGAAGTTGAATAGTTTCCTAACAATTACTCCGCTTCGCTCGCTGAAATGTCAAAGGATTCCATAATGACTGGAGCGGTGGGCGGTGATGCTGGTGTTGGACGCTTGCGAGTGGATGAACCAGGGCCAAGGCTGGATAGGGAAATTGTTTTCAATGACAGATTGTCATAACGCTAAATGTGGCTCTAATCGATATTGAAAAAAGGGATGTGCGTGGGCGAGGGACTCCGCAGATATCTAACTGAAGTGGAGATGAGAAGCCAGCGCTGTCGTCCGAATGGGGTAGTGGCTGGCAGAGAATTTCATCGTTAGTGTTTGGCATGATGAGCTGACCACAGTGCTGGATGAAGCCCAAGCAGTCGCAAACAAAGAATAGGATGAAATGACGGATTTCCCTTAGCTGTGGACGCTGAAGCATTGGGGACATTGGACGTTGCCTTAAAGGGGGTGTGCGAGGAAAGAGTAAGTGTCACCACAATGGATGGCGCTGAATAAACTGAAATACCACTTAATGAGCAGAATTGCATGGTTTTGATATCGATCAGGGAAATGGGGACAGCCTTGCAACAAGGAGATAACTGTGCTGAATGGGGCTAAATAAAGATTGGTGATTGAAACGGCGGCAGAGTTGTTAGAATGCAAGTGTCCAAGGACCTTATCCTCAGCACTACTGAAAGGACTGTGTAAAATTGTTTTCCTACATGAAGTGGATGCATTCAACTTTTATATTGTAATCTTAGAGTAAAAAGTTAATGAGACGGACATATTGTCAAGAAAATTACTTCTGGTAAGCAGCTGAATTGTGCTGAATGAAGCTGAATTAGTCAAACTTCGGTTTTAACCTCCTTTAGGGGTAAACACGAATAAATTTCAAAGAATTTCTCAATATGTAAACAAATAAGGGAAAAAATAAACAGTTTTCAGCTGAAACGCGCTGAATAATTAGTCCTATTCCCCTTAAGGATACAATTTCTGCAAATAATTTGGTAATGCTCGTTCCTTAAGCAGATTTTCCCAGATACTAAGTAAAAAGCAAGGTCACCTGATAGAAATAAAGGAATTCAGCACATTTTGCAATGTTTGATTGCCACACCTAAATTGATTTCCAGTCAGTTGATGCGTGAAACACTTTTTGGAAACAGCTGAATAGCGCTGAATACGTTTAGAGTCTCACTTATAGAATCAAATAAAGAATCAGACGAAAGGGTTTCGAATATTAAATGAAATGTTGGCATTCAAAAAGTTCTGTGAAATAATGTTCATACAAGAAAATTATTTACGTGTCATTTGGAGCAGAAAACTGAGCTGAATTGTGGTAAATGTAGCTGAATGACTGAAATTTTGTAGAATGACACGGTAACTTCTTTCACAAGTAAATCTCCTTGAACAGATTCTTAATGGTAGACCATGGGGTGGATATAACACGCCCTAGCTGCCGCTCAGTTTTGCTGACAAAATTCGAATTTAGACAAAAATACACCACGTGGTGGAAAGAATAAGTGGATGTATCTTCTTTCACTAAAATTGGCCCCCAAATAGAACATGGGAAGAAAAAAGATGCTTCTTCCTAACAGAAACATGAATTCAGCACAATTTGTAATACACTATTGTCACATCCAAATCGAATAAAAAACCACTTCTCAGCAACAGCTGAATAGCGCTGAATGAAGCTGAATGGAGGTAATTTCCTTTAAATACAACACGTTTGGTGACAAACGAACGAAAGGGAAAATCAATGAAATGAATGCCAACTATAAAGACTCAGAACTCCATTAGTAAGTCAGCAGATACATTCATACGTAAGAGACTGCCTCCCCCGACAGGAGTCTCGCGTTTAAGGAAACCTCCGCCCATCATCCCTACGCCCGAGTGTCACCACGTGTACGTGTGTCATTCCCGGGGCATTCGCAGACACGACCGAGTGTATCTGAGATGAAAAATCATGTCGAACAACAAGACCCTGCGAAGACATATTGTTCCGCAACGACGTTATCCTTCATCTCGATACACTTCAATACATGATAAGTGCACATATAACTGAAGCACACTCAGAGCGGTACGCTGTAAATGCCAAATGCGGGGCGAACAACATTTACATCGGTGATTAATGATAATCATTACGACTTGTGTTTTGATGCGTACTCACCCTGGTAGGTGGGACGCCCACGCTCCCATGCCAGAGAAATGGCAGTTTTTCATAAGATTTCTACCCGCTGATAAATTGCCAGCGATTTCGAATGAATTGCCCATCAGTTTATCTGGAAATCATGCGCCCGTCCGCAGCTCGGCGCCCGTCCGCTGCTTCGCAGGTCCGCAGGTCCGCAGGTCCGCAGATCCGACCGAGGTTAAGGTTGATTCAGTGGCGGCCATAACACTAATGTGAGCGTTATTGCCAAAGAATGGGAATATTGTTTGGATATAATAAAGAAAACATTTAATGACGAGAATTAAGTGTATCTCATTGTTGTGCTCGTGCTCGTTTTCGTCCTCGTCCTCGTCCTCGTTCCCATTGCTGGTGCCTCGTAAACAATTTCAGGACGTTTTCGAATTGTCCTAATGGATGTCTTAACCTCCGGTGCTTGTGCATATGCCGAGAGTTGATGGCATTAATTATTTTATTACACATTCGCATTCCTTTTTTCTGCTCGTCCTTAATTCCTGCTGCGATAATCCGCCTCGTCCATTCAGTCGTTAATCCCTTTGAACCCTTCTCTGCTGCTGGTGGTGGTGGGTGCTGTTTGCTGCGAGGGGTTGAGGTGGAGTGTGTTTCTGTATGGCGCGTTAATTTTGACGGGTTGTGGGTGGGTTTGCAAGTCTCTAAATTGTGGGCCCTCGGCGGTGTCGGCGATGGTGGTTGGTGTGGGGTGATGGAGGGGGGAAGGACGAATTCGCCCGTGGTGCGGATGAATTATGGTTGAGCTTGAGATATCCTGTCACTTTGCGGTTATGATGAGGGCGCTTTAATTCTGCTGCTTTCGGCTTGCCAGGTGTTGGCTTTACATTATTTCTCTCTCGCTCTCTCGCTCTCACTGTTGGATAGCGGTAAGTGGGTGGATTGTTGCTAAATGCCGTCATCGGTGATGAGTCCTTGTGGAGGGTGTGGGATGCTTGAGGTCCAACAGGTTCTTGGAATGGGGGAGGGATTTTGTTGTTAAGGGAAGAATAGACATAAATCTTTGTGACGGAACGTCGGTCTGGTGCAGAGTTGTCGATAAATTTTGTTTGTCTGAACAAAGGGACATCGCTCACAGTGTCTGGAATGTGACTAGCAGGCTTCATGGCTTAAAGAAGATAAGAGGTCTAGCAGCTGAGCTGAGGATAAGGCGAGTCTTCTAAATTGAAGCATCCATAGTTTCGTATCTAGGAAAAGTGCTTTCGAACGACATCATGTTGAAGACATTGTCTATCTTGCCACAGAAATCGGGAACTTTCTTCTCGAGATTGCTCCTTTTTTACAACTTTTGTACAACGTCAGCTTGCAGAGGTGACTCTAAAGACACAGCATCCACTGCGCAGTTCCTCTGCGATACAGGAAGTATATAGATTCGAGGTGGTAACTGAGTCACATATAGATCTTCGCAGTCCATATGTTGGCCTCCAGATGGTAGAACTGAATGCATAAATCCCTAAGGGTCCCAAAAACCATTTGGTTCGATGGCGGTACCAGAACCTGGTGTTAAAGGAACCGGACAACGTGACCAAAGCCAACATTCTGACACCAGGGATGGTCAGGAGCTCTTGGAACGTTGTTCCACCCTGACTGCGCAACCTGACAGAAAGTTATGAGAACTTACCCGTTAAAGTGTTGAACTGCGTTGCTACCGCCGGCTGCGTAGAACGGATGAGGTATAATAAATTACTTGCAAGGAGGCGTACTTCTCCCTCAAACAGAATCTCACGGAACGGCTAACTAGCTGAGACCTAACCTACGACTCTTAAGAAAGGCGACTCAGTGAAATAAGGCCACCAAAGCAGGTGATCACGTAAGACCAAATCCCACATTTGTCCATTTAATGGAGCGACAGCAATGTATTCTGGAATAAAAAAAAAAACTTCCATTAGGAACTTTGATAGACGACAAGTCAGAAGGCCTCCTGCCCTTGAGGAAGTGACTTGAGTCCCAAGGCCGCCAGTCCTAAGTCTTTGGAATCCCATCTGGCAGTGACCTAGTTAAGCAGCTCGATCCGTTGCCATAGTCTGGTTTCGAAGGTTGTCAGGCTCTTCTAAGAGGCAGTTTTAGCCCGCATTTTCGGTTGTCCCCGGTTGAGGGAGATCGAGGTGGCTGTGACTTAAACCCAATTCACGATGAGAGCTACACCGTGACAGATAATCTATTCAACTCACCTAAGTCATCTCGGCTGTCTTAGGCCATATGGTTATGGGAAATTAGCTCCCGGCTTGGTTTGCAGTCGCTGAAGGGTTAGAAAAGTCTCGGAGTGAATGTTCCAAAATTAGAACTGGTACGTGGGATGATTAACTTGGGCGCTAGCCAGTTTTTTGATAGCCTTCGGTGCAGGGACTCCAAGGTGTCGTAAGACTATGTACCTTGCTGTTCAAACTCCAAGAGCTAGGGAGATCACTGTTCCTACTAAGGTTTTCGTATAAAAATAGGCTACAGAGCTATTATGGGAGATGGGTGTATGGGGCGTTGATCCAGATGTCACGTTAATGCAAATATACACGTGTCCACATTTTTCAAAGGATCACAATCGAAACTGATTTAGTGAGAGACATTTTTGTCTCTACAGAATATAGGAGATCAGGGCCTTCTTCCCTCACTAACCATTGTGCCTGCTATTTCCTCATGACTGAACCGGACGTCGTCGGACGACGAGATTTGAGAAAGCTTTTATAGCCTCCCTTCAGTATTCGGAATTTAAACCAACACCTCCTACATAGGAGTCAGAGCCCTTATCCCGTATGGTGTAGGTTACCAGCATAGAATGGCAAGCTGAAATAAGAGTCAGATGTCACTGACCTCACTGAATAATGGACAGAAACTAGGGACAGAGGATACCAACCAATTTGCTGCTTGAGGACGTCTTAAGAGTGACCATGCTGACGGAAAAAGCACAGCGTGTGGTCTATTAGTCAGTTCTGTAAAAAGGACAAACATATGCAAGAAATGAGTAATACGAGCATTTTCTATAGTTTACACCGTTTGTTCCATACCAAGAATGTACCTAAATTATTTAACACAATCCGCAGGGGCTCAGGACGTAGCCTATAAGACGACTGTGTGTGTTGTGCGTGCCGTAATTCCCCTTTCATTTCAAAGGCTTCTGAATATTATTGGAGTCCAAAGCAATTGCCAAAAAATCAGCATTCCTCCACGTTGTCAGTTACTTCAGCAAGGTGCTCATCTGCAGCCTAAGAAATATTTATTCAATGCTGGACTTCGACGTCCGATGCATGAAAAAGGATTTTAAATACGGACTTGGCAACAATTGTTTAAATAAAATGTAAACCATTTGAGATATTTCAAAAACCTTATTGTCGGCTTGAGGAAAAATCAAAGCATTTAAGAATGGAATCGACTTCTTTAATGTGGCCACCGAGGGGACGTTTGAAACGGTTGATTCCTTAAACCCAATTTCCATCGACTTGACCACACATTTCAGCAGAAATGGCCACTATTTCGCTATCGATGCTGACTCTGAGTTTTTCCAATATCTTCAGCTTGTTGGCATAGGTCAATGAATTAATGTAGGCCCCACAGAAAATAGTCAAGAGGCGTTGAACCCCACTACCGAGGCGGCCAATCGATTGGCCCATTTCTTGAGATAACACTCTCACCATACTTACTCTTCAATCAATCGATTGAAGTGTGTGCTGTGTGGCTGGTGGCACCGGCCTGTTGAAATCGCTCAAGTCCGTACCTTTCGATTCGGGTGGAAAATGATCAGAAATCATGGCGCGATAATGCGATCAATCCACAGGAACGTGACGATCGTTAATATGGCCCACACCGCCGACATGCAAGTCGCACCAAATAGTTTTTTTTTTTCTTGTGGATGAAGGAGTGAATTATGAAGCAAATGTGGATTTTCACCCGAACAAGAACACATATTTTGCTTATTGACGAACCCATGAAGCCAAAAATGAGGTTTGTCCCTGAAGGATGTTTTCAGATGAAATTCTTCATCGCCGCGCATCTTCTCCGGAACCCAATCGGAGAACGTGCATCGTTTCAAATGCTCAATCGGCTCTAATTCTTGAGTAAGCTTGATCTTGTATGGGAGTTATCCAAGATCCTTACGCACACTACGGCAAAATGGGGTCTGAGCGATGCCCACATCTTGAGATCGACGGTGAATTGACTGATTTCCATCGTTTGCTACGGACGCCTGAATGGCAGCATTGTCTCACTGACGAGGCAACACCTCACAACGGAAATTTAGACTTAAGCCCTTGTATCAAAGTTGTTAGTGCCTGTTTACAAGGGCAGGAATTACAATCGAAAATTGGAGTCAAAGCTCTTAAACTTGCGCTTACCGACTCCGAATTTCGGTAGAAAATGATGACGTTGCGTGTTCGTGTACTTCGAAAATGACAAGTTGACCTTATAAGTTGACAGTGACAGTTTGGTGATCAGTGCAAGAGTGGGTTCACAAAATTGAAGTTGTCAAAGTTGTCAAGTCCCGATTGGAAAAGCCTTTACCAACCATCAACATGAAGTACCGAAATGCGATTGTTTAGGGCCATTTCTTTTTCCTCTCACTTATAAGAGGCGTTCAGTTGTTTCAAATCGTAGGGAATGCAGACGTAAAATTTGGTAAAAGGGGACAAGGCAACCTTTTTGACCCCTTGGAGACCCATTTCTGGGATTGAATGAATTCAGCGAGAAATGTGCTCGAACTTCAGATTCCATCCGTTCACATGCTATACATATATTTACGGTTTACTGTAAATTCCGACATGGTGGCCTCATTCACACGTTTTTGCTTCAGAATGACGTGGGCTAAGTCATCGTCGTCAACGACAAGCGCAGCTTGTTAGCTTCTTTTCAACAAAACTGGTTGATTTCGGTACCAACGTGGCACAATCTTAAGCACTGTGCAGAAGCGATTTGACGGCATGGCCGTCTCACAGGGAGGTAGTCATCAACATTCTGCCATTTGTGACCTTTTCTTCCAGGATTCCTTACTCCCAGGTCTACTGGGACGAAATACAGAGTACAGCGGTAACCACAACAAATGCCATCGCCCTCATACAGCCTGGTTTAAGGCTCAGAGTCATGAAAAGTTCAATATTTTGGATTCG
This sequence comes from Eristalinus sepulchralis, assembly GCA_944738645.1. Classification (NCBI taxonomy): domain Eukaryota; kingdom Metazoa; phylum Arthropoda; class Insecta; order Diptera; family Syrphidae; genus Eristalinus; species Eristalinus sepulchralis. The sequence goes on along the minus strand of OX122885.1, from coordinate 10,411,118 downwards.
CCCTTATTCCTTTCAAACGAATAAAATAAATTCGCCTCTCTCCTGTACGCACTTCAATGAGGAACCCCATATATCAGCCATTCAGCAAAATATGTCACTTGCCATTGTATCCCTTCAAAAGAATTGTCTGCCCGCCATGAAGAAAATTGAAAATAAATAAAGATCCTAATATTTCCACTTCATCGGCCTTGCCGCCGAATGCAACCCCACAAGTGGACCATCATTCACAAAAGGTCACCTCTAACCTTTCAACGACTTCATGATCGTCCACATTTCATCTCACAAATGTACATCGCTGCATAAAACGCCACTTAAGGCAACAAAAGTGATGCTAAGATGATTGATTTCCTCCGGCCGCTCCCCACCGACCGGAGCGTACACAGGCTATCAAAACAAAACAATTGACCTTGTTGTGTGTGGCATTAGCTAATCCACTCTGAAGTATCCACCCCTCCTAGCCGCAGCTCGCCAAGAAGAAATCCCTCTATCACGTCAATCCAATGAGATCATCACTGACTAGGCGCAAGCAATCTTAGAGACGACTCCATTTCAACGCAATAAACTGCCACATGCATGATTTCCATTCGGCCATGGAGCTCCCTCGCACACACACACACACACCCACACACTTGAAACCCGTACAATGTCCTTGTAGCCAGGGGAAAACACACACAAATGATAAAAACAAGGAAAACGTCTTACATCTCCGTTTTATTCGCTCCGGCATAGTAAACTTTCGAGGAAATGGGATCAAACAGATAAAAAGTAACCTCCATGTAATGGCATTGCATATCTCACATCGTATCGATTTCCTTTATGTGCCTCCCTCCACCACACCGGCGGCGGCGGCGGCGACGGTGGCACAGCATCTTCTCCTGACTCCTGCACCAGCACCCGCAACAGTAGCAGAAGCAGCAGCAGCGTCTTCGTCTCGTCTCGTCGTCGTCCGTTCTCAAGGTGAGCTCCATTGAGTATATGTGAACCTCCCGACACACCCCTCCGGCCATCAGGCAGCAGCAGCGCCCACTTGCTAGGATTCCTTTTTTCCAGGTCATTTTCGCACCCGTCATAAAAGTTGATGATAGCTTTTTCAGGTGGATAACGATCGGATAACTTTATATTAAGCATCATAAAAAAAAACCTCTCCCCGCACAAACACACATACACTCAGGGGGGGATGGATAAAAAAAGAAAAAGAAACGACAACGAATCCATCCCCCAGACACGTCCGATGCGTGAAATTGTGTTATATGATGTATACGGCAGTGTGATGGGCAAACTCAATTAGGTATGCCACCCCGAAGTCGACGGACGGGGGGGCCGGAGGAGGGATAAACTTTACGAGCTCCAGGCACCATAGGAATCGATTAAATCAATTAGAGTTTTCCCTTGGCCACCTAACACGCTCGGCTTTGTGTGCACACCTTAGCGCCTGTGATTGGTGAGAAGCGGCCAACTGATACCGAGGAGCTACGGAGGCGGTCTTAGGGACAAAACAAATGTTTGTACTTGTCGCACCTGTCCTGGGTGGGTGGTGGAGTGGTCACACAAGACGCTCGTGGGGTGGGGGCTGGGCACGAGGCGAACGGATAAAGGGATCTATCGGCAAGTACTCGTGGTGACAGGTCGTTTTTGGGAGGTGATTAGAGATATGCGATTTGGATTGGTTGATGTGATGGACTCCATAGGAGGAGGGATTTTGTTTAAGAGGGGTCGGGTGAATATTGGAAATGACATGTTGGAAGAGGAAGTTTATTTTGAGGGGCCAAGTTCTTACATTGCTTCGGAATTAAGTCTTCAGTTAGAGAAAGTGTAAGAAAAGAAGAAAGTCCTGATGAGTCTCTCAACCAAAATGGCTCAAAGTTGCAAAAGGTTCTAAATTCGGCAATGTTCGAAGTCCCAAAAGGCCTTATATTCAAAAGATACAAGTTCATGAAAGTTACAAGATCCTTAAAGGTCACATGGAAAGTTCAAAATCGCTAATATTTATCAATTCCGAAATGTCCAAAATCTAGAAAGGCTTACAGTCCCAGAAGATCCAAAATCCAGACAGGCACAAGATCTTGAATAGTTAACAATTTCGAATTGTTCAAATTTACTATTCAGAATAACAAAGGGTCCAATATCCCCGAAGGTTCCAAGTCCTGAATTTTTGAAAATCTTGGAAGATCCAAGATTTTGAGAGGTCCGAAATCCGTAAAGGCCCAATATCCCGAAAGTTTTGAAGTCCGGAAAGGTCAAAAATACCTGAAAGTCCGAAATCCCAAAAAGTCCAAAATCCTGGAATATCCTTAAACCACTTATATACAGGAAAGTCAAAAACTCCGAGAGGACGATAGGTCAAAAATTTCGGAATGTCAAAAATCTTAAAAGGTCCCAAGTCCTAAAAGGTTCCACATCCCGAAAGGCCCAAGATCTTGAAAATTTTAAAATCCCGAAAGGTCAAGGTACCTGAACGTCCGAAATTCCGAATGGTCCAAAAACGGGGAATATTAAAAATCTTTAAAGGCCTAAGATACCGGAAAGTCGAAAATTCCGAGGGGACGAAAGGTCCAAAATCCTAAATTCCTTAAAGGTCTAAGGTAGCGGATGGTCCAAAGTGAAGATAAGTCAAAAATCTCAGAAGGTCCAAGATCTTAAAAGGTCCCAAATTCTAAAAGGTCTCATATCCCGAAAGGACCAATATCCTGTAAGGGTTAAAATATCGAAACGTCAACAATACCTGAAGGTTCAAAATTCCAAATGGTCCAAGAGCCGGGAATATAAAAAATTCTTAAAGGCCTAAAATACCGAAAAGCCAAAAATTCCGAATAGTTCAAATTTCTCAAAGCTCTAAGACAGCGGGGGGTCCAAAACGACGAAAAGTTCAAAATCGCCGAATGTCTACAATCATAAATTTCTTGAAGGTCTAAAGCAGCGGAAGGTCAAAATGAACGATGGGTCCAACATCTCAGAATGTCTAAGATCTTGCAATCCTTAAAGGGTTAAGGCAGCGGAAGGTTCAAAACGACGATAGGTCCAAAATGTTGGAAAAAAGCCTTCAGATCCGGAATGTTCCGAAGTCCCAAAAGGTCTAAAAACTTGGAATGTCAAAAAATTCTTAAAGGTCGAAAATAGGTCGGAAGGGTTCAAATTCCTTAAGTGACAGCTTCGGGTAAAAAATTACGATATGTTGATCCAAAATTTCGGAATGTCTAAAGTCATAAAATGTGAAAAATCTGTAAAAGTCTAAAAACCCAAAAGGTCCAAATTAAAAAATGTAAAAAATAACGAAAGGTTCAAGATCCTGAAACGATCAAAATCTGGAGAAATCACAGATCCTGAATGACTTAAAGTTCCGAAAGTTCTGAAAACCCAAAAATACCAAAATCACGAGGGAATTTGACGTTATTCAAATTTAGGGCCTGCACTGTGTTTGCAGTAGGCTGTATGACCACAAAACCTCAAGCTCAAAGTCTTGCAAGCTGATTCTTCGAATTATGAGCGGATTGGGTAGGATTACTAGGTTAAGGGAATCGACACAAACCATGAGGAGTAACGAGATGGGGAAACAGTCTAGGCAAGATCTAACACATCTACATAAACAAGAAATGTAGGCAACACAGCTCTTAACTTTAATGTTTCAAGCGATGACCGAAAAATGTGTGGAACGACAACCAACCTAAGTGAAGCGAGAGTTCCTTTAGGACTCTCTTAACTTGTCTGCCTATACACCTTAAGTTCCGCGGAACTTCTATCAGAGACTCCTTCCTGTTTTGTCTCTTCAAAAGCAGCAAACACTAAGCCACGGAGTCCTAAACTAAAATTAAATTTGATTAGAAGAACTCTCAGCTGGTCACCGTGATGCATGGAGCCCCTCTGAGAGACCTGCAGGGACTCCTTTGTCTAACAACGTCTAAAAAGTCGTCCTTTTTTACCTCGATCTGTGTAGACCATTTGCGGCCTTATCAAGAGTGCCACAAACTTATTGCACCACCAGCCGCAGAGTGAACCAATCTTGATGTAATCCACACCCCCCCTTCAATTCACTCCCATTTACACATATCACCAACCACTCCACTGATTGCTTTTCAAAACCACTCCTAATCTCTTCAAGCCCATCCAATTCGCACTCCATCACATCGCCTCACATCCATGCCTCCGTGTCATTGCCTCCTGTGAACGCTCGCTCTGCCACCACGGAAGTGCCTACACCCGCTTCGCTTGTTCAATTGAACAACACCAACTTAAATTTTATTTAAAATCCACACTTCAGCTACAGCCAGCAGCCACCGAAGCGCCAGCCAGGTCCACCGGGAGCAGACAGAAGCCAGATGATGTCTTCTTTCCGCAAACAAACTATGAATGCATACACGTCACCCCTCGGGATACGAATATCCAGCCAAACATGAACACATCCGCACCCTCGCAGACTTCACCGCGCCCCACAGACAACAGAACGAGTCGACTCGTTGTCGTGCACTATCATCCGCCCCAACGCTCAAACGCTCGAACGCTCGAACGCCCGAATAGTGCCGCAGCAAGTGTCATGCCTCCATTGTCATATGGTAATTCTTTACGACACCATGGCATTAGTTTCTTGCATTATTCATGCAAATGTCTCCAGGCAGAATGTGGCGGTGGCGGTGGCGAAGCGCCGGGAATCAAGGCTCATATCGAATGATTTTGTATCGCAACCGAACGCTGCGATATATTCATTCACTCTGTGCTTTCGTCACAGTAATCACTCCTGTCAGCGTGCGCCACACAACCCAGACAACTGATGCCGCGATGCGGTTCTGTACACCATATTGCATTCAAAGGATGATGACTTTCACCACATAGATGGCGACGGCGGTGGGTGGAGCGGGAGGGGGAGGTGGGGGAACTGATGTATAAAATCCAATATCTGAAACGATTCTTTTATTTCTTTGATTTTGTTTTTGTATCCCCGTCATTTTGTGTGTTTTTCTTTTTTGGCAGTACCAGCAGGATCGCTCGCAGGATACACGCTATTCCTCTGGAGAAATGCGGGAAAGGATGGTTGGCAGCGCCTGCCAACATTCAGTGCGGGTGAAAAATCTCTCATAATTTGCTGAAACAAAGTTACAGGACGAAGACGAAGAAAAAGGACTTACCCATGCGAAAATGGCACTGTTTACCCTTATGCACCGCATACTTTGAAACAGGATGTTGCACTACGTCAACATCCTGACATCAAACATTTTTCACAGTCACCCAGTCACCGTCAGCACCGCCAGCCAGCGCAATATGCACGGAGTCTCTGGCGCTGACGTGATGCATCTAAATGCACATGTATCACAGCGGCAGCATGCTGCAACGTATATCCGCTGGTGTCCTTCCTCTTGAGTCGACAACGGCAATGGCAGCGGCAACGGCAACGGCAACAGCGACGACAACAACGACGTTCATGTAACCATCGCGTACAAAAGATCTTTGAGGGCATGTGTGTGTGTGTGAGTGGGTGGGTGGATTGGGGGGGTGGGTAGGTGCACCTGATCAGGTGGAGAGGACTTACTGAAATTGGATGTGATTATTTTCTCCAGAGAGAGAGGAAGAGACCAATTGGATTGAATTCGAGGAGAAGGAACATTCAAAGCGACAGACCAGTTTGTTGGCAACGACTGTGACTCCTTAAGACGTCCAAGACCACCCCCCCCCATCGTGGCCACCTCCCAAACAGACGGACGTCGTAATCAAATTAGCATTCGACCGAGAAATTGTGAGGAGCTCAGCCATTCGCACGGCACGGCACCGAGCACGGATCTCCGCAAACAAAGGCGCCTACTTCCGGGCTACACTGGAAGCCGATCTACTTAGTCGGAATCACTAATCCATAATCAGCTAATGCACAAGCGTCGGCCAGGTTGCCTGCAATTAGGCAAATGGAACTCCATCGCCATGCCATCGCCATCGCCACCCACAAAAAATACCGGCACCGAAGTTTGCGTGCTCGGATAGGAGCACGGAAGAAAGTTCCTTCAGAATTCCAGAGAAAAAAGAAAGGACACAGAACCCTTCTCCCTGCTCCTGACAGTTGCATGCATGTGGAGTGGGCCGGCGTTGGTGGTTATAATTCAATTTCCGGTAATAGGCACAAGATGCCACCTGGCCGAGGTCGCAGCAGGATGAGAGGACGACGGAGTGTGCTCGCCAAAGTTCACTCACAAACGAGATTATATTTCTTAATTAATTAAGTTTCGGATTGGTGCGTTGCTATGACGAATCCATCATGTAATTAATAAGCACGTAATTCCGGCCGTTGGAGGTCGATTATGCATACAGACAGACACACGCATTGGATGATCGTGAGACGGGGAGGGGGGGGACACCTCCATGCCCATTGGGAGAGCACCGGATGATGATGGATGGACGGGGCTGGGATGGTGGCGACAACGCCATCCCATCTGTGCCTGTGTGCGCTTAAGGACTTAAGCCCAGGGAGAAGACGCAGATAGCAGTGCTTCGCCCAGCACACACGGTGACACCTGTAATTCTGGTTGAATTACACTTGGTCTTGAGGGTTACTTAAGTTGAAAGGCAATCTCTTGATTGAGTGGCACTTTGAATTAACGCACACAGCTTGCCATGCCTCAGATGATTGCTTTCCCGTCCCTCCAAGCGCCACGGGGACAGAGTTGTAAACAAACGACTGGCTGTCGGCGCTGTTGGCGATTGATTTGAGATGGAAAGGCTATTTCTGGTCGATATCGATTGCCCGCCCATCCTCGTGACAACTCCTCCAATGTTTGGGCAGTCCCCGTCGGATCGCATGACAAATCTGAAATGGCGCCCAACACTTATTCAAAATTAATTCGAGAATAAATCAAAGGCGACACACGAAAGAAATGCATAACGCACTGTTCACGATTTCCAGTCCCTTGGGGTATGCAGACGTCACCCGCCACCCCCCACCCACTCTGGCACATCAATGAACCAGAAACAGCACGTATTCCGGTTACGAATCGTCGCCATTCACCATCGCCGACGCCGCCGCCATCGTTCTATGACTGGGACCTCAATTACATGAATTCCCATTTCGCATATAAAACGTGATCGAATATAGAGACGGAGCAGAAGACAAAAAAAAAAAAACGCGGCAAAGCACCGAAAACCCGAATAAATTATACATCATCCTGTTGCAGGTAGTAGGTAAATCCCTGGTCACACTATGCTAGTCAATATCCCGAAGGAATCTCCTTTTTTTGTTGCCCTGTCGCCCCATCTTTGCCCTACTCCACTGCGACGGGTAAAAAAAATTAAAGAAAAAAAAATTGGAGGGGTGGGGGGAGAGAGAAACAAAACTTTTTAGTTGACAGTCTCGTGTGCACGGCACGGCAGCGGTGATGGGGGGAGAGGCGCGAAGGATCCCCGCAAACGACCTCGGGATGGGAATTATTTTTCATGGACGAGCGCATAATGTCACCAGGCGCATTTGCCGGGGGTAATTGTTGCCCACATACACACAGGCACACACACACAACATGAAAAAAGAAACCATCCAAAGGTATGGAAAAATTATTTTAGTGCATGCCTGAATCGGATTATTTAGAAGACATTAACGGTGGCCAGGAAGGAGGACGTTTCGCTGGCGGGTATCGCCAGCTTAAACCGCACAGGAGTGAATTCAATTACAGAGCGGGGGGAGTTGCCGGCTGGGGTCGATGGGGCGGTGCAGTGTTGACAGGTGGGGAATGGAAAAGCTTTTATGGACGTTTGCCAATGGGAACACGTAGTGGTCAGTCGATGAACTGTGTTCACATTTGTTTGGAAAATGTTCCCTTTTTTGGTTTTTTGACGACAGTTTGCCATCCCATTTTGTCACTCATTTTGATTTAAAAAAAATTTTTGAATGGGAATGCAGCCTCGAGGACCTACAAGCTAAACTGCAAACAATCATTGAGTCGGTAAGGAGCCGTAATTTGTGTTTCTTAGAGTGGCAGTACAGCCTCGGGTGGACCTGGCCTCTATCGACATGCCTCTTTAGCTAGTTCAGTCTCTCACCACCCGCGCCCAGATTGGAACGCAAGATGACTGGGGCTTTCTTTCACATGTGTGCTCCATGTCAGGCGATCGGGCGTAACTCACAAGTCAACTCCAGAAGCACGAACTTCCAAATGTCCGTTCAACAGTCAGCTTACGCGGATGACTTTGACGTGATCGGACGAACACTGCGAGCCGCCTCTAAGGCCTTTGCAGGCATTGAAGTGGAAGGGGCTACAATTGGTGTGGCGATAAAAAAGGGGAAAGACGAAGTATACGCTGTCAACAGTGAAGGATACATCGACGTCTCGGACAGAGCGTTCCACTAGGCAGCGAAAACTTTGAGGTAGTCAAGGACTTTGTCTATCTAGGCTGCGCGATAAAAAGGGACAACTACATCAGCACCGAAATCAAACACAAAGTCACTCCTGGACATCGCTGTTTCTTTGGGCTCAAGAGGCAACTGTGTACTTAAACCCTTTCACGAAGGACAAAGCTGGCTTGGTACAAAAGTTTGACAGCTTGACTAGTCTTCCTTTTTGGCGCGGAAACCTGGACGTTACTAAAAGCGGATAAGGAGGTCCTTAGTCTTTTCGAGAGAAAGGTTTTGTGTGCGATTTTTGATTCTGTACGCATTGACAGCATCTGCAGGAGTAGATTTAAAGACAAGCTGTAAGACGGCATGCGCCTGCTCAAGCGTCCTCGAAAACAATGCTGAACATCGCTAAGCCGTGTATATATCATCTGGACACCACCGCTCCGGCACGAAAAATGTTCGAATTCGAGCCATTGGGACAACAAAACAAAGGACGGCCTATGTTGAGATGGTGCACGCAAGCTGAGAAGGACCTCAATCAACTTGGAGTGTGCAACTGTAGGCATTGGGGGCATCTGGATGAGGAGATTCAAAAAGAGCGGCACGCGCCTTGACTTTGTCTTTGGATACAATTCTGATAAGAGGTAATATAGGGCGTATAAACACAATTTATTCAGCCCGGATCTGGGCCATTGGGGTAGCTCAACAGAAGACGACGAAGGGTGAGATGGTGCACACAAGTGGAGAGGGCCCTCAACCCGCTTGGAGTGCTAAAGTGGAAAGGCAGCTGGCAAGACATGGTTCCAGCTACAAAGGTATGTTGATTGAAAGTCATCCCGGTCTGCGGAGCAATTAAAAGGAGAAGTCCTATATGATACACATAAAACTTCCTAGACAAAAAAAAAGATGATTCATTGTGTGGTTACATTTTCAAGAGGTTTTTGTTAACAGATGGCGACTGAAACATGTCAAACTGCTTTGTTAGTTTTGTTTAACGCCGTTTGGCAAGTCATCATAGAGTCAAACTACAACAGTTCAGTTATACTGCGAAAATCGGTGTCCTCTGAGAAATGTGTTTCGAAATTGACGTAAGATTGACCTATTGGAAATTGGAACTACTACCTTCAGTTCACAAATTTGAATCTCAGTCTAGAGTAGAGCATGATCCTCGATTTATTATCTACCACGAAGTGAAAAGAATAAAGCAGCTGCAACTGAAAGCGTACAGGAAGATCCAAGATCGATTCGTCATCGTTCTCAGCAGCTTGACTTGACATGTTTTACGTGTGGAATTCGGCCTAAAAGCCTACAAAGTTCGTGAAGCCAGGCATGAGTGAACTTAAAAAAAAAACTCAATGGAGATGTGCTGTTTTATCGTGAGATTTTGTTCGGTGATGAAACCCAAGTTAGCATGGCACGAGTAGCAACGACCATGAGTCTTGACCGTGGATTACACCGGTAAAGTGTGGAAACGCGTTCCAGACCAACTCACATGTGTTGCACAACCCTAAAAAAGATAATCCATCAGGTTACTGCATCAGCCCGCAGAACATCTGTGTCAGCATGCGACCGGCAAACAATGAAAAGTGATGACGAAAGCCTAGGCAAGAAAGGCAGTCAGTCGATCGACGGCGATTGAAAGCATCAGCAACCCGAAGAGTAACAAGAACTACCATTATATCCATTAGATACTACGGTATGAGGTGGGTTATAATATATATATCTTCAAAAATGGGGTAAGTCAGAATGTTGTCATTAATGGTAACCATTGAGGCAAGCGTCATCGTAAGAGACTAAGTGCTTCCTGAACAGTAGCACGCACATCACGAGTAGTTGTTGTAGACGCTAGGCCTTGGACCCATATTTGCTGTGTATTCAAGCACATAGCCTCTATGAGCTCTGGTTTCAACAAGGCGATATCACCAGCCATACAGGTCGTAAAAAATGTATTTGCTAAAAATTCACGCTAGAGAGCACTTAATTTAACATTTTGCTTCGGTAAATTGACGGCCTTGGACGTGGGATTTCAAATCTTTGGACATTTTTCTCTTTCGATATGTTAGTTCTTAGGTCTTCAGGAATAAGCCAACAACCATTGACGCCTTGGAAGCCAACATTTTGCGTGTTATTTTTGAGATATCCGTCGTTACGGTCAACCGAGTCCCCTTAAAGTAGGCCTTCCGAATAGACTACCTCGGATGTAGTCGTGGCCATTATCCCATTATTTGTAGGATATCCTTCTCAAGAAGTAGATGCCATTTTAACCGATGATATAAGTTTTAGGTCCTCTTTCAAATTTATGAGTTTCATTTTACATCATCAATCGTACCGCACGATGAATTGTCCTTTGTCTGTACTTGCAACTGGCCTTAATTCTGCCCCATATCCCACCGGCTTACAACTATGTCTCAAAGAGAAAGTTCCATATCTCGTGCAGATGTTTACTCGGCAGATTCCGATTGATGTTTTAGTGCAAAATTGGACATTCCATGTTGTACAACCCTATAGACATTATAGATCGACTCCGCAATTGTCAACAGTCAGAACTGTGATTCCCGATGAGGTAGACCTATCAAAAATTAAATTCAAACTTAGGCAGATCTTGTTTAAGATTAGACAGTTCTGTTCCTATAAGCGCCTCCTTTTACGACTGCAATCATTCGACAGGGTCAACAACACTCCAGCTCTCGAACAATAGCTTCAGAGTTGAAGATGGAGATAAAGACCTTTTGTCCACTAAGTGATCTTGGACACTAAGAAACTTTATATTGATGACTGGAATATCAAGGATGGTACACCCTGAAGTGTAAAGGGTGGTAGGCAGTGTTAGCTACGGCTACGTTTCCGACTTGATAAGTTCGTCTCATTTTTGTATCAGTAAACCGACATTTGTTCTTCAGCACATAGGGCTAGCAATGGACCTTTCTTGAAGGCAACCCACTCTCACAATTTTTCAAAACGATTCCCTTATGTTCAGCATTTGCAGAATGTTCCCAAATCAAGCCATCGACACGTGTCCTTTCAGACAGAATCATCCCAGCGACCTTTAAAAATGTCTGCTCCTCCACGAAATTGCCAACAATCTTCTCTCCCCAGTCTTACTTACATTTTACCACTTTCCCCTCACCACCGTGTCGTCCTCGGTTGACCTGAATTCGATCCACATCCACTTTCTGTCTCTCGTAAAACAACCCGCCCCCTCGCCACAGCCCACCGCCCTGCGTTTATCTAAAAGGATCACGTATCAAGAAATCTGTCTCACAGAATCCGTTAAGACTTCTAATTTGTGGCAAAAATATGAAAATGTCGATATAAATCATGAGGACGACTTCTGCTGCTGCATCCTTGAATGTCAACAGCGCTTTCGGGTAGTGTGCGCCAATAATGGCGGGTACATGCCGTGAACATGTCCTCATTTATTTAATGCCATTCGCTTGCGTCCCCCGCCTCCCCCCCCCCCTCACCGCACACAGTCCCGCTCACGGTGTTGCTGAATGCTAGCGATATTGTGCGTAATAAATCTCCGCGAATATTTTATGCATAATCAGGAAATCAAATACACATTTATCATGGCAATCGCTGGTGTAGTCTGAAGTCGAAAAAGGATCAACTTTTTTGCGATCCGATAGCAGGGCGACCGACGCACGGCACGGTGATGTCTTGCATGTGGGTGTGTGTGTGGCTCGAATTTATCGAATGAAATTTTTTGGATGACTGAGGGGAATCAAACACAGCACAGCACGCATCGCCATAAATGAAAAACTTTCAATGATTTATGATCGAAGTTAGTTTTTCTGTGTTTTCCCAGATAAGTGTGCGTGTGTGTGTGTGTGTGTGCTGGTGTTCATGAATCACAAACATAAATGTTTGTGCCACGTAAGGACGATTGACGATTCAATGGAACAACCAACCACCAAAACCGCCATTAGGCTAGGCGCAGCAGGTGGAGGGAGGAATGGCTGATTTTAAGTAGGGCAGGACGCGTTGGTTATTCGATTTCCCCCACAAATTAGTATTCCACTAAATGCGGCGACCGCTGCTCCAGGGAACGGGCGTGAATTATGTGATGAAGGTGATTACACGAGTTGGGGATGCTTTGGAGCCGGCTAAGGCTTGTGTCATTATTTAGGATCTTAATGGCTCTTGAAAGCACAAGGCAGTTAACGCATATGGGTCAAGTCCAGGACGAAGTTTTGGGCATTCGTCACTCGAGAAAGTTTGCCTCGAACTCATGTCAGAGCTCATGAGGAGGTGGAATAGGCCTCTGAGTGGACGCCCGCATCCTCCCTCCCACAAATGAAGACACATCCCCTAGCGATGAATCCCATTTTCCCTGAAATTCATTTCCACCCCCCCCCCCAGTCACCCAAACGAAATTTAGTTCTTCAACACCTCAAGGCAAGTCTATTCGCAAATTCAAGAAATACCAAGCAAACACCGCCACTATAGCTCACTCACTGGCAAGGGGCCTCGGGCGTTGTGTACACAGAAGGAGCACGGAATCCAATCCCGAGTGTGGAATCCCAGCCAAATGCACTCCAATGTAATAGTCACTTTCTTTAATTAGAAAACCCAGCAACGTGTTGTAAGTTATTCCTTCGGAATCAACCACCATCCTCCCAGTATCAAGTATTCATCATTCCCGGCCCCCCCCCAGACCCCGGGTCGGAAACCCAACCGAAGAGTTTACTCTCATTACAATCCCAAAACGACATTCAAATACGCGCGGTTTAGCTACGCCACTGCCGCTGCAGCGCTACTGCTGGTTGGCTTTGGATCTGAGGCTGCATCCTGGTGCGGTGTGCTGAGTCTACAATGCTGCACTCGTCTTAGTCTGTTCGTCTGCATCTTGACTGCCGAAACAAGGATTCAGTGTGACAGGCCGCCCAAGTTGGGCCAAAAGTTAAATTCTCCCTTCAGTGTGGCGGGGGCGGGGCGGGGGTAGAACTTCACATCGGAGTCCTCTCGTATTTATCCTACCTCCAATCATGTGTGGTTTTTGTTCAACTTGCCGTGCAGCTCGGCGGAGGGTGGGAGGATGGGTGGATGGGCTGGATCGTCGCATTGAAAATTCTGCTGTGGGCAAACGCTACCAGAGACGATGAAGATCAACCCGCGGGGAGGGGCTGTAACCCGGAGTTTGCTTTGCAATTTTGTGCGAACGATATATTATGCGAGAAGCAGGGAACTTTTCAGCTGGCCTCTCTCACACTACATCCACCCCCCCTGACACACCCCGCTGCACTCCACCACACTCTGCGTGACTGTGTGAGAGTTGTTTTAGGTTTTAAAGAAGCTGTACTGATGGTGGGTGGTGGGTGGTGGGTGGTGGGTGGTGGAATAACCCAAAGGGAACTAAATTAATTCACACTGCATTAACGAAATTGATTTTCCTGCAAGTTTTCTGCAAGACATGGAATGAATTTGAACACACCACCAGGCGTGCGAGCGTGGCGAGGATGGAGGATGGGTTGGATGAGGGTTAAGGGAGTTAGTGGTGTGGAATTGATGTGCTTTCGCTGGGATGTGTGTCGGCTAATGCCATTGAGGTCATGCCAAAAGAAGGCGGGGGGGGGGGGTGTTCTCCTGCGAGAAGCCTTTTGAGAACTAAGCACACACCAGAGACTGATGTGAAGGATAAATGGGAGCACACTCTAAAGTGTGCACATGGGCATGCAGAGAAAAAGCCTCAATTATTGCACAAGATGAATGGCGGCGGCAGTGGATCGGCCTGAAGACCCAATTCCCCCATCAGAGCTCACTCACTGCAACAGCGGATTGCAGTCTTGGCTTAGGAAGGGATCATGCGATTGGATCGATTGTGCTTAGAAGAGGATGACAGGAGGGTGAAGTTAGGAACGTGAATTGGAATACATTGGGAGGCGATGTCAATGGGGAAGGGGGCTTTTTGATCAATCTTTGGATTGGTGTTTAGTTCTTCACAAGGGCGAAGGGACCACCTACAGGACCTTGGAGTAGGCAATGGAAGTTAGGAGTTGAAGGACAATCGCCGTGCGTTTATGATGAGAATTGCAAATTGCTTTCGTTTCCTTAATTTTTTGTCCATATCCTTATCCTGTTGCTCCTTGACCACCAACAGTTCTCAAAAAACTCCCGAACTCTAAGACTGTATCAAGAGAGGCATGAATGGATGCGAAGATCTGTACGATGATGTACGACCGGATGATCGGACAAAAGTGCATTCCTTGGTGGAGATCACACCGGGTCCGTTTACCTACGGAAGACATGGTCCAACAGTTTCAACCATCCAGCCTTACCGAACCTTCATAGAAGTTTTTCGTCTTCAGAATCTTCAAGAGAATTGAAGGTCCACTGTGAATAATTCCAAACCTTCTCGATATAAGCAAAACATTTCCTACTCTATGGCGCGGAAACCCGGATGATTCTAAAAGCGGATGAGGAAGCCCTTAGTCTTTTTGAGAGAATAGTCCTGCGTGCAATTTTTGGTCCTGTCTGCTTGTTGATGACATCCGGAGGAGAAAACTAAACGACGCACTCTATGGGCTTTACAGCGACATGCGCCTATTCAAGCGTCTTCGGATACAACGCCTATGATAACTAGGCCATGTAAAGCGTATGGGCACCACTGCGGCCCCACACGTCTTCGAATTCGAGCCCTTGGGACAGTGCAACAGAGGATGGCCCAGGCTAAGGTGGCGCACACAAGTGGAGAAAGACCTCAACAACTTGGAGTACGCAACTGGAGGCAGCTAGCGAACGATCGTGCTAGCTGGAGAGGCATGTTGTTTAAGGCCCAGGTCCACCCCGGACTGTAGCGCCACAAGAAGAAGAAGAAGAGGAAGGTTGCCTCAAACTTCTTCTTTTTTTTTTGTCTGACGTATATCAGGAAGTGACCTAAGCAGCAGTCAACACTCTTCAACTAAACCGGTCATGCGCCAGTTTTTATGAATTAGGTGACTTCCGAGATGCGTTCACCACCGGAGACGTGGTCTTCCTTTATTTGTCTCTGGTGATTAGATTCGAAGAGTTCTGGGTTCGGGTCGTTGGCTGTACATGACCTACCCATTTGCGATGAAAGCCACGAATTTGTGTGACAAAATCGAGGTCGCTGTTCATCCTACGTCGTCCAGTGTGCTCCTTCAAACACCATCAGCACATACTGGATCAAAGATAATTCGATGGACTTTCTTCTAGAAGCATCCAGGAATCTCTTCACTCGGTCTCATTCAGCGTCTATTCTGCTGCATTAAGCGGGAGTGGAACTGAGAAGGTCCTTTATAGGGTAGTCATGTTTCTTCGAGAGAAAGCTTTATTCCTCAATGACCTTAAATGGCTTACCCAACAAAGCCATTGGCGGCATGATTCTTTATTTCACCTCCGTTGTGGTGTCAATGTCTGCATTATCTTCGAAGCTTAGGTAGAGAAAGCCCTTCTTAGACTTTCTGTAGTGACGTTTAGCACACCTCTAACGTAGACAGCATATGATTGAATGGCACTACAGCCCACAAGAAATCAGGACCTGCCTTCTTCAGCAACTACATGTGTCGTGCATGCTCCTGTTCCCTCACAGCCCACGGTTGCACCTGCGAGGTCATGCCTCTGTGGTTGGCGTTTGAGTTCCACACGATCTTCCCGAGAATGTTGTTAAAGGAACCGCATGACAATGCGTCAAATTGGCTTAATCTTTTTTTTTAATCGCAAAGGTCTCGATAAAATCATTACTGACCTTGACGGGACAAAGCTCACTCTCTATCGTCATTCTGCAAAGACGGATGAGTGTTGCAGGCATGCCATCTCTTTAATCACCAGCATCAGCATCATCTTCTTTAACTCGCATGTTTCGCTAAATGAGTTGCAGCGGCAATGCACACACGAGAACCCTCCCGGCCGCTGGGTAACTCATCTGGAGCTATTCCCAAGCTCAACCAGCCGAGTCTATTGACCAACCACTTCGCCCTGGGTCGCCTAATTGATGGAATTGCGTCAAAGGAACCCCTTGGAAGTCGTGACGAAGAAAATGTTCGTACCACGTGGCCAAAACCAACGAAAAAAAGCCCTCTCCGTCCAAAGAACAGTTTCTCAGCATAGAGTTCCCACGATTCTCAGCCTATTCCGGTAACTAACTCTCACAACGGCATGGAGAAATTTCATCTCGGCAGCCTGTATTGGCGATCTTATTCCTTGGTCATCACTCAAATTTTGAAACCATAGGTGGGGGTCGGAATGAAGACTGAGTTGGCGATGACAACAAGCACTGCCACAGATCTACCAAGCTGTTTTAAAATTTGTTCCAGCTTTGCCAATCCTAAGGCTCTACATCCTTTGCTCTGAAAAGCATATCAAGCAACAGCCGTTTGAAGTCAGTTCTTCTAAAGAAGCGTAGCCCTAGTTTCTCTAGCCCTAGTTTATGGGCTCTGCGTTTGATGTCGGTGCTGGTGCACTTGACTACCTCTAAGTTTCTGTTGCCCAGTGTGACGCTCTGTCCGAGACGCCGATGTTGTGTGCCCTTCCTTGATGACAGCGTGTATCTCGTTTTGCCCTCCTTAACCACCAGACCCATTTTAGCCGCTTCTGCTTCGATGGTAGCAAACGCCTCGTTTACGGCTCTCTGTGTTTGTCCAATCACGTCAATGTCATCAGCGTAGGCTAGCAATTGAACTGACTTTTGAAAGATCGTGCCTCTGGTGTTGACTTGTAAGTTACGCACGGTCTTCTCAAGGATGATGTTGAAGAAGTCATATGACAGCGCGTCGAATTATCGAAAATCTTTTTTGACATTGAAGGTCTCGGTGAGTCCGTTCCCGACCTTGACGGAGCAGCGAGAGGTCTCCATCGTCATCCTACACAACCTGATGAGTTTGGTAGGAATGACGGAACTAGACACTGTTTAACTCGTCTCCATGCGGCCTTAAACTCAACGAGTAGGTGGTTCGTGTCGATTTGTACTTCTTGAGTCTTTTCCAGGATCTGCCGTAGTGTGAAGATTTGGACAACGGTGGACTTCCCTGGCCTGAAACCAAACTGATAAGGAGCTATCAGGTTGTTGATGAACGATTTCAGGCGTCCAGACAATGCGGTAGAGAGGATCTTGTACGCGATTTTAAGAAGACTAATCCCTCGATAGTTGGCGCAGTCGAAGGGGTCTCCTTTCTTGTGGACCGGACAGACGACGCTGAGATTCCACTCATCAGGCATGTCCTCCGACCATATCTTAGAGATAAGCTGATACATGCTCCCAACCAGGTCATCTCCAGCAGTTCTGCGGACAGTCCATCCGCTCCAGCGGCTTTGTTTGAGGCAACCATAGTCGTATTAAATGATAGAATCAGAAAGAGAAGAGTAAAATGTGGAACTACCAAGAGCACATAGTGTCTTAATGAGGATTCACACCAACCCACTAAAAGAAAATTAAGTAAAACCTTCACTTGTCCAGTGACTCGACGCAACACAAATTGTCGCATTCCACTGAAGTGTACCCAAAAGCACAATGCAACGTAACAGATCGCAAGACACAGCTTAACACATCAGAGCAGCAATTACCACCGTTCAGAGCTACGTCAGTTAATCCCCTAAGCCTACGGGCGCCTCCGCCCCCCTCGATTAATCGCAGAAATAGGCAACTCAGTAAACTGACACTACCGATCAACTGGCTCGACCCCCGCTCACTCTCACTCTGCTGCAAACAGGATTCTGTCAGGCATGCAATCTCCAGCCGCACACACGCACGTACAGCAGGACACAGGCGTCGTGCTAATAGGCTCAGCTCAGAAATTGCATGTTATTGTGGAAATTGGACAAATTGATGTGTAAGATCGGCTACATGTCGGAAATCAAACCTCTGAAGGTTAGCCGCCATTCGGGTGTTCGGAAACATGCCCCCGAGCATGACACCGTTCGCTGTGCCAATGCGGGCGGTGGGGTCACTTTAAAATGCGTTCCCGAGCTGCAATTACACACATGCCATGTGTGTGGGCCCGGATTGCTGCCTTTGATGTACAATTAGGTGATTACTGACACGGATTCGAGAGAGTTGAGTAATTTAACTTTTCGTGACAAAGGACACTTAGGGCGCACTCGCCGCCGGGTGTTGTAGAATCTGTTCAGTGCCCCAGATTCATGGGGAAACTTTTCAATGCACGACAGATGTCTATCGGTGGTGGTGATGGTGGTGACGGTGGCGGTGGCGGTGTGCGGGAACATGTGTGTCTTGTCCGATTGGTGGGCTGTCCTGTGGACAGCTTGTGTTGTGCTGCGCGAGGACAAAGTTAATGCCCACTTCGAAATGCGTGATTTTTCGTATTTGTCACGACCCTGCAAATTGATTCTGCTATGAGTGTGCAATTTGAAGTGAGGAAGGAACGCAGTGATTTGATGTTGACATGGGACAGGCGGAACTGTGCTTTTTTTTCTGGTGCTGGGAACTGAGGTGCTTTGCATTAGAGATGCGGCGAGGAGGAATTTTCTTTTTGGAGGGATGAGGAGATTTGACCCAGTTTTCGATGATGGCATTTAGAAGTTACCTGGAACTGCCTTTAAGATGGATAGAGTCCTTGCACAGTCTTACTCTAGGGATACCGACTTCCGGCTCGTAAATCTAGTTTTTTAAAAGACTTGAAAGCCCAAGACGGGAATGGCTTCAAATTGCGATTTGGAGAAGGACCCTCTGTGCAAGTTCGGCCTGATGAGATGACTAGATGGAGGGCTGTAAATATGACAGCCCGAAGCAACGTTCCCGCCGTAGCGCTGACTCGTCAAATTTCATCAACAAGAACAATGCCGCTAGCTCGTCGTCACCATCTTCATTGTAGTCCTCTTCGGAATCCTGTGAGGAGTACAACTCGCCCAAGTAGGCCGCCAAGTACCCACATCACCACCAACTTCACCCAGAGATAAATGAGACCGCTGAACAGCCAATGGGTAATGTTCGGCAAATTAGGCCACTAAAACCTGATTGACTCGAACTGCAACCAATTGCGACAGTGAGCTCAATTTTTGACACTTAGTGGACAGTTTTGTTACTCACAAGGCTTCCTAATGATTTGTGTCTCGGTTGAGCTATAAAGTTTGTATCCGCGATGGAAAACAAACGTGATAGTGTGTGGCTGGAAAACCACAAGTAGCCAACGTTAGAAACCTTCAGTACCTCAGTGTGTATGAGCCAATAGTATCTCGAGCCATTGTTCGTTGCTCTGAGACTGGCAGCGTCGCAAAACATCACGAAAGTCGTCATAAAAGAACAGCAACTTCGGCAGACGGGGTTCGCAAAGTGAAGGCTCACTTTGAACGAAGTCCGTGTCGAGGTGGAAGGAATAGGGCTCATGAGCTAAACACATCGATGCAGCACATACTCAAAAATGAGGTTAAGCTTAAGCCATTGAAGTTCCAAAAGGCACACAATCTTACACCGCCACGGAAAGAAGTTAGAGTCGAAAAAAGCGAAGGAATTCCTTGGCTTGTACCAAAAGTGGTGAGTTGGCGAATTCTCTTTTTTTCTCTGAGTCGCCATCTGTTATCGAGCATTGTGACAACAAATCAAATGACGGAGCTTACTTGCCTGAGTTGTCCTTCAAAAATGCGCACCTTCGGACGGCCACCAGAAAGCAGGCAGCACCGATGGGAATGGTTTGGACCGCCATAACCGCCGATGATCGATCTCCGTGAGTAGCTTTGGTTCGTGGCGTCCAAATAAAGAATGTGTGACACTGTCCTAGAGGCAGAATTGAAGCCTAGGGCATACAATTTCGATCGAATGCCGCGGATATTTCTGCAAGACTCAGCACCGTCTCACAAACCACGATCAGGTAAAAAAGAAAGTTTCACACTTCAACACAAGGGATGGCAAGTTCTCGGGATGCAAGTCCGAGAATTCCTAGATTTTTGCAGTCTTGGGTATTTTGAAAGCGATGGTTGTCGCTAGAAAATATCATAGACTGGACCACGTCAAACAGGGACGTCGTCAGGAATGGGGCAGAATACCGCAGAGCCACTTGCATGGAGTGTGCGATGTTGCGTTGTTTTCTTCGGCCGTTAAGAGACCTTTATTCGCTTCAAAGGTGGACAAACCCCTAAATTAATTATACAGTTTGACAAATAATGTATTTTCCAACATTTTTTGCCTTGGCACAATAAAGCCGATAAAAAATCAAAAACTTAGAGAATTTGTAAAAGTTGTAGTTCGAGTCAGTCACTCTGCATATCGAAGCTATTCTGAGACCAGGCTCTTTTTAAACCTTCATCGCAGCGATAAAAGAGGCTCTGTCTGGGGAAACAAATCTGTATCTACTTTGGGTTCCAAATCAATCTTCAGTTTTTAGGCCTTACTTTGTCCACCTCTTGTGCCAATGGCATCGATGACCACAACAAGGGGTCAATCACGGCCAATCATAAACTTCAGAGACTCCTCTTTAAATCGCCCTCCCAAAATTGTCCTTGAACTGAATTCCATTCAAACAATAAAGATTCTCGAAACTCAACGAAATTACTTTCCTGGGAAAATTATCTCTCCCCTCACCGCACCGCCCACCCCACCTGCCAGACCATCAGTCGGGAAGTAAGGCCACCCGCCTCTTTGAATTTGACTTGAAACAAATTTTTCAGTTGTTGTTGCTTTTGTTGTTTTTCAATGTGGTTGCCTTATCATGCTGCGGGCCAGAGAAACAACAACAACAACAACAGCGGCGGCAGCAGGAGCAGCATCATGTGGGCGCTACAATTGAGTTAATTTTGACTCAACTCTCGCAAGACTTACTCCTTTTATCTTTCAGATGCTTCCCGCTGCGGGGTGGATGAAGCAGCAGTTCTCCGAAAAGTGAAAACTTCACCCCCCCCCTCCATCTCTTTTCCCACCCTCCGTCAAACCAAATCAAATATCTTCATATTAACGCTTTTGTAAGCATTTTCAAGGTTTCACCTCAACCACCCACCTCCCACCTACCCCACTCACGCACACAGACCATCAGAAGAAGGGACTAGGGAGAGGGAAACAAAAACAAACAAAAAAACAACCAACAACGCAGGAGATTTCCAATTATTCTCGAGCACAACTCACAGCTGAGGTCTCGCTCTCGGATAAATGCCAACTAAAGCATTATCATCAAACACTTCGCATCCCCTGATCTCGCGCCCTTTACCGCCGCCGCCCTCTCGTCAAGGGTTAGCAGCAGCAGCAGCAGCAGCCCCGAAAAGAAAAATCGTCCGCAAGTGATAAATTGGAATAAATGTGAAAGTTTCTTTTGCGTCCTTATCCTGTGATAGTTTACAAGACAACAGGTCCCGACAAATACCCTCGATTTATAACGTCCTCCTTTCCGGCTGTCTCTGTCTCTGTGTCGGTGTCTGTGCTCTGCTTTGCTGGATGGGAGAGTGCATCTCATTCGGCAGCGTACCCCGTCCCACCCACAAGTACACATGTGCTCTGTCTGGCATTTAGTTTGATTAATAAGTCACTGTTACCAGGGTTCCCACATCAAACTTTTTTTTCTGTTCCTGTTCGTCCTGTGCACGAGGGGTGAGCGTGTGAAGTTGTAGCCGCGGTCTGGGTGGTTGTGATAGTTTTTAATCAACTAATGCCGTTACGCCGGCGGTAGCTATAAAAGTTGGGGCGGGAGTGGATAATTTTGAAATATCTATTCATTCGAGGAGAAGTTTAGCAGTGGTCCTGCGTGTCTATTCGGTCCTTTTGCGGATTGTGGTCAATGTTTTGTCATGTTAAGCTCACTCGTGTGTATTAAGAAGATGAAGTGTTGCAGATTAAGTTGGGAGATGGAGGGAGGAGTGGGAGTGGGGGGAAGGAAATAATAATGATGATGGGCTTGATGATGAATAACATGGTTGCTGTGGCTTCTAAGACAAGGAGTCAGATTCAAACGGGCTTTCTCACTTAACCACTTGACCGATGGTCGACCCGACGCACCCACCTCTGAACACTGATACCCTGGTGTGGTGCTGGTGGTGGTACTTTTGGGTCACTGCAGATGATCTTCTGATGGGGAAGATAATTTTACATGTTTCTCTGGGGATGAGTGAGAAACTATGAATTCCTGCCTAGTCTCGGGATGGGCGGTTTTTTTCGTTTTCTCCACTGGTTTGGGAAGACTCAGATCTTCTTGAAATGGTGCCTCATTGAGGATTTGCTGCCTTATCATTTGAATGAAAGAAGTGTCTGTTTGAGGCATCATTGAATGTCTATCCACGATGCATCGAATACGACATCGATCAACTCTTTGGCGCGGCTTCTCTTAGTGGTGTCCATTTGAAATGTTCACTAACTCGAGTGTGCTGAATAGATCTGGCTGAACGATGGTAAGATTTGTGCTAATTTTGAAGGTTGCTGCGATTTTTGGAATTCCGGAGACTTGTGGAAACTGTGGTTCAATCAGTTTACAGCGCATCACATCTTCGGCACGAAGCTATCATCTTCAAGGTGCCAGTAGAGCCCACAAGAGCCCACTAGAGATCACTTTCAACAACTAATCGTAATCTCTGAAGTGACTACGCGAGGTTCCCTTTGTCATCAATCGTGCTGAATGTCCAAAGTGGCATCAGTTATGCCTTGCTCTGCTGAAGCCGCATGTCATCCATGCCATTCAGCTTAGATCAAAAGGTGTGTGTGTGGTGAATTCTAGACCAATCCGTGACTTTTTTCTGGATGAATTGAACACCCCTGAATGTCAAGTGGGTCCCATGGTTAATTTCCAAGTGCTTTACGGTCCATTTAGCGAGTACTTGTCACCGTCGATGGTCGTTTTCCTTTAACTCATGACTCAGGTCAATTCTTCACTAGTGCAGGCTTGTGTCGAAAGGCTAAGTTTGGACAGTTGCGGTCTGGGATCACTGAAATATCATTCACATAGAAATAACTTTCACTTGCATCATACCTAGGCGTTGTGCGTGCATTTGACAAAGTTGACCACAAACTCCTCTTCAGCTTCAAAGGTGATGAAACCCCCCCGCTGTCGTCATAATGCTACGCAATCATTCGAAGACTACAGACACAAGCCGGTGTGGCGAGAATCATTCTTCTGCAAGAAACTCAATATGATGGACTGTCCTTGACAGGGCTTACGAAGGCCATACATCTGTGTAAATGATGCCCTTAGGATTACCCCCACTGTCACACTAAAAATCCTTTATCAACCTTGACCTCCGTGCCAACAAGGCACGACAATTGACCACGACCGGATTCAAATAATTCGGTCTCTAGATGAAGCGCCGCTTTGTATGACAAGAAGGATGAAGCTCTGATTTTCGGTCTTCCTAGAGCACCTTAATGTTCTTCCTAAGGACATTGATCTCCTGCCATCAAGTCAAATATTAAAAAAAATTTAATTTCCAAAAAACATTCACATCCCTGCTGGAAAAATAGGCCTTAGCAGCTGGTGCGCATTTTCTGTGACGGTTGGTTGAGGCGTTTACTTTGAAGAACTCAGCTTAGGAACTTCCCTCAACCTAGTCGACCACTGTAGCATACTCAAAGCGGACTTCTAGTCATCGAGAAAGATCTCTCACAAACCAAAAAGAGGGTTATATCCAGGGGGAAAATATTCAAATTCGCTATGACAGCCAAACTCCTCACGTTTGTCACCTTCAACCCACAAACGTCACTCGATCTCTTAACATGGTGGCTATGTACTTAAATGTTCCCCGCATGTGACTGCCATTGAAAGGCAGGGAAAGGCTGGTGAACTGAAGACACTATCCTCATGCTGTTTCCGGATGGTTTCCTCCACATAAGCTTGAGTCGGAATGTTACAATAATTTTCATCGCTAAGTTCCTATGGCTGAAGCTCAAGGTATGACGATCCGGACTTAAAGACTTTTCAGGCAGGAGCAATTGTGTGCATACGCTCTTCATGGCCTAGCCATCGTAAACGTTGTATCCTAAGACGTTTGACCAGGCGCAGAGAAGATAAACGACGAACAGCAAATCGAGTTCGTTGTGAATCTTTTCCTCCAGACGTCATCAATGCAAACGGGACCAAGCAACGAACGCAGATAAGTCTAAGGTCTCCTCATCCGCGTTTGATTCCGGTACTGATGTTGTTGTCCCTTTTTACCGCGGAGCCAAGGTAGACGAAGTCCTTGAATACCTCAAAGTTTCTTCTGCCTGGTGGACCACCTTGTCCGAGACGTCGATGTGGTGTGTCTTTTCTTGACGACAGCATGTACTTCGTTTTGCCCAGGCTCATTTTTACACCTTTTGCTTCACTGCCAGCAAACGCCTCATGGACTGCTCGTTGTGTTCGTCCAATCACGTCAACGTCGTTGGCGTGAGCTGGCAATTGAACTGACTTTTGGAAGATCGTGTCTATGGTGCTGACTTGTGTTACGCATAATCTTTTCAAGAACGATCTTGAAGAACATGCCAGCTCTTCGCCTTGTGTATTGAAGGTATTTGATATTTGAGGTCTCTGTGAATTCGTTCCCGACCTTGAAGGAGCAGCAAGAGTTCTCCACCTTCATCCTACACAATCTGACGAGTTTGGTAGGAATGTCAAAACTTGACATGGCACTGTATAGCGCGTCTCTATACATGCTGTCTTATGCGGCCTTAAAATCGACGAATAGGTGGTGAATGTCGATTTGTATTTCTTGGCTCTTCTCTAGGATCCGCCGTAGTATGAAGATTTGGTCAATGGTGGACTTCCTTGGCCTGAAACCACACTGATGAGGACCTGTCAGGTTGTGAACGGTTTCAGATGTTCACACAATATATCAGAAAGGATCTTGTATGGGAAGTAAAAGAGACTGGTCCCTCGATAGTGCATTGGTGCAGTCGATGGAGTTTCCATTCTTACTCTAAAAATTGGCTATACCTTCAAGAGACCACGCCTAAGTTCCTTCAAAAACTTCTCTCTTTGTGCCCGTCTTTGTTCGATCATAAGTAGAGTTAATCTACGGTTTGCTTACGAACCTTGAAAGACACGATTTGAGTGTTGTTAGCAACTCGAAACAAGTGGTGTCGTGGAAGAAATGCGAGATGTTCAGTCCAGAAATGAAACCTGGGATCTTGAGGGTCGGTGTCGACGCAGTAACCCACTAAGTCACGGCTCCTACACTTAGACCGCATTAAGCTTTGTTACACGGTGCCCACTTTCCCCCAGGTCTCGCCAGCTTGTCTCTATCCTTAAGTCACCAATTCTACGAGTTTCCCTGAGGAAGTTGATTTAATTGTAGGATTTTCAGAGTTTGATAGTTAGTTCACATTGATTGGCATGCACAGAGCTTATAGTGCGTCACGGAAGATACCACGTCCCTTGACTATTTTTAAACAGACGCTGCTCACAATTTCCAAAAAGTGACTATTTCCCCGACTATCGATGGTACTGTGTACTAACTTGCAAATCAATCCCAAATCAACCCTCAATTGCCTGACTTCCCCGCTTCTTCTTCAATTGCCTCTGTACATCATTTTTCAAAGATGCCACACTCCATAATGAAATGAACGGAACGGGGGACAAATGAAAAACCCAAAATTCATCTAAACAGCTTTAACCATATCATCACTTATATATCCATCAGTTGGCAGGCACGTTCCAGAACGTGGTCGTAGGACTCATAAGAATCATATTTCACGGACGCCCGCTTCCATTGTTATCCTCCAGCCCCCTCTCCCTGCCGGCAAACGGCATCCCATTGGATATCCAAAAATAAATTGATTTCAGTGTATGTGTGTGTGCGTGTGTGTACAAAACAAACGTAGAAAACAAACAGACAGACAGTACATGTGACAGCGACGATGACGACGACGACGACGACGTGTCGTGCCAATATGGTGTAACACATTCGATTGCATCTGTGAGTGACTGCCGCCAACAATAGGCGGCTGTTGGCATCTGTGCGACATCCAACCGCAAAGCCTTTGCCGTCCTCCCGCCCACATCTGCTCCAAGGAGCACGTGTCCCATTGAAAAGTAATAAGAGTCCCATTCGCAGGATTCTAAATGCAGGAAGGATGTGACATATGCAATATTAAAAAACTTTTTAAATCAAATTAACGCGAGCGCTACGGCAAACCTGGCGGGGGGGCTGAACAAAAAAAAGGACAAGAAATCCTTTTTTTCATTTTTACTCCGTCTGAGTGACAAAGGTTCGATGCGAACTTTGCCTCGCACACACACACACACACGCGCACACACTTCCGCCGTCACTTTCGTTCATTCATTCGGTTATGACAAAAGAGACACCTCGCTGCGTGTATCCTGGCTGCCAGAGACGGCGGCGGACGAGAGGTGATGTGAAATTGAGGATCCCTAGGAAATTAGAAAGTTTATTTTTTCTTCCCCCCGTGTGTGTGTGTCTTTTCTTGGAAATTTATTCGAAAATTTATTTGATTGCACTCAATTGGGATTTGATTTGAGGCACAATGGAGAGGTGACAGGGATACCTGGCGTGGTATGTGGAATGACCAACTTTTGTGTGGGACGGATGAAGTCAAAAACGATCAGAGCAGGAAGTTTGAAAGAATGTAGTAGCAGATACCGCTCTACTCTTAGCCGCTCCCTGTGGGAGGTGGATTATTTCCACAAAGTGTTCGGTTCGATTTTCACCTATTTTTGGATGGTAGATGAATTCTCAAGAGGACTCTTATCATCTGCTGGGCGCAGAGCAGTGAGGCTGATGTCAGTGCTGGGCAAGGCGAGTCATTCTTAGACATCTCGGATTTAGTCCAAAAGGTGCGCTTGTGTTATGACCCATGTCTCTTAAGTTCGCGGCCCACACTCAGGACAAGGAATCAGGAAAGCAATCAATAAAAGGTGATTCAAAAGAGAAGCCATTCTCCATGCGACCTTGGTGAGCATCAGGCTTGATGCTCCATCAAAATGGAGACCATAACTTGGCTCTTCAAGAACACGCCGTGCTTCGTCTTTACTTTGCTGCTGCTATGAAATTTGTTCGGAAATTCTGGCCAACAGGGATTCAAGTCAAGTCAGTCCAATAAGAAGGATAACATGAAATTCACAAGCTATGCCATGACGACGCTGAACGTCCTAAACGAAGTGGCTGGCTACTTTGGGCTGCCGCGAAGGGTGGTTACAGACCTGGGCACCGCCTTCACGTCCGGGATGTTCGCACAGTTCTGCGCCAAGAATGGGGTACAGCACATCAAAACAGCCGTCAGGACGCCAAGAGCGAACGGGCAAGTAGAAAGGTGCAACCGCACTGTACTCTCATCTCTCAAGTGCATGAAGTCAGGAGGAGGACGATATGACTGGGCAACTATCTTCGAACAGTCCAATGGAGCCTCAACACCGCCCGAAACTGCACGATAGAGGCGACCCTGCACGAATTCTTGTTCGCTTATACACCGACAAGCATTTCGGGAGATAAGCTACTGTTGGAGTTGGAAAGAGAGGCTGGGGACAGGGCGGACGATCTGGCAAAAGGACGGTATGCAGCCTTAACCAACATTAAGGAGGCTCATCGGAAGCAGAAAGCGAGCGCCAACAACCGACATCATACGCAGCAGAGGATCTCGTCCTCATAGAGAACTAGCCCGCAGCGACTGGGGAGTCAAGGAAGTTGGAGCCCCGATACCGCGGACCGTATATGGTCACTAAGGTGTACGTGGTGGAGGACATCCCGCACATGCAACGCAACCAAAGGAAGCGTAGGACCATTATGGCATCTGACAAGCTGAAGCCCTGGTGTGAGCTTCCAGAGGAAGGGTTTGCTGGTGACGACAACGAAGAGGACAGCTCGAATCTCGAGGGCGAGATCGATGGTAGGATGGCCGAGCGCCAGCGTTTGTTTCGAGGTGTCGTAATTCACCAACGGGTGCGACATATGTATATATTTCGTGCGTCCCAAGTTCATCCCAGATTTAGAAGAAGAAAAAGAAATTCCTACTCGGTCGTCTGAGAATTTTCATTCAGTTACTTGGAACCGAAGTAGTTATTTTCAATCCCCAGGCTCCCCTTGGAGTCTCTGAATTCACTGCCTCTACTTGGAATGCATGGTGCACCCCTAGCTGCAATCCTCAAATTGAAGAGATTACGTCTTAGGATCAATCAACGTTGGTCCCCCTAGATACAGATACTGCAACGATGATTGGAAACTAAGTCTGCACGTGACTCTCAGAAAGAGTTCTTAACAAAAAAATTTGACACTGCATCCACCAAGTAGCACACCCACCCATCCCGACACACAGAAAATCCACACCCCAACCAAATCCCAACCAGCTCCGATTTAATCTAAAAATCATCGAGGTCGTCGCCAGCACAAACAAAAAAAAATCTCAATTTTCTTCTTCAGCTTCGCACCCTCCGAGGAGACGAACAAACATCCGACAACAGAGAATAAGCGCAAAACATCGCAGATGACATTTTTATTCTGCTTCATGTTTTCATTTGTGTCCCCCGCCCTCCCCAATCGCCGGCACAATTCCCACTTCCATTTGCGCCGGCGGTCGCTTCTAGCGCGGTGCCGACCGGCCGTATCTCAGCACACAAAACGCAGAGATTGCTTCCGGAATTACCCAATTACAACCTCAAAAAATATTGTCTGACCACCACAGCCACACACAGCTAGATACACTTGTCCTGTGGGGGATAAGATATTCACCACCAGGATTTATGACATAATACTTTTGTTGGAAAAGTTTTTAATATGCAAATCCTCAGAATTTTTGCATCCGCTTTGACTCTCATTATACAGTTTTAACTACTTTAACCACTTAAAACTTGTCTTGGGGTGCTGCTTCTCTGTGCGTGTGTGTAGGAGGGTCGGAGGGGGACTTCTCCCCCCCCCCACCCCCTCCGTTGCAGACTAACAAACCGCAGCAACGACTAGACTGGCTGCTGGCAGGGTCTCACACCGCGGAAGGACAGTGATTCCAATGCAGACAGGGTGGCGCTGAGTGATATGAAAGCTGCGGACGAGGAAAAAAAATTCTAATTAAGTAAACAATTTAAAG
This sequence comes from Eristalinus sepulchralis, assembly GCA_944738645.1. NCBI lineage: Eukaryota > Metazoa > Arthropoda > Insecta > Diptera > Syrphidae > Eristalinus > Eristalinus sepulchralis. Next base: position 10,381,923 of record OX122885.1, on the reverse strand, counting down.
AAAAGTTTAATGAAAAACCTATTCGAACCATCAGCCACTGAGATGGGCGCCAACACACCATCGCCAGTGCAGCCAACTCATTTCGCATGCATTTCGCTTGTAAGGAGCACTCACGACAAGCACTCACTCCGATCCTTGCGCGCGGACGGGTGAAGCGCATGCAAATGGAGTTATAAAGCAGACAGGGTGTCAGGGAAAAAAAAACATAAATTCCGCACGGATTCGTTGTTTTTTTTTTTCGGTGAGCGGAATATTTTAAGATTTATGCAGCTGCAGGGGCGAAACAAAATACTTAATGGAATGGGCGACGGGTTGGTTGCTGTGAGCGCGAGTGGCGCACAAAGGAATGGCTAACAAGTGCACATTATCGTTCTGATGAGAACTCGACACTCTGCTGGTCTCGCCAGTGGTTAGATTAAGTGATGAGAAGCATTTTTTCGACGATGAACGTTTTTATTTGCTTTCTTTGTGAGTGTGGGGGGGCATTGGGCTCGGGGAAAGTGGGTTTATTGACTGTTGAAACTATGAATGCAATTAAGAAGCTCTCATCTGTGGAAGGACATCCACCAGGGCAACAACCTTTCCCAAATAATGAAATTCGGTGATAAATTGGGTTCCTTGCAGTTTATCTCACCAATCTTCTAGGGAATGGGAGGGCAGATATTTCCTCCCCGTCAATTCTTTGAAAGATTGAATGAGCTTCAATTTCGTTGAACGCTTCAAATGGCGGCATCTGCGAGAATGACACAAGTGGGTGGGACTATATGGGAAATAGCTGAGTGTGCGCTTGCAGATCAAGAAGCGTCTAATGCTCCCTAAGTCATTTTTAGCATTTTAAGCACCTAAAGTCATTCAATCACCTGAAGCGTTCACAGCAACTGAAGCGATTTAAGCACCGGAAGCGTTTACAAAATCGTTTGTTTGAAGAGTTTAAAGCATCTGAACCATTACCAGAATCTGAAGCGTTTTAAGCACTTGAAACATTTATAGAACCTGAAGCGCATCAAACATTTGAAGCGTTTAGGGAATTTGAAGTACTTGAAGCATTTACAAGACCTGAAGCGCTTGGAGCAACTAAAGCGTTTGAAGCAACTGAAGCGCTTGACGCAGCTGAAGCATTTACAAAACCTGAAGAGTTCGAAGCGTTTCAAGCGCCTGAAGCGTTTATAGAACCTGAAGCGTATCAAGACCCTGAAGCATTTGAGGCACCTGAAGCATTTATAGAAACTGGGACGTATCAATCAGCTGAAGGGTTTGAAGCAACTAACGCCTCTAAGCACCTGAAGGGTTTGAAAGAACTAAAGTGCTTGACGCACCTGAAACGCTTATAGAACTTAAAGCGTTTGAAGCACCAATAGCGTTTGACTTAACCCCAGGTTCTGAATCACCTGAGGTTTCAGAGGCACCTCAAACTTTGAAGGCACCTCAAGTGTTTAGAACGTCAAAAGTCTTTGAAGCGTCTGAATCGTTTGAAGCACATGAAGTGTATATAGGACCTAAAGCCTTTCGAGCATCTAAAGCCTCTAAGTACCTAAAGGGTTTGAAGTAACGAAAGCATATGAGGCATTCAAAGCGGTTGAAGCACCTGAAGCATTATCAGAACCTGAAGCGTTTGCAGCACATGAATCCTTCGAAGCAACTGAAGCGATTGAAGCACCAGAAGCATTCTCAGAACCTGACAAGTTCGAAGCGTATCATGCGCTTGAAGCGTTTACAAAACCTGAAGCGTTTGAAGCACTGGAAACGTGTACAGAACCTGAAGCGTATCAAACACCTGAAGCGTTTGAAGAGTTTGAAACATCTGAAGCATTTAAAAAACCTGAAGCCTTTGAAACAATTGAAACGTTTGAAGCAACTGAAGTGTTTATTGATCCTGAAGCATATCAAGAACCTGAAGCGTTTGAAGCAACCGAAGCTTTTGAATCAGCTCCGAGGTTTCAGAGGCACCTAAAACTTTGAAGGCACCCAAGTGCTTGGAACATCAAAAGTCTCTGAAGCACCTGAAGTGCTCTGAACGCCTGTGGCGCTTGAAGTACCTGGAGTCTTTACAAAGCCTTGAGAGTAAAGTAGCTAAAGCGTTTCGGGCACGTGAAGCATTTAAAGCATCTGAAGTGTTTAAAGTTTCCCATGCGCTTGATGCACCTAAAGCATCAGAGGTACCTGAAACTTGAAGGCCTTTCAAGATTCATGAAGCGAAAGACTTACACGTATGAAGATCTTAGCCTCTAAGAAGGAAATGAAGGACATTCATCACTTCAATCGAACCTGTGAATTTTTTGCAATGATTAGGAAGAACACGATCAGTGGCAAGACCTGCAGGAGCACACATGGACTAGCGGCTGCTGAAGCAGGAAAGATCAAAGAATTGAAATGAAACTGAAATTTAAAGAGTTTAAGGGATGGACGAGCAGACCCGGAATACAACAACTTTTCGGTTAATTCGCAGCACACTGATTTCAACCGTAGACTAAGTGGGTGTTGGCAACCTTGCTCATGCAGCCATATGAACCTAACACCTCGAACTCTGTGGTAAAAACTTTAGCCTTCCCAGAGTGAATTTTGTCCTCGCTGCGGACGGTAATTGGCGTGCCACAAGAGAACCTGCTTATACCTTGGCTTTTCATTTACCAATACAACTCACGAAATCTCTGTACATATCCTAGGTGAGCATTTCTGTCCAAGTAAATTTCAAGGACAAGCTCTGCCGAAGGCCTCTCTACTCTTAATCCCAGACAAAACGTATTCACCGCCCACCGCCATCCCTTCATTGAATCCCGGCCTATGATAGCCGACAGTCTCTCTATCGAGAGAATTGATTTGATTGGCACTTGTTTAATTACACTCTCCCACTGTTGGGCGAAACTATAAGAGCGATGCCCGCCAGAAGATCCCAGCATCCGGCCGTGGAGGCTCGACCCGGCCCATGTCTCGTTCGCTTCTGACGTTCAAATCCCTTTGTTATCATTTGCTTCAGTGAAAACTTTTAACTTTTTAATCTTGGAGAGCAGGAAAGTTGCCCCCTCGAGGGCTGGCAAATACCAGCGGAAATGCCATTCAGGACGATTGAAGTTGATTGGATAACCTATTTGGGGCTACTTCATCCTACCTCACCCCTCGCCCACCCAAGCACACAGTTCAGTTTATCCAAGGGCTCTCAGTGTCCGAGTCGAGGTCCGAACTCGCCTCCGCCTCTCAGCTTTGTGAAGTGTTTTGTTTTCGGTGAAGTAAAATTCCGGTAGAAGTAATTAAATTCGATAAAAGATTAAGAGCTTCATACTGACGACGAAGAGTGGCACGGCGGCGGGGGAATGGCTTGTGTTTGGCTCCTGCCCAACAACAGGTTGATTGGAATTTTCTCTTTCTATCTCTTCTTGTTCGTTTTCGGGTGCCTGTGTGTGGGTGCGTGTGTGTGTGTGCAATTGAATCCTCGCACAAGCCACTTTGTGATGGATTATTTTGGATGAATCTCACTTATTGTGTTTGCGGAATGCTTTGAGATACTTTCCTATACACCGACGACGACGACGATGACGATGACGGCGGCGGCGGTGTCGTACACAATGCTGCTCCTGTCAGTTTGTCGGCGTGTCGGTCGTTTCGTCCCTGTGTAGGTGGATTTATCCTTGGTACGGCGTCGGGGGGATGGCAGAGCGTCTTATATTGTTTCGTGGGACTGTTGGTTTTGCACTTATTCAAAGTGAACTGGATAATTTATATGTCAGTGCCGGTGATCCGACAGATTACCTTCGCTCCCTGGGGGGTGGGAGCAACGGAGACGAACGGACGGACGAACGAACGAACGGAAGTACCTTCTTTTCGCCTTCAATTAGCGGTGGGCTTACGGAAGAGTCGGCACTTGACATCGTGACTCGAGTGGACAAACTTCCTTGGAAATGGGTCTGCCACGAGCATGTCAGTGTTGACGTCAAGCGGATTTGATGGAAAGGTGAAAATGGGGAGGGGGGAGTGGAAGAGGACGTATCGAAAATTAATCAAATGGCAAAATGAAAGATCAAGTATCCTCACTTGGACCGCGCAGGGGTGTCATATTGTGCTGGAGCAACAATGCGAGCAGAGGAAAGTTCAATGCCCTTCCTGAAGTCAGATTCAGCCTCCTCTGAGTGACAAGTGACTGCAACGCACAAGTACTGCAAAATGGGATGTCAGCACCACTGAACTGGACACAGGGCCATGATACAGCGGCTGTGTAGCGTGTTTCACTCGAATTAAGTCTCCCTCCCACCGCCGAGCTGGCATTGTTTCACAACACCCACCACCACGACAATGTCTCTCCACCCCCGCGCCGTGTAAAAGGCCGTCATCGCAAAATTGCATTCTTGCCTAATTGTGCGCATTCGGTTGCATTTTACCGAAGCCACCGCCAGACAAGATGCAAAACGGAAACACAATCGCCCAGCATCTCCCAGCCGCAGACACAATGCGCAGAGCCGAAACCACCACCGCTGCCGCTGCTGTCACCGCCACCGTCACGTCACCACATTTGACCATATTTCACAGATGAATTGGTGGGATGTTGCTCTGCACACGAAATCAACTCAACTCCTGGCGGGGTTTTGTGTAAAGTTTGGCATCTAGACCGCGACCGATACTGTGTGTGCGTGGCTGTGGTGATGCGCTGAGCGCTGATGTGGCCATCGCTTTTACATTCCGCTCTGCAGGATACTTCCTCTGCTATCGGGCAGATTAGATTGTTCACCCGGCATGACAGCGAAGCAATGTTCGTCATCTCCAGTCCAGTCCCGTCAGCGAAACAAGTGTCCTGTCACCCGTTCACATGGCCGACAATTGACACATTATCGCAAGGAGTTCCCATGTGAATATTTCAAATGGCAGACTCCTTGGATTGCTTTTAATTTAACTCACTAGCCGAATGTAAATCCGCTTACGGATGTTTTTTTGTTTTTTTGTTTTTTCCCTGACAGGACGAGTCTCATTTATCCTTTTCAGTTTGTTCGGTCATGCGAACCCCTCCATCTGCAGGGGATTAGTCCGTCGGGGTGAACAGGAGAGGGCTGAGCATGGAGTGGGGTGAAACGGGTGGAAAAGGTTTAGAATATCCCTTAAAATGTGAATCGCTTTGAATTGGCAGTGCCGGGTGCAGGGTGACGCTGTATACGTCACAAATGGGGTATCGACGATGTCGCCAAATGTACTCAACCCACCGGGTGCAGATGGAGGTGCTTTCAGTAACTCTGTCTGACAAGGGATTTGAATGAAGGAAATGCACAGGGGTTTCCAGTGGTGGGAGAGAAGAGTGGAACATTTGAGAACATCTTTGGGAGTTATCAGGAAGTAGACACAGGATGCGTTGCATTTGAACGCATGAGAGACTTTTGCGAAATTTCGTGTCGAAGACAAGTTCTAGGAGGTCCACCAACCGATCGTCATCTTTTATCTGATCACTTAAGATGACGTTTCTACAGTCTGGCACGGACCTGTGCCTTAGGCAGCATGCTCCTCCAACAAGACCCGTCTTGAGTTAGTTACTTCTACACTCAACTGATTGAGTTCCCCTTTCAGCTGCGTTCGCCAATGGACGACGTGAAGACGACGAGAAGCCAAGACGTGGTCTTCCTTGACGGTGTAGTCCCTGTCGTCGAAGTTAAAGACTTTCCGGGTCAGAGCAGTGTTGTGCTTTCACTCCACATAACCAACCCACGTATGGCAAGTGACTTGATATTGTTTCACCAGATGGATGTGGCCGTCATTCAGTGTTGTCCTTCAAGCACCATCAGGCCACAAGATAATTCGAAAGACTTTCCCTTGATGCGACCAAGAATCACCTTGTCCGCTTTCCGCTGTGTCATGAATCTACTCCGTGTACAGCAGTACGGGGACCATAAAGGTCTTATATAGGAATGTCTTGGTTCTTCGAGAGAGCAAATTATTCCTCAATGGCCGCGATTGGCAAGGACATCTTTCATTTTATGTCCGCGTTGGTGTCCTCGTTTGCCTTAATTTCAGAGCCCAGATAGACACAGGCCTTCTTAGCTGTCTTTAGTGACGATTCGTCCCTTACGTCGGTGTTGGCGAATTTTTTTCATAGTCAGCATATATTTGGCCTTCTTCTCATTGAACAGAAGATCCATCTTGGCCACCTTTTGCTCGACGCTCACAAGCGCCCCACCAACAGCAAGTTATGCAATTCCGATGATCTCATCGAGCAGGTACAGCAATTTTGTGGAAGATCGTACCTCTGACGTTGGGGTTTGAGTTCGGTACGATCTTCTCGAAGAAATCGCATGACAGTTCACCACCTTGCCTAAGTCCCCGAAGGTTTCGTTAAAATCCTTACCAACCATGACCGGCATTCTGCAAAGACGGCCAAGACGGCTCGTCTTCTTCCAAGATCTGCCGATAAGTCAATATTTAGTCTGTTGAGGTAGGACTTCACGCGTTTACACAGAAGATCTCATACGATGTATTCAGGAGGCGTATTCCTCTGTAGTAAGAGAGTCTCCTTTCCTTAGGATCGATAGTATCGATAGTGAGACTCCATCCGACGGGCATTTTCATTTGACCACATTTCGCAGATGAGTTGGTGTATCCACCGTACCAACTTAACACCTTTGAAGACCTCGGCGGGCAGTCCATCCGCAACAGTACCCTTGCCGTAACTACACTCAGGAGGTCGGGTTTCTGTGCATCTTGGCCTATGTTTGATGGAATATTCTGCCCAACTGCGGTATTTTGGTCGTCATCACTGTTGGAAGTGGTCTTTCTATATTCCCAGCATCGACTGTAATTCAACTAAAAGGTTCCCCCTCCATATCCCTGCATGCGTTTGTTTAGGTTTTGCGAATTTTACATGTTTTTCGACCTGCCGGAAAAATTTCGGAACATCGTGGCTGCAGCAACATCACTCGATCTCGACGATGTCGCGCTTCTCATAATTTTTCTTTTTCTTCCAGAGAAGCCGGTGTACTTCACGGGACACCACGGGATCATGGGAAACGAGAGTGCCGTTGAACTAGGCAAGGATCAAAAGAGGCGTTCGTAAGGCCCGAACCCACCTTGGGACCACGCGCGTCCCTGGTTAGGGCTTCGGTCGACGGCTGGGTTTCCCAAAAGCACAACTAGAGATAGCATGACTCTCCAGGTCGCAGGCTGACCAAGTGCATGCTCCCAAACGTCAGCAAGCATTCCACGCCTTTCTGTTGTGTCTAGACAGGAAAGTCTGCAGACGACTTGTTGGAGTATATACAGGATACTTCACCTTCGCTTAGCACTTAGGTCTGCTTGGGTTCAGTGATGGCACCCTATGCGATGCCTGTGGAGAAGGTGAAGACACTTCACAGCACTTTCTCTGTTAATGTCCAGCCTTTGCTCATATCAGGCGGCGGACGTTTGGCGCTGACGTGGTGGAAGCTAAACACCTAAACTCTCTATCACAGAAGCCTTTCCTGGTTTTCCTTCGGAAGACTTAGAATGTACAATGGACCAGTTTTCCAGTCCGAGCGGTCCAATGCAGTTGGAGCTCGTAGTGCCATCTCTATTTACATGTGCTGTATCCATAAAATATATAAGCTTTCTTTCTCTTTCTTTCACTTTGTGGTTTACTGCCAAGATCACAACATCTCGCTCTTTCACTAAAAGGTGCAGTTTGGCGATCATTTGTAACTGTGTGCTGAAGGTGAGGAGGGGGTAGACTCCACAAGGAATTGACAAATTACTCCATGAAGGACTATATCTTCATTCAAACATTTATTCCAAGCAATTTCGCTAGAAACATGAAAGCCGCTGGAGCTGTTGAAAAACCTGAGCCTGCTGCCACAGGTTTGGGTAACCAAACAAAACTTTTACTGGCTCATGTGTGTTATGTTTGGAAGCATGCACCGAATCATCTGTAGAGTTTTGAAGGGCGAGAGTATGCTCAGCGACCGGATTACCAGGTATCGCGCGAAGCTAAAATATTTGCGACGCACTGTGCATTTTGATTCAAGAACCTCAGAACCATTTGAAACCTGCGATGGATCTCGGCAATGAAATGGGCTTTCGAATAGGATAGTGCAAAGGCCACGTATAAACATCAAAGGCACTATTTTCTTTAAGTCAATACAATTGGTAGGTTGGATGACATTGTTGCACGTTTCCAGAAAGATGTCCTAAAAGTCTTTACGATTCTTAAGTAGCAGCAAAGGGATGCGCAGTAGTAGAGGCATTCTTTGCAATTGAAGTAGAGGAGAAGTGACACGGACTTAAGGCCAATAAGGACGGAACAAAATAAATATATATTCTTCGTGACGTTCCATTTTCAGAAGGTTTTTTCAGACAGATCGCGCATGAATCCTTGAAAACCGATTTGTCATTTTTGATCAGTATTGGTTAGCAAGACATCTTGAAAACCCTTAGATCGCAACGTACTCCGAAAGTCAGCGTTCTAAGACCGTTCTTTTCGTGCGATTCGAGTGCCCAAAATTGATCTATTTAAACCAACATGGTTCATTTCATTCAGAAATTTGAGTTCAAGTTAGATAAGTGGATGATAGTTGACTGGTTAGACCAGTTCCAGCTCGTAGTCAGGAGAATACAGCTGCTCCAGGAGAGAGTGTGTGCAAAGACTGTGACAAACTGATTCTTCGTCATTCTCAGCAACTTGGCCATGATGACTGTGCAATTTTAATTGAGTGGCACTACAACTTCTACAACAACTACTCGTGTTTCGCTTGCTACTGTTCTCCAATAAGTAGAGAGGGCCTACGGTGTGTCCCGTGCGGGAATATAATCCAAGCCTTCTGCGTGTGGGTGACTTCTGGGTATGCTTCTTGAAATTCAGGCACATGTGAGAGGTCACATAACAAGATGTCAGTATGAGCCATACAGAGGCTAAAACCGCCTGGCGCCTTGATCATGAGATATCCAACCATTAGACTGTTTTCTTTGGGGATATGTAAAGTCTCAGGTTTTCAGGAATGAGACTGCTTGAAAGTTACTTACTCCTGTGTTTTCCTAAAGACACCAAGTGCTATGATCGAACGAGTCGCCTTTAATTGGACCATTCGAGCAGACCACTTTACACGCAGTTTTGGCTAACATTTGAATGTTTTCATGTGATGAAATGTAAATGCCAAGGCTTGTTCCTTTAAATGAAAGTAACAATTTCAAGTTCACTTGCAAAGTTATGTATTTCATTTATAATTATAAATCAAACCTCACCGTGAATCACCTTTACTTTGATGTAAAGCGAATAAAGCATTGAAACACTTAACAAAAACGAATGACAACTCACGACAAAGGTCCCAGTTCATTGTCAAGAGCTGGAAAATCGTTGCAGAACCATTTGCCAGCATCAAGGAGTCCTTTCCCTATAACTTTTGTGTCGCTGTGACTCTCCTTTACAATGTCCCTCGTAAATTGAATACATTCCCAAGACCTTCCACAAGTCATGGATTCTCACAAAACGCGGTTCTGCACATCAGCTCTTCAATAATTCAAAGCCTTGGATATATCCAGAATCACAGCACATAGACTCAAGACAGATTTCCAACAGGTCACACCCCACCAGAAACCCACAATTCTTGGCAATGCTACAAGCCCATCAAAGTAATGTCCACAATCCATCAATCGAGGGCGTAAGGACCGAAACCCCATTTAAACTGTAAATCGACTCTATCAGCCAACATCACAAAGGACTTCCGACATCTAATTAACTTTCCTCAAAAAAAAACAAAAAATTTATTCACACCCAACATACAAGCGCCTGCGACATCCTTTCCCGCAGCAAAACAAAAATGCCAAAATATTCACGAAATCACCAAGAGGACATCTCGCTCAATCCACTGTCATCAGCCCTCCCACAGTCCCATTGAGACACCAAAAACGGGGGACGTTGAAAAACAAAAAAAAAACAAAAAAAAAAATACGCACGCGAAGGACGACGGGATACCGACCGACATACAGCGCGCAAAAAACAGCCAAAACTGATATCGATCACATCTCCCGGCTGAATGTAACTCTGGAATGTGATTCTTCTCCACTCTCACGAAAAGTATTCCCCATCAAGGACACAATAAATCATTCCCTGCTGAAAAATGATTGCCCCTAGGTTCCCGATGTCCTCCATGAAATCTAATTTGCATTTTGTTGGTTGTTAGATGTCTCTCTTCTGGTTCTCTCTTCCTGCCCCTCCGTGGCGTGTACTAGTACACACACACATCGTCCTATGTCGGTGCAGGGGGGGGTGGGGGCGTTCGATGAAAAAAAAAAAAACAAGAGAGAGAGCGCATCGAGAGTGAGAGAGCACGATTATGTCACGGGAAAATAATGATTTCAAATACCCGGGACCATTTTTCTTTTCGATTGTCACATCCCCAGTCATTTGGAATCTCGAAAGGGTTGTTTCGGGTAAAAATTTGCAATTCAGAGCGGATCTCGGCGCGCAGCCCACTTCGGCACTTGAACAACTTCATTTGTAGCCGATATCGTGCGATAAAAGTACGAAATTGCGGTGCCCGTTCTTTCCGTTGTTAATGGGGCATCAATTCGGTTTCCTCCGGTTATTTTATTTGATTTTTACTAAACGGTATTGCTTTGTGGTTGTCTGTCTCTTGACTGGGTGGTGGGTGGCGAAGGCGGTCCTTTAGCAGGTACGGCTGCTACGGCTGCCTTTCGCAGCATTTCCGCTGGTAGAATGAATTCAACGCATTTTGGTGTGTGTGTGGGTGGGGGGGGGGGGAGGGGGGGGGACTTAGAAAAGGTTCGTTTTTTTAAGGGACTTCGGAGCCCTTCGGAGACAGTGATTCATTTTAGGGAGAGCTCGTTTTAGATGTTGTCTTTGTGGCACACGAGTAAAGTGGCCATTCACGAGGGGCTGGAGTCTTTCATGCGGGTTTTCGAGACAATTTCCTGGCGCTTCATGGGGTTGTTAGAGAAAACATTCAATTGGCGTCGTAAAAAGTCATCCAACAGCCTTCGTAAATGCTTAAAATCTGGAAGTTGAATCTTTCTTCTTTGAGTGACTAGCAGGCACGATGTTTAGAGCTCCATTGGAAATGAAATCGTTTTAAGGGTTCTTGACAAGACCTTCTGTATCTAAAAGGGTTCGGTAATGTCAACGGCACGAGGCAGAAGACATCAATCCAGAGTTTTCTTGTGAAGACCCACAAGAAAAGTCCCCAGATCGGCTCAGAGGGAGACTGAACCATATTGTGCCATATTCGGCGTTCTTGAATGTGAAAACAGACTTAATTGTGGATTGAGCCCATCTACAATGTTGTGGGGTTCCCCTGTCAATGGACCCCTTCCCCAAGGCTGATGTGGTGCCCACACGTTCCATACACCAAGTTTCATGTTGCATGTGTCCCCAAACGTCTTCGCTCCTTTAAGCCCAAAACTTTCGTGCCTCAAAGGGGCCACCTTGCCTCTAGAGCCATCTTGCCCCTAGAGCCACTATGCCTCCAGAGCCACCTAGTCTCTAGAGCCACTTTCCTGCGCCTAGGGCCACCTTGCCTCTAGAGCCGCCTTGCCTCTAGAGCTACCTTGCCTCTAGAGCCACTTTGCACTTAGAGCCACCTTGCCTCTAGAGCCACCTTGCCTCCAGAGCCACCTTGCCTCTAGAGCCACCTTGTCTCTAGAGCCACCTTGCCTCTAGAGCCACCTTACCGTGCCTAGGGCCACCTTGCCTCTAGAGCCACCTTGCCTCTAGAGCCACCTTGCCTCTAGAGCCACCTTGCCTCTAGAGCCACCATGCCTCTAGAGCCACTTTACCGTGCCTAGGGCCACCTTGCCTCTAGAGCCACCTTGCCTCTAGAGCCACCTTGCCTCTAGAGCCACCATGCCTCTAGAGCCACTTTACCGTGCCTAGGGCCACCTTGCCTCTAGAGCCACCTTGCCTCTAGAGCCACCTTGCCTCTAGAGCCACCTTGCCTCTAGAGCCACCTTGCCTCTAGAGCCACCTTGCCCCCAGAGCCACGTTGCATCTAAGGCCTCCCTGCTTCTAGAACTGCTTTCCGCCAAAAGCCGCCTTCCACCCAGCGCCGGCTTCATATCCTTTGCCAAACAACGCGCAACTGTGTCGTCTTGAGCAAACTTTGCCGCTGTCTCATATTAAATTTGTTTTTCGCCTGCACCTTAAGCCCGCCGCAAAGCAATCTAGCAACACGACGGCACAAAGAAACCTAGCCGTCCGCCCCCAAACAGAACGCCAACAGTATTGACAAACAAAGGGCGCGCAGCGCACAAACAAAGAAGAGAAGGGCAAAGAAAAAAAACAAAACAGAAAACAATCGACAGGGACCGTCGGGGAAGATGCGGAGAAGAAACCAAACGACACGGAACACTAAGAGTTTTTATTAAGAAATGTGAAACAAGTATTTTGCGGGTTCCGTGGGTGGGGCCGGGCTACGCCTAGCACACCAGTGTCGCTCCCAGAGCGAGCGTGGCACCAAGATACGCCTAAGGCGGACCTCCAACGCAAGCACTTTGACTGCTCTTATTAGTTTTCGGAGCAGCCAAAGGGAAAATGGAAGTCAATTGAAATCGAAATCGACAAAGCAATACACCAGTCGATAATGTTCGTTATTCGGGAATTGTACCGTTTGTAATTGAAAAGGATAGAACCTCGAGGCGGGTTTCAGCAATAAAATGTTATTGGAAATCCAGAGAGAAAACCAACTTAAACACGTCCCTCTCTGCGCCACTGCGAAGGTACCACGCGTGGAGGTATATTTGGCAAATAGAAAACATTTATTGCAGATGCGTCTGTGTGCGCGGCCGCCTGTGGGGAGCGAAGGTGTATGAAGGATCTCCTCGGCCCCGGAACGACGACGGCGGCGAAAGGTGAGATGCGAATAGTTGTTATTATTTTATTTTATGACATGTATTTATACCCTGCGGTGTGGGGGTGGCGGGGTGGCGGGGTCGGGGTCGGTGGAGAGCTTCTAGATAAATAAAACTGCTTCGCAATGATGCGGAAAATGTGTACACACGGGTGGGTTCGATCCGGAGCAGGGGGGGGGGCTGGATTAGATGGGTTTGATTTGAAGGATGCCACTCCATGCGGGAGTTAGTTGTTGGTTATGTTTGTAATGGCACCTCTCGAGGCGGCATCCATATGGGCACTCAAGGCCGGCGCTGGAGGGAGTTGAGGGTTCCTCTTGACGTCGAGCGGTGTTTGTGCTCGGGTCTAATAAGCAGAGTGTGCTTAAGTACAACGATGCTGAAGTGGTGGAGGTAGTGCGACGGGTTCAAGGAAGCGATGATTTCCCAAAGGGGGCTAGGACGAGCGAACTTTCGATGAGGCTTTGAGTTTGGTGTTTCATTGTCTCGAAGACTGAAAATTTGTCTTGAGGAACTGCGCTTCGGTAAGACTACATGTGGTCGTGAATAAAGTTGAAACCGGAGGCGAAGGCTTGAAAGCAAACTCTGAGGGACCGCTGTGGGCAGGAAGCCACTCCACTGAGACCTCGTCGAAGGAAAAAGTCTCGATTTTGCTTAAAGCCTTGAGATGAGACTTACTTCTGAGACAAGAGAGAGAGTTCAGGAGGAAGCTTAAGGCCCGACGCTAGGCGTTTGATGTAGAAATGAAGGCAAACAGAGTCTGGAATCTTCATTTTTACTGAGTCACAAATTTAAGCCTGGATCAGAACTCTGATTGCGTTCAAAGTCGGGGTGGAAAGTGATATCAAAAGTGAGGCTTGAAATGAGACTGAAGTTAAAACTGATGCTTAAGTCGGGATTCAGACTGAATTATGAACTGTGGCCTAAGCCTGGGTTGAGACTGAAGTGTGATCTAAGTTTGGGCCTAAGCTCTAGGCCACCTGCGGACTCTTAATGGCGACCTTATTTTGGGTTGAGACTGAACTGTAGGTTAAGACATTTAGCTCGAAGGTTAGACTTAACGTGACACCAAAACCTTACTAAAACGTGAGCTACGATTATACATAAGTGAGGATTAACCCGAAACCAAGGCTTTAGTCGACAGTGAGACTGAGAGAAGATGCTCAAGAAGCAGAGGCTTAAAGTGAGATTGAGACTAAAATAAAACCAGGCTCAGGCGAATTATACTTACATCAGGTAGCCAAACTGTACATCAGTTAGATTGGTACACTCAGGACAAGGCGGTTGAATGAGGTCTAAAAATTTTAAAGGTTACGCTGACGTAGCTCCTGACGAATTAGGGTAGCCTATAGATCCCGAGCACTCACATTGTCCTGTGACCATCTTAGTGGAACGGCTGAGACTAAAATGTTACTGTGGACCTCACTTAACCCTGTTTCATTTCTTAGAGATCTTGAACAAGGCACAGTCTAAGCTGAGTTCAAAGCCGAAGCAAAGACTTAACTTCGTAGTGAACCCTATAAGCCGGCTGTAGGACTGAACTTAAAACTGAAACTCAACATGGACTTGGGGCTAAACTGTGGTCTTAGTAGGGGCTGAGAGTAAACCAATGTTACAGGTTGTGTTACAACTGACGCTTAAATGGGGAATGAAGAAAATCTGAGGCACAGATTGGCACCTGAAGTCTAAGTCCATGTTGGGACTAAATTGCTGTCTGATTACGGATTTAGGCCACATCTCGAACTAGAGACTAAATTCGTGAGTAGGAAGGAAGGCCAAAATCGAGACTCAAAATCAAGAGAGGCCTTAAACGGGACTGCCCAGAAGTGCAATCTGAGGCTTATGTACGTAAAGACTGATATCGATACCAAGTCATGGATCAAAATGAAGACCACGTCTTGTATGAAATTCAAGCCGTATGTAGGGCTTAGTGCAGATTTGAGGGTTGAGCTGAAGACTTACACTTTATCTTAACTGAGACGGAGATGAGATCGGGATGGAGATTGAGCCCTAGCCTATTGGATTGAGCCTAAATATTGAGACTGATGATTGAGACTAAAGATTGAGGCTAAGGATTGAGTTCTAGACGTAACCTAAAAATGCCCTAGATGCTGAAGGCTAAGTCAATATTGAAACTGAAATCAAATGGCAAGGTAGAGCTGACTATGTACAGAGATCAAAGTCAGGAATTGTTGAGTTCAAAACTGACACCACAGTTGAGACAGAAATCAAATTCAGAAAGGAGGCTTGGATTCCGTCACGGCTTACATTGTGACAAAGAGTGAATTACGACCAGTCTCAGCACTGTAACTAACTACAAATTGAAGCCTAAGCTTGAACTGAGGTCTCGAATCGAGACTAAACCAGAAGCTGAGAGTAAAGCTCAATTGATCAAATTTTAGATTTCTCTAGAATCGGGTAGCGAATCCTTGCATAAGGCGAGGAATATAAAACGTGTACAGTGCCCTAACCCCATCCCAGGATAAACGGCAGCCCTGAAACTTGAAGCAATAGTCAATATCGAGACCCAATCCCAGTCCAAAACTGAATGAATGAGTATGCCCCTCAAAAAAGGAATAATTTCCCTCAAAGACCGCAATGCAAGGGAAATTTGTTTTGCTGATTAGAGTTCCCCTGTCGGTACCCAAACGAGGCTCTGTCCGCCCATTCCCTAAAATTCAAGGATTTCCATCGCCATTGCCATCGCAATTCACTGACTTTCAAATCCACGACGTCTACCGTAGGAAAAGAATTTTCCAGGCCCATTGTTTCAAATCCCCATCGAGGACCATCGCGTGGATGTGAAAGCAAGCAAATGCGACTCGCTTGCTCGCTATTTGCGGAATATCAGAAATTATGTAGCCATTGTGGTGAACGCAAAGGGGTTCATTAACTCACTTTGTGTGACCCAAATGGTTTCCCTAACGGTATTTTTCAGATAGAACAAAAGAACCTCCCTCAACCGCCGACAACGAACCACCGATTAATTTGCACCCATCACGTCGCAGGACTTATTGAAGCAGATACACTGATTCACGTGTTTAACAGATTGAAAATGTACCTTTCTCCCTGACGACTCGCGGAATCATCGTGGTTCGGTTAAGTTCATTACAACCCACCCCCGCCGAAAAAAACGGGGGAAAAAAAATTGAAATGGAATGGAATGTGAATTTACAGTACAGCGCTGCGAGGTGGGGTACGGTAGGGAATAGACAGTCAGTCCCAGAGCGGCACTGCTTGTCGATAGAGATGGTGTGTGTGTGGGTGTGTGTGTGTGACAGAGAGAAGGAAGGGACAGGATGAGTGAACAGAAGAAGAATGAATACAACAAGTAAGCGTATTCAGGTTCCCTGAATTGCAAACAAATTCAACGAAATGGTTTCCTGATTATATCCTCGCGCTGGTTGCATGAACAACTTTTCTTGGTTACGTGAACATCAGAAATAGCTGAAGTGAGCGAGAGCATGAGAAGGACCCATGGGTGATGAGGGGGCGAAGCAGCGCGCCGAGGAGCACCGAGCGAGTTTGCACTAACCCAATTGCTAGTCGGAGTGGAAAATTTAATGGAAACGAATTCATGACCCGAAAATAATGCGGAAGACGGTATTCAAGAATGAAGTGTTATCCTTTCGAAATAGGGACTCTCATGGAGTGAATGTTTGCGCTTGGCTTTGTTGTTGTTGTTGCTACTGCTGGTGATGCTGCTGCTACTGGTTCGTTTCTTGTTTAAGAGCAGATAACCCTAAGCGGGTAAATGGTTAAGACGAAAGAAGACACATGTGCCGAGGGATGGAAGAGGGTGCAGGGGGTGGAGCAGAGGATCCCCGTCAAGACGGATAAGATTTAACTTAAATTGAGCACCTAAGACGGTTTGATGCGACTGCCAGGGAATCAAGTTTTAGTGGATGGGCTGATAAAGTTCGAGCTGGATAATTGAGCCCGGAATCTGATCCGACGAAGAATATTCGACTTAATGTGTTTCGAATGATTCTTGACTCCGGCACCGGCTGTGTGATGGCAGGGGGTTGAATTTAAGTGGCATCTGTGTGGCACACATCTGCGGGATCGTTTATGTGAGATTAATGTGAAATTTATCGCGTAGCAGTCGCGCGCAGAGCGTGGAAATTACGCGAGTTTTGTGGACGGAGGAAAAACAACTTTTCACAGATAAGCTTTGATGTGGTGAACACCTGAACGAGCAGAGCCTGGCAGGAGGAGGTTTCGCGGCGTGAAGACCAAATTAAATTAATCTGTTGAGGAATTAATGAAATTTTCGCAGAAATACCGAGGAATTCATGGCAGTGGCGCTTGTCCTGCGAAATGTTGGCTTTATTTATGCGGATACACGAGGATTTCGCTTTGACAAGGTGATTGTGTTGGATTTCGACGGGTTTCAGACAGTTGCTTGGGGGCAACGAACTGCTGAAGGAAGGTAATGTTTCCGGGAAAACTTTTGAAACTCGTATTTGGGTGACAATCCTGGGCAGCCTTATGGTCTAAGAGGCATTTGACTGCTGTTGTCATTGAATAATTCATTCGAGAAGGCAGGTGCTGTTGAAGAAGGAAGTCTCAGATTCTAAGAAGAAAGAGGGAACAGTGGAAGGTGGTGAAATACGGAAGAATGTTTTATGTCTACTGGTTGGGCGAGTGATGTGAAATCCAACTTTTTAGAAATCTATAATTTCTTTGGTTTTTCAAATATTTTATTGTTCGAAGACAAAAAGTGTTGGAAAATACATCAATTTTAGACTGCATCATTAGTTTTGAGTATGTTCAACCTTGGAGCAAATAAAAGAATCGAAACGGCCGAAGAAAGAATCGCACGCTGCATCCAAGTGGCTGTGTAATATTCTGACCCATTCCCGGCGAAGTGCTTGTTTGAGGTGGTCCTGTGCCAACCATCGCCTTCTAAATACTTTAGACTGAAAAAATCAAACGGACTTGCATCCCAAGAATTTTGTGATTCCTTGTGTCAAAGTGTGGAACATTGTTTTTTAATCAATTTTGGCTTACAAGAGCTTTGTGAGGCGGTGCCGAGTCTTGTTGAAATATCCACCGTGTCACATTAATTTTGACGCCACGGTCCAAAACTACTCGCGGAGAGCGACCATCGGCGGTTATGGCGGTCCAAACCATTCCCGTCGGTGCTGCCTGCTGTCTGGTGGTCGTCTGAAGGTGCACAGTTTTCGAAAGACCTCTGTGGCAATATAGCTGCCGACATATTACTCGATAACAAATGGCTACTCATCGGAAACAAATGGCTACGAATTCGCAATTCACCACTTTGGTACAAGTCTAGGTCGCTCTTTCGACTCTAGCTATTTTCTTTGGCGGTGTAAGATCATCTGCCTCTTGGTACTTGGTACTAATAGCTTATGCTTTAGCTCATTTATGAGCCATTATTCTTTCACTTCGACATGGATTTCGCTCAATTTGCACCTTCACTTTCCGAACCGCGTTTGCCGATGTTGCTGTTCTTTTATGACCACCTCCATGACATTTTCCAACGCTGCTAATATTTTGGTAACGAGCTGTGGTTTGGGACGCAAAAGATTAATTCACGCTGACTTCACTGTCGTGAACAACTTTGGAATTACAGCAGTCTGAACCTTGTTGCAGTTCGAGTCAGGGTGAAAGGCGAATCCGCTATAGAAACGTTCCGTGAGATGAATGGTGTTTTGGGGGATGATACTCTATCACTTAGAACCGCGCAGGAATTGTTTCGACGATTCAGAGCCGGTGATAACGACACCATGGCTAAGCCAGTCGGCGGAAGACCTACGTCGACGAATACCGATCGAATCATGGAAATCATCGGGTCGGCATGTGGCATCTCGTAACATCGCCCAGGAGATGGTAGTTAGTCACCAAACCATTTATAGCTATCTGGAGAAGGCTGTTGTTTGGGCGCCACATGATATAACGCAAAAAAACCTTCTGGACCGAATCAACGTCTGCGATATGCTGCTGAAACGGAACGAACTCGACCCATTTTTGAAGCGGATAGTCACTGGCGACGAAAAATGGGTCATATACGACAGTATCAAGCGCTCAGAATTGACCAACAAGAAGTGTGTAGTGTTCCACCAGGACAAAGCCAGACCACACACTTCGTTGATGACTCGTCAGAAGCGACGGGAGCTCGGAGTGGAGGTTTAATCGCATCCACCATATACCCGACCTATTCCTGCCCATGGCGAACGCCCTTGGTGGTGTGAAGTTGAACTCAAAAGAGGCTTGAGACAAGTGTCTGTCTGAGTTCTTCGCAAATAAGGAGGGGGTTTGACGAGGGGGGTATTATGAAGTTGCCGTCTAGATGGAAACAGATTATCGAACAATCATCAGCAATGAAAATTCACTGAATCACTGAATAGATGCGTTCCTTTGAGTTCTAGATTTAAGTCGAGCTCATCTGAAGGCCGAGATAGGGTGCCCCACAGTTTCTTGTTCCTAAGCGCGGCAATTTCACTGTGATTCATCGCGAGTCTAAGTCAACACCATCCTCATGACACACAGACACTCTTTCCACCACCTATCGTCCTGTGCACAGTCGCAATCTAGCGTGTGTCACGAAAAACCCTCCGCACCCCTCACACAATGCCCCTGGACAAATTGAATCAGAACAAGGCCAAACTAAAAATCAGGGCTAATCACAAGACCCCACTCACTTATTCAAATCCAAATTTAATTCACACCTAATGCATGTCCGCTTAGCGCATAAATATTTAACCTCGAAATCCCGGCTAAAACCACACCGGAGCCACTTAAAAACAAATTACCCGACCTGGACGCGGCCGCTTTCAAAGCGAAATTTAATATTTTTCAAAAAGCCAATTAGTTACTTGTTTAGAAAATTGTTTTCCATTTAGCCGAAAACACTCGCAGTCGTGTGTGTGTGTGTGTGTGCGGTGGACATTTTTTGTGCGTTTTCTCTTTCGGCAGAGACAGTCCGGGGGTCATCGAACCGGAAGCAGAGGAGCAGTGCTGTGCACTTCACCCGCCATTCACATTTTGAGGGTGGTGGGGGCACGGTTTTAATTTATTTTATATTTTTTCTAATCCCTTCCGGGTCTCAGCCATTTGCATAATTTCATTGCGGCGAAAAAAAAAAACAAAATTTAATTTGCACACAATGGAGGGAGGGCAGGCACCCCCGCAGTTGTTTCCGCTTCAGTGAAACTCATTTTGATTAATTTTTAGCAAAAATATTTACTAGTCAATTTAAATTCATAAACGAATCTGCATCTGAGCAAAGCGCGCTTCGATGCGCGGCTGGTCGTCCTTGCGGATGAGCGGAGTGGCGAGGAGTCGAATTTAAATATGACGCCCATTATCGAAATCTATGAAAAATGTTGAAAAGTCCAAATTGGAAAATGATTGCTGCCGGTGATGTAACTGGGGGGCGGTGTCCGTCTGCCTGTGAATACTGTATCTAATGGATTATTTGTAAATTTTGTAAATAATTTTTATTTTGTTTTCTGTTCGTTTGCGGGCTTGTTGCGGTTCAGTAAATGTCTGTTGCAAATGACACGGACAATTGAATGATGGTTTTTTTTTCGGCCGTGTATTTACTCTTTTTTGTCGTTTTGGGTGTCGAGGCTTAGGGTTTAAGCGGGCTTGGTTGATAAGGCGTGCCGGCCGTTGAAATGGTATTTTAATTTGGAATAGCCTTAATTATCATGACATGTGGGTTTAAAACACTTTTTTTTCTGTTTGAGCGGAAAAATGCCCAATGGCGCGATTAAGCGGTAATTGTTCGTTGATCCTGGTTCTGAACAATAGACTTTAATGGCTTAAACCTCTATGGGAATCATTGCAGAATCATTGTGCGATTATTGAGCACTCATCCTCCAGTGAGAGGATAGCAACAGCTGTGTTTGCCACCCACGCGCGGCTGAGACGTTATCCTCTCTATCTATGAAGCTGCAATTTGAGTGCGCATTTAGTGCGAATTCCGCATTTTTTCATAAAAGGACAGATGTTTGATCTGAATTGTGTGCAGACGGAATTAAATTTTCCCCAACCCTATTACCGTGGAGGGGTTGGCGATGAAACAAATAACACCTCAGAAGAGTAAGCATGAGGGGGCATGCTGGCCCCGCAGCCCCTCGACTAGCAACGCTTTTAGGATAGGAATGGACTGGAGATCCGTTTACGTTTCAAACTATTGACCTTACAAGCGCTTGTCAAGATTTCTGATTTGTTTAAATTTGGACATTTCAGAATTTAAATAATTTTTACGTTTTAAGCATTTTTCAGCATTTTCAATTTTGTACTTCGGGACCTAGAAATCGTCTCCTTCACCTTGCTTGAAAACAATTGTTTTCTCATACCTTTGGACAGCACAGTCTTGGACTATGTGCCTTAGAATTCATACAACCAGCTAACCTAGGACCCTTTTCGGCCTTCCAGCATCGCTCTGGCCATCCCACATATTTTATTACATTTGTTACCCATCAGTATTCACTGGCAAATGATAGTTCGATGGTTGGTGGAAAGCGCAATCGTTGGCGCAGCTCAGTAAACTTTAAATTGAGGGAAATTCTGCAAAGAGCAATCATCTCGAAGAATACTGCCTGCAACACTGACTGTCTTTCAAATAATCTGCACAACTCCTAACAGAGTTTTCGGGCAAAAATTTACTCAGAAACCTGTTTCATTAGAAACATATCAAATTCAATGGAGGGACACTCCTCAAGTTACGAAAACTTAACTTCCTCAGCAACCGCTTGCATGTTCTTCTGTTTTTCCACGTCTAAATGGAATCTAGGCTTACTACCGATTCCGAAAGACGAGATTTAATAAGGTTAAGCTTCTTTTCAGAACCGCGATAGAAGCGGTGATGTGATCGAACCCGGCATTAGTCTTATTTCCTCTATACCCTGAACCAGAGAGAAGAAAGCAAGGTTGTTGTCCACGCCATTTCAAGGGCACTTGACATACTCTGGCATTAGGCTCCCTTGTTGAAAATGTGTGCTTATGTCATCGAAGAACACCGGCTCTGAATCGTCGAAACCATTCCTCCGCGGTTGGAAGTGATAGAGTATCATCCCCCAAAACACCATTAATCTCACGGAACGTTTCTCTAGCGGATTTGTCTTTAATGAAGGAATACTTTAAAATAGCGCGAATTTCCGCGTTAGGGAGCTCCATGTTTACAAGTCTATAACTGTTGAAAGCAATGCCCAAACTAATCATGCATAGCATGTCATTTTGTAGGTTATGTCAAGACCTTTCAAATGATGTATAGTATTGCCAGATACGAGCTCTGTAGCACTTTGTACATAGCCAGTAAGTTCAAAAGACAGAGAAGATATTTGACAACCTTATAATAATAATAGTTGAGTGGCACTACAGCCCACAGGGGACCAAGGCTTATACAACATCCATTGTGCCATACCGACGCAAAAAGTCCTGGCTCCTCGAGAGCCTCCTCGTATTGGTCTCCGAAGGCACATGAGGACCGATTAGTTGATAATGATCCAGATGCTACACTTCTGCTGATTGAAGTAGAGCTTCTTCATTTGTTGTTCGATCATCTGTGTTGCAAGTTGTAGTGACGTGGATGTGGAGGCATGAGCAAGGAACAGTTAAGAGATGGAGCTAATGGGAGATGGTCTGCGTTGTAGATGTTCGGTCCCAGTCCCCGATCCTCGGGCAACGCCTGCTTTATGATCCCTTTAAGTGATCTGCTTCTTAAACCCATGAATCGATCGTGACTTTGAAGGTTCTGAATCACAACCAAGATCTTAACAATTAAGTCATGGGTTGCCATCAGTTGATTGTCTTCAACTCAGCTCAGATATCGATGACGTGGATTTTATCGTAGGACTTGGGCCCCATTGGCACAACAATCCCTCTGGTAGGCACAAAAACCACAGCTCCAACCGCAGTGTCCATTTTTGGTCCCTCTCTGTATCAGACTAGACATACGGGGACTAAAGTCGAAACACCACTGAACCAGTCAACTCGATCAAATATTTTTACCAGCCGCACCCTTATGTCCCACTTTTGGGGACTGGGTTAAGTACTTTGTGGTGCCCCGCAGAAGTCACCCTACTTGCACTTGTATTCCTTCTACGACCTAATAGCCAGTCTGCCAGCAACCTTCCATTATCCGCCTCCATACTCAGTGTCCTCATGTGTCTCATAGACAGACTTTAAATAGCTTCTGGTCCATGCCCTGCCGACATAACTCAAACATACCCCCTGCCAGCCAGACACATCATCCAGCTCATCGAGGTCATAAATCTGTTCACATGCTCAGCGGGCGTAGGTGGAAACAGTGTCTATGCCTCCAGACTCTGCCCCCCCCCCTCCCCATCTCGCAAGCCATCCACGACTAAGGTGTACACATTATTTTCCAATTCACGACTGTTATAAACGAGCACACGTCACGTATCGCCGCCGCCGTCTGAAAATCGCTCAAAGTACACAGACAGAGAACAAAAAAAATGGGTTCAATGTAACGAAATCTGCGTCAACAACGAGTGAAAAGAAAACGAATCCTTAATCCAAAACCCAAATCAATTCAGAAGGGAAATCCCTCCGCGGGCACCGCATACCTTCATTAACTCCGATTATTGCTCATAACACAATCGAATTCCAACACACAACGAAATGCAAATCTTGATCAATTCTCAAAACCACCACCGACGCCCCCACGCCCACCAACCCCCAAAGGCGAAGAATTTCCATACTAATGAGCGGGAATCTGCCGATTCTGTTTAAAAGTTTCCGCCTTCAACTTTCGACCGCGTCGCCGCGACGCCGTCTTCGTCGTTATCGTCAAAAGGTGCATTACACCCTTTCAGCGTTCACAGCCACCAACAGAAACAAACCGGTCAAAGGGAGACCGCGAGCAAGTGCCCTGTGTACAGGGTGGATGGTGTTAGGTAAACAATCCTTTTTCATTCAAAATAATTTAATGACTTAATGAGAAATGAAAGAGGATGCAAAAAACACGCCCAAGACGAGAAGGGAGGGAAATGAAAAAAAAAAAAAAGAGAGGGTTGCCACGACCCCCTCCTCCTCCTCCCTTGTGAGATGGAAAAAAAAAGACTTGATCAAGATAAAGACGCTAAGTGCGCGACTGACGTTGCTCGATTTGCTCTTTACGAAGGGGTCCAGAGGCCCCCACCCCCCTTCCTCACCATCCCCTCGCCAAATAGGTTTAGGCTAATGAATTCAGTATCTGCATACCTAATTAGGAATTTGTGTCTTAGGGAATTAGCTGTAATTTTTTTATGACGTTAAGGCTGGCAATATTTCTTAGATTCACGCTCAAATGACCTCACCAGTGGGGGAGGGGGGTCATTTCGTGGCACATTCTTGGGCCGGGGGGTGGCTTCTATTTATGATGGATTCGAAAGAACTCGCATTTCTTAGATAAACACACACGCAGGCAAAAATTTCGATCGACAATCGACTGCCGCCCTCTGTTTAACATCCTTCAACCTGCCTCCCTTCTGCCCCATCCCCCATCCGCCGTCACATACCTCAACCTATAGAAGAGAAAGACAATGACGACGGCATAAGGAGGAGCGTATACATCACAAATGATGTTTGCGTTCATTGTTCTTGAATTAAAAAGGAACTAACGCATATTTGAACAGCAGCGTACAATAACAAAAGAGTGGTGCGCACCGAGAGGGGGATAAGTAAAAATAATCGGTGTTTACACGTCGACGGTTCGACGACGGTGGGGGTGGGGGTGTAGAGCGCCAGTAATGAATAGATCCCAATAACAGTCAGCGTTATGCAGAATGCAAATATTTACCCAACTGACCACCCCTTCGAGTGCATGATGATCCTTGTAGTTTATTAAATTGATGTTTGTTTATTCACGGTGAATTGTGAGTTGTTGTGTTTTGTTATTTTTAGCCGATGCTATGCAGTGGGGTGCTGTCGACGCGATGCCACCGGATGAGATGAGCTTTTCCTTCGCTCAAAGATGGGGGCCACGTGCAGCGATTCGGATTGTTGCAGAAATGTAATTAACGAAATGGACGTGGATTGAATCGAGTTTACTTGGAAGATCCCCGTTGACTGGGTGACTGGGTATTGTGCACCCCCTGAGGGCAACTTTCTTGGTGGAGTCAAAGATTTTGATTTCTGGAAACGAGGTGGAGAGGTGCGTTGTTCTGCTTTCTGGCGAAGGGCGCTCACTTTGATTCATGTCCGGAACAAATACATTTTCTGAAGCAAGTTCTGGACTTGGGACTTACCCCCTTCCTTGGTTAGGACTTTCGTCGACGGCTGGGTCTCCCAACAGCGCAACCAGAGATGGCATGACTCTCCAGGATGCAGTGCATACTCCCGACCGTCAGAGAGAAATCCGCGGCTTTTCAGTTATCTCTGGACAGAAAAGAGTGCAGAAAACTTGCCGCACCCAAGCATCTCACCCAAGTCTACTTGGGCTTACCGAAGACACCCTCTGTGACACCCAGTGGCGAAGGTGAACACACTTCAGAGAACTTGCTCTGTCAATATCCCACCTTTGCTCGTATCAGGTGGCGGCTTACTGCCTAGTAGTACAATGGACCAGTTTTTGAGTCCGAGCGCTCCAGTGAAGTGTACACCAACCTCCAACAAAAAAAGAAGGGTTCCAATTCGTGAACTCTTTAGTTAAGATACAAGGGTCCGCCCTTAAGCACATAACCAACAAAAGTAGGAGGAGTCTCAGTACCCACCCTAGTGTTTTTCCAACTCTACAAACTTGGCCCAGCTCGGCTCCAACTTCGTCTATCTGTCGGAAGACATTTTCTGGGGGTCTACAAGGTGTTCGGTTCATTGGACTCAAATTTATGCCCAGGGAGTATTTTTTTTCAACCTCCGAAGGACAAACAAGTTGAATAGGGTCAAACCCATTCCCATCCACGGGGAATGGGGCAGCAGTTCGTGTCCAAATGTGCTCAACTTTGCCTTGGCCATGCTGGCGTTGTTATGATTGAAGAGCAAGTTTTGAGTCTTTCTATGTCTTGGCTTTGTCCAGGTTTTGTCAAAAATCAGAAAAAGACTCAGAAACTCCTTCGGGTTGTGCTTAAACAGTGCCAAGCAATGCTCTGATGTGGTCTGACGTTGCGCTTTGTGTCCGGATAGAATAAGTGTGACACACTTCGCTTAGAAAGCTATGTGGAGGGGAACATGAGCCACACTGTCTTTTGAGCCATCTTCTGTCTCATCTGTCTTCCACATCATCAATCGGCGGTCTTTCAATACGAGATCTTGAATCTTTGTCACGTTGACATCCTTGACAATCGTTTTCGAGGCAGTTCGGAGCGGCTCATCAAAAACCGACGTGCGACCACTTTAAAACTCATTTAGCCAAGTTTTGATGGTCACCATCGACCGTCAGCAGCATCCAAGAACTGTTCGACTTCCCTACCTTAGACAAAAAATAAACCACCTATTCGACGATTTTAAGGCCACATATGACAGTGTGCATAGAGACGAGCTATACTGTGCGCTGTCTAGTTTTGGCATTCCTGCCAAACTCGTCAGATTGTGTAGGATGACGATGGAGAACTCTCGCTGCTCCGTCAAGGTCGGGAGCGAACCCACCGAGACCTTCAATGTCAAAGAAGGTTTCAGACAAGGCGACGTACTGTCATGTGACTTCTTTAACATCATTCTTGAGAAGATCGTGCGTAACTCACAAGTCAACACCAGAGGCACGATCTGCCAAAAGTCAGCTCAATTGCTAGCTTACGCCGACGACATGGAAGTGAATGGACGAACACAGCGAACCGTCAGTGAGGCGTTTGCTGGCAGTGAAGCGGAAGCGGCTAGAATGGGTTTGGTGGTAAATGAGGGCAAAACGAAGTACATGCTGTCATCAAAGAAGGACACACAACATCGGCGTCTCGGACAGAGCGCCACACTAGGCAGCAGAAACACCAAGGTAGTCAAGGACTTCTTCTACCTCGGCTCCGCGGTAAATAGGGACAACAACATCAATCACACGCAGAATCACTCTTGCCAATCGCTGTTTCATTGGGCATAAGAGGCAACTGAGTCATAAAGGCCTCTCTCGAAGGACTTAGCTTGCTTAACATAACACCTTGGTCACCAGAGTCCTACCTTACGGCACGGAAATCTGGACATTACTAAAAGTTTTGCGTGCGATTTTGGGTCCTGTTTGCGTTGATGGCATCTGGAGAAGAAGATTCAACGACGAACTCTATGGGCTGTACAGCGATATGCTCCTAGTCAAGCATCTTTGGCCCGAAAAGTCTTCGAAACTGAGCCATTGGGACAACTCAACAGAGGACGGCCTAGGCTAAAGTGGCACACACAAGTGGAGAAGGCCCTTAAACAACTTGGAGTGAGCAACTGGGGGCAGCTGGCGAAAGATCGTGGCGGCTCGAGAGGCATGTTGGTTGAAGCACCCCGGAAAAAGAAGTTGAAGATAAAGACACGCCTGCTTTCATATGCTGTCAAAATAAGACCAAGAAGACGTTGAGGCAACCTTCTTACAGGGCTATCCTCGTAGATGATTTCTACGTTGGCTTCATATGACAATCGCGTTCTTCGCTTTTTCTATGTTTGGTGGTGACATTTTACTGAGCTCACAGATAACCAGATTAATATAGTCCTCTTTCACTCCAGTGTGCAGTCTCGATTCTCACGATCCTCCGTGCGGCGATGTGTACACCTTCGTGTGCAGTGCTTCTTTCATTGAACGAAGTCATAGAATTTTCGCGACTAGTGTGGATCTCGCTTTCCCTTATCACCACATCGGCGACGAAATATTCCAACTATGCAATTTCTGTAACCCACAATAATTTTCAATTTACAACGCTGAACCCTTTTCAGGTGAAATTTCTAGTTTCCGCCAGTATTGCAGGCACAATGGGTTGAGGATCTGACACAGGGACAGTCTTAGATTTCTCCCCCCTCACATAGTTGACCGATTTCAGATTCTCAACCTCATCCATTTCACCTCAAAAGCTCTTAAAAATTCGCCTTCGATCCAGATGCATTATTCCTACCATTCCCACAATCTCTTATCAAAGCGCCACCCACCGTCCCATCACCCCACTGCATTTGCAAATCCCTCGAATAACATTTTCTCACTTTCCCTTCTCCAAATGAAACTATCCAAAAATGCACACACACCCCCCCCCCCCCCCCCCCCCCACACACACACACTAGAAAGAGCAGGCCTTGAAAATTCAGCCAGCTGCCCACTTGAAAACTTCTCAAAGTCCCTGCCGGCACTCATTGTGATTTAAAACTTTCTCCTCCAGGTGTTACCACATCGCCACCTGCGTGGAGTGCGGAGACGACCGTAGTCTGGGGTTGGCGAGGCGGGGTTGCGGTTGTGTGACGGAGTGAGAGCTAGAGAGAGAGCGAGGGAGGAATCTATTTTAAAACCACCCCGTCGACAGTGAAATCGCCCTCAGTCATTGAAAAGTTCATTGACTATAAAAATGATCAAGTACTTCACTCTCGCCCGTCCCCTGCGCAACACCCTCCCGCACTGTCCGCTTATTGTAGGCAAGTGTGCATATGCATGCAATTTAAACTCAAACTTGCATCGCGTGTAAGGCACACATTACCTCGGCTTGACATGGGTTTCCCCGTCTGCAGCTCGGTGGACTGGCGTATACGCTCACTCAAATGTTTCGTCACCTCCTTATTTGTCGAGGAATAACTTTTGTGTTTGCCAGAGATGAGGGTGTGAGGTGGGGCAGCGAGAAGCGAAGGAGGGATTTGCAAATAAGTGGTGTCGTGGACGATTATTTATTTGGGTTCATCAGTCAGTGTCCGGTGCAGAGGTGGATTTGATTCAGGAAAGCGTCCTTAAAGGGGAGGAGTGACAAGTTTGGGACACTTCATAGAACTGAGGGGGACTACAACTGGGCATGCAGTCTTTCCTTCAAGTACTGCAGGGTGTTTTTGGCGGAAATGCAAGGCAACTGAAGATGTACTGAGAAGAGAGCTAACACTGGCGGTATGTACTCCTATGACGAAGCAAATATAGATCCTAGACATTCTGTGTCTAAGTAAGGCACAAAGATAGGTCAAATTGTAAGACAACTGAGAAGTACCGAACTGTATGGCTATTCGCCTTCAATCGAGATCTAGGACACAGTGCTGCACCTGAAAGTTCATCGATCTCACAATTTCCTTGTATTCCACTGTGTCCTGGCACCCATGCAGCGTAAACGTTGAAATGTGTGTTGAGAGACAGACGGATGGAAATTGTGGTCTCCAAGGAAATTCAATTGAAGCCTGGCTTTCTAGACAGATGACTGCACTCCTATCAAGTATTGAATTCTTGATATGCGAAAGGAGAAAACCTCAATTTGTCGTTTGGGGAAGGAAGGAGTTGTTGAAAAAAGGAGTCCTCGAATTGCCATTATCCCTGCGCGGTATATGCCTACAATATAAGGAAACGTCGATGGAGGAACTAAGGCTCTCTGGAGTCAACATCGGATCGCACTCCATCATTCTTTAGCCGTCCGTAAATGATACGTGGGCCAATCATCATGCACGAAATTTTTGGTGAGCCGCATCTCACCTTCAAGTTTCTTTTGTCCACATTTTACTCAGCTCCACTGCTTGGAGAATTCAACTCTAGAGCGTTACATCATTGAGCAGCGCGTTAAGCCTTCTACGAAAATGGACGTTCAAATTTATTTCTTGCACTTCATGACGGCGACGTGCCTCAGTGGATTCTTTTACGAGCAGAATTGCAGCATTTGGGCAAATAAGAACCCAGGAGTGATTTTCGAAAAGCCGATGCATCCATAAAAAGTGTCTGTTTCTTGCCGTTTACGGGTCAGCGACATCATCGGGCGGAACTTCGTCGAATGAGGTCGGCCAAGCAGTTTCTGTGGAGGCTGTTCGCTGTCATAAGATAATAATTTACATCTTGTGACTTGGAATCGAAGATATCACTCTGGACGATATGTGCTTCCAAGAGAAAAGTGTCAGTTAGACTCGGTCAGCATAATGCACTCACCTCAATTCTGCCCGCTGTATTGGAATTTAAGACACAGCACATACAAGAAGGTATACCGCAGGGTCTTGCTGAAACCGAAGTCCCAGGGATCCTGACCTCCCGTGGTACTAGAACACAGCCTCAACATCTGGGTCTGATAGCCGCCATTCTGCCACAAAATAGACTTTGGCTCCACCAGTGATTCCATTGAGAATAGTACTAGTGTTGCGGATGTGATTTTGAATCTAGTTTTATAACTAATAGCGCCACCGCCGTCAGTCACGAGTGCGAGTAGAGTATCTGTCACATGGCATGCGGGAATGTATGCAATAGGGACCCAGAAATTCGCGTTACAAGTTCTCGCCGATCGAAGTGCATTGTAAAGCGATTGGCGGACGTGCGATTGGCGCGGAGATTGTTTATTGTGGGATGCAGTCAACAGGTCAAGAATGATGTTGAAGAAGTGGCATGTCAACAATCAATTTAATTAGGTGAAAATCAGAAATTCTAGCAAAATCAAAATACCTGGGAGAACAATAAGATTTATTCCTGTGGCCATCTGTACCTTGTGCAACATTTGCTGAGTGAATGCATACAGTCCTCCTCTTCTTCTTCATATGGCGCTACGGTCCGGGGTTGGAATTGGGCTTTAATCAACATTCCTCTCCAGGAAGTACCAGCTGTCTCCAGTTGCGCACTTCAATTTTGTCCTTTCCCGTGGACTCGTGGACGTCATTTCAACCCTATGCCCTTAAGAAGCATGCCTCTTCAACTAGAACGATCTCTCACCAGCTGTCTCCAATTTCGCACTCCAAGTTGACTGAAGTCCTTCTCCACTTGCGTGCGGCAAAGGGTCCAGGCCGTCCTCTATCGCATTGTCGATGCCGAGACCCTTCCGACTGGAACAGCATTGTCCATGAAATGTACTTCGTAGCTGATACAAGACATATAGGAGTGTACAAGCAAAAGGCCGACGTAGTATAAATTGAGTGGCTCTTCAGTCTACAAGGCACCAGGGCCTAGCTTCTGTATCTCCTCGTGCTGGGCGTGCTATTGATCTTCCTCGAGTAGAGGTGAAATTCGGTTTTATGCCTCTCCGAATGGCGAGATTTGAGAAGCTTCTTCTCGTTGAATTTTTTCAGCAACTGAAAGAGGTGGAGCCGCTGATGAGACCGGGAACCGAACCTGAACCTTCGGCATGTAGGTCAACTCACTTACCCACAACGCTTCTAAAGCAGACATGGGAGAACAAACTTGCAGAAACAGAGATTAAGATGATCAGCATTCCTTGGCATCCCATCTCTCTTTACATCGATGTTTGGATATGTAAGAAGTTTCGACACATCATCGTCGCTTCTTAGAAGAATTCTAAGAACCAGTAGAAGTCGAGTGCTTTGTTCGATGTTGAGGACGAGACTCTTGATGTGCACACGCTCCAAGCTACAACCGCAAAGAGCAGTCTCGTAGAACATTCATCTATGGCCTCAAGAAATTCTGAACAATTCAGGAAGGATAGAAGAAGGAGGATAACAGTGTAGATCTACCCCACCAGTAACAGGAACCAGGTTGCTCTAAAAGTAAGTGATACGCCTATCTTTAGCGTCAAACGATTTTCTCTTTAGTATCAGAGAAAAGTTACCGGCAGCATTTCACTTCAAATTTTTACTTAATTTTCTCATCCAGCTATCAGGTGTCGAAATTTCTGATCATTTCACATCAGGTAAGTGCCTTTGTCTCAGGCGCTTCAGGCAGTCTTCCTTCTGCACGCTTCCCGGGTGACATCAACGCTCTTCCCTCACTCGAAATTACCCCCTCGTTTCACCTTAACTACTTGTCCACAGCAAATCCCACTCGGAACTTAAATTCATCGCCAAATAACCAATCTTGTCTGGAAAATATAAAAATTCTGGTGAATCGTAAAACTGGGACACGACAATCAAGTTCACACTCCAGCTGCAGCATTTCCAATCATCAAACGTCTCGAATGAAATTTCATTCAACCTTCCCAGTCTTTTCGTTAAGAGCACATCACAGCACAGCTCCTTACCCAAATCATTCAAATTCTGACCCAGACCAGGAGTGTATTCAAACGAAAATTGCGTCACTTCCACACTCGCATGCCACCACTTGCCAACGCTGCAGCGGAATGCTGACATCTGTCAGACGCAATCGGAAATAAATGTCAGTCAACCTATTCAAACTGAACGTGTGTCGGCATACCTTTCAACACGACAAACAACTATTACCGTGGATTGATCGAAAAACAACAAAAACAACCACGAACTAAGTACAAAAAAAAAACGCTTTCTTGAAACCAATACCCGCCCCCAACCGCCGCCCACAGACTAAAACGGGGCCAAGTGGCACAAGTCAAATTGTATTCTCCATAAGATATCCGTAAACACATCAGGAAATGGAATTTTAAATTGCCTTGCCTTACCTTGCCTTCGGTGGAAAGGACAAATTATTTTCGTTGGATATGTATTCAAATCTACCGACGACGACGAAAGGCTCCGACGACAGGGCGGCAGCAAGAGCGAGAGCGAGCGGGACAGAAAGGAAACAAAACACTGTGGATGCAGGCGACGCTGACGACGATGACGACGATGTTGTTGGTGTAGCGTGTAGCCGTGCTCCTTCGGAGACTCTGTTTACCTGCGATTAAGCTGAAGAGGTTGTGAGAAGCAAATAGAAACGTTAAATGATTTTTGCTGGACAAATTGGGGCCGGAAATGGTTGGTAAATCGTGTTCCAGCCGTGGAAGGCTTGTGTAAACTTTTATAGGTCAACTACGAGTCCTAATTGAAAATGCTATGTGTGGTGAGGGGGGAGGGGGGTGGCGGGCAACGGGGGAAAGAATTATTTTTGTTCACGTTCTACCTATTCAATTTTTTCTGCTCCTTTCTGTTGCGGTTGCCTATGAGTTTGATTTTGTGATGACCTTGTGGGTGGGATTGGCGGTAGGGGGGTTGGTTTTGCACTGGGAAAGAGGGACGATAAGGCGCCGGAAAGTGTTAGAAAGGCCTCGCTCCCCATCAAGGTGCAGTGATTATCCCTCAAACATGATGCCACTTGGGACTTGGGTAGCAAAGGCGTCTAGCTTAGGGTTACTTACGGCCGTTAAGAAAATTGTTCTCCGCGATATAAGGCTGTAGAGACAGACGTTCATGTGAAACTAAACCGCACATCATTCCACATCATCAGTCCTACTGAGCCGAAGAAGATGAAGTCCTTCACAACCTCAAAGTGGCGACGCTCTGACCGCGACGATCTCTCCGCCGGGCTCTGTCAGCGATCCTCTGTCCGCGACGATCTGTCTGCAACATTGATTTTGATTGTCGTTCCCTGACGGGATATGAATCGACGTAAAAATCAACTTCGTCCTGAGGTCCTTAAGATGTTGGATAAAAATAACTGAGTGGCACTACAGCCCACAGGGTACCAAGGTCCAGTTTCTACAACGTGTTGTGCGTTCTACTGTTTTCTCACGAGTGGAAGGGACCAACAGTTTCTTGCCGACTCCGATCGGCGAGATTTGAGAAGCCTTGCCGGGAATCGAAACCTAGACCTTGTCGACGCACTTACCCACTACGCCACGCGACCACTAGGATGTTGGGTGGCTTAGCTTCTGACCCCAGGACACGTGTTCAGCGTCTAACTGGAATGGAGTTGAAGGAAGCCAAGCCGATTGACGAACATTTTGAATGTTGTTCCTGGAGACAGACCCGAGACATTCTTCAAAATTTGGTCATTCAGGGAGGATCTCGAAACTGGGATCCTTGCGTGCAGACGTTTCCGCGTCAGAAGACCCCATCATGGTGGCTCAACGATGCGACCACGAAAGATGCCTTCCAGTCATTCCCTGAACCACTTGTTTTGTGAGAAATTAGAAAAGAGCGTCAAACCCCATATCTAGTCGACTCCAGGCAAAGAAACTTAAATTTTTGAAAAAATTCTCTTAAATCTATCATTCCAGGGGCCCTCGAAGGGTTCGAGCCTAAGCTATAGCTGTCTTCTGCTCCTTATGGTAGCTGCTACTAGTTGTCAGAACAAAGCTCTCTAGCTTCGGCGATCACCTGGTCTTCTTGCCGGAGGTTTGGTCGTCCGTTTCTTCTCCAGCCCGGGGACTGGGACACGGAGGATCTCTTACGTGGAACATTCTTCTCCGTTTGCTTGATGTGGCCTCTCGAACTACATCCACCTTAGTACAGCGCATAGAGATCGCTATTGTGTCTTCCCCTAGATTCGCCTTCCTCGCAGACAGGACCATACATTCGTCGCAGAATTTTTCGTTCGATGGAACCAAGAATGCTCTGCTCTCCCGTTTTGCTTATCGTCCAGCTCCGTATAAGAGTACGGGAAGGATTATCGTCTTGTAGAGCACTATCTCAGTCCATCGAGTCAGGAATTTTGACTCAAACTGCTTCGACAGCCCGAAGTAAAAGTGGAAGCCGAGAGTGATTCTGCGTTGAACCCCCATTAAGGTGTCATTAGTGGATGTCACATTTGCCCCGAGGTAGGCACACTCCTTACCTACTCAAAACTTGTGGCTATGGGTTGTCACACTTTGACTGAGGTGATGTTCTATGGATCGTTTCTTGGGTCTACAGCATAAATTCCATTCTATCCTCGTTCATTCTAAGACCAGCTTGTATCGTCTGTTGTTGCCTCTGCAAGTCAGTTGCCGTGGATACATCTACCACCCGCTGGAAATGGGCGAAGATATCCATGTCTTTTGCGTGTCCCAGCAATTGCACTGACTTGCAGAGGATAGTGCTCTTCGATGTGGTCATAAGTGCCTCGACCCACAGACTCAGTTTCGATTTTCGATTTTTTTACGGCACCACCACTTTCGAGTTTCTGACAACACTCAAGAGGTACCAATTGTCCGGAGTCGGCAAAAAACTGTTGGTCCCTTCCACTCGTAAGAGAACGCACAACACGAGCAGTTGTTGTACAAGCTCGGCCTTGGTCCCTTGTGGACTCTAGTGCCACTCAATTATTATTATTGTTATTTCTGAACCATCGTTTGCAACGAAGTGTCCCCAACAGAACTGAAGAAACGACCTCTGGGTCTACCGTTCACAGCATGCTCCACGTAAGCTACACGGCTGAGTTTTTCCTGTTTTTTTGTTGTAAAATGGGATGGGATGGGATGGAATGGCAAAGATCTCTCATATTCAAGTCAATCCAAGATCCAGCAATTGCACAGTTGTCTTCAAATAAAATGTGGCCTGACGCGCCATCTTTTGAGCACATCTTCGTTAAGTTTTTCTTCTGAACCAATTCACTTCCTTGCTTAGATTGTCACCCTAATGGCAGGGTTCATATCACTGTGCAATGACGGTTGGCATTAAGTGCCAGTTAACGCTTATTCCAAAGCATTCCGACCATTGATGTAAAATGTGAGTCTAGGCCATCCCAAGTCTTCCTGGAAAAATCTCAGAACTTAACTCCAGATCACCCCAGCAGCTCACAATTTGTTTAACATCTTGATCTTGACCTCACTCCTCTGGTTTGTAGTCACTCTGGTGAACGGACCACCAAGTGTGGAGGGCGGGTCAAGATCCCGAAAACCCCAAAACCTTGAAGACCGACAATTCAAAATCTTGGCAATTCTATGGCGGCACACTTTCCTCCGCAGTTCCATGCAAACTTTCATTTTGTTCGCTCTTTTTTCTCAAAATTTGTATGACATCAGCAATTTTGGAGTTTAATGGCATTGACTTTGCCTGTCTTCCAGACTTCCAAAGAAATTTAGATTTGTTCCTTTGACCATACGAAACCCTCTAGGTGCGAGTTTCACCCGCAATTTCCCAACTCTGCAGCCTAATTGACCATCTTCACAAATCGAGGATGTGGGCTTAATAAAGTTTCTCTCCACCAGAACCACCGCTCAACTCATGACAATTTCCTAAATCGGTCACGAGCATCCGCCTTCGGTAGAAGTCAAACTGCAACCCCCACCGTTGGTGTGAGACGGCGGGGAGGAAACATAAAAAATCAATTAAAAGCAATGTCCACAGTATCAGTTTCATGCAAAATAGAAATGCAAATTTCCAAGAACTGGAAGGCAGCAAAAAAAAAAGAATTTCTCAAGAAAGGACGAACACCAACGACAACACAAGAGGAGGAGGAAGAACACTGCTAAGTCCCTTTTAGTTTTCAGTTTCCGTTCCATCATAAGCGAACAACAACCTCCTCACGCTCACACACAAACACACACAAGGAGGAGGAGGGTAGAAACTTACAACAGCCATTATCAAATCTTCCTTTTATCTTGCAGCATAAACGAAGAGGTAATCCCCGCAGGCAGAGAAATTGTCTTGTCTAGCCGTTGGATGGATGTCTCCGGGAGATTTGCTTTCAGGGATAACATTAATCTATGGCAATCTAAACAATAAAGTCCTGGAACAGAGAAGACATCGCCTTAAGTATTCCGAGGCTACTCAAGATATGCCTGGTGGTTGGTGGGAATATTGTTGCTGCCTACAGGCGACTGACACTGCCATCGGGCGTGGGGTCTGTTGCGCCCAGTGACACCCACCCACCCGATGCCAAGCATTGCCACCAACGGCACAGTCACCGTGTTGGCCATTATTTTTATACGAAAGCTCAAGTTGAAGCTGCGCGTCCTGTGGCGTGATATGAAGAGGCCAGTCGTCTACGTCGCGCTGCCGTCGTTGCGTTGGAGTGAGTCTTTAAGTTTTATTACAAACACAACTAACTCTCGACTGGTAATATTGCGCGCACTTTAAAGGCATTACACGAGTCCTTTCGTTTGTTGCTCTCCCGAAGCGAAAGTCGTCTTGATGGTTTTTTTGTTTTTTTGTTTCTCTTTCTTGCCTCTTCCTTAGACAGTGTCGTCCTTGTGTGTTCTGTTCTGAACACATGCCAAATGGTGTGAGTTTTTTTTTTCATCCGCCCTCCCCCCGAGCCCCTGAGATGTTGGCCACTACATGCAAACGTGTTTTAGTGGTGGGATCCTTCGTCATAAATTTTTAGTTGGTGAGAGTTGTAAAAGGAAATGTTTTAGTCCTTTTCGCTGAAATTTTTTTTTCTCCTTCTTCTTCTTCTCGCTTTGTTTTTTTCTCGGTTGTTGGCTGGTTGTTCTTTGTTTTTCCTCCTGGCACAAGTTCGCTCCTAGTGGTCGTCATCTTTTATTGTCTCGTGGTGTAAAGTTTTCGACTCCCCTCGCCACTCTCCCCCCCCCCCCAAACCCCGCAAAGGTCATGTTAGAATCTGATAAGGATGACATTGTGAAGGCTTGTGATTTTTGCTTGAGGGCGGCGCCACGTCGGGCGATGGGCGTGAGAGATGTCGTAAAAAAATTGCAGATAATATTTTTCGTTTGCCGATATTTATTGGAAAAGCATATTTTCTCCCGCTCATGGGCTCCGAGGGTGGGGAGAGGGAATCGTTCTTAATTTGAAATTCAACACGATTTATGGTTTATGACGTTCGTAAACGTTTGACGGCCGATTTCGTGATCAGTTGCTGCCATCGACACAGAATCGACTGTAAACTATTCGAAAACCGTCGTTAAAGTGCCTATTTTCGAGGCAAACATCTCCAATTGACAGGCGGATGACTTCATCCATTAGTCTGCCAGCAGATTGAAGTCGTTTGGGAAGCGATTTCGCCTAGTATCCCACTTCCGAAGGAGATAAACCGAAAACTTGGTCGGTTTTCCGTTGATTTCCCGCCACGTATGACCCGCTTTTGGACGCTAATTTAACGCTCCCCTCCGGCTGACTGCGTTGGCTCGCATTCTCAGCTCAGATCTTGGAGAGTAAACGAAAGCTGAATTCAATTCCCTTTTGCATTAACTAGATTGGAGTGGTGGTGGCAAGCTGGCCCATGCCCCCCTATCCATAGCAAACCACTTAACACCCTAGAGCGCTCGGCAAGGGCGGTGTTAGTGCCTTAGCGAATTTCGCGCACAAACCGTAAGAGGTAATAATTCAATCGGGAAACCACATCACTCCTCCAGCTGGGGTGAGGACACGCTCTGCTTGCTTTAACCACAAGTCGAGGGGGTGGTGGGACAACAACTGGAACTGGAATATTGTGTCCTAATGCTTGGTTGATTCCGTGTATCCCTCCTCGTCGTCGTCGTCGTCGTCGCTGACAGGAGCTCAGGTGAAAATCTTATGCGTGACGCTAATGACTTTAGCGTGAAAACTAATTTTGATTGAGCGAATCCCAGCGCCCCATTACCACATGTTCACACGCTCTTGTGTGTTGGCGGCAATTATCATCGCGTCTCGCGGTGAACGTTTCAGGTCTTAAGTGTACGCCTGCCAAGGAGCGGAGGTATGGAGGCGCACCACATGGCAGCGTGTCGTCGTCGTCGTCGTCCTCGTCTTCTCTGTACTTTCATAATTTCGTTTTAATTTAATTAATTTATAATTTCGTGTAGCGGTGCTTAAGGCTGAGCAGGAATGACAAACAAGAAAATGCGAAAAGCGCGACGAAGGAACCGGGACGGGCGGGACAGGAGGACGAAGGTGTGAATGGCGGTGGGGCTGAGTGAGTGATGAAGGTAGTGGCGCCGCCGCCATCGCAACATAATCTCAGATGTTATCGCTCGATAGCAGTTTGCTGCGATAAAGCGCTTTGCGTCAAAAAGATTCATGAGCCTTAAATGAGCCGAAAGAATTATGGCCCTGTAGGGAGGAGTGTCGGTGGGGGATGAGGAATGTCGCATCACAATTTGAAATGGAATTGTGTATGAGTCGCTGAGTGAGGGGGAAACTTGACAAAATAGCTTGCGGCATATTTTTTATTTCGTTTTGAGAGATGACGAAGCTGTTCGGCAGTTTAAGATGATCCCTAAAGTCATCTCTCTTTACAGGGAAAGTTATACTCCTGTGAACAGTTGCTAAGGCCTGAGAGAGGTGACGCTTGTTGACGTTTGTTGTCATTTGACTTTAATAGTACCTACCCAACGGATGGAGGATCCCCTACACCGTCAGTTTCAGTAGATGCTGTCTACGGCGGTAGGAGGCAGCCAGAAGGAGATGCTGGGTGTGATAAACACCAACATGGCCCAGATGGCGTCCATGCTGGGAAGGAGTCGCGACCAGTTTAGCTTGTTGGCTGCTAGGTTGGAGAGGTTAGAAACTTCTCCATCACATCGTAGAGAGCCACCTCCTGTACGCGGACGCGACTTACCTTAGACGGAGACGCGACACTGGACCACGACAGGACAGACCAAGGCGGCACGAAGAAAACTGGGAAGAACCTGACAATATTCGGCGGCTCCCCAAAGGACAGAAGGAGACGTTCATAAGTGGGGAGTCAAGTACGACACCACGAACAGGACCGTGTCGGTGGACAGCTTCATATTTTGAATAGAGATGTTGATGGAGAGAACAGACTGTCTCCCGAATAGCTATTTACAAACTTCCATCATTTATTGACTGGCCCTGCGAAACAGTGGTATTGGCAGATCAAGGAAGAGACGCAGAGCGACGAAAACTTTATTTTTATGACTTGAAAGGAGAACAAGTACGCCAGTTCAAGCACGATCGTAGAGATCACGAGATACTCCGGGACATAATGGAGAGAAAACAACGACCCCAAGAGCCCTTCGACAAGCTTAACACGGACATCAGAAGTATTCTCAGGATGTAAAACAGGCCGCATGAGGAAGACTTAGTCGCGATATTGAGGCAGAATCTTAAGGACAGAATAGCGACGCTAATCTTCGAATGGAACATTGAAAGCACTCGGGAGAGATGAGTGCAGGGAACACAGATTTCGAAGAGGGGTTAATGAGGTGGAATATACAGAGAAGAGAGAAGGTCTAGCAGCAGACGAAGAGGATCGTAGGATAGCAGCACTACAGCCTAGACGACCAATGAGACACACAGACAAGACCCCGTCGGTCTAAAACCGAAAAAGACGGTGAAGTTCTACAACCGATGAAGCAAGACCGATACGGGAGCAATCAGGGGATAGAGGAATTTGCATCAACCAGTTGACGAATAAGAACCATCTTAAACGAGAAGGATACTCAAAGCAGCTCGATCTCGATCGGTGCAGAGCTGCTGAAATGTAACATAATGAAATCACTCTTGATGCATTTCAATGCATACGCACATTGGCCCAAGGCTTGTGACAGCCCTCAAACCACCTCAAAGCCTGGATTGACGGGAAAGAAGGTTAGATTCAGTGTTTAGTGAGACTAGGAGAAAGTTGCTAGAACTTGGTGAAGCATTCATTCAATCCAATCCTCTTCTCTGCTCAATCTTGAAGAGGGCCCTAGGGGCCCAAGATTATTCCAGTCCTACTTTCTGGTGCGAAAATTTGAGCGTTACTAAGAGCGGAAGATGAAGCACTCAGGCTTTCCGAGCGAAAAGTTTTACGTGTGATTTTTGGTCCTGTTTGCGTTGACCGCATCTGGAGGAGAAGATTTAACGACGAACTCTAAAACTGTTAAGATAGCTAGGCCATGTCTAGCCTATGGACATCACTGCTCATTTCCGAAAAGTCGTCGAATCTGAGCCATTGGGACAACGCAATAGAGGACGGCCTAAGCTGAGGTGGCGCACAGAAGCGGTGAAGGACTTCAACCAACTTGGAGTGCGCAGCTGGAGGAAGCAAGAGAAAGATCGTGCTGGCTGGAGAGGTCCAGGTCCACGCCGGGCTGTAACGCCACAATAAGAAAAAAATGAAGAAGAGGGCCCAAATTTAACAAAATACGGACGGAGCTGTCTTCATTCATGACAAGGGAAGGCGTCATACATTTTCGATGACCTAGAACAAGTGGATGTTATTATTTTTGCATACACTGGCTACCCCTCCTTTACAACTCCCGATCACCATTTATTTCAGACTCAACAGAATCCCTTTAATGGTAGACCTTTGGCTGAAAATCGCTCGAAAAAGAAGTTCTGCACTCATAGAATTTTTAAGCTACCCGAAAAGTGGCAGGAGACCATAGTAAAGGGTGATTCGTAGTGAGGGTTGACTCGTAGTTTAAAATAAAGCACGTAAACTTGAACGAGAAATTAAAATGTATATCATCGGTTAAAACTGCAATTCATGGTGTTTTCATGAGCCATGAACAGCAAGGGACCAGAGCCTAGCTTCTACAACCAACAACTACTTGTGTTGTGCTCGCTACTGCGAGCGAGATTTGAGAAGCTTTTCATAAATAACTGATACTCTTTGAGTGTTGTCAGCAAATCGAAAGAAGTGGTGCCGTGAAAAAATGTGAGGAATCCTGTCCAGGAATCGAACCTGGATCTTCTGCTTGGGGGTCGACGCATTTACCCACTATGGCACGGCGCCCAAAATTCATGGCGCTTACTCTTTGGAAATGATATCATGAAACTGTTTGCCATGACTACGTGTGGGGTGCTCCATTCAAAAGGTCAAATTTTGGGCTGCTCCTTAGAGAATAGCGAATGGCATCTCGCGGACAACATGAGCAGTGTTGTCTTCTAAAGCGTCGATCGTAGCTGGCTCATTCCTGAAGGCCTGCGACTTTTTATCTCCCTTGTAAAATATTGAATAAGAAATGGGCTTTATCACTGAACAAAAGTCCATCATAAGAACCCGGATTTCTAAAGAGTTTTGTCCAGAGCCGAAATTTGACTCAAATTTAAGTCGTCTGGCTTAGAGAACTCTTTGCAGAAATACTTACGTACAAGTGGTCGAATAGGATAAGCCAAGGTTTTGAGAACGATAAGGAGTCAAATGGTCATGACCTTTGCCTACATTCACAGCTACAGCGGCTGTAGTCTCTTCACTGGGTGCTGGATGTGTTCTAATTGGTAGATCAGCCACTTATGTAATGTGGGACTCAAATCTGGGAATGGAATGGTATGCGCCCCGTCATTGTATAGACAATTTCTCATAGAACGCAAAGTTTTGTGATACGTCCGAGAAATTTAGAAACACTGTTGTGCAGTGAGTCTTTCCACGGTGACTTGCCAAGCGATGCTGAACAAAACTGACTGAGCAGTTTGATAGGCGTCAGGCGTGATCTGTCAAAGAATTCCAATTTACAACCAAACCTCACAACGAATCGATTAATATTTACCTCGGATTCAGAAGCCCATTCCATTTCCATTCCATTCCAGCCCATTCCATTTCTGGATGGATGAATAATGGATGAATGAAAAATAATTGGACGCTGTGGTTCTTCAAAACGAAACCTTAAAGGCGTAACAGAAAAAACAACCTAATCGACCAACAAAACGATTCAATGACACTAAATTCATTAATTTGAATCTGTGACACATGATCTGTGAAAAAAAAAAAAAACAAAAAAAATTTTTTGACATCCGGCCGATTTAAAATAAAAAAAAAAAAAACAAAATTTCACATTTATTAAAACAAATTAATAACTAATATCCCCTCGGGTGGGGTGTTTGTTGGCTCGACACGACTGCAATTAAGTTTGAATTTTTTCCCAATCCCCATTTTTTTTTGTTCGCTTTCTGTCTCCTATCTGGATTTTCTTTTTTCCCCCTTTTATGTATCTGCAAGTTCATAGATATCAAAATCATATTTCAATTAGTTCCATTCAGCAGCCCTTCACGCTCGTGCCACACTTCAGAAGATACGCCGACCGCAGCTACCGCTGCAGGTCTGTGG
This sequence comes from Eristalinus sepulchralis, assembly GCA_944738645.1. Taxonomy (NCBI): domain Eukaryota; kingdom Metazoa; phylum Arthropoda; class Insecta; order Diptera; family Syrphidae; genus Eristalinus; species Eristalinus sepulchralis. Next base: position 10,339,562 of record OX122885.1, on the reverse strand, counting down.
GTGGTGGGCTAGTAAGCAGTAATTGTGCAGATTTGTTTTAGAGATACACGTTTGCAGTACGTTCTCGCGCGGTGGTGAATCAATTTCATACCACAACATGAAACACAAATCAATTTGCAATTTCTATGAATTGAATTTTATTCCATTGAATGTGAGAGAAAAATGAAAAAAAAAAGTACAGCGCCAGGATTCAATTTGGATTTAGTCCGGAAATGGGCCAAACGCTGGTGAGGGGATGTGTGAAATTGAAATTTTAGTGAGTCATAAATCAGGACGGGCAGAGAATCTTCGCGAAGAATGTGAATGAGTGATGCAGTGGGGGGGCGGCGGAGGGGGTGGTTTGATTGCAGATAAATCGAATGTTTGGTGGTAAAAATTGCATGTAACGCTAGCTGTCGTTTTTGGTGGCTGTTTTTTTTTTTTTTTGAGGGAGTTTTTGACACCTCCGAACGGATGTGGCGGTGATCGAGGGGTGCTAATGTGTGAAGTCGATGAATTTTAAACAGATTTCTAAAAATTCATTTAGTTGTTCGGTTGGTGCGTGTTTTTTTTTCCTTACGTTGAATTAATTGCGATTGGATGGAGATTTCGTATCTATTTCGAATAATGTGTTAAGGCTGAAAGCTGTAGCTGGAAATAAGGGGATTTGTGGCTGATCCTTTTGAAATGAGAAACAGACAATTTTCACGGAATACAAAACAAACAAGTTGAGTGGCAGTGAGGAACTGGGGCCTAGCTTCATCGGCAACTACCACCCGCGCGGTGCCTCTTTTTGGTCGCGATTATAAGGCGGGTTTCCCTAACAGCTGTTTCTTGGTCGAATTATTCATAAAAAGTCAGTATTGTAATACTGTGAGTCGCCTCATGCAGCTAGAAACTTATTTCCAACGTGAGTGATGTGTGGTTCAAAAAGAGTTTTTTTTTTAAAAGAAGAGTCGGTCAAAAATTGAGGTACCCACGACAATACCTTTGCGTAAATTTTCGCCAAGGGTTCGTGCAACTGGTGAAAAACACTCAACACCCCTTTTACCGTGCTCAACCCAGAGAATAGAAAACAGCTGCGGTGCCCAGGAGTGTGCGTTTCAAGTCAGTGCGTTTCAACAGCACAAAAAGCACTTCACGCACTAGTCTCAGGAGTATTCTGCACAAAGAACTCTGCTCAAAACTAAATCTAAGTCGCGAAGCCTCTGTAGACACAAAAAAAATACCATCACAGGATAAAGAAGGAAACACCAATGTATGTGAGATCACACCTTTTTAAATCAAAACCTTCTTGCGTAGGCGTTGGGCTTCACCAAGTGTGCGTCTTGTCACCTCTTCTTCTTCTTTTTCTTGTGGCGCTACAGTCCGGGGTGGACGTGGGCCTCAACCAACATGCCTCTCCAGCCAGCACGATCATTCGCCAGCTGCCGAAAGTCAAAGCCTAGTTATTGGCACATAACTCAGTGTTTGCTCCAATTCAGGCCTCTAGTCATAAAATTTGGGTGATAACCGAAAGTATAAGATCGCGAATACAGGCTGCTGAGATGAGATTTCGTCGTGTCGTTGCCTGAGTTACCCGCTGAAGAACGCAACAGTGTGGAGGAACTCAATGTTGAACAGCTACTTCTTCGAACGGAAAGGGTTGTTTCGATATTTCGGCAACGGAGCGCGGATGGCCCTTTCCTCACGACTTTCGAGGCGTGCCTTATGTGGAACTCCAGAAAGTATGCGGCAGACCCCAGGTGATTCGACTAAGTTCATAAACTCGCCTGGTTGCGCTTGGGAATAGTCCGTGATGAATTACAGTCGATGGAAGAGGATCGAGTGGCCTGGAGTCTCGCTTGCGACTCCTTGGAAGTGGAATATGCGAGTTAAAGAAGCATGTGTGTGGCGCATACACGACGCCAGTATGTAAATAAATACCAGGCCGTACGGCGACAACAACAGGGCAACTGCCGACAGTTGTCCTTCCCAACCTAGAACACGAAATCGTGCGACCATAGGCGGGAGTGTCTGTTGAGCCAACAACCAGCAAACCCCAGGTACATTGGCGGCTGTACGAAGTTCAGCATTGTTCATCGACAGGATAAAAGAAGCGATTTGATAGCACCCACTCCCTCAGTCCCAATCACCCTGATCGTTGATACCCAATGTGGAGGTTTTCGTAAACCTGTTGGTAACACCAATAAGCCCTCTTTTCCCAATTGGTTGGGAGTGCATTCCCGAGTAATTGTTACAGCAACAAAGAACCTGAAAAAATCAATTCTTTGCTTCGTAGATTGTTTTCTTACGCTGGTCATGGAACAATCTCGGATTTTGCGCCAACGCGGTCCACATAACTCAGCTATTGAAGACGCGCGACCATTTGCTTCGCCATTGCTTCTCAGTTTGGTTTGGATAGAGCACTGCTTGGCTCATATGACGAGCCGCATTTTCATTTTAGCTGCATTTACAATCTGGAGCTCAGAAAAACCGCTCGTTGACTAAAGCTGCCGATGCATCCACAAAGGCAACAGCTTGGAACAATGAATTTTTTTTTTTCGAAAATGATGCTGGCAACGCCGTTGCTGTCTATGGTAGGTGTTACAAAGCCATCTGCAAAGAAGACATCGACCTCTGGCTCGTATGTGATGCCGCTCCATGCCAAACAGCGAATGCCACAATCGAACTTTTGTTGTCGAAGCACATGCTGCCGTCACGGCAGGACGCACGACATCGACGTCTCGGACAGAGCGTTACACTCGGCAGCAGAAACTTGGAGGTAGTCAAGGACTTCGTCTACCTCCACTCCATGGTAACGACAGCATTACCGAAATCACAAGCAGAATCACTCTGGCCAATCGCTGCTTCTTTGGGCTCAAGAGGCAACTCAGGAATAGAGCCCTCTCTCGAAGGACTAAACTGGCTTTGTAAAGCAACTTGATCATCACAGTCCTCCTCGGAAACTAGTACTCTACTAAAAATGGATGAGGAAGTTCGTAGTCTTTCTGAGAGAAAAGTTTTGCAAGCAATTTTTGGTTCTGTTTGCTTTGATTCCTTTTGGACGAGGATCTGGGCTGTAGAGCGACATGCGCCCCTGGAGACATCGCTTAAGATGGAGGGCCATGTAGAGCGTATGGACACCACTGCTCTGCCGCGAAAAGTCTTCGAATCTGAGCCATTGGACAACGCAAAAGAGGACGACCTAGGCTAAGGTGGCGCACACAAGTGGAGAAGGACCTTTACCAACTTGGAGTGCGCAGCTGGAGGAAGCTGGCGCAAGAGCAAGCCGGCTGTTGGTAGAGGCCCAGGTTCACACGTGTCTGTAGCGCCACAAGAAAAAGAAAAAGTCGCCTAGGCTATGCTAACTGTTCGCCTCAGATCTACGATTTGGCCCCTTTGCACTTTTGCTTTTAAAGAAAACCGTGAAGACGGTTTAAGCGCTTGAGGCGAATGACACCCAAGCAATGCCTAAGCTTTGAAAATCTTCTCAAATCTCTCCTTTCAGAGTCGACAAAAGACTGAAGGTCCCCTCTTCTAGTGAAAGAGCAGCAGCACACAGAACATGAGAAGTTGCTGAAGAGTAGTGGGGTGACAGAATGAGCGCCTGAAAGCCAGCTGAGGCGACCACTTGAACGATGTTGCATTTTGAAATGAGTGACCATTTATGTTCTTGACACACCTGGCCATAAAGTATAGGCGACCTGTAGTGGGGTCCTTCAGTTTGTTCCCAACTTCGAACGGGGAAGATTTAAGCAGTCTTTTGTTGACATTTACTACCCGTTGAGTGTTGCCATCCAATGAAAGTGGCGACGCTGATAAAAAATTGAAGAGCAACAGTCCTGGAGTCAAATCTGGAGTTGACACCACTACGCCACAAACCAAATGACATCATTGACATTTCCATCGGCCTGAGAAACAAGCGCAGGTGGCTACATTTTCGAGGATCTCAGCATAAAATGGAATGACCAGGTCTAGTCTGCCTTGGCAGGGGCATTGCAGCAAAAAAGTGCACAAGTCGTTTCGCAAGAGAAGTGATGAAAAAGGAGTCCTGCCCACAACACCACATAGCCCCCAAGAATGAAAATGCAAGGGATGCTTGAAACGCGAACTCAGGTTCTCCCAACGTCTACGTGGTAGATCATGAAGAGAAGGCAAGGGTTATTCCTTCACCTGGTCTTCGCCTTGGATGATACTTTCATGAAGGTAGTCTGGTTTGACTGAATCTCAAAGTAAGGACGCCTCAACTGGACAGACGGAGAAAACCCGTCTTCACCTGATTCTACGAACATCTTATTTCTTGAGTCCATCTGATCTTCCTCTCAGCAAGTTCTAGGATCACCACTAGAGCTGACAAACGCAATTTTTGCGAACCTTTCACTTGTGGGCAGAAAGTTCAAAACAGAATTCAAAACCTTTCTCGAGACGACTCTTTTTCTACCCTCGCCTCCTGACTCTAGATTCACAATTCACTCCCAAACTTAGATCTAAGTGCATTTCGTGTCAAATCCCTCTGAGTTATTGTGTCATTTCAATTTGGAGCTTCATCATCGTCGCTTGACAGCTCAGAATGCCTTAAGACGTCATTTGCATATTCCCCCTCTCCTCTTCCACTTTAAATTACGTTTGTTAAAAAAGTCACTTCATCTATCACCGCCACCCTCCACCCCACCAGGCATCGAAGATGCACACTCTCCTGCCGCCGATGGATAATGGATCCCAGTCCCCAACAGTGCGGTGCTACAGCAAGTCGAATTTCTAATTTATTTGTCGTCTCAGCAGTGGCATCAGAGCAGCAGCGCACCGCATGGCAGGCAATTAAAGCAAGCATACCGCTATAATTGTCACCCCAGAACTTTGACAATCCAGTCTTTGCTTTCCCTCGTTCTCTCCCCCCCCCCCCCCCCCCCCACATCCTCAGTCTTTCTATCATCCCAGCGGAACACACCGCAACGAAAGTCCCGAGATCCGTCGCCGCCGACGATGCCGCCGTGAACAGAGAGAATCAAAAACTTCCACAGACAACTTCTGCGCCGCTCCCGAGAACATGAAGTTAATTTCCGCTCCTTACCGCAAAATGCTTTGGAACTTTTCCATTCTGAAAGTTCTAATTACCTGCAAAAGTTATGCAAAATGCGTTTGTGGAACTTGTAGAGGGACTCGTAAAAAAGCACTTATACCGGGGCTACATGTGTATGAACGACAACGACGTCGTTGTTCGTCGGTCGGTTGTCGGGCTGTGCCGACACACTCACACAACACACGCCCGCACAGCTGCCGACACGGGGGATGTTTACATGACGATGGGGTTTCGGCGGTGCCACACTATCTGGCGGGATATCCTGCGGAGTCTGCCTACTCATCATTTATATGCAAACGCGAATAAATGAGAAATTTACTGCGAGAACTTTTTGTGCTAGGATTACTGCCGTAGTGGGCTCAATGGCGCGTTAACCTGTTGGCCGGAGGACGGGGGAACGGGGAAGCAACAGTCGCAAAAAAAAAAGGTCATGTGGGGATTATGAGGGATACGCCGGGTTCGGTGTACGAGCTGGGGAATCAGGTCGTTGGTGAATTGAAAACGCCTGGAATATGACTTAAAGCGTGGCAGGTGTCTTAAAGGGGATGTGGGTGGAAAATGAAAAGAATTTTAATTTTCGATCGGATTTTGTGGCAGGAGATCTGATCAGAATTTGGGCCTTTGCAGGAAAAGGGATTAAGATACGAATGGGGACTAGTAACCAGAATGACGCTTGAAGTTGAACATTTAGAGAGACGAACAGAACATTGAACGCAATATTTTTCTTGAAAACTCAAACCCCACTTATCGTGAACACCGTCTTCGGCATCGAGTAATGTAGTGATCTCAAATAACAGGGTTTCAGGAGGCAGCATAAACTCTCTAAGGTGCATTCTTGTCATTTCTTTGTTGAGTATTTTGAATTTAAGGAAGTTGCTCAAGCTGCACAAAAAGCGTAGAAAAAACTGAGAACTGATAGAACCGAGAACTGAGACCAAAAAACATCAATGTGATTTTTGTACCTTAAAATACTTAAAGTACAAAATTTGATCCAATTTCTCAACATCACAAAAAATTTGGATACAGGCCAACTTGAAGAAACTTTGAGGTGAGCCTACTTCATATGTAAGTATGTAAGTAAGTTATAAGTCAAACAAAAATTTGATCGGATTATAGGATGGATGTAGAATTTCGAACAAAAAAATTTGAAGGGTTTTGTTCGAAGTATTAACTTGACGTCAGCAAACCATTATCTTTGCGAAAGTAAGTAGTAAACAGTTGGCTTAGTAAACATTTTTCGAATAAAACAAAATCTGAGCAGAATTTTAACGTCCAAGGACTTTTGTCAAATTGATTGAACTAAATTGTGGTAGAAAAATTTTGAGGACCAAGTCTATATGTCCACGATGTTGTTGATAACTAAAATTTTATCAGATTAGCAAATTAGGGAACTAACAAAAATTCGATCAAACCACAATTTGGTCAGATCAAAATTAGAGGTGATCTAAATTTAGACTGGTATCGAAAATTTGACCTATTTCATTCTAGGATCACCAAGTGAACAGGTTAAGCATTTCTTTCACATTTCTTAAGACCAGAATTTTGAAGTCAAAATCAGAAAAAATCAGAATTTAAAGAAACTTTAATGAGGTCAGAATTGAGTGCCTTAGACTGAGACTAAGGCCTGAAAGAAATTTGTAAGCGAGTTTCAAATTTAAGATACCCAAATAAAAAGTCCACAAAGGTAGAATGCAAATACTGCGAATATTCCTTACCAAGCCGCAAGTAACCAGTTACGTGGGTATGGGGACACGTACACGACAAGTACAGGAACGCCACCATGATCGACAAGGATGACGTCATGCTAGCTGCTCGCCTACTTCTGCCTATAGTGGACTGTCCCACCCGAACGGTTTATTACTACGAAAAGCTGCCGTCGAAGAAATCGCACTTCAGCCATAGCTCAACGGCCGTTAATCGCAGACATGGGCCAAAGGGCCACCTTTCGCTAGCATTCAAACTAATGCTGAACGAGTGGGCCGACCTTCTGGTGCAGGCTTCCACACTGCTGCCACCCACCGCACGATATGACACCCTGACCCATGTCGGCTGTCATAGCCCTGATGATAGCCTCTTTACCTTTGCTGTTCAATGGGTCAGAGCCCACGGTTTCAACGCAGCTAAGCGGGGAAAGTCCCCACAATCGCCTAGTCTCATCAGTAGGGTGTGCTGTCAAAAGCTAACAAAAGTGAACAGGGCAGTGATGCTCGATGCTACGTAATACTAAAGCAGCTTTGATATTCAAAAAGCTTGTGTCCTTAATTGCCCTTCTCCCCAGAGAAATAGGGAACAGGAACCGGAAAGGGGTCTTCTGTGCTTGATTTCCAAAGTGTTGTTCTTAGCCCTGTTTCCTGCCCAGCCGAAGTTGACAAAGTTTCCAACAGATTTGAAGTTTTTTCCACTAAATCCGACTCTTTATCGAAGGCGTCGGTATGCTGCATTCTTTCTTGACATATTTCGGCTTGGCCGCGTTTATCGGTGGACCACTTTGTGGCCTCAGCAGCCTCATTGAAGGTTCCCAGCGTCTGCCTAGTCAACAGTCAATGTAAACGATGTTTCAGAAGGTCTTCCCACCAGTTTGATTCAGCGAAAGGACGTCAGGTCACACTGCAGCTTAAAACCTTTTTTTTGAGAGAATAAGACTTCGACCACTGCTGCTAGATTTAATTTTTCATCACTTAGGTCAGAGGGGCGCCCCCGCAAATCCTCTACATTCAGTCATTAGCAGCTGGAACCGTCTTCTTCTGCGAAATCCTTTCAAATCGTTGAGGAAATTAAAAAATGTAACCCCGCAAGTCATTCAAGCTCCCACTGAAATTCAAGTAATGCCCGCCATCAAGCCCGACAACGATTGCAAATATCACCCACCTCATGGCCAAGGCTGAAGTGGCCCATTGTCTATTCCCTCAGCAATCAAGGAAAACAAAGCGCAGGACATTATGAGTTGCTCGTTTGCCATTTAGCGCATCCAGGCGGCAGCAAAGATTCCAAAGCGCTTTTGTAATCGTTGAAGTGTGCCGAATGTTTTGTCACCCGCCGCCCTCCACTGCCGTCCTGTGCAGGTGGATGACATTCACAACGTGAACTTACCGAGAAAACTCATCGCCAGCGTCAGAGACAACGCACAGTCAACAGGAAGTGCACTTCAAACAGTGCAGGAACTTGACTCCTTTGCAGTCATTGTAAACGTAAAAGGATCCCGAGCAGACGAAATTCCCGAGGACATCCTTTCATCCGCCCCGCCCTCCCCCAATCGGTGTCACTTTCTTTTGCACCCACCATCTGCAAACACACACTCACACACACACAGAGACCGGTGAAAAAGAAGTGAATTAAAAGGAAAAGCCATAGTGCGGGTCTCTTCGCCATTAAAGCCATCAAAAGATATCGCACTGAGGGATGCATTCGCTTCATCTGCCGCCAGAGTTTTTCTTTGCCAAGAGATACACTTAAATCCATTTGCGAAATTGTGGAACCTTGTGTGTAGGTGTGTGGGTGTGTGTGTGTTCGACATCCTCTTGCCAGGAGCGAGGTGGCGGCGGCAGCAGCAGCGTTGGCGGTGTGCATTGAATAGAATGACGACTGGAACATCATTTCCATGTTTTAGTGGGTTTCAGGGTCGGGTGACCTTCCAGCACACCCCTGGAGACAGGCAACGATCCGGAGGGGACTCGTGCTCGTATCGCAATTTGTCGTGGCGTAATCAAAAACAGCTTGGAATTCCTCTCCTTGCGCGCATAAATTCTGAAATGTTTAGTGTAGCAGAAAGTTCGTTTACTGTGTGTGCATGAAGTTTAGAGGACGACGACACGACTGCAGGGAAGAAGAAGGAACCAATTCATTAGTGTTGTACATAAGAAAGGAAATCACTGGTCCATGGCGTTGCTTTTCAATCAAGGGTTCACATCTGAGCGCTGTTGTACAGTGCGATGCGGTGTGGTGGGATGTCAGTGTGCCAGGGCGGTGGTGGAACGAAACTCGGAATTCATCCTTTTTATGGCGAATAGCGATGCGAATTCATACATGGCTGCCCTCTGTTTCACACACAAAATGGAAATTACACAACTCCCTCATCCCTTACGCACACACACCCACGTCCAGGCGTCATTCCATCTCCTGAGTTGGCTTAGGGCTCTCTCTGCTCTTGTCCGCCGCTGGTCCTGGGTCCTGCCCAGCGCCAGTCATGCATGTGTGGCGCGTTCATCCTTCGATTCGGAGAATTCGTCTTTCTCAATGGACTGCTTCGTCCGGATCGTCCTGTGTCCCTGACGCTGCTTTTCCATTGCCGTCGTGATGCATTTGACTTTTGTGCAGGAATTTTTCAGAAACTCGCAATAAGGACGGAGTACTCTGCGAGATGATGGCTTCAGTTGTCTAGCGTTTTGAGAGGAAATTTCGAGGAACCAAATCAATAAATGGATTATTTGAGTCCTTTGGAAGCGGAGGGGATTCTAAGGTAAAGTGCATGACTCCGGATGCTTTTGCTAACGTGGCCTGAGGCAACGGCCGGTTGGGCATTGAAGGGAATTGAGGGAATTCATTTCGAAGCACTACAAACGTCATATCGTTAATTGAAGAGTTTTTTTCTTTGGTTCAGCGAGACGTTTGTCTTGAACTGGTGGGTGCGGTGACTGTAGACAGGATGCCCTATTCCAATTGGCTTCGACATTCAAGCCAGGAAACACCCGGGAGGAAGGTGTGTTGAAATCTTCGATTTCTCATTCGCCACTTTGTCAAGACCTTGCATATGTTTCTCATCCCTCGTCCAGACAAATATTCCAACGACATCTTGTGAGCCCTAGGATCGTCTGACCACTGTATCGTATTAGCAAAGTTCTCTTACTCGATCCACAAAGCTGTCTAGAGGAGAGAGTGAAAAGTTAGCTTAGGACTCAACAGCTTTTTTAGGAATCTTAAAGGATCACTGTGCTTCCTTGACATTGACGCGTATGTCGCCTCTGACACGATTAAGAACTTGTTTTTGCTTGGGATGTAATCCTTCTACTAGTACACTTTGATGTTGAGCAGCTTGATTTAAAAACGAATGCCTCCGAGGAAACCCAGAAAAAGTTTGGACTGGGCTGAATTGACTGGAAGACGTCTACCAGACTAAAAGTTGGCAATGTCTCAAAGGGTCCGAAAACGTCCGGTCATTTGTGTAAAGCATATAGAGCCTCGGCCGCGTTACCTAAGCTTATTTTCATTAAAATTCTAGCTACCAGACGTGGCCCACCGAACAGCCCAGTCCATAGCTTCTAGATGCCATCAACGCGAACAAGTCCAAAAATTGCAAGCAAAACTTTTCTTTCTCGAAAAAGACTAAGGGGCTCCTCATCCACTTTTACGTCCAGTTGAGGCACCGTAAAGGAGGGCTGGGATGATCAAACTGTCATACACGTCCAGCTTAGTCCTTCGAGATAGGGCTCTCTGACTCAATTGCCTCTTAAGCCCAAAGTAGTATCGTCTGGCAAGAGTGACTCAGTGTTCGATTTCGGTGCTTTCTTTGTCCTTATTTATCTCGAAGTCGAGGTCGACGAAGTCTTTGACTTACTCAAAGTTTTTGCTGTCTAGTAGAGCGATCTCTCTCCGAGAATTCGATGTTGTGTTTCCTTCTTTTACGACAGCATATACAAGGTCTCCTTTCTGCCTTTTGTATTTTGAATTTTCCGGCTATGTACACAGCGCTACAGAGCTCGTATCTGGCAATATTTTACATCATTTCAAAGGTCTTGACATAGCCTACAAAACGACGCTATGCATGATTAGTTTGGATATTGCGTTCAACAATTGTGGACGTGTAAGCATGGAGTTCATTAACACCGAAATTCGCGCTATTTAAAAGTTTTCCTTCTTTAAAGCCAAATCCGCTAGAGAAACGTTTCGTGAGATAAATGGTGTTTTGGGGGATAGTACTCTATCACTTCGAACCGCGGAGGAATGGTATCGACTCTGATTCTGAGCCGGTGAAAACGACACCATGGATAAGCCAGCCGGCGGAAGACCTTGCGATGACGAATACCGAACGAATCATGGAAATCATCGAGTTAGACCGGCATGTGGCATCTCGTGACATCGGTCAGGAGATGGGAGTTAGTCACCAAACCATTTGAAACCATCTGCAGAAGGCTGTTGTTTGGGTGCCGCTTGATTTGACGCAAAGAGACCTTCTGGACGCAATCAACGCCTTCGATATGCTGCTAAAACGGAACGCACTCGACCCATGTTTGAAGCGGATGGTCACTGGCGACGAAAAATGGATCATATACGACAATATCAACTGATCAGAATTGACCAACATGAAGTGTGTAGTCTTCCACCAAGACAACGCCAGACCACACACTTCGTTGATGACTCGGCAGAAGCAACGGGAGCTTTGATGGGAGGTTTTATCGCATCCACCATATACCCCACCTGTTCCTGTCCATGGCGAACGTGCTTAGTGGTGTGAAGTTGAACTCAAAAGAGGCTTGGAAAAAGTGGCTGTCCGACTTCTTCTCATATAAGGAGTGGAGCTTCTACGACGGGGGTATTATGAAGTTGCCGCCTAGATGGAAACAGATTATCGAACAAATCGGCGCATATTTGAACTAAATCCAATCACTGTAACACTTTTAATGAAGCATTGAATGAAGAGCAAAAAAGCGGACGGGAGATATTTGACAACCTTATACTTCGTCTTGCGCTCATTTATCGTCAGACCCATTTTAGCCGCTTCCGCTTCAATGCAAGCAAACGCCTTATTGACGACTCGCTGTATACATCCCATCACGTTAATATTGTCGGCGTAAGCTAGCAGTTGATCGTCCCTCTGTTGTTGACTTGTGAGTTCTGCACGAACTTCTCAAGAATGATGTGAAAGAAGTCATATGACAGCGAGCGACAGCGCCTTGGCTAAATACTTTTTTACCTTGAAGGTCTCGTTGAGTTCATTATCGACATTGACGGAGCAGCGAGAGTTCTCAATCGTCATCCTACACAATCTGACGAGTTTGGTAAGAATGCCAGAACTAGGTATGGCACAGAATAGCTAGTTTCTATGCACGCTGTCATGTGGGGCCTTAAAGCCGATGAATAGGTGGTCGGTGTAGATCTATGCTTCTTGGGTCTTTACCAGGATCTGGCGCAAGGTGAAGGTCAGATCGATGGTGGACTTCCCTGGCTTTAAGATCATCTGATAAGGACATATCAGGTAGTTGACGGAATACGACAGAGAGGCGAGTAGGCTGATTCCTCGATAGTTGGTGCAGTCAAAGCGATCTCCCCTCTTGTGGAACTGACAGACGACACTGAGATTCCACACATCTGGCATGCTTTCTTGCAACCATATATGGCCAACAAGACCATCTCCAACTGCTTAAATAGCTTTGCGGAGAGTCCATCCGCTCCAGCAGGCTTTGTTTGACTTCAGTCTCGATATTCATATATTGACCTAGCCTTGGGAGAGAGGGAACGCAATTTTTGTCTATCATCGACCAATTTGAGTGGAATAATGTGTAGAATGTTCCCAGTCATACTTTTTGGCGCTGAAACGTGGACGTTACTAAGGCGGATGAGGAAGCCCTTAGTCTTTTCGAGAGTAAAGTTTTTGGTCCTGTTTGCGTTGATGGCATCTGGAGGAGACGATTCAACGACGAACTCTATGGTCTTCGAATACAACGCTTAAGATGGCTAGGCCATGTAGAGTGTATGCACACCACTGCTGCGGCCCGAATCTGAGCCATTGAGACAACGCAGCAGAGGACGACCTAGGCTAAGGTGTCGCACACAAGTGGAGAAGGCCCTTAACCAACTTGGAGTGCGCAGCTGGAGGAAGCTGGCGAAAGAGCGTGCTCTCTGAAGAGACAATGTTGGTTGAGGCCCAGGTCCATCCCGGACTGTAGCGCCACAAGAAGAAGAGAAGTGGGTAGAATGTTCCTGTAGTCGTTTTTCCTTTTTGAAGATTAAGATAACTCATTGACTATCCCAAAAAAATAGACGTCATTTTTGCAGCCAAAAAAAAGAAGATCAATTGTCTATGAAAAGCTTCTTTTGAAGCCAGCTGGCCCCTTCAGTTTGTTGTCTTGCTCGTATTTGTTGTTGACCGTATATGTAAGTTTTATCTGCGGTTATAAGTCGGCGCCAAAGCTCGGATATATTGCGACCAATGTGCATGATCCGCACGCAGAAGGTCTATGTTCGTTTCCCGAACGGAACAGCTCTCATTTTTCACGGCACCACCTCTTCGGGCTGCTGGCAATACTCAAAGTGTATCCATTGGTCATGAAGAGCTTCTCAAATCTCGCCGTCCGGAGTCGGCACAAATCTGTAGATCCCTACCACTCGTGAGGGAACAATATCACGACAGCACGAGTAGATGCTGATTGAGAAGCTAGCCCCTGGTACCTTGTGGGCTGTAGGATCTCTCAAGAAATTATTAGAGTGCACCATTGTTGTAAATGCTCACTCGAACATGTTTCTGGTCTAATGTGACCAAACGCGGCGCTCCAACGCACGGCCAGCTTTCTCATGCCTTAAGCAAGTTCTTTGGATTTAACCAAAAAGTCTGCTATCATCCTCTATTTCAGCGGTCGTCCAAAAACATAAAGGGGACTTTGGCAATGTCTGTAGTCGCAGTTTTGGATTTCCTGAATTATCACCATTTCGGAAGCACTTACCTCCACATTTAAGTTCAGTTGCCAAAAATTGCACAGTGGTGAGGCATGATACAGAGCCCCATTCTGAGAGTACAACTAATCTTTGATTTGCGTCGCCGTAGGGCCTTACCGCATACGATCCAAGAGACTGTCGACTAAAAACTGTTCGTCCTACAAGGCTGAAAACTTCCTTGAGAAACTGTCCGTAGATGCGCAAGTAGCATCACAGGTTTTTTTTGACGAGTGCCTTCAGTCTTTAGACCCTCCCCAGCTAGACACAGAGTCAGACGCAAAAGCTCCCATTTATAATTAAACTCTCTATGATCTGTCGGTGACTCTCTGATGGACCTCTCCGATCTGCGTCAAGAAAATTTTTAACACACCAAGAGGCGGATCACATCGTCACACTGACAGCCGCCAATGAATCCCAGCCGCAGTCCTTCAATTTAATTCGTTTCCCGCATTCGATACCCACATTCCCAGGACAATCTTCAATCTGGCACATGACATCTGTCCCGCCGCTCAACCCAAAAGAATTCACTCCGCACGATGTGCGAATGTCAAATAAATGTCACTTGCTCCATCAGCTGTCATGTTCTCGCCCATATGTGCATCCTAGCTGGCGTGGGGGGGGGAGGGAGAATGCTTTGCTCCGAAGGTCGTACGTACTCCAGCTCCCCCCCCAGTCCCATCAAATATTATTTATCGCATTCATTCATAGTTAACAGCGCAACTTTTTCGATTTAACTGAGAGCGGGACAGAGTGTGTAAGAGAGAGAGAGAGGGCGAGAGGGGGAGGGGTTAGATTCCATCGAAATCTATTTCACTTAAACACCCGGGAGGGGGTAGGGGGGAGTGGAACACGAGAGATATGAAAAATAAGAATAAACATCCTAAAACGCTCGCTAAGAAGTCAAACTTCTAGTGTGAAAATTAATGTAAAAAGTTTTTAGATAAAACTTTAACCCTCCCCCTCGGCCCCACCGCCGGCTGGGCTGCTTTGGTCCCATTCGAATCGAGAGTGTGGCACGCCTACAATGCCAGCAGCAGTGGCGACGTCGTCATCGTCATCGTCGAGCGGCACACAACTAGCTCAGGTGCGAGATGCTCGTTCACTTGCCGGCAGAAGTGGAGCACCGTCGAGGACTGAAGAGGATTCCATAACAACAGAGTCCGCCGCCGTCGCCGTCGCCAGCCCCTTCACCGATATGATGTATCTGTGCATGAGTGCGTGTGTGTGTGTGGGGGGGGGAGAGGGGGAGGGGAGGAGATTCTTTTAGTTTTCTTGAAATAAAAATGTATTTGAAAGTTTTCGCATAAATTCATTCAAAGTGAAGCATCATCCCCTGAATGATGGTTAAAAGTTTTGCCGGCGCTCCACTCGTCTCCCCGTCGGACTCGCCCCGTCGGACTGAGTGTTGTGGGGTATGATGGATTTACAGTAATAAAATCTTGATTATGCAGATGCTGAGTACCCAATTATTTCAATTATTACCCCTTTGAGGATGTGCGGAGGACGAGGACTGTAATGTCCTTGTGGCTGTTGCCCTTATCTTCTGTGATTCCTTCCGGCAATTGTCAGGAATGAATGCCTATGTGGATGGGAGGCGGGAGGAATCTCTCGTTTCTCGTTTCGAGCATTCAATCAAGTCTTTGAGGATGCAGATATGTCAGACATTAGTCTCAGGAATGTCAAACAAGTGAACTTGTCTCGCATAAGGGCGCCGGTCATGAGTCCTGGCTTTTATCTAAATTGAATGCAAGCCAATTAAATTGATGTGAAGTTTCATATGATGACATTAGACGGCTCGGGTGAGCTCTGCAGATGACGTCTCCTTCTGTGACTGCATTCGATCGGTGGGTGCGGTTGGGGGTTGGGGGTGGGGGCGGTGGATTCAATTAAATTTGATTTTCCAGTGATTTACAATGAGATCGAATATTTTGCATAAAACTTTGTGAGCTAATTGAATTTGTGAGGAGGCGGCTGTGTGGGTAACCAATTTAAGAGGAGACCAGCATGCAGTCACTTGCCCGGGGTTGTGACGGACTTCCATTAGAGAAATGAATGCCGGAGCTTTGAGCTGGAGGGAGGGGAGACATGGGGTTGCAAAGAGGGAGCCTTTGATTTGCAGGTTGCTGTCACTATGTGAGAGACTGTTGAGTGCTGTAGGGTGGGGAAAGTTCATTCACATTTTTCGTGGCTTGAGGGGATGGCTTGACGTTCTCAGAATGCATACAATTATTGAAATATTAAAGGAATTCAATAAATTTTTGATTTTTTTTTTGTTCAAGAATGAATGACTCGAAGTGGACTGTAGATGGTAAGAAAGGATGACGAAGGATGGGGGAATGCTGAGGGCTTACTTTGCGTAAGTGTCAATGTGGCTAAGTGCCTCGCTGTCAACAGAGGTCTGCAGTTAAGCCCGAACAGGACTTTTGGTGGCTTTGAAGGAAGATTGATGATGCAGAAAGATGTGGAGGATGAAACTAAGTTCAGACAGCACAGTCCACCAACTGTAATCGTTGATTTCACTTTGACTAACCTCTGCCCCGGCCTAGTGGATTCCTGCATCAAGACCTGTCATCGGGCTGCGGCCATGTTCGCCGTGCCTAGGGAAAACGCCTTGAAGCGAAACAAGTCCTCAAGAGCAGAACTGCAGCTGCCTGTGGGACGTTTTCACAGATGAATGGCGGATGTCAGATTCGGGAAGTTCATCCACAAGTTCCTCTGCACCGAAATAGAAAACCTGTTGGAGGAGATCCTATTGCAGTGCTTCACGATGAGACCGTTCACCTCGCTCACAGCCACTGGCTTGGAGCATGCCATCGCCCGTTCGGGGGACCTCTGGGGCCTTCTGCAGTCATACGCTCATTTGAACGCTGGTCGCATTGCCTCTGGGGTTTTGACTTTGCCGTGCTGGGCTTGCCAATCATCAATCGGATCTAGATGGCAACAGAACTCAAATATCAACTCGAATGTAGAACCCTGCCTTCCCACCACATGCTCGGGAAGATCTAGTGTCCAGGGCCCAGCAGAAGTTCCAGCACACAGTCGTCTTGAACTCGGCCATCACGGAGCTGTTCTACTTCATGCGGTGCTTCTAGGTGGGCATCGACAACTCGTGCGGCAACACCCAGGAGCTCTGTTGCGAGCGTGTTTACGTCGTCCCGCCGCCGCTGGTCGAGTGGATGAGGGCGTCATCAGTACACGACAAGCACAGGAACGCCACCATGATCGACAAAGATGACGTCATGCAAGCTGCTCGCTTCCTTCTGCCTGGAGTGGACTATCCCAACCGAGCGGTGTGCCACTACGAGGAACTGTCGTTGAAGAAAAGGCACTTCAGTCACAGCTCAACGGCCATCAATGCCAGAGCCACGGAGGACATCGCAGACATGGGCCGAAGGTCCCCTCTTGCGCTAGCATTCAAACTAATGCTGACTGGGTGGGCCGATCATCTATCGCAAGCTTCCACTTTGCTGCCACCCACCACACGATATGATACCCTGAGCCACGTCAGCATGACAGCCCTGATGATAGCCTCTTAAAATCTGCCGTTCAATGGATCACAGCACCCGGTTTCAACGCAGCTTCGTACTAAGCGGGGAAAGTCCTCACAACCGCCTAGTCTCATCTGTAGGGTGAACGAACAGACTAGACAGCACGACGCACATACCTCGGCTCTGGTTGCGATTTTATGTATGAGGAC
Source organism: Eristalinus sepulchralis (assembly GCA_944738645.1). Classification (NCBI taxonomy): domain Eukaryota; kingdom Metazoa; phylum Arthropoda; class Insecta; order Diptera; family Syrphidae; genus Eristalinus; species Eristalinus sepulchralis. Next base: position 10,322,178 of record OX122885.1, on the reverse strand, counting down.
CCAGCCACCACGACACCTCCAAAAGGGGACTTACCACACGGTCAGACTGTAACAAGTTCTAGAGGCTCCTCATCTCAGTGGCACCAGAGCCAACCGTCACCACAAGTAGGGCTTTCCCAACATCTGGATCTGCTCATTGCACCAAACGGTCCTTGTGTCCTTCAGGGATTCCGTTGATACTATTTCCTGTTTAGCGGATGTGATTTTAGGGGCGATTTTTGGCACGAATTTTGTTGATCCTGTTTGCGTTGATGGCACCTGGAGGAAAAAAATTCAAAGCCCAACTCTATACGCTCTATGATGGCATGCGGCTTGTTCAGCATCTGTGGCTGCAACAATTGGGATGGCTAGCAAAGGAACTGACTTTTGGAAGATCGTGCCTCTGGTGTTGACGTGTGAGTTACGCACAATCCTCATAAGGATGATGTTAAGGAAGCAAGAAGACAGTGCGTCGCCTTGCCTAAAACCTTCTTTGACGAGTTCTTTCCCTACTTGGCGGAGCAACGAGAGTTCTCCATTGTCATCTTATAGCTTATCCCTTTGCACGCTATCATATGCGGTCTTAAAATCGACGAATAGATGGTGAGTGTCGATTTGCACTTCTTGGTGGACTGCCCTGGCCTGAAGCCACACTGAGAAGGAGCTATCAGGTTGTTGACGAACGGTTTCAGGCGTTCACACAATATGGCAGAGAGGATCTTGTACGCGATGTTAATGAGACTAATCCCTCGATAGTTGACGAGATCGAAGGGTTCTCCTTTCTTGTGGACCGGACATATGATGCTGAGATTCCACTCATCGGGCATGCTGTCCTCCGACAATATCTTACTGATGAGCTGGTGCATGTGCCCAACCATGTCATGTCCAGCTGCTTTTAACACGCCCCGCGGCGAAGTCCAACTGCGGTGAGCTTGCCCCCACCTTGACGCAACAGCGAGAGCTCCCCTTCGTTAGCCGACAGAATTTGATGAGAATGGCAAGAATTCAAAAATTGGGCATGACACTGTATGGCGTCCTTGACATCAGCGAATGAGGAGTGACAGTCAATTCGCACCACCTGAGTCTTCTGCAGGATCTGCAGCAGTGTGAAGACTTGATCTATTGTGGACTTAATCCACTCACCAAGCAACAGTTTCCATGAACTTTCATCTTTTGGTATTCTTCGTAATTCGACATCCAATCCTTTAAGTTATTTTAATTATTTTTCCTCTTCAGATCGCCCTTAGTCAATGACACCAATCAATTTTCTTGTTTCCCCTTTTGAACAGCCATCGGTCCAAATTTCCAAACAATTAAATATCCAGCGCCTTCGTAATTCAAAGCGTTTCCCACTTGAAAACTTAGTGCCATGATCCGTTCCCTCCCTGGGGCAACCCCCATCCCCGACCGAGTCCGTTGATTTTTCATGCCCATGAATCACTTTTTATAAGTTTGCAGGACCTGCACACAAACTGCCATGCTCAATTAAATTCCCTCTCTCCTTCCTTCCATGGAGTCCTCCATGCCTCCAACATTCCTCGCCGCACCAACTTGACAGTCAACAAAGCCCCAATTTCTCTGCCATTCCCAAGGCGTTAATCATGCTGTTACGCACACACACACCACCCCCCCCCCCCCCCCCGCCCTCACACATGTTAAGTTCGTTCATTGCCTTCAACCGGACCTGGACCCCCCCACCACCCCCAAAAGGAGGTCACCCCTCAGAAACACAACGACCATCCAACGAGCTCTCGTCCTTAATTTCTGTCCACTCAACTGCTTTCTTTCCTCGGCCAAGTGCCTTAAATGCGGAGAGGATGTGTCAAATTAAAAGTCACCCTGGACCTTTTTAATTCCATTTGACTCGTTATCAACTCGACGACGATGCCCGGCAACAACACGCTGCCGGCGTTGGCGGCGGCGGGCGTTTTCTGCCGCCCTAGGTGTAATCATGGAGCCCACATGCAAACTTTTCGTTTCGTGTTTATTTACTTAGCGTCCTTTACACATCCGGATTGCCTCGGTCATTGCGTACAATTAAAATTTGGCAACTAGCCTCCAGTTGACTGGCAGAGGGATGGGGTGGGGGGTGGGGGAATGGTGACGATGGTTGGGCCGAGCCCGTATGGCGAAGCGTAAAATCCCATTAGTATGTTTTAATTAGGTGGTTGACATCACATTGCGGTGGATGCACAACATTAGTGGAAACGTATCTTTTGTGCATCTGACTCGTGTGTGTGTGAGCGCGTGCGTCTGCGACTGGGACGCCCGTGTCAGGACGGACAGGACACAGGACGTGGTGTCGACGTCGACAATGGGGCTGAGTGTTGAACTTCTAATTCATTATGAACGTGCACCTGATGTGTGCGTGTGCGTCGGTCTGACCGAATTTTCGTCTGCCGCCTAAGGACTGCAGGGAGCGAGGGATACGTTGGACAGATGCAAGGCATTTGCATCGGTATTGGCCGGCGGTGTGTTGCGTAATGAGTTGAATGTCTCAGTTCGGTCGGAAAGCCAATGTGCGGGCGCGTGTTCAAGCACTGCTGACCATTGGTGACACTCAACGGGGCCTGGTGGCTTGTCAGTCGCCGAAATTGCGACGGCACTTGCGAGACGGATGTCATTCATTGGTTGTCAAGTCGGTTTAAGGAGGCTCGCAATTGGAATTGTGTACGCTCGCGTCAGTCTGGGACTGATGGAGCGAAGGAAAATTGTGCGGAACGCCAGATCGTGTACCATCTGGGGATGACAATGTGAAAGGGAGTTTCGACGTCGTCGCAAAACCAGATGAAGCTGTGCGGATGGGTTAAGTGTGTAATTTGCGAACGGACACGGTACAAGGTGGCTGCTGCTGCTGCATGAAGATTGATTTCTACTGGGGGTTCGATGCAGCCGATGTTGGAGTCAATCACAATTATGCGGATGCATAAGTGTCTTCTACGGGAATGCTAAGGCGATCGGGCGATGTTACAGGCTTTGACTTTTTTTTGGGGGTACGTACAATTTGATTATATCGCAGGCCTAAGCCCGACAGTTAAAATTCTGACTGACTGTGCTTTGGATAGGAATTGTTGCGAATATTCGCATCCGCGTCAGACGCTGATCCTGTTGATGAGAAAAAGAAATGGAATAAGAGACCATTCCAGCATTTTACCTTTTCGATAGATCAGCAAAATTACATCAAATTGAATGTTCAACACGGATCAATCCAATTTCTTACTTCGTCATAACTGGAGAAGTGCTGGTTGACCAGGCACGGACTTAGCTCCACAAAAGGTAGTCAGACGTCACAAGGTCTGTGCTGTACATCGGTGTGGAGATGACTTCCCATTGCATCATTCCTCAGTACGGTGTTTTCATTAGCCATGCAACAGGTTACCGAGCTTTGTCAAGACGCAAAATGTTTTGATCATATTTGGAGACCACTTCCGGAATTTTTTTCCTTCAACGCCTGAAGCAAAGCGCTCAGAAGTCCTTACTTGTGATCAATGACATCGATGGCAGTAGTTCATAATTCATACATTTGGTCTTAGCGAACCTGCTGGTCTAAGGGATGGGTGTGGAATTCGTGCAGGATATGTCTTCTTCTTTGTTAAGCTCTACAGTTCGGGGTAGACTTCATATGTTTTGTCTCTCTAGTCAACTCGATCTCCCTCCATCTGCCTCCAGTTGCGCACGCCAAATTGGTTGAGGTCCTTCTCCACTTGTGTGCATCATTTCGGTCGAGGGCATCCTCTGCTACGGTGTCTCAATGGTTCGAAATCTAAGACTCATCGGGCCGGAGCTGTAGCTCCCATTCTCTCTACATGACACAGCCATCAGATCCGAAGAAGATTTACTAGGGACGTCCAGTCCATTCACTTCGTTCTTCAATCTTCTCCACCAGACACCATCAGCGCAAACAAGACATACAGAGCTTTTCTCCAAAAATTACTCTCTTTATTTATTTTCAATTGAATCCATGATTCTGCACCATACAGCATATTGGGGAGGATCAGAGTGTCATCCAAGGGAGTTCTGAGATATGTCACTCAGTTGGCGTCTTCAGCCCAAAGAAGCAGTTATTGGCAAGAGAAAGTCTGCGCTTGATTTCAAGACTGGTGTTATTGTCCCTGTTTACTCTAGGGCCCAAGAGATGAAATCCTTGACTATCGGTCAAAATTTCTGCTGCCTAGTAAGACACTCTGTCCGGGACGTCGATGTTGTGCATCCTTCTGTTATGACAGCCCCTATGCTCTCATTCACCACTAGACCCATTTTAACCACATCCCCTTTAATGCCAACAAACGTCTCACCAAGGGCTCCCTCTTATATACCATTGTGGTCCGCGGACTTTTGCTAGATCAGGCGCCCAGTGTTAAAATTTGAATTTAGCGCGATCTTCTTAACTTGTATGTTAACAAAATTACATGGCTAAGCACTATTTGATGTGGGCTACATGCCGGAGGAGTCAATGGACAGCCCATAACGAACCAAGGCCTTAGCTTCTATAACCACTACTCGTGTTTTGCGGGCTTCTGTTCTCTCATGAATAAAAGGGACCTACAGTTTTTTTCCAGCTCCCAACGGCGAGAGATGACACTTTGATTGTTGTCAGCAAATCGAAAGGGTTGGTGCCGTGAAAAACTGCAAGATGTCCCGTCCTGGAATTGAACCTGGGACCTTGGCGTGTGAGTCGACGCACTAACCCACTACTCCACGGCGACTGCGGTATGCGGTCGCGTTTATTTCAACGCCACGGTCCAAAAATACGTGCAAAATGCGACCATCGACGGTTATGGCGACCCAAATTGTCACTATCGGTGCTGCCTGCTTTCTCTGGTAGACGTTCGAAGGTGTACATTTTCGAAGGACCTCTCTGGCAAGCAAACTCACTTGCTTATATATAATAACAATCGTCAAACGATAACAATCGACGACTCATCGAGAAAAAAGAATTTGTCAACTCCTTCAACTCCCTCGCTCTTCCGGATCAAACATTTGTTCTGTTGTGGTGTAAGATCGTGTGCTTTTTGGAACTCAGGGGCTTGATATCAGGCTTCCTTCCCAGTTTGCAAAGCATCTGTTTCAACGCCATGTTGATCTGACGAGTCCTTACTCCTTAACTTCGACACGGATTTAGCTCAATTTGAAGCCTTCACTTTCCGAATCATTTCTGCCGATGATGCTGGTTTCAATGACCACGATGCAACGATGCCAATATCACGACAACGAATTGCTGGTTCGGGACACAAATGCTTTGTTTCATTGAGCTACTGGAGGGTTCTAACGATAGGTTCTCGAGGGTACAAGGAAAAGGCTTGATTATTCTTTGCTTGATTTGGGTACACATGACGTTGTATCCGAGATGACGTGACTGGATTTGGGCATCACATCAAGCACTGATGAAAGCAAAGCCGTGGAGCGATGGTGGTTAGCAGAGGCAGGTGTTAAGGGAATCTGATTTGTAGCAATAACGTTGCCACGGACGGTCAGGAGCCCCTGAAACTTTACTCTGCCTAAGCGTGCGGTAGACTGTCTAGGAGGAGGGAGTGTCGTGCTGACTGTCGCTTAAACTCAAAATTGGACAGGCAGTTATGGGTAACTGTCTCGGTGTGGGGATACATTGCAGCAGAAAGCTGAAAAACGGGAAATGTGTGTTGAAGTGATCACTTCCCAAACATAAACTCGTTATTGTGAAGCAGCCTCGAATTTTTTCCGACTTGGACTTGGAATCCATATAATCCTTGGATTCTGTTAAGAAGCCGGTCTCCTTCCCTTCATTGTGTGAAGTATATGAATGAAAAAAATTGCCTTTCTATTGTGAATGGGATTTAAGGAAAAATCGCACACATTCACAATAATTTTCAACATTGGAAGGCTACATCAAATGAGTTGCAAATAAATGATTTCTCTTCAAACTTCTCATTGTGAATAGCATCCAACAGATAAATGTGGAAAATATCTTAACCTAGATTAATTACTTTCCTTTTTGTCTGTGCGACGAAAGTCTTCCTTCGGAATTGCATCCTGCAACGGGAGTCCATCACGACACGTCCACTGTTCACGAAACTCACGCCGACAACAACAAAGCACGAAAACCAATCTATCATCATTTCTTCAAATCACCATTCACCGGTCCTTTGTGCAGGACAAAGCGTCACCAGCAGAAAGTAAGGACGACTGTCTTATATTCCTCGACTCGTATCGGTGCGAAATTAATCTCCGAATCCCTTACTGACACCCAAGCTCTCCGTCTCTGAAGATTAATTACCACCCCTAGGTATTGTTTCACCTTGCTTGAACCCCCTCTCCCCCCCCCCGCTGCGTCAAATGTATCCGCAACAAAATGCAAATGAAAAATGACAACATTTCAATGTTGTTAATTTGAAAGTTTCATCAAAGCGTTCGTTTCATTTTTTGCCTGCGTTGCCTTGCACACTCGTCATCTCTGTGAATGCTGCAATGGACGACATCGTAGACGACGGTGACGATGACGACAATGTGGTGGAGTACATTGAAAGCGCACAGACATCGGGGGAAGAAGAAGAAGAAGAAGGTTCTGAAAATCATTTCGTTCTGGCTTCAAGTTAAATCCGCAAAATACCGACACACCCATCCAGACACACCGCCACAAGAAGCGAACCGAACCGCACCGAACCGGTGTATAGACGTGCAACAACAAACATAAATATGAAGCGGAAAATGAAAGTAGGAAACCAGCATCCAAGATGTTGGGGTTTTGCTCGGCTTGGCTGGGTCCTTCAACATTGTGAAGGACTTTGTAATGCATGGCTGATGGCGTCTCTCTCCCTCTCTCTGTTTGTGTTTGTGTGGTAGAAAGGAGTCTCAATTCGAAGTTCTTGAAATGGAAATTCCCTTAGCAGCCAAGCATGCTACACAAAAGAACTCATTTGCGTCAAGGTGCCCCTTTCGCTGGAGCATTAATTTTCAGAATTCATTACAACTATTTCGAGCAATGAAAGCAATTCAGGACCTCACCACCACTCAATGTTCATCATCGTCCTCGTCTCTGTCGTTGGTGTTGGTGTCGCAGTTCGTTGTGGACCAAATGAGGAAAACCGAAGAAGACCTCTCTTCCCACCGACCAAACGTAGTTAACACTTGAAAGGTCTCCTCGTGCACACATACGTGTGTGCAGAGCATCCTGTAAACCGGTTGCGAGCACACACAAAAAATAAAGCTTTGCACACGGGTTTTAATTAAAGGAAGAGCGAGTGAAATACATTTTTCTAAATTCTCTGGTCAAGGTTCAAATTAATGACACATCTCTATGTGACTGTGCAACTGTGTCCCCCCCCCACCCATTTATCCGCAAAACCAACAAACGAACAATAGAGACAAGGCACGACCTGCGCGAAGCATTCCTCGCCCTAATGAAGATCTCAATTTGGGGCAAGGATGTGCCCCCGCACAAACCGCACCGCAGAGATTCGCAAAATCATAACCTCAATTGCTGTGCATGCCGTGTGCGTGTCGGGTCGGGGGGAGCCGGACGGGCGGGTGAAGAAGACTAATTCAATTTTAATGCACTTTTCAAATACAAACTATTCACATGGTCATGACTGGGAAAATTATGTCATCTCGAGTGGCGCCCAACGCCAGAGCACCACGCCACACAACACTTTTTACACGCTTCGTTGGCCCGACCGAGGAGTCCTCGAAGTAACATTCGTCCTACACTACATCTGAGATACAACAAATTTCCTCTCGCATTTGCATACCGTTCACCGTTCCCCCCCTCCGCAACCAGGACACCGGCAGTGCACACACAGGTGTGAATGTCTTCATTCCTACAAAGTCTCCATCGTTTCGGAGCGAAGGGCGGGGCGGAATGCTGGGGAGGAGGGGGACTTACAGTTTGTCTCTACGTGTCCTTCATATTCAGGGGTACTTGGGCGGGGTGGAGAGTTTAGCACCAATCCCACCTCAAGCTGATCTTTACACGCAACTTCTTGTTGGCCCAGAGTTCGTCTGGGCTGTCAGCTCAACAGTTTGAATTTATTCCAGCATGCCGTTGTTTCTGTTTGATGATTCTGGGGGGGGGGGATGCCTCGTCTCGTCCCCACCACTCGACGCACATGCAAAAGTGTAAATTTATTGATTTACTTGTCAAAGAGTTGAACCAGAGGTGGGGGGGATGAAAGCGTTCGTTTATCGCACATGAAATTCTGAAATTCGGCACAAACACAATGCGATTGGGATACGGAGCGGGCGGTGGGTTTCTCACATATGCGTCGCAAATCGCTGATGTTTGATCACAAAGAACAAGGAAATTCTGGGAATTGGAAGCAGACCCGGCATTGATGGGGAAATCGTTGATGTTTTACATGCTGTAGGGGGATTATTGAATTTCCGGTTCAGTCTGTTTGAAGTGGCTCTCACAAAATGAAAGCATTTAGGGTTAGTGACCGAGCTGGGATTCATTTGGAGGAGTGCCATGCGGGAGTTTGTCTTGGGATAATGTCTTGTCTCAGTCAGTGAAGGAGGGGAAGGAGCCCTTTGCCCTCAAGTCCTTGGGGGAAATTTTCCAATGAACTTAATCAAAATCTCTAACATCCACTATGAGAAGTGAGGAGTCACAATTAGGTCTACGGCTTTGGTATGAGTCAAAGGCGGAGTTCCAATTAGAGGATTAGTCCCCTTAGTGCCAGTCAGACAGGAAGTCTTTGTTGAAGTCTTAATTTGAATTTCAGGAAGACAGCCAGAAAACAGGAAGCTCCCTGTCGGGAGCTTGATCCTATAAAGACGTTCTATACAAGTCGAAGTTTCAGTTCTTCGCCTTATTTCGAGGACTAGTCAAAGTGGGAGGCTAAGTCCAAGTCGAAGTCTCGGACTCAGTCCGAGGCTAGCTTTCAATCGAAGGCTTAGTCACAGTCGAAGGCTAAGTCCAAGTTGGAGTCTCAGTCTTAGTCGAAGCAGAGGCCTAGGTCGGAGGCTAAGTCTTAGTCGGAGGCTAAGTTCCAATCGGAGGCTTAGTCACAGTCGGGGGCTAAGTCCATCTTGGAATCTTAGTCTTAGGTCAAAGGCTTGGACTCAGTCGAAGATAAGTCACTGTCGGTGTCTAAGCCCAATTTGGGGTTTCAGTCTTAGTCGAAGCCTAGGCTTGGGTCCGAATCTGAGAGTTAGTCGAAGGCAAGGTTTCAGAAAAAGGCTTAGACCTAGTCGAAGGCTAAGCTTCAGTCGGAGACTTAGTCACAGTCGGAGACTAAGTCCAAGTTGAAGTCTCAGTCATAGTCGAAGCCTAGGCTTAGGTCCGAATCTGAGAGTTAGTCGAAGGCTAGGTTTCAGTCGGAGCTTAGTCTCAGTCGATGGCTTAATCTCCTTTAGAGGTACGGTTTCAGACAATAGTGCAATCTTAGTCGGAGGCTCAACTCAAAAACTGTTTGATTCATTTAATTAAGAAGCTCAAAGCCATTCAGAATTTCAGTCGTTGTCGGAGGCTCAGTCCCAGTCACAGGCTCCACTCCCCGTCAAACGCTCAATCTCAGTCAGAGCATGAAATTCGGCCGGACGTGTCGGCTCAGATCGAAGATAAGTCCCAGTCCTAGGCTTAGGTCCGAGTCTATGAGTCAGTCGAAGGCTAGGTTTCAGTCGAAGGCTAAGTTTCAGTCGGAGACTTAGTCACAGTCGGAGACTAAGTTAGAGGCTCAAATCTAAGCTTGATTGTCTATACCAGTTAGGGAGTCTATTCCAGTCGGAGGTAAGGTGCTTGTCAGAGGCGCCCATCAGAATCACACTTCCATTCGGGGGCTCAACCTTAGGCAGATTCACAGTCCTTATCAAAAACTGTGCCTTAGTCAGAGGCGCATTCTTAGTCAGAGGCTTAATCCGTTGCCCCAATCCCAGGTTCAATCAGAGGATCAGTCTCAGTTCGACGAACAATTTCAATCAGAGTCTTTCTCCCAGTCAAAGGTCCAATCAAGAACAAACTGCAGTCAGAGACTTTGTCCAAGTTGGTGACAAAGTCTTTATCATAGGCGCAGATTCAGCCGGGCGCTCAATCAGAAGCTCATTCTCGGTCAGAGTCTCAGTCCTAGTCAGTTGCGCAGTTTCAGTCAGAGAAGGATTCCTCTAAGAGGCCTTCGCCCAGATCGAAAATAAGTCCCAGTCCTTGGCTTAATCCCAATCACAGGCTCAGGCCTACCTTTGAAGATCTACATATATCAGTCACACTCTCCTCCTCAGTCAAAGATAAAGTCCTTGTTACAGGCGCCGTACCAAGCGGCTGATCAATTAGGAGCTCAGTCACAGTTAGGGCCTTAGTCCCCGTCAGATAACTGATTCCGCTTAGAGGCTTATTCCCGTTTGGGGCTAGTTCTTGGCAAATAGCACAGTCCTAGTGAAAGGCGCAGTTCTCAAGTCAGGAGCAGGCCCTGTGGATCTCTCTTACTTGCTTCAGAGACTCACTTGAAGCTAAGTACAATCGCGAAGTGTATTCACATCCAAGGTGCAGTTACTCTCTGCTGTTCACTATCAGCCCGTTGAATCTTTAATTCTGAAAAAAGAGTTTCTCATTCTGGTTAACAATTTCCCCCTCCTCCTCCCACTCACAGTCACTTGAATAACATCCAAGGATTGCATGTGTTGAAAATCCCATCATCCAGTAAATCTCCACCGCAATCAGTGAGGAGATGCATCTGCAAACGTCCGCGGCTGAACAAGCATGTGGGTCATTGTCCGCCAGCAAACCCATGAATGGATGCCAAAGCACTGATAGCATTCGCAAATCCTTTCACGGCCACCCAGAGCACCGGCATTCGGCCCATTCACATGTGCATCCATCCAATTCCAGATTCATCTTCCCAACAAATACCATCAGCATCAACATGACCAGAAAGAAATTCAAAAAGCGGAAGAAAAAAGTCCCAGCATACATGTGTACCTACACGCCCCCTCGACGTATCTGTTTCCGCCGCTCAGCATCAAAACTAACTAATTCCCGGCTTTGTTGCCATTCAAATGCAGAATATACAGCGCCAACCGCATCATGTGCTGAGGTCAGGCGCTGGGATACGAATCTGCTCGGAATTCAGTGGTGAACTGCAAAGCCATAAATCGTCCGTATCCCTGGGATCGCTCCCGCTCTCTAATATGAAACATGGAAAATAATTGTAAAACTACACACACACACACACCCACACCGAGAGATACAGGCATCCCTCCACCACAGAGCGGCAGCGACACAAACAACCCCACCCACCGGTGCCGCAGACACTCCTCGGGCGGGCGTACTTTATTATTTAATTGGTGATTTGCCGATTCAAAATTGGGAAATGCTCGCGGTTTTCCGTAATTTAGTTGTTGCGGAATCTGAGGTTTCTGCCAGGATTCATTTTCGAATCATTTTCGTGGAGCTTAATTTAAAATTTCGGTTTGGAAGCATCACAAATTCGCCAGCGCGAGCGCGAGCACACTCCAGTGACAATGAACTGAAGCGTGCGTTGGCGCGGTGTGGCGGGGGGAGGCGGCGCGGCAAAAGAATGCTAACCATGTTGCGGTTGCTTGCGCTGACCAACCATCAATTGTGGGCACATTCAACTGACGGTGGTGGTGTGGTTTTTTGGGGAAGGGCGGTGGTGGGCTATGAGGATGATTTGTGAAATTTCTTGGAAAATCGGTTGAAAACAATCGGTTACCAGTTCGAATTGAAATTTTAGGCTGCATTCAGATGATTGCAAGGGGTGATGAGACGATATGGGGAGCGTGCTGTTTTGACCTGGCCGCCATCGATAATGTCATGGCCATAGTCCCAAGGAGGGCTGAGGAAGTATTTAGAGGCGAACTCTCTGCCAATGACTCATGGTCTGCAAGGCTTCAAGACTCAGCACATTCCAGAGTCATTGGCATAGTCAGCCAGTTCCAGCCAGAGGCCCAGTCCCATTCAGAGGCGGAGACTCAGTCGGAGGCTCAGTCAGAAACTCAGTTCTAAACAAGGGCTCAGTCACAACGGCAGACTATCACATCCTTAGACCGCGTCCGAGTGTAAGTCTCAATCAGGTGTTGAGTGGCAGTTAGAGGATACGTTTTTCAGTTCGACGCTCAGACGCAGTGGGAAATATATTTCAGCCTGCGGCTCACCTTTAATAAGGTTGATGATTCCCAGTGGGAGGCTCAAACCCAGAAAGTGACAAAGTTCCAGGCTTAGCTCCGGTCCGAATCTGGGCTGCAGTCAGAAGCTCAATTTCAGTTCAGAGCTTATGCCTGATCGGGAGCTTACTTTCAGTATAAACTTCAGTTTGAATCAGGCGCTCAATCGCATTTAGAAACTCTTTGCCAATGCTAGGCTCACTTTCAGTCAGAAACTTCGAGACTAAATCGAGATTCTCAGTCCGAGCCATGGGGTGTTGTCCCAGTTACAGATATAATCTCCCTTAGAGGCTAAATCGCCGTCAAGTCAATAGTCCCATCGAGAAGCTTACTTCAATTTAGAGGCTTAGCCTCAGTCTCAGTTTGGCTTCGGCTTAAAAGACAAATTTTCCCGAGGCTTAGTTTCAGTTAAAGCCGCAATCAGAAGCTCAGTTTTGATCTAGAGGCGAGCTCCTTATCGAAGGCTAGTACCAGCAAGAAGGTCAGAACCAGTTAGAGGCTTATTTGCAATTAGAGGATCTGCAGCAGTTAGGGTCCAGGTTTCCGCCACAGACTCAACTATTGAGAGTTTGAGTTACAGTCAGGAGATCAATCAAAATCTCAAAATAAGGCTCAGTGAGAGGCCTTACTCCAGTCAGAAGTTTTAGTCTAGCTGCAGAGGTAAGATTTTAGTTAGAGCCTTATGTATGAACCAACGCGGAACTAAACTCTTCAACCACTTAAGTAAAAACCTCAGGATCTAATTAAGTCCATAGGCTAACTTTGAGACAGAAGCTTAATCCAAGTCCCAGTCTGAGTCCCAGGTAGAGCTTTCGTTTGGTGCAGTGCCCATATACAGTCGCAATCTAAGCCGCAGTCGAACACTCGTTCACCGTCAGAAACGAAATACAGGTCGGAGGCTCCGTTTCAATCAGTGGCTTAAGCCCAGTGAGAGTTTTGCTCGCTTTTGCTTCAGTCAGGCTCTTAGTTAGACCCACAAATCCGACTTAAATCCAATTCCAAGGCTAAATCATGTTCTCAGTTTGATTTAGCCTTGCGCTTGGACTTAGGATTTTGGAGCCTTACTTCAGTCAGGAGCTCAATCTAAGTCAACCTGAGTCCAGGTTCTCTTAACCCAGTGATCAGCTTCAATCGAAAATCAAGAACAAGTCGGAGCTCAAACTGAGTGTGAGTCTTCGTCGCGGTAGAAGGCTCAGTTTCTGCGAGAGATGTATTCTAGTCATAGTGTAATACGCGACCATTTTCTCAGTTTTTGTCACTAGGTACTATTTCGATCACGCGTATGGACGCCACTGCTCCGGGCCGAAAGAGTCTTTAAGTCTGAGCCATTAGGACAACGCAACAGAGGACGGCCTACGTTGAGATGGCGCACACAAGTGGAGAAGGATCTCAAACAACTTGGAATGAGCAACTGGTGGCAACAGGCGAAAGACAGTGCTGGCTGGAGAGGCATGTTGGTTGAGACTCAGGTCCACCCCGGACTGTAGCGCCACAAGAAAAAGAGGAAGAAGAAGACGAACTCTTTCCATCACAGGCTGCGTTTTTGGGACTTAAACGTGGTAAGGAGCTCTTCCTCAGTCAGACGAGTCTTAGCTAGAGCCCCAAATCTGTCCAAACTCCACGTCCAAGGTTTCGTCATGGTCAGCTAGTTACAATTACTTCAAAACTCAATCCAAGTAGAGTCTGAGTCCCGGTTAGAGCATCTCTTCTAGTCCAGCGCCCATTTACTGTCAGTATTCCAGTCGCAGCTGGAGATTCATTCGTAGTCTTAGGCTTAGTTTCAGTCAACGACTTAGTTCCGGTAAGTGACTTAATTGTGGTTGTAGGCATTTGTCTGTCAGAGACTCCGTTTCAGACACAGACTTCGTCTACGAGACTTAAGCTCGATGCAAGACTTTGCTTCAGTCAGGAGTTTGAGTCCAGCTTCAAAGGTCAGGTTCCAGTTAAAGCCTCAAGTCCAACCAAAATCAAAGTCGAAACCATAATCAGTGTCAGAGGCTCACTTACAGTCAGAAACTCAATCCCAGTCAACCTGAGTTCCGGTAAGAGTCCTTCTCTTAGTCCAGCGCTCAGTTTCAGTAGGAATTAGAGTCGAAGTGCAATCGGAAACAAAGTACAAGTCGTAGGCTCAGTTACAGTCAGCGGCTTAATACGAATGAGAGTTAAAGCCGCATAGTCGGATGCATAGTTTAAGTTCATAACGTTTCCCCTGTCATAGTCTGAGCCGGAGTCGAGCTCTCAGCTTTCGTTGAAGGCCCGATTTTAACCAGCCGTTCAGATGTAGCCTGATGTAGTGCCACACTCCACACAAGGTACTCATATGAAGTGCGTTCATGTGTGCCTCAAATTCTTCATGAAATGGTAATCAGATGATTTCCCAAACATCGTACAAATTACCACCCCTTCAGGGCAATTGTCAGTCTTCAAGGACCCACTTCACCTCGCACCTTGTGCCTTCTCGCGATGACAACATCGTCGGTGTTAATTATCCACCCGAAAAAACGATACTTCTTCATTTAAATGCGGGCTCATACCTCCCGCTCGCCGAATTGTAAGTCACCAGCAACACCAAACAAAATTGACTTATTACCCACCCACCCGCGTCTGCCCAGAGAAACATTCACAATATTGAAATTCAAACTTGTCACGAGCAAACACACACAGGCTCTTGCTCGTATTTAAATGTTTACTTGCAGATACTTTGAGAGTGCGGCGAAAGGCAAAAAAGCACCGAACCAGCATCAGAGCACAGCCTCAGACCGAGGAGAGCATCAGCAGCATCCACAGACAGCGCCTCCACGGGGCGGTCGGGCTGTGAAGAACCCTCTCATATGGTTGCGATTTAACTTTCCCACAACATGGCTAGGACTTTTGTTTTTCAACCCTCAAGACATTTGCATGAATAATTTACCGAGCTAATGTAATGGTGTCTGAGATAAATCTGGGCAAACATTTGTTGTGATATTAACTGATGCTTTGTTGTACACAATATTGTGCCAGTGTGCGCTGTGTGCACCAACGCCCCCTCCCCCACCCCCCACCCCATCCCATCGCACATATGTAGATTGAAGTGTCGGCGGGGCAGGGAAGGGAAGTTGGCGGTATTCCCCGCGGAGGTTGGTTTTCAGTTTTCTTGTGATGATGAGATTCGGGTTAAGTCATAACAATGGAGGAGTTCGTCCTTGGGCTTGTTTATTGCCCAGTGGTTGTCTTTGGGAGGGGGAGAGTGAGTCGCCTCTTTGCAAACACGAATTGAAGTTCTCCCCCAGAAGCAAAAGGACGAACGAGTAACTTGTGGACGGGAACGTTTAGCAAGGCAGGCGACTGACGGCTGAAATGGGCGAATGTGCACGAGTGTGGGTGTGGATGTGAGTGCGCCTCGCCACCAAACAATGCCCGGGCAGTTAACGTTATTCCTCATAAACGAAGAGGAAGGAAGCGAGTCGTTGCAGCCCAAGAGGAGGTGGTGGTATCATCAAATCTGTACAACATTACCAGAATTTGAATTGCGCAGCAGTGGATTTCATCATCGGCCTGTGGGCTGTGGGCTATGTGCTGCACGCCACAACAACGTTCTGCACACTCCCACAGACCGAACACTCATCGCTGGATGAATTAAAGTTTATTTCCGTAGGTTTCTGGGAGCCGCTTCGAGGCGTCCATATGTCTTTTAAAGACAGCGTCTTAAGGCGGTCCTGACTCAGAAAATCTTGGTGTGGGAATGGGAGCATGTGTATGAGTCAGTTTGTAGTTTGAGTCTTTGGGACAGCTGGGAGTCAATGTTTGAAAGATCTTGAGGGGGGATTTCGTGATGGGTGAGGCTGGAGAGGTTTCCATTCTGACTAATCGCACGGAACTCAGAGGAAGACAACATCGTGACGTCGTGCAAATCAATGGAAAAGGGCAGCCACCTCTCTAGTTGATGACTCATTCAATCTCCGTCTCGTACCTGGAATGTCAAGGGAGTGCTTCTTCTCAGTATGTAGTTAATACCGAGCCATTGGGACAACGGAAAGGAGGACGGCCTAGCGCCATACAAGTGGAGAAGGATCTCAACCCACTTGTAGTGCGCAACTGGAGGCAGCTGGTGAAAGATCGCGCTGGCTGGAGGGGCATGTTGATTGAGGCCCGGGTCCACCCCGGACTGTGCCACCATATGAAGAGGATGAAAGCTACTATCAAAATTTTGTGATGACCAAAGTCTCTTTCAAGCGAACTCGAACATCCTATAATCTTTGAATGATAAACAGGGTGAGTCAAGCAGAGGCTCCTAAACAGCAAAATGGTGTAAAATGAAATCATTCCCATTGATGTCGTCGTCCAAGTATAACGTAGCCCAGACTGACTGGCTGGCCTGGAAATCTCGCATTCTGTCACACCAATTTCCCATGACCTTGTTGATGGATGATAGACCTTGATATGCAAATTGTGGCCCAATGTGCTCGAACAGCACATTCGAACATGTTCGCCTCATGAGAGAAAGAGAACCAGTTGCTTACCGATTGCTTGGCGCTGAGTGATAGAATCGTTTCTGAATTTTTGGCATTTCATCGGCTCTTCACGTTGCCTCTCAAAAAAGGAGTCAAATCAGGTGAACTCGAAGCACCGGGGGATCACTTGACACCGCCAAAATAGCTGCAAATTTCATGCGCAAAACATCAACTTCAAAGCATGAACCATATGCCATCGAAATTCATGTCTTCAACTTCCCTTAACAAAAGCAAGCATGTTTCAGTAGAGTCCATCGCTCCCAAGCTAATTTTGAACCCGCACCACAAGCCGCACCAAACCTTCGCTCTTTGTCGATGCATTCGCTTCTCGATACCGATGTGCGAGCTCTACGATGATGATTTGTTGTTCGCCAAAGGCAGTTCTACCGTTCAAGCTGCTCTTAGGGAAGGTGGTTGGTTGGAGATGTGGAACTGGTGTCCTGCATCCCCATTCCCACGCAGAAAGTCTGGGTTCGATTCCCGGACGGAGCATCTCGCATTTTTTACGGCACCACCTCTTTTCACTTGCTGACAACACTCAAAGAGTATCAATTGTCTATGAAAAGCTCCTCAAGTCTCACGGTTCGGAGTCGGTAAAAAACTGTAGGACCCTTCTACTCGTGAGAGAGCAGAAGCACGCACAACACGAGTAGTTGTTGGTTGTTGAAGCTATGCCCTGGTCCTTGATGGACTGCAGTGCAAGTCAAATATTATTATTATCAAGTGTCCTAGTCCGTGGAGGTTTTTAAACAAATGACTTACTTAGAGGACTGAAGCCTGTATTCCCTGCGGGTCGTAGGGCCTACGTCCCACCAAGTGTGGTTCCTGAAAATGTGCCTCAGTGCTCCTCAATTCTTTCCCAGATGCCGTGCTTCTGCCTAATTGTACTGTGCCACGTTCAACTAGAACCGCAGCTTACCATGCCATCTTGAGTAACGAAGCATAGCTTGGTTAGCTACGAACCTGTCACCCTTTCCAGGAGTGTGACCAATT
Source organism: Eristalinus sepulchralis (assembly GCA_944738645.1). Classification (NCBI taxonomy): domain Eukaryota; kingdom Metazoa; phylum Arthropoda; class Insecta; order Diptera; family Syrphidae; genus Eristalinus; species Eristalinus sepulchralis. Next base: position 10,304,626 of record OX122885.1, on the reverse strand, counting down.
TTTGTCACTTTTGCCACCTTTGCCTCGTATGCCTTCAAAATTTGTTCGTTACAAATATGTTTTGCCCAGAATATCCTTAACATGTAGCAGAGCCATCTACTGACAAACGTTTGTTGTTTCTTCAGGATAATGGTGGTCACCATTCGAGTATCCAATAGGAGGACGTACTTGAAGTTGGAGCGGAACAGTCGCACGTCTTCTTCAAAAAACTGTGGATGGCATTCCCAACGCAGATTTTGCGTTACCTGTGTGGCTAACTGTGGTCCCTGTGACATAGTGGGTAAGTGAGAAGGTCCAGGTTCAATTCTCAGACTGAACACCGCGCCTTTTACCACGACATCACCTTTTTCAATTTGCTGACAAAAGTCAAAGAGTTCTAGTTGTCTAGAGCTTCTCAATTCTCGTCATTCGAAGTCTGCAAAGAACTGTAAGTCCCCTCTACTTGTGAGACAATACTCCTAAGGTATTGGAAGCTACCCACTCTTTCAACCATCTGCCTAGTCGACGAAGTCAGCTTCCCTCTCTACGTTTGCAGTCATACAGGTGAAGGAGTTATCCGTCTAGAAGTCAAAAGGCTCATGGCCTTATAAAACTCATGCCCACCGGCAGAAGTCGACCTCTACAACAAGTCGCCTACACAGCAGCATCAGTTCGATTGCTTTCGGGAACCTTCTCGGAATTTAAAGAGCAAGGCATGTTGGCATTCAATCTCAATAAGGGCAAGGCTCCACTTGAGAACTGAATCCTTTACTTGCGCCAGAGAGAGAGGACGTGGTCGAGTTGTTTGATTTCAGATGTAGAGTTCGACATTTCCTGTTGACAAGGCAGTATTCAGCACTTCACTAAGCACTACAAGAAACAGTTTTAGTGAACGAATGCAGCCTTGACGACTTCGAGTTCATCAGACAGCCTTGTTCTGTGTAGAAGTGATATGTGGAGTAGCTTAGAAGGGGCTTAGAAGGGGCTTGCTTGCTTGTAAGAAGAAAAACCTTCACTTTTGAGAAATTAAAACGATCTTCGACTGCCATTGATGTGGTCTTAGTGAGTTTGGGTTTGTCCTAAGAGGAGGAAGAGGTCTATCAACGATATAAATCGCTTAACAAGAACCAGCCGTTGATACCTAATAATAAAGGTCATCAACTCATCAGCTAAATACTTTAAACAGCAAAAAAATTGAGGCCTCCAGCAATTCGCCACCCTTCCGCAGGGTAGACTGCCCATGGGAGTCTACATCCACCATCACCATGTGTTTCCATGAGAACCAAACTCATTCACGAGACACAATCGAAGCTATTTTCACCAACCTCCCACCTCATCTGTGTGTCGAAACTCGACAAATCAAAGTTCATGCTCGGAGGGAGGTGAGGGGACTTATCTGTTTTTTTTTTTCGATTGTCTGATACGGTTTTACATAGAAAACTAGCAAAAAAAAACGCACACATCCAGCATCCCGCTCCCGGGGGACTAACTAATCAAATGAATTCAATGAACTACCAAAGCGCAGAGGGAAATGTTTCATCACATCAACGAGGATTTCAAGGAACAGGACCAGAAGCAAATTCAATTTCGTTAATGGAATGTGAATTAATTTGCCACTTTTGATAATTTCAATGTACCCACGCCATTCGTTTGACTCGCATACACGACGAGTGGGGTGGGGGGAGGGGGGTGTCACAGGATGGGTGGTTGACACTCACCCACCAATAATCATTGAAATATCATTCATTCAACGGCATCACTCTGAAGGAAGGACTCACCACAATCACTCGAAAATTTTCCAACTTTTCCCCACACACACTCACGTCCGCTGTAGTTTGTCTTCAAACCACAGCCACATTCCGCCCCCCCCGCACAACCGATTGCTGCAATTCTCAAATCAAATCAGTTTCAGCGCGCCAAGGATTCACTCGGCATGGGGCTGGCAAGAACCCCAGCGCAGTGGGAAGGGGAGGGAGTGACGGGGGGTGTGTTGAAAAATTGCAATAAATTCGACATGGCATGTAGTCGTGGTATTGGTGGTGCGGTAGTTCCACTGACGGCGGGTAACTTGTAACTTTTTGTCTCCCGCCATATTGTCGCAAGTAGTCTACTTGTGAATATTTAACTAGAACAAATTCAACCGTGCACTTAAACGACGCTTGATTGAACACACACTACAAGACGATGAACAGGACGGCAACGAGAACGAGACGACGGTGATGGTGATGGTGCTGGTGCCGGTGGGGATGGCGATGGCTGGCGTTTACGTTGGCGGCAGCGACGAAGAAGCCAAAGCAACGAAGAAGAAGGATATGTGCTCTCAATCCACATGTGTGAAGTTGTACAGGGTGGAGTGGAGTGGAGTGGAGTGGTGTACACACTCGTATATGTGACAGTGGCAGTGGCAGCCAAAGTTGTATAGTTTTCCACCCGTCCCATCAGCTGGAGTCGAGACGATGACGACGACGACAACGACGACGACGACGAGTAATGTACGACAATAAGTGGATGGGATTGAAGCCTCGAGGGAAACTTACATCCTTGTTGGCTTTCTAATTAATGGAAGTGACGGTTGCACCTGATGTTGTGCACAAACGCTCGTTTGTGTGTAATTTGTTTTGGGAAAGAAGAAGATTTGTGGAAATGGCATCGTCAGGAAGCATTTAAAGTCCTCATACCTCTCTCCCTGTGTGTGTCGGTGCCGTTCAAGTTTATAGTTCTTAATAGTTTCCAATGGGATATAGTAGACATCTGGGTTAGAGACGACTTGAGTGCTGGCGGAGTGGGCATGGTGGATGCAGATTTGTGTGCGCTCAACGAAAGGTGCGCTAGAAGCATGCAAGGATCGTTATCATTGAACTTTGAAAGTTGTCTGTACGCCAGTTGGCCTGATAGGATTAAAATTTGCATAAAAAGAATCGATTCCCACTCTCCGCACGCCCCCGCCTTGCACCATCTAGAGGGAAGCTAATAAATTTTTATTTATGCCGACGATTGGAAGGATTCAAGTGCTACCGTGGGAGATACGTGATCAACTGCAATTGGTGGTGAATAAGTGGATCCGGGGCAAGCAGCTCACATCGTTTCATAAAGTAGGTGGGCAGGCTATGGGTCGTGAACTTCATTTGTTCGCTTCCTCAGAGAGGTTATGCTGTGCTGTGGCGATGGGTGAAGCTCTCTGTGACTGTAAATGATGAGAATTGAGACTGTCGATTGGTGAAGAGGATTTTTTGGATGGCTTGCTTGCTTGAGCTGAGTTTAAACAGCCAAGGGAGCCGGGAGCTGGTCTTGGGTCCATTAAAACGATTCCGATCCTCAGTCTGACTTGGCCCTACAGTTCTCAAATGTGTGCACAGTGTGAACGAACCTTTGAAAATCGCCTGTTTGATAAGCTATTGATCATCTTATAAAGATCACTCACAAAGATTAAGGATGGAGGAACTTTTGAGACATTGTGAGCCGTATTTTCATAGTATAGGGTAGTTCATCGTGAGGTTTGATTTTCAACAAGCTTTTCTGACAGATCCCCCGTGACTTCTGTCAAACTGTTGTGTCACTTTATCTCATCATCATTTGGCAAGCCGTCATGGAGAGACTCACATCACAATTATGTCTCCAAGCTGCACAAATGTGCATTAAGTGAGAAATGTTTTCAATCTAGTCGAGGGTATCACGGTGCGAATAATCGACCTTATGAAGCAACTATTGCCAAGACCTTTGCCAAGTTTTGAGTTTCAGTTTACACAAGTGAATGATACTCGACGGGTAAGACCACATCCAACACGTAGTGAAGAGACTCTAGCAGCTGCGGCTGAGAAGACCATGATGATCGGGTCTTAGCAAGCCGACGATATGAGCCATACAGGCCATTAAACAATGGACTTGTTGAGAAAACACTTTTTGCTGTGTTGAGTCGGGCGCCTAATGCGACTGATTTCAAGTCTTTTGTCTATTTTCTCAAGGGATATGTAAAGTGTCAGGTCTTCTGGAATAAACCAAATAAGACTGAGGCTTTGGAAGTCAACATTGCTCATGTGATATGCGAGACACCAGGCTTTATGCCCGAAAAATGCATGAAATCTTTTTTTGAATCGATAGCACGGTCCCTATAATTTAATGTTTGAAGATTATTTCATGTAAATGTTGACCTTGACTGCGCCTCAAATGGTCCATCCGTTTGGTCCAATTTTGGAATACTCATTCCAACATATCGGCCGGTATCTCACCATGCCTCAATGTTGTCTTCCAATGCGTCAATTGAAGCGGGCTTGTCTGTATAGACATGAGCTTTAACATAGGCCCACAGAAAAATAGTCTAAAGGCGTTAAATCGCACGATCTAGGCCGCCAATTGACCGGTCCCGAACGTGAAATAAAATGTTCACCGAACTCGCCTCTCAATAAGTCCATTGATGCGCGTGCTTTGTGGCATGTGGCACCGTCTTGTTGAAACCACATGTCATGCAAGTCAAGCTCTTGCACTTTGGGCAAAAAAAAGTTGAATGTCATCTCACGGTAGCGCTTCATTCGATTCGCATCATCTTTGAGGAAGTACGGTCCAATGATGCCACCAGCCCATAAACCGCACCAAAAACGTGACCTTTTCTGAACGCATTGCTAGCTCTTGCAATGCTTCTGGTTGATATTCACTTATTTACGTACCCATTGAGCAAAAAATGAGCTTAGTCGCTTTTTCGCTTTTTCGGTAAAAAAGTGGAACTCCGGTCAACTTTCCAAGAGCCCATTCACCAAAAATTTTACGTTGCGGTAGGTCGTTCGGCTTCAATTCTTGCACCAGCTGTATTTTGAAAGACATCACATCTATGTCCTTTCGTAAAATTTTCCACGTTGTTGAGTAACAGAGGCCCAATTTCTGCGAACGGCGACGAATCAATAATTGATGGTCATCATTAAGACTGGCCGATACAGCTGCGATATTTTCTTCAGTTCGCACTCTGCGTAAGCGTGTTGGTGGATTAATGTCCAACAATGTAAATTTGGTGCGAAATTTGGTCACAACAGCCCGAATAGTCGCTTCAGTGGGTCGATTTAGCTGACCATAAAATGGAAGAAGCGCGCGATGAACTTTCTTAACTTAAAAAATTCAATAATTTGCAAGCGTTGTTCCTTTTGTAAGACGATTCGTGGTTAAATTTTAGACCAAACTGAAGATGTTTGACAAAGAAAGAAAACACGAAACATGCGTCAGCTGTTTAAACCAGTGTTGCCAAAAAGATAATAGCCAAAAAATTCCCCTTTAGTTCCTTTACTCGATAGGAACATTTTGAAGTTAGCTTACAAACTTATGCTCTTTATTTTACATTGTAAATCAAAACCTCGCAATGAATCACCATTTAGAATAGCACTTCTTTCATCTGCTAATGGGGCCGTTTTTTTCCCGATTTGAGGTCGCCTGGGAAAAGACTGTGCATAGTAAAGTTGTGTGACTGTTTTGCCCTTCTCCACAGAGTCGACGCAAATCACACCAGAAAACCCTAGTCACCAGCCTTTTGACGGATGGAACAGTCGTTGCCATCTTCCAAGCATATTTGCCGTGTAAAGACCACTGTTTTGACTGATCCTTAGTCTCTGGTGTGCTCATTCAGGTCTTCTAATCAGGTCCGAAATGACACAGAGACTTCTTCGAATTTGGCTTAAACGCTATCAAACTCCACTCAAAAGTTTTCCTGGTAGCGCTTGTTGTAAAATCAAGGACAGCTTCCTAGTACCCACTATTTGATGATATGACCCACGTGATCTCGTGAAATGCCTTATGTCTCAACAATTCTCACTCTCCTTCAATCAACTGTTTTCCAGTACGGATGTTATTGCACAGCAACCTCCTTCACGTGGCTCAAAAATCAACGAGGAACCTCATTGACACTCGGACAGAGGTCACTGTACACAGCATCGCACCGCCTTTTGACTTTGTTCTGTACTTTCCCTTTGAACAGCAAGATGCGAACCATAGGCCAATACAGCTCTTTTTTTATTTCTCTAAGATCCGCTGACAAATCCACTTCAACTGGCGGTAAAGCAAAATTCATAAAAAAGTCCGATTTCCAAAATATATGTCCGCCGGAAAGGAATGAGTTTTTGGTCCTGTTTGCGTTGATGGCGGAGGAGGAAAAATTCTCGGCATGCTCCTAGTCAGGCGTCTTCAGATAAAACGCTTGAGATGGCTAGCCCATGTGAACAGCACTGCTCTAGCCAGAAAAGTCTTGGAATCCAAACCATTCGGACAGCGCAACATACGATGGCTTAGGTTGAGATGCCGCGCGCAAGTAGAGAAGAGCCTCAACTGACTTGGAGTGCGCATCAAGAGGCAGCTGGCCAGAGATTATAATTTTTAGAGAGGCCCAGGTCCACCCGGTTTGTAGAGCCAGTAAAAGAAGAGCATTTTAGGTCGCGTTTGTCTACCTGCATCTACTTAAGGGGACGTGACAGAATATGTGTGCAGAATCATGGCCCCGTTTATTATTACCCCAATCCAAAAGACGCGATTGAAAATTCGAGTCTCTGAATGTCGAAAGTTTCCTTTAAAGGCTGTGCATCCTATGGTCTGTCAAACTATGAACTCATATCATAAAAAAATAATACCTCACACAACCTAATTTGAAGTGCTGAAGTGCTTCTCCTAGCCCCACATCCTCCCTCAAAACTGACTTTGAAAAAAGACTCAGCAAAGATGTCAAAAAAAAAAACTCCTTCCCCTACAAGCTTTGATTAATGAAGATCCCGTCCAACAAAAGAGTCACCCACCACCCCGCGTACAGCACCGATTTAAGTTCCTGTCCATTACAGGATTTCCAATTTCGCTCAAAAACTAATGACAAAATCCAGGAATCCACTCAACAATCGAATCCCACAGATGTGTCCAATCATGCCTGCCACATGTAGCGAACCGTGTAAATCAATGTTTAATGTTGTGGTCACTCCACAACGGAAGACGGAAGAACCTTGCAGCGAGGAGAGCAAAAAAAAATATCCCCGAACCGGTGAGTGTGTGTCCTGGTGGCAATTTGTGGATTGGTTCTCTCATTTCCTGCACACCATGCTGTGTGGGAGTAGATTTTTTTTTCCATCCGTCACAAGACGTCATTATAGGGAATCGTTTGGAGAGGGGGGAGGGGCGGATGAATGGCGACAGCACCTAGATTTTGAGCTCGGTGGGTGGTGGCCTAATTAGGGATCGCCTTTGTTCACATGGTCCGGAGGTACTTTCGTTACATCGAAATGATTTTGAAGTTTTCTGATTGTGGGTGATGAGAAGGTCAAAAATAGACGTGGGACGCTTTTTGATTATGATGTAATTAAGGGGAGGAGGCTTTAGATCATTTGAGTATAAATCGGGCAATTACAGGGAAATCTGTCAATTCTGTGCCACAACAACAATCACTTTCATCGCTCTCTGATTGAGGTCATGAACTAGTTTTTGAAATGCGACCAGAAGGGAGTTCGGTTTAGATTTCAATCGTTGACTGAAGAAAACAAATTTTAAGGCGACCCATTGGGACGTTCTGGAAGAGACGTCGATGTTCTGCGGACATTCGTGATGACTAGACCGCTTCAGTGCCAGCAAACGCCTCATTGACGGTTTGCTGTGTGCGTCCAACCACATCAATGCCTTCCACATGACCAGCACGTGAAGGGACTTTTGGAAGATCGTGAATCTGGTGTTGACTTGTGAGTTAAGCACGATGTTCTCAAGAATGATGTTGAAGAAGTCACATGACAGTGCGTCGCCTTGTCTAAAACCTTCTTTGACATTGAAGGTCTCGGTGAGTTCGTTACCAATCTTGACGGAGCAGCGACAGTTCTCCATCTTCATCCAACACAATCTGACGAGTTTGGCAGGGATGCCAAACTTGACATGGCTTGTCTCTATGCACACTATCATATGCTGCCCCAAAATCGACGAACAGGCGGTGAATGTCGATTTGCACTTCTTGGTTCTTTCCCAGGATCTGCCGTAGTGTGAAGATTTGGTCGATGGTGGACTTTCCTGGCCTGAAACCACACTAATAAGGACCTATCAGCTTGTTGACTAATGGTTTCAGGCACTCACACAATACGGCAGAGAAAATCTTATACGCGATGTTAAGGAGACTGATCCCTCGATAGTTGGCGCAGTGGAAGAGACAGACGACGCTGAGATTCCAGTTATCAGGCAAGCTTTCCTCCAACTCTATCTGATGCATGCACCCAACCAGGTCATCTCAAGCTGCCTCGAACCAATCCATCGCTCCAGCAGCTTTGTTCGACTTCAGTCTCGACATTGCCATCTTGACCTCGTCTAAGTGGGAGGAACGGAGTTCTTGTCCATCACCATCTAAGTGGGGTGGAACATTCTATCTGACAGCGAGACTTGGGCCGTCATCGCCGTTCAAGAGTTTCCAGAAATGATCTCTTCCTAATATTCAGCACAGACTGCGATCCTACCACCAGTTGTCCATTTTGGTGCCGGCAGGCTTTGGTCCGAGCCCTCTTTTCACCGGATAGCTATTTCACCTTTCGGTCGAATTTTCGGACTTCATTCCTGCTAAAGCACCTCCCCGTCTCTATGACCGCGTGCTTCTCCTGCTCCCCCTTTTTCTTCTAAGAAGCCGGTTCTCTCCCCTTCTTCTTTGTTCGTAGAGCTTATGAACAGCTCTCGTTGTCCGATACAGGGTTGCCTTGTAGGTCTCCTGTTTAGCTGCATGTGACCGCCTGCACCCGCCGTCCAAAACTGGGTTCCTTCTAAGTGGTGGTATGAAAACCAGCTCATCAGCGGCAGTTTCTTTGATGGCTTTTTGATGGCTCCATTCTTCTTCTATTCTCAGTGCAGGCAGCGTCGAACAATTATAGAGTTTCTGGGAGACTCTCTCGGCAATGATCCCAGCGATTGTTGCTTTCCAGGTCAAAACATTTTCTCCCGTTTCGATTCTGTCGAAATCCTTGGCTAAAACAAGGAAATGGTCCGGATCGATGTTGGCACCTCGGAAAGTTCGTAGATGAAGAATCCTAGAAGAGTGTGTCCTCGATCGCAACGTTGACAGTCGATTATTCAGGGGATCGCCGGTTCCTTTATAGATGTAGAGGCCTGGGAACCCTGTGGAGAGGTTCCGCCCCGCGACGAAGTCCACCAGCCAGAGTCGGTTTCCGGATGTGGCTGCGTGCAGGCTATATTTCCCGATGACGCCAGCAAAGATGTCCTTTTCTCAACTGAGGGTTGAAATCTCCTACAACGGTCGTTGTGCCGTGGCCATGTCTTAGACCCCGTTTAATTTTGTTGTTCAAGTTCTGGTCCATGTCTCGGTGTCTTGGAATGACGCAATCTCGTATGCACTTGCTATCATTTGTTCAATTTAACAGAGCCAAGGTACAAATATATTAAGTGGCTCACTTGCTCGATTTGGTGAAATACGGGCAGACGTCGTAGAGGGTTGCTTAGGGCAGATGCAAAATTCCTCTCATGCCGTACATGCACTCGTATCTTGGACGAGTCACTGAACTTGAAATCCTTCCATTCATGATGTCCATCCATTCCAACCACAACATGAACAATTTCAACGACAATCATCAACGCTGCACTGAACGATTTCAAAAATGAACTTCACCAGAATATTCACAGCCCCCACCACATCCCCTTCCGCCCCACCAAACACAACGTGCCACGACTCAATTTTGACAGACTTCACCGACCGTGCACCGGATGTTAAGCAGACCTAACCTCTTGAGTGAGGTCCAATTAAAGTATCCCTCATCACCATACCTCTCTCCAGCCCCTCGCACACAGTCCCCAACCATTTGTCTTGTGTCGTGTAATCCATCCCACGAGCCGTGCGTCGTCGAGTGGTATTGAATTTTCCGAAAATTGCTTGTGATGTCATGCGATAAATTTCATTAAAAATCATTCCTGCCCTGTCAACCATGCCCCTTCTGCGCTACAGAGCATCAGAGCCACAGCCGGCCCCTGCTCACGGGCGCGGACTCCTTTTTTTTGTTTCTCATCCCGGCGAGGATAATGTTTTGCATTTTTTTTCTCTCTCTCTCTCTCTCCATTTTTAGTGAGTCCTCTTTTTGTGAAGAAAATTAATTAAAAATTGTAATTCTGCTTTAACGGGGGATTATGTGTTTTGACCATTCAATTGGCGGTGGAGCGGGTTGGCCCGAAGGACCAGAAAACCGGGTGGAAAAAAAAGGGCAGCAACAAGAAGTGGAATCCGATTTCAGGATGAAAGGAGGACCGACCTCGCACCCTGCGTCGCCGGAAATATTTTTTAAAATGTATTTTTGGGGAAATTTATTCAATTGACGGGGGACCGGAGCCGCCGAGCACTTTGTGCGTTTTCAGGTGGTTACGGGTAGCTCTGGAGTTTTTTTTGGAACGGTAGGTGTGGGGGAATTGTGTGCGATTCAGTCTCAATTGTTGGATTGGCGGTGCCATGTGGGGGCCATCAGCGCTTTTGTGGATATTTGCTCGAAGCCGCAGCGTGCGGCTTGTGTCCAGGTCGCGGTTTCCGAATTGGTTGATTGTTTAAAAGCTGCATGTCATGGATGGATCCACGGAGAGGCGGGTCGGAGATTGAGTGAGTGTCCAGCGGGCAGTGGAGCACACATACCTGCGGATGCTGGAATGACGAACGCACCTTGTGGACCTCACGTATAGCATGTGCGGGAGCGAACAATGCCAGTGGGAAGAATGCCCGCTAGGTGGTGGACTTTCGGCATCAGAGGCATTTGGCGGATTTGTTTTGAACTGGCGGGGTTTTTCTGCGGGCCTGACTTCGGAGGTGTTATGCTGGCGAAGGCAGGAAATATTGACATTTTCAGGAGTCGATGCATTTCTGTGTAACACTGGCGTCTACGTGGATCGTACAAGGGTCCCATTCTATGTGGCCCTTACTTTGCAACGCGTACTTCGTCCTCCTATTTTGTCTGAGTTGCAGTCTCACTAGGAACTTCAACTGATGAGGCAGTCAAAAAATTCAGGGCCTTTAAAAGTGGCAGAAGAATAAAAGAAAAACGACTTCAGTAGCAACAATCACTGAAGGGCTGGGAAAGTTGCGCCAATTGAACGGACTTGGGTAGTTTGAGGAAAAACTACATCTCCCTGCAGAAAGCGAGCGACTTCTTCATGGCCGCTGTGGCGAAGTGAAAAAGTGCTTCCACTCACAAGCTGAAGATCTCTGTTTCTGTTCCAGGACTAAGAATGTCGCATTTACTCGCGGCACCACCTCTTATGATTTGCTGACAGCACCCAAAGGGTCAATGAAATCCTTTCAAAAGTTCGCCACTCGAAGTCGGCAAAAATCTCTCGGTCCTCCCCACTTGTAGTAGAAGACTAGGGCGGACCATATGTATGTTTCCTGAAAAAGGCCTTTGACTAGCTAAAATGCTACCCAGTTCATTTGGTTGAATCTAGCCTCTTCCCCTTCGCACAACACTTCATTATAGCGCTGGGCCTCAAATAAGACTTTTTTTCTGTGTGTCTACACAGCACCATAGACAGCAACCCAGTGCCCTAAGCCAAAACCGTAGCCAGCAGTCCAAGAGCCCCTTCAGAGAGCACTCGTGTCAGCACCTTAACCAGCACTTCAGTCAGCTGGTTTGTCCAGTGACAAATTTGGTGAAGCCTAAGTTGCGTGCGTCAGTTTTTATACATCTTTTGAGGGATTCAACAATTTTTTGACTTGAAGCCTCGTTGCTTCAACGTTAACATTCCTTCCTACCCACATGACA